>CAKMXK010000035.1:0-1273817 GCA_928724755.1 Sporisorium exsertum | reverse complement strand
AAGGTTAAAACCAAGACTCGCTGTGCCTAGTTCAGCACCTAACCCTAACCCTAACCCTAACCCTAACCCTAACCCTAACCCTAACCCTAACCCTAACCCTAACCCTAACCCTAACCCTAACCCTAACCCTAACCCTAACCCTAACCCTAGTTTCGAAAATTTTGTCAAAGTCAAAAATCTTCCAAGTTCCGCCTCCAGAATCACTTCCTCCATCCTCTGGCATCTGTTTCTGCTCCTTTTCCACAGTGATTGAAGCATCAAAGAATTGTTTTTGATTTTTGCAACCCCATTTTTTTATCACTTTGATCCTTTATCTTTTGTGGTTACTGGGGCTGAAAGCATGCAGTGTGTTTGGAAACATAGTTGATTGTGATTCCACACATGTTAGATTTTGGATTGGATAACACGACTGCATGCACCTGTCAAAACGGCTCATGCACCTCTTTGGATCGGACAAGTTGATTGGCAGATCGTGGAGAGATCGGGACATTCAAGATCAGATCGGACCCAACTTCAAGCAGCCCGATGAACCCGATCCCATGGTCCATTTCAAGTCAGACTTGGATGACTGCACACCAATTCAAGAGCTCTATCTGACTGCATAGAAAGACGCTGAATATAAAACATTTTTGTTTGGTATTATAATTGAGCCTTATTTATTGGCTGGTTTGTTACAGAAAGTGAAACTACATTGCAAATTCTGACCATAAAATGACAAAGTCGGTTCAATCCTATATCATACACCACCACTGTATAAAGCTTGCAAATCGGCCCAAGCACATCTTTGGATCGGACAAATCAGTTGGAAGATCGTGGAGAAATCGGACATTCAAGATCAGATCGGACAAAACTTCAAGTGGCCCGATGAACCCGATCCCATCATCGGTTTGCAGTCAAACACAGATGACCAGGCACCGATTTCAGTGCTTTATCCAGTCATACCAAGCAATCTGCATTTGTAAAAGACTTTTGCAACCCCTAATTTTACTTGACATTTCTTTTGGATTTTGCACAATAGTTGTATGCACCTACACCAGTTTTGCCAGTGGATCCTATCAGCAAAATACAAAAGCTCCTAGAATCAAAGATTGCTTAGCATCACTGACACTGGCAATGCCAGTCACTTACATACAGCACAAAGATCAGAAATGTTACATAGTGGATCTGAGTCACAGTATCAGAAACAATCAGCTTCCAAAGCTGGATTGGGCTGCTTACCAAAAGCTCTCAACCAATGCATAGCTCTGACCGGCAACCAATGGCAAGGCAAGTCACCACACCGAGCTCCATTGTGGATGCAGTGGAGCATCAACATGGTGAAGGAGGTTGATGTGATGTGAAAATCACAAAAAAAGATCATCCGACCATCTGGTCTACTCTTTGGCTGGGTTGCATCCCCCAGTCCCCAGCCCGCGTCCAGGCCGGGGGGAGGGCAGGCAGTCCTGGCAACCCACCTGCTTACCTGGCCACCAGGCTGCCAGTAAGGTATCAAGGACAGCCGGCTTTCCCGGAACCCCCACTTACCAAAGGGGCCCCTCGGGCAGGAAGAAAAAGGGGAGCATTGGTGCTGATGAGGCCGTCTATATATCCTTTTTGGGTCTCTGGCGCCAGCGCTGGATAGAACACAGTGGAAACAAATGGAATTGTGGCTGTGCGTGTGGCTGTGCTGCAGCTGTGCATGTGGCTGTGCTGTGGAAGTTTCCAGAACCTTCCAGAACTTTCCGGAAAGGAGCAGAAACCAATGGAGCCTGATGGAAGGTCATGGAAGGTTCTGGAAGGTTCCGGAAGGTCACAGAAACTGCCGGAAGGCGGTGGAAGCGTGGCTGTGCACATGGCTGTGCTGCGGCTGTGCTGTGGCTGCGCACGTGGCTGTGCTTCAGAAGGTTCCACAGCTTTCTAGATGCTTCCACGGTGGCAAAAAAAGCGAATTTTGACACTGGCGCTGAGGGAGGCTAAAGGTATATATACAGGCCCTTTCTCCACCTTCCTCCCCCCTTTCCCTTGTCGCTTTTTCAGCGTGTGTGCATATCCCTGAGCCTCAGTCTGCCTCAAGAAACTTTCACGGTGAGTTGACGTGTTGTAAGACGACTGGTGCTGTCTCTTGACTTAGGTGACTAGTCCCTATACAGAGCTCCTGCCCAGCGTCTTGTCTCCTGTATTCTCTGCTAGGCGTGGCTTGGCCAACCACACCTAGTGGAGATTGGGGGATCACCTCTGGTGCAACACTCAAGAAGTCAACAAAAAAAACTTCAAGAACAACCTCAAGGACCTCAAGACCTCAAGATAACCTCAAGATAACCTCAATAAGCTCTAGTTGACGCCGCCATCAAGGTGTCAATATCCCCTTAAAGCCCTCAAGCAAACCTTCAAGATCAAGCCCACCGTCAACCACTGACAACAGGCTCACCACACACGTGGATCAAGCATCCTCCTCAAGCTTCCCCTCCACGTCTATCCATTGGAAGCATTGCCATGGTGCCTCCATTGCCCATCAGGATGGACCATCAAGTCCCCAAGCCATTCATGGCACCACGTGACCTTGATGGATGGAACATCAGCCTCTACCCCAAGGACCTCCTGCAGGTGTTCAAGCCAATGTCACCTGTTCAGCTGGTCTGCCATGCACCTTCGATCAAGGATCACCCCACATTCAAGGACTGGGTCAGTGTTGGCCAGAGCGTCTTCAACATGAAGATCCATCCCAAGTTCAAGAAGCCGCTCCTTGACATCCTCATCTCAGCTGACATTGTCACCATTGGCTCCAGCTACCCTGAGGCTTTGATCCAAGGCAATCAGGTCATCACCTGCAACACCTTCATCAACTGTCTGGAGAAAGCAGGTGTTGATACAGTCAGAGTCCAGGGGTATGGCATGAAGATGTGGGTCAACTATCCGTATGACGGCCCTGACCTTGGCAACCCTCAACACCCCATGTCAGACCTCAACACCTTTGATCTGGCCTGCAACTACTCCAGCCATGGCTTCTGGCTTGTGACCAACCGGCATGACAGCATCCCTGGCCTCCAGCAGTATCCCATCCTCACACCAGTGGGCCAGGGCTTTGGTGGTGTCCAGATGCCAGTCCAGTATGGTGGTGAGACGTATCAGGTAAAGATCTATCCACGCATCGTCCACCAGATCAAGGCGCAGGCTGGCAACCACATGCTCAACAAGCCAAAGTCAATCTACATCTGCAAGAAGCGGAGAGCAACCCTGCTTGGCCATCTGGCAGAGATGGAGAAGCTCTCAAGCCGAAAGCTGGGTGGACTCCGTGTTGAGGCCACAATCACCAGCCCAACACTGTCGCTTGCCATCCGCAACATCACTGCCACTCCTGTGCTCAACGTAGCAGAGTACATGAGCCCTAGGCTGGAGGCAATGGAGCCGTACAAGATACGGAGCCTCAAGGTCACCAAGGAGGACTACATCAAGAACCTGCGTGATCTGCTAGCCAAAGCAGATGAGCAGGAAGTCTTCCAGGGACGCAACCATGCTGTGGCTCACCCTGACTCGCAGCAGATCATCATCGACCTCTTCAATGCTCTTGGCTGGCACACTGGCCGCTTTGAGCCAACAAGATGGGATGATCCAGCCGCATGGTGGCTCCACTCTCCTGGTGATGCTCCTGTCCTCACCAACAACGATGTGCAGAGGCAGACACAGGCAGAGGAGCGCCGTCAGCCAAGCAAGGCCCTGCTCAAGCGTCATCTACGCACCATGGATGCTCTGCGCAGCTTCTTTGACCAGATCAAAGGCCAGCTGCTGTGTCCAAACTGTGACCGGCCAGCACCAGCACTGTTCAACCAAGGTGGACGCCGCCAGTTCCGCCTGCAGTGCAAGGGTTGCAAGGCACGCATGAACCAGGACCAAGCACGGGAGTACTTTGGACAGCTCATTGACCAAGGCCATCTCCCAGCAGTCAACTTTGGGCCAGAGCTGGAGGCAGAGCCAGAGGCAGAGGCCATTGAGATCACCACTGAGGAGGAAGACATTGATATGCCTGACCTTGGCAGCGACTCTGACTCCTCAGCTGACCAGGCTCCTATCCATCCTCTGCATGGCCCACGCCGTCAGAGTAAACGCCTGCATGCCCCAGTGGAGACAGTGGCAGAGGAGATGCAGTCAGATGATGGCGTGGTGGTGCTCCTTCCACCTCCCAGTCCAAGTCCAGACCGCACCACACTGTCTGGGCCTGGCATCACTGATGCTGAGCTCCAAGCTGTTCTGGACCGCTTGGATGTGGAGCTGGCAGCCAGCCCAAGGCGTCAGCAGACACCCAACCCCTTTGTGGTGTCCCCATCAGCATCGCCAGCCATCCTCCTGCCTTCCAGCCAGCGAGTGCAGGCACAACCACACCTCCATGGCGTCCGAGGTGTACCACAGGTAGCAGCCACACTGCGCAACCTGTACAACCTCAAGGTCAGCAACTTCATCGGCAAGGATGGCAACTGCATGTTCAGGGCCATTGCCTACCACCTCACTGGCAACCAAGCCGATCACATCGAGGTCAGGATGAAAGCCCTCCACTGGCTGCAGCGCAATCCTGACATCCTGCTGGCCTTTGCTGCCCAAGGCGATGGGCACCTCTCCGCTGCTGCATACCTGGCCAACATGGCCAAGCCAGGCATGTGGGGAGATGAGATCATGCTCATGGCTGTAGCACGGGCATACAGCATCTCAATCATGGTCTACTCTGGCATAGACCCCCAGACCGGTGACAGCCATGCCACCATCTACCCTCATGATGCAGAGGGACCCCACTATGGCCTGTACCACCTGGCCCAGTCCCAGCACTATGAGCTCCTCTTCCCATGATCTGATATGATCTGTTCCATTCTGTTCCGTCTGTAGATAGCTGTGGGGCCTAGGGCACTTTTTCCCACTGGGTTTTTTTCCCCTAGGCCATGTAAATAGTCTGTATGTAGATACCTGCAATGCAATCTTTACTCAACCCTGCCTGTGTGGTATCACCAGCTCTGCCGGTAGAATGACTGACCCTACCCTTGAGGAATTGATTTGGCTGCAAAGCACTTGGATCAGGTTCAGATGGTGTGAGAACCCCAGCACAAGTCAAAAGTCAGCCACTTATTATGCCAGGTGAGTCCAACCCTAGGGGTAGGGTCGGTAGGGTCAAGGTAGGGTCGGGGTCCAAAAGCATTTCAACCCTAGGGTCAAAATCACACTTTGCTCTGTGAGTGCTTGATATGCATTCTCCACCCCAGAAAACCCCAGCGCACTTCAAAACAGGGCCACTTATTATGCCAGATGTCCCCAACCCTACAGGGGTAGGGTCAGACCAACACGTTTGACTCTACCCTGCCATGGCATCAACAGCTACAGCTCTGCCCTTGTACACACATCCGTTTTACACCATTTGGCACATCTTTCATTATAGGACCAAGTCCATCAGAGCAACTTTTTTCGGCCACTCAACCCTCCAATGGTCCCCCCTTTGGTTTTGCCCGATTTTCAACTTATTCCAACCCTACACCTCCAATACACCTTCTCCATCCCTGCTTTCTTGCATACATATGTTTGTTGCTATTACGCACCTGCCTGAACCATCAGATCCCCCAAAATCCAAAAAAAAGTTCTCCACCCCTACCTCGACCCTACCTCCCGACCCTACTTTCGGTGAACCGCCCCGACCCATTTTCATAGTCAACTTGCGTAGGGTCACTTAATGACTCTCACTATACTCACCTGGGACTATCCAACAATGCATAGAAAAGGGGGTGTTGTGTCACCGACCCTACCCGGGGATCCCCTTGTAACCGCTGGCCCTAACCCTACGTAGCTCTAAGAGTGATTGTATGCTTTCAAACCTCTTTTTGGTGCCTGTATTATGGAGCAAAGTCACTTGCTGGTGAGATGATGTGCTCGATGCGGTGGAAGCATGGAAAACAGCTGGATCAAATGCTAGAAGCTTGTAAATGCACTGGAAGAAAGCCTAGAGCATGTACAGTGATGGACCGTTTTTCGACTTTGTCCGTGTTGGAGCACCGAGATGGTCAGACTGGCTCCCATGGCCAGTATAGCAGAATCTATCTTCTCCTAGCATGTATGGACACATTATACTAAGCCAGCAGGAGAATTGGAGGGGGTCCATTTTCCCACTTTCAAAGGGGGGACCATTGGAGCTCAAGCCAAAATCTCAAAAAATGTAAAGTTGGCCATCACTCCACAACCACTTGGCACCCTTCCCTGATACTTTCAGGTCCTTCTATTGACCCCATTTGAAGGTGAGTTTAGTATGGGAGCAATCCTGAAAAATCACTTTTTTCTCGGCCCGACTCGACCCAGGCCAAACTTGGGCTGGCCATACCGGCAAATAATATTATGCTACCAGCATAGGGTTGGATAAGTAAACATGCCTATTTTGGGTAGATAAACAACTTTTATTAAGCAACCCTACTCTGTTTAAAAACCAGACCCCCTTGTAAGTACTTGGGATGGAGATATAGACGATATGGCCTCCGGCACTAACCCTAACCCTAACCCCAACCCTACAGCCGCTGGCCCTAACCCTATGTAGCTCTAAGAGTGATTGTATGCTTTCAAACCTCTTTTTGGTGCCTGTATTATGGAGCAAAGTCACTTGCTGGTGAGATGATGTGCTCGATGCGGTGGAAGCATGGAAAACAGCTGGATCAAATGCTAGAAGCTTGTAAATGCACTGGAAGAAAGCCTAGAGCATGTACGGTGATGGACCGTTTTTCGACTTTGTCCGTGTTGGAGCACCGAGATGGTTGAGACTGGCTCTGATGGCCTGTGTAGCAGCTGGAATGGATGCTGCAAGCTGTATCGACAATGTACAATGCATCCAGAAGAGCATTGCATTGAGCATTGGATGAAACCGCATCACTTGCATGTTTACACAAACTCGTACCGGGAACTCGGTTCTTGCTGTGATTCTGCTGGAACAAGCTGGTATCGGTGCTGGAAATGAGCTTGGTAGATGCTAGAAGCATGCCTGGCATGCCTGTGTGGTGCTGGGATGTGCACAGTCAAGTTGCGTGTTTTTGACTTTGTCCGTGTTGGAGCACCGAGATGGTCAGACTGGCTCCAATGGCCAGTATAGCAGCTGGAATGGATGCTGCAAGTTGTATCGATGATGTACGATGCATCCAGAAGAGCCTGGCATGGAGCTTTTGGTGGTTTCGCACTGCTTGCGTGTTTCTGCAAAGTCGTACGGGCAGCATCGTTTTTGGCAACAGCACTGTGTTTCTGCTGCTATTGATGCTGGAAGTGTCTTGGATATGCTACAGACACTTGCCTGGCATGCATGTGCTGCTCCATCCACTGCTTCTTTGATGTCAGTGCATCGGTCGAGTTGGTTGTTTTTGCCATGCGTTTTGACCATCAGCTCTTTGATGGAGCTGTTTCAAGCTGCAATGCTGCCAATGCACCTGCCAGTATAGCAGCTGGAATACCTGGTGTATGAACATGGCTGGGTACAGCTGACCCCGAGTGACCAAAAAAGTGACAATCCCACCATACCTCCACCGATACACAAGCTACCACTGAAACTTTCAGAATCTTCTCTTTATACAATTTGATCAATAGTTTATTAGTAGCTGATCACCAAATTCCAGACTTTTCACTTTCTCGACTTCACCTGGGCCAAACTTCCGATGGCCGTTACTCTGCAATCTCATTAGGTAACGGCAGTAGGGTTATTAATGAAACATGCATATTTTGACCTGTTTTACATATTCTATCAAGCACTCTACTTTTGTTTTTTTGGGAACCCCCTTGTAACCCTGCCCTTTTGGGTTGTGCATGTGGAGGCTGCGTCACTGTCCTGACGCCCCCTCCAAAGGGGGGCGGGGTTCGCATGTGCTGGCTTGCCGGACGAAAATGCTCGCTCCCTTCAAAGCGAAAGACTTAGACTTAGACTTAGACTTAGACTTAGTCTCATATGGACTATGCCTACGACCACTGCCGAACGCTTTTAATTGCTGGCCAAATTGCCCATATCGGAGCTGCAATGTACTGTATGCCCATTGTGATTGTGCTCCAAATCAACAAACTTGACTTAACTCGCCTCGAATCCTTGAGTCCTTCTGACTTTACACCAAATCGTGCTTTTATTGGCTTCGTTAATGAGCGGCCTAAATGTTGAAACAGTCTTGTAGTCTTGCACAGCAGGTCGAAGCGGCGCACTTTTCCCTTTCACGCTGTATGCAGGCTCTAAGCGTCCAATTCAAAAGTTTGACCTGACTTCAATGAGCCCGTTTCTGACCCTCTTGAGAAAGGATTTCTGAGGCGTTGCGGTGTCGGCAACGAACTAAAAGTGCTCATGCCAATAACAAATTCTGGCCGCTACTCCTAGAGGAGAAGGTGCGATAGAATATCCCACTTGCTGTTCATCGCGAGGCACGGCAGTGTCTGTTTACCGTAAGATAGAGACGCGCCGATGCTGCGTGCCAGTTGAGCTAACTTGTATCGCTGGGAGCCTCTCAATGTACCAACTTCGACTGTTGAAAAGGCTTTGCGCAGCCATTCCCTTGCTGAGGGCCTTGAGCTTTTCTTGTCGATCGTCCTCGTTTTCTTTGGCTGTGTCTCGCAGCGTGTCCACCAATGACACGATTCATGGCGTGCGGACTGGCACACTGTCTGTTTGTACTCTGACTCAGGCATGGAGGAAGCCGGCGAGGATGGCAATATGACCGCCGCACAGCAGGCAAGAGTCAGGGCAATACTACACAAAAGCGTACTGAGATTAATGCATGACATTCAAGTGGTGTACAGTCGCAGGCATGTAAGGGTATCGGTTCGATAAGAGCGAAATGTGAGAGCGAAATGTGAGATCGCAATGCGAAAGCAAGACTGTGGCTGTATGTTCAGACGATACATTCAACAATGGTCACAACCGTGATGATCCGGAAGATGACGAGTCGACACCCGAGATGTGGCGAGAACGACGTGCAGTTTCGCGTCGACGCGCCTGAATCTCTGTGCGACTGCCCAGCGTTTGCGGGTTGCGGAAGAGGTTCTGGGGATCGATTCGCATTTTAATCTCCTCCAAACGTGGGATCGAGGATCCATAGTAGAGGTGCTTCCATTCGTCTTCCGTGAGTTCAGGATCAACGTAGCACGAGTAGCCACCTCTGCCTAGGCTCGATGCTTCGATGGCTCTGTTGACTCGAGCGTCAAGCTCGCGTGCATACACGTGCCCGGAATGGGCGAGATCCATGTAAGCTACAGTGCCAACGGCGACCTGGATGAGCCAAAGACCATCTCGATGCGGGAAACTGCTGAGCTTCTTTGCTTTCGGCTGGGCGTGCGCCGGGCTACCACCGCCAAACAGCTCAAAGTAGATGTTCCAGGCCCAGAAGGCATGCTTGCCGTTGGGTAGATCGACATCTTGGCCATACGTTAGGCTGGTATCCCAAATGTACTGGAGGAGAGGGCGCAAAGCTTGCTTGTCAAAGCCCTTGTTGGGGTCAAGCGTCAATGACGACTTTGTGACAAAGTTGTTGTGCTGCTTATGGATGGCCTCGGTGTCGAGCTTGTGCTCGCCCTTGCCAAAGTCGTCCCACTCTTCCATAAGCTCGAGATAGGTGCCAAGTGTCACTTTGTCAAAGTCCGGCTGCGGTGCA
The DNA here is from genome assembly GCA_928724755.1 of Sporisorium exsertum. NCBI lineage: Eukaryota > Fungi > Basidiomycota > Ustilaginomycetes > Ustilaginales > Ustilaginaceae > Sporisorium > Sporisorium exsertum. The sequence goes on along the minus strand of CAKMXK010000035.1, from coordinate 1,264,212 downwards.
GAGTGTGAACCGAGCTCGGTCATGAGCCTTGATTGAAGCTGGTCCCACTCGGCTACGGGACCAAGATAGATGCCTTTGACCTCGATCGAGATGGGTCGGTTCCTCGATGGCTGTGGATCGCTATGTGATGGCTTGCGCATTTGAATGTGAAGGCCGAGATCATTCGACAGATTGGGCTGTAGGGAGAAAGCCTGGACGGCCAACATGATCGCGATTATCTTGTCTACGGTATCGATGGAAGGGGTCCAGCGGTATTCAAACGAGGTGACGGGTGGCGAAGCGTCTTGAGATTGGAAGAGAAAGCGAGTGACAATGCCAAAGAAGTAGCCACTTCCTCGCAGCGCCCACAGCAGTTCAGGATGCTGCAATTCCGAGACGGTGACCATGGATCCGTTGGCGAAAACGAGATCAGCTTCGAGGATGTTGTCAGTGGTCAGGCCCCACTTTCTCGACATGGGACCAAAGCCGCCACAGAGACTGAGACCGCCGACGCCGACTCCTGCGCAGGTTCCAGTCGACATGGCGCGCTGGCCGTTGCCCTGATGCCAAAGACCTTTGACAACGTCACCGAGGCGGGCACCGGGACCAACCTCGACGGTGCCGCTTTGCGGATGCGAGACTACCGAATTGAGACGGCCAAGGTCGATGACAACTGAACCGTCCATACCGCCGCTGCCAAATCCGGCAAACGAGTGACCGCCACTCCTTGCAGCGATGGGAGCATCCGAGTGTTCCGAGACGCACGTTACCGCCTGCTGCACCAGCCTCGCCGAGGTGGGATATGCGATCAGCGTGGGATTGTAGTGGAAGATGACGTTGTCGGAGGCTGATGCTTGAAAGTAGGCCTCTGCTGTACTGACGTCGGCGGCGACAACCTCGATGCCAGCTTGACCGAGACATCGCTGAAGACGCGTCGTTGCAACGGTACGTCGCTGAAGGGTAGTGGTGGTCTTGCTAGCCGTCGTAATGCTGAGTAACGACGCCGCCGCCAGGGCCGAGCGGTAAAGCCGCGCAAGACGCATGTCTGCTTTGCCTCGAACGCTTCAATGGTCGCGATCAACAGAGTGGTGGTGATTAGATGGTTCTAGAAGTGGTGGCCAAGGAAGAGCTGCATTGCGGCGGACAGAAGAGCTGGCTTGGGTTGCGCAACGAAAGCGAGGTACGAGACGACTCCTTGCAGAAGGGCTGAAAAGCCGGCGCGTCCTGCGTCAGGGTCCAAGCTTCGAAATTTTGGCACTTTCTAACGCCGAACAAATAAGACCCGCCTTGCTTGCTTGCAGCTGAGTGGGTGCGTGCGAGTTTGTCGCCGTTGCTATCATCCATACCTCATCCGACCGTCAACGGCGATGTTGAGAGTCGCCTCGTCAAGCGCAACCACCAAGGCACCCTCTCGAGAATGCCCGAAGCTCGAATGGCCACAGAGGCCGACGTCGAAGCCATTTGCCGCATCTGTAGCACAAGTTGGCGCTGCACGTACTCGAATCTGCTCAGCAGCCAGGTGATCGAGGCGATCATAGCCAAATTCTACACGCCTGATCGCATCAAGTCCGAGATTGCGCCTGCAATGCCGCATTGGTCTGGGTACATGGTTGTAGAGGATGATCAAGGCCGGGTTGCAGCCGTCGGTGGGGGTGCAATGTCCAATGCGACAGCGGGTGAGCTGTACTTGCTCTACGCAGACCCCGATCGTCGAGGCAAGGGTTTCGGAAGCGCCGTTCTCGAGCTGCTCACCCGTCAGCAAGTGGCAGCGGGCGCATCTGAGCAGTGGGTCTCGGTCCAGAAAGGCAACAACCTCGGCGTTCCTTTTTACCTCGCTCGTGGCTTCGTGGTTGTAGAGGAGAAGCCTTCCTGGGACGAGATTCTCTCGCAAGTGGGTGTCCGCAGCTTGAGGATGCGAAGATCCATTGGCTCAGCTGGCAGATCGAATGCTTAAGAGATGCTAGAGCAGCACATGCACGGTGCTGTACACGCACATACAATCACCTTCTCGAGAACAAACCCGACCTCAATCACGTATCCGCACGGACTGTATGAGTCGGTTGCTCGCATTCAACAGTTGTGCGCAAGGATAATGAAATTCGGAATTTGGCCACCACGAGATGAAAGAACCGCCAATTCTTCTCGGCAATCAAACTATATAAACGATCGGTCAGATACCACGATTCTTCTTAGGGGAGGGCTCCCTCGATCAAACTCGATAGGAGTCCATCGCAGCTCCGATACGGGCGATTTGGCCATCAGTAAAAAGCGTTCGGCAGCTTTCGTAGGAATAGTCCATATGACTGGAGATCGAATCAACGCCTCCGCCTGCACAAGAATCCTGGCTCGCGGGGCATCCACGAGTTACGGTGGACTGAGGAGGCGTATCGTCGACGTAGTCGCCGTTGCCAGTGCAGCCGCCTTGGAAGACGTGGTACAAGCCGGCCCAATGGCCCACTTCATGCGTCAGGGTCTTCCCCTGTTGATAATTGGTGATTGGTCCTCCTGGATACGTTTGCCATTCCAGAACAATACCGTCGTTCGAAGGGTTGGAGCGGTAGTTCCAAGGAAAGGTCGCATATCCCAGCAAACCAGAGCTGCCAAAGCTCACAGTGTAGACGTTGAGCGCATTCGCACCTCCTTTGCGAAGCGCAGACTTCATCGCACGTTCCTGGGACGTTCCTTGGTTGACGTTGTTGAACCAGTCCGAGTTCGTCGTGGTATCGGTACCGGCAAGGTAGAAAGTCAGTCCAGTGCCCGCATAGTTGTCGTTCAGGATTGAGATCTGGCTGCTGATGGCGCTCGATGAGATCTTGCCATTGGTACCATCCGTAATTAAGTGATAATACACTGGAATGCTCGCCGACACGGCAGCAGCGCTCGTGGCAGCACTCTTCTGACTGTTGCTGCTCATGCGGGCCGCAGCAATCCTGCTGCCGATCGCTTGCTCGACCTCGGCGGGGGCAGTCTCGTGGCTGCCGCACATCTTGACCTCGGAAGGTGCAGCCAAGGCAACCGGTGCTGCAATCGCAAGCGCAGCCCCGACGTAGAGGATCAGCGTAGTGAATCGCATGTTTGAGGGAGTTTGTTGAGTGAAGGAAGGTTGGGAAGGGTAGTAATTGAGGAGGAAGGCTAAAGTACTTGTTGTGAGGAGACGACTAGAGGGGGGCAGTACCTCAATGGGCGCTCTTATACGCTTCACCACAAGCTCGATCGAGCGCCTTGCTTGCCCGAAGGGGAAGCCTCCCTTCCAACGGTCAGTGCGAACAGGTCTCGTTGTCGCCTACCTCGGCATTCGTCGGTGCGCTTACAGCGAACACGGCCGACCATGACTGGGTGAGGATGCCGTTCGACATGAAGAAGAATGCACGCCATTCAGGATGTCGTTCGACATGCGAAGCCAGCTGTCCCAGACGGCTACCTAAGGCTTTGCGAAGCAACAAAAACGGAAGACGACGTGCCGGAGAAGCTAGCTTGATCGGAGAGGCGTCTTCCGTCAATGCACCGAATCGATCCTACTGATCTTGAAAAGAGGAGTTGATATCGAGCGGTCCTCAGCAGGCGCAGCACACAGAAAAGATCAACTCGACCGTCCAGGCGGAGAGTGTGGAGGCGGAATCGTATAGGCTCGAGGCGTAGCAAGAGCCTCGACAAGCAAAGTTCTGCAACCAAGTCCATCTCGCGATTGGGTTTGAGTTTGTACCTACTCGAGTCGCCATCGTTGCTAAGCAAGAACATGCAGAATATCTCAAGTGGTATCAAAGATACGGAAATCTCAGTCAACCTCGTCGTCGGAGAGGACAGATCCGTGTGACTAGAGCAACTCAACGACGCTAGCGTTGCTCATCAACCAAGCGAGATCAGAGACGGAAGATTGCCGCTGTGCGACAAGAGCAGGCTGAACAGTCGCAGCATCCAGATCAATCTTTGCATGTCCGCATCAACGAATGCGAGTCCGTAACAAGGAGCCGTCGAGGACAACATCGGCAGTCACCCAGCCGTCTATCAAAGCCACAATGCCGGCAATGCGGGATCTAGCAACGTCGCCAACTCGGCGAAAATTACGTAGGGTAGCATGAGCGGAAGAGGAAGACCCTTCTTCTTTGCCGAGGTCTTTCCAGGCGGCAACCTAGACTTGACTTGTTTAGCCGAGTTTTTCCTGTTCCATGAACGGTCACCACGTTTTCTTTCGAAGTAACCGAGAGGCTTGGCGCACTTTAAAACAGACTAGCCCATCGCTCGATGGTGTCGTCTTCGAAAGCAGAACAAGCAGCGTTGACTGAAAACGTCGTTGCATCAGTTATGCTAGACAAAAGCAAGTCAAATCCGATGAGTATGGCGCAAGAGTGTGAGAAGCGTTTGAGAGCGCTCCGTGGCGAGAAAGAGTCATGGTGGAATGCTCTTCAAGTCCGCGGGCCATGGGAACGGCAGCGCGCAAGCAAGCTTCAAGGGTCTCCATGCATAAAACGAGGGCAGCACATTGCACACCCGTGACTACAACGCCAGATTAGGAAGGTGTGAAGCGCAAGCAACCGAGCTCAATACTTACCTTTGCGAGATGCACGCTCTGCACTGTTGGCTCTGCACTGTTCGACTTGGCTAGTTTCTGCGCGCTTTCTTTTCTCCTCTGCCAAGATTTTTAGCCGCTTTTCCGCTCGTATCGGAAGGCTTGGGTCCGCAATCTTAATCTGAGGATCCTTCAAATGTTGCCACTGAAGGTGGTATTGGCGAGGCTATGTCAATGCATCTTCTGGGAAGGACGACATCGCACCGAGTCTTTGATGCATGCTCCCCTACAAACCGTCTTCGGCTCTCCTTTCTGTTGCCTCTTCCAGAAGTGAGCGATTGTTCTGTACTGTAAGCGGTGAAGCATTGGCGCGAACGATCGGTGTTTTTGGGATGGCGTTGAGAGAATGGTGATATTGCGTGAGCATAATACAAAACGCCAAGACGCCTTTTTCCGCCTCGGTAGCGGCTAGTCCTCGTCTTCGTCCTGGCCTTCGATCTGAGGCACGCCTTTGTAGTTTACCGCCTGGTACGCAAGCATAAGTAACACGACAAGCTCCAAGAAGGCGCTGACATGGACCGGCTCGGTATGACGCTGATCCGCCCAGCTCGAGAACGATTCCAAGAACACACCAATTGATACAAGACTCGTAAGCAGCGCTGTTCCGATCGCAGAAATGCGGAAACAGCCGGTAAATGTTGAAGAACGGTAGTTGAAGTATACTTGCGCCAGGGTCTGCATTTGCAGCAGGGCGCTGGTCGTTGCCTGCGTGGTCTCTTCGAAAATGCGTCGGCTGAGAGGGAACGAGTCTTTCCCGCCTGCGTCGTCGACTAGACAGCGTTCTGCAGAATTCAGGGTGAAGACCGAATAGTCGCGGGCTAGGTAAAATAGGAACAAAGCCGCGAAGAGCATATAGAACGGTTGCTTGTTGATCGATTCGGCTAGGCTGATGCTTTTGACTTCACGTCGAGTTAGGCGGCGACGACGGAAAGCAAGAGGGTTCGACCAAGAGCTGGTGTGATCTGCAGGTCGTTTCAGGTGTAGCAGCGTGGTGACCACGAAGTATACGTGAATCAGAGCGGTCGCGCTGAACAAGAGCTCGACAATGGAACCCTTTTCTCCGGCCATGAGAGGTCGAGATACGTCCGCGGCAAACTTGAGCAAGACAATGGCGACCCACGTCCACTGCGCTCGTCCTACGAGTATACCAGAACCAGATGAGCAGAACCTCATCGAACAAGAAGTGCCACGCGACTAAAGCCATGCTTCCAACGACGGAAGGAGTAGGATGATCTTTAGAGTGCAGTCGATCACCTGTAAGCAGCCGATCGACGTTGTCAGTCGCACCTTGATTGGGCACCGAGTTGGCGGCGATCTCTTCTTCACCTTCCTCGCCCGGACCAAGAGGTGAAGGAGGAGGCCGAACCATGCTTGTGAACGAGGACTCGGCTACCAGGACTCGTCGCAACGTGTGGCTGCTAAAGTAGATCTGCCAGTCGAACTCAAAGTATTCGCGAGAGGCATCCAAACGAGCAGCAGGAATGGTGCATGCGGTGCTTGCGTTTGTCCGAAGGACTCGAGTCTCGTGCGCACCATCGATTGTAGGCAATCGCTGCGGAATTCGACGAAGGAACTGAGGAGGGGCTGGCGTGGAGACTTGGGTGAGCACTGGCCCGTAGAAGTGCACTCTTTGCTCGTTCTTGTTATCGACGTTCGGAAGTGTTGCAGCTGAAGCGTCGGGCTGCGGTTTTTGCTTGTACTTTTCGTCGACATCGTCGTCAGAGATTCCGCGGGTGAAGGTGAACAGCGACTCGAAGGCATACTTCCAGTACGGCCGTTCACACACAGCGTCGTCCAGGTTTTCACACTTGCGTATGAACGCATATCTTCCTTCGAACTGATGCATCATAGCATCATGATAAAGAAATGCATCAGTGCTCCTGACCAGTCCGATACGCGACCTAGTGCGAAGATGCGGGACCAAGATCCTCGCATCGCCGTTTCGATATTCCGGAAGACGACCGTCGGCAGCTTGGTTGACTTGGTCAGAGCTCGCTTGCAGGAAAAGGAAATTCCGAGGGTGTCTGTCGAAGAAAGGACTGATGTCACTGCGATTGTCGATCGTCCGTTCGGAAGGGACACCTGCCGAGTCTGTTCGATAGAAGGGCGAGGGGACGAGCTCCAGTAATGGGGTCGAGATGCCCGCGTCGACGAGGGCTGTGTTTAGATCGGTTGGCCAGTGCGCATAGTCGCTTCTCTTGGGGAGGATCGGTGCGCCGTCGGGAAGCATGTAAGAAGCATTGGAGAAGGCGCCGAGTGTCTTTGCTTGCTCGTCGGGTATCGAGATGCTGAAGGTGGCACGCAGAGACGAACGTCCCAGCCTGTTGGTGTAGAGAGGTGCTACGGGAATGCGCAGTGGAATCGAAGTGTGGATCTTTGAGTTGATTGTGGCGCCTTGGACGATCTTGCCGGACCAAACAACGGCGTCGGTGCGGGTAAAGTTGGAATGTACGCCTTTGGGGTCACGCTTAAACAAAACTTCCTCGACAGTCTGCCATGGCTGGCCACGATCAGGAAGTTTGCCGCCCCGAGCAAGCAGGTCGGTCACATCTTCCCAAACCGTCGCATAGATGTCGAACGTGGATTGAGGATTGACGAGCGGATGCACTTGCGAGTTATTGTTGGGCTGGATGTGTTTGTGAGGGAGGGCGATCGATCCAAGAGGGAACAGGAATCCCCGCGAGAGCTTGGCAATCAGATAGCATCCTCCAAAGACGACCACGGCACCAAAAAGAGCAAAGAGTACTGTGGCTACGTAGAAACAAAGTTGAACGGAGCGCTTGCGTCCCTCGCGCTGTTTAGTTGCGCGATCGACGGGGACCGAAGAAGGATGGAAGACTTCCTGCGCACTTGGCGAGTGCATGGTAGCGTTCCAACAACCTTCAGAACGTGGCTGCCATGCAGGAGTTGTGGCGAGAGTGGAGTCCGAAGATGGACTCGAAAGAGTGCGGGAGCATGCGGTTCGAGACTGCGCAGTCAGTCAGGTGGACTGAGCCATTCTTGATCGGATCCGCAAATGGATGATGTGGACGATTCATGCAAGGACGGACGCGCAAGGCCGGATGCCGAAAGCGAACGCAACACTCACAGCGAATCACCTTGTCACACTGCGACTTCGACCTCAGCTTGCAGTCGCTGCCTCTACAGTAACATAACTCAAGCGATTTCTCCATGTCCGACATTGGCAGCTTCCAGAGGAACCGCGCCGACTTTGGCAAAGCCGTGGATGATCTCTCACGACTCAGCCGCCGCCGTCATTCAGCGTCCATACAGTCTTGTTCATTCCAGGTCATCGGCCAAGTCAATCTTCACAATCGGGCCCGATCGAGTCATAGTGGGTGCCGTTCGTCGTTGTTATGATCGTCCTTGCCGTTGAGGCGCAAATTAGGGGGGGGTCGACAGTCCGAGGTGGGCGATCGTGGTGTGGTGTTACAGCGTTTGCCAACGCCACAAAGTGTACGTGCACTGTGACGCAACCTCGGTGTTGCCCCCTTTTCTCTCAGCTTGGTTTGTCGCCCACTCAACAGTTGTATCGGATTAACCTCACCCACGCTACCAACGTGGATCGTAAGGGTGCCTGAACTCTGATGCTGTTTACAATGAGCAACTGACAAAGCGTTTCAGCTCGCTGTCAACGGTGTTTTGGGCGGTGCATCCACGTTGATGGTTGACAACGAGCGCCAACCCCAAAGCATTTCCGGCTGCGCCATGAAAGAGCAAACCTGTGCAACCAGCTTCTCGACGCATCGCGAAACTCCTAACTTACGAAGCTATATAAGCGGCCGGCCGGCATCGCACGAAGGGGTAGGACACACGAATCTCACACTCTCCTTCTCTCGGACCTTTGTCTTCACCATGCACTCCTTCATTCCTCTTCTCACCGCGAGCTTGCTGCTGGCCAGCAACTCTCACGCGCAGGGTCTCGGCCATTTTTTTGGCCCTCAAAGTCCCCATTCTTTTGACCGCGGCCCTGTCCCTCATGCTATCGATCCGCTTGTTAGCGGTATCAACTGGGGTCATTCGCATGGCCCAGCCATGCCTCCCGGCGACGGTATTGGAGGCGGTGGTTGGCGACCATTTGGAACGCCTCCGGGCCAGCCGGCTAGCCCACCTGGTGGCCCACAGATAGGTTTAGGCTGGACAATTCCTCCTCAGCCTGGACCGGGTGCAGGTATTACCGGAGCTCCTCCTGGTGCATCCGGTGGCGGTCAGTCTGGTGGTATACCAGGCGTGCCAGGTGCTGGTGCCTCAGGACCGGTCCAGGGTGGAGGCGGATGCCAGCTTAAGCAGGAGACCGACTTCTCAGGCTCCCCTACAAAGGCTCTTATGGTACGTTTTACCCCTTCACCGTAATGAGGATTGTTTCCACAGTGACTGTAGAGTAGAAGGCTGACCGGTGAGAAGGCTTTATGGACAAAATCTGCGGCAGTATACTTATGTGCCCAAATCCTTCAAGAACGGCAACCCGATCGTGCTCGCGCTTCACCATTGTGGCGGGTCGGCTCCAGGCTTCTTCCAAGAGTTGTCCTCTTCTGGGTGGGCCAAGATGGCGGACGAAAAGGGCTTTTTGATGATCTTTGCCGGTTCTCCGGAAGGCTCCAAAGGCTGCTGGGACGTAAGGTGAGTTTGCCTTTCGCTCAATCTATTGTACTATTGAAGTATGCGCACGTCGAAGTTTTGAACGTTGTGCTAACGTCTGCTACCTTGAACTTCTCCCTTTTCGAAACTGTAGCTCTAAAGCCTCTCTCAAGCACGGTGGCCAAGGAGACAGCACCACCTTATTGAACATGGTGACGTTCGCTCGGAAGAAATATGATGCCGGCGACAAGGCCTATGTTATCGGGGCTAGCAGTGGAGCCATGATGGCGCAGCTCATCTCAGCTGTCTACCCAGGAGACTTTGTTGGTAGTGCTTCTTTCAGCGGAGTGCCGGCTGGCTGCTTCCGAACGGACACGGCCGTCGGCGCCTCGTGGAATAGTGGGTATCTCGTAACGAAGAGGTGGTTGAAAGAAGACAATGGCTAACTTCATTTTCTATCGCAGACACTTGTACTGGAGGTACGCTCAATGAACCGGTCGAGTACTGGACCCAACAGGCAAAGGACATGTACCCTGGCTACTCAGGACGGTACCCTCAAATGCTCCTCGTTCATGGCACTAATGATGAGATCATTAAATACCACGATCATATCGAGGCAACAAAGCAGTGGTAAGTTGGTCTCCTACACTACAACCTCACGCTCAAGGTGCCTTAGACTTCATCTAACTGAGGCTTTGACCTTCTCTTGACGTTCGGTCAGGTGTGGCCTGCACGGCCTAGACTTTAAGAGCCCTACCAAGAAGGAGACGCTCGCCTCTATGCCGAACTACGAGGTATCAGAGTACGGCTCAGATGTGAAGGCAATCACTGCTCGAGGCGTCACACATGATAATCCTGTCAAAGCCGATCTGACTTGCGACTTTTTCGGCCTCTGAAGGCTCGCTTTGGTATGATGCTGTTGCTCACGCTGTATGGCAAGGGTTAGCACGCCCGAGAATCGCCTTTCTCTCTGCTCACTCACATCTCCCTTCGCTCGCCTGTGCCGAGCACCGGCGAAAGTGGCGGAGAACACTCTCACAATTTGCATAGCAGACTTGGATTCTGGCTCTTCTCCGCAATTCCAAGGCTTGCTTTATGTTGAGGAGGTATGTGCTGGCGAGCATTGAGAGATGCTTTCGAGGTACGTCTTTCCGATGGAGTTGAGCTCCGACACCATTCGCCAGCCATGGATGCGAATCGTTGGCCTCGGTTGCCGGCCTGAGTGGCTGTCAAATATGGCCAAAAGGAAACCCTGTTCTTTGCTCTCTCGCGGCTGCCTTGCACCAGTAAGCACAGCCTTCCGGAAAACGTACGTCATGTCTGCAGTTACTTGAGTCTCGCTTGGCATCTTTTGGTTCTAGTCGGTTTCAGAAGCCCGCTTGCTTGTTCCGATGGAAGAAAGGACAAAAGCCATTCTATCCTGTGACTGCAACTCGCTCGACGCTGGGCATCCGACCCGAACCTCGACATAGTTTAAAGCTTGCTTTTCCGCCGATCTCCTGTTGCTTCAACTCGTACCACTGCAGTCACAAATGGATCGGCTTCGCAGTTATGCTCGTGTTCCGCTCAGCCTTGGCAACTTGAAGTGTGGGGAGTTTTGCGGCGTTTCCGCCGACTCTGACGAGCCTCGCAGTCCCGGAAAACACTTTCTTCGAGAACTACAGTCATTCTGTACCTCTGCAGTCCGTTGTGATCTTGCAAGTTTGATCAAGAGAGAACCGCGGTGTTTGCGGAGCGGTCATAGCACTTCCGCCGGTACCTTTGCTGCTGGTGAGCTTTCATACACGGTCCGCTGCGCAGCAAATACAATGAGTTAGGGTTGCTGCGTCTCTCCCTACAATACGTGCACTGCCAAGGTGGCTCGCCCCAAAGATATATATGGTCGTCCGATGCTACACGTTCCTGGGTGGAGATGACGGCAATTGGATCATGGGTCTGCAGCTTCAGACGTGTTCCTACTCGACACCTGATGCCAAACACGCCGCCAACGAGAGCATCGACGTTATCAAGCTTAATAAATCAGACAGCACCATCCAATGGGTCAGCTTCCTGAATGGAACGCAGACCAGCGTCTACTCAGCCTACACTCAACTCGACTACGATAGCGAGTATGCCGTTTCGCAGCACGTTTGGGATACGCTGGGAACCGGCTATGTCAGCCTCTCACCGGACAACAAAAATTTGACCAAGTACCCTCCGGGCAAAGTCAGCTTTTTCGCCGACCCGTAGAGCAAGCAAGCTTCCCCTGCCAAGCATGTAGATACTTCGCATCCACAAACTTTCATATCAGACCCTTTTTCGTATCGCCTTGCCATTTCGACCTGCAATGTGTAAACTCTGAACTGGATCGGTGGATGCGAGCCCTTCGAGCCCCATGTGCATGTGATCTGAACTGCGCTGATTCGTCCTCGCTTTGAGAGGCGTATGAGCTGTGCGGAACGCTGACAGTGCGACTTTCAACGTGTACTTTTACGCGGTGATCAACGACGATCGTCGGTGGAGCCGTTTCTGATGAGCATTCGAATGTTGTTCAAGAAAATGAGTACCTGATCGTCAAATGCGGTCCACTCCTGACCGCCGGATGCAGATCCGTTACTGGTGGGGCTCGACTTTGCTTGAGCTGCAGCCTGCATGAGCTGATCGACGTCTTTGATCTCGATCTCGAGCTCGTGGATGGGCTCCTGGGGCTTTTCGGGAACAGTGACTTGAGTGAGATCGACGACGAAGTTCTGGTGTGCGTAGGAGAGACGGTTCTTCTCGCGGATCGAAACGTGATCCGACGTCGGCTCTCCGGCTGAGTTCTCGACGTTGATGCTGATTCGGTAGTCAAAGAGGCGATGGGGGCAGTGGATGTTGAGGTCGGCTATGCGCTGCTTCTGTATGATTCCATCGGGCTTGATGGCAAGCGTCTCGGCGTCCCTTGTGACACGAACCTTGCCGCTGGGCGCGGGATGAAAGTAGTCGATTTCTTTTCGCCTCTGATAGCTGATTCGAGCGCCGGAGTAGGAAGGTTCCCCGGATCTTGACACGAGCGAATTGAGGATACGGTTGTACTGCGCATGCTGAGACTGTGGTGCCAAGAGGGAGATTGTGGGAGGACAACGGTGAGCCGATTGCCCGCGACCGCAAGGATAGCCTGGCCGTTTCGCACTCGTTCAGAGACTTACGATTGTCATTCGACTGTCGAATCTGGTGCGGCTGAGATCGACGATGGTTTCGTTTCGCACTGGTAGCTGTATCCTTTCGCCTGTCTCTTGATCAATGATTTGGCCGATCTTTCCCTCGATCTGATGCAAGCAAAACCCGGTCAGCAGTGCATCCGCGAGTGAGCTTGAGCATGAGCATATAGCCTCCTCTTGCGGTTCTTACCTCCAAATTTGGCCTTCCTCTTCCGTTTGCGTAGATCCAGTCTCCGACCATGGTCACAAAGTCATCGAGTGGGTCGACTCCAAAGATGGAACGCTCGGGAGCGTGTTGCTGTGGGGCGGACATAATGGCCCCGTTCCTTTGTTTGATCGTCGTCCGTTCCTGGAGCAGCGCTCGAATGTGGTAAAGCTTGGATGATGTCGAGCGAGGAAGATGAGATGCTGTTGTCCAAGAAGGATTGACCGCTCCAAGCAGGGTCCAAAAAGTGGCCGAAGCTCCGTTCCGAGAGCCGAGGATTATTAGCAGTTTTTTTGAGCCTGGTTTTTCGGGCTCCCTTTTCTTGGCTCAGTTTTTTGTCTTGTTCCAATCCTCCACACACTGGACCCTGACGAAACAGCTTCCCTTTCTGCCTCCTCTCTCTTCATACACCCACTTGATCGCGGCTGGTTGCATCACCCAACCATGACCGTCGACGTCAAGAATATCTCTCGCATCTAGTAGGCTGCCGAGACCCCCGAGAACATGGGTGACGACTTCGATATCGACAGCGACTTTGAGGTCATCTCACCCTTGCTAAACGGCTCGAAGCGGAACGAGAGCAGCTCAGTGGCGAACGGAAGCAACGGCAAAGAGATCGTCTACGACCAAGCAGTGGCCGCAAAGCTGGGAGAGCTCGATGCCGAAGTCGAATCAGTGCACAGTCAGATCGCCGAGCTGCAAAAGCTCAAGGACTCTCTTCTCCGAGAGCGACGCACGGTATACACAAACTACCTCAAGTCGTTGCAGCACGATGGCTCTGGCTCGAGCCGCAAGCTGGGCACAGACTACACTGCCACCTCCTTTAGCTGGAGTGATAACATTCAACTCGCCGCCCTGTCGGTGTTCGGCATTCCTTCGTTTCGCTTCTGCCAAGAAGCCGTCATCAATGCGGCCATGGATCGTCGAAACGCCGTAGTGGTCATGCCCACAGGAGGCGGCAAGTCGCTCTGCTATCAGCTGCCAGCCATTCTCACTCCAGGTGTCACGCTCGTGGTGTCGCCTCTCATCTCTCTCATGACGGACCAGGTGCTCCATCTGCAAGAGGTCGGCGTCGACGCTGAGCTGCTCTGCGGAAGCACTTCACGGGAGGTTTCCAACGCCATCCTCAAGCAAATCCGAGTTGGAAGCGCCTCTGACGCCCGTGCATCCACATCCTCCTCCTCGGCCAAGTCTCGAGATAAGTGCTGGAATCAGCATCAGAATGACGGCATCAAGCTGCTCTACGTCACTCCCGAGCGTATCGCCAAGTCCAAGGCATGCTTGTCCGCACTGCAGAGCGCCTACGAGCAAGGTCGACTTTCTCGCATCGTCATCGATGAGGCGCACTGCTGCTCTCAGATGGGTCATGACTACCGACCCGACTATGCAAAGCTATCTCTTCTCCGCCGATTGTTTCCAAAGACGCCAGTGATGTGTCTCACCGCCACGTGCGGTCCTAAGGTGCTCAAGGAGATCCTCGGAATCATTGACTTGCCGCCCATCACGGAGCCCGACAATGCCGCTCCGATGCGTACTATCTACTTCACAGCGCCTCTCTTTCGCCCAAATTTGCTATATCAGGTGGTGCAGCGCCCGCAACAGGCGAATGCAGCAGCCGAAGCCATCGTCGACTATATCCTCGGACATCATGCAGGCCACAGCGGGATCGTCTACTGCCTCTCTCAGGCCGACACCGAAGCCACGGCCAAGACGCTCACAGAAATCAGCAACGGACGTATCAAGACAGGTCGCTACCATGCTGGACTCGACGATGAAAGCAAGCAGCTCATACACACGGACTGGCGCACGGGTCGTATTCAGGTGGTCTGCGCCACTATCGCATTCGGAATGGGCATCGACAAGCCAGATGTCCGGTTTGTGATTCACGCATGCATCTCCAAATCGCTCGACGGCTACTATCAGGAGACGGGACGCGCGGGTCGAGACGGACAGAACTCGGACTGTGTCTTGTTCTATCGTCCTCAGGATGCCATCCGCATGAGTTCGTTGGTGGCAGGCGAGCCCACAGGTCAAGAGAAGCTGTCTGCCATGCTCGAGTATGCACAATCGGCTCGATGCCGTCGTCAGCTGTTTGCAGACTATTTCTCAGACATGTTCGACAAAAGCGACGATCAGCGGCAACGAGCCTGCGGGATCTGCGACAACTGCACAGGCACTCGCTCAACTCTGCCCATCGATGCGCGCAGAGAGATGTATCAGCTGCTCGCCATCCTGGCCGAGGTGTGCCGACAGGGCGGTAGGATCACCTTGACGAGCCTGTCCGATGTGGCCCGCGGGCTGGGAGGCGGCAAGTTCAACCTGGATCCGAATCTGACCGGCTCGAAGAAGAGCAAGGGAAAGTCGAGCGCCTCAAGCACGGCAAAGGCCGGGATGGTCGACATACAAGCTGTAGCCGGCGGCAAGATCACGCTGCATCGCGACATTGTCGACCGTCTGATCGTCCATGGCATCCAGTCACAACTCATCGAGCAGAGCTATTCAGCGACTGCATATACAGTCAATGTCTATCTCGAGATGGGGCCACAAGCGACGCGGTTCCTCCGTCACCCACTATCGGCTCTGACGGTTCCTGCGCAGCTGGAGAAGCTGCCACCTGTGCAGATTCTGCCACCTACAGCTACGGCAACTGCTGGCGCCAAATCCACGGTAAAGCGGCCAGCATCGAGTGCCGCGGCAGCGTCAAGCGGAACAGAACGGCAGCATAAGAAAGGTCGATCCGAAGCAATGAGCGGCACACCCGACTCGACAACGGAGAAGAAGCTGGACACCAAAAGTAGTGCGAGGCAGAACGCCCCTGCGTCGAAACCCGTCACAAACAAAGGCTCGCAGGACAGCGTCGGCACAACTGCGTGCGATGCCATTGTCATCGACTAGCCATCCGAAATTGATTTGCCATTCAGTGTAGTGGTGAAGGAACTACAGCGTAACCTGTGAAGACGGAGAATGTCTCTGCGGAGCTTATCGGACTATCCGCCCGTGCTGTGAGGTGCTTTGGATGACAAATTGCGCGCCTTCCAGAACATGTCGGCCAAATTCCGATGTGTTGGTTGGTTGTTCCGAACGCGTGCGTCTGTGCATTTCCGTGCCTGCTTTTCTCTCGGCTAGACGCAAAAAGAACCATATCTGAGCTCGAAATCGAGCTTTCTGGTCGGTGTCTCCACGCCATCCACATCGTGAAGCACAGTTACCATCACTTGCGCAGCACACGCACCGTCAGCAGCGTTGGGGGCGTGCAGTAGCGATAAAAAACATTCCTGCTGCCTACAACAAGTCACAATCGAGCTCGTCGTCACCGCCGTGGACCTGTACTACATCGAGCCACCACCTCCAGCGCCGAGTCTCTCGAAACGCTTGTTGTCGATGCCAACTATAAGCTAGTTGTTCACGCCAAGGCTCGGACGCAGCATCGCTGGTCCATGAACCTGCCTACCATGTCGCAGGGAATAGCCTTCTCATCACGCAGCGATCTTGCTGACGTTAGACTGCTCAGCTATCTGTGGAACGCTCGACCCGCTGTATCCTTGGCCAACAACGACACGACCGACTTCGCGGCTGCTTTCGATGCGAGTGGTTCCAGCATGCACGCCTCAGGCGCTTCGTCCAGCTCGAAATCCCTCGTCCTCTTGGCTCAACGTGCTCCCCTTCTAATCAGTGCACTTGTCATCCTTGTGCCTGGCTTACTCCGTGCTGCGCGCAGAGTCTCTGCGCGTACCAAGTCGAGCGGAGACACAGAACCTCGCTTCAGCTTCGACTACTTTGCACCATTCGTCACAGAGCAAGACGTACGGCAGCATCGACTCGAGCTCTTACGACATATCCGAGCAACAGATAGCGATGACAGTGAAACACTTGGCTCTGCTTCTGTGGAAGCTCACCTCGTTGACATGCAGGGATTTCAACGGCAACGCAGGCGTCTCAATCGACTCCTCTTTGTTGCTCTCTTTCAGGCAGCAGCATGGACTGCCACCACAGGCTGGTCTATTGCTTTCTCCGAACGCTCGCAGATGCTGCCGTTTCTCTCTCAAGCCAGCGCTTGGCTCACCATCTTCTTTCGCTTGCTTCTGCGACCTCCGCAGACACCAACTTTCGACCTTGTCGCCTTGCTGCTTTCGCTCAACATCGTTGCATGGGTCCACCTCTTTTCCTTCGTGCCGCTGCTTGACTCCATCCAACGTGCTCTTAACTCATGGCTCTTGCTCAGCGTCGCCAACACAATCATCTGCATCTATGCTGCAACTCTTTGCCTCCGTATGCCCGTGACACCAGGAGGATACGAGACGGTTGTCGACCTGGACGAACGCATTCGACAACAAACAGAAGCCGCCAACAAACCTCCGTCTTCAGGCGAAAGCATGGATGCAGTGTACCGTCTCTGCCCCACATCACCAGAGGATTATTGTAGCCTGTATGAGAACATCTCTTATTCGTGGATGGCGCCTATTCAGAGCCTCTCCCTCAGACGCTCCCTCAAGCCAGTCGATATCTGGCGTCTTCGATCCATCAATGATACCCGCCTCCTCTTTCACAAGTTCAAGGCGCTCGAGCTCGCAACGGACTCTGCCAACAAAAAGCCTCGACTCTTGAAGCGCATTCTCCGCGCCAATGCGAACGACATCCTCCTCGACGCTTGCTTCAAACTCATTAGCGTCAGCTTCGCATATCTGGGTACCTACATCCTCAAAACCATTCTCGACCTGATCCAAACCGCGGCTACGCACGAGGATGGCCATCGTGACCACACCAGCAGTCCGGAAGATGCCGAATGGACGCCTCGCCAAAAGGCGTTTGCCTACGCAAGCATCGGTCTTTGCCTCACCGTAGTCCGCTTCCTGGCCGAGCTGCAAAACTACCATCACGCTCGACAGGTCGGGCTTCGACTCCGATCTACGCTCGTCGTCTCGCTCTTCGAAAAGGCGCTCAAGCGGCGAGATCTGAGCGGACAGACCAAGTCGGTGTCACCTGACTCTCCAGGGAAAGAAAATGATGCAAAGACGCCGCTCGAGAGCGCTTTACCAAAGGGCCAGACTGCCTCAGACGATGAAGCTGCTGCCATGGACTCGAACGAATTTACACACCCAGACCGGCACCTCGGGCCGCCAGAACAGACGAATTTGCGTCATAAACGATCTTGGACGGCCTCGTTACGAGTGGACAAGCTGAAGCAAGTCTCGTTCGAGTCGCTTCGATCCAATCTAGCGCAGCGTACAGCTCAGCGCAGAAAAAGGCAGGCACAAAAGCTCAAAGAGGAAGAGGGTCAGCAAGGCGCCGACGTTGGCAAAGTGGTCGTAATGATGGCATCGGATGTAAACATCCTTGTTAGACTTGGATGCGACTTGCACAGCCTTTACGGCGCACCGCTCGAAGTTACCATCGCCGCTGTCTTCCTATACAAGCTTCTGGGCTGGAGCGCGCTGGTCGGATTCGGTATCTTGGTAGCTGCCATCCCCGTCAACTACGTTTGGGGTCAGATCGCAGTGAAGAAGCAGCGAGAATACAGCTCAGCCCGTGACCAGCGCATGAGTCTTCTGACGGAGCTCATCGACGCCATGCGCTTTGTCAAGATCCAAGGCGTCGAGCCGCAGTGGGAGCAGCGCGTCGTCTCGGCGCGTCGCAACGAGATCCGCAAGCTCATCTGGTCGCGTGTCATGACCTTTCTCTTTGAGCTGCTTTGGACCGTCATTCCTGTGCTCGTGACGCTCGTCAGCTTCTTCTGTTACGTCAAGGTAGCCGAGGGGGAGCTGACAGTCTCAACTGCGTTCACCGCGATCGCGCTGTTTACCATGATTCGTCCCCCTCTCAACGCGATCCCTGGCTTCTTGATGGGCGGTCTGATCGCCATGGTCAGCATTCAGCGGCTCGAATTGTTTCTTAACGAGCAGGAGGTCGAAGAAGCCGTCAGTCAGCTCTCCAGACAGCGTTCACCATCAGAGGCTCCGTCAAACGGATACAAGGACGAAAACGACGACGAGGCGACTCCAGTGCGCAGGGGTGATGGCAATGCTGGCATTGGTGGAGAGCTTGCGATCAGAGGGTGCAGCTTCTTCTGGCATAACGCGCAGACGACCATGCGCCCCGACACGAACGAGGTTCCGATGAACGGCGCTCGTCCGAGTGATTCAGACCATCACAGCTTTGCACTTCGCGATATTGATGTCAGCTTTCCCGCTGGAGAGCTTACCTTGATCGTCGGACCCACCGGCTCGGGCAAAAGTAGCATGCTAGCAGCAATCTTGGGCGAGATGCTTCGGTCAAAAGAGGGTCTCGTGGTGCGCAACAAGTTCGACGAGCAGGGCAACAGTCGATTCAGCTTTGCCAATCAGCTACCATGGCTTGAAGCTGGCAAGTCGGTGCGAGACAACATCATCTTTGGGACGCCTTTCGAAAAGGCTAGGTACGAAATGTGCATTCATGCTTGTGCCCTTCAGGACGATCTCGACTCGATGGATGACGGCGATCTCACGAGGATTGGCTCTCATACTGTTTCTGGCGGGCAAAAGGCGCGTATCTCGCTTGCACGGGCTCTGTATGCTCGCTCGAGCACTGTCCTTTTGGATGATGTTCTATCTGCCGTTGATACGCGCGTGCAAAGCCATATCGTAGAGCATGCCGTGTTGGGCCCAATCGCCAAGCTTCGACGGATCATTCTCGTGACACATCATGCACACCTTTTGGTCGATCGCGCGGCTCTGGTGGTCAGCATGCACAACGGACGCATCCTGCATCAAGGTCTGCCGTCCGATCTGCAGGCGCGAGGAGAGATTCCCACCTCGCAAGGGCGAGACAAGACACGCGGCTCCCTCGCGGAGACAAGCACGGCAGGCACGGGCGGCACCGACACGCAGGGGACCGACGGCATTGCCAAGGCCACCCTTCATCCTGACACCCCTCGCGCTACTCTTGGGGACGAAGCGGCGGCCACAGCGACAACGCCAAAGCGTACGGGCGAGCTTGCATCGGGTGCTCGAACCCCGCGTCTATTGCACCAGGAAGAAAAGCGTCGAGAAGGAGCAGTCAGCTGGGTTTTCTACCGCACGTATCTGCAGGCATCTTCGCTTCGGTTATGGGCTCTCCTCATTTTGCTCTTGATGCTGCTGCGTCTTTCCGAGTCATTCGGTCAATACTGGCTCAAAGTTTGGGGCGAGGCTTATGAAAATTACGGGCTGCAATCTCTAGCGGCCTTGTTCACGAAAGCATCCTCACATCTTCCGTTCGACTTGCCTCCTGCCGACGGACATGCTGGCTTCTACCTGACCGTCTACGGCCTCAGTGGCCTCGCTGTGATCCTGTTCAACAGCTCTCGGGCGATTTGTTTCTACGTGGCTTCCATTCGCGCCTCGCAAAACCTGTTTGCAACGCTGCTCGCCAACGTGATCCGCGCACCTCTGCGCTGGTTCGACGTCACGCCTGCCGGTCGGATCATGAATCGGTTTGGAACAGACATGGATTGCATCGACAACATCCTGCCACAATCGATCATGAACTTGGGCAACAATGCCTTCTCCATGGCTGCGTACTTTTTAATATGCGTCGTGATCGTACCCGCATTCCTCTTGCCTTCGTTCTTGCTAGTTCTGCTTGGACCTTGGCTGGTGGGCGGCTTTCTTGCGTGCACGCGTGACATGCAGAGGATCGAGGCCACTTCAACTTCGCCCATCTATGGACATTTTCAGCAGGCGCTGTCTGGCATTGTGACCATTCGCGCCTTCGGCGCCGAGCCACGGCTGCTCGAATCGATGCTGGATGCAGTTGACCTCTATCAATCTCTTTGGTGGGCGGTGTGCACCATGGAAGTGTGGCTTAGCTTCCGATCGCAGATCCTCGGTGGTGTTTCGGTGTTTGTGGTCACTCTGCTTGCGTTGTCAGGGGCGGTGTCGCCAGGATCAGCGGGTTTGGCGCTTTCGTCAGCGCAACTGCTCTGCCAGCTAGCCTACTACCTCGTCAACGACTTCAAGAATCTCGCTAACAGCTTCAATTCTCTCGAGCGCGTCGCGGAGTACCAGCAGATGCCGCAGGAAGAACACGATCAGATCGTAGCTGGGTACTCGACAAGCCTCGTCCCCGCCGCATGGCCGTCCAGCACGGGTCGCATCGTCTTTGACAATGTGAGTCTGCGATACGCTGAGGATCTGCCGCTGGTGCTGAAGGGTGTGAGCTTCGACATGGAGCCAGGCGAGAAGGTGGGGATTATTGGTCGTACGGGCAGTGGCAAGAGCAGTCTGGCGTCGAGCTTGTTCCGAGCGGTAGAGCTGTGCGGGGGTCGGATCTTGATCGATGATATTGATATCAGGACGATTCCGTTGCAGCAGCTGCGGAGTCGGCTGAGCATTGTGATGCAGGATCCGGTGTTGTTTTCGGGTACGGTTAGGGAGAATCTGGATCCATTTGGCGAGCATGATGATGCGGAGGTGCTTGATGCACTTACGAAGGTCGGGCTTGCTGCGCCGGCGAACAGGGGCAGTGACGAGGTTTCAGATCAGGATCAGTTGATCAATCCATCTGAGACGGGTGCCGATGGGGCAGCTCCAGCAGGTAAAGGTTCGCAACCAAACATGCATCTCAGGCTCGACACACCCGTCTCGTCGGGCGGAGCCAACTTTTCAGCCGGCCAGGCCCAGCTCCTCTCACTAGCGCGATCGCTCCTACGCTCGACGCGCATCCTCATCCTAGACGAAGCCACATCGTCCACGGATATGGACACGGACGCCATGGTGCAGCGCGTCATCCGTACAGCGCTCAAGGACTCGATCGTCATCTGCATTGCGCATCGTCTCAAGAGCATCATCGACTACGACCGGGTCGTCGTGCTGCAAGACGGCAAGCTCGTTGAATGCGGTAGTCCGAAAACGCTGCTGTCGAAGCAGGATACGGATGAAGGTGCGTTTTTCAAGAAGCTCTGCAGGCATTCGGCTGAGTACAGAGAGCTGTGCGCTGCAGCTGGTGTTGAGGTTTGAAAGCAAGCTTCACTTCTCTCTTTTAGATCCTAGAGTCTCAAATTAGTCATTCTTACACTATAACATAACCTCGAGACGGAGTGTACAATGTAATCGATCATGTTACCATTGTATAGGCACAGGTTCGTAAAGCGTTGACACTACCCTGTCAAACTAGACCCAGATCGCAGCTGCTCCATTATGAGCGAAGTGAGATTCGCGTCGCGATGCCAGTCCTGCGGTTCGGTCTGCTGCAGGATATGCCCAACGTATGCAACCGAGATATCGACGAGCGAATGGATAGTTACATCCGAGATCGGGTGGTGGTACGCATTGAGGACATAAATGCATTTAGCAACCCTCTGGATCTGACGGCGCAACTCGACGCTCAGATCCGCATCGTTCTGGTCCGAGTAGGTCGCGTCGATGTCCATGCCGACACCAGAACCTGCGAGACCTTCGTTGGCTCCGCTGCCGCTGCTGCTCGAGTTGGACGGCTGGTGGTAGGGGAAGTGTTTGGCGATCCAGATGTATCCGTTGAGACCAATTATGAGGTCGACGTCCAGCGCGAGCTTGTCGTCCTTGAGATGCACGAAGTGCGATTTGAGTCGTTGGATCAGGTTAGGCGATGCGGTGACGAGGACGCCGTTTTTCAGTTTTCCGTAGCGCAACGAGCGGGTGTGCAAAGCAGACGAGTTGTCCTGAAACATCATCTGGACTTCGGCAACGAGCAGGTCGTTTTCCTGGAAGAAGTTGCGCATCTGCAGCTCGTCGCTCTCCACTTTTCGCCTCTGAATACCTCCGGGCAGGTTGATCGAGGAGAGCTGAAGGGCAGAGTCGGTCTTGGCGTTGATGTCGACCTTCCAACGCTTGGGGCCTACTTCGGTGACGCGGCCGATGACGAGGTCCCCTACTTCGGCAGCGTATCTCGAGCGAGCAGGACGCACGGATATCAACTTGTTAACACGCTCGACGGTGCCGCACATCGACGAAAGGATCTCGTCTGTGTTGGCAGACAGAAACGTTCCGTGGCCTTTCATGAAGACGTGCGAAGAGGCAATGCTAGCACCAGCTACAGCAATCTTGACGTCGTGATCTTCGTCCTCGGCTGCGTCCATGTCGTCCTGATCCACGTCCATGTCGTCCTTGGTGAACGTCGGTGCATATCGTGACAGGCGAGAAGAGGAAGAAGCAGGGTGCGCCTCTCCGGAGTAATGCACCAGTCTGGACGGCGTGTTGCATCCTTTCAGTCGACGTTTTGACGAAAGTGTGGCGTGCCTGGATGAAGACGGTCGAGAGCTGCTGGCACGAATGACAAAAGGCGGCAATGCGTCCGAGCTGGATGGGGTGTGTGATGTAGTCCCTACCGAGGCAGCCGTTCGTGAGGCGGTTGCCGACATTCTGGGCCAGTGCAGCTTGTAGATGACTGGGATGACGACGGTGAACGAGGGTGAAGAAAGGAAGATGCTGCTTCTGCAGCTTAATTCTGAGATTTCTTCTCGAGCCGCTGAAATTTGCGTTTTCCCCTCCACACTAAGCAATGACGATGACGAAACGCGCTTGGCCCGATCCCGATTCTCCGCAACTCATTGCGCAGCTCATTCAAGCTCGTTCAAGCTCGAGGATCACTCAAAGCATGTAATCGATGTTTTACAAAGCACTTTCGCGGTACTGTTACATGCGAAGGGAGCCAGCCCGATTATGGCTACAACGCTAATTTGTAGTACGTGATCTTGGCTCCCCAACGAGGTGCCTGTCTAGCGGCGGGATCGCTTAGAAGAGTCTGGACGAGTGAAGCTGCGATCATCGGTACGCTTTCGCGGACTGGTAGAGGGTGTTGCACCACCTGGCACGTTGTCGAAAGAGCGAATCGGGGTACTGCCAGAGCGCGTCATGGCCGCCAGCCTGAGAAACGTCTCGGCTTGGTCAAAATCTCCCTGCGAGGTCTTGACGTATTCGAACGCCACCGCAGCTTCGACGCCGTACGCTTCGTACATCTCATCGAGCCATGCGCGGATGGCGTTGCGAGTGGTATCGACGAAGCCACCGAAGCGCTGAAGCAGCGTTACTCCATGTTGCCTATCAAGCCCGAATTCTTCGCAGAACTGCCTGACCGAGGTACGGTACCGCACGCGCGCAGCGTGCATATCCGATCGAGAGCGACGCTGCTCCGGTAAGACGTCCACCAGATTTGCTCGAGCGCGCACCGGCGTGGGGCTCACGAAGCCAGGCGCAGTTAATTGATGCCCTCTGGAGATGCGTCGCGAGGGCTGCGACCGGTTGTGCTGGCGCGACGGCGTCTCTTCGCTCGCAAAAGGAGAACGGAGCACGGGTCCACGGAGGATACGACGGGCGCGAGGACGAGACGACTCGGTGATTGCGACGGGCCCGACACTCGGCAAAGGGTTGGGAGACCTGGATGCGGATGTAGCAGACAAGCTGCGTGCCCATGTGCGTGTACGCTGGAAGCGATCGTCCTCATCGTGATGGCTTGTCAGTGCGACCTGACGAGAAGCTGCGGGTCTTTGACTACGAGACGGTGTGGCAAAATGGCCCAAAACACGATCGGCGGTTATGGGTGATCTTTGCACTCTCGGCGCTACTCCGTCCCGACGAGTCTGCAGGTTGGGCAGAGATGGGCGCGAACGCGCCTTGCGGATGTGTCGTTCTTCGTCGCTGTCCAAAGTAAAGTCATAGAAGGTTGCATCGCGATGCTGGGCCAGCACGGGTGTACCGGCTTGAACCGCACTGCTCGAGCGCCGATGTGTAACGTGCGCTGTGTTCCGCTGAGATTGGCGAGGTGGCTCGACGGAAGGCTTCCAGGAGCTGCCAGTGGATTCTTCGTTTGCGACCTGCTCGTGCGATTCAGGACCTACATCGACACCCTCCACTTCATCGGCAACGGATCCAGTAGGGCTCTCATCTTCCGATGATACAGAAGGGTCCACAGAGGCGTCGATCTCTGCCTCGACCTGCATCATGTCTTCTGCTTCGTCGTCGCCGTGCATTGGTGGCGCTGGTGGAGCTTCTGGCGACAGCTCGCCGGATGGCTCGTCAGATGGCGGCCGCCTGCTGTACGTCGGCTCTGTGCCGAGCGGCGGAATCAGAACTACAACGCCATCGGAAAGGGCCATTATTTCTTTTGCCCGGGACGACCGGTTGGCCTTCGGAACGAGCAAACCGTTGGTTTTATGCGCCTGCTGCTCGTCTTCATCCTGTACAGAGGCTGCTGCTGCGACTCTCAGAGGGCCTGCTTCATCAGCAGCGGGCAGCTCCTCATCAGGCTGTTGCTCCGTGGTGGGACCATCACCGCCCTCACTTCCGCTCGCCAAGTAGCTTGCGACTTCGTCGGAGTCGTCGGAGTCGTCTTCTGCTTGCCCAGCAACTCGGTCGAGGATCATGAGGTCGATCATCTCCTTGTAGACAGAACGATTCTTGAGATAGTGACTACGCCATGATGCGGCCGAGTGCTCGGAATAAACCGCTGCGAACTGGTCCCAGAAGGAGTCTTCAGGCTTGGCGATGATAGCGTCTTGCGTAGAGGGAGGCAGGTCATTCCCTTTGGCCATGACATGATCGACGAGTTTGTTGAGCAATGCGTCTTTCTCTTCTTGTGTAAACTTGACCCGCCCGTCCTTGTTGTTGGTTTGGGAGTTGATCAAGCCCATCTTGCGGTCCAGTCGTCGAGATCCTTCCCATTCTGGATCTTCTGATTGTTCTGCTCGACTTCGATTGGGACGTGTAGAGACGTCCTGTGGTGGACCTGTCTCTAGGAGATCGTCGTCACTATCCTGTTCAAGCTGATCGAGCTCCGAATCATCCGACGAGTTGCTGGATGATGCGGCTCGCCGTGGCTTGGACCGAGACTTTTGCTTTGACCTGGTACGCGAGGGTGATGCTGCTCGCAATAGTTCCTTCATCATGGTAGGAGAATACTGGTTTGGATCCGATTCTTCGTCATTGGATGAAGCTATGTTGTCAGCCCCGGAGATCGGATCGCGCTGCGCTAGCGAGACAGAAGGTGGAGGGCTTGTGCCTGGAGAGGAGGCTTCAGACGAGGCATATTCGACTGTCTGCTTGATCTTCGTGGGACTCTTCTCAACATTGTCGAGAGTGGCGCCTGGATTTGGCTGGCGGACCTGCAGCTCTGCTTCATCCTCTTCTTGTTGACTTGAATGGCATGACGCACGCTCGTGCTCGTCGTTGCCTAGTGCTGGCGCTCGCGCTCGTGGTGGTGATGCACGAGGCCAGCCATCCGAGGGCTCCGACTGCTCCGAGGGACCAGGCTCGGGGGTGTATTGCGACCTGAGAATGCGCGCTTGGAGTTGGGATGGCGCGCCATCGAGTGCCTCACGGCGTGCGGAATGCACCTGTCGTCTGAGATTCCAGCCTTTGTCAAAGTTGCTCTGCAGATAGGATTGAAAGCTTTGGTAGGTGTGGGTGGGGATGCGAGCTGCCAGGTCTTTGGCGGCTGCATTGAGACTCCACGATGCCTCGTCCTTGTCGACAAAGTAAGAGATGATGGCTTGGCGATCGGCATCGGTGAAAGGGTTGCGGCCATTGAGGGAGCGAGGCGCGGGTGCTGGAAGGGTTGCGCGTTCTGATGCAGGCTGAGTGGGCTGGAACTTGTACTTGGAATCGTTGACGTCGAGCTGGGCGCCTTGAGCAGCACTGTCGTTGACGTAGTCAAGCGTAACGACCGGGATAGGCTGGCCTATTTGGTTTGCTTGCCTGAGCAGTTTTTTGGCCGCTGCCATGAGCTTGGGATCGACGACGATCAAGTCGGCTTTGCCGAGGCGAGATTCAATGACGCCACCGTGAGTGCGGATGGTGATCTGCAGCTTTCTTGTCAGCGTGTGATCGAGCTCGCCGGGCAAGAGGATGCGCAGAGGCACATCGGGTGATGAGCTTTTGAGGAAAGTCCTGGTTCTTGAGGTTCGAGCGGCCGAAGAGGGTGGTTGCTTGGCAGGTGATGTTTCGGCGTCGTGACCTCCTGTGTTTGACGACGAGCCATCGCTGGGTAGCTCGATGCGTGTCGTTGAGACTGTCGCCGCAGTCGAGGAGAGCGTAACACGAGAGGTAGAGGCGACTGCGGATGGGTCGGACCTCGGTGGACGCAGAGCGGGCTCGACAAACCCGTTGCTCTCCTGAGAGGCGTCCATTGTTGAACTATTCAGAAGCGTTTCGACAGCAACCAGATGTGCAAGGAAGTACGGGTCGATATGAGGCGGTGCATCCAGAGCTATTGCGGCATTGCGAGCCCTTGAAAGGGATGCCGTCGGACTGCACAGTTGAGCGGATGGTGTCTGTCAACGTGCAAGATGGAAACGTCGCGCTTTCTAGAGAGAGTGAGATTGGAGTCGAGTGGATGTGTCGCCGCTCCCGACTGAGCGCACGAGCAGACTGGTGAAACTCCTCGGAAGACGTTCCTCGTGCCGATAGAGAGGTTGCTGTCGGAGCAGCCGCTGCTATAGAAGCGAGGGGCGTGGGCGTCGTTGGTGAAGCAGCGGATCCCTACAAGAGCAACAGCCACAAAGCGCAGAATTGCAGCTCATTCTTCGATCTTCGTCCTCGTCCTCCACTCAGCCTTTACAGTACACGGAAGATCCGACAAAATCTTATTCGCGTCGAGGAGCTGCCGTCGCGTCGAGAGAAGCCCTGGACAGGAAAAGGAACAGCAGCACGGGCCACGTGACTCTGAACAAAGCGGACACGGCAACGCGGACGACTGTTGTATTGAGCTTCTCGTTTCGAAGAAGAAAAATCTCAACGCCTCGCTAAACCCGGCGCATCTGGAACAAACAAAGTAGTTGCTCTTCATGCCGGAGGAGCCATACTCACACCAAAGAAGTGCCTCACGATTCTGGGCTCAGAGGAAGATCCGATGAGGTCAACTCGTGCTCAGCATGCCGCTTCGTCCGCCTCGAAAGTTCTCAACAGACGGCTCGGCAGCCGCTTTCTTGAATGGGCGAGCAAGCGGTGCTGATTTACATTTTGGTCACTGTGTTGTAAGAAGGGATGCTCGAGTTTGGAGATGCTGCTGTCAGAGTTGAGAGCGCAGGACCGTTGGGAGTGGAGTGACCGGTCTTGTGGCATCAGATTCATCGTCAACGTGCTGTCTCGCATTCGAATTGACATCGCGTGAGGTCGAGCAGCGACGAGGCGTAACTCGGGAACGTGGCGCCACCCGTATCCTAAATGTACCGTCCCACGAGTGTGCGTGTGTGATAGGGTCAAGGATGAAACGGCGAGGAGGATGCGCAACAGTCACAGGCTGCTCTCGAAGTGTGACTTCCGATGTCTTGCAGCGCAGCAGGTGTTGCTTGGCCTTTCCTCTGTCGCCTTTGCCGAGTCAAACCAACACTTTGCGCTTTGGCAGCCCGATCTGTTAATTTGTTTGCAGCCCGCGTTTGGCTCTGACTTTGTCGAGATTCGTCCGTCTTGCCTCTCCAACTGCATACAACAAGGGCTGTCTCGTCTTGCCATTGCATCTCGACAACCTGCAGCCTGCGCATCATCACAAACACGTAGAAGCGCACGCTCAGCCTCGATCCGTCTTCGATCAGCCCTTCTCCTCGCCGTCCGCGGACACCAGGCATCCAGACATCACAACCTCGACTGCCCCCCTCTCTACATCTCTGCCGCACCACGGTCGCCTTCTAGCTCTCCTCACCCGCCATATCTTTCAGCATCAGGTAACCCGATCTTCGCTCAGTAATGACGGCACCGCACACCTGAAAGTTTTTCATTTCTGCTTCTCTTGGTCAAGCAAAGCTTTGGCAAAGCGGACCGTTTTGACGTGGGACAGCTGCGAAGCTGGAGGTTGCCCCAGCTAGCAGTACCATCACATCCAGTCTTTGCAATGCCTCCAGCAACACGGAGAGAGGTCCGGCTGAGTGCCAGTCTTCCTGGCCCGTCATCTCAAAATGGCCCCATACACTCCATCGAAACGAGTCGCTCTGCCACCATGCTCATCCCCAACATGGAGTCCATCCTCGAGAACTTTGAGCAGTTCAAACGCAAGCACATCTCCCAAAACCGCGAGATCATCAAGGCCAATGCCCTCAACCAGCTCCGGATACGTGAGCTCGAGAATCGTATTCAAGTTCTCGAGGCGGAAAGAATTCAGAAGGACATAGACACCGTAGCACTCACGGCTCAAGTCAGCCAGCTGCATCACGCTATTGGTACCATTCATGCTGGATGGGAAGCCATAGGCCGTGGTCTCGCTCTCAGCGCAGGCCATGCTTTCAACCCTTCTGACTCCAATCTCTCCATCGGCTTCACACATCTTCCGCCATCCAACAGAATCACTGTCGAACCAAACCCCAACGCCCCTGCCATCATCCGTTCCGTCGCCAAACCACCTGAAGGACACCTAGAGAGTCTCAAGGAGGAGCAACCCGGCATCGGACATGATGAGCGCCGCAGATCTCCTATCACCACCTCGGAGGGCAGATCGGCACCCGTTCTGGCCAACGACGCTTTCCACGACGAATGGCGGCACCACTTTCAAGCAATGCAAGCCACTCAGTCCAAGCAGACACCACATCCTCGCGCACACACCGCGTCGAATCGTGCAAGTTCTGTTTTCGACATGGATGGCGCGCCGTCGCCCATGGGCAGTCCAGAGCTTCCCATGGATCTCGAACACGTCATTGCCGCTGCCACTTCCCGCTCTGCTTCGAATGAATGGCCGCTTCCAGGCGTCCCGCCTCCTGTGTCCACCTCAGAAATGCCTTTCCTCGCACACTCGAACCTCGCCGAAGAGCAGGACCCGAGTCATGATTCCGTGCGCCAATCACTGCGCAGATCAGGGCGAAAGTCGAGTCGAAGGCAAAGCGGCTACTTTTCACAGAACGACCTCATCGAGTCCTACATTCCCGACCCATCGTCCGAGTCCACTCCGCCGCCAAGCTCCGAGCCCTATCTACCGTCCGAGACCAACTCGGAGACCATGGAGGGTGTCTTGGTTTTTCGTGACAACGATGAAGCCCCCACCTATCGTGCAAGCTCGCAGCATCGCACCTCGACCCTGGCCGACATCACCAATGCAGGCTATCTGTCTCCACCCTCGCCATACGACCGTACAGCCACGCAGCTGGACGGCAATCCGATGCTGGCCGATACTACTCCTCGCAAAACACACCAGACTTCCAATGACGGTGTAGCCACCTCGCACGTGGAGCACAGCAGCACTTCGTTGGAAGCCCCACGTTCGCAGGCGCGCACGCCCGGTGGTCGGAAACGCAAGGTTCCAAATCACGACCTTCAGGATCTTGTGCCAACACCTGCGAGACTCTTCAGCGCCGCCACGCCCGTCACGCCGTCCGCACCACCTCCCACTGCCGTTGACGAAGACTACGGCTCCCAAACCGGACGCGCACGAAGGGTCCGAAAGAGCATCAACTACGCCCTGCCCAAACTCAACACAAAGATGCGCAAACCTGACCCCAGTGACTTGGTTCCCGCTTCCACCCCGCACCGCTCCAATGGCATCGCGCAAGCATCGTCTCGAGATATGGTCGGTAGCACCGGGAACTTGAGCGACATCCGAAGACTACACGAAGCAGCAGCTCTGCGTCAATCCCCTGCAGAGCGTGCCTCGCACATGCGCTCCAAAGGCAGCCCAAGCTGGCCGAATGGCGACGCATCTAACGGTGAAGACAATGGAGGCGTGCGCATGGCAGACTTGTTCGAAATCCATCAAGGTGCCAATCAGCAAACGAACTCAAACACCATCGTTGCACACGCCTTTTGGAACGCGGAAGGGACGAACGACACGTCGGATGACGATTCTCGAGTGACGAGCAATGCCGACCTAGGCGAGCTCGCGGAGCTAGAGGCAGCCATGAGCGATCTTTGCACAGCCGACGAGGTACCGCAACAAGTCGATACACCAAGAGCACCTCAACCATCCATGTGGCCGTCGCGCTCTTCGGCCCAGATGAGTGTCTCCTCTTCGACAGACAGCATGGTGTCTCGCTCTTCCAGCACCGCCAGCAATACGACTGCGACCAAAAGACCTTCGCTGCGACGCAAGACGACCACACTGCCATCTCGTTCACGCCAATCCTCGGCTGAACAAGCAATGCAGACAGAGGTGGTCGGTGCATCCGATTCGGGACGGACCAACGACAGCGGGACGGACCATACGGACGTCAAGACTGCTTCCAAGGTCGCGGACACTGAGACCACATCGGTCACAGAAACGGCAAAGACCTCTACAGGCGCGAAAAGGGTCGGCGATACTAATAAGGACACCAATCGCACACGTCCTGCTTCTGCTGCATCATCATCCACCGAAAACGGCAACGGTCGTCCTCCCCCTCTGTCGGGTGGTCTCGCCGCCGGTATGAAGCCCAAGCAGAGGCCTGCTAGCGCAGGTGCTGCTCTGGTGGGCTCACGGTCTGCAAGTGCATCTTCGACTTTGAGCAGCAGCGTTGACAGACCGAAAACCTTTTCGGGCACCACAGCTGCCAAAGCAGGCCTGAGCCAATCATCGGCCTCGAATAGCTCGACAAGCAGCTTGAGTCGATCCACCTCATCGACGTCGTCGTCGTCCACCCAGCGCAACAGCCTGCACTCGGCCCTCACGCAGACCAAAGCAACGCCCGGCCAAATGACGCCTCACGTCGGGGCCAAGGGCCTTCCGGCTTCGGCAACGCCCTCGTCGAAAGAATCGCCGCGCATCGCGAGCACGCCCAGCTTGCGTCCGACGCCGTCCATCAGCAGTCTCGCATCGGAATCGAGCGGTCGGTCGAGTCCAGCGCTCTCTGTAGGGTCGGCCGGTAGCACCCAGCTGTCGACCTCGTCTCGCACGTCGCTCAAGAATAGTGCGCCTCCGGGAACCGCGTCGTCTGCCAAGACTCAGAGACCAGGCACTGCAGGCTCAAACGCGTCAAGCTCGTCATCTTCGAGGGAGGGCTCCACACCGAGAGTGAATGGGTCCGTCTCAAGTACGAGCACGAGTACTGGGAGCGCAAGACCGCAACCTGTCCGATCTATGCCGAGCTTGCGTCGCGCGACCGAAAGGACGAGTGTGACGTCGACGCCCAGGATCACTGTTCGCTCATCGTCATCGACCGTTCCTGCAGCATCCGGACCGGATCCATCCAACGGAACGAGCAGCAGTTCGACGGCGGCTTCCATCGCAGCTTCCAAGGTGGCCAAAGCAATCTCTTCGACGCCGGCGTCTCGATCCAAGGATGCCGCGTCGACACCCATGGGACTCGGGATCGACTTCAGCGATGTACCTGCGGGGAAGGAACTGATCACGTTGACGGATGAGCTCGAACAGGTGCTGCAGAGGTCCTCGTCCTCGGCAGCAGCATCGTTGTCTCTGTCATCGGAGGGCCATTCGAGCTCGCCGACGAGTGCGAGCAAAACATCCAGCGACGAGGCATACCCTCCAGAGGCGAGTGTCCCCAAAGCTCGTCGCACCAGCCGCCGCGTGAGTGGCATGACCACATAGAAAGTTTTATACAGCTCTGCAGCAGGCGGAGCACACACGCTCCTTTCTTCTTTGCACTACGGATGTCTGATCCACCTTTTGTATTCCTATGAGCGTAATGCAAAACCCCACTTTCTTTCTGCTGATATGTCTCATCGAGACCTGTGATGACGGCAGCTGCCAAATGATTGTCAGGTGAGATGCTGGAGTTCGATGATCAGTGGACGAGTAAGGGGCATTGCGTATTTCGTGCGAAAGCCGCGTTGGAAGCAGCAAGCGCGTCTGTGCGTCGTTGACATTCGACCCTGAATTTTGCTTTCTCGGACGTCGCAACAGCTTCTTCCAACTTATCCTCTTACCAACTCGACGCTCCAATCTCTCTCTCTCTCTCTCTCTCGCAACTGCATTCTGCCGGTTCGAGAAACACTCAGCATGTCAGCAGCAGCCCTCATCCAAGAACAGGAGCTTCAGTTGCGAGCTCAATCGTACTATCCGGAAAACGTTGCTCACAATGCCAAGCAGGTGGAATAGTGAGTGATGCGAAGTCGGAAACAACTCTGCACTGTGGAAAGCTAATCGCTCAATCTTCCCCCTTTTGGCGACAATCAGCGTACGATCGACAGCGTTGTCAGTGGCAGGTGGAGTCGCAGGCGTGTTGGGCCTGACCAACTGGCTCGGATTTGGATTCTACGTCGTCTCAGTGCTGCTGACCAACTTGATGGTGTTGGTTATCAACGCCCACGGCGCCCCCAGCAAGTTTTTCATCTCACCATCACCTCCCGCAAAACCCCTCGCTTCGTCGGGTACCGGCACCTCTGCTGTCGCGACAAACAGCAAGAACACGAAAGTCAAGTCAGTAGGCAGTGCAAAGCCGGCGTTGACAATTGACCCACGAAGTGGAAGTTTCTCTACTAAGGATGTAGCTGTGTTTTTGGTGAATGGGTTGACGGAGAACGCGTTTAGCTTTATCCTCTGGTGGACCTTCTGGTTTGGCATTGTTCACGGTGAGTTTCGATGCCACGTATGAAGGAAGCAGGCGGGAAAGCGTGGGACTGACAACGTGGCTTTCTTTCCACTCGCGTGTGCGCTTTGAACTGACAGTGTACGACTAACTGCGACCATCAACGCTCAAGAATGCACAACGTCCGCATGCCTGAGTTCTATCACACTGCACTTCGGATCTCAAGAGTACGACTGACTTGTTTGCAGAGCAGACTATGGAGAAAGGATTGTAATAGAGAGATACAAGTACAAATGCTAGAGTACGGGCAGAGTGAAATACAGAGCAGCGCAAACAGCTCGATGCGATGCAAGACATACCTATTGGTACTGAGGATAGGAGGGTGGTGCGCCCGGACTCATGTGGATTGGAGGCGGATTCGGTGGGTATGCGGCGGGTGGTGGTTGTGGCGGTGCTGCGCCGTGAGGATATGCAGCGGAAGCGGGAGGATACGGTGGTGGCTGAGCGTATGTGTTCCAGCCGGCTGTTTGGTGATTGCCGTTGGCGGGGATAGCGCCAGCCATGGGATGCGGTGGTGGACCAGGTTGTTGCGAATACGGCTGTGTGGGGAGTGCATTGTTCTTTCGAGCTTGGGCAGCAAGCAGCCTCTCTGCAGCGGTGCCGTGCCTCTCGCCATTCTTAGAATCCTTCTTGATGGCATAGTCCACGGTGATGTTCTTGTTGAGCAAGAATTGGCCGTTGAGCGCCTCAATAGCTGCATCAGCGGCTTCGAAGCTGTCAAACGACACAAAGGCAAACCCCTTTGGTTCTCCTGTCGCAGGATCTCTCGCTACTTTGGGCAAGCCAAGGATGCCACCGAAAGCGGAAAAAGTCTCGTACAGCAGACGCTCGTCCACCGCCGCGTCGAGACTGCCGACGAAGAGGTTGGCGCCAATGTCGATCTGCTTGCGATCGTTAGACGCCTTGTTGACGCGAATGGGCTTGCCGTAGAGTTTGAGGCCGTTCATGACTTTGCACGCGTAGTCGGCGTCCTGCTCGGTCTGGAACTCGGCGAACGCGTATCCCTGGTGCGACTGGGTGATGCGGTCCTTGGGGAGGTGGAGGTTGACCAGAGGACCGGCTTGGATCATGAGCTCCCAGACGATGGCGTCGGTGGCACGATCGTCGATGTTGCCAATGTAGCACGTTGCATCCTGGTTGCGATCTAGCTCGGGTGGTCGCGACATGGTGTATCGTCGGCCAAGGGAAGGGTCGCTACGAAGAGATGAGCGCGAGAAGAGAGGAAAAGGCGCAGCAACGCATTCGAAGCATCCTTCTTCAGTCGCAAAAGTCGCAAAAGTCCGGGAAACGGAAACGCAGTTTTTGAAATTGAGGGTCTACCATTTTCGAAAATCCGAGCGGCTTTCTAACGTTCGTTGCCAAGCGGACGTATTCAAAGTTCTTCCGACGGCTTGGCCTGTCGTGGGGTGGGGAAAAAACGCACTTTTAAACTTAGCGCGGCCTCGCTTCCTTGGAACTGAAATCTGAGTAGTGACTAGTTTAGCACGCTCACTTCGGGCTTTAAGCCGGTCAAGACACAACAAAAGGCGGTTAATCTTCATTCAAGACTGCTGTGGTGCATCCCTGCGCGAGAATGCTGTCTGGAAGCTCGCCTGCTCGGAAATAGCGCCGTCTCCTCTCAATGCAGGACTGTGTCGGTTATTCAGGCGCGTTAGGTAGCCACCGATCCGTCCAATGGGCCGAGTCGTGGTTGCCTTGCTGTGTCGCATAGTGTTACGACAAACTGCAAACTTAAGTTCAGTCGCTGCAGGCTTAGCCCCACGCCGTGGTTCATAGGCGATCTTAAACTTGACTCACACGTCAAGCTTCCGCCGTGCATGCCGACATGCTGCGCTTCGCTCGCCTCACCACCAACACAGGGCCCCACTCTTGCCCCGCCCCGCCCCGCTGGTAGACCGGTCACACGCCATAACCATGTCTCCTTCGCTCCTCGCCCTTGCCAACCAGGATCCTTGATCCCCCATCCCATGCACTCGCGACAACGACTTGCTTCCATCTGATCATTCGCTTGACCGACCTCGTCAAACCTTAGAAGCTCGGCCTGGTACCACTTCATTCCACTCTAAACTTTGTCACACGGCATCCGCTCCGCCGCTGCCGTCGTTCTCGTTCTCGTTCTTCGAAAGCTCTGCTAACTAAAACGCCAAACGCGCTCGGTCTTGTCCCCTAAGCCTATACCTGCTTGCGTGCGTCCGTGCGACGCTTCGAACTTCGGTTCCTCAAATAGACACTTTTGGAAGCGTTCGATCTATACCACCACTCTGCCAGCGAAGCAACATAAAGCTAGCTCGATTCACATTGCTGTCACCACCATACGATAACCCATCGCGGCTTCATATCAACCATGTCTGCACAACCTCACACAGATGCTACGGCAGCGCAATCGTCCTCATCTACGGCTGCATCGTCATCATCAACTCCAAAGCCTCTTAACGAATTGCGCCCCGCACCTCAGCCTGATTTGACCTCGACTGACCAAGAAAAGGCAGCTATCACACCGTCCCATCATGAGTACGACACGGATCTAGAAGCCACCACCTCGCAAGCAGGCATGTCCCTCAAGACCGAACAAGAACTCGGAGAAGCGGTGCTAAAAGCACAAGGCGAAGATGCAGGCATCTACTTCCCAGAAGGTGGCTTGAAAGCATGGCTCTGCGTGTTTGGCGGATGGTGGTGCACTTTCATCACCTTCGGCTACCTCAACGCATACGGAATCTTCCAGGACTACTATCAGCAGACGACTCTCTCGCACAAGTCACCCAGTCAAATCTCGTGGATCGGCGCTTTCCAGTACTTTCTTATGTTTGCTCCTGCCATCTTTGCCGGGCGACTGTTTGACCTTGGCTTCTTCCGACCGCTTTTCACTGTAGGATGCATGCTCCTCGTTTTCAGCCAAATGATGGTCAGTCTGTGCACCGACTATTACCAGCTCTTCCTCGCGCAGGGTGTCGGCTTGGGTCTTGGCTTTGGCATCGTGTTCAATCTGGCCATCAACTGCCCCGCACACTACTTCAACCGTCGTCGTGCACTCGCGTTGGGCGTTGTCGCTTCCGGATCGTCAACAGGAGGTATCGTCTTCCCCATCATGGTGCGCAGGCTCATCCCGCACATTGGCTACGGTTGGACCATGCGCGTTGTCGGCTTCTTTGCACTCTTTGCCGTCACGGTCGCGTGGTTCTCGCTCTCGACGCGTCTGCCACCTTCGATCGATGTCCATGACAAGTCCAAAGGCGGATGGAGCCAGATTCAGTGGACGCAGTTCTCAGCCTTCCGCAACCCAGCCTACACGTTTTTCGTAATTGGCGTATCGCTCGTCATGTTTGGACTCTACATGCCCTTGTCGTACATGGATGTGTGGTCGTCCACCAACAACATCCCCGCCAATGGCTACTACCTGCCCATCCTCAACGCCGCCTCCTCATTCGGACGAATCCTGCCAGGTCTCGTAGCAGACAAGGTCGGCCGCATCAACACCATTTTGCCCCACCTCGCCGTCTCCGGTGTGCTTGTGTTCATCTTCCCCTTGTGTACCAAACTTGGCAGTCTAGTGACATTCTCCATTCTCTACGGTTTCACCTCTGGATGCTACGTCTCGCTCATCCCGGCGTGCTCTTCGCAATTGGGTAGCACTAGCACGGTGGGTACCAGAAACGGCATGATGTTTTTCCTCGCGTCCTTTGGAGGTCTGTTTGGTTTGCCTATCGCGGGCGCCATCTTGGGCGACGTCGAGAACCCTAACTGGTGGGGCACTGCAACGTATTCCGGTGTTGTCGTGGTCGTTGGCATTGCCAGCATCGCTGCTGCCAAATGGTACGCTGTCGGAGGCAACATCCGCGGCAAGATTTGATATCATCTACATTTCTATTTCGATATTACAGTAGCATTGCATTGTCGGCTCGCATTTTCTAGTCTGTTCTGCTGAGCACATTCGTGTAGAAATCCATGACGGCCGCCCAATACCCTTC
Organism: Sporisorium exsertum; assembly: GCA_928724755.1. NCBI lineage: Eukaryota > Fungi > Basidiomycota > Ustilaginomycetes > Ustilaginales > Ustilaginaceae > Sporisorium > Sporisorium exsertum. The sequence goes on along the minus strand of CAKMXK010000035.1, from coordinate 1,227,314 downwards.
AAAGTCGGATCGACCGATGCTGCAGTGAGGCGGTGAGTCCCATCTCCGCAGTTCAACCTTGTATTCGGCTGCTCCGACCTGCTCACCTGCCGCCTTGACTGAGCTGAGCAACGCTTGTCGCTCGTCCTGCTTCTCCATCTGCACCAAATGTGGCTGAGTCGATCGGAGGCTGGCGAGGTGGTGTGCGTGCTCCTCGACGAACTGCCACGGGATCAGCTTGTCCGCTCTGGTGTATACGTACATTCTTGGCGGATAGTCCGCCTTGTCGCTTTCAAGTTGCTGCGCCTTGGGAGTGTAAGAGGCAGTGACCCAGTTCCAGCTCCTCAACGAATTCAATCGCTTCCTCATCAGCTCCCCTCTGCCAGGCCGGCCCGTCACCTTGGTCCAAATCTGAAGCAGATACAGACCAATGTAAACGAAAAAGCGCACAATGGCCCGCAGCCGAGGTCGATTCGCCAGATGCATAGTGAAGGCGAAGGAACCCGTCGATGGGTTCGACTTGCCTGGGCTAGAGTCCATGATGAGCGAGTGCACTCTCGGAGAAGCTCCCTTGCGACGCACCAGCTCATCCAGGAATAAGGCCAAGTTGCCCGCACCTCCGTCTGAGAAGCTGTGAATCACGAATCCGCTCACATCGGGTGTGCCCACCTTGCTATCCTCGGACGAGGTAGATCGAGCCTCGCTATGCTCGATCAGCGTAACAGTCGAATCGCCGACTTCCTTGGCACCGTCCATGTTGATCGCGGTTTCTTCTGCCCTGACTGCGGGAGAGGATGAGAGCTCGGCGATCACACGTTGAAGCTGCTGCCTGCGTATCGCCTCGCGCGCAAGGTAGCTCTTGCCATCCGATAGCTGGATCAGCACGGTGGCCTCGGGGAATAGCACCGTATAAGGCTGCATATACTTGGCCACCAGTCGAATCGGCGCGTCCATCCATCCAAAGATGACAATGTGGCTCGGCCAGCGTGCCAGCTTCTTACGTCGATCAAGAGGTCGAAGTGGCGAGGGCAACGCGGACGGGTCCAAATCGCGCAGAGCCGTCCTCGAAGGATCGGTGGGTCGAGATACAAACGTGTTGTGCTGCAGACGAGTCAGCTCGGGAGGTGTAAACGTGGCAGTTTTGGCAACAACGGATGCGGCAGCCGCGCCAGTTTGCGTTGAAGGCGCCGATAACTCCTTCTGCGGCGCAGAAGTAATCGCTGCCTGCGGCGACGAGCTTGCATCTTGATCGACCTCAGCAGGCCTGTTCACGATCGCGTCCGTGACCAAAGTTGGTGCTGTGACAGCTTCCGCCAGCGGCTCCCCACCTGAAGCCGGCTCGGACTCTGCAAGCGCTGCAGCTACTTCTGAAGCGAATGTCTCGCCATCCTTGGAAGCTCCGGCGTTTGGAGTGTCTGCGGCGCCTTCGACTGGCTGTGCCTGAGGTACAGTTCGAGCTTCCACAGTTGCTTCGTCGATAGCGTACGGAGCTGCAGCATCGCCAGATGAAAGAGGCGCGGCCTTGGCAGCCGGAGAGGCCGGACCGATGGAGGTCTGTCCAGTGGTCGGTGAAGGACCCGGGCTCATTCGATCCATCGCCTGCTTCTTGTGGCTCAAGATGTCTGTACTGATGGCCGGAGCCAGCACAGACGGCGCCGGCGTTACAGCTGGCAAAACAGCAGTCGACGTTGCTGTACTCCTTGTTGAGGACGGTGCGGACGGCAGTGGCATAACAGCGTCGGAAGCAATGCTGGCATTCGAAGGTGCCTTCCTGATCGAAGACGCTGGCGATTTTCCAGGCGCTGCTGTTGCTTCCGCAGTCGACGCGGACTCGGTGCTGGCTTGGCGGCTGTGACTCGCCCTAGCCGAAGCAAGCGCCGATTTGGGTTGCAAGATCGCCTTGGCTGCCTTTGAGGCCTTGCCAGGCTTGGATGACTTGCTCGGCGGCATTATAAAGATGCAACGAGCTCGAGTCAGGCTTCTTTGTGACGAGTTTAGTGTAAAGTTCTGCCGTGCGTAGAAGGTGGATGCCGTGCAGGGTAGAGCACGACGAGATGGAGCAGCGAGGACAAAGAGCAGCGGCGATGCGATGGGTAGCACCAGCATGCAAGATCAATGTCAAAGTAGAGAGTACGATGAGGTTAGGACGGTACCGTGAGGAACTCAAGGGCATTCTAGTAGCCGAGCGGCAGACAGTTCCGGCTACTGAGCCGGCACGAACCTCGACACAGGAATGCCGTGCGCTGGCTCATCAAGACCTTTCCGGATGTCGATGCCTCCCGGTTACGTCGAAGCGAGGCGCTTTAGCTCGCTAAGCGACGCGCGAGCTCGTGAAAAAAAAAGCCTTTTGGTCGAACCGTCTTTCGGTCTAACACCTTCTTTGCTGAGCACGGATGCTCGGTCCGACTACGCGATGCGAAGCTCCTGTAATCCTTCTTACACGACGAGCGGATATCTCGTTACTCCACAAATCTCGTCTCAATCACCACCACACCTATCATACATAGGACACTCATCGCACCATGCTGAGGTCATGTCTACGAGCAGCGGCTCCAAGAAGCGGATTTGGCACTTCATCCTCGGCATTGCAGCCACGCCTTCTCTCGACCTCGGCCTCGCGCTTCTCTGATGCCGCCGATCTGCAGAAGCCCATTGCCTTCGCATTCGATATTGACGGCGTGCTCAAAGCAGGTCCCAACGTGCTCCCGGAAGCCAAGAGAGCGCTTCAGATTCTCGAAGGGAACAACCCACGAAATCAAAAGATTCCTTACATCTTCATCACCAATGGCGGAGGAAAGCACGAATCGGCACGTGCCAAGGATCTCGCTCGCGAGCTAGAGGTGCCCGTCACGCAAGATCAGGTCATCCAAGCACACACGGTCATGAAATCCCTGGTACCTTTGTACGGCGACAAGCCCATCCTCATGGTGGGAGGTCCAGAGATACCGCCCAATGGCGCGAGAGAAGTCATGCAGAGCTACGGTTTTCAGAATGTTTACACAACCATCGATCTCCATGCACACGCTCCCGCCGCATGGCCTTTCTCCACCGTACATCCCAATCAACTACCATACCTTCGAGTGAGTATCTAGCAAAACGCCTTCACGTGCCCCATCGCACAGCACAGTTGACAACAAAATCGATCTCGTACACTACTTCTCGTTTCCACAGCGAGACGACTTTTCCAAGATTCAATTCGCAGCCGTCCTCGTCTTTCACGACAGCAGAGAGTGGGGCAGAGATACACAGATCATCATCGACATCTTGAGATCGCACAACGGCGTATTTGGAACAGAACATCCTCCAACTGAACTCTTGCCAGACGAGCAGATCCCCATCTACTTTTCTCATGGAGACTTGCGTAAGTGCTGCACCCTTGGCTTGGCGAGCGAGCAACGATGACCGACGAGATCCTCCATGCTGACGTTACACGGATGGCATCTGCTTTTGCTTACAACTTGCAGTTTGGGGCAACGACCACAGTGTGGTACGATTCGGACAAGGCGCCTTCCGACTTGCCATCGAGAACGTATACAAGGTACGTCCCGCGGCCATCGAACCGACACACGCTTCCTGCCCTCCTCGCTAACACTTTCGTCTTGTCACGATGAGTTCATTCCTCTTCTCCCAGCACACGACAGGACGCGAAATGCAATCGACGGTATTCGGAAAACCCTACCGCATCACCTACGACTATGCCAACGAACTTCTCCGCCAGCACCTCATCAACACTGCTTGCCCCACGTCGGCAACTGCAGAAGCGGCCAAACTTGTCGGTCCCTCTGTGTGGATGGTGGGCGACAACACCGAGAGCGATATCAAGGGGGCTGTCGATTTCGGCTGGTCCTCGGCGCTCGTCAGGACAGGCGTGTACAAAGATCGAAACGGCCCACCTAATTGTACGCCTACGATTCTGGTGGATAATGTAGAGCAGGCGGTCATGCAGGCGATTCAGAGGGAGTGGAAGCTTTGATTGCAATTCTTCTTGTTGTCGATAGAATACTGAGTTAATGGACAGAATGGTGCAAGCATGGAGTCCCAGGGATTGCTAGCTGGGTAGTTACTTGAGATAGATGTTACCGTTGGAGCCACTGTCGCCGATCACGACACCTGAGTTGCCCAGCACGATATTGCCATTGCCGGTGCCGCTTTGGTCGGTGTCACTGCCTACCACTTGACCGTTACCGATCATGAGGTTTCCATTGCCATTGCCGTTACCGCCGCTGTGGATTTCACAGTGAGAAATGCTGCCGTCGTTGCTGCCAACCCTGTTACCCTTACCCAGTACGATGTTGCCGTTACCGTTACCGTTTCCGGCCCCAAGAACGCCAGCAGAGTTGTGACTGCCGTTTGCACTGCCGACAGTATTGCCGGCACCACGTATCACGTTGCCGTTACCATCGCCATTCCCGTTGGCTCCCGACCACGAAGCGCGGTTTTTGATACCGTTTTGCGAGACAACGGCTATGTTTCTGTTGCCATTGTCGTTACCGTTTCCCGACGAGAAGTTGTCATTGCCATTCGAGTTTCCGACACCATCGCCAACATTACCATTACCGTTATTGTTGCCGTTATTCTCACCGGTGTTGCTGCCACCGTTGTTGTTACCAGAGTTGGATCCGACATTTGCGCTTCCGTTCTCATTGCCATTGTTGTCGCCCGTATTGTGGATCCCGTTCCAGCTACCGTTGTTCTGGCCCACATTGCCGTTCCCATTGGAATTCCCGCTGTCGTTGCCCCAATTGTCCACGCCATTCTCGTTGCCGTTATTGGTGCCAGAGTTGCCATTGCCGTTACCGTTGCCGTTGTGCTCACCTTCATTGTACTCCCCATTGCCGTTGCCGTTAAAGCTGCCTCCGTTGCTGTTGCCGTTACCATTAGCATTACCGTGTCCCCTATTGCCGTTTCCATTGCCATCACCGCTAGTGAGACCCCAGTTGCCGTTCCCATTGCCGTTACCGTTCGACACGCCGTGATTGGCATTTCCGTTAGAGTTGCCATTGTTGAACCCGAGATTGTCGTTGCTGTTGACGTTTCCCTGCGCGTCCCCTTGGTTGAAGCTGCCATCCTGGTTACCATTATAGCCACCGGTGTTGGTGTTGCCGTTGTAATTGCCTTCGCCAATACCGGTGTTGAAGTTGGAGTTGAAATTTCCGTTCTGGCTTCCACGGTTGTCGTTCGAGTTGCCGTTGCCAATGAAGTAGCCAGTGTTGTAGTTGGCATTGTCGTTGCCGCTATCGTCGCCGAGGTTGTAGTTGCCGTTGCTGTTGCCAATGTCAGTTCCGGAGTTGTTGTTGCCGTTGTCGTTGCCGTTGCTGTCATAGGGTTGATCAGCTGTGCTCTTGAAGACGCTGTCTTTCTGGATAGACGGCGGAGTGAAGGTCTTCACCGGCTTTTTCTTTGCACGCGTCGAGGCTGGATTCTTCATCGAAGGGAACCGAGTTCCAGCAGCAGCCAAGGGCCGGCTGTGGAACGTCTTGAAAAGGCCGTTGTTGCTTCCCTTGTCCAACGAGCCGATGCTAACGCCATTGGGCCTGGTCTGAGAAAGGTCAGCCTTCAACGAGTTGTCCCGCAGAGGCGTAGCAAAAGTCGCCAGAGGAGCCAGAACGGCCACGATCAAAAGGTGAAAGACTTTCATGTTCGACCTGAACTTTCTTGGAAGGCTTTGGGAGGACAGATGCGAAAGACGAAATGCAAAGTTTGCCGTTCTCTGCGACAGAGAGGTGGTGTAGAGAATCGTCGGCAGAAACGTATTGTTGAAGTCACGCAGGACCGTTGTATATATACCTCAAGAACGAAAGCCAGGTGCCTAAGAGCGAGACAGACCAGCAGGAGCACCGCACTGCTTTCTCGGCTTCCCAGCACGTTCTTCGGAAGCACTAACAAAAAGCATGTCAGGATGCGAGTTGGACACTCACAGAGTCCCCGTAGACACGGCATGGACACGACGGGACGATCAACGAGCTTACGAGGGCCAACAGGTGGGAATCAAGGAAAGCGATACGCGGTCAAAATTAAGAAAAGGGCGAAACTCGATGTTCGCAAGCTTGATGACTTTATGCTGAGGACGTCGACAAAGATCGCCTCAAGAACTGCAACCACAGGCACAGCGACATCGATAGTATATGTCTTTTGGCGAGCCAACACCTGATCTTGCCGAGCATAACTCTCAAACAGAAGGTAAGGCTCGCTAGAAGACCAAGATGTCGCAACTCCGGCCCTGAGTCTTTTTCATTCGAACCTTGTCATGGGCATGACGCTTCGGAACATATTTCAAGAGGGACACGATCAAGAATCCATACGAAATGGCTCCCGCTACAAATAAGCCTTTCGGTTCTCGGACGCTCGATGCGGTCTCGAGGCTCGATTCTTGCATGCAACTCAAAAATCCAGTTTTCGATTGTCTCTCGACAGACCCTTGCAGACCGCCATGGCCGCCATGTGACCTCCTTGGGACTGCTCACTGCGCCGCAGTTCTCGACTCTCACGCTATCCTGCACACAAGCACATGCACAACTACTCTCGAATGACCAAAAGAACCTTAGGTTTACTCCAATTCGAGAAGACAAGTAGAAAAAGGAGTACGGTTTGCTGCAGCAGCGCGCTGGCAAGGCCGAGGGTATCTAGAGTGCATAACAATACGCAGAGAAAAGTGAAAGCTGCTCACGAACGCATGAAATGGAAAAAACCCCTCGCGAAAGCGATGCAGCCATCGTCTACAACTCTTGACCACACGTCGCAAGCCAAGATCGAAAGCGGCACCATGGTGAAGAAGAGAGCAGCAGTGATCTGAGCGGGGCTGGTCCAGCCAAGGTTCTCTGTAAGGTGGTTGTAGAATAAGCTGCCGGCGCTAAGCATTACAGTGCCCGAGACCATAGCGATCGAGAAGCCGAGGCGGCCAAAGTAGGTCAGAATGCGAGCCGAGAATACCTTCTGGAGCGCAGGGCTGAGCTCGACCAGCACCAACAAACCTGTGGCAAGGAGCCAGTCATCCCATCGAGGGTAGGCAATGTTGTTGTAGTCCCAGTGACGATTGAGCGTACCCGTGTTGAGGTCAATGTGGCCGGTGTAATCATTGTAGAAGTTGTGGGGCAGTGCAGCGATCCACAGGTACTTGAACATGACACCGAGCACCACAAAGATAAGCGGGATGAGCTTTGGGTTGAGGAACTTGGTCTTTTCCGAGTTGAGCGGAATACCCTCCCTGGGGAGCAATTGCTTGTAGACCGTCGAGTACTCTGCGATGGCAAGACCAGTGAGAGTGTACCACGACCAGCGACCCATCCAGGCAGACACCAGGACGAGACCGATCAAGCCGGCGTTCTTCCATCGAAATATAGTGAAAGGTATCACCCATGCATAGACGGTAAGCACGTACGTTTGCTGGAAGACGACCGAGGTGAACCACATGATGCCGCCGGGGGGCATATACGAGCTCGCCACCGAGGTGGTGTAGGCGTAAGGAGCAAAGACAAACGAGACGACCGTGTTGACATACTCGACGGTCGAGGCCGAGACCTTGGGAGGCTGCGCGAGCGGGTTGTTGAGCTTGTCAGCCATCACAGAAGCGTACTTAAAGCCGTTGAAGACGGCGACCACCGAAGTGAGCGCCAGTGCAATGGCGAGGGGGAGAATGATGCGAATGGGTCGGCGGATGCCTGGACCAGCAAGAGTGAGACCATCTCGCCTCTCGAGGAACGTCTGCATGGAAACTCGACCCATGAGTATGATGTACATGTTGGCCTGGAAGCTGCCGTTGAAGAAGAGCGGACTGAGCGACTTGCGGAGCATGTTCATCCACTGCGGACATGTCTTGGTGAATTCGGCTGGGAACGTGCCGTCAAAATCACGGTCCGTGATGATAGCGGGTGCAAAGAGGCGGAAAAAGACCCAGAGAAGCGTTTGGAACGCGATGAGACCGCGAATGCCTTCAAGGTAGGGGATTCGCTGCTTGCGCATGCGTCCGAGATCAGCCTCGTCGTTGTCGGTGAATGGCTTGAGTGTGACGTCGAAGCGCGCATCACCCTTGAGGATGGTATATCCACGCCCATCGCGTTCAGGAGAGTACGACTTGTCGACACCAGAAGCAGCCTCGACGAAGACAGGGAGGGCAAGCGGCTTGAGCGCCGAAGCTCTTTTTGATGCGTCCATCTTTGTTGTAGGCGTGTCTTTCAGATCCGTATCGAGGCAGCGAGTGGTGGCTTGAAAGGACCGTTCGAGATGCAGAACCAGGAAACGGGGTACGATGGGAGGTGATTTCGGGTTTGAGGGAGCAGATGTTGGTCAACGTAGAGCCCGAGCAGTATATATGGAGCATAGACAGCTCCAGCCGCTGAATCAGATAGAACAGTCCAGTGCTTAGCTACCAGCAGAACCGGGAAAACAGGCTCGATACAGGCAGCAGAGTGCCACAGTGGAGGGTTCAAAGCTCAGAGCAGGGCTCAGCGCCTAGGTCACTCATTCAGAAACTTCATGCATCCGGCCATGATCCCAGACTCATGTGCGCTGGGCGTTCTGTAACATCAATAGATGTGTCAGTGTGGCTGCACAGAACCGCCAAGTGCTCAGCGGCGCTCCGATTACCTACGACGAGACAGGCAGAAACTGGGCATCAAAGGATAGACTGGCACTCTGATGAGCGCGGGATCTGCAAAGAGCATCGGCGCCAGCTCCTTAGACTAATTTCGGCGAAAGAGGGCCACAGGCGATCACGGAAAAATGTTTCGGCGTACAGTATCGCTGCAAGCGGACAACAGCTAGGAAGATGACTTTGCACCAGAAGACAAAGAAGTCGGCCGCGGATTTTTTCAGGCCTTAATCAAGCGGCGACAGGCGGGGCGTAAAAAAGATTCTAGCCTCCGCCAGTTCCAAAAAACCTGATGAAAGCGGTCGAGGTGCTGGTTACCATCCTTTTTTATTTATTTCTTTCTTTTTTTCCCCTTTTTTTTTTTTGGCGAGACCTCGCCGAACGCCATGTCGAAGTACATAGGGACGCTGCAACTGGGAAGGCAGCAGTTGCTGCTCGACAAATCATTAGCTTCTCTGCAAAGAAGGCCTACCTCCGGCAGTGCTTGGCATCTAGCAAGTTGTTCCCGCCATTCTCTTTGCTCGTATCTAGACAATTGGTTTATCACAACCACTTGACTTCTGGCCGTATTCAGAACGATGCAGCCCATTTCTTCTTCCGCGCACTCTCAGTTGATACCAAGCTTTGCTTCGAACCGCTTCTAGCTGAACAATATTCATCGCTGCGAGCGGAGAAAGAAAATGTCAGCGGCGTCGCCGAAGGTCTCGCGTCTGTTGAGTGGAGTGGATTACTGTAGTACAGGCTTTGCTCGAAAGGCACACAGAAGAAACTTGTATGATGCGTCTATCGCCGCCTAGCCAGGGCAGCCAGGATGTCTGAGACGGTAAGGAAGGGATTGAGGGCGGCAGAGCTACATACTTCACTCACGCACTTCCCCACATGCGCTATTGTTTCAACCGTGTGAGATGAGGCGCCAAACAATTTGGACATAACAAAAGGGGAGCCCGGAAGGCTCGCGTTGTGAGACAACTCTCGACATGGGCTCTGATGCCTACAAAACTGTCAAAAATAGACGGGCCTGGACCTCCGTGCAAAGATCGAAATCAAATTTTGCTTTCAATGCGTCTGTCGTGGCGGCTAAGGTTGCAGCTCGCAATACAGTAAGCCGTGTTTTGGATTTGAGACCATCTCAAAGGCCGCACTCGCCGTCCCTTCCTAGCTTCCTGTCTGATCCCTGTCGGCAACATGTTTGCTTGTTTGCACTCGTCATAGGTCGCAGCACGATTCGCACCAGGCTGAAGTGCTCGTTGCCGCCTGCGCCTCCGCAACCTTCATTGCCACTCCACGCCAAATTCGTGTCGAGCCACACTCCAACATGGGAATGTCGCTTCAGAAAAGACTTAGCCGGCACCTAGCTGAATCTGAGGCGACGAAGGCAAGTCAAGCTATGGTGGCTTTGATGTCGTTCACCCTCAACCGAAGGAATAAGATTGCTGTGCAGCTCAACCGGAACAATTGGCAACAGAGACGCTCAAAGGCAGGCCGGCTTACGTAATTAATAGGTTAGCGCCCTTTAGTGTTTGGTAAGGAGAGACCGACAAGCCAATACGAAGGATGCAGCTGGTATGCCGCTCGGCGGGAGGTCGTACGGTGTTTGATATCAATTGGCGAGACAAGCGTGTTGAAAGGTTCGCGAGGGAAAAAAAAGAAAAAAGGTACCGAAAAAAACCTTGAAAAGTCCTAACGAAAAATAACATTTAAAAAAACGAAAAAAAAAACCCCCTTCACTCGAGGTTACGCCCTGGAGGCTCCAGAGTCACAAATAGCACGGGATGCGCATACAGTACCAACGGTCGTAACTCGTGCTTGCTTCCCTACGTCTTGCACGTGTACCAGATGCGCTTGCTGCTTGCTTACTCTTCTACTTCGTATGCTGGTCATATAAAGCTAGAAGTGGCGATGGCACAAGCAGCTTCCCTCCATCTTTCGAACCCGCGTTCCGAAGCATCAACAGTGGCTGATCGGAGTGATTCCAGTCCCCGTATTGGGTCCAGGCTTGGCTCAACAGCATGGCCAAGTCACAACAAACACTCGTTCTTGGCAAAAGCATCACGAAACACGTTCTCGAGCGCATGGTGGCGTCCAGGATTCTCTTGAACGAGGCGACAATTTGGACGGCTGAATGGCGTTTTTCGGATGCGGAACTTCGAAGCTGGGGAAGAACAAGCACCAGAGTATGGAAGCCTGTCTGAACACCACTCTTCAACCGGCTTTTGGAGAAATCGCCTGGCCAAAAGGGAGCAGGCCCGAGACATGGCTCCCCGATACATTTGCTCCCTTATGTTTGATCATGTACGCTGCAATTCACGCAGAGCGATGGACCGTCTATGATTGGCAAGAGCATTGCATAAACGGCAGCCGGATTCGTTTCGTTTCGTTTGCACCTCCGGTCCGTCCCCCTTGATTGTTCCTTGCACCTGCAGTTGGCGCATGCGAGCCCATTGTTTAAAATGTACACGGTTGTGGGCTGAAGGGCGCTGAAGCCCCGACAAGGCAATGACACTGCGTCGTGATCCGTCTGCCAGCTTTTGTTTGTCGCTTGCTTCAGTGAACATTTTCATTGCATATCCGATCGTACGAAAGATACCGCTCATGATCACTCAAAACAATCTTCAAAACAAAACAAAAAAAAAAAAAAAAAAAAAAAAAAAAAAAAAAAAAAAAAAAAAAAAAAAAAAAAAAAACAAAAAAACAAAAAAATCAAGAACTGCGTTGCTTGCGACAAGTCCATAGTGACTGAGATTGGCACTTCGAGTCGAAAAACAACCCGGGCTGAAAATGCTTTTCCTCATCTCTCCAAGAAGAAAAGCCCATGAAAAAATTATTGGATTAATTAACCATTTTACTGTACAGTATGTGGCACAGTTTTGGACGCGACTGTAAAAAAAGCGCAAAAACAAAAAACAAAAAAAGTAAAGTTTCCGCTCCGACTGGCAATGCGAAACACAAAAGAGCTAGCCGCCACGAGTCGAGCTCAGTTTCAGGCCTGCTCGCCGTTTGCAGAAACGGCGACTCTGTTCGGAGAGGCTACTCTCTAGCTGAGACACTCTGACTGTTCGAGCTCTCAACGCTATTTCAGAGCCACGCAAAGTCAGCCTCACGCCATGTTGCTACGATACAAGCTGGATTCGGCAAGTGGCGTTACCGTCACTTGTCGTGAGCGGTGTGCCTGTCACTCGTTGTTCGCCTAAACGAATTGATTCTTGCCATACTTGACGTATGTTGGCAGAGGTGCTGCGAGATGCACTTACTGACTCCATCAGGCGCTTGCTCCTGAGTGTCTCCATGCAGCTGGGCGGGTGCAGCCATGACATCGAGTGTTCCTCATGAAACTTCCATATAAGTCAATATCTCATCGTGCTCATGCACCGCTGCCCCAACTCCACTCCCTGCACCAAGAACAATCTGCCACTGCCTTTGCCTGTCCCATACTTCACCGCCCACTTCCGCCCAGTTCTTTCATATAAGCTTTCGGTCCCGCTGGCAGTTCACGTCTATTCTCTCTTCAGCGTCTCCCGCACAATGTCGAACTACACTTACGAGCCGGTCTCACCACGCTCGCAGGGCTTCAGAGAGTCGCCCTTCTCAAGCCCTCGTTCCATGTACACCGGCTCCGTCCGCACTGCTTCTACACACAGCTCCAACTCGGACGAGGAGCCGGCAGTTCTGCGTGTCGTCGCTCCCCGCGCCAAGCGTGCCGTCTCGGGCCCTCGAAACGCTCCCCAGGAGCTTACGTCTCTTGGCTTCTCGAACGTCGATTACCTCCACGATGCTCTGAAGTTCGACGCTTACCGTCAGCGAGGTGGCAGCGATGCTGCGCTCGAAGAGCTTCTCGGCCTCTACCACACCAACTTGGCCATCACTGCCCGAGGCCCCCTTCACCCTTCGGTCCGTGATGCTAAGGTTGACTCGATCGGCGAGGAGGACGAACTTGAGTTCATCGACGAGCAGCCCCGATACACCCGCGAGCAGAAGGGCAAGTCGGTCGAGTACAGCGACTCGGAACCAAGCCTCTCTTCTTCGCCACCTGCTTCCTCCGCCGAAAGCAGCCTCTTTGGCGAAGCCATTGCCTTCCCCACCACGGGTCTCTCTCGCGAAGATATCATCTTCGGCATCGCCCATCTCATCCAGGAGCCTCCATCTCTCAACGCCGCTCAGACGGCCCTCGCAAAGACCTTCCCTTCGCTTGTCGAGCCTCCTGCGCGCATGTTTGGCGAAGATGGCTCGCCACTCCCTCCCACCAAGAAGGAGGAGATATCTGCGGCTGAAAGTGCTGCTCGCCAGGAAGCACTCAAGGTCGAGCTCAAGGGTAGCAAGACCCATTCGCTCATCAAGGCCATCGTCGTCCTCGAAAGCCGCACTGCTCTCTGGAAGAAGATCGCCAGCACCGACAAGTCCGCTTCCGGTCTTACGCCGTTGCCCCTCTTGCCCGAGCTGCCCAACCCCTGGGACATCGAGATCACCCACAAGGGACTAGACATCAGCACCATCAAAACCAAGACGCGCAAGATCTTCGAGCTTCCGCGCTCCAAGACGCTAAGTCGATGCCGCAAGTGCTCCGGCTCCGGGAGCGAGACGTGCCGCACCTGCCGGGGTGAGGCTGGCAACGAGTGCTTCTGGTGCTCGGCATCGGGTATGCAGAAGGGCCGTCGTCGGTGTGGTCGTTGCCAAGGCCAGGGCAAGTTGAGCTGCATGGCTTGCGACGGTAAGAAGGCATCCAGTTGCCGCTCCTGCGAGGGTGCTGGCTGTGGCGAGTACTCGGTCTTCGTCGAGGTCAAGATGCGCCGCATCGAGGTTCCTGCCGTCTCGGTCGCCGATCTTCTTGGATCTTCGCGCGCCTCTGCTGCCAACGCTCGTCCCGAGGTGGTCAAGGCTGCCTCGATCGACATGCTCTGGGAGCTTGTCAAGATGCTCGCTTCCAAGGCCAGCGTCAAGGCCAAGCGCCCTTACTTGCCTGTGTCGGCAGTGTGCACGTGGGAGAAGAGCGTCTCGTACCTCGCCCAGGTCACTGCCATCCAGAACGCAAAGTTCAAGGCCGGCTCCAAGCAGCCCTTCCGTCCCGAAGGTCTCCACCGCCGCGTGCCTACCCAGACGCGTTACTTCTCTCTGCCCACCGACCCTACCCTTCCGTACGCCGAGCTCACCCTCGACCAGTTTGTCAAGCAAAATGTACCAGAGAAGCATGTCGTCGAGGTCGGCCCTGCCACTGGTGCGCACAACGTTTCTCGCCGTCTTTCGGTGATGCTTCTGGGTGAGGTGTCGGCTCCCTCTACCCCACGGCTCTCGTCCGGCGGCTCGTCACCCAAGAACTCGAACGACTACTTTGGCGATGTTGCCGGTGCTGCAGGTGCTGTCGTCTCGGTGCCAGTGACTCCCCGAGGCGGCTCTCCCAACGGCTCACCTCTGACACGCCCCAGCAGCGCCCGTCCCATGAGCCCGATGCGCGCTCCTCCTGCTCATTTTAATTCGGACGAGCTCAGGATCAAGATGCTGCGTCACTCTTCCAGTCTCTCGCGTGCCAACTTCTCTCGCCCGCTTACTGCTCCCGGTGTCCCCATCTAATCAGAACATCTCTTTCCGCCGTCGATACTATTCGTTCGTTCTCATCACATGAATATACCTGATCCAGATTCTTTCCTCGTCTGCGCGTGTCACTGCGTTCGTATAGCTTGAGCCTGAGTCGAGCCGCCCGCTTAGTTCTCGCACTATCTTCACACTCTGGTACGTGTCGTGTATGCGGTTGCGATGCACTCGTGAAAAGAGTCTATTATGCGTGGTTCCTCCTCCTGTTTCTGCTTACTGCTCTTCCGCACCCCGCAACCTGTCCAGCGCCATCTGCACTAACGCTACTTGCGGCTTCGACCCGCCCACTCGATCCAACGCTTTTCCCAGAGCGTCAACGAAACTGTCCCTTCGCTCTTTGACTTCCTCGAAGACGGGCGCAACGTGCTTTGAGGTGCGACGCTGCGTCTCAAGCCACAGCAGGAGCGAAAGCTGTTCTGTGAGTATCCCGCTTTCTTCCGCCACCTTTTCCGCTAGCGCATCCTCTTGCGCTTCCGCAGACCGCAAGCTCTCCGGCAACACCACAACTTTGACGAGCACTGCTGCCACCGCTTCGACAGGCACATGCCCCTCCTCCGCCGCCGCTGCGCCGAACCACGCGGTCAATGCCTCGCGCAAGATAGTCACACCTCCCGCACGCAATTGCGCAAAAGGCGAGCTGGTGATCAGCTGCTCCACCACCTGCAACGCCACCGTCCTCTCACACCAGCAAATCAGCAATTCGGTCAACAGCTTGAACCGTGCCAACCTCGCCGCCGGACTTGGCGAGATGACGCTCTGCGTCGCCAGCGTCTGTGCCAAGCTCACTGCCAATTCAGCCGGAAGTACACGTTGCCCTGCTGATGCGGCATCCTGCTGCAAGCCACGCATACACCATTGCATCCAGAGCAGGCTCGTATCGGCCAGAGCGTCCTCTTTGCCTTCTTCGAGATCCGGTGATGCTGCGGCTTTGGTCTGCTGGCTCACGGCGAGTAGAGCCACGGGCAGCGCGGCTTCGAGCTGCATCTGCGCGCGCACGCCTTTCCATTCGCTGGGACGATCTCGTGCGTACCCCGAGTACAGCAGATGCACGTGCAGCACAAATCCAGCTATACCGAGCGCGGTCAACGTCTCTCGCGTATCGTCGTCGTCCGGATCACGCGACATGCCTACCAAGGCATTCGCCCAAATCGAGCCCAAGTCCACCTCGAGCGATGCGAGCGTCTTGGAGATCTCGGCGAACAGCGACTCGTTGCGCTTGACAACACTCAGCTGTCGATCCTTGGCTGCCAGCGCATATCGTGGGTTTTGCGCGAAGAAAAACTCTTCCGACAACGACGTCTTCGCACCCGCCAGACACGGTAGGCAAACGGTGACGCCCTGGAGGAACCGGCTGAGTGCTTCGCGGGAGGTCTTACGAACAGGCTCTCGATCTGTGCCGCACGTGCTGCGTGCTTCCCAGTCGACCAAGATGAGCGCGGTCGAGCAGCAGGTCTTGACCGCCTCTTCTGCAAGATGCTCGCTGACTTCTGTGCTGGAGTCAGAAACCGAGGCGAGGCCGAGTATCAGACACTGCGGCAGTCGTACAAACACCTGCGAGAAGCTTTGCGGTTTCTTGGTGCGGATGCGAGGTACCACCGTGTTCAACAGCCGCATGAGATAGGTGGCTTCTGCGGCAGAACTCCAGAGTTGATCGTCGTTCAAGAGCTCGATGCAACTCGGCTCTGCTTCGAGCATTTCGCCGCATCGCATGTCGACGGCCATGTAGACTTCGCGCGAGGATGCATTTTCACCTAGCAAGTCTAGTACCTGCTTTGCTGTAGAAGCTGCCTTGACAGGTGTGCCCGACGAACGCTCAACCAGGCCAGTCACTGGAGAGAAGGCCTTGAACAAGTCGAACGAGACGGCGTCGAGCTCCTGCGCGAAGCGAGCGGCATCCTCGGTTTGGAGTCGGAGTAGATACGCTGCAATGCCAGAAACCGCATCAAGGAGGTCGGAATGCTCTGGCAAGGTATCCTCCTTCAATAGCGCGCTTGTCATCCCGGCAAGGCTAGCAACGGACTGGGTCAGATCCAAGTCATCCGAGCTGATCGCACCGACACCATCCGTCTCATTGCGAACACGTTGCACCGGTTCAGGCTTGTCTCGCAAGTCCAGCATGGTCCGGGACTGCGACGCGGAATGCTCCGTGTTAGACGGCGAGGACTCTTCCTGAACGACGGCGAAAGCGAGGTTGGATGACGCGCGTAGACGCGGAGGAGGTGCAGAAAAGGGAATGACCGAAGAGGGGGTGGTGTTCATGCTGCTGGCGGGGCCGAGCGATCGACCGCGAGTGTACTGCTCCTGATCGTCGCTTCCGTGGGAGATGGTGCTTCGCGGCTTCATAGGGCCGCTGGGAATGTCGGCCCACGTCGGTCGAGGATTAGGCTCGCCTCCTGTCGCAGAGGCGGAATTGGCTTGACCCTCTGCCGCAGCAACAGCGAGACCTGAGGCGTGTCGATGCGAATGAGCTCTGCGTCGACCCGATCCCACGCGACGGTGCTTAGGCTCCAAAGCACCATGGATGCCAAGGTCGGTCTCCTCACCCATCATCATGTCGCGTGCACGAAGATCGGGACTCGCCCACAGAGTGCTGACATCCTCCGGATCCGTTTCGGCATCTGGATTGTACTCGGTCGTAGTGCCACCGATGCTGAGGGCCTTGCGCACGGCATCGAGCGCACGATCGTCGGTGACGTGGACAAACACCTTGTTGGAGGTAATGCTCTTGTACGACGTGCTGGCAGTGCGGGCACGGCTCGACTTGCGAGAGCGCGCACGACTGGTGGATCTCGAGTTGGGCGCCGAATGGGGCGAGGGGCTCTTGCGCGCGGCGGACTGCTTTTCTGCGATGCGCAACAGCTCCGGGGCCGTCTCGATAGTAAGGCCAAGGTTGGTGCGTTCAGGCTCGTTTGCGTCTCGTCGATGACGATCGTGCTCGCGGTGCGATGCGAGGCTTCCGTCTCGCTTCTTGAGGTCGCCGTAGGAAACGGCTGGGCTCGCTGTGCGACTGGCGCGAGGTGTGGTGTGGTTCGAGTCGATCATGGCTTTGCGGAGTGGATGGATGCCCGTGACAAACTCGGCGTTGTTACTGTGCAGCTTGGACAGGCGGGCCAGGCTATCGGTGCTTGCATCGCGGTGGAGGCCGCCGCTATCTCTGTCCGAACCTACAGCGGAAGAGGCTCGGGAACGAGTTCGGTGTGAGCGGCTGGCTACACTCGAGGACCGACTGTAGGATGGACGCGAACCAACAAAATTGACCTGTCCCGCCGGCCTGCGTGGGAAGCGAAGCACGAGCGAGAAAGTAAGACACTTGACGTCGCCTGCTCTGCCGGAGGCGCTGCCGGACCCTGAGACGGGCGCGTCTGCCGGTGTGCCAGGAGGTCTAGCCATACCAGCGGGCTGCAATCGATCCGGTTTGGGAGGCGTCGAGAGGCTGCGTCGATTGGCAGGACGTCGGCCGAAACTGAGTGCGCTAAAGATGGACTGCACGAGACTCTGGGGCTCCTCCTCGTCAGCACCCTCGGGCGGATCGACGATCTCGAGCACGCACTCAAACACGTGGATGTGAGAGTATGGATCGCGCTCCGAACGAGCCGCCTGGATAGGGAAAGGTGTACTGGGCGAAAGTGACACTGGGTAAGGACCATCGCTCTGGGTCGAGACGGGTGTGGCATCGGTGGCTCCGCTGGCACTGTTAGTACCGCTGGCACGGGAGCTGACGTTGGAGATGGCGTTGTTGAAATCTCGAAACGCCGCTTCGAAGGGACCTGGCGTTGGGGGTAAACTGGAGCTGGAGCTGGTGTCGGGCCAACAGTGATACAAGATACCAGCGCAGCGTAAGCAATATTTGACGTATGACAAGACTCTCTGGGCAGGCTGGTGGGTCGGGTTGCTGAGCAAGAGCGTCGGTGCTGGCGAAAGGTGTGCGTCGGGAACATCGATGGCAGCGAAAGTCGGCGAAGGAGGTGTCGAGTTCTGAGGCGTGGTGCGCTTGGAAGCGGTAGGCGTTGCCCCACTGGGCAGTAGCGGCGAGGTGAGTGCGGCTTCGGCGGCCGGACCCACGACCAGAGGCAAATTCATCCTGTGCTGAGGTTCGACTGGAATGAAAGTGGTGCTCTTGAACTCCTTGACGCCACGCTGCGGAGTGTCTTCGGCAGAGGCCTCCAGCGCCTTGACTAAATCTTCAAAGTTGCGCATTCTGCGTTCACCGTTGACTTCGAGCAGCTTGCCAACACGATCACGGAGCTCTGGATCGTGGATGGTGGCAACGGCACGTTGAGCTCGGATGCTCATGGACCGCACGCTGGTATGGGATGCACCTATGGGATAGCGAACGCCGGTGAGCAGACGGAGCATGGTGATACCGCAGGTCCACGCATCGACCTCGGGTCCCCAGTAGTGGACGGTGCCGAGCGGGTTGCGGAGAGCCGTGACGATCTCTGGACAGTGGAAAGCGGGACTGCCACAACACGTCGACAGCTTGGCTTCGCTGCGACTGAAATGCGTTGCCAGACCGAAATCGAGCAGCTTGAGCTGGAGGGTGTCGGGGTGAACGAGGATGTTTTCGGGTTTGATGTCACGATGACAGATCTGCAACGGATGGTGGATGGCATGCACGGCGGAAAGAAGCTGGTCGAGGACGCAGTTGGCGACACCGGTGGGGAGGACGGGTAGATGTGGCGGTGACTGCTCTGAACGCATGACGAGAAGTGCCTCGAGGGTGACGTAGCCATCCAAGTACTCTTCCACAAGATAAAAATGCCCCGGAGTGCGGATGGTCTCGTAGACATTGACGAGGTTGGGATGCGGCGGCAACTCTGCCAAGAGGGTGGGTTCGCGAAGCAAGCGGGTTGCGATCAGAGGGTGGTGGGGGAAGAGTGGGGTATGTTTGATCGCAAACAGCTGTGGATCGCCGGTGGGGCCGTGTGGTTTGGAGGCGAGAAAGACGCTGGAAAACTTGCCGCGACCGAGGATCTTGGGGAGAAGGGTATATTCCGAGATGCCTCTGCTGAGGAGTTTGTCGGCGGAGGAGACGGTGACAATGTCGTGTCGTCTGGTTTGAACGTCGTCAAGCGAAGGCAGCACGCTGGCGGCTTCCCATGTGCGAGAGACTTTGTTGCTTCTGCGTTTGGGGTGAGAGGAACGGCTAACGGCATCGGTTTGGGACGAGCTGGAGCCGCTGGCACTGCCGCTGGTGTGACCATTGCCGTTGGCCGAGCCGCTACCGGCGCTTGTCCCGGAGCCTGACACAGAGCCTGGTGTATTTGCTCTGCTCTGTCGCTCTTGTGCATTCACGTCGGCATCGTCGTCGTCGTTGAGAGCGGGAAGCTTGAGCAGATCGAGCACTGCACTTCCGGCGCCGCGCGTCTTTTCCCAAGCTTCTTGTTCGGCCAACTTGGCTGCAGCGGCAGCTTTGAGACGCTGTTGCTCCTTTTCTAGCTGCTCCTCTGCGGTAGCGTAATTAACTGCATCGGGGGAGTGACGAGACGAGGAGGCGGGATCCGGCGTAGAGGAAGGATCAGCAGCAGAGCGAGCGTGCGGCGGGGCGGCTGACTGAGTCCTCGAGGACCTGTAGGTCTGAGCGCGACGAAATGGAGGCGCAGTGGGAGCTGGCATCTCCTTGGACGTCGTGTTGGCAGAAGAGGGATCCTTGGTTGTCGTTGGCAGTACGGGGAATGACGGGTTGGAGACGGAGGCAAACGACTTGAGCGTAGCTAGTGAGCTGGAACGCTTGTGTGCGCGAAGGCTGTCGGTGATCTGACGTCGCTCGGACGGGGTCAGAGTGGAGATAGCAGTGCTGGTAGCATTGACATTGGCCGTTGAACTGGGGCCGTGGGAGAGGGTGCGAAGCGGCGGCGCCGGTACAGGAGACGAGGAGCGACTTTGCGTTCGAGAGGAAGCAGCGGAACTGGTTGTGCTTTGAACCGGAGGTCTTGCTGACGACGAGGGGGATGTAGGGAAAGCGATGGATGCTTTGGTGAGATGCTGTTTTGGCGTTGCAGATGGAGATGCTGCGTGCGATGCTGTAGAACTTGTATGCGGGGTGGTTGTGATTGTGGGTATAGAAGAGGTGGAAGGTTGTTGAGACTGGACGTTATCAAGTTGAGGAGAGGAAGGAAGCGAAGAACGAGGGTCACAAGCAGGCGGAGGCTGCGGCGGTGGTGGTGGAGGCGGCATATCGTCTGTGTTGGAAGGAGCCGCTTGAACCAAGCCGGGATTGGCGGCCGCAGAGTCTTGTTCGAGGCGCTCTGAATGGTGGTGGTGGCGCTGCTGCTGCGGATCCATGACGCTCTATTTGGTCAGGTGGAAGCGAGGCTATGTGAGCAAAGCATGAAAGAAGCTGGGTGTGGTCGAACAATGCTGCGATGGCATGCTGGCTCTCTGTGTGCCTGAGAGCGAGCGGGGATTCGGGAGTGCTGCTTGCTGCTGCTGCTGGCTGGTTGATTGGACGTCGAGATGATTCCGAGCGATAAAGCTGTGAAAGCACTTCAAGTGGCCGACCGGTAGATCCCGAGGGTGCTGACAGCTAGCCAGCAGAGACGAGGGCGTCGACGGCGTTCGGTGAGGGCGTACGAAACTCCTAAAGGTGGCGAAGCAGGAGGGCAGATGAGCCGCAGCAACCAACCCCTGTGAATAGAGCGTGGGCTATCGGGCGGCGGGAACCAAAGGCGTGGGAGCTGGTTGGTGCGCTTCGGTGGGACGAGACTGCGAGAGAGTGAGATGGAGACAGCCAAGGAGGAGAGAAACCGGATCGAGCCCACCGATAAGGCGTTCTCTCTCTCAGCCAGGCCACGAGGTCCAACACCGACTTTCACTGAGCGCACGCACCCGGGCACTAGTCGCCCGGCTAATTGTTCGCAAAGCGCTTCTTTCTGAGTTTAAACGGACGGGCTGTCTGAGTGAGTGAGTCGGTTGGCCCGAAGATAAGTTGAGGAAGGCTGCTTCGGAGCGGTGATGAGAGCAGCAGGGACGGGACGAGCGTTCGGGAGGACACCGATAAGTGCAGCGCACTCGTTTGATTTCAATTCCCGCTCACCAGGAGTGTGTTGCTGCTGCTTCTCGCCAAAAATCAAAATCATCATCATCAGAGATAAGGCGGAGTCGTGCAGCAATTGCATATGATTCGATGCGAGAGCGTGAAGAAAACCAAAAAGAAAAAAAACACGCGGGCATTCCGCTCTTAGCATGGAAGACACAGCTGGAGTCTCGTCCTCTCCATTGTGTGTTTTCAGGATCCCAATCGTTGCTGGCGGTGTGTCAAAATGGGGCCTCCAAGAGTGCTTCTTCTTCCTTGCGCTCCAAAACTCCCACTTTCCCGGTGGCGGGCGAGTTACCGTGCATCTCTGCCTGCGAACCCAAAGAGGCGGTGCAGCAAGGCATGGTCTTTCTTTACTTTGCAGGCGCGAGCAAGACGGTTTCCCGCTTCTTACATGTTCCTAATCTACTGTTCCCGGTGGGAAGTGCATCCCACAAATCAGCAAAGAGCTGTTTTGTGCGTGAGGTGCTCGTCCATGCCTCTGTGTCTGCAAGGCGCTTGCAGCGTGCAGTTTTGTGTCCCGCTCTCGACTCCTTCGTGTGCCATCGAGGCGGGGGTTCAAAATCGGATACTGTACGGCTTCCGCGGTTGCTTTTCCCACTGCCCTCTCGCCTTGCTTTATTCAGAGTCGACGAAGCTTTCCTGACGTGCGTATGTCACGTCGGTATGTGTGCGGTGAGTGTTGATTCCATTTCTCAGCTCGAGAGAGAACAAGACGACGTAATGGGGAAGAGAGCGTGTGACCAATGCCTGCAAGCCTTGGCGCTTCGGTTCTTCCAATTGGTAGGCGGAGCATATCGCTCGACATCCAAGCGCCGGCGAGATGTTCCTCGTCGTTGGCCGATCGGACAGTCGGTTGTAACGGTCATTTCCTCACCACGTCCCACTAAGCCAAGCCGCGAAACGACCCGCGACAAAAGGTGGAAAGTTTATTTTTCGCCACACCGGTCAAATTTCACCTCTGTGATTGGCTCTCGAAGACGATATTCTTCCGCTGCATCAACATGTGGCTTGCAAATCGCATCTCCTTGGCGCGCTGCAGCTCTCCTGTGCCGCGGCCTATTCGTGTGCCAAGTTGGATTGGCTGATACATCTGGGTATCCTGATAAGGTGCGCTTGCTACATCGGTGGCGACGAGCGATACCATCTCTCGTTGTTGGCTGCCAAGTGGTTTGAAGTGCTGGCGTAACATTAGAACGGAAACTCATCGTCGACAGCCGTAGCTCGATTAGCATTCCCTCTCTCTCCCTCCTCCTCGCTGCCCTCGCCTTCCTCCTCCTCGCCGTCTCGCCCGGAAGCAGGCGCAGCCTTCTGCTGTTCAAAGTAGATCTTCGCCAAGCTCGCAGGCGTACTCGCCTGTTCCACCGCCTTATCCTCCCTCCTCTTAATAAACCGCGGAAACCGAATCGACAGCCCTCGCTCCTCGCTCACCAGCCCAATGGCAGCCGTATAGTTCGGACTAAGCGTCACATCCGCCCCACGAATCTCCCACACCTCGCTGGGCTTCCACCACACGTCCGGCCACAGATTGCCCGTCTCGAGCTCGATCCCAAACGGCGACGGCTCGCCATATCGCGCGGGCACGCATGTGTCGGATCCCTCGGCATAGCGTACGTTGAGATCCTTGTAGAATGCATCTGTGAAGCCCGAAATGCACTTGCAGACCGCCTGCAGCACTCCTGTCGTGGGGTCGTAGAGTGCGAGAAGCATGGGTGACCACCAACTGGCTTTGCGGCCCATGCCGTGCCACGCGCCGATGGGGACTAGGTCCAGCGAGTCGCCTAGGCCGTCGACGTAGTCCTTTTTCACTTTGAGCCACGACTCGCAGCGCTTGTCGGGTTCGTACGTGGAGAGCAGCGCTTTTCCTCGTCCGTTGACACCTTTGCCGAGCTCTGCGGGTGTCGAGATGAGCTCCTGTATGTTGCGTCCGTTGCGCTTGCTGCTGCCACTGCCGCCGCCGTTGTCGAGCGTCTGTATCGCTTCGTCTTCATTGTCCATGGCCAGATCATCGTCGACAACATCCGCAAGCTTCTGCAGCCGTCCTGAAGTATTTCCATCGTCGATTGCATCCTCGCTTGCGTCAGCTACATCGCCTTCACCTTTCACATCCGGCGAAGCCTCCCAATGGTGGTCGAGCGATTTGACCATGATGCCCTCGCACTTGTATTCTTGCGCCTGCGCAAAGAAGCGAGCAACGTCGTCCGGATCCGTGCTCTCGCAGGAACGCACGTGTGCAAATCGGGCTATGAGCGGATTGCGCGGAGACAAGGCAGGGAACCGACTATGCAGCAGATTACGTCGCGTACGGAATGACGACTTGAGCAGCGATTCGCCATCCAGGTACATCAAGTCAAAGGCGAAGACTCCCACTTTGACCTTAATGTCGTGCAGATTGACGTCCTTTCGACTGCGGTTCGCCAGTGTCTGGAAAGGCAGGAGACGCCCTTCCAGGTCCATCGCCACTACTTCGGCGTCCATGATGAATGAAGTGATTGGCTGTCGTTTGATTGTCGTCTCCGCTGCGGCCGCGTCGTCTTGCCTGACAAAATCGCCCGCCTCAGTCGCACTCCGCGCTTCATCCATGGACAGAGATGCCGAGGTGTCGGTAGAAGCACTAGCTCCAATGTTGGCATCCGCCTCGCTCTCCTGTCCCATCAAGATCGTCACCATATCCACGATGTCTGGGTATTTTTCCGTCATCTCTTCCAGGTGTCGAGAGAAGAGCCTCACGTAGATCTCGGCGTTCTTCCCCGCCCACTTGCCACATTTGGCATCGCCATCCTTGATACTCTTGCGGGCCTCTGGTCCCGCACTCCGGGGCACATAGATGGCGTGAATCTGACACCTCTGACCATCATACTTGAACTCGGACACGAATGCCCTCGGTCCGAGTTTTTCGTGCATTGCACCCAACGATCGCGTAATGGAGCCCAGCATGGGCGAAATGGGGGTACCAATCCGAAGCGGAACATGTTCCGACAAGCCTGCCAGCCCATGCTGCAGCAGCGACGGCACAATGACGCCAAAGTTGGGGTGGCGAGCACGCACCTCGCGTACCAGCTTCTCTGCTCTTGCTAGGCGTTCCATAAGCGCAAGGCGGGCCGGATCTTGTCGCTCTTTTGGCTTGACAGCATTGGCCAAAATACCTTTGCGTTCGTGCGGATGGACGAGAAGCAGCGATGCTCTTTCCTTTTCCTTTTTGTTGCTTGGCTCGTCGAATGGTGTGCGTTCTTCTACGAGTGCGAACGTGCGGGCAAGCGCTGTGGCTATCGTCGTTCGAACCGCTTGAATGCGTAGATGGCTGATAAATGTCCGTACAAGAAACCGCGTCTCTTCTCCACGGCTGGCGACGAGCAGCTTGGTGACGTATCCAAACTTCTGGCTGGCGCTCCCCTGCCCACTGAGCCGAGCGATGCTATGCAAATTAGCGAAGAGACGCTGCACCGTGATGGGAGCCGGTCGGACGAGCGCCTTGACGTCCTTCTTAGCCTCGTACGCGACATCGCCCGGGTCGCCTGTCTTATCCCATACTTGCTTCATGAATCTAGCCGACTTGCCTGTGACCGACTTGATGGCCTTGTTGATGATGGACCCGCCCAAGCCGAGCTCGATGCCATCGTAAGGAGGCGCAATGTGGTTGCTGACCAGGTAGACGGTGGGCAACAGCGATTCGGGATCGTGCGCGCGCACGGTGCGGAGGAGGTTGGTGAGGAGTGTTGTGATGGCCAGCCGTGATCTAGTCGCCGTGATAAGCACAAAAGCGTGTGTCAAGAGCGCATACGGAGTAGTGGGCACAAGTTTTCCGTCTTTGTCGCTGATCGTGGGCCACGAGGAGGTGTCTACAGCCCAGGGATCGAACACAAAAATGTCGTCGCCGAGAGGGATGGATTGTATGGATGCATCTAACGCAGCCAGATCGACTGGCTTGGATTTTACAGGCGGTTTCTTGATCGGAGAAGTCGGTGTCACTGGAACAGTTGGTTTTCGGGGCTGGGAAGATGCGCCAGCGTCAACACTGGTGGAAGCAAGCCTGCTGTCCTCGTCTTGCTGTCCGGACCACTCGTTATGCAAATGTCTAGCGAGGTTCTCATCACCAACCATGCGTGAGCGATACTCGGCAACCGGGATGCCGGCCTCCTCAGCTGCCAGCTCAATCGCAAAGGCCGCGTCCTTTTCTTCCTGCGACAGGACGGTTCCATTCTTATCGTGTTGTTCCGCACCGCCGTCGAGGTCCGCATGGCTTGCCTTCTGCTTGGATTCGGCTACATCGAAGGTAGGTGAGGATGGTTCGGCTATAAAGGTGGCCTTTGAATAGGATGATGGACTTGTGAAGAACGAAGTCAGAGCCGATTGCTGTCCAGTCTTCTGCTTCTTTGTCGGTGTCGAAGGCTGGGATGGCCCGTGGGCCCGTTTCTTGGGAGGCATGCTACCGTGATCCGCGGTTCATTTGCGAAAGTGGTCTCCACCTCTTCTATGGAGTCGATGCGAGTCTATGGTCGATGATGGTGCTGGATAAGTGGAAGGAAGGAGGAGGCATCCACTTCGTGCAGAAGTGGAGGCTGAGCCAAGAAAAAGCTCGGGAATCGGAAGGTGTTTCGGACCCTTTTCTCCTCGTCCTTCCGCTTCCTCTTCTACCCCTTACTCTTCCTTACCCGCGCTCTTTTGCTGATTACCCCGCCTCAATCATAGGCAATCATGTCCACACGCAAAGCTTCTTGTGAGCTGTATCGTGCTGTTCAGTCTCCAGCGTCGATGCTGCGAGCCCACAAGCCACAAGTGGCCGCTTCTTCTACCCGACGAACCTTGTCGTCAAGCAGCACCTCTAGCTCTCACGAAAACCCACTCGGCCTGCCACGAAACAACCAAAGGATCCCACCCACCATGCCCCGCAGAGGCGCTGGCGGACCACCACAACCACGCCGCATCCCGCACGTCAAGCACGTTGTCTGCGTCTCATCCGGAAAAGGCGGTGTAGGAAAATCGACCATCTCTGCCAACCTTGCCGTTGCGCTCTCCCTCACCCACCCATCTTCTCCAGCATCCTCGGAACATATCAGCGGAAAACCAAGGGTGGGACTGTTGGATCTCGATATCTTTGGACCGAGCGTGCCCAAGCTCATGGGGCTGGAAGGTATGGGTGAGCCCGAGTTGACGTCGTACGGAGGATTGATACCTCTGAAGAACCACGGTGTGAGCTGTATGTCGATGGGCTTTCTTCTCGGCAACAAGTCAGGGAAAGACGAGGAAGAAGAAAGAGTGGTGGCATGGAGAGGAATGATGGTGATGAAGGCGACGCAGCAGCTGCTCTTCGACGTGGATTGGCGACTCGACCCTCTCGCACCGACGCCGTCGTCGCCCGACGAGATTGACACATCCAATACGCCGCTCGACGTGCTGGTCATTGACATGCCTCCTGGAACAGGCGACGTTGCGCTCTCTCTAGCACAGCTCGTCAAGGTAGACGCAGCGCTGGTGGTGACGACGCCGCAGCAGGTGGCGCTGCTCGATGCGAAAAAGGGCGTGTCCATGTTCCGAAAGACCAACGTGCCCGTTGCAGGGCTAGTGCTCAACATGAGTCACTTTGTCAGTCCTGACACGGGCAAGGCTTTCGATATGTTTGGCAAGTCGACGGCGGTGGAAGAGTATGCGAAGAGGCAAGGGCTGGACATATTGGCTAGCATCCCGCTACAGCCTCAGTTGAGCGCGGGAGGAGATGATGGAATCCCTGCTACGCTTAGAGAGACGTTGCCGACGTTTGAAAGTGGTACGGTCGACTCGGTAGGGCAGCAGCAGCAGAATCATATCGGTACAGTGTTTTTTGATCTGGCCAACAAGGTTTGGACACGACTAGCAAAGTAAAGCAATGCACACAGGCGACACAACGCGACAGTCGGAACCACGACGAGCGAAGCCTACTGTACAAAATGTCTTTTGAACGAGAGGAGAACAGCTTTCATCTGCGATTCACCTTCCCAGACAGACGGAAAGGGGACGAAGTCTAAAATGCGGCCATCCAACCTAACTAAGCCTTTGCAGGGGTGACACCAGCCTGCTCCTCGAACTGTCTTTCGATCTTCAGCACCTCCTGCAGCTCCGTCTCCAGCATCGCCTGAACCTCCTTCGTTGCCGGCTGCAGAGGCATCCTGCAGACGCCGTACGGGTAGTACCACCTATCCAGCGCACACTTTGTCCCCGGAATACCCGCCTTGAACAGCACCCAGTCGGCGTGGCTGACGACCTCCTGGAGCTTCTGTGCGCTCTGCAGCTTCTCAAAGTCCTTTTCGAGTATCGCCTCTGTGGTCAGCTTGTACAGTGCGACGAGCGTTCGCGGGATGATGTTTCCCGAGCCGGCGATGACGCCGTTGAACCCAGCCATGGCGGCGGGGACGATGATGTCCGCAAACCCGGACCACACGTGGAACCCGGGACGCTGGATAGCCTTGGCCACACGTCCGCCTTTACCGACATTGGCGCAGGTAAGTTTGGCGCCGCAGATGTTGGCGTGTAGCGAGATGTCGATTAGCAGGTCGGAGTCGATATCAATCCCGCCAACGCACGCGGGGAAGTTGTACACCATCACGGGGATGGGCGATTTGTCGGCGACGGTGGTGAAAAACTGCTTCATGGCCGCACGGTCTTTGCCCAACCCCCCCGCGAAGTAGCCGGGCAAAATGACGATCGCCGCATCCGCACCTGCACGCGCAGCATCCACGCAGTTGGCAACCGTCTCCTTGACCGAGCCGACGCCGGTTCCTGCGATGATTTGGGTGGAGGAGAGTCCCGCTTCCGAGAGGTACTGTCGAGCGGAGGAGACGAGCTGGAAGCGTTCCGAGGCGTTGAGATGGATCGCTTCGCCATTGGTGCCCATGACGACGAGCCCGGACCCTGCCGAGGCGATGCGCAAGACGTGCGTCTTCCAAGAGGCGAAGTCGATCTCTTCCTTGGCGTCGAACGGAGTGGCGAGCGGCGTCCACACGCCCGGTTGAAGTGGGGTAGGTTGGTAGCCGTTTGTGGTTTGCGTCATTGTGTGAGCTATAGTCCGTACGATCCGAGCAAGTGTTTGGTTGGTTGGATGGATCAGAACGCGGCAAGGAGCACGGGGAGGATGAGGGATGCGTGAGATGTCGAGAGAGGACGAGACTATATACAGTGGGCGCGGGGGATGAGGAAGGGGATGAAGAGAAAGCGGGAGAACAGGTCCGGCAATGTTTTGCAGTAGCTCGCTGTACCTCGGTCACCCAGCGACAATGAAGTGGGGTAAGTGTGCCACACCGCCGTTCACCACCAACAGCAGCGGCGGACAATCACATCCACCTCAATCCAGCGAGAGAGAGAGAGAGAGAGAGAGAGAGAGAGAGAGAGAGAGAGAGAGAGAGAGACACAAGGCGTTGCGGATCGTGCGCGCATTGAACAGAATTTCATAATGCCAGCGTGGGGGAGAAAGGGCGAGTGTCTTGACGTACAACGAGCGCTCTCTGCCCTTCCCCCCGCACACGCTGCCTTGTATCGCGTGAGGCAGCAAGCCAACAGAGCAAGACATTCAAGTCCTATCCGCCTTGCACTCAGACGATCAACCTTTCACCGCTGAGGGTGTTTCCAGTCAGACCCACTTGCCAGCCTCATAAAACTGATCAGCAATCGCATCTTTGCGCCGCCGCGTGTGGGGTGGTGATGAAGAGCGGGCCAGCCAGCCAGTGGGACTGCAATTGTTGGTGTTGACCGTTGACCCCCACGTCGATGCGGAAGGGGAGAGCAGGATGGCGGAGAGTATCCCGCATTTAGCTTCGGCATCTCTTTCCGCGCTACCAACGCTTTTTTGCGCCCCTTGTTAGAGTCTTCAAACGCCGGTAACCGCGGCTCGTGTGGAGCAGAAAAGTCCGTTTTAGCCGGTCCAACCATCAACCAACAGACACCAACACCAACATCACCTTCATCGTCATCATCCAGACCATCAGCAAACGACATGACAGTCGCCCAACCATCCGCGTGCCTCCGCTTCGTCCAGCGCATCTGTCGCGGCTTCCAAACCGCCTCTGGCCACGACTCGCTCACCATCCCTCAGCTCCACATCCACCACGCTCACCCAGGCACCATCCGTGGTACCTTCCAGATCGGCGCCCACAACCTCAACCGCCTCGGCACACTCCACGGCGGCTGCATCGCCACACTCACGGACACGCTCGGCTCGCTCGCCGTCGCCTCCAAGGGCCTCTACTCCACGGGCGTCAGCACGGACATCAACACGACGTACGTCAAGTCCGCCGGCACTGCGGGCGATACGATCAACGTCCAAGGGACAGTGACCGGTATGGGCAAGACGCTGGCGTTCACGCGGATGGAGCTGCGACACCCCGTGACAGATGCGTTGTTGGCGTACGGCTCGCATACCAAGTTTATTGGTAGGGCGATGGCGCATGAGGAAAATGTCAGGTTTGACGAACGTGGCGAGACGGTGATTCAGGGGAAACAGCCGGAAGAGTGGTCGGAAGAGTCCAAGATGTAGACACTGCACAGCGTAGCAAGCAAGGATTCGCATGGGATATAGGCATCAAATTGCGATGTGAACCCGGTACTGTCTCATCATTGAGCGACGAGACTAGAGAAGTAACACCCACCTTCCATCCACAAACTTCTGCTTCGCCTTGATCGCCGGCAAGGGCCACCCCAATCCACCCGCCAACCCGTCGTTCTCGCTTCCCACCGCATACGTCGGTGTCACCAGCACATCGCGCGTCGCCTCCCCCACCTTGGTCTGCCCGGCCTTCACCGCCTGCACGCTCGCCTTCAATCTGTCCAGCTCCCCCGCCGCACCAGCATCTACGGGCGTAGGCTTGCTGAACGTGCACAGCGCTTTCCCCAGCGTAGCCAGCCACACCGGGTTGATCCGCGTGAGCGTCTTGAGCCACACCGTGCCCTGGTCTTCCTCGGGATCGCCGGTTTTGGCGAACTTCGAGTTGCTCCTTTGCACTTCGCTGAAAACGATCCACGATGGAGGGGTCGTGTGGTAGAACGACGACGTTGGGTGGATAAACGCGAACCCGGGGACGCCCATCGCTTTGTAAGGCACGCCGCGCGTAGACTGCATCCTATCACCCCCACCCTTAGTCCGCAGCCGGAAGAGCATCTGATTCGTCCGCTCGTCCGGATTCACCGTTGAGCTCGAGACGACACTTTCGTTGGAGATCAGATCGGCGCGCACCGCCACCTGGTCGATGTACGCCGACGCGATGAGTTGACGGATCACTTTCAGCTGGGTTTCGTTGGGTGGGGTGAGTTTGGGGCTCGATAGCGCAGTGGCGAGATCCGGGAAGGTCGAGGAAATGAGGCTGCACAGTTGCGCGCGCAGCTTGTGGATCTCTTCCATCGCTTTGGGACGTAGGAAGTTCTTGTCGCAGAACGAAACGCTGCCCCCAGCATACTCGTACGCTCCGACAACACTGAGCAGTCTGAAAGTGTCCGAGAGTCCGGCTCCGAGCGCTTCAAACTTGCGCATCGTGGCAAAGTACTTGGCACGTCGAGCTTTGCGTCGCTCTTTCTCCAGCACCTCGCTGCTCGTCACGTTCTTCATCTCGGCATCCAGGTCTTCGTCCCCGTCCATTTTGCCAAACGCTCGATCGTAATCGTCCCCATCCGCACCATCGTCGCCGCTCGATGAAACACGTCGTCGATCGCCATACTCTTCTTCAATGAGTTGCTCGCGGATGAACGGATCGCCAATGCTCAGCGCCGCCACCATAGCCACGATGTACGGCAGACAGCCATGCTGCTGTCCCTGCGCCAGCATCTTGCCGTACCGCGGCGACACGGGGAACAGCGTCATCGTCCGCCCTAACTCGGTCACCTGCGCATGGTTGAGCTTGCGCTTGTTCTTGCCGATGCTCACCGAGCTCACCGCCGGAGCCTCGAGCGCGCCGAGATGCGTAAGCACCTGTTCTGCCTTCTTCAGCGCCATGCGATCCGGCGGCGTCGGGAACGGGAAGTTGGCCACATTGTCGATGTTCATCGCCTTCATCGACAGCACCAGCCCGTCGACGGGTGTCCGCAGGATTTCGGGGCTCGAGAACTGCGTGAAATGGTCTTCGTATACGGCGGACGAGTAGAGGCGATAGCAGTGACCGGGGCCAGTTCGACCCGCACGACCCGCACGCTGCGATGCGGAGGCTTTGCTAATCCACGACACCTCGTACGACTGGACGCCACTGATCAGGTTGTATTTGCGCTCCTTGCTGCGTCCGCAGTCGATCACGTAGCGGATGTTGGGGATGGTCAGCGAGGTCTCGGCGACGTTGGTGGCGACGACAACGAGACGCGTGTCGACGGGCGGCTCTTCGAAGATGCGCATCTGCTTTTCGGAGGGTAGCAGCGAGTAGAGTGGCAGGATGTGCATGGGCACGTCGCTGTCGTCTTTGAGCTCGTCCGGCAGATCATCGTCGTGGCGAGCTTCGGCGTCGCTACCTGCCTCGTCGTCGTCATCCGTGTCGAGCGCATCCGGATCGTCAGCCTCTGCCATCGCACCATCATCGACATCAGCAGCGAGGTCACGGTCCAATCCAAGATCCACCTCTTCCGCCTCGACATCGCCCTCTCGTGCTGTCATCTTGACGCGAGCAGTAGTAGTATCCTGTTGCGCTTCCTTGCCAGCACCCTCGCCGTCGGCGTCCTCGTGCTCCTCATCGCCGCGACGATACTTGAACCTGCCCTGCACGCGCTCGCGATTCTTTTTCTTTTGCTCGATCGCCCTTCTGCCAAACCGCTTCTCGAGCTTCTTGCACACGGTACTGATCTCTTGCTGACCAGTGAGGAAGATCAGAATGCCTCCCGGTGGAAGTCGCGCGTGGATCTTGGTCGCCTTGTTGACCGACTCTGTAATGTAATCCCGCACCGTCTTTCGGTTGAAATGAACAGTGACGGGGTGCTGACGTGCATCAATGTTGATCACGGGAGGTGGCGAAGGGAAGAGCGTCGTGTTTTCCGTAAAGTCAGACACGCGGAGAGTAGCACTCATGATGATGAGACGTAGCGGTCGAGCATCGGCGCCTCCCTCAAGCCAGCGCTTCTCGCGGAGGCAAACCACACGACTGAGCACGCCGATGAGCACGTCCGTGTTGATACTGCGCTCGTGCGCCTCGTCGACCATGATGGCGCTGTACTTGCTCAACAGGAAGTCGGTGGCCAGCTCTCGTAGCAGCACACCATCGGTCATGAATTTGATCGCTGTGTCTGGGCTCACCGTGGCATCGTATCGGATCTGATGCGACACGCGGTCGGCAGGCAGGCTGAGTTCGGAGGCGACGCGTTGTGCCATGCTGACAGCTGCAACTCGTCGCGGCTGCGTCACGCCGATCATGCCTGGGTTGAGACTGCCCTTGGATCCGAATGCGGCTTCGTAGAGGAACTGTGGCACCTGGGTAGTTTTGCCCGAACCAGTCTCACCACAGATGACGGTAACGGCGTTCTCCATGATGGTGCGAACGATGGTGTCTTCCTCGGCAACGACGGGCAGACGCAGACGTGCGACTGTGAGCTGTTCCGAACGCTGCACCTCGAGGTGGGTGAGCACGTTGGCTGCAGAGGCTGTCTCTTCTTTGGCGCCGTTGGCGGCCTTGGCAGTTTCGAGCTCGGTGTAGTGTTTGGCCGCAAATGCGGAGCGTTCTCGGACGTTCTCCTCATCGCGACCAAGAGGGCCACGCGCGACGCCATCCTTGGGCATGATGTCGCCGACTTTGACCTTGAAGCCGGCGACAGGCTCGAGGTTGTAGGCTGTATCGTCCTCTTCGATGCCGTTGGCTTCTGCACCCTCAGCAAAGTCGTGCTTGACAGGTTTCGTTGCAGAACCGCCGATGCCGAGAGCGGCACGTGCCCAATCCTTGAAGCCGGAGCTGCGTTTGGTGGTGCCGATGCCCCTGCGACGAGATCGATACTCTTCTGTATCTTCGTCGTCGTCGTCGTCGTCGTCTTCTTCTTCTTCTTCTTCTCCTTCTTCTTCTTCTTCTTCTTCTTCTTCTTCTTCTTCTTCTTCTTCTTCTTCTTCTTCTTCTTCTTCTTCTTCTTCTTCTTCTTCTTCTTCTTCTTCTTCGTCGTCGTCGTCGTCGTTCTCATCCTCGACCGAGTCGTCATCGCTGTCGCTGCCCTCGGATTCACTCTGATCGCTGCTGTCACCTTGCTCGCCTTCTTCCGAACCCTTTGAGGACGACTTCGAATGCGCAGGAGCCTTGCTGCTAGCTGATGCAGACGTGGAAGAAAGCGAATTGTCGGAGGATGAGACATCAGGTTGTAACAAACCTCGACGACGCATGGCTTCGAGAAAAATGTCATCTTCGTCTTCATCCGTGTCTGGCTCTTCTGAGCCCAGATCCGAGTCGTCGTCGTCTCCATCGTCATCGCCTGATCGGTCGTTATGCATCTCCGCGTCGACCTTGCCAGCGCCATTAATTGGCTTAGAGGCGAGCTGCTCGTCATCCGAGTCTTGCTGGTCCCAGCCTGGTCCAGATGCCACCGCCTTGCCTTTTCCTTTGACGTCGATCGTCTGCTGTGCTGGCCGCTTCTCTTGATTCTTCCTGGACAGCGACGCGCGAGGAGCTGGACCGATGAGGTCTCTGTCTGTCGTCAGAGGTGTTGGTCTGGATGCAGAAGCGGATGCCGAGTCCGAGTCGCCGTCAGAATCGGAGCTGTCGAAGCTAGAGTCGCTCTCACGAGCTTGCTGCAGCCTTGTGGCAGCGTTGATACGGACTGCTTTGGGCTTCTTGGTTCGCTTGCGCATAGTGGGCATGACAGGGTTGCCATTGGCATCCTTTGCTAATGCGGACCCGAGAGCGGATGCAAGAGCGGATCCTGGAACGGGAGCAGACGAAGAGGATGTAGTTGCGACTGCTGTGGTGGTGGCGGCGGTGGCAGCGGCGGAAGTGGGCGGCTTGGACTTGTCGAAGAGACTAGCGGCGGCAATGATCCTGGCTCGTCGAGCTGGGTCCTCTTCCACCTCGCCAACGGGTCCATGGTCTTTGCCATCACCCTCGACATCTTCCGGTGGCGTAAAGTTGCCTTCGTCCTCATCGTCATGGTGACCTTGAGTCGATTGCAAGTCGTCCAAATCGGCGTCGTCGTCGTCCTCTTCGATCTGCATAGCCGCGCCGTTCATCGTCCGTCTCCTTCGCTTGCCGCCGCGGTCTGTCTTCTGACCTGCTGTATCGATACGCTCCTCCATCGTCTTTGCGCGACCAGTACCGAGGGTGGCTGCCGACTTGAGTGTGGTACGATCGACCTCGGCAGAGGTCTGCGCGAGCTTGGCCATGATCTTGACCCTCTCCTCCTTCTTGAGGCGCGAGGCGATGTAGGCGTCGAGCCGTTTGCGCTTCTTGGACGACATGGGAGCAGATGCATCTTGACCTGAGGATTCGAGCAGCTGTTTGCGCTGCTGCTCTGCCTGTTGCCGACGAAGATCCTCCTCGCTGCCGGGAACGATGAGTTGTGCGTTGGAATCGTAGGCGTTGGCTTCTCGTTGACGCAAGGAGCGCTTGTTCTTGTGAGACGAGCCACCGACGGAAGAGCGCCGCGCCTTCGCATTGTAGCGCTCCTTGATGGGCTTCTTCATGTTGTATGGTGTTGGTGCTGATGGTGGTGGTGGTAAGTTGGGGCCAACAACCTGAAAACGCTTTCCGAAAATTGTTGTGCTGTGCTGCTACGTCCTTTTCCACCGTTCTTCTCCACCTTTTTCTGCACCAAAATTTTTGGTTCCGGGGGGGAAAAATTCGGAAGAACTCGCCGAAGTACAAAGAAAATGGAGTTAAAAAAGAGGCACAAAAAATCGACAAAAAATGGAAGCACAAAAATCACGCGTCAGCGCGCGCTTTACGCGATGACGACCAAGTCGGATTGAAGCCGAGCTGAGTCGGTAATGGCATTCATCTGTGATGTTAGCAAAGGCATGTCGGCATCGGATCGATGCCGACATGAACCCCAACACGTCCCTTGAACATGGCTTTCCACGAAAAATGGACCCTGAAAGTGCTCGGTCAAAGAGAGGGCTGAGCATAAGCACGCGCTGGGCTGATCTCACTAGACCCTGAAGCAAGAAAAGTCACCATTGGTCTGGCTGCGGCTGCTGCTGAGCCGGGTCCCAACGATTGTGAGCGTGTGGAGGGAAATCGCTGAATAAAACCAGGCTTTCGAGAGCACGCGTTGAAATTGCAATCGCTCAGCCAAGCTTCTCTCTGGCAATGCCCTCATCACCCCCATCCTTCTGCATTCATCTATATCAACCGACGACAGACGCTGCCTTCCAATCAACTTCTGGCGACCGTCACGTCTCTCCCGTTCGAAGGCAAATCATCTGCGTTCTCGACCATCAAAGCCGCCTCGATCGAGGCCACCCGCCGCTTCTTCTTCTTCCTCTCTCTCTCTCGCGCTCGGGCTCAGGATCGAAGGTCGTCTTCTGAGCGATTCTCGACGTTTGACTCTCAACTGAGGGTCGCTCTCCGGCCGCTCCTGACATTGCATTGTAGATCATTGCCCAAGATAGGGACCACGCCTTGATAGCAGCGTGGTGGCCCGTCTGCGCCAATGAACCCCTACAGTAGCGGACGCGATACGTACCGTCCTTCGGACCTGCGCGGCCGTTCGCGCTCGCCGCCACCCACTCGCAACTGTCAAGAGCGCGAAGCCACCCGCGCTCGCATCGTCCGCGATCACGATGCTCCAACCCAGTCGCTTTCCCGCAGGCCTGGCGCCACCAATCCTCTTCCCACCAGTGAGGGCGGCTTCGCCAACAATTACGTTTCCATGTCAGCATCAGCATCCAATCAAGACCGCAACGCTCTCACAACTCGTCCGGAGCCGTCCACGCTACGCAGAGGCTCAGTCGCCGCCGCCACAGCCGCCACCGTCGCCGCTCTGCTTGGAACCCACGCCGACCTTGCCGAGCGACAGTATACCTCGCAACCTGACATCCAACTCTTCGAGCAAATGCAGGCCAAGAATTTCATGATCCTTCAAGATCGAAAGGAACTCGAAGATCAGAAGGAGAAACTCGATCGTGTACAAAATTGGTTCAACAAGGCGAACAGCAACGATCCTCGGCATGTGGCCAAGCTGACCGATCAGCAGACGACGGTAAGAAACCTCCAGCAAAAGGTCCATTCGGCCACGCTCGATCTCTGGCGCATGCAAACCGATCTCAACGTCCAGGTTTTCATGTCTCTGATGGCGCACACCTTGGCTCTGTACGAGTCCAGACATCAAAGTCTCTTAAAGGAAGTTCAAGACGATCGCGAAAAGGACCGCAAAAGATTCGAAGAGTTTCAGAGGACTGCTTCCAGTTACTTTAGCCAGACCAATCTTTTCCAGAGCGAGCTCGGCAAAATCAAGAGCGATCTATCTACGCTCACCAAGGACCACGACCGAGTGCGCAACGGCGTCAAAGACGTGCGCAAGGACATCGACGCCGACGTCGCCAAGATCAAGGACATCCGCGAGCGCGTCCGGCGCCTCGAGACTGACACCGCCGCCAAATCATCCGCGGGCATGCCCTCAGCAGCCAGCGCTTCCGTGCGCGCCGCTTCGATTGCACCTTCTAGTCCTGGTGCAGCCCACGTTGCCGGGCCGAATACCTCCTCGCCCGTCCACGATCCACGTCTACGGCCGGTTCCGCAACCTACTGGTGCAGCAGACACGAGCCAGAGCACGAGACAAATTCCCCCTGCTCCTCATGCCCCCATCGCATCCACATCGTCTTCCGTTTCCGAGGCGGTCTCTCGAGCCCAGTTCCGCAAATGGGTGCGAGATCACGAGGAGGACCTCGAGCTGCGCTTCGACGAAGTCATCGATCGTGCCGTGCAGGAGGCCACTACCGAGAGCCGGGCATGCATGGACGACCGCATCCGAGCACTAGCTCGCCGTTGGAAGAGCAAGGTCCTTCGCGGGGAGGATGCACCCGACGACCAGACCGAGGCCGCATCGAATGAGGAGACGGCCGATCCTGCGAGTGGTGCTGTTACGGCTGCTGATGGAGCAGTCCCAATGCAGGTTGAGACCGAACAGGAGCAGCAGGATCAAAATCCACACATCGCAACAGCCAACGGGAAACAGCCTACTCAGACGGCCGTTGCGCAGACAAGCCAGAATGGGTTACTTCCGCCCGCATCGACTCAGACGCAGCCTGTCTCGGCAGGCGCAACAGCGGCCTCAGCACCGACTGCCACGTCGTCTACCGT
Source organism: Sporisorium exsertum (assembly GCA_928724755.1). Classification (NCBI taxonomy): domain Eukaryota; kingdom Fungi; phylum Basidiomycota; class Ustilaginomycetes; order Ustilaginales; family Ustilaginaceae; genus Sporisorium; species Sporisorium exsertum. Next base: position 1,189,924 of record CAKMXK010000035.1, on the reverse strand, counting down.
CGCGATGTCAGGCTCTACTTCGGAAACGCCCAAGCACGATACTACCAGCACCGGTTCTGTCACAATGTCCGATGCTACGATGGCAACGCAGCCGGTCGCGTCGTCCCCCACCACCCCGCCAGCCGATGGCGCAGGACAGTCGCGTGTCGTCAGACAGAACGGCACCGACAAGGAGTTCGCAGTGATTCCAGTTGCAGCGCTCGCAGCCATTCGCAAAGGGCTCAAGGAGCAAGACACCAAAATCGCTACGGTTGAGCAGAAAGTGGACGCATTGTCGTCGTTAGACAATGATTCGTTCGCCAAGCTACTCGAGTCGCCGGACAAGATCAAGCAGCTGGTGGAGGTGCTTCGACGAAACGGGCTCATCGAAGTCGCTACGGTGGTCAGCAATGTTTTGACGCAAGTTCAGCCCAACATCGACGAGATTCGCACCGAGCTTGGTGCTCTGCGCGCTTCGCAGCAGGCCTTGGAAGCGTGGCGGCCAGAGATCGTCGCTGCGGTCGACAAAAAGGCGGATGGGCTTCAGAAGCGGTTGGAAATGCTCGACGACCAGGCTTCGCTGCAGGGTGCGCTGCTGGTCAAGCTGGTGGAACATGCGAACCCGCGGCAGCCGCCGGCAGCTGCCAACAGCTCGGCAAGTGACAGTGGCGCTCTAGCTTCGCGCAGCCTGCACTCTCCCGCCGTCCGCTCGCCGCTGGCCCATCATGCTCAGGCTGCGTCCGTCCAGCAACAGTCTTCCCCGCATGTGTCGACACTGTCGAATGCGATGATGCGGCCTCCCTCTAGCATGGACGCGGCGGCCACGGCGCTTTCTGCGCACATGCAACCTGCTGTCTATGCTGCTCAGCAGCGACCTGTTCTGCATCAAGTGCATGCGCCAGCATACCCTCAGGCGGTCCCGCAGTCGCAGCCACAGCAGTCACAGCAGCATGGAGCTTATGCTTTCCCTCGAGGGGCATATCCGTACCAGGACGCCGATCATCGTCAGGGCTACCAGTAGACGTGTAAAGGTCGCTTTTGAGCTGATGGGCGGCATCGCCGCTCTCGGCAGCTGACCCGTTTAAACGCCGCGAGCAAGCGAACGGACAGAATCTGTTGTTCCGTAAGTGTCACATATACGATCGATCTGCCATGTATATCAGCGTCGTCCCCTTTCCACGTTGCTTTACTGGTTAGGGCTCCTATTTGTCCCTCTCGATACAGATGAGCGGACTGTAACAGTAATGTCACCAATTCCTCGCTCTGAGGACAGGCCTGCACTCTTCGCTTGGGGCCATCTAGAGTTTAGCGCTGCTGCTGAAGAGGAGACCCGATGCCTTGATCGTGATCGGGCGCTTTGAACTTTGTCATCCAGATGACTATGTTAAACTTTGACGTGCTCCATTTTTGCAAATTTCAAGGAGCTCAAACGCTGGAATTTCGGAGCCGAGAGCAATTTGTAAAAATTCCCACGATCTGTCTCGTAGTCGCGTTCATTCAATGGGTTATGAGAGGAAAAGCAGGCGTCTCAATTTCTTCAGCCAAATGGGCCTGCACATGGCAGAGCGGCGAGGGCTTCGAGCCTGGAGTCTCGGTCAGACTCTGAGACTTCGGAAGCGGGCATTTGGTATGAAACGAGACTGAGGGACAGCCAAGTTGAAACTGTCAAGGCAGCAGAACGTGTCTTTGGAGAATTGAGGGAAGAATTCCAGCAGCAAGCAGCAGGACCGCGAGCCACGCAGTATCGACATCGAATCGAGTACATCGTCCTCACCGTCACCGCTACCTTCACATCCCCTCAAGACACATACATCGCCCATCATGCCGAAGTACGTATTGGCATCTAGCGAAAGCATCACAGAAGCAACGTCGTCGCACACATCCGCCCACAGCATCCGTCGTCATGATCCAGTAACCAGCAACCAGCAGCCAGCAGCCGACAATCAGCAACCACACACGAAACCTCGACTTTCAGCATCATAGCAGATCATATCATTCCTACCAAACACCAGAGACTGCGTCAAGCATAGCGGTTAGACATTCATAATCGACAATGTCGCATGGGAATGTTGCATCAGGCTGGGGCATATGATTCGAAACAGCGACCGACAAGTGTCGGAAGAATACGGCGGGGTTATTTGGAGACCAGCAAGCCTTTGCGTACGATGAAGGAGTCAGCGGCTCTTGTAAAGCGAATCAGCCACCGTATGATGGAGATTTGCCACTACGACAATGACAATCGACAGGACGGAGACGCATTGCTCACAACTGCAATGAGGCCCATTTTGTTCGTTTGCTCGTATCGCAACCCCGCCATATACCGTTGCACCCACCCTCCTCGTGGTACACGTCACGAGCGAGTCCACGCCCGAACATCATTTCGTCCTTTCGACTCGCGCTCAGCCACCAACAGCACCCAAAGCAACCCGTTAACACCTACTGCTGCATGACATCGGGCAACAACAGATCGCGCGACAGACGTTGCTTCTCATTGCCGACAGCTTAACGACACAATCTCACGCACGCCTTCGCTGACTTGACCTCCTCCCTTCATTTGCTTCGTACTTTCAGCGTTCGTGACGTCGACGCATCTACCTTCATTGACGCTTACGCGCAGCACCTCAAGCGATCTGGTAAGTTTCACCATCGGCAAATACAACGACGTATAGCAGGTCGAACCACGAAGTCAGCGCTGCCAAGATCAGCCGGCAGTAGGACATGGCAGTCAAGCAGAGTAAGGCAATGGAGTTGGAAGCAACGTCGATCCGTAAAAAGGCCGGCGCATCCAACTTCCGATACGCGCCCTCACTGGGATGGAGCCAGGATGGTCAGCGAGTTGTCATTCAGACCGACAACGAGCTCATTGACAAGAAAACACTACGGTCATGGACACGCTGGGAGACACTGCGAGCAACTCAGTCGGAGCATCACTGCTACACGTCGTTTCTCAGCCGCCTTTACATCCAGCCCAACCCACACTCGATACTGACTTTTACTCCGCGCTGTCCATCTCAATCTACTGCGCCATCCCTGCACAACAGGCAAGATCGAGGTCCCCGTCTGGGTCGACATTGTCAAGACCGGCCACTTCAAGGAGCAGGCCCCTTACAACCCGGACTGGTTCTACGTCCGTGCTGCCGCCCTGGCGCGTCACATCTACCTGCGCAAGGCTGTCGGTATCGGACACCTGCGAAAGTTCCACGGTGGTGCCTCCAACCGTGGCTTCCGCCCTTCGCACCACGCCGACGCCTCCGGATCGGTTCAGCGCAAGGTGGTTCAGGGTCTCGAGGGTATTGGTGTTCTCGAGAAGGACCCCAAGGGTGGACGTCGCATCTCGCAGGACGGCATGCGTGACCTTGACCGCATCGCTGTTGCCTGCCTCGAGGCTCTGCGCGAGGAGGAGGAGGAGTCGTCTGAGGAGGAGGAGGATGAGGAGGACGACGAGTAAATGTCTCTCCCCTCTCCCACCACCATCGACTCGTTAGCTCTTTCTTTTCGACCCATCATCTCACGCAGCAGCATGGCGAGCCTAGATCGATGATCCGCCCATGTTGCCCCGAGACTTCGTCAACGGTTCTTTCTCTTCTCGCCGTGTCACTTTTCTTCGCCTAACCCCCTTATCCCCCCCAAAAAGGAAGCATCATCAGCATTCCCTTCAGTGGACACGGCTTTGAGATCAGCACATCGTCAGACGAGGCTTTTCATATCTCATTATTGCATCTTGCCAGGGTGATACCCTCGTCATCCTGGCTTCAAAACCTCCACCTCTCTTTGGGATCCAGTTTGGCAAAACTTTGGTTCTCAATTTGTATCATCTTACCAACACACATTCCGCCGCACCAGAAGAAAACCAGATTCTCTCCAAAAAACATACATTGTTACTGTGTTGCATGTCCGTGTAGTCCATTGAGTTGTTGCCTGCTAACCCTGAGTGGGAGCGTTCAGTCGCTGATACATAGTGCATCCTACATATGCCACTCGAACACCCTCTGACCGCCGTTTCTCCCAGCGAATGCACCGCTGCCTTGCGGACCGTTGACCAGCGTCGCCTCATACCCCACCACCTTGAATGTGTCCCTCTCAACCAACTTGGCACTCCCATCCTTGCCTACGAGAATGACAGTGCTCGTGCGGGTGGCGTACCAATCTCTTGCCTCGTTTGCTGCTGTCGTCGGCAATTCGAGCGGGGAGATGAGCACCGAGTTGCGCAGTTCGGAGCGCTGGGCGGGTTTGGGTTGGGAGGAGGTCCAGAGGAGGTCGAAGAGCTGTTCGACGAGGTGGTCTTGTGTGGGCGAGGAGGAGAGGATGGAGCGGAAGGTGGTGGAACCGGAGAGGACTTTGGACCAGGGTTGGGTGAGGACGCTGTTGGACATCCCGCCTGGAGGAGCGGGGGTTGAAGGGTGAGGGAGGAATACGTCTGCCTTTCTGTCTTTAGCCACTTTGCCGTCTAGTGTCCTGTTGGTTATATATCCGACCACCGTTCCGTCTGTCGACAGCGCACCGACGAGCAGGTTGAACCCAGGGAATCTGTCCAACTTCGCCTCCACCGTCTCCAGATACGTCGTGATCTCCCCCCGCACCTCCTCCATCCCCTTCCTCCCCACTTCCGCACCCTGCGACTGCGAGACCAGCCAATCGCGCACAAGCCGGCCTCGCGACTCGAACGCATCCATGCCCTCCGGCAGCGGGGCAGACACCTCTGTGAAGTTTGTCAGCGTCGCAAAAGCCCCCTGCCGCGTGATCCCCAACCACGTACCCCCACCCGTCGCATCTCGAGCGCTCAGAATGTTTTGCTGCGCAGAAGAGGTGGTGGAATAGACCGGTTCGAAGTTGTGCCAGTCCGCAGCAAGCGTGGGTCGAGAGAGGAACTCGTCCCGGTTCGAAGCGATGACTAGGTCGTAGTGCGGATCATCGACTGTCCAGAATATCACGCACATCCTCCGAAATGGAGTAGAGGAAATATGGGCGGATGATGAGAATGTCGAGATAATCAAAGGTGCGCATGGAATGTTGTAGGGAGGTGAGAGTCGGGGATGAGTCTAGCAAAGCGTTCAAGTGTGGAGAGAGAGAGCATTTCAGGGTCCAAACGTCAGCGGGAAACGCCCGAGTCGGCTGCGGCCAAGAAAATTTCCACCTGCCTTTCTCCAACACATCCTCCCTCAGCTCAATGTAACCGTTCCATCGACGCAAGCAGCTCATGAAACATAAACTGTAGAGCAGCAGCAATGTGTTTTGAGACTAATAATACAGATGTATGGAGGAGTGCCGAGTCGCGGGGGTATATTGAAACGCAGCCTAAAGCTGAAGCGACCGTTGTTTCGGGTTGCTTGGTTCCTTGTTCAGTTCTCCTTCCACTGATAGGCACATTGACCGTTTGTGCAGCGGTAGAACGTCGTCACTGTACATCGTGGGGTATGTAGAAGGTAAGCAATCCAGTCTCAACCCTGACAACTCCATGCTGGCTCTAGGGGAAAGGGCGTTGCAACTTACTCGGTTCGTCAGCCGACCTAATCTGCAACTGCATAAAGAATGCTTTAGGGTTTTCGCACTTCGGACATGGTGCTGTAACCACCCCATGAAGTCGACAGAAGAACGGGAGCAACATCGTCAGTAATCCAACCCTACTCGCTCCGCATCGAGAGAAAAGCAAACGTACCATCAGTGGAATCGACATTCTTCCAGCTCTCCTCTCCACCCATCACGTCGTCGACCTCTTTGCGCTTGAGGTGCTGCCGTGTCGTCATCTGGCGTACGATGGGAAACTCGTACGGACAAGTGTGGCACGACCACTTGTTGTGGCCTTGATCATCGAGTTGGATAATGAGGCAATTGGCGCATGTTGGACAGAAGAGCATGTTGGATAACGTGCCAAAGTAAACTTGCGCGATGCTGCGGAGGTCGTGTCGATCGAGCAACTTGATGCGAAAGAGGTCAGAAGAGGATGAGCGCAGGAACAATGTGCTTCCCCTCGAAGTTTTGGAAAAAGTCGGGAGCCTCAACTCCGACTTCCGAGCAGTTCAAGGTGTTCAAATTCTAAAACTGTTAGACTTCGTCTTTTGTGGTACGCAATCGGCGACTTTTTTCCCCTTCGCTCGCAAACAGGATCTGCAGCTCAGCGTCACTCGTTTTTTCACAGCTGCTCTGATTGGTGCAGCGCAAGATTTGCCGGTCCGTGACTTGCTACCGACTCGACTGCCCATCCTGTTCAACCGCGATCGGATGCCTCCACGGACTAGGATGCTTGTAGCAAAGCCTTATATCGTGAAAGGAGTTCCAGTCAGACGATCACTTTCGAGAGGTACGACTGAGCGCTCTTGAGCCGACATTGGCGTCGAAAGGTGAGAAGTCGAATGGATCGGCCGAATCGAAGATCTCTTTCTCTGGTGAGAGGCACGAGACGAGAGCAAGTCGCTGTGCGGAATTGTGATTCGCGCGGTCATCTTTCGAAAAAAAGAGCACTTTCGTGGCGCGTTCTCGGACAATGCGGTCCCAGCTGCTGCTGCGATGATGCACCTTGACCTGCAGCCTGAGCCTCCAAAACCGACAGACGCCAAGCCACACATTTCCCTCCGCCCTTCTCATGTGCTCGGTGCTACTGCAGAACCAGTGCCAGGCTGTGATTCGCTTGTGAGAGAGAGATGTGCTTGCTGTCGGCCAGTTTGGATGGAAAAAGGGAGCGCAAGCCGGCTCGAACTCGGCTCTGCTCGCTCTGCGACCCCACTCTGATGTCCGGCCCGGCCTGTCCTGTCCTGTCCTGTCCTGAGCGTCACCTTCCTTGCCCATACCTCCGTATCTACCCCCAGCAAACAAATCGTCCCCTTTCCCTTTCCCTTCTGATCACGATTTCCTTCAATCGCCCGACTAGGAGACACCTTCTGGGGCCCCCTTACTTCCGTCCCTAAGCGCCGTTGTACATCCTTCATCCAGCCCCACACTCGCACACAACACCCTCCGAAGAGCGATCAAGATGCCGGATCTCGTAGGCTCGATCGACGCTGGTACCACCAGCGTCCGCTTCATGGTGTTTGACGAATTCGCCAAAGTGCAAGCGTTGCACCAGATGGAATTCAACCAGTACTACCCACACCCCGGTTGGCACGAGCAGGACGCACACGAGATCATCGATTGCGTCTACGAATGCATCGACAAGGCGCTCGTCAAGCTTGAGCAGGGCGGCAAATTCAAAAAGACCGACGTCAAAGTCATCGGCGTCACCAACCAGCGCGAGACCACCGTGGTCTGGGACAGGAACACGGGCAAAGCGCTCACGCGCGCCATCGCATGGCCCGACGCCCGAACCACGCACACCATCCGTCAGCTCGAGGCCAAGAGCGACAAGGGCGTCGAGGCGGTCAAGGAAGAAACCGGTCTGCCGCTGTCCACTTACTTTGCGTCAGTCAAGCTGCGCTGGATGCTCGACAACGTCCCCGACGTACGCAAAGCGCATGACGACAAGCAGATGCTCTTTGGAACCGTCGACAGCTGGATCGTCTACAACCTCACGGACAAGCAGGTGCACATCACCGACGCCTCCAACGCCTCGCGGACCATGTTTATGGACCTCCGTGCGCAGAAATGGGACCAGAAACTGTGCGACTTTTTCGGCATCGACATGGCCATCCTTCCCGAGATCAAGAGCTCTTCGGAGGTGTACGGAAAAGTGTCGCACGGTGCGCTCAAGGGCGTCGAGATCGCCGGTATCGTCGGAGATCAGATGGCCGCGCTGGTGGGCAACAAGTGCTTCCAGCCCGGCGAGGCCAAGAACACGTACGGCACGGGTGCTTTCCTGCTGTACAACACGGGCGAAAAGGTGGTCTCGTCCAAAAACGGCCTGCTCTCGACGATCGCGTATAAAGCCGGCCCCGACGCACCGGTGCACTACGCCTTGGAAGGCTCCATCGCTGTGGCTGGATCGGCGGTCAAGTGGGTACGTGACAGCTTGGGCCTGATCAAGGAAGCCCACGAAATCGGCGAGCTGGCGGGACAGGTCGAAGATACCGGGGGCGTCTACTTTGTCACCGCATTCAACGGTCTCTTCTGCCCCTACTGGGACGACACGGCAGCAGGCACCGTGGTCGGCATCACGGCCTACACGGACAAACGCCACTTCTGCCGTGCAACGCTCGAATCCACGTGCTACCAGACCAAGGCCATCCTCGACGCCATGGCCAAGGACTCCGGCGTCGCACTCAAGGCGTTGCAAGTCGACGGTGGGTTGACCAACTCGGACGTGGCTATGCAGATCCAAGCTGATATTCTGGGCATCAACGTCGAGCGTCCCGAGATGCGCGAGAGCACCGCGCTGGGATCGGCGCTCCTTGCTGGTTCGGCTGTTGGGCTGTTTGGTTGGGATATCAACAAGCCCGAGACGCTCAGCAAGGTCAACACGGCGGGCAAGCAGGCGTTTGAGCCCAAGATTGACGACGAGAAGCGCAAGCAGCTACTGCACGGTTGGGAGAGGGCCGTTGAACGGGCTAAGGGTTGGAATGAGGACCCTTGACGGGATTGCAAATGATGTATGATCGTCAGAACGGAAAAAAGAAAGAGGAAAACTTCCATCATTCTAAAGATGATTTCGCAGCATAGTTTGTGCGAACATCGCCGAGCTTCAGATGAGCTGGAATGCACCACCGACCGCTTGAGCTTGAGCCTCAAATGAGATGCTGCGGGAAGGTGCGACAGGCTTCTTGACAGATGTTTCTCAAGTAGTGCTGCATGAACCTGCCGCCGCTCACGTCTTCAGGCTTGAACGGGTAGATTCTTGGCAAGGAACGTTGCTCTGAGATGCTTCCCGGGTATACATACGAGTCGAGCTCAAACAGCTTTTGGCTTGGTAAATTTTGCCTTCTTTTTTCCCCCTTTTCTTCTTTTTCTTTTTGGTGGGCGTGCCGGACTGGTGCTCCTCGGCTTTTTTTTTTTTTTTTTTTTTTTTTTTTTTTTTCTTTTCTTTTTCGACTCGGCATCACGCTCCGCAAGCTCTAAATCTCTGCTGCATCAGTTTAGTCGGATTGACCGATTTACAATGTTTTTTTCATCATCACCATTTCAAAGGCGACCAATCGCGCCGGCAGCAAAATAGTGCATTCGAGCCGCTCGGAGTGTCCCGACTCGACGGCTTCGCTTTGGTGTACGACCGTACTTAGACCTGTGACAATTACCCATCCTCCACCAAGCCGGCAACCTCACCACAATTGCATTCGGTTCTCGTATCTCGGATCCACCCCATCAGTACAGACTGCTGCGATCCGCATCGTGCCTCTCTGCGCCAGCTGGTGCCTGATTCCCATCGACTCATTTTCAAGCACTCGAGCCATTTGTGCTAAAATGACCACGACTTCGACGGCCTCGCTGCATCTGCTCGCCGACCTCGAAGGCCATGCATCTCGAGCATGGCATCTGGCATGGAACCCACGCATACCCATTCTTGCATCATGCTCCGGCGATAAGGACGTTCGTCTGCATGCCTATTCGTTTATCTCGAAGTCCTTGGCGGATGGACCGTCAACCTCGAAACAACCGTCGTTCAACCTTCGCGAAGTGATCCCAACCGGCCACCAACGCACCGTCAGGCAGGTGGCATGGTCGCCCGACGGCAAGATTCTCGCCACTGCCTCGTTCGACTCGACCGTGGGCATCTGGGAAAGGATACAGAACATCGATGGCACTTCCGAGGTCGAACACAACATGCCCGGCGCTGGACCGGTGGCACTGAGCATGGGTGGCGCACATGTGGACGAGCCCGAGTGGGACTGCATCGGAACGCTCGAGGGGCACGAATCGGAATGCAAGTCGGTGGCCTTCTCCAACACGGGAGGCGTGCTTGCGTCGTGCAGCCGAGACAAGTCTGTGTGGATCTGGGAGGTGCAGCCCGATGCTGAGTTTGAGTGCCTCTCGGTGTTGATGGAGCACTCGCAGGACGTCAAGGTGGTGGCGTGGCATCCCAACGAAGAAGTGCTGGCGTCGGCATCGTACGACGACGCTATCAAGCTCTACATCGACGACCCATCGGACGACTGGTTCTGCTACACGACGCTCACGGGCCACGAATCGACCGTGTGGAGTCTTTCGTTCTCTCCGTGCGGCAACTATCTGGCGTCTGCCTCAGACGACCTTACGGTGCGCATCTGGCGCCGTCTGAACGCGGATGAGTGCGAAGCGCACGGCGTGAAACCGGAAGGCAAGATGGCAGGACGAAGGGGCGAAAAGTGGATCGCGGTGAGCGTGCTAAAGGGCCACCACGATCGCACCGTCTACAGCGTGTCGTGGGGGGTAGACAAGACGTCGACACGTGCAGGCAACCTTGGACGCATCGCAAGTGGTGGAGGCGACGGCCGCATCTGCGTCTACCAAGTCACCGTCTCGGACGACACCAAGTCGCTGGCACCCACAGTGGAACTCATCGCAAAGATGGAGAGGGCGCATGGCAGTGCTGATGTCAACTGCGTGTCGTGGGCGCCCGACAGCTTGAACGCAAGAGCGGCTGCTACGGCCAAGATCGAAGAGCTGATGGACGACGGCGAGACGCCTCAGAGTGCAGACGGGAGTCAAGCGGTGTCGCACGAGATCATGTGCGACATGCTGGCTAGTGCAGGGGACGACGGCAGCGTCAAGGTGTGGACGCTACCCAATTCTCCGTATGCTGTGGCGGCGGCGGACAAGTAGCGACCTCCGCCACTGTTGTGAGCCTGGATGGAGCAGGATCAGATCAGAGTTACTCGTTATTCGAATGTCGGTTGATCCCGTCTCGTCCAGGGTCTAGTTTAGTTTTTTCACTTTGCCATACACGAATCTATAATGCCCTCACACCAGCCTGCGATGGTTTCCATCATCGCATGCTTTTATCAATGCGCTTCGATACTGTATGATTGTGACCGTTGAACCGAGTCGGAGGTCGATTCTGCGTATGTACAGCATTGATCGGCTGAGCTGAAGGGAACCAAAAAGAAAGAGGCGGCGCGTGCGCCAGAAGAGTTGTCGATCTCCCGATTGCTGAGAGGCCCCAAACGGCGAGAACACGAAAATTAGCTAGACGCGGACGTAAGGTTCAGACTGAGCAGCCGCAGATTCCAAAATCGAGAGAAAATGGGCTGGCCAGAAGCGCGCTGTTGGATTTTGTGGCTCGATTCGCCGCCGCACCGTTGCTGCTGCTGCCGCTTCTGCACGGATCGGTCAGCTCGAGAGGTCGGATGCACCGAACGACGCCAACACGGTCAACAGCAACACACTCGTCCTTCCCAGCTTCTGCTTCTGCTTCTCATCGCATCTTTCTTCCTTCCTTCCCTCCATACCTTGCGACTGTCTCTCTCTCATTCCCGACACCACTTGCTGAGCTCTGCATCGTACTGATCCGCGTATCACGCGAGCCTCTTTGCAACAAGTCATAATCGCGCCATCACGTCACGCCAAATCTCAGCACACTCTCTCACTTCTTCGTCTTGTCGGACACTCCTACACACACACACGTCGTGGTGACATGAGCGTCATTCACTCCTCGACTCCCACCTGCTAAGCATCGCGCTGAATGAAACAGACTGTCGATTCTGTTCGCAGACGCACCCCGTCATCAGCTTAAATGTCTGGCGGACCGCAGCATCCTTTTCACACTCAGAGCAGCCACCCCGAATATTCCTATCCTCTCTCTTCATCATCGTCCAGCCAGTCTCCGCCTCTATACAGACACTTCAACGCCGTCGCCAACTCACAGCAGTATCCTGACGCGTTTCCTCCTCAAGCCAATCTCTTGCCTGCTCCACACGTGAGCTATCCCGGCATTTACGATCAACCCACCTTGAACGACCAATTTGGTTCGAATCAGCAGGCTTATTCCGCCGCATCTTCCGCCTTTACTGGAAACAGCTTCCAAGGTCATCCTTCGATTCCGTCTGCTCAGCACCTCCAGCAGCAGGGTCAGTGGAATCAACAACAGGCTGCTAACCATCCCTTCCACTCGCACTCACACTTGCCGCAGCCTGTTCCACAACACGTCTACGAAAACCGCACTGCCCCTTATCCCCAGGATCACCAGCCGCAGCAGCAATCACCTCCTGCGTCCTCAGCTCAGCCTGATCCCCTGGCGCAGTTTCCGTTGAAGCAAGAAGCAACCGACCTCGGCTTCATCTCGACTCCTCCGCTTCCGACGATCGACTCGACCGCCTCCTCACCTCAGAAGCAAGGTCTTCGCATTAAGCTCAAGCGTACCTTCAAGACGCAAGAATCCAGCTCCGGTGGACAACAAGCCCAAGAACAGCTTCAGATCGATCCTTCCGCCATCACCAACATGCCAGTTGGAAGACCCACAAGGAGCGCTGCCACAGCGGCTTCGGCCAACATCCACAGTTCCTTTTCCGACAGCCCCGCCAACCGTTCCCTTCGCACCCGCCAAGTCAAGCAGCAACCAGGTAGCGAAGAGGACTACGAAGAAGTAAGTCCTTCACGACAACAAATACTCGACGATCAGGACGATGAGCAGCAGCGATCCGAATCAGAGCGGCCCAATGGAGTCAAAGCGGACTCAGACTATCAGCCAACAGCGCAGCAGGGGCGGACCCGGAAGATCACATTGACCAACAAGGGCCAGAAGCAGGACAAGGGGAAGCAGAAAGCAGTCCCCGGCCGCAGCACCCGCAGTAGGGCTAGCAGTAGCGCAAGCGGAAATGCCAGCGCAAGCGGAAATCGCCCAGTGAAGCCATTGCCAAGGGGAGGATCATCCAAACCCGAATCCGAACCTACGCGTCGCAGCACCAGACTCTCTCGCGACTCGCAGACTCCTTCGAGTCAGGATTTGAGACTTCCGCCGCCACCGTCGCAAAGGAAACCGCGATCGTTCGAAGTCATGACAGAGATGCAGAGACGTCAACTGGTAAGCTCACGTTCGGTATCGGAGAGTCAGGTCAACTGCAACTCGGCGCCGGTCGGGTCGGAGGACAGGAGACAAGGCAGGTGTCGTGACCGTCTGCCGCATCATTGGGAGGCTCTGAGCGCCGCGAGCATCGTGCTCATGCCCTCGACCCTCGCCGGTCGTACTGACCCGGTCTCGTCAGACCGTCCATCTGGATCTGCCGCAGAGCCTTTACTGACCTTTCCCATTCTTTTTCCCTCTTGTCAGGACGTCGACGAGCAGGATGACGACGACGAGGATGCCGATGCCGACGAGGACGCCGACGGCGAGCACGACACCCATGTCAAGCAAGAAGCCGCTCATGACGACGACGAAGAGCCTGAACCCGTCCTGTCCACCAGCCGCTCGGGTCGCATTCGTCGCACCAAAGTGCTCAATATGGCTGAATCGGAAGCATCTGACGCCGAGGACGACGACGAAGAGGCGGGTCCACGACGCTCCTCTCGGCGTCTCAAGAGCAACGCCCTCGACGGCTTTGTCGCCAGCGACAACGAAGAAGAAGAGGACGACGAGGGCGAGTATGGAACCAAGCGCTCTACGCGTTCCTCTGGACGATTAACTCGCGGTAGCTCCAGCAACCGTCTTGCCGAGATGGCTGCAAAGAAGCGTGCCGCCAACGGACGAGGGCGACCTCCCAAGCGCAAAGTCAAGGACGACGAGTACGAGCTTGAAGGCGAAGAAACGCCCGAGGAAGAGCAGATCTCGGGTGCCGAGGATGATCCGCTCGACATCCACAGTGACGAACCCGAAGGCAGTCAGGGCAAGTCGTACTCGCTGCGCCAACGCAAAAAGGTCAACTATTCGCTCGTCCCACCTCCAGCTTCGCCGCAACGAGACGGTTTCGGACGCACCATTCGCAACAGTCGCGGCCGTGGCGGCAATGGCGCCTACGACCTCGACCCTGCTGGCAGCAGTGCGCCTTCGGGTGGCGCAGGTGCCGGTCTTCCGATGCCTTTCCCCGGTCGCGGCAAGAAGGGCAAGGAAGGTTGGGACGCATTGCCTTCTTCCATGAGCGGCAAGGACTATGCCCGGATTTTCGGCGACCCTATCGACAGTTCCGACGACGAGCTGCAGAACAATGCGCTGCGCAAGCCCGGCGCACCCGCTCCTCTCGGCGGTGGTGCTGCGGGTGGTCTTCTGGGCGCAGGTGGTGCTGGAGGTGCCGGTGGTCCTCCAGGCGGCTTGACCGGCTCGGGCGGCACAGACAGCTTTGGCCGCATCAAGAAGAGCGGTGATCCGCTTGCCGACGTCGACCCTCTCGGCGTCGACATGAACATCGACTTTGACAGCGTCGGTGGCCTCGATGGCCACATCCAGCAGCTCAAGGAGATGGTCATGCTGCCCTTGCTTTACCCGGAAGTCTTCCAACGCTTCAAGGTGACGCCGCCGCGTGGTGTGCTCTTCCACGGACCACCAGGTACCGGTAAAACGCTCGTTGCGCGCGCGCTTGCTGCGAGCTGCAGCACCGAGGGACAGCAAGTCAGCTTCTTCATGCGCAAAGGTGCCGACTGTTTGTCGAAATGGGTCGGTGAGGCCGAAAGGCAGCTGCGTCTCTTGTTCGAGGAAGCCAGGAACTCGCAGCCGAGTATCATCTTCTTCGATGAGATCGACGGTCTGGCTCCCGTCCGCTCGAGCAAGCAGGATCAGATCCATGCCAGTATCGTCAGCACCATGCTTGCCCTCATGGACGGCATGGATGGACGAGGTCAGGTCGTTGTAATCGGAGCCACCAACCGACCCGACAGTGTCGACCCAGCACTTCGTCGACCAGGACGATTCGACCGAGAGTTCTACTTCCCGCTGCCGTCGCTCGAGGCGCGCAAGAGCATCATCAACATTCACACCAGAAAGTGGGAGCCTCCGCTCGACGACGACTTCAAGGCGAGGCTCGCCGAAGTCACTAAGGGCTACGGAGGTGCCGACTTGCGCGCACTCTGTACCGAGGCTGCGCTCAACGCGATCCAAAGGCGGTACCCGCAGATCTACTCGACCACGGACCGCCTGCTTCTCGACCCGGCTTCGATCCAGGTGGACGCCAAGGACTTTATGATGTCGGTCAACAAGATCGTCCCGTCCTCTGCGAGAGCGAGTGCATCGGCCGCGGCGCCCTTGCCGGAGCGTTTGGCGCCGTTGTTGGGATCCGTGGTCAAGGCTGCCATCAGTGTTCTGGACAGAATTCTTCCACCCGTGTCGAAGCGAAACCCGCTGGAAGAGGCGCTTTGGGAGGACGATGCGTTTGAACCCAAGGGCCTCACATCAGGTCTCTCAGCAGCCGACAAGCTTGGTGGTGACCGCGGGTTTGGTCGTGAGATGCTCCTGCAGTCGTTCGAAGCACAGCGTGTCTACCGCCCCCGGATGCTGGTACACGGTGATGCTGGCATGGGTCAGGGCGCCGTGGGTGCTGCGCTGTTGCAGCATCTCGAAGGCTACCACGTCCAGTCGCTCGACATTGGCACTCTACTTGGCGACAGTGCGCGCACACCGGAAGCTGCCATCATTCAACTGTTCGTTGAAGCCAAGCGACACAAGCCAAGCGTGCTCTACATTCCCGGTCTCGTCCACTGGTCCCACTCGGTTTCGGAAAGCGTCAAGACGACGTTCAAGGCGCTCCTCGATGGTTTGACGGATGCAGACCCCGTCATGCTCCTCGGTATCGCAGAAGCGCCTCTAGACGAGCTCGACGACGAAGTGCACTCGTGGTTCAACTTCCTCGAGGACGATGTCGTTGAGATTCCACGACCCAGGGAGGCGAGTCGACGCGAGTTCTTCCAGGAGATCTTTGACCACGTCATTCGCCCTCCCACCGAATTCCCCGATGCTCTTCCTCGACGTAAGAGGGTGCTGGAAGAGCTGCCGAAGGCACCGCCTCGCCCACCGCGCAAGCTCACGCAGGCCGAGCTGCAGCAGCAGGCGGAGAATGATGCTAAGCTGCTCGAACACCTAAAGTACCGCTTGGGGCCTGTGCTTGCTGAGCTCAGAAAGAAGTTCAAGAAGTTCACTCGCGACGTTTGGGACGAGTACAACCTGCGCGAGCTCACACAGACGTTCGAGTGGAAGCGCGAGAAGGGCAAAATCACGATCGAGCTGATGTATTACGAGCCGCGGCACCCGGTGGAGGAGGCCAACGACGAGACGGAAGATGTGACTGCGATGCTCGAGACAGAGGCGGACATCGCGGCTAAGCGTGGCATCACAGCAGCCCAATTTATGGGTCCTCCTGCTGCTACCATCCCCGAGATCGAGGCAGAACGGAATGGCGAGAATAGCGACGCTGAGGCGGCCGGTGCGCCGGCAGGCGAGGACGGCGATGTGTCGATGACCAATGGTGACGCAGCTGCCGTCAATGGTGCCGTTATCAATGAATTCGCCAATGACATCGACCTGGCTGCTGGAGGCGAAAGCCTGAGCGACAACGCCGTTCTGCCCGCGTCTTCTCAGACCAATGGTATCGCGACTGCTGATGCTCCTCTCGCTGATCCATCCTCTGCTGCTGCCGCCGCCACTGCTGCCGACCCTTCCGCAGCCCCGGCTCTTGCAGACACGTCGATCGCTTCTGTGCACGGTGTCGCAAACGGCCATGGCAACATCATCGCCGCCGACAACCCAGACTATCGCAGACGTAGCATGCCCATCTGGACGACCAACCTTGAAAAGATGCAGAAACGCCTCTACTACAACGGCTACCTCTCGTGCTCTGCGTTCATGGAGGACATCCAAAAGATTGTCGAGAACGCCGAGGAAGCAGCCGAGGTGGACCAGGATCGCGTGTTCAGGGCGCACCAGATGCGCAACTTGGCGATCGTGCTGATGGACCAGTACATTGATGCTGGATTTCGAGAAGAGTGCGATCGCATGGCACTGCGACAGATGGCGAGGGAGCAGGAGGCGAAAGAGGCGACGGAGAAGGCCAAGCAGAGCGCAGAGGAGGCAGCGGCCAAGAAGGCCGAGGGTGCCAAGGGCGAAAGGGCGAGTGCTAGGATTGCAGGCAAGGAGCCAGAGTTGGCGACAGGGTTGGAGAACGGTGATCGGCTCAACAATAAGAGGCAGCGCAGCGTCAGTGCGCAGGTGACTCCAGCTGAACCTGAAGCTGAGAAAGCTGCTGGGCCATCGGATGCAATGGTGGAAGATGCAGCGGATGGTGGGGAGGAAGAGGCGCGGAAACGTGCACGTATCGGATCGCCTTCCCTCACCACCGACGTTGCCGTCAACGCCGATGCCAACGAGGTCAGCGCCACGAGCACCGGCGGCACTGCAGGCGCTGTCGCTGCACCTGCCATCCCGGCCGAAGCTCCCGCGGCCCCAGTGGAACCAGAACATCCACCGCTGCAGTACACGGCAGCGTCGTTCGAAGAGTTCAAGACGTACATCGTCACTTCTTCGTCGCCGTACAATATTGATCAGCTATCGCGTCTTCGCGCAGCCTGCTTCAACGCCATCTGGACACATCGGAGCGACTGGAATCGCGACGAGCTGATTGGCAAGTTGATTGACATCACGAAGCGTTCGCAGGACGCGGTAAGGCGCGAGTCGAGTAGGAAGCCGCGAGGTGCGATTGAGGGATAGTCGAGCAGACGAGAAGATTCACCGTGTTGTTCATGCGTTCTGAAATCTTTAGATTCGTTGTTGTCTGTTTGCTTTGTATGGTAAGAAGACAAAAGGGTGTTTTGAGCTGATCGTGTGCGAAAATGTGCAGTTGATGAGGACGCGAGTTCATCAGCTCAAGGTGATCATCCCTTACGTTGCTTACGAGCGAGCGATACCTTCTGTCGAGGCTTTATTCTCGAACACCTGCGTTCGTCACCTGCCTTCGAATCTGCAGCCGAATCACAGAAGCATCGAATCGATCGCTATTCCCATTACCCGAGTAACCGTACAAAAACCACATCGAACCAAAACTAGGAGGGCTTTTCACACACCCTCGAGCGAGCCGACGTCGGTCATCAAGCGTCTTCGGCCTCTGCCACTTCCGACAGCTCTCTGCGTGTCGACTTTCTTCTGCCCAACCCAACATTACCCAGCACCGCCGCAGAATCGCCGGCGATAGGAGAGGCGGCCAATCCCGCGTCTTCGCCGCCCTGCTTGTGGAATCTCGACCCTCCGGCGCTGGTTAGCAGGGGCGAAGAGGACGCCGATCCACCCGCGTCCACGGGCGCAGACGATACACGGTCGGCAGAGGGAGAGCTAAACGTAGCGACGACGTTCGCGCCCGTCAGAGTAACACCGCTCAACTGGGATATCAGTCCGTCCGTGTCCGCCCCCCCTGCGTGCGTCGCATTCGCAGGGCCGGACAAACTCGACGAAGCCGTAGGCTTAGACCCGCTGAACGGAGTAAAACTCGACCTCAGATTCGTGTTCGAGCCCAACCGACCTTTCGTCAACCGCAACGACCCGGACGAGTTGCGTCCGATGGTCCCACGGTGAAATCCAGCCGGCGCACGGTGCCCCTCGCGCGACGCAATGCTGCGACCGGTCGTCACGCCCGACTTCCGATCCTCCTCCGCCGCCCCTTCATCGCCGTTGATCGTGGTATTGCGTCCCCAGACGCTGTGGCCCCACGGCGACGACGACGCCTGCGACAGATCCGAGTTGGTCGACTCGCCCCTCTTGTGCCCCAACCCTGACGCAGGCGTATCGTACAAGCTCGGCAAGCGCCGACTCGCCACCGAAGGCGACCGGCTCATCCTCTCCTCCCCACCCTCCCGCCCCAGATCATCCACCATCTCCTGCACGCTGTTCACCTGCGCGACAAACGTGATCTCGTCAAAGATCTCGTAGTAGTTCTCGATGCAGAACCGCACGATCGATCCCAGACTCGTCGTGGTCCCACTACTCTCGCTCGATAGCGAAGCCTTGCGCATCTTGGGCGACGACTGCGCCGACTGCACCGGCGTGCTACCCATCGACGCAATCCCATCCACCCGGCAAATGAGAACATCCTTCATCGCGTTCCCGCTCGAAACCAGATTGGGCGCAATCACCGTCGCCAAATTCGCCGCGTCCATCTTGTTCACCTCGCGATACTGCGACACCTTATGCACCATCTCGAGCACGTAGCTCAGCAACATGCCCCCACAAGGCGGATCGATCGCGGGAAGCAGCCGCGTGCGCAGGTAGTCGATCGTCTCGCGCGCTTGTGCGTTGGCCTGCTCTTGGTCCACATCTGCAGATGATGTCAGGGGCGGTGGAGGGGGCGGACACGAGCGGATGAGGCCGTACATGCTTGCCGGGAAGATGGGCCGGGGCAGCGAACGCAGGAACACTTTGAGGAGGACGGCGGGGATGTGCGGATCGCGGTACTGCTCCAAGCTGACCGGGTGGCCGCGGTCGTAGCTCTCCTGAGCCGTTTTGAGCAGCGCAGAGGACGGCGAGCGTCGAAAGATGCCTTCGACCTCGGCTGGGCGGATACCATCGAAATCGCCCAAGATCGACTCGACGCAGTCGCGCACCACACGCGGCACGCCGCCGCTCTCGCCCCACTCGCCCATGAGCTTTGCCAGATCAACGCCGAACACCTTTTCCGTGCTGCCCTGCCCCGCCGTCGCCCTATCGCTTGGTGCTGCGGGAAGGCTGACATGCTTCTCGTACCTCGTATTCCACTGCAGTACCTCGGGCGGAATATCGATTTGGGTAAGCGGCACGTGCTCTGCCAGCGCCGAGAGCGTATAGAGCTGCGAGACCTTTTTGGAAAACTTGGGCGAGACAAAGTAGGCGCCCGTATTGACGAACTGCAGCAGCGAGCGAGTGAAGAACGTCGGATGGACAATGTAGAGCTTCTTGAGATTCTTGCGAAAGCGCCGGTCGAGTCTGCGGTAGGCGCGCCAGATCCAGTTCCAACCGGGACGATGATGTCCGCCACCGGCAAAGTAAATGACGGTATAGTCGTTTTCGACAAACAGATCCATGGTGTCCATGATGCGGTCGAGGAGTGCGTCGTAGTCGACCTCGTTGGGATCGGGCAAGCAACAAGCGGCAAGCACGACCATGGGTCTCGTCTCGTAATCGAGCCCGGCTTGGAAGACGATCCGACGGACGTGCGCGTCGAGCTTCTCGGCGCGTGCCAGCGCCTCGGACCAGTTGGCTGCAGGCCGATACTGCGCCGTCGGGGATGAAGTTGGTTCTGCTACCGGCATGGCTGCTGCTCGTGTTGTGGAAGCCCAGAGGAAGTTGGAGCTGGATCGAAGCTTGCCGATGGAAGGCTTGGATTGTAATCTAGAAAGCGTGGCGTACGCTCCGTTGGGCGACTCGTCCTTGAATGAGGGTGTTGAGGGAGGCAGGTCGTGGAACGGACTTCGAGACGAGGAAGGCGTGTGTGGTGGTGATGATGCAGATGCGGGTGGCAGACCTTCAAATATGCCAGCAAGTGGCCGGCGACGTGGCGAGCTTGTCGGCGACCGTGATGGCTCGTCTGATGGCTCGTCTCGCCTCTGCGTCGCTTGATTTGCGGGGGCGGCGCTTGCAACCCGGCTTCGCTCAGCGTCGTCCTCCTTTTCGATGTTGGTCGCTTCCAGAGGAGCAGAGATGCTGAAAGGGATGGCGCCTCTCGAGCGAGACGTCTTGGAGGACGAACCCCGCGATGGCGAAGCTGACTTGCGCAGCGTACTTGACTTGTTGCGAGCGGCAGCCGGTCCCCAGCTGAGCAGATTACCCCATCCGCCTGGAATGGATGGAACAGGGGACTCGTTTTGGGGGCGGGGGGATGAAGGAGGTTGGAGTCGAGAAGGTCCACTTTCGCGCTGCTGTTGCTGCTGTTGCTGGTTGTAAGTACTCCAGAGCGAGGCAAAGACATTGGAAAGAGTACTCGTTGCGGTGCGGTAACCTGCTGCGGGAGTTTGCTGACCGGAAAGCGGAGATATGGGTGTGTGATAGCCCGAATCGCCAGGGGAGTCGTGCTCCGGGTCGAGCTTGGAATGCGATGGAGACGAAGCCATGGTTGCGAGCAGAGCTGTCATTGGAGGCGGAAGGGCAGCACTACCTCCATCCGACCACCTTTAAAGACAAGACACAACGACCCGTAATCGATGAAGTCGGAACAAGCCGTGTGTGGACTGGATGTCTCGGACAATCGCTTTGGCGTTTTACCGGCAAGCGTGCAAGCGGGTGATCGTCGGGTTGGCCCGTGGTGGTGGAAGAGCGAGAAGGCGAATTTTACCAAATAGCGCGCAGGATGAGGAGGCGCCGATTGCTACTGCAGGGTGTGATGCTCCCGTCTCGTCCCTTGACTGCACGCAGAATGTGGAGCGGTACGGAGGCGGAGTGGATGAGATGCAGCTCTCTTTAAAGACCTGCTTGCTTTCAAGCCTCGCACGTTTCGATGCAGGATGCTGCTCACGCTGCTGCTCACACTGTTGCTTTCGCTGCGATTGTGCATGTTTCACTTGACTTTTTGCCCCAAGAAGCGTGTGAATTTTGCAGGAGGGAAAAGAGCAGCCGACGCGCCTCGCCAGAGCGTGGAGCAGAGGAGAGGACCCTGAATTTCGTTTGAGCTTGTCGGCGAGTTCCTCTCTGTTCGTGAGCAACTCAACTCCGATCGCCTTCCACATCACACGCAGAGCTCGTTCCAGTCACCGTCAGTTCTTATCACCTTAATCGGGTGGCCCATTACTGGAACTGAGGCTGATTTCACACGGCCCTGCCCATCATTCGAAGCAGGTGTCCCAACGCAGTATCACGAGCATCGGCTTGTCCGAGCAAGAGAGCGGTGAAAGCGATTCAGCGTCGACGGGTTTGTTGGGGTGAGCTTCGTTGCGAAGAAGAACGATGATGTCAGGCGGTGAAGGGCAACCCATGGGAGGGCGCTCGCCAGAAGGTTTCAGTCTCGACCTGCCATCACAGAGAGCAATAGGTCTCGTGATCCGGACAAGAACATCGGTGCGATTATCATAGGGCCCACAAGCTCCTGTCTGCTTACAGATCCGTCAAGTTTCATGCTCAAGCGTTTGGCGAGCGGCTTCGCAACCACGTGAGGCAACAATGACACACAGTAAAATGTCACTCAGAACGCGTTGAGCTAAGGTTCACACGCCGACTATTCGAAATAGGGGTTGTTGGTATAAGCGACGTCGTCGCGCTGGACCGCTGCCGCAGATACGCCTTCTTGCTGCGCAGTATCACTGATACACACCTCCTGTTCAGCTTCTCGTCCCTGGATCAGAGCGCTTCTGGGTGGAGCGTATTGCTGCTCACATTGGCCGAGGAATAACGCGGAGACAGAGACACGCGACACGCCGGATGGATCGCACGACATCTGAAAGTACACCGTGATTGCTATTTCATTGCCTTGACATCATCCGCTGCGTACATTCATATTTCGCCACATGAACCCGATCAGGCACGTTCCGATCAGAGTCACGGCAAGCTCGAGCGAAACAATGCTGAACTGTCCGACTTGGTAGATGGTGGCACCCCACATGGCGCCGGCGATACGCCCCACGTTGTTGCTCAACTGGATCACGGTCGACGTGAGCCCGTTGTACTTGGCTGGAAGCTGCTTCGACAGCAGTGCGAGCGTCATGGTCGTCAACATATTATAGCCTAATGCCACGAGGAACCAGCTGGTGAAGAAGGAGCCAAAATTGAGCGAATCGAGCATCCCCAACTTGCTCACCGCCGACTTGGCCGGATTCTCGAGAGCGCCCATGTGCAGCGACAGTCCCAGCAGGCCAAACAGCGTTCCTGCCGCCAAGATGTGTCGGTCCTGAACGTACTTGGCCACAAACACGAGTGCAAACATGATGGGCATGGTAGCCAGTCCGCCGAGCGCGATCACGTTGCCCGCATTGTACTCGGACCACCCAAAGCGAAGGTGTCCAAACACGGGGATATTGACCTCCCACGCCCCTAGCACGAGAAAGTTGACCATGCTGTACCAGCACATGGTCAGCACCGAGAATTTTTGCGAAGCATTGAGCTCGCGGAACATGCTTCGCAGTGTGGGCTCCTGCGATACCGCTGCTGCATCCTTGGACCCCGTAGTCTCGCCGTTTGTTGTCAGCGCTGCCAGCTCGACCTGTGCTTGTGTTTGCGCCGGTGTCTGCACAGGGTCGCGGAACACGCACCAGGTGGCAATGAAGAACGCCGCAAAGACGCCTACCATCACCCAGCCCGACGCGGTGTACCCGTTCCACAGACGGTGCTCGTCTGTCATTGGCCGCACGTGCTTCGACAGCAGTCCTCCGATGAACGGCCCCACAGCCATCCCGCCCACCTGCGACGTGACCAGACACGCCGCCATTGTCGTCCTCTTGTTGGTGCCCACCACGGCAGCATCGGTAATGTACGACTTGATATATCGCCACGACACAAAGCCGGCACCGATGATGACACGGCCGGCAAACATCAGCCAAGCAGTATTGGCTACACCTGCGAGCGCGTAAACCACTTGCCCAACCATGATGCACACCGAGCCAAACAGCATCGGAAAGCGGTACGCCTTGTAGCGCAAGGAAAACGGCACAAGAAGCAGTCCGGAGACGACGACACTGACACCGACTGTGAGACCCGAGAACCACGTGGATGCGCCCAACTCGTTGGCGTAGGGTGCTGAGGTGGGCACGATGATGAAGAACGTCACGTTGAGCAGAAAGTTGAGCATCAGCACGATGGCGCTCTGCGAGACGGGCGGGAGATGGTCGGGTGATACGGCAGGGTCGAGAAGAGCGGCGGCTGCGTGATCGCTGGGAGTTGCAGCACCGTCGGCAGGAGAGACGATCCGTTGGATGTTGTCGAGGGTGGGAACGACGGGCAGGGCAACAGCAGCCTTGCTGTCGGCCAGAGGTGTGCCCTTCGATGCTGCCATCGTGATCGCGTCGTCGGACCCATAGACGCCCGTTGTGCCTATGGCAAGCACGGTCGTCATAATGGAGATGGTGGTACCTATGATCTCGGCGGCAGCATCCGTCCGTCGAGAGTACCAAGTTTCTATATGGTGTTTCTAAGGCGAGGAGACCCGAGTCATTGGCAGCGGGCTCGTTGCTCCGGACGCATCTTCGGCTGTCAAAGATCGCGTGCTGCTCGAAATGAGGCTTGCTCGGCTGCAGGAAAACTCCGAGTTTCCCGCGGAAGCCGAAGACATTTCACTACAAGTATTCAAGATGAGGCCCGATCTGAATCGGCGTCTGTTCTTCTGACCGTCTCAACACGGCGTCAACCACAGATACACACAAGTAAAGCAGCACGTAAAGGTTGTTCACCGCTTGCATTCGAGACAGCAAAGAACACCAAACAACAGCACAAATAGAAAGAAATGTTGCCAGCTTGACCAGAACCCGTCGACAAGAAAAGACAGACCCCACAGCGCAAGCACCTGTTACAGTAACTTGCAGAGGTCCATCCAAGCTCCATGCCAGAACGAGGCCACAAGATGCGATCAAGCATGGCTGACACACCCGGCAGCGTAGCGAATGTGTAGAACGCCGTACCACCAGATATGCCTCAACTACCCTGTGGAAGCAAGACAGCTGAATTACTGTTGGACCCTCACCAGGAACCGCTACGGCTTAGAAGAGCGCATGGCGGGCAGAATTAGGTCCAGAAGAAAGATATGTGTAACGGAAGATGGGGAGGAGTGGAGGGGATTCTCATGCAAGGACAGGTGGAGATTGGGGAGCGAGGGGGACGACGCAGAGGCGGGATGAAAGGGAAGCTCAGGCAGAACGAGATGTGGTGTGGGGCAGGAGTTGATGTGTCGGAAGGGGAAGACTCGCAGACCGCAGGCAATAACGACAAAGGGCGACACGAATATGTTGGAAATGGCGATGTCGATGTCGAGGACGATGGTGGTGGATCAAGAGAAGCAAGGAAAGGAGACAAAGAGCTTTTTATGTTTGCCGGACGCTCAATTTTTCATTTCTTCTTGTTCAGAGACCAAAAAATGTCGGCTCACGTGACGTGCCTGGTTGGAAAGCGATTCCGTGAATTGTTGCTTTCCTTCTCCACTTTGCATCTCTCCTCATCATCACCACTCGCAAGCTATCAAAGACACACGAATCACTCTTACCGCGATAAGATCACGTTGAACACACCTGATCTCACCCGCAACAGGTTGTCCCCCTACGAAGAGCAGCTTAAAGCAATCCAAACAGCCCCACACCAACAGCTTGGCGAATAGCTGTCAACATTCCAATCAGCTTGAATCGGGTTTACGGCACCTTGAAACGAATCAAGCGCACGCAGCTAGACACTTCCTTGCCGTGTTACGTCCATACCAATCATGAAGCTGACACCAGAGCTTCTGTCACGGAGCAGCTCGTCGATCAACACACTCGGTGACCGCGAGCTGGATCTGCGTGGCCTCAAGATCCCAGCCATCGAAAACCTCGGAGTGACGCGAGATCAGAACGATGCGATCGATTTCACGGACAACGACATCCGCTATCTGGGCAACTTCCCGCTGCTGCGCCAACTCAAATCATTGCAACTGGCCAACAACTTGATATCACGCATCGACCCACGCATCGCCTTTTCGCTACCCGCACTTCAGACGCTAAATCTGACCAACAACTCGATATCCGACCTGGCGGAGCTGGCGCATCTCAGCAAATGCAGTCGATTGGAGTACCTGTGTCTGATGGGAACACCAGCGAGTAGAGACAAGCACTACCGCGACTTTGTGATCTGGAAGCTGCCTCAGGTGCGCGTGCTCGACTACCAGAGGATACGAGACAAGGAGAGGGCACTGGCAAAGGAGCTCATGGAGACTGAGGATGGAAGGGCGTCAGCACTGGCAGCGAGCATCTTAAGCAAGTTGGAGGGCAGTGCGATGGATGTGGACGGGGACGCAGTGGCAGTGGGCAAGCAGAAGACATTTGAACCAGGAAGACTGAATGGTTCGTCGAGACGCTTGTTGACAGCAGAAGAACGCAAAGCGATCGAAGATGCGATCGAGAAGAGCGAGAGTCTGGAAGAGATCCGCAAGTTGGAAGAGCAGCTCAAGATGGGTCATACCTTTGTTGCGGCGACGTAGCTTCTGTATACTTTGCGCTGCTTTTGGCTCAACTCGAACCCTCAGCACGCTGTAGTCACCGTTCAGTCTTGCAGCAGGAGGTTCTGCGCCGAACATCGTGCTCAGTGGCATTCCATCCCATGCCACCTTGTATTACTAGCATTGAACAACAACGATCATCACGATCTACCTTGCGGTGCTGTGACTGGAGCTTAGATTCTCCAAGCTGCATTGTGCTTTGTTGCTGTGCGGAAAGAGCCGTCGTCACCGCGAAGAAATGAGGAAGGGCTGGAATGAAATACATATTTCCGGTTTTTTGGCCGTGATTTTTGCTCCGCGTTTTTTGGGTTGTCGCGGCAGCAGAGCGCAGAGTGGAAGTGTTCGGATTAGGCTTTGATGGCGCAAAAATGAGATGTGATTGGAAATCACTCTTTTTCTTCCGGGGCTCAGCTTCGAACATCATCCTCGCCACCAACCACAACCACCATCCATACTGACTCCTCAGTAATCCCGTCGGTGCAAGATGAGCTGCTGGACATCTTCAACCGCATCAGTGCGAGCCGCTGCACCTCGGCTGATGCGCGTTCGCACCAATACCGCCACCTTGCCAAAGCAGTTGCTGTCCGCCGCCGCCGTTCGCGTTCCTGTCGCTACATCGGTATTGCCATCCTCTTCGTCAAGGAATATCTTCTCATCGGCTCCCCGTACTAGCACAACTTCTATCACCGTCTCTGGACAAGGCATCTCGATTGCTTTGGACGAAAATGGACAGATTCCAGCAGCACCCTACACGCATTTGCCACTCGCAGGCACGTCTCCCTCCTACAAGGTACATCTTATCGTTCACCCCTACGATCATGCCCGACCCATCGACACATGGCCGTCTCACATCGAGTCTGTCTCTCCCTTCCTCTCCGAGCTCGAGAGCCGCGCCAAGAAGGGTGGTAGTCTCGAAGGATACGGCGTCTCGTTCTCATCTGGTGACGCTCGCACCAACCCGGATGGCGACGCAGCGCTGAAGCCGTGGGACCCCACTACACCACGCATGATGCGTGCTGTTCCCAACTCAGCACAGGAGCAGGAGCAATTCGTCGTGTACGCCTACTCCACCAATGGCACCATGGCCAAAGTCGGCCCTGTTTCACTCGCCACCCTCGACGCCGGCTCGTCTTTCCGACAGCGTATTGACGACGCCCTCGCCTCTGCACAGCCCCAGACGGGTCGTTCCAAGCAGGACGACGAGACGCACGTCTATGTCTGCACTCACGGCTCGCGCGACTGCCGTTGCGGTGTAGCGGGAACTGCGGTCTACCAGGCCCTCAAGGACGAAGTTCGCTCGCACCAAGCTTCGACGATCAAAGGTGGCAACGATGCACCCAAAACGGTCCGAGTGTTTCCAATCAGCCATGTAGGTGGTCATGCGTGGGCAGCCAACGCGCTTGTCTACCCTCACGGCGACTGGTACGGCAACCTGCGAGTGACCGACTCGAAGCTGGTTCTGCGCGCCGCACTCTCGCCCGCAAGCTCGGTGCACGATCTGGAAGATCTGCGCGAAAGACTCGTCCACTGGCCCAGATGGCGAGGTAGGCTCGGGCTTAGCAAGGCCGCTCAGCGTGACCACTATGCGGAATGGGGCCCTCCTACTATTAATGCCGCCCACCTCACGCCTAGGAGCAGGGGCATTGCCACATCAGCGACACGTCCGAGCAGCGTTGTCGGTACGCTGTCCTCGGCGTTCTCGTCTTCGTCTTCAGATAAGCGTGCTTCGGTGAGGACGTACGCCACGGATGCATCCGACAGCAAGCAACCCTCCACCACCGGCAGCGACAAGAAACCATCTGCCCGCATGGCCGCATTTCGAGAGAAGCTCGCCGCCGATCTGTCCATCGACGACTTTGCCGCTGGCGACGTCGACTCCATCATCACCTCTACACCAGCCTCATCAGGCCGAGTGCAAATGGGTCGAACAAAGGAAGCGCGCCTCCCCTTGCACCTGAAAACCAAGATCCCGACGGGCGCCAACTACACCCGCATCAAGTCGGACCTGCGCGGGCTCGGCCTGTCGACGGTATGCGAGGAAGCGCGCTGCCCTAATATTGGCGAGTGCTGGGGCGGGGCGGGGGGCAAAGACACGGCTACTGCCACCATCATGATTATGGGCGATACGTGTACGCGCGGCTGTCGCTTCTGTGCGGTGAAGACGAGCAGGACGCCTGCACCGCTGGATCCGCACGAGCCGGAGAACACCGCTGAGGCGATCTCGCGCTGGGGGTTGGGGTACATTGTGCTGACGTCGGTCGATCGGGATGATTTGGCCGATGGCGGTGCCAAGCATATCGCGAGCACGATCAGCAAGATCAAGTTCAAGTCGCCCAAGATCCTCGTTGAGGCGCTGGTGCCCGATTTCTCGGGGGACAAGGAGTGCGTCGAGACGATCGTCCACTCGGGGCTGGACGTGTTTGCGCACAACGTCGAGACGGTTGAACGCACAACGCCGTTTGTACGCGATCGTCGAGCCAAATACCGCCAATCCCTCTCCGTGCTCGCCCACGCCAAAGCGACCTCGCCGACGCTCATCACAAAGACGTCCATCATGCTCGGATGCGGCGAGCAGGACCACGAAGTCGAACAGACCCTCCGCGATCTCCGCGCGGCCAATGTTGACGTGGTGACGTTCGGCCAGTACATGCGCCCAACGAAGCGGCACATGAAGGTCGAGGAGTACGTCTCGCCGGACAAGTTCAAGCACTGGCAGCACAAGGCGGAGGAGCTCGGGTTCTTGTATGTTGCAAGTGGACCGCTGGTGAGGAGCTCGTACAAGGCCGGCGAGTTTTTCATCGAGAACGTGCTCAAGCAGAGAAGGGCTGCCAAGGCGGCAGGGATGGTGGATGGGGCAAAGATCAGCGTGCAGCAGGTCAAGCAGTCTCGTGTGTAGAGTGGTTTTGGACGGACAAGTGCATTTTGTCATGATGGCAAGAACGGTACATTTCCAGTCACTTTGTGATTGTGAACCGGTCAAAAGGGCGGTGTGAACCAAGACGAGCGAGTGAGAATCGTGTATGAAAGTGGGAGCGTGCGTGGGGAGGGACCGAAAAGCGAACGAAACCTGATCCGGTGAGCCTTACAACGAGGTACGTGAATCAAACAGGGACGAAGAAGACGACAAATCCGATTCGGGCAACGAGATAATATCCTCCACCGACACGTCTTGGTGCGTCAACTCCAAGCTCGACAGCTGGGGCGTAAGGTTCCCGAACGACTCTGCGTCCAGCGACGCCGTAACAACCGACAGATCCATCCCCCCGTAGGAGTCTCGCGCAACCCTGTCAAAAGTACACCACCCCTCAAAACCGAACCCAACCCCCCGCTTCACCCTCTCCCTCGCCTCCTCCGGCGCCCACCCTTGCACTTTTACCGTCCACACCGCCTCATCGGCCACATCCATCTCCGCCACCACCCGGGCATCCCACAGCACGCGCAACACCGCCTTCGCGCGCAGGTAGCGCCGATGCTCGTACTCCAGTGCTGTCTGCGCATCCAGCAGGAATGCCTGGTCAAAGAAGTGTGGGTGTGCGGCGTTGGTTGGTTCGGTGGGCAAGCGGCCGCCGAGTGCGTCGTAGAGCGGGTCGATGAGTCGGATGGTCACTACGCATTCGACTGCGGCGGGCAGGGGGAGCTGTGGGAACTGGAAGTAGAGGTCGAGTTCGCCGGATTCACTCTCGCTTTCGTTCGAGCTGTTAGCCGCGGTCTTCTCCTCGGCGTGACGAGTGGCAAACAGCAGAGCGTTCCGTGGCAGCTTGGTCCCGCCGAACGTACTACCCGTCCTCCTGGCACTTGCGAGCATACGTCCCGTCGACACGGTTTGCCTCTTCGCCAGCTTCGCCAGCTTCGCCTTCTCCTCCACCTCGTCGCCCATCAACCTCAGCGCAAGCGGAGCATTCACAATGAGATTGTCAAACACCCTAGCCCCCCCAGATGAAAACTTGCGTGCACTCTGCAGTCCCACTCCGCCTTTCAGCGGAGACAACCCCAGCTGTCCCGCTGCAGGTCTCGCACCGATGCCGCTGAGTTTTCCCCGCGCGAAGCTGACAGAGGTCCTGTTGAGCTGTGCGTACCCCTGAGCCGTAGTGCGGGTGGACGTGCGCTGGGTGGTAGATCGGAACACATCGATCGCTCCTCTGAGCAGCGGGGAGTGTACCTTGTACGAAGCACGCTTGAACGCGGAAAGGAGCGTATGTGGACTGCTGAACCGGTGTGGCGCGATACGGACCGCACGTGTGGCTGTCGAGAGAATGTGCTTGAAGAGAGCGGTGAAAGTGAAGCTGCTGCGGACGGTGCGCGCGGAAGCGGTGGCTGAGTGGAAGCCTCGTCGGGAAGCACCTCGGATGCTGGCGGTGTGTGAGAGGGTCGATTGGACCGAGTAGCTGCGAACGTGAGGTGTTATGACGCTGGCAGGACGAGGACGCGATCGCGCCTTGCCGGCGGCATGCATGACCGCCCGAAGACGGCCTGGCGATGACCGGAGTATCATTGCTACGAATGATGCCACCTTATCGAGACATTGAGTGGTGGTGATGGTCGGGTGGCAAAAAAAAAGGCGAGCCTTTCAGGGTCCGATCTTTGACGCACACCTGCAGCTGGACGTGCAGTGCGCGTGAGTCTTATTGAAACAGCCACTCGTACGATACACCACACGCGTTGAGTGTTGCTCGGCGGAAAACGTTTCTTGCAAAGTGTTGGTCTTCCTCAACCCTTCCCGCACCTCCTCCTCCACCACCAACCACAGCCCCCACATCTTCGCAACAATGTCAGCAGAAGCTCTGACCTCACCTCCCGCCGCCTCCATCACCACCGGCGAATCCAGCACTACGAACAATGTGCGCGACCTCAAGCCCGTAATCAAAAACGTCGACATGTCCGAAGAGATGCAGACCGACACCATCGAGATCGCGTACGATGCGCTCGAGAAGTTTACGGTGGAGAAGGACATGGCTGGACACGTGAAACGTACGATGGACCAGAAGTTCGGGCCTACGTGGCATGCTGTGGTGGGCCAGAAGTACGGCAGTTACGTCACGCACGAGACCAAGCACTTTATCTACTTTTGTGAGTACTGCATCGAGGAGGGCAGAGAAAGGCCGCAAAGGAGAGGAGATTACTGACAGGAGAGTTTGCGGCTGTGTGGGTGGTGACGGCACAGATCTGGGCCAGATGGCGTTCCTCCTTTGGCGAGCATGATCCCACTCTCTCTCCTGATCGTCCCGTCTGTAATGCATCCCTCGCAAACCTGATGTCGTTTGGAGAGCTTCGAGTTGGCTCTGATCTGCCGTGATGAAAAAAAGGCTGGGAAACGTTCAGTTAAGTTAGATGGCACACGAGTTCACATCCACAGCACACGCGGAAGACCAGTGTGTCGGTCGAAAGGTACGAGAGCTGGAGGATCATCCGCTTTCATTCTGCAATCTAGAGAAAATGAGCGACAGTCTCCATCTGACGATCTGTCTTCCGAGGGGTGCATCTCAAGCACCGACAATCCGCTCCCTCGCCCACTGCAGACTCTTCTGAATAGCCGCTAGCAGTCCCACGTTCTGAATCTCCGCTTCCTTCCCCGCATCACCCTTCCCTTCCCCGCCGCCGCCGCCACCACCACCACCTCTACCGCCAGACGGAACACCACTCCCCAACCACATATCCAGCCACCCGCTCCCGCTCTCCCTACTCCCCACGCTCCCAGTCACCTCTCTACCCCACAGATCATACCTCACCACACCGTCCCCCTTCTGCAGCAACTCATCCCACCCATCGACCCTCTTCCCCTTTTCCACACCATGCGCCTTTGCATGCAGAATCCCCGAAATCTCATACACGAGTTTCGGCAGCGTCCGCGTCCACATCGCCGCCAACTCGACGTCCAACACCATCAACCCCTTGCGCGCCGTGAACGGGGCGAGATGGTTGTGTTTCCGTATCAAGTCGTTGAGGCGTTTCATCTCGTGTGTGTGGTACGCCCTCTCCCGCGCCTCCCACTCCGGATCGCGGTATCTCGAGGCCACGTCGATGAGTCTCTGCTCACCCCGCGTTCGGGCGGCTGGAATCTCCAGTACGAGTTTCGCCTCGCCTCCCTCCTCGTCTGCTGCGATGCTCGCAATTTCGGTGGAGAGGGCGTTCGATCCACGCTCCGCGGGGAGGGGCAGCGCTTCGAGCCCTTCGGCCAGTGTTGGGGAAGTGGTGATCATGCGACTGGCTCGACGGATCCACGAATCGTCGAAGCGCTGCCGCCAGCTCTTGAGTTCTGTTTCCAACTCCATGTTGAGCTCGACCCAGGGAGGTGCGGCACCCTGGCGTTTGACGATGCGATTCATGAAGTATTCTTCTCGTGCCAGGAAGGGGTTCTTCTCCTGCATGTCGCGCTGGATCGGTTTGCCGCGCAGCTTGTTCTCTTTGAACAGACCGGACTCGAGCGCGGCCTTGATGCGCTTCTCGATGACGCTGTCCCACCCCTGTGCGTGGCCGAGCTGCAGTTGGAGGTCGCGGGTCGTGTCCGACACCTCATCCCCCTTGACTTCTTCGGAAGGGGCGTGTTGAGAGAGCTGGTAGTCAAGCACGCTGTCTCGTGCACGCAGGATCTTGCCGCGGCGCTCGGCGGTTTTGATGCCCTGGCGTAGCTGCTTCATGGCTTTTGGATCGTCGAGCGGGAGCGCGGACACGTTGACGCCTGCGGCCTTGAGCGTGTTCCGCGCCTCGCTGCTGGGAGAGGAGGAGGAAGAGGCGAGAAATTGGCCATAATAGATGCTTGGTTTGAAATCTTCCGCGGCCCCAGCACCGAGCAGGTGCGCCGGTCGCACGTAGACGGCTCTCCACGGTTTTTCGTCGGGTGTCTTGGGCAGTTTGCGTCCGTCTTCGTGCTCGCCTTCCAAGCCGCGGGAGACGAAGAGCTCGCCGCCCCCGCCGCCATCGTCAGCCGCAGTAGAGGAAGGGCCAGGAGAAGAAGGCACCTGAATACCAGCTTTGATCTTCTCATCTGCCGGATTCTTGTTCTCGTCTCCCAACCGGATTCGGAGCGGTTTGTACTTGTCCATGACCATCCGCAGCACTGTATCCTGGACGCGTTCCTCGCCGGTCCAGATTGGATCGTTGGGGTCTTGAGATCGAGATTGCGCGGAGAGCGCGGCTTCTTCTTCCGCCTCCAGGCGCAAAGCGTCTTGCAGCAACTTGTCTGACCCCGTCAGGTTGGAGGTGGAGCTGGTGGACGATTCGCCCAATTCGCCACGAGAAGGAGAGTCGAGGTGGCAGGGCGTAGTTGAGAAGAACCGTGCAGATGCAAGATGGAACCGAGATGCAGCGGGATTACATCGTGAGAGCGTAGTAGATGATTGAGCTGCTATGAGCCGCACCTTGGCAGATGAGGTTGCCATCTTGGAGTGGTTGTGGTTCGGGAGGAAGGAGTGTGGTGGTGATCGTCAGCTCAGCTCAAGGTTGCGGAGGAAGAACGGGCTGAGCGCTCTTTGCGGCGGCTTCTTCGTGCGTTTTGCCACCGCTCAGGGTCCACGCCAACTTTATTCAGCCGAAAAGATAGTCGCCGAGAAAATGCATCCTTCACCCAGCCATACACCCTCTCAGCCAACCGTTGGCATCGACTCCCATCACAGACCCACCTCAGAATCTCTGCCATGACATGTCTTCATGTGCCGCAAAAGGTAGGGATAGATTGGATTCGAGGTAAAGAGTATTGTGCCGAAAAGGGTGAGCCCAAAAAAAAACGACGCCTACAGGATTTGAACCTATGCTCCCAGAGGGAATGGCATATATATTTGTTGAGCAGGATTTGCTCTAGAATGCTGGAACGATTCTAGTGCCACGCGATAACCACTCCGCCAAAGCGCCTTTCGATGGTGTTTCTTCCGAATATATACAATATTAATCTTCTCTTTTGACTCCTTGTTGTTTCCAGACATCCACCTCGCTCTCTGCTCCCA
The DNA here is from genome assembly GCA_928724755.1 of Sporisorium exsertum. NCBI lineage: Eukaryota > Fungi > Basidiomycota > Ustilaginomycetes > Ustilaginales > Ustilaginaceae > Sporisorium > Sporisorium exsertum. The sequence goes on along the minus strand of CAKMXK010000035.1, from coordinate 1,156,131 downwards.
TCTCAACCACTCTTCGCATCGCAGCATGTAAAGCAGTTGTTCGTGTCTATTGCATCAGTACTAAACTGGTCTCGACACCTGAATCGCGGGAATCACATCCTCCTTTCCGCCAAGCCCGCCATCGCCCACGTCGGCCAGTGGAGAAGAAACGGTAAACGGCTCGTCGCCCTCTTCTCCTGCCCGGCTAACCGACTTGCGCAGTCGCAAACCCTTCTGACTCTCGCCGTCCGTGATCAGCGCTGCCTGACTGATGAAGCCGAAGCCTGCCCGTGCTTCCGTCTTCGCTCCTGTCCCTTCCACGTCTGCATCCTCGCTGCGGCGCTTACCCTGGCTCGGGCTGCGTCCACTGCCGATATCGGGATCAGAAGATGCAGTGGCGATGTAGGTGTGCTTATTGGACCGTCGCTGCAAGAGAGCTCCGGTCGCAGGGTGAAGTTTGAGCGCGGAAGTGTGCGAGAGGTATCCGTCGACCTGCGACGCGTCCTCCCTATCCACTGGGGTTTCCGGATCGACCAACGGCCGCATGACATGTTTCCAGTTCCCTGCCCATGTCGACCTCCTTCCCCTCGCTCCCGCTGTTGCTACTGCCGCCCCCAACCCAGGACTGTGCAACAAGGTCACACTCGGGTTCGGCGACATCGGCTCCGGACCCAAGCCTCTGCTCCCACCCGCCGTGATCGGCGACAGCGGCGGCCTCTCAAACGGCGCCCCCAATCCCCGGCCCGCCACCAACCAGTTCGGCCGCGGGTGCAGCGCCAACAAGCTCTCCCACTGCCGGGCTAGCCCTTCCGCATCCCTAAACACTACGCCGTTCCACCCATCCCGCACCAGCTCGTCCAAACACGGGAAGTCGAGCGCACACACGGGCAGCCCGCACCCGAGCATGTCCACCACCTTCATCGGCAGATCCAGCCCACTGCTCGACGTGTGCAGCGACACGCCAACGTCCGCTGAGCCGAGCAGCAGCGGGTAGTCGTGTGTCTCGAGCCACGCTGTGCGGATGCGGACGTAGCGCCAGCGCTCGGTGGACTCGAGGTGTGCGATTTCGCGCAAGTAGCGCGCACGGAGCTCGCCCTTGCCCGTGACGATGATGAGCAATTTGGGTAGGGAGGTGGCGGGTTCGTTGGGGAGCGTGGGCGTGCGCAGGGCGCCGATCGAGGGGCGTCGACGTTCCTTGGATGTGCGGATGGGCTCGATGTCGGTGTAGGAGAAGTGCGAGGAGGTCGAGGCGGCCGAAGACGCTGAGATGGGGGAGAGGAGGGCAGAGGTGCTCTCGTTCGTGCTGCTTCGCGAATGCACGGGTGACGAGGGTGGGTCCGCCAGCACTCGTGCCCGATACTCGTACAGCCGGGCGGCACGCAGCAGCAGTCCGAAATCTTCATCCGCAGTCCACGATGTGCTGCTGACCACCAGCGCCGGTCGATCCTCTCTCCACTGCAGCTCACCGGTCCCCTCCTGCTGCTTCGTAAACGGCGTCGACTGCGGAAACTCGTACGGCGGCAACCAGTCGTCGCCAATACTCGGCTGAATCTGCGGAATGAGCTTGCCCATCAACGTATGTGTCTCTGCCAGAGTTGCTCTTCGGAAATGACTCGGCGGTCGGTCGTGCAGCACCGCTTTTTCCCCCTCCAGCTTCCAGTTGAGATCCAGATGATTCCTCATCGCCTCAGTAACAAACAGGTGCGCATACGCCTTGCGCCCACTCCACCGCTCCAACCACTCTGCCAGCCTCACCAGCTTGCTCTTCCCGCCCAACCTCAGCGCCAAAATCGTATATGCCAGATTATGCCAGTCGATAATCACCCTCGCCTTCACCAGCGCCGCTGCCGCCTTGACCACCAACAGCGTCGGCAGCGCAGGCGGAGTCTGCACCAGCACCAATTCCGGCGGAGGATGCACCTGCGTCGTGAGCTCCGCAAACAGAGAAACCGCCTGCAGGAGCAGCTTGAACGGCGCAACTGCGATAAATGCTGCCTTGGGTAGTCGAGCGATCCATGTCGGCGGGGTGCGGAGGTGGTGCTGCCGGATCGACGAGCGTTGGAGCGACGGCGGGAGGGCAGAGCCCGGGTAACCAACGATGGCAACCTTCCATCCTTCGTTAGCGAGCGATTCAACGTGGAAGCACATGCGTGGGCTTCTGCCGATGTCGCCGAGCACAACGACGGCTGCCGATCGACCGAGACACCGTTTCGACGAGGGGCGCGAGCAGGAGCGGTAGGCGGAAATGTAGATGCAGAGACACAGCGCTGCGACGATGGGAATGAGCACCGCGCAGAATGTGAGCAGTACGAGCCACAGCAGCATTGTGAGGGATTTAGAGCAGGCTATGGTTGATGCATTTTCGATGGGAGTGGCGTTGGATGATGGTGGGATAGAAGAATGAGGAAGAGGGGCAAGCGCCAAAGTGTTGGTCTCTGCACGCGCCACGCAGTGCGTCAACGAATTGGATTTCCACCGACGTTTTTCACTCCTATTTCTTCTCGTCGACCATCATCGACACCATCTCTCACACTCAATCCATCACACACACATTGCCGACCAAGATGCGCATGGTAAGCTCCTTCAATCTCCCATACCGCAACCCTTCCTACTCTTCTGCACACCTCAGCTGAAGAGCAGAACTAAGCCTGATTTACTCATCTTTCCCCCCTCCCTTAGCTGTCAGAACAAGAAGCCAACGAAATCGAAGTAACCTGGGAGGACCAACAATCCATCAACGCCTTCAGCCGTCTGAACTCGACCTACTCTGATCTCCTCGAAGACCTGCGCATCGGCAAAGAGGAACGCGAGGCCCTCGACGATCTCGCGCTCGAACTCGAGCTCGCAGACGAAGACGAGCCCATCCTCTACAAGATCGCCGACACATTCATCGCCCTGCCGCACGCAGATGCGATGGAGAGGTTGGAAGCAGAACAGCACGAGGCCGACCAAAACCTGAGCGCACTGCAGGAAAAGCTCGAATCCTACGACGCACAGATGAAGCAGCTCAAGGTGAAATTGTACGCCAAGTTCGGCGATAATATCAGTAGGTACCCTCTGGACCGACAGGTAGCGCATAGCAGGATTACTAACATTCGCCCGTCGCTTCATCGCATTGCCATCGTCTCGTCTGGACAGACCTCGAAAGAGATTGACCACCCTCCCCTCCTCAAACCCCGCCTCCTACACAATGTACTTGTATCCAACTCTCAACTCCATCGCACCCTTTCCATCAAGTTACTACACAACTCGCAGCCCCCATTCCGCAGCGGAAGGATAAAGTAGTACGCCAAATTGCAAAACAACGATTGCCTCGAGAGACAGACCAAATGACAAACCAAGAACAGAACAAAGCAAGATATCTACACGATCGAGACACTACGGGTTGGCAAGGTGCAATCCCCCGCCACCACCATTGTTGGCGCGACCCGTGCTGTCAGGCGAGCCGGCGCGCTGATCCGGCTGCTCTGCATACCCGTACTGGCCCTGCTGAGCCGCATCATGATGACCTTGATAGTACTGCGCATTCATGGGCGGCGACGGCGTAGCCGCATGGCCCTGGTAATGCTGTGCATACTGCTGCGCCGACTGCGCGCCCAGCGGCGGCGACGAGTATCCATACTGGCTGCCAGCGCCGTGTCCCTCTTGCGACGTAGCCTTGTGTCCAGCCTGCGAGACAGCAGCGCCAGCATCGCCGCCCACCTTGGTCGAGCCTATCGAGATATTGTGCTGCAAACCCTGGTTGCCGTGTGCCTGCGACTGAACGGGACTCGTGTAGCTAGGAGCAGCGCCCCATGCCTCACCCTGCGAATAGGCGCCCGCCTGCGGCTGACCAGTCCAGCCCTGCTGAGGCTGCATGCCGTACTGCTGATACTGTGGGCCTGCGCCGTAGGCATGCTGCTGTGCATAATAGGCGTCGTAGCCGTCCTGGCCGTGCTGATGCGCGTACTGGTCGTGGTGAGCTGCATAGGCGCCTGCACCGGCTACGCCCGCGCCCGCAGCAGCAGCCCAGCCAGCACCGTCGTCGACGTTCTGGTAGTGATAGGGCTGCTGCGACATTTCGTGCGCCATATCATCCATTTGGATCTCGTTGACATTGGCCACACTGCCGCCCTTGCCCTCTCCGCTGCCGCCCGCACCGCGACCGTAGACCGCCTCGGCGCTGGACTCGTTGACGTGGTCGTTCTCCTGGCCAAATGAGAGCCACTCGACCTCCTTGGCCTTCTTGGCGCGTCTGCGCAGAGGCAAGAGGATGAGCCACACCAGGATAATGAGACCGGCTACACCACCGGCGACGCCTCCGATGATGGCGCCGAGATTGGTGTCGGACCCCGAGCCGGACGATCCTTTGGAGGCGGCACCGGTGGCAGAGGGGTTGGCCGAGCTGCTGATACCTGTGACCAGAGCGCCATTGCTGTCGGTAGAGGTATAGGTGACGACGACGACAGGGATTGAGGCGGAAGAAGCGGAAGCAGGAGCGGAGGTGGTGGTAGCGGCGGTAGGGGTGGAAGAGGTGGTAGTAGAAGTGGCGGGAGTGGAGGAAGTGGCCGAGGTAGGGGTGGTAGCCGGGGTGGAAGTCGGCGTGGTCTGAGCCGACGTGGAAGTGGACGAAGATGTGGTGGAAGTGGAGCTAGAGGTGGGGGTGGACGGTGTCGAGGTGGTCGAGGAGCTGGTGGCGCTGGTCCTGCTCGAGGTTGCTGGGCTGTCACTGTCGGAGGTCGTAGTCGAAGGGTCAGGATCGGTACCGGAACGAGAGTCACCCGTGTTTTGTTGCGGAGATCGTGGAAGACCCGCAACGCCCGCGCCGTTGTCAGCAGGAGACGACGTGGTGTTACCAGCAGTAAGGCCAGCCAAGGAATTATCGAGCAGCGACGCCATGATTAGGGGGAGCCAAACGGGAAAGATGATGGTGAAGAGTGGTTTAGGATATAGGAAAGAGAGTCAAGGGTCAGCAAATGGTGTGAGCGAAGCGAGAATGAGAGGAGAGGTGTGCGAAGAGCTTGGCGGATCGATTCTCGCTGTCAGATGCAATGTTCAGAAGCCAGAGCGGCGGCAATGAGACAGGTAGATGATCTCTGCCAGCAGACTAGCTTGTGACCGAGCGCACTGACGGCGAGGGAGGAAAAGTGATGGGCAAGGGGGAAGGATGAGCCGATACAAGATAGCGCTGAGTTGGGCTAACGCTGGCTTGGATCCAGATGAAAGGGGATCGAGAGGAGGGAAGAGAAGGAAGAAGGAACCGATCCCACCAGAGACGCTTGCTGCTGATGCCGGTGCCGCACTGCGCTGCTCCAAACTCAAGCTCCGAGCCACTCGCTACAAAGCAAAGGTGGGATTTGCGTTTCTCCTTACCATCACGAATAATACTTACAGAATCTGACGCTTGAAGAGGCCGTTGGGGGACCTGCGCTTCACCATATTTGCTGACTGAATGCTGTGACAATAGAGAGAGAGAGAGAGTTGAGAGTGGGCGCATGCGCGCGCGGGGTCGATGCAGATGAAAAGGCAGTGTGGGCCCACTTGCGGAAGCGGTCCGAAAGAGTGTCACGTCACGCCACAGGTCAGATCGATACTGTAGAGGGAATGTGTGCCGTTGCTGCTGCCGTTGCCGTTGTTCGGTGGGCGAGAGAGATGAAGCAGAGTAAAAAGAAGCGATGTCGACGTCGGGTGGAAAGACAGGATCGGTTCAGGCCGAATGGTTGTTGTTGGTTGCGGGAGGTCCGATAACTTTTTGAGTTGTGAGTTTCTGGCTTGCTGTCCGTCTTAAGCGTATGTGATTGATTACTCTCGCAGAGGTGGTTTTTTTGTTGAAAAGTTTGCTTTAAAGGGGAAAAGAGTGAAGATTCAGCCAGAGTTTTTCCTGCAGCTTCTCACCGGAGATGGCATCGGAATGTCCCCTACGCTGTCTTCTGCAAGCATTGAATGTTCCTCTGTTCACAGTGGCAGTGCGAATGGCAGTGGCGGCGACAACCTAGAGCGAAAGGGGTCAGCTGCAGCAGACGGCGGATGGGCGCACAGCAACGCAGCGAAGGAAAAAGATAAATTAAAAATGGCAAGCCCAATCTTGCGTGTGTGTGTGTCTCTCCCTGAGATTTATTGGACGGGCTCAGCTTGCTTTGGGAATGAAAGGGAAGGGAGAAAGCAAAGCACAGCAGCAATGACAGCAGCAGCAGTGCTCTCATCCGAGTCAAGATTCTGAAATCCAACGGTCCCTCCTCTTTCTGTCACTCCTTTCCCTTTGCTTTCTCTTTGAAACGACGACAACAACGACGACTTCTCAAGCTGCGATCGAGTGTGTCAAGATCGATTGCATCGTGTGACGTCTGAAGCTGATGGTCATGCTTTCATCGAGCATGTGCTTCGGCTGCTTCTGCTGTGTAATCATCGAACCCTTTTTCCTCTCTTCTGGTTCCAAAAAGATCGATGTAACCTCGCAGCCAAGATCGTTGCTGGCAACCAACAGCACCTATGCAAACTCCATTCATGTTTTGCTCGCTCAAGGTGGCGAACACCGCCAGGAGACAACAACGGGAGCACAACCCTGGATTGAAGTCGGCGGAGCTGCGTCGCCTGTTCAGCTGGAGCTGGGCTCTGTGTGTGTGTGTGTGTGTGTGTGTGGAGCAGGAGCGAACGCGGCAGAAACGAGGCAGTGCAAGTGCAGTCCTTTAGTTCTGAGCGGGTTCTTCACGTGGTTCTCCGCGCTAATTTCGCGTGAACCCTTGTTTGTCTCGCTGAGAGTGTTTGAGCGGGCGTCGAATCTGACTCTAAATCGGGACGGCAGATCAGCCGATCTGAAACCCCACTGTCGCAACAACCCTTCAGAATGACAACATCGTTGAGAAGAAGTTCGCCGAAAGCCGTTTCCGAAACTTTTCATGCATGCCAGTCGAGTCCAGTGCTGGACCCTTGACGGTGATCTCGCCACCAGCCTTTGTACATCACGTTTTCCTTCTTGCCGTCGCTGTTCTCCCACTTCGGGCCTCGCTGTCGTCACCCCCTGAGTTTGGGACCGTTTGGAGCTGCATGTCCCGCTGTCTGCTGTCAACCTTACTGCCCACGCAAGCCTACAACTGAATGCGATTTGCTGTTCTTCCAAAGCTCCGTGTTGGCTGTGTCGTTGTTCCAAAGTTGTCGTCGTACCACCATCATCTGGCACACTTGAGACCATCGTAGCCATGGTGGCTCCAGTAGATACCGCCCAAAGCTCGTCGAGCGCCTCGCATCCCTCCGCTCCATTCCACGTAGCTGGTTCCACAGGCACTTCGACTCGAAACCGGCTCAACGCCAGCCTGGGCAAGCAACACTTTGTACTCAATACCGACGCCTCTTCTTCTTCTATCGCTAGCACAAGCAAGGCCCTGTTCGACGCTGTGCCACGTAATGCTGAATTCGAGTCGCTCAAGCCCATCCTCGCAAGACTGCCGCTCGAGCTCGACGACGACTCGGATGACACTGACCAAGATGACGATCAGGATGCGCTCGACTATACATCCAAGAAAGGCGTCCTGTACACTCGCTCCCGGCTGCCATTCCTCGACTCGATGAGCTACCACCTCTGGCAAGCGCTGCACCACTTTCGACCGCTCACGGCCGACTACGCCTCCGGCTACCTCGACATGACTCAACCGCCTCCCCACCCACTCCCATCCTCCACCACCACCACCACCTCTGCCACATCGTGTCCAGTATTCTCCTCGGCATCGGCACGAGCACTCGCCCAACTGCGCACGTCGTTCAACTGGTCAGCACTCCCGACGCTCCCCTCTTCCCCTGAAACCCGAAGCTGGTACGGAGTGCTCTTTCTCTCTGTGCGTCAGCCGGGGTCCGAGTCGACGTGGTTCTACGAAGCTGACCGGTTGGCGCACGAGGAAGCGACGCGCTCCGGGGGGCTGATTATGTACTGGTACGGCTCGCCGAACGCGAATACGGGTGCGAATCTGGCGACGTGTGTGTGGACCTCTAGAACTGCTGCGATTGCTGCATCGCAATTGCCGCTCCATCACAAGGCGGCACGATACGCTGCTCCCAGCTACCAGCGCTACGATCTCATCCGTTACAAGCTGGTCAAGTATCCGCACGATCCGAGACTGCGCATCGAAGCGTGGACGGCGCAAGACGATAAAGCCGAACGGAGTGATTCGCAGTAGGCCTCCGATTGCGGGAATACAGACCGATGTGTGATGAAAAACTTGCGAAAAGGTGTCGTGTGATTGCGCTGCTACTTGATCTGAGATCCACCGCCGCGTAGAGAGAGGTACGCATTGTCGACGCCCGGTCCAAACTGCTTGATGATCTCGTACACCTCGACCGAGTGGTACCGCAGTCCAGATTTCGGATCGGTGTACGGCGCAATGAGGCCCGTCACGTCGCAGTACTTTTTTGCAGGGCGAAGACTCGGTGGCGCTTCCACAGAAGAGTCTGTTGATTGTACATCAAAGTGTCAGTACGACTTGTTCCACCAGTCTTGCTTTCAGGACCTGAAATCCGAACACACTTACAGCTTGGGATATCTCGCTTCGGCGCGCCATCCGTGTTCTCTGCCTGCTCCTCACTCTCGCCATCCACCTTGTCACCTCGGTCTTCTGCCTTGGTCTCCACATCCTTGACTTGCTCCTTGACCTCTGGCTCGTCTACCACTGCTTGTTCGCCCAGCTCCGCTCTCGCCGCTTCCTTGGCCAGCCTCTCCCTCTCCTCCCTCCTCGCCACCGCCTGCAACGCCGCGCCTACCAGCCTCGACTTTTGCGGCAGAGCCTCCTTTCGTTTCCTCTGCTTGAACTTGGTGCCGGCTGCACGCATCGCCGCTTCCCTCTCGCTCTGGAGCAGCTGCTTGAGACTCTTGTTGCGCCTCGATAGGTTAGAAGACATCTTGGCCATGCGTGCGGTGAACTCGTGCGACTTGAACGGTCTGGGCGCGGCATGGAAGGAGAGTGACTCTGCTAGTGAGGGAGGCGCCGGTGTTGCTGATGTTGAGGCTGCTCCTGATCCTCCTGCTACGCCCGATGCGCGTGCTTTGAAGCTGGTCCTGTGATCGCCATGCAGAATGTCAGCAGCCTGATCAGGGTGTCGGGTATAAGGTTGTAAGCAACTCACATTGTTCCGTATGTTCCAAGCGCGTTGTTGTGTATGATGGTCGGAATCGCTTGATGGATGAGGCAGGGAGAGAGATGCGAGACAGGTCTGAGCGCCTTGTCTGGTTCGACTTCTGGACCGAGATCCGAATTTTGCATTTCAAGGTCGACGCGTCCCAAAAAAAAAAAAAAAAAAAAAAAAAAAAAAAAGGTTCTTTTTTATATTGCGCTGTTTTCTGGCTGTGCGCAGTTGAACAGCGAGCGAATTAGCCGAACGGCCAAGGCGCATGTCGCAGTTGTCTGTCACCAACACCCAAACACACACCACTCGAGACGCTTCATTCCCTACCCAACGTTCTGCTATCGGACTTGAGCTGCTCTCCCGGGCGAGAAGAGCCGCTTTCTAACAGGCATATCGTAGTTCACAGCTGAGTTGGTCGTTTTGAGAACATTGCTCTGAGAGTGAAGCAAGCTGTATCAATAAGAGACGCGAGATGCTGTTAGTTGCATGTGTTAGTATTGATTGGTGGTGAGGTACAGTAGTTGCCCGTCCACGAGCTTTGCCGAGACTCAGCGGCAAGGTTCTATGCGGCCGATCCTTCACCCGCTCTGGCGTGCCTGAACCCTGTTTGTGTCTTGTTGGTCTAGCCCTCGCCTCTGCGCTCTGTCCTAATGTGTTCTGCCTGTGTTTGCGAGCTTAATCCTTGCCACCATCTCTCCATTTCTACTCTCCGCCCTCGTCGTTCCTGCATCCACATCCTCACATATCGTCCGCTCGTACGCATCGATCCACCCCATAGACAGCCAAAGATGAGAATCCCAAGCTTCCGACACGGGCACAAGCAAAACTCTCTCACCGAAAAGCCCGCTTCCCCAGCTGCTACCGAGCCTACATCAGTCGCAACGGTCGCTAGCGTCGACTCGGATGGCCACGACTCGATCTCCCTGCGCATCCACAACCGCACCACCACCGAGTTCCTCGCGCACTCGGTCTTCGGCGCGCTCCACACGGGCAACGGCGTAACCCAGCGAGCCGCGTCCTCGAGCCTGCCCACCTCTCCCGTCCTGAACAGCGATGAGGGCTTTAAAGGAGCAAGTGGTGCGGCACGGGGAATGTTTGGCGTGAGAAACACCCCCGTGCGTGTCGCGGCGGGGTCGCAGGTTGAGGTGCCTGCTGTGTGCATCCAAGCCATGACGGCTGCTGCGACGGGCGGGTATACGGTAGCACTTAGGCTGAATCCAAGGTCGAAAGCGGCGGGTGTGGGAGCGTATAGTGCAACGCTGTCTGCTCCTGCGCCGGCGGTGGTACAGACGGCGAGCGCTGAGGTGGCAAGGCGGCTGTGGAAGCCTTTACCGCTTACTGCTTCAGTTTCGAACTTGGCCAAATCGCCCACTCTGGGAGTGAACCCCGCAGAGCCCGCGTCGAGCAAGGGCGGCATCACCGCACTCCAATCCACCGACACCGACACCAACACCGTCCACATCCTGCTGCTACCCGAGCGCGATCTCAACACATGGATGACGTCCCTGCCCTCCACGGACCCGCTCTCCTCCTTCTGCATCCCAGGCACGCACGAGTCATGCGCGCTCTACGGCTGGCCCATCTCCGCCTGCCAGGAGACCACCTCGTCCATTGCCGTCCAGCTCAGCCGCGGCATACGCTTCCTGGACGTGCGACTCGCGCTCAAGGGCACACCGGGCAACCAGCTGCTGTATGCATACCACGGCGTCACCGACCAGAAGATCGAGTTCTCCGCGGTGCTGTCGCAGGTGTATGCGTTTCTGCAGACGAATCCGGGCGAGACGGTGCTCATGTCGGTGAAGCAGGAGAACAACATGGCTGGCTTTGAGGATGCTGTGATGGCGTACGTTGGTCAGAGCAAGGACCGGTGGTGGGTGGGCACGGGCATGCCGAAGCTCGGCGATGTGCGAGGCAAGATCGTGCTCCTCTCGCGGTTTGGCAGTTCGCACTCGCAGCCGGGAGGGATCCATCCGCCTATCTGGCCCGACTCGTCGCCGACACCGTTCACGTATGCACTTCCGGATGGCACCAACGTGTGGACGCAGGACTGGTACAACATCTCGTCGCTCTCTGCGATCCCGCAAAAGCTCTCAATGGTGACAGCGCTGCTGACGCAATGCGGCAACGACCCGGCTACCTTGGGCTTGAATTTCACCAATGGCTCGTCGTTCCCATTTGCCTTGCCGCCGTGGGTCGCCAAGGGCACGGGCGATCAGGGCAAGCCCGCGGGCGGCGCAGGGTGGTTGCAGAACATTGGCGTGAATGCGCTGCTGGTCGATCTGGTGGCGACCAGATTGAAGGGCGTGGTGAGCGGGCAGAGGAGAGCGGGGCTCATGAATGTCATTGCGATGGACTTTTTCGATCAGAACAATTTGGGCGCCGATCTGGCGAGCTTGATGGTTCAGGCTAACTTTCAGTAGTCCCCGCGTTTGGGTATACGGACATGTAGAACTAGATTTCAACGTCATTGGTAAGGGAAGCACAGTTCGTGTTCTATCCTTTTTTGATGTACAATGCGTGTCGACATCTCTCCCACACAGTCTTCGCACAAGTACCACACTGCATCGGCTCAACAAGCATGCAGCGTAAACGGATCCGGTCGTGGCTCGGCGCCCGGACTCGGACACAGCGGGATCGCCGTGCCATCGCCCAAATCCAACAACAGCACCGAGCAGAACTGCGCATGCAGATCCTCCCGCTCCTCGGGCTGCTGCAACTCCGGGAATGTAGCAACCACATTGCTCGGCGTCTCGGGTTCAAAGTTCGACGACATCGGCGACGCGAACGCCTCGCCGATCTCGACGCCGACCAACCTCGGTGTGGGCGCATGGTGCGATTGCTCTTCGTCGTCAAAGTCGCACGCCACTCGCGCAGTCGTAACTGTCATGGGCGAGACCGTTGCTGCGTATCCAGCTGGGGGTCGAGGCAACGAGTACGACGTGCGCCGCTGCGTCCCTCGCATGTCGTACGTCTCGCTGTGTCCGAACGACCGTGGAGACCTCGGCAAGTGGGGCGACAAGCTCACAACCACCTTCGAAGCGGGCGATAGCGGCACCACCGGCTCTGCATGCGAGTGCCCGCCCGTCGTCGGCGAACTCGGCACCTCCTGGACAATAGGCAGCGGACTGGCGTCGTAGTACGTCGTCGCTCTCCGCCTCGCATCATCGACCACAGTCACCACGGGTGCAGGAGCGGGTGCTGGGAAGCTGGGCGCTGTGGGCGACTGATCTTCTGTAGCAGAGTGGTACGAGCTGGTCGCAGCTACGGAAAAACGGTGTGAGGGGGCGTCTGGGCGGAAGGGTGATGCGGCGTTCCACTGCTGTTGCGCCCACGGGATGGCGGAATCGGAAGAAGGGAGGGCAGAGGAACGACGTAGCAAAGTGTGGCCGTCGGAGGCGGCTTCGGATGTGGGCGTGTTGAGGGTTGGTGAGTACGGGGGATGCGGTGAGAGCATGGGGTCCAGCGACCCGCTTTCGACCCTCTGCATGCTCACGCCGCCGGACGCGGGGTCTTCATCTGGCTGCGTGTCCCCAGAGGCAAAGGTCGTAAACTTGCTAAACGGGTCTGCAATCATCAACGCCGGCGCGGGCGAGAGTTCAGGTAAACGTGCAAGCCCGGCTTGCGACCCACCCCTCCTTTGATCCGCAGGCGAAGTCCATTCCGGAAGATTCCACACAAACGCCCCTGCTCCACCAATTCTGCTACTGCCGCCGGTGTGCGGCATGGTAGTATCTCGCCTCACTGCAGCAGAACCACTCTTAGCTGGAGGGTTACTGTCGAAGCTTCTGCTGTTTGCGTTTGTCCTCGCTCGACTCGCGTTGTACTCGACCGCGTGCACATCAGAGGTATACAACGCGATTTCCTCTGTCAATGAAAGCGATACCACCGAGAGCGCATCACCGCTCGTGTGCGAAGTGTGTTGCGCGAGCTCATGCATCCTCTGCAGTTCTTGTATCTGCTGATCTTCCTCGTCCAGTCCAATGGCGAAGCTATTCCGCCCCACAGCCGAGAGGTGCGCATTCAAGTGCGTAGGCGAACTGGCTATCGTCGAAGCACCGGTCGCGCACTGGTGCGCACCGTTCAGCCATGTATCCCTTATCGCCATTGCTGCCGTCTTGCCACTAGCACCACTCGCGACCACGGGATCAACAAACGTTCGGTCCAGTTCATCCGACTCGCGCTCGCCACGACACACGATGCTCAAGCTGCTCCTGCGCGCATCGCTCGCTGTGGCCGCAGCGTGGCTCGATGCGAGCGAGTGGTGTTCGTCGACGCGCGCGGGGATGGTGTTGTTGTTGCGCAGTGCTGAGGGCTGCAGCACGCGGGTGAGCGCGGAACTCTTGCGTCGGCCTGGTGGGGATCCTGCAGCGGTGCTGCTGCTGCTGAGGTCGAACGTGGGCGCCGAATTGCCTTGTGTAGACTGGCTGCCGCGCCGTGCCTTGCACGCTTTGAAGATTGCTGATGGTCGACGCGCATGTGCTCCCGCTGTCGCCGCTGCTGCTGTCGGAGGCACAGTCCGACCACTACTCGCATTCGACCAACTCACCGCATCCTCCGAGCCGGACGTATACCCATCCTGACTCAACCGCTCCTTGCCTACACCCACACCGTGCAGCAGCGTCGAGATGATGGTCGCCGCCGAGGCACGCCTGGAACTCGGCTGCGAGCTGGCGGCAACGTACGCATCGTCCTCGACACTGAACGACGCGCGACCAAAGGGATTGATCCACGAGGTAGAAGCTGAGAGCTGCATACCGGAATAGTGGTGGGCGTGCAAAGAGTCGGAGGCGAGCACTTGGCTCTCTTCAGCGTGCGCAAAGGACGTACGTCGACGAGAGGGGGTGAAGAGCGCGGTGTACACCTTTGGTGTGAACGGCATTCTTCTTGGAGGCGTCGATGAGGGATCGTTGTCGATGATGGGTTCGCAAAGGTACGGGAGCGACCAGTTGGACCTCTTGGCGCAAACAGTAAAGCGATCTGCGTCGACCAACTCTTGCACAACGTGCGCCAAGTGTCAGAAACGTCTATTGAGCTGTCACCGCCGCAGTCCCCTAGCGTCCCGGATTTATTGGACCCCGGTCGTAGGGGCCACGAGAAGACCTGCGAGCCCGTTGTGTGGCGGGCAAAGCTCGTCTCACACTGGCCAACGGATGCGTAAGCGAGGTCGGCCCAACGAGACAAAGATGCAGGGTCTGCCAGAAGGACAGTTGGCGTAGACGTGGTGTACAGAAAAGACGAGGATCCGGATGCAGGATGTTGAGATGGTGGTCAAGAGGGTTTGGCCGCGAAAGGAAAGAGTGGGATGCTGAGGAGCAGCGCAGTCTGAATGTCAGCGCGCGCTTCGACGTCTCGCTAGAGGGAGCGCATAAGGTACGGGTGCAGTAGAAGCAGCACACAAGCGAGGGTGAGTGGGTCGAACCGGTGACCCGAGGCGACCGAGCCGGGGAAAGAGAGTGCGAGCTTGACAGTGAGGTACAGTGGGAACTCATGACGATGCGGCGGGCCAAATCAGGCTTGACTGCGTTGAAGAGATGTCTTGAAGCGCTGCATCGGACATCATGTCGGAGAATAAAAGCGTACTCTCACAGCAACCATCAGCCAGCGCATGCATCAGTGCTCCAATTAACACTGTACACTCACCATAGCCATCACCTGTATACGAGGAGTTGTTCGAAAAGGCGCAAGCAAGTTGGGTCATTAGGTCGTGGTCCCGTGTTTGCAGTTCGGAGGGGCGAATCTCCCATCTACCGCCACTTGTCCGAGGCGAGAAACATTTTGAGCACAAGGCGGTCTCAAGCCACGGTCTGTCTCGAGACAAACGCCGAGGCGGAGAGCATCCAACAGCGAGAGAGCAACCGCATCGAGAGGAAAAGGACGCTCGTGTGGCTGCAGCGGCGATAGTGGCGGTATGCACTCTAAGCGAGGCTGTCAAAACGACCACCTTCTCTCGCTTAACGCAGCAAGTCGTCCTTGCTTGTTTGCACAGCTGTCTGTGCTACAACAATAGGATCCGAACGCGGTGCTGGCTATTGTTCGCCGCCATCGATCTGGGCGTGGACCTTCAAAGCGTGGGGTTCAGTGTCAGAGTGGTGAACGAGAGGCAAAAGGGTGCACGCACGCGCGCTTGACACTCGTCATCCTTCATCACGCCTCGCCGAGCCTACCCAAACCCCGCTCCGCAATCTTTCTGAGCTCAAGCATCACACTACACTATCACCGATCAACCTTTGCTACTGTGGTAATGACAATGGAGAGAAGCTGCTGCTTCTTTGGGTGAATCAGGTAAGACTTGATTCTGTGGTAGCCCCGGCGTCGTTGTCACATCTTATGGTGATTTGCTTGCAAGGTCACGAGTTCTTTTCGCAACTCTTCACTCGTTGGGCCGTTGGGTCATTTAGATCGTCGGATACTTGTCTGTTGGCAAAGAATACCCCGTGTCAGCAGAAGTACGAAAGATATGCAGGACGGCCGCGGAGGGGCCACTTACTAAGGAACGCCTCGAGCTCGGCGATCAGTACCGGCATCTTTGCCTGCCATCACAATAGCACAGCGCTAGTCAGTCAGAATCGCTTCCCCCATGCCTTGTACTCCAAGAAAGAAACTTACCTCGCAGTCTGCGGTCTCTCGTCCGATCTGTACACCGCTCAGAATGAAACGAATCAGTACACTGCTGTTGAAAAGCAGTGCGACAAAGGCGTAGACACAACTTACAATACGTGCAACTTTCTGCCAATCCGGCTCCCGATTCCGCTCGAACAGCTCGTGGAACAAGAACATCATCTCCTGTCGCGTCCAGTGGCCTGGCTGCTATCCAGAAGGGGCGTGTCATCAGTGACCTCGATCTTCCAACTTAAATAGCGGTTAGTGAACTCACCTTGGGCTTGGCCACCTTCGTCTTTCGAGTAGCTTTGGTCGGCGTAGCAGCCAGCGAAGACGCTGCAGCAGAGGTGGTGGGGCTTTCCCTCTGCGCTTCCTTCACAGCCTTCTGCGGGGGAGGAGTGACGGTCGCGGTAGTGGAAGCCGCTGGGCTGGGCGACACCGCGGCAGTAGGCAGCTTGCGCTTGTATACACGCTTCTTTTTCATCGGCGTACCCTCTTCCACCGCTGAATCAGCCGCACTACCACCACCTGTAGTCGCTGTCGAAGCAGACCCCGTGTCAGCCACTTTGCGTTTCCTCTGTTTCGCCGGAGCCTTGGGCGGAGCCACGGGCACAACAGGCGTAGGAGACAAGGGCGGAGTCTTGGGTTCGAACACCTCTTCCTCCGCGGTGGTGTACGGCGTACAGCCCGAACCAGGGCTGGGCGTGGCAGGGGGAGATGACGGAGGCGGCGTGTCGAGGACGATTGTCACGCTGGCGGTGGGAGGCGTGGCTCGGCCGCTCGTGCAGCGTACCATGCCACGGCCTCGTTTGGGTCGTCCGAGAGGTGTGCTTGGCGACGAAGCCGCGGATGAACCGGTGTTGTTGGTGGCCGTTGCGTCAAATTTGGGAGGTGTGGTCGCCTTGATCGGTTGAGCAGTGTCGATGTTGGTGGCGGTGTGGCGAGTGCCGCTGCTGCCTCTGCCGCGAGCCGATCCTCCGCAAACACCACGACTGCGACCACGAGTCGAACAGCGAGCGCTCTGCTTCTTGCCCACCTTGCTAGGTTCGTCCTGCTCCCGCTTCTTCCTTCCACTCTCAACGGGCCCAGTCACAGCGGGCAGCTCGATGATCACCTCCGGCCTCATGTTCTCGTCCACTTCTGCCACCGCCGCCTCCTCCTCTTCTGCGTCCTTGCTATCAACAACCCCCTCAGCCGACTGCTCCACCTTCTCCTCCGTCTCACCGTCTTCCCCGTCACCCGCCTCTTCCTCCACCTCTTCTCCCTTCTCCTCATACCGCTCTTCCTCCTCCCCAACCTCTTCCATCACCGCACCCACGTCGCAAACAGGCGGAACGGACGGAACAGGAAGCTGCACCACCACATCGTCATCCGTCGAATCGCCCAAGTCGATCAAATCGTGCAGATCGAAGCCGCTATCGCCCGAAGCCTCGCCGGCCAGTGTGTCTGCCATATCGTAGCTGTCTTCGAATTGAAAGAGTTGTTTCGAAAGCATTTCTGTCCGTAACATGAGCGGGAGGAGGATAGAGAAGCCCGACGAGGGGGGCGAGTATTTATCTGTCCCTCAGCTACAGCGATCCAAACGAGCGATACAGCACTCGGTTGAGCGGGGAACTCAACCCGCTCCCGCAAACCTTTCTGATCCAAATAGCGTTTGAGTATGCGGATAGGCTGATCGCAACACAAGCCTTTGTTCCGGTGGGCGGCGGAGCGCGAGTCGGGGGGACAACCAAAACTTTAAATTTGCGCAAGAGGGAGGAGACAAAGGGCGTTCAGGCAAAGGGAGAGAGACAATGTGAGTCTAGAGCTGCTGACCGTCAATCCAGCGGTTAAACATGGCGAGCGCAGCATCGGGTTGATCATAGGGAACCATGTGTCCTGCTTCGTACACAGTAGCCCACGTGAGTCCAGCCCCGCTCTGTGTCCGACCGGCTTTTTCGCCGTCTACCACCCATTCCTGCCCAAATCACACAATCGAATGCAGAGAGAACACAATGTCAGTAACGCTTCACAACTCGCGAAGAGGCTTGGCATTGCGCAGCAACTTACGTAGTTCTTTGCCGCCTTCCACGTCTCGCTGCCACTCCAATCGAGCGTCTTGACCCATTCAAAGTTGCCACTGTGGTTGCAGATCCAGTCCAGCGTTCCCACATAGATGAGCGCCCTAATCCCCCTCTCGAGTAGCCCAGCCACGTTGAAGCCGTTGTCGTGCGTCGAATCGAGCATTCTGTTGAAGCCAAGATTCATTTCCATGTTGCAGCTTTCAAACTTGCCGATCTGATCCTTAGGAGCCGCTCCCAGCAACTGTCGCACATCATCCCGATCCAGATACTTGCGGATATCCTCCGTGACATCGTAGCACAGATTAGGCTCGAGCCCAGACTTGCAATCATCCTTGATGTTGTACGGGTTCTGGCCCGTGTAAAAATACGGCCCCATCAGCTCCTCCGAACACTTGTTCGACCACAGATCGCACACGTCCGGATTGAATGAGTCCACACAGTATTCGGCCAGCTTGGCGCGACATTGAGGAACATACGTGTGCATGCGTTTGCACGTCTCAATACCCAAAATGGGCTCAACCCCACCACGACGCGTGCAGGTCATGTCGTAGTAACCCGAGATCTGCTTGCTCATGTCCGTGAGACCGTTACCGATGAGGACGCCCTTGAGGTTGATCAGCTTGTCGCGGTCGACCTCCTTACCCGCCTTGAGTGCATTGCGCTGGACCTCGTGGTTGCGGTCAGCGACCTCAGACGCAAACATGGGGATGTATCGGCCACCGTACGATTCGCCGGCCATGTAAAAGTCGTTCGATCTGAAACGGTCAAAGGCGGAGAAGAAGACCCGAAGAAAAGCGTAGACGTCTTTGGCAGCTTCTTCGGTGGTGTAGACTTTCTGGTCGATCTTCGAGTACGAGTAGCCTACGCCGACGGGCTGGTCGATGAAAAACACGTTGGCGCGGTTGGTCCAGGACTGCGGATGCCACTTGGTGCCGTTGATAGGTGGACCTGGAGAAACCTTGCCGCCCTGTTCGGGTACACGGCATGGACCCAACTCCATAAACAGACCCAGGGAAGAGGAGCAGCCGGGACCGCCGTTGGTCCAGAGAATGACGGGATCTTTGGCCGGGTTCGAACGTGATTCGAAAAAGTAGAACCAGAGACTCTTTGTGCCAAAAGTCGTGTCGATGTAGCCGGACCACGAGGTGACGGTAGGGTCGCAGAAGGCGTCTGGGTCGACGTCGTGCTCCTTGAGCTCAGACGCCGGTGGAGGCGAGTAGAGCTGCTTGATCCGCACCGAGACGGAGGGAAAGTCTCGATGAGAGAGGACGGTGAAGTCGCCCTTTTGCGAGGCGATGATGTGCTCCACGTCCGACGAGCCAAACGCTGCAGACGAGATGGCGTCCAAAGGCAGCTCGACGCGGGCAGGACCGCCGATGCCTGACGAGGAAGTGAGCAGAGCGTCCATCTGAGCTTGAGCAGTCGACGTCGCAGCGTCGTTCTGCATCTCGAGGTAGGAGCCTGGACGAGCATCTGCCCCCCATCGGCCGCTGGTACGAGCACCGATGCCGATGTTAATTTGGGAGTCCTCGGCGTTAATGGTAGCAGCACCCGCCGAGACGGTGATACCGAGCAGCGCCGCTAGGCACGCAAAGAAAGCGACGCTCCTCATCCTTCGTTATGGAGGTTAGTTGCGAGATGGTGTTGGTAGAGAAGGAAGGATAGATAGGAGGAGGGCAAGGTCAGCAGCAGGCACTGCCACGAATGAAAAGCGGAGGGGCATGGTCCGAGCGTGGGAGCGTGCGAATTGCCGCAAATGGGTCTTCCGACGCGTGTGGCGCATCGCTAGCTTATCTTTGTCGGCCTTTCCGCCTGTCACGAAGCGGTGATTTAGATTGCCGTCCAATTTAACACATTTTGGTGGAAAATTGACTCGACGTTTTTCCCTCCACTTCCTCCTCCTGTCACCATCATCACGATCAAGCAAACCACCACCACATCCAACGGCAGATCAAGCATGGCTGCGGGTCTTGCATCGCTGGCTGGCTACGGAAGCGACTCGGACGAAGAGGATGCTCCACGCGCAGGCTCGACCCCACCAACGGCGGCTTCAGCTCGACCATCCTCTTCCAAACTCGACGCGGCGCTACCACAACCAAGAGCTGGACTCGCATCGACGCTTCCTCCCCCTTCCAAAACAGCAAGTGGGAGTGGTCTAACTCTTCCACCACCTACATCTTCCACCTCGAGCAAGCGCAAAGTGATCAAGGTCGATTCGCTCCAATCCTTCCAAGCGAGCAGCGATGGGAACGACTCGAATGAGCCTGACAGCAAAAGGCCCAGGCTTGGCTCGAGTATGCAGAATGGACCTACGAGCAAACACTCCCTCTTTGGAATGCTACCCGCGCCCAAACGCAAGGACGACGAAGTTCTGGCTGAGAGGAACAAACAAACAGAGGCGAAGAGAGCAGCCAAGGCGATACAGGAGGCGGACGTGTCGACGTCCTCGCAGGCGCCGCTAAGCATCGATGAGAATGCTTTGAGCGGCGATTCTCCTGACGACAACGCACGTGATGCTGAACCTGCCGCTCCCTGGAGTGGCAAGCCAAAAGGGAAGAATAACGATGCTTTCAGGGCCATGCTCGGTCTCAAGCCCGCAACAACCAAGCCACAAACACAGTCCGCCCAGGTTCCGCCCCCCGCAAGCACAAGCACGAAACCGGCCGCGTCATCCAAGACGCCGTCTCAGCCGTCATCGACAGCATCCACCATCATGTCATATTCAGCATCCGAAACATCGGACAAGGCAGAGGCGAAAGCTTCCGTCGACTTTTTCTCCCTCGCCTCGACTCGTTCTTCCAACAACAACAACAACACTGCACCTGCCACACATTCCTCGTCGTTCTCCATCTCGTCCGCTCCCACAATAGACCATCCCGAACTATCGCCATCTCATCAAGCAGGTCGCACCGATGACGACGACGACGCAGCGGGGTATCCTGGCTGGCAACTCGATCCCGACGGTTCGTGGGTCCCCGTCACACCCGAAGCGCATGCTCAGCTGCTCGCATACCAGCAATCGGTCGCCCGACCCACCTCTTCCACATCCAAAAGTGCATCCAATCTCGACGGTACACGTGATCTTCTGGCTGCAGGCTTGACGCCTGATGACATTCGTGCGTTTGATGCGTCCACTGCAGCTCGCCAGGCGTATCTGGATGCTAACGGTGACCCGGCAGACAACGACAAGTATGCAGCAGCAGCCGAATTTGCTGCGGGGAACAGAGAGGCGCAGCAAAGGAAGCCAGGCATGCTCAAGGGTTTGAGAAAGGGTCAGCTCAGCAGTCTCATCAGTCTCGCCAGCGAAAACAGAAGCCAGCTCGAGAAGAGGTGGCAGAGGAACCGCGAAGCAAAAGCGCAACGATCGAATCGCTACGGCTTCTGAGAGTCTTCACGCGCACACTTTGCCTTGACCTCATCGTGCCTGTACTTGTATTGCATTCGACTATGTGCTCTAATGTCGATGTAAAACTTGTGATCTGTTGCGAAGTGAGAGGGGAGAAGGAGCTAGAGGCGGCCCGGCAAATAAATTTGCATTTGTTAAATTGCGAAAAGAGAGCGGTGCACAGGCCAGCAAAACGCACACTTTTCAGAGCTTCTTCTCGCACCTCTCTTGCTCGCCTCTCTTCCTCCGTCGTCATCTCCACCTCTGCTGTCTACTTTGCTCAAGACTCGTACTGACTCGCATCCCATGACATCATAGAACTCAGCTAATATCAATCACTACTAGAGTGCGACAGGCGCTCTGCTACGGTCACGGACGCCGCGCGTCTCCCCCCATCGGCCATGAACGCCTTTCCACCAGAGCTGCTCCACCATCACTTTGCGTGTATGGTGGTAGCTGGCCTCACACCACCGTCAAAATTATCGACGCCTTCCACGACAGCAGCAGCAGCAGCATCTACTTCCTCTGCAGCCTCCTCATCACCATCGCACACAAAAACAACCGAAGCCACTGTCTCGCCAGATCATCCCACTTCGGTGTTCCCAGACCTGACCAAGTCCTTGCATGACATTCTCGGCTCTCGAGCCCGCAATACTCTCTGGGATCCATCACGTGGGCGGGCTGCTGTCTTCCACACCGTCTTTGCCGACCACTTTGTCCGTCTACCGCCCCTCAAGACCAAACCCTCAGCTCGACACGTTCCGCCGATACCTTCCGTCACCACAGGATCCACCGCCCCTCCCTCCGATGCGTCCGCTGCAGCATTTTCATACCTACCTCCACGCTCTCCGTTGTCGCCCTTGCATCCCAACTCTCCCCAGTTCCCAGACGGACTCATTGCACCAGTGTGGGTCCGCAAGCATCGCGAGCTGGTCCCTTCCGTATTCGTCTCGTTCCACTGCCTGCCGACCGCTTCGGATATGGACCAGCTGAGAAAAGCCGATGAAGCGCTCATCAAGACCATCTCAGAACGCAGACGGACGCTCGCTGAGCGAGGGATCAAGCTCACCGTCGTTCTGTTGACCCAGAGAGAAACGCTCGACGATCCGCAGCTCGAAGCCAGGCTCAGCTTCGTCAGGAGGAACAGCGGTCTCGATTCTCGAGCGAGTCTATTTGTACTCACACCCGTGTCCAAACCGGAGCTGGCTGAATTTGTCACGAGCTTGCACAGTGCGCTGTTCGAGCCTGCAGCAGACTACTATCGCGAGCATGCGAGACGCGTCAAGCGCAAACGCACGCGCTATCCGCCGCCTCCCTCGACACTTCAACCTCTTGCGACCGCACTCGGGACGCTGCCGTCTTCCCTTCCGGCAGGGAGGCCGCTGGGGGTGGCCGATATCACCTGGCTCAGTCGCGAAGGTTGGATCGTGCGCAGCGAGTACAAGCTTGCCGTATTCGCCGAGCTGGCCGGAGACATGCACGAGGCAGCTCTGCGGTATCGAGAGGCGTACGATCTGCTGTGCAACTCGCCAAGCTGTCTGCTGGGCAGCACGCTCATGCTGCCGCCGCGCACAAAGCGGTGGGCAGAAGCCAAAGTGTTGGCCGACACGCTCAGTGTGCGCATCTGCAAGCTGCTGTTGTACGCCGACGATGGGGAGGGCGCGGCAGTGTTCTTCCGCAGACACTTGGCGAGGTTTACAGAGCTGAGCACGGGCTGGGGGATTGGAGCGATGACGTTCGAGTATTGGTCCTGGCTGGCGAAGCAGTATCGGATGTTCGCAGAGCTGGTGGAGCACGCAACACGCGCTGTGCCCGGTTCGCCGCTGCCGCCGTTCCAGCTTGCTGCCCACGCACCGCCGCTTCCGTCGCGGTTAATCCATCCAGATGCGCTCCCACGCTTTTCAGACGGAAGGGGCAGTGTCACGGCACCACCGGGGATGCTGCTACCCAACTCGAATGCCGTCGCCGTCTCCACCTGCCCCTATACGGCGCTCCAAACTCCGGGTGCCTACTACTACCTTGCCGCACTGTGCACGTTCGAACGGCGAGAACGCTTCTTGAGGGCCGCATTGCAATCCGCAGCTCAGGAGGACGAAGCAGACTCTGCCAGTCCGTTGGCACACGAGCGCAAGGTCGACCATACCGCGCACCTCACCGAATCGCTCACTAAGGCGTATGACTCGTTCAAGCGCAATCGTCTCCACCGTGCTGCGCTTTTTGTTGCTGCGCGACTTGCTACGGCGTACTACGATGGAGGACGTTACGAGATGTCGCTCAAATTCTTGGAGAGGATCTTGAAGAGTTATACCAAGGATCAAGTAGATCATGTGCGCGCGAGTCTGATCGAGACGACGATTCAAGCGGCGATTGCGGCGAGAGATCGGACGAGCGCAGTCAAGATGCTGGTGGAGGTGCTTGATCCGTCGTTGCCAATCGAAGAGGCGAGGAGGACAGAGATGGTGAATGCGGTTAAGATATTTCTGACACAGTCGGTGGACGACGTTGACAAGCAGCACGGGGAGGCGGAAAGCAAGGAAGACAACGGGGCAAGTATAGCAGCAGCGGCAATGGCAGCAGGATTCTTGGGCGGGGAAGTGGTCTTCCCAGCTGCAGAAGTCGAGTTTGGTGCCGAGATACTGTTTCAAGTCGTCATCCGTAACGCTGCCGAGACGTTTGACCTGCGAGACGTGCTCACGGCGCAACGTGTCACTTTGCACGTCGAAAGCGGGGACGAAAGTGACCAATCACTGATCGAGGTATACACCAGCAGCGAGGCCGCTTCTTCCGCGCCGCTCATCGTGGATCTGGGGTCAATCGATCTTGCCTCTGCACAGCCAAACTCCGCATCTGCGGATCTGAGCATTATCTTCTCGCCCACTCCGGCAGCAGCGGGCGCAATCGCATTTCAAGGCCGCTTCAAGGCGATCCGACAAGGGCTGATCCGGGTGGCTGGAGTGACAGTCCATGCTGTTGCTGCTAACACAACACTCGACTTGCAGCTCGAGGTCGCCTTACCCGATCTCGACGCCACCTTTCTCACCGCAGATACACCGTCGACCATCGGCCTCAACCCCGTCCGGTGGCTGCTCCCCACCGGCCACACCCTCGACCTCACCGAACGCCTCCATCCATCCATCACCCTCGTCCGGCCTAAACGCTTTAACGTCTCTCTACACCTCACCTCCTTGGGCTCGACGTACTACATCGACGAACGCATACCGCTCACGATCGGGGTCGAGAACCACGAGTCGCAACCGCTGGCGGTGTGGATCGACGCCGTGCTGCAGCCGAGCTACGATGGGGCGAACGATACGCTTGTGCGCTCGTCTGGCGCTGATTCTGGTTCGGATAAAGGAGAAAGGGGGAGTAGGCAGTCGGTTGTGGGGGTGCCGCTGGGAGAGGTGGAAGCGGGCGGGAAGGGGGAGACGGTGGTGTGGTTGACGGCGAGGCAGGCGGCAGGGATTAGGGTGGTGGATGCGGGGGTGCGTGTGGCTGCGAGAGGGGAGGCCGAGACAGAGGATGTGGCAGCGAGTGCGAGGTTGGATGTGGGTGTGGAGAAGCTGTTTGAGTGCAAGACATGGGCTCGTGCGTTGGGTGGGGAGGAGGGGGAGAGACACAAAGCTCTACTGGACTTCGATGAGGATGATGAAGAAGAGGAGACGCAGCGAATGGTGGGGCTTGACGTGCAAGTGGCGGGAGCAGACACGGTGCAAGTGACACAGATCGAGCTGTTGAGTGGGGAAGACGTCGTCCCCACCCCGATCGATGAGGATCAGCAAGCGGCGTTGGGAGACTGGCTCACCGAAGACCGCTTCTCCTTCTCCCACCTCCTCTCTGCCACGCCGACCCACTGGCGAATCACATGGTCCCGTCCCTCCTCCACCTCCTCCCACTCCACAACGCTCATTCCCATCACTCCTTCGCATCCTTCTTCCACAACCCAACCGAGCCTCACCCTCACCCTCGACCACCCGCTCCAAACAACCCTTCTCAACCCCGTCTCGCTCTCCCTCACGCTCCACAACCACCACAGCACACGCTCCTTCTCGCTCGTGCTCACACTCGACAGCGACGAGCACTTCACGCTCGCCGGTTCGCGAAGGCTTAGCATCCCGCACCTCCTTCCCGGTCAGTGTCTCTCACTGCCGACGTTTGCGCGTCTGATCCCTCAAGCGATCGGCCGGTTCGCGCTGCCCAACTTGGCGGTGCGGGTGGTGGACCCGCTGGACCCCGCGGCGACGTTGGCGGTTGTAAGCTCGAATAATGGTGGCGCGAAGGAGGAGGAGGGATGGGCGAGGCTGGTTGCGTTTAGGTATAGGGGACAAGGTGGGTTGGAGAAGGTTGTTGTTCGATTGTAGTGCAATTACAGTGTTGAAGTTGGAGGGGATGATACATTGTGTGAAATCTAGGACGAGAACACTTTGAACAGTGATCGGAATCCGCGTCTGCTGGAGTCGGTGTCACTGCTGCCCGTCGCACGCGGGCTTAGTCCTTTGCGTACAGCTGCCTGCGTCGTGTGTGCTGCGACGGTGGCGGTGTATGCCAGCGACAGTGGGCGTGCTGGCGATGCAAGCGTGAGACTGTTTGCCACGTTGGCGGCGGCGGCTGGATGGGATGCGCTGCGCTGAGTGACAGCTGCAGCTGCTGCAGAGCGCAAGCTGAGCTTGAGGTTTCGCAGCGAGTGTTTGCGTGATCGAACTTCGCTTTCGGCAACGGGTAGTGGAGGCGATGGGCTTCCGCGTGGGAAGAGCACCGTGGAATCTACGCGTGTCGACGGCGCATTGTTCTTGGGCAAGCTGAGGACCGGATGCACTTTGCGACGCTGCGAAGGCGCAGAAGGCGAGGTAGCCCGATCAAAGTGCAGATTCGCCCTCGGCGCACCGGCAGTATTCGGCCTGGCCCGCGTATCCGCCTCAAACGCATTCCGTCTACCCCACGCCTCCTCCGTCCTCGCTCCTTCCATTTCTTCTGCCGAGGCGCAACACCGCAGCTTGGTCTCGCGGTACCAACATACCATGACCATCGCCTCGGTCGCTTGCGCCGACGCCCGCCGGATCGCGCCCAGCAGCAACTCGTCGAGCTTCGACTCGCTCCCCGCCATGTGTTGCTGCAGCTGTCGGACGAGGGAGGAGGCCAGATGGCGGAAGTGCATGAGCTGCGTTTCAAAGTCGTACGCTAGGGCACGGACGTGTTCGGCTGACGGTTCGGCGATGTGACGGTCGTGATGAGTGGAGCAGCTGAGGGAAACGGAAGCCTCGGGGACACTGTCGAGTTCGATGGTCCATGCAGGATGCTGCTGAGGCGGGCCAGGCGACGTGAAGGTGCCGTGGCGTTCAGACGCGACTGGAGTCTCCGTACGAGTGCTATCCGGAGCGTCTGTCCGACGACGGCGTGGGACAAGCGTCTCCTGTGACCCGTTGGAAGAAGTGTCACTATCAGCACTGTCGCGAACTGAATCAAAGCCCTCGGACGTCATAGTCGATGCTGGCGGCAGCATGCTCTTCGGAGTGCCAGGGAACAGCAAGATGGCAGAATCGAGTGAATCGGTGCTCTGGGACCAGGCGCTCCATCGGTCGATGCTTCGTGAGCCGTACGCAGAACTCTGCGTCTCGAATGTCTTGATCATCTTGCAGATGTATGAGGGCGATGTGAGGTGGTTGTGCTGGACGCTGGACTCTGCGACGAGTGGGGGGTTGTTCATATACCATCCGCCTACCTCACTGCCTTCGCTTTGCGATACCAGTCGAGCGATGATCAACTCGATCGGCATTCTTGACAGCCCTCCTTACCCTCAAAGACTCGCAGCGAGGAGAGTTGCGCACGCTGTGTGAACCAGATGAGATGCACGCGCATGCCGTTGAGACTAAGCTTTTTTATGTCGAAAGCTCGGACAGCTCCCTCTGAAGCTGAGTCGTATGAAGTGTGTCTGGCTTTTCCTGTGAGCAAGAGAACAGCCTTTGACAGTCGAGAGGAAGGTCTTTCGTCGCTTCATACGAATTTTTACTTTAACGTCGTGGGAAGCAAGTTAGAATGGGACGTTTCGTCGTGCGACCGAACTGGCACGCTCTCAGGACTGGTGCGCGTGGGAGCAAGATGCGAGAGACATGCTTCATCGCGGAAAACAAGGGCGTGAGAAAAGGAGCTTGTCAGGAGTGACCGAAACGTCTCCGTCCACCCACGTTCCCCTCTGCACGCCAATGTTCCGGCTATGGTTTTGTCCGATACCAGCTCGCCGACTTTGCCGGTAAGGAAGACGAGAAGTAGCTGAAGAAAGTCCACGGCCTCAGCTTCATTTGAGAAGCCATGCGAGGAGGGGACAGTGTACGACGTGGTCTCGCCGAAGAGGATACTTTGCTACGTGCGCTGTTTTGGATCAGGGTTGTGATCCATGCAGACAACTTTGAGCCAAGGCACAGAGAAACCGCACTGCAGGAACATCACGCCGGTCCTCAGAGGTGTCCGAGGGATTCAAGTCAAGACAAGGTCGCTGCGCACCAGTCGCCACAACTTTAAGGTGCACACTCTGCACACGGAATGCCCGATTTCAGTTCAAGATTTCCTAAGATCACTCGAACTCAAAACTTCGATGGGAGATGAGGATGCCTGTCGACGCTGAACTCGCCGGGACGGGCTGACAGCAGTGGAATAAGATTCTCAAGTCTGTAAACTGAGCATGAGTGTGGGATCTTCGCAGCTGTCCAAGTACGAAGCCAAGCGCTTGCCATGCTTTCTTTGCTTGCTCACAGTTTCAAGACTCAAGCTCTTGGCCGGTACGGTTAGCCTTATGATTGCGCAAGCACCGACAAACCGTACGTGGTGCGTGATTCGTCCCGTGGTTAGCGCGGTGCGTAGCTATGCAGACAACGCTTGAAGAGTGAATCAATCTCGAAGAGCATACGCTGCTGCGCGGTACGATTCCTCAATGTAATCCGTCATCCTTGTCTTCATAGCGTGAGAAAGACTACAAGTAGAGCACCTCTGCAACGCCGTTTTGTGCATCTCGGCTGGGAAGCAAAGTTGCAGAACGAGCGAGTGCCCGCGTGCCTACGCCTCATCTACACCATGAACGAGCGACTCACCAACCGCTCTTCCGCTCGAATTATACCGCTGCAAGAGCGTCGACGACGTCCGGATGCGCGGACCGTTCTGTCTGTTTCCAGGCGGCTCTCCTACGGCTGCAGCTTCCTTCTCCCCGCTCTACCTTAGAGTTGCGCTGTATCTCAATAGCTTGGTCTCGTTCGCCTCGGCTATGGGCTACCTGGTTTCTCTGCAGTTGGCGAGCGGCAATTCTGCGTGTGAGGATGCGGAAGCGGATGCGCTGTTGGAGATGGAGGGATTGAGGGATCGAAGCACGTGCTCGCGGCGACGACGCACAGGGATGCTTGGAAGCTCGTCACTGCCTAGACGCTATACACCTTGTTTGCTGGAGAGAACATCATTCGAGTGCAAACGCTCAAGACAGCTGTGCAACAAAGTGAGATCCACATTGAAAAGAGAGAGATACAAAAGCGCGCCTGCTCGCCGAGACTCCTGCGTCTACTCCTTCGGACTCCACGGCATCCAATTCCGCTTGCCTTCTCTCGCCGGACTCCCCTGCAACGGTGCCAGATCATTCTGATCCAACAAATCGTAGCTCTCGCCCATCGCAGCGCCGGCCTTCACCGTCGACTTGCCCGAAACAATCCTATTCCTCAACGTCCCCGCCCCACTAGCCCTCCTGCCAGGATTGGCCATGACCGTGACGGGCACCTGGCCGTCATCCTCGCCGCTCGAGTTCGAACTGCTGCTGCTGCTGGAGGGGACCCCACTGGCGTCGAGTGCGGCGAGCTGCGACTCGAGCTGTCGACGCCTACGCATCGCGTCCTCTCGCGATCCGCCGGAGGGGCCGGAAGGGATGGTGTAGGCGGCGACGTTGGGCGGGGGAGCTTTGGTGTCCAAAAAGTTGCGCGCACTGGCCATCGCCACGGGAGCGTATGTTTTGACGAGGTTGCCGAACATCGACAGCGGGGCTTGTGCGGGGTTGTGCTGTGTCGGCGGCGGCGGTGCATTGCCCGCCGGTGGCCTATGCCTCGCATCCTTCCCCTGCGCGACACCCTCCGCACGCGCATTCTCTGCAGCCGAACCACCAAGGGACGCACTCCACCACCCCCCGAGACTCGCATCGACTCTGGCGCGCACCGCGCTCTTCGCCTCGTCGATCCACACATCGATCTGCTCCTGGTTGCTCTGCAGGAACGGATGCAAATGGTTCGTGTATATGTACGTCGCCCCGCGTGTCTGCGGCGCGACGAGCCACACGTTGAACAGCAGTCGGAGCTCGTAGTAGAAGGGAACCCACGACCAGAGGAATCCAAACACCGATTCGAGTAGAGTCCAACATGCGAACACGGACCAGTAGACGAGCCACACTTCCATGTCTGCGAGCGAGGTGGTGGACGATGTTACCGCTTTGTAGGAAGAGTAGAGCGGATAGACGAGGGTTGCGGTTGCGTTGAGTGCCAGCGTGGGCAGGTGGAGCAGGAGGAGTGCCATGATGCGAATGTCGACAGTTAGTCGTGGATGGGCGGTGACAGAAAAGTTGCGATAGATGACAGTGAGGTTTCAGCGATGAAAAGTGGACAGCGAGGTTGTCGAAGCCGACGATGAATAGAATGTGTCTTGCGCGTCGAAACGATGGCTACGAACGCCAGATCGAAGGTGCTGATCACTGCTCTTCGGCAGCCGAATATCCGAACGAGTTATGCGAGCTTTGCCTTGCTCGAAGCGCCGATATGTGAGTATGTTGTCGAACCAAGCAGACAAGGACGTCGATGATGATGGAAGAGAAAGGGATGCTTTATCAAAAGTGGCCCTTCTCTCTAAAAAGTCAAGCAGGGTCTCTCTCCCTGCTCACCTGACCCTGTTGCCATCCTGCCTAGTTCGAAAAAGATAGCGCGGCGCTGTGCTGTCATCGTGCAATAGTAATGACACTGATTTACTGCACGTCTGCAGCCTGTTGCTGTACAGTACAACTGTACAGAGAGGGGGCCCACTCGCTAATTTCGGAGCTGAGCGCGCGCTCGCAGCCGTGTCCAAGCACGGCTCCTGTCTCGGTTGCGAGCAAAAACATTCCGAGGTGGACGACTTCGAGCGCAGACGAAACGAGCCGCAATTCACCGGTGACTTGGCCGCCTCAATCCGCACTCCAAGCCTCGCTCGTGAGTGGTGACTACATCGCTCAAAATGTGCATGGCATTCGACTGTTATCCAGGCTCAGACACATCCAGCTTGACGATCTAGCCAAAAGGTATACGCTTGTCTGTTGGTTGCAACTCGACCATCAACTCGCCGCCAAAGTAGCCAGCGAGTAGTATCTCGGAGGGAAAGCCTGTTCGTCGATCCACAGCATCCCCTCTCGGAGCGACATATTTTCGAGCACGGCTCTTGCACGCTCCCGTGTCCACCCACGTGCCTTTTGCCCAGCCACGAGCGTGTCTTCTGTCAAGAATGCCAGGTCTGCACCATTTGACTCTGCTGACGACCAAGATAGGAGCATGCCGAGGACGACCATCGTATCAGTGTCCAACTCCCTCGGAACGCTCCTCACCATCTTCTGATCGCCATTCCCCAGCGAGAATACCTCATACCCGCACCCCAGCGGTGCAAGCATCTTTATGCTCCTGACTATATCTTCTTCCGTGATCTCTGCTCCTGCGTCCTTGCCCTTCCCCGACACCGCCGTTGGTGGTCTCGAGCTCGACCCGCCCGTCCGCAGCCGCGTCACTCTGCGAATGAGATCGTCCATCGCAATTACCCCACCATTGCTGTTCCTCGTGCTGACACATACGTCGATAATCTGCACGCCCAGCTCGTACTGCCAGTCGCCCAGCCCCAGCATGTCGCTCCACAACCCCGCCAGTCCACCGGAACTGCGCGTCGACGACGAGAGCGGATCTACGCCGATGCTGTAGCACATCTTCTGGAAGGCGTGGCGGAACTCGGCATTTTTGCGAATCTCGTTGCGGTGCTGGCTAGAGAATTGACGTAGCGATGTGCTGAAGAGGTCGAGCTGTTGACGCAGTTCGGTGAGCTGCGATGCGGTGAGGTCGTTGCCGAGGGTGTTGTAGGCCGTGTTGGAGTGTATGGAGCGGTCGAGCGCTGCTATGCCTGGCCCTCGGCGCATTGTGGTCTTCCGTGAAAGGTGATGTTGGATTGAGGGATGATGGTGATAACGACGCACAAGATGGGATGTTTGACGTGGGGACAGCTCCCGAAATCCGATGCTTTTTTCGACATTTCGGCATGGCCCAAGCGTTTGTTCTCCTTTCTTCTTACTGCTTACCACAACCAACAACTGCCAACCAATTCCTCCTCTCTAGGCGTGCGGTCATGGTGGCAGGCTTCGCACACGCACCCATAACCAAGGGCATCATCATCACCGTCTCCATCACCACCGTCCTCATCTCGCTCTTCCAACTTAAACCTTTCGTGCACCTGCAACTAGATCCACACCTCTACACGCATCATCAGTGGTATCGACTCGTAACGCAGCAGTTCGCATTCACAAACTCGTCCGAGCTGCTTTTGGCTCTGCTTCTGCTGTACAATGCCGGTGTCAAAGTGGAGAGGACGTTCGGGACGTTCAAGTTTGCCAGCTTCTTGGTGGTCGTGACTGCGATTTACACAGCGGCGCAGGTGGTGTTGCTTGGCTTGGGAACCGTACTGTTTTCCACGTCCGTTGCTGGAGGGAAGAGCGGAAAGAATGGTGACGTGAGCCCGTTCTGGTTTGCACAAGGTCGCGCACCCGCCGGACCGTGGGGTCCGCTCTTCGCCATCCTCTGGCAACACCACTGCATCATCCCGCATCTCTGGTCCTTCCAGGTCGGCGCCTTAGTATTCACCGACAATCACATCCAGACCTACTCCCTTGCGGCGCTCCTCGCTATCTCCCAATCATCATCGTCACTCTTCGTAAGCTCCCTCGGCATCCTCGCGTCTGCACTCTACCGCTCCAACGCGCCCCTGCTCTCCGGATTCCAGCGGTACCGTATTCCAGTGCGACTCTACCGCATCCTCGCGCTCATCTTGAGCAAGTGGATCGGATCAACGCGGCTGCCGCAGAGATCGTGGCGCGCAGAGCCGCCGGTGCGCAGAACGCTGCAGGTGAGGGAGGCCAGGCTGGCGGAGCACAATGCTGCGGTGGCTAATTTGAATCGGTCGCGTGGAGCGGTGGGATTGGGCGGTTCGAGGATTGCTAGTTTGCTGAGGAGGAGGACGACGGCGAGTGTACCGCCGAATCAAGGATTGGCTCAGGGCCTGCCGGGCGTCGTACAGCAGAGGCCGCCTTCAACAGCAGCGCAGAACACAACGAGAGGTTGGAACGACGTTCCACCGCCACCAGACGCAGGTGAACGAGTCAATGCACCCCACCAACCAGAATCAGCTCCATCTGCTTGATGCAATATAACGTTCTATTCTCCGTCTCGTCTATCACAACGTCTTCACAAACCCACGTCCCCGTCCCCATCACCACCACAACGCAGGAGATCAACACAGAGGATGGCCTATTGGTTGCAACTCTCTATGATGACATACTTAGACCCTCGCACTGTGATTGAAGCGCTCTTGGCGTAGTGGTAGCGCGTGTCTCTCCTACTTTACATGCGCTCATGAGCGCGCGTAGGATACTCTGATAATAAGACGAGGTCGTGGGTTCGACCCCCACAGGGCGCTCTCTCTTTTTTTTTTTTAGATCGCAGTGTCAGTGTAGAAGCGCATCAGCATCTCTCGAATTGGACCCTCGAAAAACGCGTTTCTAGGCAAAGCGTAAAGCAGCCGAATGGGTATTGGTCGTGACGCGCTATGTCTGACAGGTCCAAGTTGGTATTGATCTCGTCTTTCTCTCTTCTGTCATTATCCTCGACGGTACGAAGTTCATTCACAGGGGCCACCCCTTCACCTCTCTCAACATCCGATGGTGCTGCAACCCCCTCTGCACCTGCCAACATGAGCGAAAGCTTGAAAAGCTGGCTCTTTGCCCATTGTGCCACACAAGCCACGTCCGGACTCGAAGGAAACTACGACCTGCACGACATGCCCTACCTCCCTGGTAACCGGGTCCAGCTTCTCCGCTTCCTCACCTTCCGCCCTGCTGCTGCGCCCAATTCCAGCAACACAGACGTATGGGCGCTCGTCGGCGACCGCACGCACTGCATCGCCGCGCGCTTCTCTCGAGACCAGGTGCACCGGTTCCACACCGACTACGCGCTCACCTTCACCTCGCTCAAAGGCGCACTCGTGACGCTGACCAACTTCCGGGTCGGTGTGGCGCGCGTGCAGGTGCAGGGCGAGGGCGGGCCGTACAGGGCGGGACAGTATGCGCTCATGCTGGACGTGAAGGGGTGGGAGGTGGTCAGTAGCGTGAACGAGCCCGTGTGGTTTGCGGGCGTGAAGGTTGTTACGAGTCCAAATGGGGTACCGGAGGGGGAAGGGGACAAGTTTAGGGGGATGGTGAAGTGGATGAAGAAGTGGGTGAGGTATAAAGCTTTGATGCGACGCGCGCGGGAGCAGCAGAGAAAACGGCCTGTAAGCGATATCGACCCTTCGCCATCGGCGGTGGGGGCGAAGCTGCCAACGCCTGCTCAGAGGAAGCTCCTCGCACTCTCCTCGTCTCAAGCGCAAAACACTCTCGCGGCGCCGCTCGAAACCGGGGCAGGGGCACAGGACGAAAGTTTCCCGCTCTCCACACTTTCACCTACACCAGCAAAGACTGCCCTGCGCGACGACGGCGAGAATGCAGCAGCAGCACTGTGGACGGACTTCGACCTAGATGCACAGATCGATTTGGATGCTGTCGATGTGTCGAGCACATGGGGGTTTGGCCCCACCGCATCAACAACTACCACTGTGCCGGCGGAGCAGCCGCAGAAACAAACATCTTCCACTCAAGCACAGTCATCACTGTGGCAGACGCAAACACAAACACAATCCGACCTGGACCCCTACGAATCCGGCCTATCAGACTACGAGCGAGAGTCTCGACTCAAACGCAAGCGGGCCAAGCAATCGCGTGAGGCTGCGACGGCTGACAGTGCGCCATCGGGATCGCAGCAGAAGAAGCCGGTGGTGCCCTCTCAAGGACTGGCATCGCTTGAAAGTGGTCGAGAAGATGATGCGGAGCCGCCGCGTGTGGAACAGGAGCGCGGTTCGACGGCTCCTGCGCCAGATACACCAGATGCGGCAGTGCAAGCGGCAATAGAGCCGGAAGAAGCTTCGGAGAGGGACGTGCCTGCACCGGCACCAGCGAGAGCATCGCCATCGACAGCGAAAGCGACAGCACCAGCAGCAGCAGAATCAGCACCGCCAGTAGTACCGCCAATACTATCATCATCCGCATCTACCAAATCTTCCTCAACCACCACCTCCACCACACACAAACAACCCCGCAAGCGCCAACGACGCCAAGCTGCGCTAGCTGCGCTGTAAGTTGCCACCTCCCCCGCATCATCTTTGTGAAGAGTATGCAGTTTTATGGGGGGTGACCCATTTTACGAACCCGTTTCTGCAATGCGTGCACTCTAGCATGGCGCAAATCGTCGACTAGCCCCGCAGCACAGCTACAGATCTGTAATACACTCGTATCAGCATCGTATGTCTTTCGAGCAAAGACTGTGTCCTGTGGGAGAGAGCAAAGGCGCACTCATTCACGGGCAGACAAAAGCAGGCGAGCGGTATTTTCAGTGTGAGAAAATACGAGACTTCGAGTGTGTCTCGACAGTATTTTTGGGTGGGTGTGTGCGATGGCGCTAGGCATAATACACATGAAGGGGGGAGAAGGGGTGAATGCAATGAGAGAGAAAGATAGGGAATCGAAAAAGCACCGGCCACAACCAAAAACCGCTTTCGCAGTTTTAACGGTAACGACGGAGCTGGAGCGTGTCACGCTTGCGGATAGTCGAGTTCTTGCCGCCGCCCTGGGTCTTGTTGAAGCGGTGGCCCTTGCCCTGACCCCTGCTCTTCTTGCCGGTAGCCGTAAGACCACGGCACTCGCGACGCTTGTGGACAGCCTTGGCGATCCAGTTGATCCTGGGATCGCGACGGATGGCCTTGTGCTGCGGGTCGACGGCGATGACCTCAAAGTACTTGTACACGCCGTCCTGGTTGATCCAGTACGAGTTGAGGATGCGCAGGTTGCTGCACTTGCGTCCGACGCGCTCCTCGGCGGTAGCACGGAGCGATCGCTGGTACTTGAGGTGGTTCACACCCTGGTGGACCGGCTTGCCGTAGGTGGCACCCTTGGGGACGGGCTTCTTGCGGTTACCGCGACGAACGCGGATGCGGTAGATGACGTAGCCCTGCTTGGCCTTGTAGCCGAGGCGGTGGGCCTTGTCCAGACGCGAGGGGCGCGAAGCTCGGTGGATCACGTTAAGCTGACGGTACTCCCAGCAGCTGTTGTGGCGGAAAAACAAAAGTCGGTGTACACAAAAGTCAGTCGATTGTTCGTGGTGGTGGTGGTGGTGGTGGTGGTGGAACATGTTGTCGCTTAGACCACTTTGTTGCCATCGCAATCATTGCCTCGAAGAACATCGTCACGGCTCGCAACGTTTAAAAGAGTAGCACGTGAAGAATGGCTCGGTTGGCAGACGACAGCATTGAGCCGCGTCATGACTGGACCATCAGAACGACGCTCGTCTGCCAAAAGCCGAGTCTGAGTCTGAACCTCGGGTATCGCAGTATCGCAATGGGGCAAAGCTGAGGTGATGGCTGGAAACAGAGGCAATCACGAAACACAGGGCAGAGCTGCGGAGCAACTCGACCGCTTTGAATCCGTGTCACCGCCTGATGTCCGGAACACCCTTTACCCACCACCACAGCGGACACTACAACACCAAATGTCCATCTCGAGCCATCCCGACCAAGCTCTTCTTCACAGTGCAACTCTCCCAAACATGCACAAAGCCGGCGATGGTCGAATGACGAAAAGTGCGACAGCAACTAAAAGTCGATGCTGGAGATGAGGTACTAACCGAACTCGGAGAAGGAAACGGAGAACATCGCTCTGCTTCTTCTTGTAGAGCTCCTCGACGTATTTGTAGGCACCCATCTGTTTTGTCGTTAAAAGTTGGGAGATTGAGAGAGAAAAGAAAAGTTAGCACGAGCTTTCAAGCAATCGTGTGTATGGGACTCAAAAGGTCGACGCCTCGCAACCGTTGACCATTCTTTGAGCGGTTCGCACGTGTGATGCTACTACAACTCGAAGAAAATCTGGTTGAACGAGGGTACTGAACGTCCCCCAGCGTAAAAGTAGCCTGCTGGAATGGTGCCGATGCTGATGATGCAAAATGCTGATATGCGTTGAGGATAAAAGGTTATGCAAGTGTCTATGCGTGTATCATCCTCCTTTGTTCGTCATCTGCGTATGTCCATGCTCTGCTTTCGGTGTCTGCATTTGTTCTGACTTTTGCTGGCTGCTGATGTCGTACAATGTACGTATGTGTATGTGCTGCTGGGTCGGGCTGTTGCTGTCTACGTTTGCTGGTTGATGTAGGTGAAATTGCTGGTCCTTACCTTGATTGATTCTTGATGACGAAGGTCGTAGGGTGTCGAGAAGGTAGAGTGCAGACGACGACGACGACGAGATGGCTTTCGCACACTCTCTCAGTCTCAGAGTCGAGCCAATTCTCGACGCCGCAACCTGCGCTGCTAACACTTCCAGGTCGGAATTTCCTCGCAGACTTGAACCGCCACGCACACTCAACCCCGCGTCTCGCTGCAGAAGGACCTCGGGACAGCCTTGAGAATTTCGCAACAAGCCGCGGGCACTGGAGCCGTGTAAAATCGAAAATACAGCTGTAAAACGTGATCAGCAACCTCGGCCGAGGTTGTCCCTCAAAAAAACGTTCGAATGTTAGTTTTGGATTTTTGGGAAAAGCTTCCAACCACGAATCTGTCTAAGAAACAGTAGCAGCGGCAGCCGCAGAGCCTGAGAAACAGAGAGCGTTACCTCAAAGGCAGGTTGCAGGCAGCGCAAAGTCGAAGCAAAGCTGGCGAGAGGTGCCATAGTCGAAGTGCTCGTCGCCATCCTCCTTCCTGATCACCAAGCCTGAAGCATCAGCCTCAAGATTCCCCAAGATGGTGAGTGCATTTCCTACGTCGACGACGAGAGACTGCGACGGCAACGACAAGACGTGGACAGCAGCGACGTAGGATCAGCATCAGCAGCAACTGCAACGGAGAATTGGTCGACGCTATGTTGCATGGCAGCAGCAGTAGCATATTTGTTGGCATAATGGATAGCATAGACTAGCACCACCGGACTGGAAGTCGTCGTTGTCGTCGTCATGCAGCATCTCGCAGCATACAACCCATCAACACTGTTTACTTACACCACGCCCTACACACCCGCTTTCCACTATCGACAACAGCCTTTCGTCAAGACTGTCAAGTCTAGCTCCTACTTCTCTCGTTACCAGGTCAAGTACCGACGACGACGAGAGGGCCGAACCGACTACTACGCCCGTAAGCGTCTCGTCTCGCAGGCCAAGAACAAGTACAACGCTCCCAAGTACCGCCTCGTCGTGCGTTTCTCCAACCGATACGTCACCTGCCAGATCGTGCACGCCAAGATCGTCGGCGACTTTGTCCTCACTCAGGCTTCGTCCAAGGAGCTGCCCCGCTACGGTGTCAAGACCGGTCTTGCCAACTGGACCGCCGCCTACGCCACTGGTCTGCTCGTTGCCCGACGTGCGCTCAAGATTCTCGGTCTCGATGAGAAGTACGAGGGTGTCACTGAGCCCGATGGTGAGATGGCCGAAGTCGAGCCCCTGGGCGACGACGAGCCCCGACCCTTCAAGTGTTTCCTCGACGTTGGTCTCAAGCGCACCTCGACCGGTTCGCGTGTCTTTGGTGCCCTCAAGGGTGCCTCGGACGGCGGCATCTTCATCCCCCACTCCGAGAAGCGCTTCCCCGGATACGACCCTGAAGCCAAGGAGCTCGACGCCGAACTCCTCCGCTCGTACATCTTTGGCGGTCACGTCGCCGAATACATGGAGTCGCTCGAGGAGGAGGACGACGAGCGATTCAAGAAGCAGTTCTCGGTCGCTCTCGAGCAGGAGATCGGCTCTGAGGACCTCGAGGACATGTGGACCGAGGCTTTCGAGAAGATCCGCGAGGACCCCTCCTTCACCCCCTCGGACAAGAGCGGCAAGAACTGGGCCGCCGAGTCCAAGAAGTACAAGGCCCCCAAGCTCACCTACGAGCAGCGCAAGGCCAAGATCGCCGACAAGATCGCCGCCTTCAAGGCCGGTGCCGACCTCTGAACGGGTCGTCGCGGGGTTTCTTCTTGGGCGGCTTCTTTTCTTCTTGGCTTCACTTTCGTCTTGCATTCCTTTCCCCTGAAGTGATGTTCCCTTGTCGACATCAGCCTTCAGATGCCGTTGGTAGATTCTGGCGATCCGTTTCTCCTTCGACTTGATCGAGGGGCTTGTCGTTGTGCTTTACATCCTACTTCTCAACCAAAAACGGAGCGCATCCATCCGACGCTTCGCATATGCATTCTTCGCAATACCATACGAACTGATACAGCAGCTCGTTTTGTAACATCATCCAAGGTCTTTCTGCTGTGAAAGTAAGTTTGTGAAACGATGAGTTCAGAACCAAAATGAGAGATGGCTCGCCCGGACACTCTCTCTGAACAGCCGAAAGAAATACGGCGCCAGCCAGAAATCGGCAAAGCAGCGGCTCATGATGCTGAACCCGACCGTGCCTGGCGGAGCGACACAATTTTCACCCGCTATGTGCACACTTCTCATGAACCCTCGTTTGCCATGAGTCTCGTGCAGGAGAAACAGCTAATCTCAAGCCGAACGATCAGACACGCACACACGACGGCCAAATGTAGGATGCTATGCTCGTATATTGAGTTTTTGGGGGTGTAGTTAAGGGATTGAGCTGCCCACGAAGCTCATGGGAGGATCTGGAACAGTGGGACTGTATGTGATACATGATTCTTCGCGAGTCGAGCTAGCGAGGAAAGGAGATTGTGGGCATCAAACGGAAAGAGTCCAGTTCGAAACGCCACTCGAGAGTGTGCGGAATGTGCGTGTTTTGGAGTGCGTGCGATCAACCGTTTATCGGATGGGGAGGAAACGGTCGACGGTGGCACCCTTACCCTTGGCACCGTGACGGGTGGGGATGTAGGTCATGGCGAACTCGCCAAGGTAGTGACCGACCATCTCGGGCTTGATCTCGGTGTTGACGAAGAAGCGTCCCGTGTAGATGCCGATCATGGAGCCGATCATCTCGGGCACCACGATCATGTCACGCAGGTGCGTCTTGACGGTGGCGGGCTTCTCGTTGGGGGGAGCCTCGGCCTTGGCCTTGCGCAAGCGCTTGATGAGACCCATGGGCTTGCGCTTGAGACCGCGCTGGAACTTTCTGCGAGCACGCGCGTGCACAAGCTGCATGAAGTCCTCGTTGGACATGTCGAGCAGAGCATCGAGCTCAATGCCTCGGTAGGTGAACTTGCGGAAAGTTCGCTTGCGCTTGAGCTCAGCAGCGGCGGCGGCGTCGTAGTCATCCCTGCAGTGGTTCGAACATTGTCGGCATAAGAAGGTCAGCTGTCGGTTCGAGGACGATGCTAGATGGCGATCATGTGGGCAGAACATGTTTCTGGAAACGGCTGGGCTTAGATTCGGGGCGAAGAGGTGCTGCTGCGATGCGAAATGTTTGGCTGGGGTAGATCTAGACTTGCACAAGGACCTTTTCCTGCTCGTTCAAGTCGGTACTGACGAAGCGCTTGACGCTTTGCCTGCCAAGACAGTGGTTGAGCGTGTTGAGCGTGCAAGAGTCAAGACAGAGGAGTATCCATACTATCCTACTGCCGACGTGTGGTCTCGTATCTTCCAACATCAAAACAAGTTCCATGGCGAATGGCGAAAGACTGCACATTCCAAATCGCGGTACTGATCCCGCCGAAGCTTGAAGCAATGCTTTCCAGCAGTGCATAGCAGATGTTTGATATAGCCGCAACCATCCCCTAACATCCGTCTTCGTGCAGGGCGCTGCTCCAAGTGGGCCAGGACAGCCATAAGTCGAAAGAATCTTTTCCCATGTCGTGCGCAGCTGTGTTTCTTTTCGTATGCTGATGGATGGTGTGCTGACTGCTGATATGCGCTGTTGTCGGTTTTGTCGATTCCAGAAGCATGCATGCGTCGAGCAGCAGTTACTACTTACATGTTGGGCAATCTTGATGGTGAGGAGAGAGAAGGTTCAATGGCGGCGGCGCAACTTCGATGTCTCTCGCTCACTCGCTCACTCGCTCACTCAACTCTTCGAGGCAGCAGACGGACAGTCGCGCGAACCCCAGTCCCAAGAACGCAGGCAGCAGCCTGGACAAGCGGCCACTCAAATCTGAGCTCGAGCAAGCGGACACAGCTTCAGAGCCTGGCCTGGTGAATATTGGCTGAAATCCAGGGCAGCAGACAGGCAGTGCCTCACCCGCTGCCTCTGCCCTACTACGGCTTGTTGTACGCGCAAAATCGCCAGCGTAAATGGAGCTACTGCACTCTGCTGCCTGAACAATTTCTTGAGAAATCTCAGAATTGGCGTGTAAAACTGTAAAACTTCCCACGCTCGACCCGACAGCAACGTCGCGCTTTCCTCGTTTTGGTCGCTTTGTCGGAACCGAGAAATTTCAACTTTGAGAATTCTCAGGTCAGAGCAAATCGGGCATAACGAAGCCACCTTAACTGTACTGCAAGTGCCAGAACAAGCAGAGTGAGCAGCAGAGCAAGTTTGCCATGTCAAGCTCGGCGTCTTGGTCCATCCTCTTCCTTTTACCTCCACGACACTTTTCTTAAAGTACCTAGGTAAGTAGCTCGACAACGAAGCAAGTCTTCAGCAGCGGCAACGAGAGTACAAGTGTGCACATTGGGCATCGACATCGGCATTGCTATCAACATCAACGTCTCGGGTGGAGGTCGGAACGATGGAGGCATGGGAAAGCAGGTTCGTGGTGGAGCGAGTTAAAAGACGGGACTTTGTAGAGAGGGCCATACCGATGCTACAATAGAAAGATCATGGAAGCAACCTTGCAAGAAGATGGAGCTTGTCACGAGCGGTGGACATAGGGAAGAATACTGCATTGCTACAGCAACGTACAGCGCCTTGTTGCTCTCCTTGTTCGTCACTGCTGTCGACCCGTCTTCTAATCTGCCACAGCCCAGCTCGTTCCTTTACTTACCATTATTGGTTGTTGTCTTTGGGGAAATTTCCTATGTGTCCACACGCTATACAGTCCACAAGTCTTCCGATTCTTGGATCAAAGCCCTTTAGCGGATTTGCGGCCGGCACTTTGCAAATTTTCTCTTCTTCAACCAACCCCCCTCTATCAGATCAAAAATGAAGCACATCGCCGCCTACCTCTTGCTCAGCCTCGGCGGTAAGGAGAACCCCTCCGCCGCTGACATCAAGGCTCTCCTCGAGACTGTCGGTATCGAGGCCGAGTCTGAGCGTCTCGACAAGCTCATCGAGGAGCTCAACGGCAAGGACATCAACACCCTCATCGCCGAGGGTCAGGAGAAGCTCGCCTCGGTCCCCTCGGGTGGTGCCGCCCCCGCCGCTGCTGCCGGTGGCGCTGCCCCCGCTGCCGGCGCCGCTGCCGCCAAGGAGGAGGAGAAGAAGGAAGAGGAGAAGGAGGAGTCCGACGACGACATGGGATTCGGTCTCTTCGACTAAGCGTCTCTTTCTTTACGTTGTTGCTTCAACACCTTTCGCTCATCCCCAAAAAAGGCCACTTTTCCTCGAAAGACTCTTGGCAATCTACGCTGTACCAGTCTTCTACCGTTGTTGATCGGATAGGCGTGCCTTGTCGATTTCCCTTTCGGGAAGATAGCTTCACATCATTCTCGAGTGGTGCAAGACTCCCGTTCGTTTT
Source organism: Sporisorium exsertum (assembly GCA_928724755.1). Taxonomy (NCBI): domain Eukaryota; kingdom Fungi; phylum Basidiomycota; class Ustilaginomycetes; order Ustilaginales; family Ustilaginaceae; genus Sporisorium; species Sporisorium exsertum. The sequence continues at coordinate 1,114,100 of CAKMXK010000035.1, read as the reverse complement.
GTAATCTTCTTTGTACCCATATCACCCGCGGTCAATGACTACAAGCAAGTTGGCGTCTTGACATTTCTCTCGTCTCTCTTCTCGGTGCTGTGCTTTGTTTGTCGTGCGTGATGAGATCGCGGAATGTCCGAGACGTTGCTGCTGTGTGAGCATGCATTCGCATCATGGCTTTCCTTGTGATGTGTGCTTCATGTCGTCGAGCTGGCACTCTGACATTGGATGCAGCACGGTTGAGCATGTGGCCGTGCTCATGAGGCCGACGTACATATTCACAAAAGTGTATTGCCATCGATGGTAGATGCAGAAACCTATCGCGGTTGCACTCCCCGAGTGATATGCGCAAGCTGCTCTAATCACAACGAGGTGTGCACGCCTAACAACGCACTTCTCATAGGCACTTGTCATCCACTGTATCAGCACCAGCGTGAAAGGGCTCAAATGCATTTGCTCTCTACACATCTCCTCGGACACACAGCCTCAACCACTCTCGCCCACACAAAGCTCGACAATGTCGTCCTGAGTCTCCACCCTTCGACGCACCGATCACGACGCTCCCACACTCCATCCTCTCTGTGCCTCATCTCCCCAGCCTCGTCAAATATCCATACAAACCTTTGCTCAGAGCAAAAAGAAACCGAATATATATGGGCAAAAAGAAAAAGACAGTCGCTAAGTTTACAAAACCGCAAACGACGCCAACATCCGCCTTACAATCAGTGAGTGGAAGGGGGGTTGTAGATGATCTTTCGGCTCTTGATGCCGGCCCACTTGAAGCGCTTGACCCAGATCGAGAGCGCAGTCAATGACGACAGAATAATAACGGCCTGCATGCCCATCTTCTTCCTTTGATCGTGCTCTGGCTCGGCGCAGAAGTGGAGGAAAGTCACAACGTCCTTGGCCATCTGCGAAGTCGTAGCAGGCGTGCCGTCCTCGTAGTCTACCAGACCGTCGTACAGCACACGGGCCATGGCGATCTGAGTACCGGGGAAGTACGAGTTGTAGTTCAAACCGTCCTGGACCTTGACACCTGCGGGGGGGTCGGTGTAGCCGGTGAGCAGGGCAAAGATGTAGTCGGCACCGCCGTGACGCGCCTTGACCATCAAGCTGAGATCGGGGGGCAGCGCACCGGCGTTAGCCGCACGTGCAGCCTCGTCGTTGGCGTAAGGACGGGGCATGTAGTCGGCGAGCTTACCGGGACGCTGGAACATGGAACCCTCATCATCGGGACCATCCTCGTACTCAACCTCCTCAGCCATAGCCTTGACCTCGTCCACGGTGTGCGACGAGCCGACGAGGTTGCGCCAAGCGATTCGGTCGAGCGAGTGGCACGACGAGCAGACCTCGCGGTAGACCTGGTATCCACGTCGGATCGAAGCGTGATCGAAGGTCTCAAAGACACCGGAGTGGGACCAGGGGTACTTGGGTGGGTGGAGACCCTCGTCGGCCATGTTGGCGCTGGCGGTGTCCAAGAAGGGGATGGTGCCGTAGAGGTGGTTGTACCATGCGACCGAGCCGGCGGCGACGGCGGTGGCGGCGATGGCCGACGAACGCGAAGTCAGGAACGACTGCGAAGCGTTAGCGCCAGCCTGTGTCGAGGCATTTCGGACCTGCAAGATGTAAGTGAAGCGAAGGAGGTGAGAGGGAGAGGGTCAGCACGCATGTTGGTTTTGATGCTGATATTCACGTCAATGCCATGCCGCTTGCCACAAGGTCGAACGTGGAGTGCCATTTTGTACTGTTCCACGGTGTTGGTGTCGTGCGGGATAGGTCCTCTTGTTGAGAAGCGTCTGAGCAGCCATGAACTCGCGAGATGAACGACAGCTGTGGAAGACCGGACGGCGTCGTGGTGTCGTGTTGGTTACGGATCCGATAGAGCTGAGAAGATGTCTAGACCAGATGCGAGTGGTTGCGGTCGTTCTGTAGAAGCAGCCGTGGAAGAATGCGAGCACCAGTGCAGAGGCTGTTCCTGCGGATCCTGCCCGGAGCCGGCATTGTAAGATGAGTTGAATGAAAAGTGTGCGCAAGGTGCTGATGCAGAACGAGAATGCGACGAAGGGCTGCGGTGATGAAGGGACCTGGATGTCTCATTCGTCAAATCGATCAGGGTCGAGACGGGGTGTGTGCAACCCTTATGGTGCCGGTGCCCGAGAGCAGGCGTAGGTGGACGACAGAAATGGTGACTGCGAACCAAGGACGTGCGGCATGGCAAGAATCAAGGCGAACACCTACCGAAACGGCCGACCCGTTGACGGCGGCACGGAATGCGGTGCGCGCGCTGTTGAACAAGTTTGCCATGGTGTATGATGGCAAGCCAGTCGAAAAGGATGGGCGGGATAGGGTATGAGGAGTTAGGATGAGGTAGAAGCGGAGAAGGCGATTGGAAGAACACTGGCTTGGACGAGCACCCAATCCGCTCTGTCCGGCTTGTGTTGAGTTGACTGTGATCGACCTTTGCAACTCTGTGCTGCGAATAAATCGGAGGCGAGCCCAATCAATCGACCAATTCTCTATTTCCAAGCAGCCGTTGAATCTCATTCCGAAGACGTCTTAGCCAATCAGGGTCTTTCGAATTCACCCGAACGTGGGCCCTCCCTTTTTTTTCGCACGATACACTTTCCATCAACCCTCGTCAAAGCAATGCCATGCTCATCTAATGAATGATGCTGATGCTTCCGACAAGTAACGACCAAATCAACGGGACAAAACCGAGAACAAGACAGGACAGACATAGTATGCCATTGTCAGGTTTCGCACTGCTTTCCGAAAGGGACACACTACAGCGGAAAGAGGGACTGTATCGGTCCACCCTCACTCTCACTCTGCTGCATAGTGAGGCGTCAAAAACACTTCGGCTACTTTGCGACTCAGCGCGGGACCGATCTTCTTGCGCTGATCCATACCTTCTGTGAAAGTCGACAGCATCGTCTCTGCCTCCTTGACATCATCCGTCGTCTCCTGATACGCATCCGTAAGCTCGCGCAGCGTGCTGTACATCGCTAGCACCTCGCGCACTTTTTCCGCGCTCATGCCTTTGATGCACAGGAGCATCTTGCCAAAGATTTCTTTAGAGGTAAGACCTCCGCTCTTGCTGTTGAGGGCTTGAAACGCTTCATATGAGGTCAGTAGGGCTGCTGAGGGCGACTTGCGCTGCAGTTCCTCCCGTGTGTCGAGGAAGCTGGAGCGTGAAATGACTGCGCTGGGGATAACCGAAAGGTCTTGGCCCTGACATTGCGGACGTAGTAGGGGGAGCGAAACGGCAAGGGTCAATAGGATCGTCAACGGCTTTACAGCAGTTCAATATGGCGAGCGGACTCGGAAGCTTACCTCGTAGATCCTGCGGACCATGCCGTCCATGGATGCGAGATAGTCGATGCTCGCGACAAGTCCAGAAGTACGCTCGACGAAAAAGCCGTCCACCACCTGCGAACTACTGAGTGCCGTCTGGATCTGCGGTCCAAATTTGCGCATCTGATTCTCCACGTCGTAGTCTTCGATCAGATAGAGCACCTTGGACAGTCCCGAGGACGACAGTCGGAACTGTATCCAGGCAGTTGGATGCAAGCAAAGGTCCAATGGATCGAGTCAGCACTTGCTCAGTCAGGTATGACTTCTGCCGCCAATGTTGGACATACCTTTTGGTCCCTCCATCGACCATCGAGGATGGAGCTGGTAAGATCGTCGAGCCTCTTCCTCTCCACAATGTGATCGAGCACCACTTCATCCGCTTCCAGACCCGTAGGCTGCTTTCTGCGTGCGATCCACACAGCATCGCCTACCTCCAATGCCCTCGTCTCAGTGTCGACACCGCGCTCGAGAAGAAGCGTTGCAATGGGCTCCTTCTCTTGTCGCCTCCCAGCTCGATGTCGCTCGCGATTGTCGACCACCAGATGGATCGTGTAGCTTCCTGCCTTGAGCACCTCGGGCTCGAACGTCAGAACACGCTCCTTCAGTGTTTCCTCTTGTTCGTCTTCCGACCAATCATCGTCCAGATCTGAAACATCCTCATCCCGGCCCCCATCGGTAGCAGCGGGAACAGCATAATGCTGCACACCGGCATCTCTGGCTAAGGTCTCCGCCACCGTTGCGCCCTCATCGCTCAAGCTGTATCGCGCCGGATTGCCCAACTGCACCACGTAGCCCTTGGCGATGAGTGTTTTGATGCTTGTCCAGCCGGTGTAGAAGGATCGTGAGCCTCCCCCACCCCCGGACGTGCCGTACTGGCTAGAGAGTGGGACAGCGGCTGATGCACGAGACGAGGATCCGCCAACCTCGTATTCGGTATCCGAATAGGGTCGGGCTGCGTTGATGAGCTCCGTCTTGGAAACCCTCTCTTCTCTAGAGGAGCTGCTAGTCCTAGTGAGGATGAACAAACCCACAAGCAGGCCGTATGCGCCCGAACGATGCTGTGGCACATATGCTCTCTTCTTTATCGCGCGTTCTGAAGTGCCTGAGTTCCTCCTCTTGGTGGCAATACCGATGTCTTGGTCAGCGTCTGTCGATTCCGCTGCTTCGCCATCAGTAGCAGGCGCTGCAGGTGTTTGCTTGGAAGACGAAGCTTGGCGAGAAGCTGCGTGTACGGGGGAAATAGTTCATGCGACGAGACGTTCACTTCAGTTATTTGCCACTTCAAACTGCTACTCGAGCAAGGCAGGTCGATACTCACGCCGCTCTGGCATCGTTTGCCCATTCTCTTGGCACCATTTCTGCAATTCCTGCTCGAGCTTGTTTGCGATCGTCGGACCGATGCCCGACAGCTGCGTGGTTTGGCACGGATGCTGGAACTCGATTGGACAGGCGGCAAGCGATTGATGCGCTTTGCGGTACGTGCGTGCGACCTTGGACCCCTTGGCCTGAGCCTCTTCGGTCCAAGCTGCGAGGAAAGTGAGCCAGAGCGTGTTGCCGCCTGCTGTGCTGTTGGTGTCGGCATTCATCTCGAAGACCCAAGAGAGTGACCCTGCAGCGTTGGATGCTGCGACTCACTCGGATGGTGCACAAGCGCCGTGGAACGAGTCTCGATCCAGCTCTGCAGTCGATCGACGCTGATGATGGGATGGTTCGATGCAGGCTCCTGGACGAGGGCCAGCATGCGAGTCGCTGAGTCGGACGGTGGGTCGTCGTCGACAAGAATACGCAGCTCCTCCTTCGTCTCGCGCTGCTTGTGTGGAGGAAGACCAACACTTTATTTTATTTTACTTTATTATTTTATTATTTTTTTTTTTATTTTTTTGGGCAGGAGGTAAGTCAAGCTCGCTGCGCGCCGAGGAACCGCGTGATTGGCGCCGCGTGACGGTGACTGTTGAAGCGTAACGCTCGAGTGAAATGTCTTGATCAGGGGGTTTCAAAGGATTTTCGAGTTTTCGAAATCCGTGATTTTTCCAGGATTTCGAATCCCAGCTGGATTTCAAATCCAAAAATGATTACATAATACTAATAAAAGCGAAATCCATAACGGTGCGACCATGGATTTCAGCTGGATTTGGATTCGTTCGGATTTCGTTGTCATTTGGGATCACGTGATACTCGCACGGCCCACTTTATGGAACTCCGCGTTCCTCAACCCTTTGTGTAGATGTGCGTACCTTGTACCTCTATGCTTTTGCTCCTTCCTCTCACATCCATCTCTGCAACCCGTTCAACGTCGATCATATACCATCCAGCCTTCTCGCAGCGTGCTTTCTCGACTTGCAGCTTCTCGATCATAGCAGTCATACGACCCTTCAGCTCGCGGAGATGGCGTCTCCGTCTCCAACCGGCGAGGACTCGAGCCTGTTTCAATCACAGGCCAGCCCCCAGTCCGAGGCAGACGACACCTCTCCGATCTCTGGCGGCCGTTCCCAGGCTGACCCCACCAACTCAACTCAAAGCCAAACATCCACGTCGTCTGTCACGAAGTCTGCAGTCAACAGCACGGCTAGGCGCAACAGCAGTGGTAGTTCGGCGGATGCGGTCATGATCAAAACTGAATACTTTTCGTGGGATGCACCGTCCACCGAAAGGCTTGTCGACTGCCTGTACGGGAGCACATACTTTCAACGCTCGCTCATGAGATTTCGACTCTCTGCCGAAGAGGAGAAAGGCCCTAAAAATACGAAAACAACAGTGGCCCGACAAGTATATGAACGGGTCTTCCCTGGCGACCGTCACCCTGCTGGCCCACAACGTGTCCTCAATCGACTTCGCTGGCTCGAAAAAACCTACAACACACTCAAGAAAGAGCTTACACGCACTGGGGCTGGTCGACTGCTAAACACCATGTCTCCTGGCGATCCTGGCTACGATGAACAATCGATGGTGTCCAAGAGCCATCCATGGTTCGAACATTATCACGAGCTGATGCTCTCACGTGTTTGTGGAGGCCCTTCGACGCTGAAGCACACTGCTCCTTACGATTCCGATCTCCGCGATTCATCCTTCGAGCACGAAACGAGTCCTATGGATGAGGATGATATTATAGTTCTTTCAGAAGACGAGCAGCCTTACTCGAATCGTCGTATTCCTGGCATGCATATCTTGAATGACGAATCAAGCTTCGGTGCTTTCCTTGATCGGCAATCCCCTGCTCCCGCTCAATCCAACGCAGGTCAGTCGATCGATGTTCAGGAACCCTCAAATCCTGCTCCAATCCTCAATGGTCGAACTACTCCCACTCCACTCACAACACCCACTCGTCATCGCACAGCTAGCACTGCTTTTGGTACCGATGAAGACGTTGTCGACGATTCGCCTGCACGCTCGTCGAGACGAGGCTCTCCAAAGAAGCCGCGCGTGTACTCGAAGAAGCAGTACGACTTTGGACTCGCATTGACAACTGCAAATCAAGACACCAACGACTTTCGAATCAAGATCGAAGAAATGCGGTTGAAGCACGAAAGCGAACAGGCTGAGAAGAAGCGAGCTCATGAAGAGAAGCTTCTTCTCGAAAGGAGTAAGCACGAGGAGAGGATTCAGCGAGAAAAGGAAGAAAGACAGGCGAAGAGACGTGAAGACTATGCTAGGTTGCAGGCTAGTTTGGAACTCGAACGCGCGGAGAGGATGGCAAAGTTGGAGGACGCTAGGATGGAGCGCATGTTGCATTTGCTTACGGCACTGAAAGGACCGCCCCTTGGAACCGTCGACGTTCCTAGTATTCAGCGGGATGCAGCTCTCGGTTCTTCTGATCAAGCTCCCAATACACACTCTCACGATAAGGGCACATCGGTCACCAGTACGTTCTACACTTCCTCAAATGATACCAACGCTGGTGACAAAGCTTAAGTCTCAGTTCGCATACCCTACAAGTCGCACACCCTCTACAAGTCGCAAGCACATTTTCCGCAAAACAAGTCCATCTTTCCCCAGCGTCTCTTACCCCAAATCATGTCCGTCGAAACCGCTGTACCTGATTGAAATCGAATGATCTCCAAACGACTGTCTATTGCATACAACGCTACGTGAAGATTGTCTAATGAGACGAAGGAGGAGGTCCGCGCCCGTAGTCGAGATTTCCAAATTCGCATGATATCTGTAAATCAACTCTTGTCTTCCGACCACCACCACCATAACCCTTCGTCAATATACAAACCGATTCAACACTTGTTCGACCCGCTCCGTCTCCAGTGTGGCTAGCAGCACAATGGTGCGCTACTCAGAGAAAGACTTTCTTCTGAAAAACGCTGAAGAAGCCATTCTCACGGCGCGAATGATGGAATATCATCGCTTCCACACCGAAATGGAGCTCTCCGGCTATTACAACAACAACAACAACAACGCAGAGAGCAGCATCAGCATCGACACCAACAACGACATAGGATTCGACATATCGACCGACTATGACAGTACCATCGACTGTGACATGAATGACGAGAGTGACACTAGTGACGCTACGGATGACACATCAAGCAACTTGCACGATACCGACGACTCACTTACAGGCTACGATGATGCACTTACAGGCTACGACGAGCACAGCATTGACAACGACGAACCTGATCACACCGTATCAAACCTACTCATCAAGTTGCGCGAAAACATTCAATCAAAGCGTTACTCTGTTGTACGACACTGCCACTCTGCTGAAAGCGGTAGGATTATGCGACTTCTGGATCGCTTTGCACACACAGACCGCAAGATGTATCGAGGTATAGTTCGAATGCGGAGAAAGGCGTTTCTGGCTTTGACTGAACGACTTTCACGTACCAAGACATTCAGTTCACTCGCAGGGAATATGGATCGTGTTCAACATCAAGTCGCTGTAGGTCTTTACCGTCTCGGTCGATCTGGCAATGCTGGCGGCGTTCGAGAAATCGCGATGCAATGCGGTTGTAGCTGGGGCTCTGTTCACCTATGGACGACAAAGACGATAGATGCACTCAACGAAATCAACGACGAGGTGATGACATTTGCGACTGAGGATGAACGCGAGAAGTCAGCTGCTTGGGTGATAAAGGAATCGAAGGTACCTCAATGGGGACGAGGATGGCTAGTTGCGGATGGCACGCATATCGATCTAGCTTTCAAGCCAGCTCTCCACGCACGAGAGCATTGGTCGTACAAACAGAAGTATTCATGCAACATCGCATTGGTGTTCTTGCCGCACTCATTACGTATTGTTGAATCTGTGGTAGGGCACCCTGGCTCATCGCACGATTCTCGCGTATGGGCATCTAGCAATGGTATAGCATCGAAACCTCGTTTGCATATGGATGAAGGGGAATTCGTCTGGGTCGATGCAGGATATGGATACTCGTCCTACACGGTTGGCCCTTACTCCAATAATCTGGCGAGTAACAGCAAAGACGTTAAGTACTTCAACCAGATGTTGTCGCACATACGCATTCGAGCTGAACACGGCAATGCATACCTAAAGAATCGATTCCAGTGCCTCTACGGCTATCGAGGCAATCTCTATCGCGAGGACGACCATAAACAAGCAGCACATGCCATTCAAGCATGTCTCATCGCTCACACGTTCGCAAGCAGGTACGACCGTCCAGACGATGTTGCAGACTATCTAGCTGGCATCGTTACAGGCCCTATCGATAACCGACAGACTTCGCAGCAGTCTTACAACGAAGCTACGCACGAAGCTAGACAAAGAAGGCGTGAAAACCAAAGACGATACGAAGAAGAGCTTGCTACGGCGTCAGCGCAATCACTTAACAGGAAACGACTTCGTGAAGCCCACGAATTGCGAGAGGAGATGATCACAGCGCTTCACGAAGAACACGGTCTGCAGTTCGAAGATACGAGCAGTGAATCTAGACGTGCAGGTATGACGATTAAAGAACTAGAAAGACATCGAAGACGGAACGAGACTAGGAGGACTCAAAAGGATCGAGCGTAGGAGGTTGCAACTACCTGGAACGGCTCAAACAGACGCTTCAACGCTTTCGTCCACTCTTACGGGTACCGATCAGACTCATGAATCGTCTTTATAAGCTGCTGTCGTGCACAGTTAAACTTTTAGCATACTCAACGGCAATCCGAACATATGTTGTGTTGTACAAAAATGTCAGACCAGTGTAAAAAGTCAAAATTTCGGATCTCGGAAAATCATGATTTCCGCCCGATTTCATGATTACTCGGCCGAATGAGAAATCATGGATTTCAAATTCAAAAGATCTCTAAAACAGCTTTTTGGAGCAATTCGGGGCCTCAAATTTGGCCACCCGATCCACAGTGACCCCTCCAAAAAACTCGAGTTTTTGAGAAACCCGAAAATTTGATACCCCCTAAAAGTTGAAATTTTTGATGATTTCAAATCGGCAAACAATCACGGATTTCGAAAGCTCGAAAAATCCTTTGAAACCCCTCCAGGCCTGATGAGAGCGACACGCCACGGCTGTCAGAAACCGGGTTTGATTTTTTTGGCCCCATTTTTAAGGTGCATTTTTTCGAGGTCATGTCTAATGTCTGCATCATTCTCCAAATGGCAAGCATGAAATGCATATTCGCTCGTTCTCATGACGGCAGATCAACCAGCCTAACATGCTGCCCTCAAAAGTCGGAGCACACTAGGTACGCTGAGCCGCTGACTAGAACGATCGGTCTTCCATTGCCAAGCAATCTCACAAGATGGACCGGGTCTGGATACTGGTTTTGCAGCGTAGCGGAAGCGGCCGGACGGCACAAACGGAACAAAAATGGAGCAGGAACTGGGCAGAGGGCAGGGCGCTCTTCACTCGATCCTCCATTCCGGCAGGCCAGGCACCACCATCGACCCCACGTCGTGTATCGGTCGGCGTTTGGATCTCAAGGCATCTGCGTTGACGAAGGACTCTGCCTGTCAAAGTCAATTGAACCAGCGACGGACAAAGAAGACTGTAACTTGACGTTGCATTTATGAGCTGCCGTAATTCGAGCAATCACAGTCGCGACCCCAGCTGCTGCGTCGGGTTGAATCTTACCGAGCCGTTCAGAGCTGTCCAAGCATTTGGTCGGCTTCGGTAAAAAGGCACCCAAGAAGCAGCAAATCCCGACCCTCTCGCAGGTCTAGAGAGCAAGGGCTGCAAACTTCGCGTGGCTTTTCAGTGGTCTGACCAGCACCTGCCAATTTGTGCAGGAGAAATCGAAAAATTCGTCCCCAACAACTATGCTCCCTTCGTCTTCGTTTTTTTTATCGAACTTTTGGTAGGAGTCCTTCTCAGCGCCATGGGCTCACACAACGAACGATGAACCTCGAATCGAATGGAGAACCACATACGCATCCAACTGCGTCCCGGAACGATCCGTCCACCTCGCTAGAAGATCGGGAAGTTGTACCCGATACGCTGAGGAACGAGGTCGCGTCCAAACACCCCAGGCGACTCGGCTGCATTTTGAACGCTGTTCGGGTTCCCAACATCTGACAGCAGCAGCCTTCTTGATTTCGTCCCCCACCACGTCGCCTCTTCTTGCATCTCATTGTCGACGGCCACTCTTGTCACTCCAGCGCATGCGTGTCTCGCTGAGAAGGAAGCCTGCTCAAGGTAGCAAACGCCGAACTGGCGATTGTCCACGAGTATAGACGACACACAGCTAAGCAGCTGGAAGCCTGAATCTTGCTTCATGTACCTTGGTGGTACCGAAGCTTCTCAATCACCGCACCGCAACAGTATTTCGCACAAGTCAGCATGGCGGGGAGCCTTCGACTGGCTTCCGTAGTTCTTGAAGACGAGTGAATGCTTGGCGGGCTGTCTTTGCCGGAGGTGGGGCTGCATATCAGATTTCGCGTCCTAAGAAGATCTCGGCACGCGATTGTGGCTGTCAGCAACGAGATGCCTATCTGCGAAACAAGGGAGGCCCAAGCTCTTCTTTGAGAATAGCTACTGATCGAAGTTGATACGCCACAGCATCGAAAGAGATTGATTGCTAGGAGGACATGCTCGGTTGTGTCGTCCACTGCGAAGGAAGGGCCACGGATCGTGTGGAGGAGGATCAGAGCCAAATCGATGATGGCAAGCAGTTTGGGGCGACGCCTGATTGATTTTTAAGAATAAATAAAATAAAAAAAACACCGCGGCCTCATCATAATGGCTTCTGACCGCTCTCTCGTTTGCTGTGGAGGTGTAAACGCAAGAAAGGAATTTTGGGCGGGCGCGTTTCGAGAGAAAGAAAGGGTCTGTCAGGAAATGGGAAGTTAGCCGAGAGGAGGGAGTGTAACGCAGTCTGTTGTTCTCGTTCTCATTCTTGTTGGAAAATGTTGAGCCGGACTGCTTTTTTCTTCTGTCATCAACACTTTTGCGCTCACACTCGCCGGCTGGTCAGTGCAGCCGAGCGAATCGACAACGACATCTGGACGGCAACTCCGAAGAATCCAAAAGCATCGTGCTGCTGTTCAAGCTGTACCGAACTGCGCACCTGCCAAGTGTGGACCGCTACTTCCGCCCTTGGCTTGACCGAGCAACGCTCAGACGACGGTGAGCTTGATTGTGTCTGCGTGCTTTTAGGTTTTTGGTCCCAAGCAGCGTTGCCCTTCAATCGTCGGGTTCGTCCGTTGACCTTACCGTCGTGGGCGCTGCTGCTCATCCTGCCTCTTCACCTTCACCATCACCATCATCTTGACCATCATCCATCCCGACCTTCCCCTCCCAACTCATCCCGGTCATCATCGCCATCCTCAGGCCACCATCACATCCGGCTCAGCTGCAACGTCATCAAGGTTTCCCTCACCCTTGGTCTTACGCTGCAACAACCGATCATCCATCTCTTCAGCTTCTCTCGCCAGCAAGAAGCACTTGACGAGCAGATATCGCTGTCATCCCACATCCCCACAAGAATCCACGGCCAGATCCCTCTCTGGCTCTACGATTCTACAGACACCCTGACCTTACTCTAAAGAGCCTTTAGCATCATCCGAGATTGCTTTAGGACCCGTCTGGCCAGCGCCCAAGAAGTGCTTGATTTACCGCCAACTCCATACCACCCACGACCCAGCTTCAATCTCTACATTCATCTATTAGTATGCCGGTTCCTGATCACCAGGCTGTCAGCCACTTTATCGGTAAGTCGGACATATACCTCGCTTTGTTGTGTATTATTAGGAACTTCGACTGACCTCGGGCTTCCATTCTGGTCTCGCAACACAGGCGGAAATCCGCTCGAAACCGCCCCTGCCAGCGCTGTCGCCGACTTTATCCGCAAACAGGGCGGTCACAGTGTCATCACCAAGGTGCTCATCTGCAACAACGGTATCGCCGCTGTCAAGGAGATCCGTTCCATCCGAAAATGGGCTTACGAGACCTTTGGCGATGAGCGCGCCATCGAGTTTACCGTCATGGCCACCCCCGAGGATCTCAAGGTCAATGCCGACTATATCCGCATGGCCGACCAGTACGTCGAGGTGCCCGGTGGTTCCAACAACAACAACTACGCCAACGTAGACCTCATCGTCGATGTCGCCGAGCGAGCCGGCGTCCACGCCGTCTGGGCCGGTTGGGGTCACGCCTCGGAAAACCCTCGTCTCCCCGAGTCGCTCGCCGCTTCCAAGCACAAGATCATCTTCATCGGTCCTCCTGGCTCCGCCATGCGTTCGCTCGGTGATAAGATCTCGTCCACTATTGTGGCCCAGCACGCCGACGTGCCGTGCATGCCCTGGTCCGGTACCGGTATCAAGGAGACCATGATGAGCGAGCAGGGTTTCCTCACCGTCTCGGACGACGTCTACCAGCAGGCCTGCATCCACACGGCCGAAGAGGGTCTCGAAAAGGCCGAAAAGATCGGATTCCCCGTCATGATCAAGGCCTCCGAAGGTGGAGGAGGAAAAGGCATCCGAAAGTGCACCAACGGCGAAGAGTTCAAACAGCTCTACAACGCCGTCCTCGGTGAGGTGCCTGGCTCGCCCGTCTTCGTCATGAAGCTGGCCGGCCAGGCGCGCCACCTCGAGGTCCAGCTGCTTGCGGATCAGTACGGAAATGCCATCTCCATCTTCGGTCGTGACTGCTCCGTCCAGCGTCGTCACCAAAAGATCATCGAGGAGGCTCCCGTCACGATCGCTCCCGAGGACGCCAGGGAGGCCATGGAGAAGGCCGCCGTGCGTCTCGCCAAGCTCGTCGGGTACGTCTCTGCCGGTACCGTCGAGTGGCTCTACTCTCCCGAGTCGGGCGAGTTCTCGTTCCTCGAGCTCAACCCTCGTCTCCAGGTCGAGCACCCCACCACCGAGATGGTCTCTGGTGTCAACATCCCCGCTGCTCAGCTCCAGGTTGCCATGGGTATTCCCCTCTACTCGATCCGCGACATCCGAACACTCTACGGCATGGACCCTCGCGGCAGCGAGGTGATTGACTTTGACTTTTCCAGCCCCGAGTCGTTCAAGACCCAGCGCAAGCCTCAGCCTCAGGGTCACGTCGTTGCGTGCCGTATCACCGCTGAGAACCCCGATACCGGCTTCAAGCCTGGCATGGGTGCCCTGACCGAGCTCAACTTCCGATCCAGCACCTCCACCTGGGGTTACTTCTCCGTAGGTACCAGCGGTGCGCTCCACGAGTACGCCGACTCGCAATTCGGTCACATCTTCGCCTACGGTGCTGACCGTTCCGAGGCGCGAAAGCAGATGGTCATTTCGCTTAAGGAGCTCTCCATTCGTGGTGACTTCCGAACCACCGTCGAGTACCTCATCAAGCTGCTCGAGACCGATGCCTTCGAGTCCAACAAGATCACCACTGGCTGGCTCGATGGCCTTATCCAGGACCGCCTCACCGCAGAGCGACCTCCTGCGGATCTCGCCGTTATCTGCGGTGCTGCCGTCAAGGCTCACCTGCTGGCCCGTGAGTGCGAGGACGAGTATAAGCGCATCTTGAACAAGGGCCAAGTGCCTCCCCGCGACACCATCAAAACCGTCTTCTCGATCGACTTCATCTACGAGAACGTCAAGTACAACTTCACTGCCACCCGCAGCTCCGTTTCCGGCTGGGTGCTCTACCTCAACGGTGGCCGCACGCTGGTTCAGGTTCGACCGCTCACCGACGGTGGTCTGCTCATCGGCCTTGCCGGCAAGTCGCACCCCGTCTACTGGCGCGAGGAGGTCGGCATGACTCGTCTCATGGTCGACTCCAAGACCTGCCTCATCGAGCAGGAGAACGACCCCACTCAGATTCGCTCGCCCTCGCCCGGTAAGCTCGTTCGCTTCCTCGTCGATTCGGGCGACCACGTCAAGGCCGGCCGGGCCATTGCCGAGATTGAGGTCATGAAGATGTACCTGCCCCTCGTCGCCGCTGAAGACGGTGTCGTTTCGTTCGTCAAGACAGCCGGTGTTGCTCTCAGCCCCGGTGACATCATCGGCATTCTCTCGCTCGACGACCCCAGTCGCGTGCAGCACGCCAAGCCCTTCGCTGGCCAGCTGCCCGACTTTGGTCTGCCCATCATCGTTGGCAACAAGCCCCACCAGCGCTACATCGCTCTCGTCGAGGTGCTCAACGACATCCTCGACGGTTATGACCAGAGCTTCCGCATGCAGGCTGTCATCAAGGAGCTCATCGAGACGCTCCGCAACCCGGAGCTGCCCTACGGTCAGGCTTCCCAGATTCTGTCCAGCTTGGGCGGACGTATCCCCGCCAGGCTCGAGGATGTGGTCCGCAACACGATCGAGATGGGTCACTCCAAGAAGCTCGAGTTCCCCGCCGCTCGTCTGCGCAAGCTCACCGAGAACTTCCTGCGCGACAGCGTCGACCCTGCCATCCGCGGTCAGGTGCAGAACACCATCGCTCCCCTGTACCAGCTCTTCGAGGCGTACGCTGGTGGTCTCAAGGTCCACGAGGGCAATGTGCTTGCCTCGTTCCTTTATAAGTACTACGACATCGAGTCCAAGTTCACGGGTGAGGCAGACGTCGTTCTCGAGCTCCGTCTCCAGGCCGACGGCGACCTCGACAAGGTTGTTGCCCTGCAGACTTCGCGCAACGGCATCAACCGCAAGAACGCCCTACTGCTCACTCTCCTCGACAAGCACATCAAAGGCACCCCACTCGTCTCGCGTACCAGTGGCGCTTTCATGATTGAGGCTCTCCGCAAGCTCGCTTCGCTTCATGGCAAGTCGACCGCTCCCGTCGCGCTCAAGGCTCGTGAGGTCTCGCTCGATGCCGACATGCCGAGCCTCGCCGACCGTTCTGCTCAGATGCAGGCGATTCTTCGTGGGTCCGTCACCTCGTCCAAGTATGGAGGTGATGACGAGTACCACGCGCCTTCGCTCGAAGTGCTGCGCGAGCTCAGCGACTCGCAGTACAGTGTCTACGACGTGCTGCACAGCTTCTTCGGCCACCGTGAGCACCACGTCGCTTTTGCTGCGCTCTGCACCTACGTCGTGCGAGCCTACCGTGCCTACGAAATCGTCGACTTCGACTATGCCGTCGAGGACTTTGATGTCGAAGAGCGTGCCGTGCTCACCTGGCAGTTCCAGCTGCCTCGTGGCGTTTCTTCGCTCAAGGAGCGCGAGCGTCAGGTCTCGATCAGCGATCTCAACATGATGGAGAACACCAAGAAAGCTCGCGCTGTCCCCGAGCTCCGCACCGGTGCCATGACCAGCTGCGCCGATGTCACCGACATCCCCGATCTCCTCCCCAAGGTGCTCAAGTTCTTCAAGTCGTCGTCTGGTGGTGCGCCCATCAACGTGATCAACGTCGCCGTCGTCGACCAGACCGACTTTGTCGACGCCGAGGTGCGAAGCAAGCTTGCGGAGTACACCAACGCCTGCAGCAAGCAGTTCGCCACTGCCCGCATCCGTCGAGTTACCTACCTTCTCTGCCAGCCTGGCATGTACCCCTTCTTCGCCACCTTCCGTCCCAGCGAGCAGGGCATCTGGGCCGAGGAGAAGGCGATCCGCAACATCGAACCCGCGCTTGCCTACCAGCTGGAGCTCGACAGGGTCAGCAAGAATTTCGAGCTCACCCCCGTGCCGGTCTCTTCGTCCACGATCCACCTCTACTTTGCCCGTGGTATCCAGAACTCGGCCGACACGCGATTCTTCGTGCGTTCGCTCGTGCGTCCCGGCCGCGTCCAGGGTGACCTGGCTGCCTACCTCATCTCCGAGTCGGACCGCATCGTCAACGACATTCTCAACGTCATTGAGGTGGCTCTCGGCCAGCCCGAGTACCGCACCGCCGACGCTTCGCACATCTTCATGTCGTTCATCTACCAGCTCGACGTCAGCCTCGAGGATGTTCAGAAGGCTATCGCCGGCTTCCTCGAACGACACGGCACGCGCTTCTTCCGTCTGCGCATCACTGGTGCCGAGATCCGCATGATCCTCAGCGGTACCAACGGCGAGCCTCGCCCCATCCGAGCCTTCGTCACCAACGAGACCGGTCTCGTGGTCCGATACGAGACCTATGAGGAGATCGTTGCCGACGACGGTACGGCTGTGCTGCGCGGCATCGAGCCCAAGGGAAAGGAGGCTACGCTCAACGCTCAGAGCGCCCATTTCCCATACACCACCAAGGTGGCGCTGCAGTCGCGACGTTCGCGCGCCCACGCTCTGCAGACCACGTTCGTGTACGACTTTATTGATGTGCTTGGTCAGGCCGTTCGCGCGTCGTGGAGGAAGGTGGCTGCCAGCAAGATTCCGGGCGAGGTGATCAAGTCGGCCGTCGAGCTCGTCTTTGACGAGCAGGAGAACCTGCGCGAGCTCAAGCGTGCTCCCGGCATGAACACCATCGGCATGGTCGCGTGGCTCGTCGAGGTGCTCACCCCCGAGTACCCCACGGGACGCAAGCTCGTTGTGATTGGCAACGACGTCACCATCCAGGCCGGTTCCTTTGGGCCTATCGAGGACCGCTTCTTCGCTGCTGCGTCCAAGCTCGCCCGAGAGCTCGGTGTGCCTCGCCTCTACATCTCTGCCAACTCGGGTGCTCGAATCGGCTTGGCTACAGAGGCCTTGGACCTGTTCAAGGTCAAGTTCGTCGATGACGACCCTGCGAAGGGCTTCGAGTACATCTACCTCGACGACGAGTCGCTCCATGCCGTTGAGGCCAAGGCGCCCAACAGTGTCATGACTAAGCCTGTCCAGGCTGCTGACGGCAGCGTTCACCACGTCATCACCGACATCATCGGCAAGCCTCAGGCGGGTCTCGGTGTCGAGTGTCTCTCGGGCAGTGGTCTCATTGCCGGTGAGACGAGCCGAGCCAAGGACTCGATCTTCACCGCCACCATCGTCACGGGACGCAGTGTCGGTATCGGTGCCTACCTTGCCCGTCTCGGTGAGCGTGTGATCCAGGTTGAGGGCTCGCCTTTGATCCTTACGGGTTACCAGGCGCTCAACAAGCTGCTCGGTCGCGAGGTGTACACCTCGAACCTGCAGCTTGGTGGTCCACAGATCATGTACAAGAACGGTGTCTCACACTTGACTGCGCAGGATGACTTGGACGCCGTCAAGGCCTTTGTCAACTGGATGTCGTACGTGCCTGCTCAGCGCGGTGGACCTCTTCCGATCATGCCGACCGCCGACAGCTGGGACCGGGCCGTCACCTATCAGCCTCCTCGTGGTCCTTACGACCCCCGCTGGCTCATCAACGGTAAGAAGGAGGACGACGGTACCAAGCTCACTGGTCTCTTTGACGAGGGTTCGTTCGTCGAGACTTTGGGTGGCTGGGCCACTTCGGTCGTCACTGGTCGTGCTCGCCTGGGCGGCATCCCCGTTGGTGTCATTGCGGTCGAGACGCGAACGCTCGAGCGTGTCGTCCCCGCCGATCCTGCCAACCCCAATTCGACCGAGCAGCGCATCATGGAAGCCGGTCAGGTGTGGTACCCGAACTCGGCGTACAAGACTGCCCAAGCCATCTGGGATTTTGACAAGGAGGGTCTTCCGCTCGTCATCCTGGCCAACTGGCGTGGATTCTCCGGTGGTCAGCAGGACATGTACGACGAGATCCTCAAGCAGGGCTCTAAGATCGTCGACGGTCTGTCGTCGTACAAGCAGCCTGTGTTTGTGCACATCCCGCCGATGGGTGAGCTGCGTGGGGGCTCGTGGGTCGTGGTCGATTCTGCGATCAATGACAATGGCATGATCGAGATGTCGGCCGATGTCAACAGCGCACGCGGTGGTGTGCTCGAGGCGTCGGGTCTCGTCGAGATCAAGTACCGTGCCGACAAGCAGCGCGCGACCATGGAGCGTCTCGACAGCGTCTATGCTAAGCTCAGCAAGGAGGCTGCCGAGGCGACGGACTTCACGGCTCAAACGACGGCGCGCAAGGCGATGGCGGATCGCGAAAAGCAGCTTGCGCCCATCTTCACAGCGATTGCTACCGAGTACGCGGATGCACACGACCGAGCGGGACGCATGCTTGCAACTGGTGTGCTGCGATCTGCGCTCCCGTGGGAGAATGCGCGTCGATACTTCTACTGGCGTCTCCGAAGGAGGTTGACCGAGGTCGCTGCTGAACGTACGATTGCGGAGGCCAATCCGCTGCTCAAGCACGTTGAGCGCGTAGCCGTGTTGCGACAATTTACCGGTGCGGCGGCTTCGGATGACGACAAGGCGGTGGCTGAGCACCTCGAGGCATCGGCGGCTCAGTTGCTGGCGGCGTCGAAACAGCTCAAGACGCAATACATCCTTGCGCAGATCTCGACGTTGGACCCTGAACTGCGCGCTCAACTGGCTGCTTCGCTCAAGTAAGGAGTAGCATTCTTTATCATTCCTTCTGCTCTCTTTCGCCTTGTGATTCGACGTGCAAGTAGGCGGCGTTTCGGTTGGGAAACGGTAATGGATTGAGGGATCCGCATCCGCTTTCTTAACAGAGGGTCGTTGTCCTTGCGCGGTGCTTCCATGGCGCATGCACCTTTGTGTTGACGCTAGCTGCCGATTATCTGAGGAGAAAGGCTTTTGTGACAACTGAGGGGTTGTCCGAAGCCTCTTTTCCAAGTAGTGTCGTTACTCTCTTCTCCTTCTCACGCTCCTTCCTATCTTGGTTTTGCTTGTGTTTTCTCTCTTTGTTCACCGTATAGAATTTATGACTGCAACAACGTTGGATGCTTTTGACTATCCGGTGTGACGGATGTGGTTTTGAGATGAAGAGGCGAAGGCGCGGAAGTGGGTGGATGCAAACTCTAAGCGATGCGCGATGAGCGGTTTGACACACGGCGCGATTTCGGTGATGCGCACGACTGTCAATTTGTGAAAATGCAGGGAGAGAGACAGCGAACGGCATACACACCCTTTGTTCGTGACCATTCTCTGTGCTGGTTGTGCTTTCTGCGGGCTCTGGCTCTCTTTAGCTTTTGATAGCATTGTGCGGCGAAGGCGAAGGGCTCTTTGTGCGGAGCTGCGGTACTAGGGGCTGTTGGAAGGTTGATGAAGCTGGCTAGCGGAGTAGCGGGGGAGGAAAAGGAAGGGATATAAGGCCGCCGCCAACCTTCTCTCTCGCTCCCTGCGTTCTCTGCCTATCATACATCTCCTCCCGCGCCGTACGCATCTCGCCGAACATGCCCGACGCTTATCACTACGAACAGACGGCGGCGAAGCTGGCAGCTGCTGGTGCGAAGACGATCCCGGAGTACTTGGAAGGCGCGTTCCCGCATAAGGACACTTCTGATGCTGTGGCTGTTGCGTCGATCCCGGCATTCACTCCCGCTCTTGTTGGAGCAACTGCTCCTGCTGCTGCACCGAAGGAGAATAAGGTCCTTTACGAAACACCATGGTACCCGCCTGAAGATCCGCCCGAAGTACCGTTCTACATCAAGGTCAAGGGCAAGGGCAAAGGTCGGCCCGTGATGTACCATTCTGATAAATCAAGTGTTGCTCAAGTGTATGGTAAGTCTCTCCTTCTCCTCGCTTTCAAGGCTCCTTTTGGAAGCTAACAGTTTCAGAGTTGACGTCTTACACAGAATACGCAGCCCAGATGAGCGTCCCAGAGCCGATCTTCGATCACATTGCTTCTGGTGCAGCGTAAGTCCCCCTCTCCGTTTCCGTACTCTCCGCTGTGTTCCTCCCTCATTCATCGCGCTAACCTCTCGTTCCGCGTGCGCACAGTCACATGCGCTCGTTCAAAGCGACTGTGAAATCCAACGGTCTGCGTGCCACCGCCTCAGCGAGCAGCATCAAGGAAGCCAAAGAAGCAGCTTGCGTTTTACTCGCTCAGCAGATACTCACACGCAATCGAGACGTGTACAAACTCAAGGCCTGAAACCCTGCCGTTCCTGCCTGTCGCCGTTTCTGCTCTTTGCTTCTTCTCTGTCAAACACTCACACCATCTCAGCGCACTCTCAACTCCCCGCACACCCTCAGACACAAGCAACGAGAACACGTGGCGGGTCGAGGCTGAGCAATCAAGGCGGCATTCCTGTGATCAGCTACGTGAAAGACTAGCGCAATGCAAACAAAACGTTTTCGTACACTGAGACGGCCCCCCGCACACCGGCCTTCGCTCGCCTTCGAACGATGTCTTTGATTGAGAGGTCCGTGGATGTCGCTTCCGTTCAGATCGACGTGCTGCTGAACCAGAAATACGTTTTGTGTGCGATGACGGGTCCGAGGCGTGTCGGCGTGAAGAAGGGTGCGATGTCGCTGAAGTAGAAGCGGTGCGGATTGATGACGATGACGTCGGCGTGACTTTCTGTTTCTCTACAGAGGTATATTGGTTGGACTTCTGAGAGGAGTGACGAGAAGGTTTCGGTTGAGATGGCTGCGTTTCGCGATACGGTGTGACATGGGATGAGGTTGTTGCATCGACCTGGGCTGGGGTCGCTGGATTTGATGGAAGCGATGAGATCGCTGCGATCGCCGAGATTCCTGGAGATGATGGACGTGACGGTGTCGCTGAGTTTGCTGGAACCACCGAGACAGCTGGAGGCGACAGAGGTGGCGGAGTCGCTGTCCTTGACAAAGGTACTACTATGGCAGCCGAATGTGGTCCTTCTGGTACAGACTCCGCTTGGCTCGGCTGTCTACCCTGCGCTGGCGAAGGGATAGGTGAAAGCGGCTTTGCTGAAGTCTTTTCCTGAGGTTCAATTTGCACCACAGCTGGCAGCTCCTCTGCGAGGTCGAGAGCCTCCTTGGGACTCCGAGCCTCCATAAAGCCAGAAACATGTACCGCATCCGCCCCGGTGGGCTCAACCTCTCTAGGCATGATTTCCACGGCCATGACTTCCGAGGGCGTCGGCCGCATGCGTATAAGCTGCAGGACCGGGGCTTCTACGAGCGTAGCTTCCTCAGGCGATACAGATCGCTCTGATGCCGGTGCGACAGGAACGACCAAAGAAGCTCGAGAAGACGCCAACTCAGACAGTGGCGACGAAGCAGCGTCGACCACGAGCGAGGAATTGGGCACAGAGGAATTGGGTACGGAGGAACTGGGCAAGGAGTGGGTGAGGTCGACCACATCTTCGTTGGCTACAGCGTCTCCTACTGGTCTGTAGGCTTCTGCAGATGGAGCTTTGTCCTCATCATCCGACACGAGATCGACGTAGAGGCGCGACGTGTTGTCGGTGACCTTGAGCAGATCGGCGAGACCAAAGATGTCGTTATAAGGCAATGTTTCGAAGGGCGTGGTGCATTGGAGAAGCTCTTCGATGTTCTGTCGCTTGGTCCGGATCGAGTCGATGAGCTCTTCGTCCGAGTCGCTGTGAACCGTAACGATGTCTGTATCATCGTCGTCGTCCTCTGAAGACGAGAGTACCAGATCTGGTGCTTTCGCCTCTGGTTGAGATGGCGCTGCTGGCGGGCCAGGTTTGCGAACTGCTGCTTGAGCTCGCTCTGATGTATGTACGATGGTGCTCGTGGAGCTTGGCCGGTAATCGTTCCACATGGGATCGGCAAAGTCGACAACATCGTCATCATCTTCTTCTTGGTTGTCGTCGTCGATGGCCGATTTGCCAAGCATGGCCTTGCGCTTCGCCTCTGCCTGCAAAAACTCGCGGAGATCCGGATCATTGGCAGCCGGATCGTCTTCCTCGTCCTCGGATTCGCTGCTGGATGCGCCCGCAAGCTGCGCTCGATGCGATGAGGGCGTACGCGATGGATCAAAGTCGTCATCGTCGTCGTCCCCTTGCTCCTGCATCTGCCTCGCTTCGGGTCGATCCTTCCAGCCTTGCAATTCTTCGTCCTTGATGAATACGCCGAACTCCATACTCTGCCTCAAGCTCCTCAAGCTGCCTCTGTCCTTGACCACGACTATGGGCTCTCCATTGGCGCGATTGCCGAGATAGATCTCGTCCTGCTCCTGCAAATGCGCGTCCTTGAAGCGTTCAAAGATGCTGTCCCATTTGCGCTTGAGTCGTTGCGTGGACTGCTGATGTAGATACTCGACAGTCTCGGTGCCATCGGGATTGTAGCGCTGGATGTTGCTGCGGAGCTGTGAGCTGAATTGCAACCGTCGACGCTTCTTGGGTTTGGGTAGAGGCTCGGTTGGTTCGAGACGTCGGCGCGAGGGCCCAGCTTCTGCGCTTGTTGGATCTGGCGGATATGGTCGATACATGATTGAGCGAGTTGCCGACTGCTCTTCGCGACGTCGGTGCAACGTGATACTGACTAGGCAAAGAGGAGGCGTGGATGTGATGAAAGTGTCGAGTAGGAAGCAGAACACCACGAACGCGAACAAAGGTCGTATGCGCGTCAGTCACACCAATTTCAGGGTCCACTTTCCTAAGGTCACACTAAATCGCCGATTTGCAATTGCAGATGCCGATGCAGTGCCAGCTCCACCTGAAGTCACACTTTGCATCTCGGGAAGCAGGCGACAACGCATCGAGCTGCGGGACAATGCGTCGTTTCTCGTCTTTTCTACAACCGCCTTCTGACCAACAGCATTGCTGCTTGGGCTCAGCAACTCGATCAGCCGACCAAGAAGGTGCCGCAACGATGGGTGCGTGACCATTTCAGATACAACACACCATGTACTTCGAGAGGAAGGAGCTCGTCCAGTCCGTAAGTCTTTGCTCCCGGCATCACGAATCCACGAACGCCAAGCTGACCTCATTGACCTCAACCTCTTCTTTGCCTGCGCAACTCCGCAGCTGGATTTGCTCTGTTTTATCCTCTTCGTCTACACGTGGCTGCTCGACAATCGCACCTTTATCCTCATCGTCAAGGCTGCCTTGCAAGTCCAGTTCTGCAATCCGGTGCAGATGCACCCCACCTGGTCTCTACCCTTCTTTGTCGTCTTTCTGTGCTGCCTTAATGCGATACTCGCACTAGCCCATCTCTGGACCCCGCCGAGCCACACCAACACGGGCGATGCCATCTTCATCGACTTCGTCGGACATACCACCCTCCCGGGCCGCCTCCATGTCTTGGTGATCGATGCGTTTGTCTGCTTTGTGCAGCTCGTGATGACGGTCGTTGCGTTCGAGATGGGCAAGGACGAGGTCAGGCCGGATGACGAGCCGAGTGCTTTGGATGATGCTACGACAATGCTGGAACCAGAAGGTTTGGGTCAAGGATGGGATGTGCGCGACGAGGAAGCGAGACTGTTTGGTTTGGATCAAGATGACGAGAGGAAAAGACAGCGTACGAGCTTGACTCACCACATAGCCGTCGTGCGACTACGCCGGATATACGATCAGATCGTTTCGAGACAATTTCTGCCCAACCAGCCTTCCGAAGAAGCCGATGCAGCATTACAAGAACCCACCCGACCAGCTCTGGCACCGGTGCAGCCAGACCCCGAAAGACCCGATACGAGTCGCATTCGGCGCTTCTCTCACCGTCCTCGCACTGTTGCAACCGATACACCAGATCGAGCTGAAGCCTACACAGGTTTGGGCCCAGTGTCGGCAGACGACTCTTGGCCGCCCATGTGGCTCGTCATTGCACGCAACCTCGTCGGCGGCGGTGGCACAAGGTTACCCTCCTTCCGGCCCACGCAAGGTCTCGCTTCAATACGCGACACTTTGACTGGAAGATTCGGTCGCGTCCTCAGTCACGCCCCTGACCGCTCGCAGTATACTCGCATCAATCCAGATGCTCCGCCCGACACATGATCTAGAACAGAACATCTCCATTTATTCATTGTACTTGTAACGTCATCTCTAGAGCATACAAACGACTATCGCTTGACGCAAAATTGCTTCGGGAGAGAATAGGCACGAGGAAAAGGACGGGGAGGAGTCAAAGAATGTGCGATCCCTTCAAAACGTGCCTCTTCACGTTTGGGTATCAGGGCCGATCTGCAAGAACCACCCTCTCGCTTCTGCTTTCCAGAACCCCCACTTACAGTTTGACCTATAAGAGAGTGCTTTTCGGGCGTTGACGAAGCGAAAGGATTGATGTTTCCTGTTTGTTTAAGTCATGGACCGTGGGTGAAATAGAGGTCCACAACTAGATAAGACAGGAGAGATTGGGGTCGTAGCGGAAAGGGCCATCTCATAAAATGGGACAGAAGCAGCAGCGAAACAGATCAGAGAAGCAGACCGGCCGGCATGACCGACCAAAAAGGCATGAAGCCAAACGTCGACGTTCGAGCTGGAGCTTATGGGCGTATGTTCTGCATTTCTTTTGTGCAAAGAGAAAGATAAAATCGGGGAATGTGTGTAGGATGTAGGCCGCCCATGGGTGGAACGGTAGATGCATTGGCGTGGGAGTGGCGACAAGTGCGTGTGTGTGTGTGTGTGTGTGTCGATCATTGCTGGGTGTATAAGGGTCGTAAGCCGAGACAGAAAGGTCGATCTCGTTCTGAGGGTTGGACGGAGGGTCGACAAAAGAAATGAGAAAGAAGAGAAAAGAAAGTTGCTAAAAACACAATGTGGTGTGCGAACCTCCCCAACGCCGTTCCCTCTTTGAACTTTGCGGATCAAACCTGACTCCCTCGACTTGGCGTTACGAACCCACAGGCACGATCATCGCCTTTTGTGGGTGGTGGTGTGGAGAGGATGTCGAGTGAAGGGACCGCTTAGATGCTCGAGGGGTAGAGCATGACGCGCACACGGGCAGCGAAAGCCTGGGGAGGGATGTTGTGCGCGAACTTGGCACGAACAACACCCGAGTTGCCGTGAGGGCGCGTGATACGGCCCCAAAGCACGCGGATCTTGGAGCCACGAACCTCCTTGGTGGCCTTGTAGACGTAAGCGACGCGCTTGCCAAGATAGAACTTGGCCTCTTCGGTCTTCTCAACACCCTCGATCTTGATGAGGGAGGTGTGGCACTTGGCGACGCGCTGCGAGCGCTTGTGGC
The DNA here is from genome assembly GCA_928724755.1 of Sporisorium exsertum. NCBI lineage: Eukaryota > Fungi > Basidiomycota > Ustilaginomycetes > Ustilaginales > Ustilaginaceae > Sporisorium > Sporisorium exsertum. The sequence goes on along the minus strand of CAKMXK010000035.1, from coordinate 1,088,554 downwards.
CCATGATCCTTCCCTTGACGTAAAGACGAGACTGTTTAGAGATGAATGGCAGCGGGAACGGGTCAGCAAAAGACTGTTGGCGAGAACCGGTGGGGAGCTGACAACGCAGAGCTGCCGACCAATGCCGTTTTTGCAAGAATACACGTATGTGAGGCGAAGTTTGAGAAGCGGCGAATCTGAAGAGGCGGTCATGTGTATCGTGCGTGTCGTTCAAGTGTAGCGGAGAGGTGCGATGCGCAACGTGCGAACTGGCGGACGGAACAGCTGCGACCGAATTTGCTGAATTGATCGACACCGCTTATGCATCCTGGTGCATGATCGCTGCGTACTGCGACGAAGCTGGTGGCGGAACATTCTGTTTGTGTCCGACAGCGTACGCACACCCTTTCAACTCGAAGTGATCCCATCTGCGGACGCAATGCTGTGCACCGTCTTCAACGTCCTTTTGCAACGGCGATCATCATCTCTCCATCCCGAGCCTGCATGTTTGAAGCGTCCTTCTTGTCAGGTACGGCGTTCAACCGCAGAACAGCCATGTAGAGGATGATTCTACTAGCATCGATATCATGTGTACTGCCCCATCATGCCAAATCATCCAGCTTTCTTCATGCTGCCTCGTCCTTACATGCCGGGTGCTTCCATCATTTGACGATGCTTCAAACGATGATAGTCCTGTCTCCAGCTCCCAGCGAGCGTGTGGAAAAGTTGGATGTGTATGCGGTGATGACGATGCTGCTGCTGCTGAATGCCCTTCTATGCCGTTGGAGGGTCGTCGTGAATGTGCAGATGGTATGGTGCGGTGGGGTTGGTCACGGCTTCGCAATACCGGTGTTGGCGCTGGCATTGTGGCAGGCTCTGTGTTGTCGTACATGCTCCAAGTGTCGATGATATCTTACCATTTTGACGGTGTGTGATGTGTTGATGGTCTTGACGGTGGATCGGAAGGAGCAGTGTTCTCAACCCTCAATCTTGGTGTGCTCAACGGCCGGACTGCGTGGATTGCAGATGCCCGCCAAGTCGAATCGAGATTTCTCTCGCCTTCCCGCAACTCTCGAAATTGGCAGCTCTCGCAGCTGCGCTCCCTGTGAGCGTTGAGAGCGCCTGCCGCTGCCTTTGCCTTCGCGAATTCCTTAGCGGGACGACGGGGAATGATCGGATCCGCAATTTTTGAAAGCTCGGCCTTACATCACGTGACATTTTATATTTTCTGATCGGACTTCAAGCTTAGATCGGGAAGGGACGCTCGTCCAGATTGCGATCAAATTTCTCATCTCGTATTGACACGTCCAAATTTTGGAAAGTTTGAGACGAGCTGCAAAGAGACCCTTATTGAGATTTCTTGAATGGACAGTGGCCTGCTGCCGTTGTTCGGCCATCGTCCGCTGTTGTCGCCGCCACCATCGACGACTACCTGCTTCGGTATCATTTCTCGACCCTTTCCATCTTCGCATCCCACGTAACGCAGAACCTCACACAAGGGGCGGACACCATGACGCGCACTCGACACGGAAAAAAGACACACCACGCACGCCGTGATGTCAAGCGTGGCATGAGGACAAGAGCCAGGAAGCTCGACCCGGACCAGATCCAGGCCAACCTCAACGATCCCAAGAAGCTCGATGCGCTGCAGAATCCCAAGGAGCTCGACGTCGACAAGGCCGGTCTCGGTCTGTTCTACTGCGTCGAGTGCGATCGACACTTCCCTTCGCAAAAGGACCAGCTCACCCACATTGCTTCCAAGCTGCACAAGCGAAGGGCGAAAAAGATCATCGAAGAGCCCGCCTATACCATCGAGGAGAGCTTGAAGGCCGTGGGCATTGGCATCGACAACAAGCAGCGTTCGTCCAAGCCTGCCGAGCCGACCAAGGAGGTGGCTGCCTAAGCGTTCCTTTCGATTGGTCTTGTTCATTTGATCAATCGACACCACCCCTGCGAAATATTGTCTCAGACAGGTTCTTTGTACCGTCATCCTCCCTCACTTGATGGAGCCAAAGCGCCTTGCTATGTGCAACACCACAAGCATTACCCCAGACGCTCAGTCCTTGCTGATCATCGAGCAGCAACCTCGCCGTCGTCAACGAGGGTGATCAGGCCATGTCTTGAGATGGATCATCCAAAATGCGCACACCTCCTCACACATGCGTATATTTGCATGCGCCACCGACTCACGGCGCGCCAGGCCAGCTCGATCGTCTATCTGCCAGGTCTGCCCATCCGATTATACCCCATTCTTGCATCGTCTCTTTTCCGCACTCTGTATTTCTAAGCAATCTCAACTTTGTTCTGTAAAAGATCCAAAGAAGGTCTTTTGAGCGCTCATCGTTCGTGTGCTACGCGTTGCAAAGCCGAAGAGTCTTGGTTGAACCGCTGCTTCTCGATTCCATCAGTGTTCAGTCTTGGTCCAGTTATCCTTGCTTGAGAGTGGAGTAAACATCGGTCCGAGTCCCGAAATCTCAAAATCGTCGAAAGCGACACCGAAAATACACCCTACGCGCTGCAGTTTGTGACATACCCAACACTGACACACTCATCCGCACCACCGTCATTACCTCTCGCAGCCAAAGACAAGGCAGCTTTGCGTCCCTATCCACAATGATAGCCACAAGTGATGTCGTCAGCTACGACTGGGGCATATCATCCGATCTCAAGGCGCTCTACACACAGACATATACCATCTTCACATCCCTGCAACGCATCCATCAAGAGGCTCTGCTCACAGACCGCGCAGGTCATGGAATCACAGGCTCGTCTATACTTCCCTCTGCAGAGACCATCCAGTACTATAACAGGATCAGCGAGCACTATGCGCGCGCCATCCAGGACTACCTCGAAAGAATACAGCTCGACGACGATGTAGACTCGGCGCAGTACCAGACGTGGCGAGATGCGCAAACGATTCTTCGCCTTGCAGAGGTCCTCTATTACCCCAAGGATGGACGTGGCATCAGCGTCGTAGGGGAAGAGCTTCTACATTGGCTCAACTCGTTCGATGTCGCTCCTACTACCGAGGAGGGCCAAGAAATCGCAGAATCAGCCGTGCCGCACGAGCACCCTTCTTACTGGGATTATGTGCTTCGTTGTGTCCTTCGTGGCTTTCATACGTCGGCAGCTTCGGTGCTCAAATCACTCGACTCGCATCCTTCAGCTGTCATTCGCAGAGTAGCTCAGAAAGCGGCCAAGCTTCTCTCGACGCTTCCGCGCTCCACGCGTTTCTCGATGGAGCACGAGTTTGTTGCAGCTCATCGCAGCTGGCTCGCCAGCGTACGCAAGCTCATCAGCGGTCTCGAGCACGAAATGGACGAGATGGAGGCAGAAGCAGGCAACACGGAAGAAGTTGAAGACGAGAGGCTCGAATACGAGGCGCAATTCAGGTGTCTTCTGGAGCTCATGGCAGGTGTCAAGGACCGTATCTTTGAAGCCTGCGAAGATTGGCGCGAGGCGCTCGGTGCATGGGGCACGCTTGTCCATCCAACGCTAAAACGCGACGACGTGCCGACCACCGCGGCTATCATCTTGGAACAGTTCCCCGTCGACGGCACCATCCCAGCAGAGATCGTCCAGCAGCACCTCATCAAGGGTGAAGTGCGTCAAGCGGTACAGCAGGCGCAGGAGATCGATCTTTGGCTCGGTGCTCATCTGGGCGACCTTGTGGACAAAGTAGGCCTGCTGGAAGAGGAGGAGCAGGCAACAGGACCGAGCGATTTGCGTCAAGAGCTGCTGCTCAAGTACGCTCAGAACTTGCTGGATGAGCAAGGTCTGTGGAGGATCAGCATCGACTACTTGGGTGCATGTGGAGCAGCGGGGAGGAAGAAGATGTCGCATATCATCTTGTCGGTGCCATTGTACGGGCCGGATCCCATCGACGACACGGACGACGCGGGTGAAGCGATGGACGAGGATGTCGATGCCAATAGCAACGCCAACAAGAAGAATGAGGCTAAAGGTTTGATGAGAGCAGAACAGGTGCTGCGGGCATGCTCGGACCACGGACTCGAGTTGGAAGCACGTGTGGTGTGCCGAAGGATGTCGCGCACTTTGATGGAGCAGGGTCGATACGGTTTGGCCATCGCCTACTGCGTTCGAGCATCCGACACAGTGCTTATCCGTACCATTGGCGACCGCATCCTGGGAGAATACGTCAGCCACGGAGCGGAAGCATTCAACCGGATTGTCGACTCCTTCCCATCTTCGCTCATTTCGCCCTCCGACGGTCTCGATTTCAACGGCGATGAGCTCGGTGACGAGCAGACTCTGTCACTCGACAAGCACGCTCGAGGATTCTTTTCGAAACGCCTTGCTTTCCTGGCCCGCTTCCGCGATTTCCACCGTCTTTACGCCGACGGACAGTGGGCTGCTGCTGCCGGGCTCCTTGTTGAGCTCGTCACCACCGAGGCTGCACCGGAGCGATTCCTCGCTGTGCTTCTCGTTGATGCGATTCCATTGCTGGAAGACGGTCAAGCCACGTGGTTCGACCGTTCGCAGACGTTTGAACTGATCCGTATCGTTGAACGCATCACCAACGCTGTTTCGATGCACCCGGACATGTCTGAACACTTCCTCGGCTACCTCAACCAGCTGCTCGGCGTTGAATCGTCGTCTCAGCAGCAACAGAAACAGCTGCAACATACGAAGAAAGAGCAGCAGCAGACAGACACCAACAGCAACAACAAGCAGGTCAACTCTTCGGTCAAGGCTTCAGACAAGCTGGATGCAGTGAGGCTGTCGCTTGCACGCAACTTGGCGCGTGTTGGCGTGATGCAGGTGGGCATTGCTTGATCTCCGATACGCTGGTAATCAAGGCAAATTGCAGCCACTCTGTGTTTATTAGTGAACGGCTTTGTGTGATCTCGAATCAGCGAGTCATGATGTTTGTGCGGTTGACGTGTTGAGGTGTGGAGGATTCGAGTGCGGATTCGGAAGAGCGCGCCGCTGCGAGGCAAGCTAAGCCAACGCGCGATTCGCGGTCGAAGAAAGGTCGCGTAGAGTGAAATGCAGCGCAGATGTGTCATTTCCAGAAAAGCGCAAAAGAACAACAGATTTCCACGGCTCAGCCTTCATCATCGACAACTTCGATCATCACTCGACACACCCCACTCCTACTACCATCCCTATTGCAAGAGCGCCACTGGCCATCGTCAACCAACAATGAGCTCCAAAGGCAAAGGCAAGGCCGACGACGCCTCGACCTCGGCGTCCAACGATCAACAACTCGATCTGCTCCCCTGGGTGGAAAAGTACCGTCCTGCAACACTCGACGAGCTCGTCTCTCACAAGGACATCACCTCCACCATCCAAAACTTTATCGACAAGAACCGTCTGCCGCACTTGCTTTTTTATGGTCCACCAGGGACGGGTAAGACATCGACCATCCTCGCTATGGCACGCAAGATCTTTGGTCCGCAGTTCCGCAACAGCGTTCTCGAGCTCAATGCGTCTGATGACAGGGGCATCGAGGTGGTAAGGGAGCAGATCAAGAGTTTTGCCAGTACGAAGAGTGTGTTCAGCTCCAAGGGGGGTTTCAAGCTCATTGTGCTCGATGAAGCGGATGCGATGACTCAGGCTGCTCAGGGCGCGCTTAGAAGAGGTAAGCTTTTTCAAACACCTTTACTGCATTGCTTGCCACCTGAGAGGTGAGAACATGAATCTGACTCTTTCTCTCTCTTTCTCTCTCCTTCTCCACTTCACTTGTCACCTTGACTAGTGATTGAACAATACACGAAAAACGTGCGATTCTGCATCATCTGCAACTACGTCAACAAGATCATCCCCGCCATCCAGTCGCGTTGCACGCGTTTTCGATTCAACCCGCTCGAACTCGACCAGGTGGAAGACCGGCTGAACCACGTCATCGAGACCGAAGGCTGCAAGATCACGCAGGATGGCAAAGAGGCGCTGCTCAAGCTGTCGCGCGGAGACATGCGTCGCGCGCTCAACGTGCTCCAGGCGTGCCACGCCGCTTCGGACAACATTGACGAGACGGCGGTGTACAACTGTACGGGCAACCCACATCCGCAGGACGTGGAAGCCGTGTTGAAGTCGATGATGGAGGATGAGTTTACGACGGCGTTTAGGACGGTGTCGGAATTGAAGACGGCAAAGGGCATTGCGTTGGCAGATATGATTAGTGGTGTGTATGATTTGTTGGCGACCATCAAGTTGCCTGCCAAATCGAGGATCTATCTGTTGGATCACCTCGCTGATACCGAGTAAGTTTGTCAACTCCTTGGACTTCGACATGATCTCCTCATCTGACACAGCGCTGACCACCTCTATTTTCACGTGCATCGCCACCGAACCTCCGCTTGCACTTGTCTTTTGTCCAAAAGGCATCGATTGAGTACGGGCGGCTCGGAAAAGATTCAACTCACTGCTCTGCTGGGTGCCGTCAAGGTCGCCGTCGAGCTCTCACAGGCATGAAGCGGAAGCGCACACAGAAGCGGCTCATTCTGATATTCTTTTGCAAACCAACAATTCAGCATTGCATCCACATTGACTCAGACATGGCTTTGTTGCACGATCGCAACACAGCGTCCAATAGTTCCATGCATTGAGATTGAGAGATTGCATTCCATCGATGATGTGACCAATAAAAAAAAGAAGATCTTCTCATAAGGTGAGATCCAGCATAAAAACCGATGTTCGGCGAATCAAGCGGCGGGAGTCTGGTTCTGCCAAACCAAATCAAGCTCTTCCCGGAGCGTCTCCTCTCTAAACCGCAGACGAATGTCGGGGACATTGCTCTTGGCAACCACATTTCCCCTCGGTCCCGGCAGCTGAAAGTTGGGCCCGAGCCAATGACGCTTGATCTCCATCTCCCAACCCGACTGCAAGACCGAGTTGCGCGCCAACTCGCACATGTCGGCCGGCGTCAGCTTATAGATCTGCGTCGCCACCGAATACTCCTCGAGCAACGGCTCCTTGGACAAGTGGAACTGCAGCGGATCGTCGGTGCTAATGGAAACATTCATGCCTAGCTTGAGGAAGTTGGGGAACGGATTGCGTTCGTACGACAGGAAGAGCGCATTGTTGCTTAGCGGCGACATGGCCAAGCCGATCTGCTTGAGGTAGTAGAGGTACTGCAGCGCAGGCACCTTTCGCAGCAAGATGCCGTGCGAGATGGACTGCGACGTCAAAAAGGCTGCAGCCATGTGGTCCGTGTCGCCCGCCTCGCCGGCGTGAGGGCGCAGAACAAAGGTATTGAAGCCGCGCAGCCTTCGCCACTGATTCAAGCTCGAGATGTTGGCAAACATGTAGTAGAGCCAGTAGTTGTACGGTGGGCTGTCTTTAAAGTCCCACAGCTTGGGCACGGGGAACTTCTTGTGAACGCGTCTCTCGGGCTTGCTCTCGTCATCGACCAGATCAAAGCCAACGACACGCTGGAGGAAGACGTGCAGCTTGGGATGGCTCTGCGGATTCTGCGTGACTTCGAACAGAGGCTCAAAGACGTTGCGAATGATCTGCTCAAAGTTGTCGACAGTGCCGTTGGCCTTGTACACGTCATAGAGACGAGGTACCTGGATCAGCCATCGGACATTGGGGCTGAAGAGGCCATTGTCGACGACCCAGCCAGCAAGCTTGTCCCACTCGCCTTTGGTTCTACCGTAGATCGATACACGGTACTCGGCCATCTGATACTTGCTCTGTTCCAAATCGGCCATGACCTCCTTGGTGAGCTCGGCAAGGTAACGTCCCTTGATCAAGTTGTCGGTCTTGAGGAAGATCTCACGCAGACGCGACTCACCCATGGGATTGTACTTGAGGTTGAATTTGTCGAAGCGATGGAAGGCATCCTGGTGAGCGTGCATGTCGAGCGTGTCGATGCTGAGATCGTAAGCAGTGAGTTTGAGCGATTCAAACACCTGCTGAAGCGTAAGATCCTTGCCGTCACGGTGGATGACAATGTCATCGGGGAAACGCTTAATCTTGGCCTTGATGAAACGCAGGAGATGCTTCTGGTTCATGGAAGCGCTGTGGTGGATGTGAGTATCGACCTTACGAACATTGTAAAAGTCACGGTGAGGGACGCGTTTCATGTCGGCGAGCTCGCGGTACTCGTTGAGAAGGAAGTAGAGGTTCCACTTGCTCTCTAGATACTTGAGCCTTCGCCAGGCGAAGCTTTTGACAGGACCATCCGAGATGACGCTGAGCAGGTAGTCGAGGTCCTTGAAGTATTCTCGAATGGTGGGAATGTTGAAGAGAGGGCTCTTTCTGGGACTGATGGGAGTGGTGGCGGGGGCCGGTTCGTCGACGCTTTGGGTTGGGGGGGATAGGGCCGAAGGAGCTTCACCCTCGTAGACCTGGATGACACCGGTCTCGTCCATGTGCCAGGTGACGTCGGCGCCATTGCGAGTATGCTTAGGGGGGATGACGATGTCCTGTTCACGGTAGAGACCAGGCTTTCCGCCGGTGCTCTCGAGAAGAGCCTGAGCGGCCTGAGCGTTGGCAGGACTGGCGGGTGGGATGGGCGGCGGAAGCGGGTTGACCGAAGTCGGACGCACAACAAACGACGACTCGGGGGGAGGATTGAAGAGTTCCCAGTGGGGACGAGGAGGAGCAGGGTAGATGCGCCAAGGCTTGGGCTTGCCCGAGTCAGAGTCCCAGGAAGATCCGTCGATTTTGATGGAGCCCTCGGGGACAGGACCAGAGGATGTTGGGAAAGACGTGTCGCCGTTGGCAGCAGCCTGACGGGCGCAGTGTTCAGCGTCCCAGTTCTTGGGGTTGTCCTCCATGGCACCTTGAAGACTGGCGCCCATGTACTTGTCCCTGAGCTCGAGGCAGGTCTGCAAGCTGGCGTACAAGGCGCGGAGCTCGCCCGAGAGCTCAGAGTGGTAAGCGACGTTGGAGGCGTTCAAGTGAGCAGGATCAGCCGCGTCGGGTCGAGGAGCGAGAGGAGCGTGAGGAGCGGCACCGAGACCGGCAGCAGCAGCGGCGGCTTCGGCAGGAGATGCAGCAAAGTGAGCCTGCTGCTGGGCGGCTTGGAGGTTGGCGTGCTTGGGAAGAGAACTTTGAACGGGTTGAGCATCGTGAAAGATGGTAGCTACGTTGGGAGGAGGAACGTGACTGCCATCCCCGGAGATGTCGAGATCGGCATTGGACCGGCGGTCGTCTTGAAGGGAGCCGGCGGAAAAGACAGAGGACCTCTCTGCGAGCGAGGTGGAAGCAAAAGTGGGCTCGAGCTCGTTCTGCGAGTCGGCGGTGAAAGAGCCTTGAAGACGGGTCGGGATATCGATGGCAGGAGAGTTTTGGTGGGAAGACGAAACGCGTCGATGGGCCCAGTAGTGTCCGTCGGATTCATGGAGCCGCTTCTCATCGGCTTCCGAATAGTGCGAGGCATCTGCACGGGTGGCAGGGGGAGTGCCAGGCGAGACGCCGTCCTGTTCGAAAGGGCTCCTATCGCTAGACGCAGGCGACGAGTCCCTGGTGGAGTCGTGCATAGACAAGTTCCGTGCCCTGGTGGAGAGGTCGGCGTCGGCAGGGTTCGGTCTGCGAGCGCCGCACATGATGCGCAAAGGTGAACCTTAAATCGCCGTTCCGAAGCGGGATCAAGTGCGGCGAGGCGATGCTCGAAGGAGAAAGAAGGAGTGTGTTAGCTTCGAAAGGCGGCGAGCGGCAATCTGGGCAAGGCTGGCCGCACAAAAGGAACCTAAATGGAGCACAATTGGGATCGTATTAAGAGAGACAACGAACGAAGAGGAAGAGGACGAAGGAGCAGAACCAGCTGACTCGCCGATTTATACACATATTCGACGCACTTATCTTTGCTAATACAAAAAGCAAATTTTGACAAAATGAAAATGCATGCTCGGATGCTCGGATTTGGCCGAACAGTCACACAAAAGATACGCGGACTGTGCATTCTCTCGGCCGAGTCAGCAACGAACCCTTTTCTGCTCGACGCGTCTTTTTGTTGCTCCAACAAGTCGAAACACGCGCCGCCAATTTCAAGGAACAACACTCGTCATCGTCGCCCGTAACCATCACCACGATCACCTCTGTCACACATCGCAATCATGGACAACGCCTTGCAGTCACTCACAAACACGCTGGATGCCATCAACTCGCGTCAGGCCGCTGCACGCAAACGTGCCAGAAAGGGTCTCGATGCTACTCCGTTCACATCGGCTGTTTTGAACCGCGAGGGTTTCGAGATCACCACTTACATCCGCGATGCCGACATCCAGACAGAGGCCAGCCTGTTCTGGTATCCGCCTCTTCCGCAGTCGGCCTCCGCCTCTCGCGCTGGTCCCAGCTCCTCTACCCACCGATCGGCTCACATGGCCTCCACCCGCACAGGCGGCACAGATGACGCCAACGAAGCCGATCTCTTGCTTGCGCCGCGGTTGCCAGAGCCTCGCCACGTCGCTCCTCCCACGCCCTTGCGCAACACCAACGCGTCCAGCAAGCAATCCTTCCAGTCTCAGGACGACTCGGGCGTCGACGCTCGCGTTCTGCTCCTCGCAGCTCAGCGACTCAACGACACTTGCGGCAAAGGCTCTCGAGCACGCAAGCACATCAAAGCCATGTTGAAACAGTATGCCACATACAACCACGATATTAAGGCATACGAGCAGCACATTCGTCAAAGCGAGGCGCAACTCCTTGCCACCGCAGAGGGCAAACCAATCGGCACTTCGCAGCAGCTCTCTTCCACCAACCTTGACGCTCCTCACCCTCAACCCTCCCGTTCTGCCAACGACCAGCTCCAGGCGAATCTCGCAACAGTGCAGGAAAGGATCCAAAAGGAGGAGCTCGAGATTCTCGCTCTCGAAGAAATGATCGAAGAGCTGCGTCAGGCGCGTTCCGACTGGCAAAGGCAAGAGCTCGAGCGCCAGCAAATGGCACAGGCGCAAGCAGAAGCTGCCAGGGCGCAACCTCGAGAACAGACTCCGCAGCGCGCTTTCCCACGCGCTTCTTTGGCTAAAACTCACCAAGAGCATGTCACCGTCCAGCATGGAATGTCCCAACCTGACACTGTTGCCGATGACGACGATCATCACTTGCTCGATAGCACCATCGACATCACTCGACACACAAGAGACGACGAGGATCAGGAGCAAGACCAAGAGCAACTGCACCAAGTGGCCTACAATTCGGCACACCACGACACCGTCGATGAGCAAGATTCGCTCGATGCTACCGTCGAAACAGCCCATCGTGATGTTTCGTTTTCGCAGTCTTTCGATGACCAGACCGATCTCACCATTCAGCGACCACGCGAGCCCGAATCTCACGTGCCGACTCCAGACGTTGCAGACACCTCTGCAGCTATGGATCCTGTTCCTGTTGCAGAGGAAACTCGTGTTGCTTCCCCGCATGAGCAGCATTCGCATCTATCGGTCAAAGCGACCCGCAGCTCCGAAGAGCTCGACAGGGCTACCCAAAAGGTGTGGGAGGTATTTGGCGATGCTCTCCGATCCGTCGTTCCCGAGCGCCAGGCCGCCAACTACTTTGACACGCTTGATGCCTTGAAATTGCTCATGAGCGGCGGCAACGCACCCAATCCCGGCGACTACTCGGTGGGCTCCGTTCAGACAACTTCCACCCTCTCCACCGCTGCTAGCGAGGCATCGGCGGCCGTCGCGGCTCAGCTCACGCCCGAAGTCCTCATGACCGCCTTTGTCATCTTCCAAATGCTCGTATCCGAAGAGCCCCACCGAATGAACATCGATGAGCTCAAGGTGCGAGGCCACGAATGGTGGTCCACTTCCGGCATGCAGGTTTGGCTCCACGCGCAAGCTCACGACGACAACGACGTTCCGAGCCGCGTCGAAGCGTTTGAAGACGGTCAGAACCTCGCTAGGAAAGCGACATATGGCATGATCTCCAAGCAGCTTTTTGCGATCAAGCGACAGAAAGGTGTCGGCCTCGTTGGCTTCGCTTGATCGCAGATCTTGTATGATACTGTAATCGACTCGCCTTGTATGATCTTCTGGATGGGTATATTTAATGATGTAATCTATGGTATGCTTCAGTCAAAAGCTGCACGTTTGTGAGCCGAACAAGTCGTGTGTCCATAGCTCATGACTCGCTCGTCAGAATGCCGACCATGGCACTGTCGATCATGGAATCGATATTGACCCATGAATGAGTAAGAGCTGTGAGAATGAGGGTAGCAGGGCAAAAGCAGGCTCAGCAACAACCTCGTATCCAGCTCAAAGCGAATAAAGAATACTTACCAAACAGTCTGGTGCCGTCGCGACCCGCGCAACGCATCAGCTCGTCTTCACCGCCTGGGTGAAAGCGAAGGTAAGGCGTGATATTGTACACTTTTCCATAGAAGACCGACCATGCGTCTTCACGCGTGTTATGCTTCTTGAGCTCGGAAGGTGTAACCCTTAACAATGAGGTGACACCGCCTCTGAGATCTGTGCTGTTCTTGAGTTTAGCCCAATCCAGTGGACTGCAGCCGGGCGCAAGTGCCACCTTCTTGCGACTTTTGCCGCCTGTCGCTTTTACGCCAGAAGCACCGCCCACCCCGGCAGGTGCTGTCAATGCTGACGTCGATGGCGGTGCTGCCAGTCCGCCGCTGCGTGGAGGGGCCAACGAGGAGGGTGGAGCCATCAGCGTGTTGGACGAAGGCGTGCGCGGCGCTACAGATTCCAAAAGTGTCGCGGCCTTGGGCATACTAGCAGGCTTGATCGTGGATGAGCTCTGCCTCTGAGCACTGTTCAAGCTCGGAAACGCTGGAGGCTCGTCGTCATCCTGAACTGCGCTGCTTGGTCCATCATTGGCGCTCTCAAAAGAGCCAGCGTCCGATTCGGATCCGGCGTCGTCACCGGCTGTGTAAAGGCGGATGTTGTCGAGACTGAGGGCGAACAGCTCTGGTGCTGCTTGAGGTGCTGCCGTCATATCTACTCGTTTGGCGGCGATCTATGAGCATGGAGGGATGCTATCAAGATGGAAGCAAGGCACAGGGCGATATGGTGGCGCAGTTTGACGGGGTTTCAGGTTTAATCCACGTAATCAGGAATAAGTCGCCAGTTTGGATCGGCTCTGTGCGTGGCGGTGCCTCGGCCAACACTGAGCTGCCCAGCTGCGTGCTGAGCTGCTGTGCTGCTGTGCTGCATGCTGCGCTCGTTGCAGCTCAGGCCAACTCGGACTGTCACGCATCTACCCTTTGGCCTCAAGTTGAAGCTCAGACTGCCAGCCTCTTCTTTAGTACTACCACTCCCGCCACAAGCTCTCCATCATCCGAACGGCCATCCTCTCCTACTACAACAGCCGACTACTCGGCGGATCGCCATGTTTGCAGCCAAGAATCCTTTCGAGGACATCGTCCTCAAGGCCACTTCCGATGAGCTCACCTCGGAAAACTGGGAGCTCAACCTCGAGGTCTGCGATAAGGTATCGTCTGGAGGAGAATCTGCCGCACGCAACTGCATCGGTGCCATCCAAAAGCGCCTCGTCCATCGCAACGCCAATGTCCAACTGTACGCCCTCACCCTTGCCGACGCTGTCGCAAAGAACTGCGGTCTCACTGCTCACCAGGAGATTGCCAGCAGATCCTTCACTCAAACGCTTGCTCGAATCTGTCTCGACCGCAACACGCATGCCACCGTCAAGAAACGTTGTTCTGCTCTCGTCAAGGAATGGGCGGGAGAGTTTGACGACGAAAGTTTGGGGCTCATGAACGAGACTTACGAAAGTCTCAAATCCCAGGATGCAGTTGCCGAAGACGACGCCCCAGCATCGCAGCAGCCACGCGAGCCTACATCCGAGCAGCTTCGAGCCGAAGACGAAGAGCTCAGACGCGCTCTGGAGCTTTCGATCCAAGATCAAGGCGGCCGCAGTGCCTGGAACGACTACAACACGCAGCAGGCCGAAGCATCCGGCTCCTCTGCCCCAGCCGCTGCCTCCTCCAGCTCGTATGCGCAGCAACCCCCCTCGCAGGGCTCAACCGCTCCTACACAGCAGCAACAAACGTACACGAATGGTGCTGGTTCAGCCCCAAGCGCCCAGCCCGCCGCAACTGCCGCTACCCCGGCCGTAGCTTCTCGAGTTCGGGCTTTGTACGACTTTTCTCCGACAGAGCCCGGCGAGCTTGCCTTCTCCCGCGGTGAAATCATTCGGGTTCTGGACAGCGTCTACGAGCACTGGTGGAGGGGTGAAGTCAGGGGTGAAGCCGGCATCTTTCCCGTAAACTATGTCGAGATCTTGCCGGATCCCACGCCGGCCGAGCTTCAGAGGGAAGCGGAGATGGAGGCGCGCATCTTCTCGCAAGCCGCTGACATCGACAGGTTGCTGAACAAGCTTCGCAGTCTCGATCCCGCTCGCGATAACCTCGCCGAAGACGAAGAGCTGCAAGAGCTCTACCAGAAATCGCTCGCTATGCGACCAAAGATTGTCAAGCTTATCGATCGGTACAGCAACAAAATCACCGAGCTCAAGGCAATGAACGACAAGTTCGTTCATGCTCGCGGTTCCTTCGACGAGATGATGGAGCAAAGCCTCTCCCGATACAACCCAGGCGGCCATTCCAGCCAGGACTACCTGCGCCCTCGTCCTGAGCTCCAGCAGCAGGTCTCCACCTCTTCCGCCGATTTTGCACAGCAGCAACCCGCCTATCCCCACGCGCACGCTTATCAGATGCAACAATCCCCCTCCGCCACCAACCCTCACGACCAGAGCCCGTATCCATACAACGCGCAGCAACAGCACGGCTACCCTCAATCAGCAGGTCCCGCACATGTTGATCCAGGCTACAGCCAGGGTATTCGAGTTGCGTCGGGTGCCCAGCCACAGCAGCAGGCACCGGTGGGCTATCCGCAGGCGCCACACGAGCAGCAGTACAACCCCACTCCTCACGATGACGAGAAGCGAAGGCTCTTCGAACGCGCGAGGGCCGAGAGTGAAGCGTTCCAGCAGCAGCATTTCCAGTCTCAGGCTCAGCCATCCGGTAGCGGCTACAGTGAAGGCTATCCTTCGCAGCCGGACTCTTCGGCCCTCAATCAACAGATGGGCAACATGAGCATCGGTGGTTCCAGCAGCTACGCTTCTCATCCTGTCGGCCACTAGCGGAGCTAGCCATGCGCGCGGCACAATGTTTGTGTTACTCGACCATTCGTCATTTAAGTAGCTCATGCGGGCGGGTCTGTTTGTTCGACTTCCGTCAATTACATTCCATGGCATCTTCGTTTAGGGTTAGGGTTTTAGTCGTGAGAACCATCTAGACATTGTAAGAGATGAGAAGTAATCGACCCGTGGCTGTGACGCAATCGTGGCTGTTGTCCTAAGTGAAAGCGGCTCTGAACTTATATTTACTCTGTCGCTTCAGGGAGGCCATTCGCAACAAGCTTCAGGCGAAAAATCGGACCCACGCAGCGCAGGGTCTGTTGAGATGCATCGTGACTCTTGCCTTCGACAGCGCTAAAAGGTGGCGCAACGGCATGCATCCAGCAGGCCGTATCTCTAAAACACTGTTCATATGCGACTAACGTGTTCACAATCAAAGTCGTCGCTCTCCGCTACGATGAGCGGTCGGCGGGCCTCGTGCCGCTCTGCAGTTCACGGATAAGCTGACAAGCCACTTTCTCGACGTCGGCGCCTTCTTTGAAGAGCCTGAAGACAGTGGTGCGAGGAAGCATGCTGGTGGCCTTGTTGAGACGGGTCTGGAACGTCTGCGCCTGCCGAATCTCTGCTTCGGACAGGGCGCGGTTGGATGCAGCCGTGTCGGCATTCTTGTCTGCATACCGAGTGGCGGGCAAGTCTAGTGCGGTGGGCGCTCTGGGCGGATACGAAGTGTCGAAGAATGCCGGTTCAACTGCGTCGCTTCGCCTGACTGATGCTGGCTGTGTGAGCGCGCTTCTAGGTGCCTTGGGCAAGGCGTCGGCCAAGCCTGCATCAGACTTGCTGGAGCGTTGCTCAGCGGAAGCGAGCGCCGAGAAGGCGGAGGATTCGCCTCTCGGAGTTGCTGGACTGCTGACATCTCGGATGAAGATGCCACGGACTTGGGAAGGACGCTCAGCAGCCAAAGCGCAATAGAGCTCCAGATCAAGCTCGCCAGAGTCACCGATCAGAAGAAACTGCGAGGTGCGAAAGTCGTCGAGAATCTTGACCACGTTGGCGCGTTTGCGCTCGCCAGCGGGCTCGAGCCAGCTGGAGAGCAAGCTGCGAGCTCCGCTCGGGTAGTGTTTGAGAACGAGATGGCTGATGGGAAGTCGAACTGTCTGCAGAAAGTCCAACACGAGGCTGTGGAGTTCGAGAGGAGCGTTGGTGACGTAGTGTAGACCAGCACCCAATTCGGTCATGGCATGATACCAGGACGCGACACCCTTGACTTCGGCCTCATGATAGGGAAGCACAAAGACGTTTCGCAGGATCTGTTTGGCGCCTTGCACAACACCGGTATGCTTGACGGTATCGTCGATATCCGAGATGACTCTGACACGGCGTGCGTGGTCCTCGTGAATGGGGCAACGTCGCCAGGGCGTCTCTGAGCCAGTCTCGGCGGAGCCTTCGGCAATGGAACTGAGCAGTTTTGCTCTGACTTCGACTGCCTCAATTTGGTCCGGAGTCGCTTGGAGCGCGTCGGAGTAATGTCGACAAAAAGCGGAGAGCATGTGCCACGGAATCACGAGGCGATGCTCGAACTGACCCGTCGAGTCAGCTGTGAGACGGGTTGATGCGAGAGTGAGACGATGTCCGTTTTCGTCGCAGGCAACGGCGCCTTTAATGACGGGCGCAATATCGATGTGAACGTCCCTGTGAGGCGATCTGTAGACCCAGTAGGCCTGTAAGCGGCTCGAGAGGTTATGGTGAAAAGTGGTGACTTCGTCGAAACTTCTATTGAGCCACTGAGCTGAACCGCCAGATAGCATGGTGTCGGTGCGTCTGGGCGGCTGCGCAAAAGTGTCGGAGCGACGGATGGCATTGGAGTACTGTTCGGCATCCTTGACGGCCTCGCTGGCAGCAGCAGAGTCAGTGGGAAAGGCGTTGAGGTTCTCCATGAGGCGAACGAGCATCTGGTCATCGGCGTTCTCGATGACCTTCCGAGCGATTCTATCTGAGGCATATTCATGTTCGTGCTGGTCGGATTCGGAAGGAGTTGACGGATTGCCTTCGATCTGTTGCGGCTCTTCCACAAAAGTGGCGGCGGGCGAGGAGTCTAGAATCGAGGGACCGGGAGGCTGAGGTTGGATCTTAGGGAGGCCTGCGAGTTGTCGGGCCATCTGGTTGAAGACCCTCTGACTTCTGGTGGGGGCGTCAAGCGACTTAGCGACAAAGCCGTTGAGCGCCACGTGAAGCTCGATTTCGCCATCTTCGAGATCCTCGGGAGCATCTACGGTAGCCCAGCCTTGAGGGTGACGGTCGCGAGCCACCTTTCGTTGCGCCCAACCAGGTAGCAAGACGACATTTTCGACGCCGGCGCGACCCGACATATCTCTGATGCGGGGCAGGGAGGCAGTGGAGGAGAATTGGCTGGTTTGGCCACCTGTGACTTGTCTGTTGGAATTGACAGCGGAAGCAGAGGCAAGTTGAAGTTTGGCTCGCGCTGAGCCCGCGACGGCTTGCCAATCCCGAGTAGCGAGGTAGTCGACACCGGTTGTGAGAAGAGAGCCAGCTCTGCTGCGGATGCGAAAGCGACTCATATTGGCAGGCTCCTGAGATGTGCGAGATGAACGCTGATCATTTTGGCCCATAGAGATGCGGTTGGCGACGCTTTAGCTTGGAGCAAGATGCTGCTGATGATGGAGTGAGCAGCATGCATCTCCATTCGGAAAGCGCGAAGAGGCTGGCTGTCGTGCACTCCGAGGCGACGACTGCGATGGTTGTTGCACTAGCTCTAACTCGGAAGGGAAGGCATGTGTCAAAGGAAGCATGGGCTTTCGATGGTGGTCGAGGATGGTGTTGGGTTGCGCTTGGACGTCTCTCGGCTATCATACTACAAATTCGACGAGTCCTAGAGCTGCCAAGCCAGTATAATGATACAATGCACACATAAAGTGTTCAGATAGATTTACAGTCACCATTCATCATTGCTTTTCTCAACATCTGGCTAATCAAGTCACCGTCTGTGAGCTTTGTGGCTACAAGATGGTGATGTTTGTCCTTGGATAGCTTTGGTTTGGTGTCATTGGATAATTGAGTGATTTGCAGTGAAATCAATTTTTATGGGACAGTTTCTATGCATACTGTACAGCCTGGATGCAAAGCAGCAATGGCAGGTATGTTGATGTCTGTGGGGCAGGTGTATTGCCTGCTGCATGCCTGCTGCTTACAGGCTCTCCATGTACTCCTTTTCCTCTTCATCAATCACCACCTTCCTTTGCATTTCCACCTGCTCACCCTCTTGCATGACATTCTTGAGTTTTGTCTGCAAGTCAAGCATGCACTCTGTCATGAATGAATTTGTGAAAGAACAGCTGATTACTGATTGCAGAGCATCATTGCCAGCAAAACATGAATAATGTTGGCTTGAGTGTTGTCTGTTGGTGTGTTTGTTTTTGGCATTCTTGTTCAGTTAGGGTTTTGAGAATTTGACGACACACAGAGCGAGTCAGAAGACCCTGAGCTAAGAAAAATAAGAAGAAACGAAGAACAGAATGAAAGAGCGAGAAGGCGCCCTTTCCCACCACACCACCGGCGCACGTTTTCACAGTCTCGCACATACTTGGCACGAGGAACACAGGTCTTCTTTCCTTCTATTCTTCCACATACCCTTTTTACCGCCCTTCTCCTCCTTGCACGAGCAGACAAGCGGTTGCATCCCACCATCATCCCTACGTTCACCACGGTGTCCGGGTCACTGTTCTGATTTCATAGACACGTTGCCTATTCCCCAACTTTGACGTCGTCTTTCGATTCCGAATAACTGTGACCCAAACCTCATCCAGCTCTCCTCCTCACATCGCCGCATCACTCACTATCATCATGGCCGGCAGCGCCGACTCTCCTGTCCCTCCCAAGGGCGACACCTCTTGGAAGATCACCAACAAGATTGCAAAGGCCGAAAAGGAAGGCCGCATCTGGTGGAGCTTCGAGTACTTCCCTCCTCGTACTGCCCAAGGTTTGACCAACCTCTATGACCGTATCGAGCGCATGGCCGACCTCGGCCCCGAGTTTGTCGACATCACCTGGAACGCAGGTGGTCGCACTTCCGACCTCACCGCTTCGCTAGTCAAGACCGTTCACACCTACATTGGCCTCGAAACTTGCATGCACCTCACCTGCACCAACATGCCCCGCGACAAGATCGACACTGCCCTCAAAGAGGCCAAGGAGTTCGGCTGCCGCAACATTCTCGCCCTTCGAGGCGACCCTCCTGCCGGTCAGTCCGAGTGGGAGCCTCATGCAGCCGGCTTCACTCGTGCAAAGGAGCTTGTCGAGTACATTCGCAAGAACTACGGCGACTACTTTGCCATCGCCGTCGCTGGTTTCCCCGAGGGCCATCCCGAGGCCGTTGACGGTGCCGAGAAGGAGCTCGAACGTCTCAAGGAAAAGATCGACGCCGGCGCCGACTTCATCTTCACCCAGATGTTTTACGACTTTGACATTTTCGCAAAGTGGGTCAAGGATGTACGAGCTGCAGGCATCACCTGCCCCATCATCCCCGGTGTCATGCCAATCCAGACCTACGGTGGCTTCCAGCGTGCCACTGCCCGATTCGGTACCCTCGTTCCCCAGTACTTCCACGATGCCCTCGATCCCGTCAAGGACGACGACCAAAAGGTACGAGAGATCGGCACCCGTCTCGTCGGCGACATGTGCAAAAAGATTCTCGGCACTGGCCTCGGCATCAGCGGCCTGCACATCTACACCATGAACCTTGAAAAGGGCTCACGCATGCTCCTCGACTACCTCGGCCTCACCCCCTCGGTCAACCAAGTGAGCCCGCTTCCATGGACCCCCAGTCTCACGCCCAAGAGGCGCGATGAAAAGATCCGTCCCATCTTCTGGGCCAACCGTGCCAAGAGCTACGTCAACCGTACCGAGACTTGGGACGAGTTCCCCAACGGTCGATGGGGCGATGCTCGCTCACCCGCCTACGGCGATGTCGACGCCTACGGTGTCAAGCTGCGATACTCGAATGACGAGGCCAAGCAGATGTGGGGCGCCCCCACCTGTCTCGACGACGTCAAGGCCCTCTTTGAGCGCTTCTGCGCGGGTAAGGTCAAAGCACTTCCATGGTCCGAGACTCCCGTCGCGCGCGAGACCTCGGTCATCAGCGACAAGCTCACCAAGATGAACCAGCTCGGCTTCCTGACCATCAACTCGCAGCCCGCCGTCGACGGTGCCCGCAGCGACGACAAGGTTCACGGCTGGGGTCCCAAGAACGGCTACGTCTACCAGAAGGCATATCTCGAGTTCTTCGTCTCGCCCGAGGACCTGGACGCCTTGATTGCCAGAATCGAGGCCGACCCTCAGATCACATACCACGCCGTCAACTCGCAGGGCGACATGCGCACCAACACCAACTCGGAAGCGCCCAACGCCGTCACCTGGGGCGTGTTCCCGCACTGCGAAATTATCCAGCCCACCATCGTCGAGTCGATCTCGTTCTTGGCCTGGAAGGACGAGGCGTACGAGATTGGCAGGAACTGGGCCAAGGTGTACGAGCCTTCATCTCCCTCGCGCAAGTTCCTCGAGGACATGTTTAACAGCTACTTCCTCGTCAACGTGGTGCACAACGACTTCAAGGCTGCCGACGCGATTTTCGAACCGTTCCTGAGCGCTTCCAAGGCGACCAGTCCTGTCAACGGCTCCCTGTCTGGTCTGGGTGCAACTGTCAGCGACGCAGCTGGGCGTGTAGCTGAGTCGATCTCGTCGCTCGCCAACGGCATCTCGAACGGAAACGCATCTGCACCTGCGCCCGCAGCCTGACCCGACCAGGCTCCCTTTCACTCAACGCCTTGTGGACGCTCCCCTTACAATTCACGGCTAGCATCAACTGCGCGCCTTTGCTCGTCTTGGAGGCTTTTGACCCCCTGGACCTACCCGATTGACTCTTTCTTTCTTTGGCATCCAACCACATGTTTTTTCTGTTTCTCTTGGACATTCTCGGAGCTTCTCAACGTAACGTCACGCACTTCTTCTGCCCTTGCTTTCAACAATGCGTCCTGCTCTCCCAGATACCTGCTTCCCAGCTGCATTTCTCCATAATCATTCGCACTCTATACTCTGTTCGCACTTCTACGTCATTTTCATACCTCGATCTGCTTGTACGACTAGTTCAACCTTGTCTCGTCTCTAATGCTGTTCAACACCTGCACGACTCATACAATCAGACTAGGCTATACAATCATATAATCATATGCATTCTCGTCCTGGTGTGCCATTGGGAAGGTGTGTGCCGTGGTGAGGAAGTTGGGACTTTAGATCGGGATGCCGATCTAATTTACTGGCCGCCCAGCTCCACAATCGGGTGAGTTTCTCGGGGCGAGCGCGCGGCGAAGGCGAAGGCAAAATGCACGCCACGGCTGAGTGTGTCGCCGCCATTCTGAACGTGCATTGACCCGTCAATGAGCTGCGCAATCGTCAACCAAAAAACCCTTTCATCTTTGCTCTCGACTCCATCGTCCACCAGCCTTTAAATCCACCACCCAAGCATCCCACATACTACCGCACCAGACGACGCTCGCTTCCCATTCTAGCATCTAACGCGGACACCTCAACCCGCTCTCACTCGTGATCAGCTGCAACGATGGTCAGCCTCACCACCTCGGACAACGAGCAGTTCACCGTCGATCGCGACGTCGCCGAGAGATCTGTGCTCATCAAGCAGATGCTCGAAGGTATGTTTCGACGTAGAGTTGCGGCGGTGCTCGCAAGCTGTTTCTCACGATGAGCAAGGGAGGATCTTGCATCGAGCCAGCTTACTAATCTGGATTGCCACCTTTCTACCTACAGACATCGGAGACACCGACCAGCCGATCCCACTTCCCAACGTTTCTTCCAACGTGCTCAAGAAGGTAAGCTTAGCGAGCTTAGCGCGGTTCAGCTTGATTCAATGTTCAATCACGACACATATCTGACTCTTTTCCTACCGTTTCCACATCACCCAGGTTCTTGAGTACTGCTCTCACCACCGCAGCGACCCTCCCGCACCTGCCGACGATGCCGAAGAGTCGCGCAGACGTACCACCGACATCTCGGACTGGGACGCAAAGTTCATCCAGGTCGACCAGGAAATGCTCTTCGAGATCATCCTCGCTGCCAACTACCTCGACATCAAGCCTCTCCTCGATGTCGGCTGCAAGACTGTGTAAGTGTTGGACCTGGAGTTCTGGTTCAAGGCTCACAAGCTCGAGCTTGATATCCTGACATTTTGAAACTGTACCTCGTCAACCTCCGCCTTTGACAGCGCCAACATGATCAAGGGCAAGACACCCGAAGAGATCCGAAAGCTCTTCAACATCCAGAACGATTTCTCACCAGAAGAGGAGGCACAGATCCGAAAGGAGAACGTGAGTGCTCGGGTCATAAAGTCGCATCTATTGAAATCATGCTTTGCGCCAACAACAATACTCTGCTCTCGATACTGACGTTGTTTCTCCTCACGATTGCCCCGGAAACAGGAATGGGCCGAGGACCGTTGATCGACCCCTCCGTCAAGCTTACTGTGTACGATATGCTTTCGAATTGCGCAAAGATTTTGCCTCATGCGGATTGTCCCTGATCCACTGCTTGTGAGCGTGGAGTCGTTGTGGTGTTGCAGCACGCTGATCAGCGTCGGACACAGCAAGATCACCCAACCCACCGTCTGATTAGGCCCGTGACACGTCGATTGTCCTCTGCGTGTGTCCCAGAGCTAATCACCTGACAACAACAACGCATAACGCGGTGGCGTATTCCGTCAGCTCACGGAATGACTAGATGTCGACACATTCTTCCCTTCTGACAGCTTCCTCATTCCAAACATCGTTCGTCTCCATCACAATGCTTTCGTTCACTGGTACACAAGGTTCTGGGTCTTGGCCAAGCATGTGCTAACCCTAAGGCTTCATCAAGGCCTCCTAGTCATGATATCCCAGGCTTCAAATATGTGCATCCCATCTTCTGCTAAAACGCACGTTGTCTTGGTACATATAGGATGCCCGACGTACAAACACTCCGCTCCTCATCGAATTGCAGGACACTCTGATCAGCTTTCTCCGTCGACGAGGAAACTGCTATATAAGCCGTCCCTCTTCTGCTGTTTCTGCTAGATATATGCATGCCATCCCCAGCTCTTCCAAGGCCAGACAATCTCCGCCGATGGCCTCCACGGCAGAGCGACCTTTTGTCGCCGTGCAGAAGTCCGAGATGCTACATCCGATCGACCTATACCACACACCTTCCCCGCGGCCTGTCAGCAATGTAGGCGCTTCCGGGTCAACAAGCGCCTCAGGATCGAGTCCTACGACCAAGCAAAAGCGGGCGTCTCGTGCTTGCGATGTATGCCGTATGTCGTTGCGGGATCTGCTTGACGACAAGTTCGACTCAGCTGAACCATTCTCGACTTCTCCGTTTGCTCTTCAACTACAGGCAATAATCATCGCAAATGTCCAGGGCCCGCACCCGGCTCAGAAGCTTGTGAACGATGTATCAAACAGCACAAGGTGTGCACGTGGAACGAGCACAGGAATCGCGCGGTTCGTCAGGCCGCCATATCCGCATCGCCTAAAACGCCAAAACGGAGAAAGATTTGTATCCGACGATCCAAGTCGACTGCATCGCCACTGCCATCCATCCCGCCCTCGAAGCCTCCACAGCTCAACGAGTCGGATCCATCCTCGTCTTCGCCTTTGTCCTCGAGTGATGAGGATGCGGAGCCTGCTACCCCTTTGGAGTATCGCCACCCGCTAGCATCCTCGACAAGTCACGATGTAGGTCCTGTACACGAAAGCGAGGACTTTATGGCACACGATCCCACAGCTCCACCTGAGGTAACCAAAGGGAAGCTTCCGCAGCAGCCAGTCCAAGCAGAAGCGCTACCCGAGTGGTACATGGCTTGCATGGCGGTGGCGGACAAGTACGACCTCCTCCTCTTCCCCATGCCGCTCGAATCGTGGGAGGACCGGCAACTGCGTGGCGGTGGGGTTTCGCAAGCCGACGTTGGACTGCGATGCATCGCGCCTAGCTATGTCGACCCGCCTCCGTCAAAGGTAGAGGCGATGGAGATGCTCGATCTTCTCCTGCTCGAGATGCGCACGTTTCCCGGTACCGTTTTGACTTCTGCTTCCACGTCCAACCCAGCTTTGTTTTTTCAGAGAGAGATGGAAGCGGCTGCGTCGTCCGACGAAGAACCCTTCATCTGCGTGGATCTGAACGAAGCCTCTTCGATCGATGGCACCGGTAGCATCGAGCTAGCCCCTTCTTGTCCCGCTCCCCCCGCCCAAAGCATCGACGTGATCATCGACGACATCGACACATCCGAGCGCGAACCCGACTTCTCCTTCGACTTTGTCATGATCGACCCCCCGCATTCGTCACACCAGATCGAGCCCTATGGACACAAGCATCAGCCGGACCGCTTCGACCCGTTCCTCTTCTCCCCTTGCACTTGCCTTTCAACTTCACGCCTGCAACAACTCACCTCGTCGCCCCCGACCAGCCTCACAAGCGTTAACGACTCCTCCCAAGAATCTCAGACTCAGGACGAACAAGCTTCCTGGGACAAATGCATGCCAGATGTGATCGACGATGCTGCGATCGAGGCAATGATGGACGATTGGTTGCGCCTCGATCCCGAGCAGCGGCTCGACTGAGTTACGTGAATTTAATGCGCACACCCACGACGCATATCAAAAGAAGGCAATCTCATATCGTTTCGTTGCAGAAAAGCTCAATGTTGCGTGAAGCAAGTCCTCTTTGTATTACAGTAGAAAGTTCTTTGAGATTGCAACGCCTCAGTCGTCATCTTCGTCCATGGCTGCGACAGCTGCTATTGCGGAGCGGTCGGGCTGCTCGTCAACCGGACCTGCAGCAGAGCGTCGGCTGCGGGATCGTCGTCCACCGCCGCCTTCAGCATCCGGATCGAGATCTTCACCCGCTTCACCGGCTTCCGCACGTAGAGCTGCCAGCTCCTCGTCTCCGTCGACCGTGCCATCGTCGTCTTCGCTAGCATCCTCCTCATCGTCGTCGTCAGTGTCATCGTCCTCAGCATCGTCGTTGGCCTGATCGTCACCCTGTTCGTCCTCGTCGCGGTCGCCAGCAGCGTCGCCATCGCCGTCCGCATCGATGCTTCCCTCTCGTCCCTTATCCTCATCGCGCCGATGGTCAACAGCACCATTCGCCATAGCCTCAACACCGTCTTGTTCAGCCAGAGCATCCTCGATCTCCTCCTCCTCCTCGTAAGGGTCGAGCTCTCCGACGTCGTCGACCTGACTTCGCAGATGGAGCCTGCGCAGTTGCTCCCTCTCGTGAAGCTGGCGATTGGACAGAACGATGGCATCCCACTTGCCCGGATACCTTCGGTCTCGGTTGCGGAGCCTCTCGTTGTTGGCAAAGCGCGATCGCCAAACACGCAGGGTGAAACGCATGCCGACCTTGTGGTAGTAGGCGCGTGCCTTGGGTCGAGATTCGCTAGTGACGCCTTGATCGTCGGGCTGCTCGCTGCGCTCCTTGCCTTTGGTGGCGGCGGATCTCCTGGATCTCTTTTGGCGTTCGTACTCGGATTGTGGGGGGAGGGTGGAGTCGACCTGACCAGCAGCAGCACCGTCCTCGGCTTCGTCGGCTTCATCGTCGTCGCCAAAGAGGTCGTCATCTTCATCCTCGTCCCTGGGTCTAGACGAGGCGGTTTTGACACCTTTGATAGGATCGACGTCGGCATCCGGGTCTGGGTCGGGGATGCCGTCGTCGAGGGTGAGGAGAAGAACGTCGTGTGCGCTCTCCGTGGTATCTTTGGGAACATAGTCACGCGAGAGCTTGAAGGGAGTCGCGTAGTCCTTCTTGAGCAGCTTGGACTCGGGTTGGTTCTCATCGTCGTCGTCCTCAACTTCGGGAGGGACGGGGAACTTTCCGGTCCTTCTCCTCTTGCGCAGTCTGCGGGCATTATTGTCCTCGACATCATGATTGTCGATGAGCGTCATGGGCGCTTCGGGGTCTTCGGAGATCTCTTCACCAGCAGGAAGGTAATACGAGACACGCTGCTCTCCGTCTGCAGCACTGACCGGGCGGAAGAGGGCAACGTCGAGACGAGGGTCGGGTTGAGGAACACCGTTGATGATGCGACCAGGATGGTCGATGAAACGCACAACTTGGTAATCTGTGGCCCAAGTCTCGGGATCTGGGAGGAAGTCGAAGACCTGCACCGCCTTGACACCTTTCTTATGTGGGTGAACGAGGCTGGTAAGGGGCTTCTGCGCATCGGTGAAAGATTTCTGGATCTTTGCGAGTTGTGCCTCTCTGGAGACGTCGATGCGCTCTGTGACTTTAGGTTTCTGGACCTGTTGCTGGGCGTTTCTTTGCTGTGCACTGAGGTACTCGGTCCTTCGCAGCCAGGTGACGTCGTCGGCTGCGAGTGTAGCTCTGGCACCTGGGCCGAGGGATTGTGTGTGACGCTGCTGCATGGCGGCTTGGAGGGATGCTTGTGCAGCGGGATCGTCGGTGGCTTGCAAGGAGGTGATGAGCCCAATCGCACCTGAAGCCGAAGCGGACGACGCTGAGGGAGGAAGGTTGGACGCAAAGTCTTGGAGTAGAAAGGCGTCTGCATCGTCGAGGTCTTGCGCATCGAGTTGAGCGGTAGCAGGAACAACGACTTCGGAGAGATCGCCTTCCCAGAGGTTTTGGAAGTTGGCGAGATCGATGGGCATACCAGCATGGACATCGACGGCCATAGGGATGGGCTGCTGGCTGGCGAGGCGGTCTGCAAAGTGTGGATTCGCATATCTAGAGGGTTCTGTGGGGATCTTGACGAGCTTTGGCGGGTAAGGAGGGACCGGGATGGGGTTGGGATACCTGACGCGGTCGATGAGTTCACGCTTGGAACGCGAGCTGGAAGCGGAAGAGCCAGCACCGGAGGCGGCACTAGTGCCGTTCGAGTACGACATGTCTTTGAGCCGAACCGCCTTGAAGCATGTATTCGAGGAGAAGGGAAGGAAGGATGAATCTCGATAGATGCGCACGCAGCTCGACACTCTCAACAAGAATCCCCAAAAGCGCTTCTGCTTCACGCGTCGCTTCGGAGCCGAGATTCCTGACTGTTTTGAAGAGGCGACGTAACAATTACAAAAAAACCGCCACGCGCGCACGGCAGGTGGAGTTGTCGCCGCCTGAAACGTGTTTGGCCCCTGAGACGCTCGCTGCTGGGTGGTCTGTGGGCAAAAATGCGAACCGGACCTTAATGAAATCATGTTTTTTTGCGAGTGAGGCTGAGAGCCTGACGGATTTTTGTATGAAATGGACACGCTTGTCAGCCTTTTGCGCTCTTCCATACCACGTCGGCGTTTACGTTGGCTCTTCCCTCTCGATCGCCATCCATCATCGTGGCTCAGCTCAGCTCGGCCTGACTTGACCTGGTCTTTGCCTCACCTCCACCCCTGCCTCCAAAGAGCGAGACGACGGCGACCACGAACGCGACCACTTTGGCGATGCAGTCGTCACCTATGCTCATTCGTCCACGCCATCGACTTCGGCACCCTTGATAACTAAGCTTTCATCCAACACGCATGCTCGGCGCTCTTCATCGCTGAAGAGCTGCTGCCTTGCATCGCTGCGAGAGAATCATGTCGACGACCAACAAACACAGTGCAGGCAGCTATGCCAAGTCCTTTCTCGATTCGCTCTTTGCAACAAAAAATGGTTCGCTTAACCATCCCCAGTCCTTCTCTTCCAGCTCGACCACAGCTACTGCCAATACCACGGCATCATCCGCGTCCTCGTCTGTCGCAACCTCGATCGGCGTAGCTCCTCTTCTCACCGCTGCGTTCAAGCCTCATAAGCCATCTTCTCTCTCATCGTCAGCATCGGCTTCTGCCTCTGAAGATGGCACTGCCGACAAGGACGCATCCGGCTACGATGCCTACTTGCCATCCACCCTCTTGTCCCAAACGGAGTATGTTGAAGAGAATGCCAACGACAACGACGCCGACGACGACGATGACGCCTCGTCCATGGCCACCTCTCCGCCACTCTCTTCTTCCTTCAAGGCACAGCAGCTTTCCCTCCAAGCCCTCTCTCATCATCGCACCTTTTCCTCCATCAGCAGTCGCAGAACCTCAACCTCGGCTCCGACTCCGGACTATGCTGCAGACATTCTCGCCATGCTCAATGACCAACATCTCGACGAGGAGGAGCGCATCGACAAGGTCAGAGCCACGCTAGCCAACGCGCTGTATGCCATCGAAGGTGTTCCCTCGCCATCCGCACGCATCGACAACCTCGTGCTCGATCTCATGCACCGTCATCGCGAGGATGTCCAGCCCACCGGCGTCCAGTTCCCGTCCAATCCCAACCAGTCGCCTGTCCGCCGTCCTGCCAGCATCCGCACTTTTTCCACGTCGCGTCCATGGACCCCCACCAGACCGTCCTTTTCGCCTGCCGCGTCGTTTGCTGCCGCTCCTACTGACCTGACGCCTCCCGCGTTTGGCATTGCGCAACGACCAACTTCTCCGCATCTTGGTTCTAGTGCCTTGGCCTCCCTCACCTCGACCACCAGTCCCGTTTGGTCCTCTGCCAGCGTCAACACCGCCGCTAGCCCACGACCCCACCCTGGCGTCATTGGCTCCGGCTCACCACGCGCCTCACCAAAGCCATGGAATCGCACCCTCTCCAACCTCTCCACCACCAGTCTGACGTCTTCCAACGGTGCTGCCTCTGCCACTGCTTCGCCCATGTCCTCGCTTCCTCCAGGTGTCATTGGCAACGCAGCTAGCCGACCTGCTTCTCCCTCGCCCTTTGGTTCGCCCAAGCTCAACATAGCAGCTACCGAATTCAAACCGCGTACAGGCTCTTCTTCCGCCTCTGCTGCTGCTCCAGCTGCATTCACACCATCTCGTCCAGCGCCCCATCTCGTGCGTCGTCCAAGCTCCAATGCAAGCAGCACCCATCTCGCCCTGGCAAACAAGAGCCACGCCGGCGCCGGCGACGATGACGACGATGAGTTTTCGCCCTTCGGTACCATCAAGCCTGCACAGCAGCAGCCACTCAGCTATGCCGGCTTGACGACCTACGATCCTGATACCGGCTGGACCTCGGCGCATTCGATCGGCGGTGCCGACGCATACAACAGCAGCTGGCCCGAATCAAACCTAGGCGCTGCATTCGGCTCCTCGGAAGGCGATGCATCGGGTCCTGAGCCAACAGCGCCCCTCACGCCATTCGACATGCTCTACTCGATCCTTGTCACCGGCACCAAAGCTGGCTCATCCGAATGGAGCCCAGAACAGGTCGACGAGGCGCTCGTCATGCACAACTATGACGTCGAAAAGACCTTGAATGCCATCTGGGAGAACGACGGCAAGCCGTTGGGTGACGGCACGCGCTCGTTGCTGTCCAGTGGCCCTTCTGCCCCTCGTATGCCCCCCGGCGCATCATCATCGATCAGCTCGCCCCGTTTTGCGCCGGTTCCTCTGCCAGCTACCGCTGGTGTCAAGGCCGGAGTCAACGTCATGTCCAGGGAAGCTCTCGGCCTTTCTTCTGCTCGTGGTCAGCGTCCTGCCCTATCAAGATCCGGATCCTCGCAGCTCACACCGCGATTCGAAGCAGCAGCTGCCCAATCCACAACCGGTGCTGGCGCCAATCGCGTCTGTAGATACTACCTGGCGGGCGAATGTCGGCGAAGCGACTGCCGCTTCTCGCACGATTTGGACAACCGAGCCGTCTGTCGATACTGGCTTAAGGGACACTGCGCTCACAATCCGTGCAACTTCTTGCACGACTACGATGCGCTCAATCAGCTCGCTACGGGCATCGTGTCGGGTCTTCACGTCAACGAAGACAACACTCATCAGCCAGCAGCGGCCACATCTGAGGGCGTTGATGGGTGGGGAGGGAGGGGCCCCTCGAACGGAGGCAAGGACGACTTTCCCGAACTTGGCGCTGGAGGCAAGGATGCATCGTCCAAGACGTCGTACGCTGTTACGCTTGGAGCAGGCGCTGACCCATCCAGAAACAGGTGGGCTTCTACTGTGCAGAAGAGGGTGCCGACAGATGCTGCGACCAGGGCGCAGAGCGACGGTCAGGGTATCATTAGCATTCACTCCAAAGCTGTCCCCATACGCTCACAGCCCGCCGCGAGCACCTTGGATACCAAGGCGTCCGGCAAGGGTGCTAGTGCGGCCCCACGGGCCTCAGCGCGACTACCTCTGCGCCCTTCTGCTCTCCTGCCCACGCTGTTGACGGGAAGCAGTGCAGCCGAGACATACCAGACACACCGAGGCGACGCACTCTCGCTTGCAGAGCAACGTAACAAGCTGCTCGCACGAGCTTCAGAAGCGTATCGAAAAGGTGATGTCGATTCAGCAAAGAAGTTTAGCAAGGAAGCATCGTCGCTCAATCACCAGTACGAGGACGAGTCGCGCACCGCGGCTCATGCCATCGTCAAGGAGCGTATACGCGAGCTGCGCTCTCGTCTCAACGATCCGAATGCGTCGGGCGCCAACGCGTCCTGCCAGAGCAACGAAGCGGGGGCACGAAACTTGCGCGGCAAGATTGTAGGCAGCGGACTCGGGCTCTGTCTGGGTGTCGTACGCCCAGGAGCGCTTCAAGGCAGCCAGGCGTCGTCCATTACGGCTAATTTGTCAGTGGACGAGCGCACAGAATGTCTATTGGATCTGCACGGTCTGCATGCAAAGGAGGCGGTGGAGCTGACCGAAGAGTTCTTGCTCGGCTTGGAGGCTGAGGGCATGCAAGGGCTGGCGTACCTGGCTATTGGAAAGGCGAAGCACAGTAGCAAGGAGACCGACAAGAGAAGGGTCAAGGTGGGCGGGTTCATCAAGCAGTTCCTCAGCAGCTATTCGTATCCGTTTGCTGAGAGCGATGGCGTGCTTGTTGTTGATCATCTCACCCATTCATGAACGAGGGTAGTAACGGACAATACAATGCGAGAATTTGATAAGAGGTTAGATGGATTGTGTTGGATCGACATGGCTGAGTGTGTGAACGTGTGCTTGATGCGTAGAGACGACCAGTGAGTTGTTGAGGCAGGAAGAGGCAGGGGATGGTGAGCTTGTTTGCTGCGAAAAGCTTCGGATTTCGGCGATGCCCAAGTTTTCTTGCGGTTTGAGCTTTTCTTCCTCCACACCCTCCACACCCTGTTCTTCTACTCGACCACCTTCTCGACTCCCTCCCCCTCTCTCCTCCTTCTTCAATCTCACCTTACAACCCACTCAGCCACCAGTTATCGTCACATACAGCACCGGTCTCTGCATGGCACATTCCATACCGGCACTGCGACTGATCGACCGTCTCCCCGTGATCGCGGTACGATCCCTGACTACAACCCGTTGCACTCCTCAAGCCGGCAACACACTCTCGCGGATCTGGCAGCGCAAGATGGAAACCAAGGAACGCTATCGTGACTGGACCAAGAAGTCTCTGCTTTCGCGGATTGCCGAGCTCGAAGTGCAGACCACCTCCCTACGAGCAGTACAGGCGAGAGCCGAGACTGATGCGCACGTTGCCAGGCTCAACACTGGCGCCGCCGGTAAGCTCGACGACGACACCGCAGTAGCGGCAAGGAAAAGGGGCGGGAAGGGGAAGAAAGAGAAAAAGCCAAAAGAGTTCGATTTCGCCTCTTCGCCCTGTCGCAAGATCGCACTTCGTTTTTCGTACGATGGAGCGGGATATTCGGGTCTCGCTGCCCAAAACGCTGTGCCGGGGAGTGGGGCGGGGAGCACTTTGCCCACAGTGGAGGGAGTGTTGTGGGATGCACTGTGTACAGCGCGCCTGGTGGATCCTGCGCTGGGGATGGAGGGCGCCGGCTTCAGTCGGTGTGGAAGAACGGATCGTGGCGTTTCGGCTGCAGGGCAGGTGGTGGCGCTTTGGGTGCGCAGTAAGAAGGTGAACCAGTGGTCGGAGCGTCTGGAACTGCAGGAACAGTTTTCTCATTCATCACTCGCCAAAAAATGGCAAGAAGGATGGTCAGAGCTGCAGGCGAACAGGGACTCAAAGCTCGAAGACGTAGAGTTGCCGTATGTGTCGATTCTAAATCGGATCTTGCCGCCATCGATTCGGATTCAGGCCTGGTCTCCCGTCAGAAGCAACTTTTCGTCCAGGTTCGATTGCGCCTATCGACACTACAAGTACTTTTTCCCCTCTGGGCCACCGTCGCTCTTCTATCCACCCACATCTTCCGCCTCAGTCGCAACCACCACCGCTGGGATGCCATCTCAAGACGCAGGCCCAACACGGCTAGACATCCCGCTGATGCGTGACGCCGCGCGTCGTTTACTCGGCGAACACGATTTCCGCAACCTGTGCAAAATCGACGCATCCAAGCAGATCACCAACTATCGTCGACGCATCGATGGGGTGAGCATAGACCGGGTGTCTTCGCACTGGCCGTCGACGCACAGCAGAGTTACTGACGACGGAAAGGATGGAGGGGAAACGGAGCATATGTACGTGCTCAACCTGCGCGGAACCGCGTTTCTGTACCACCAGGTACGCAACATTATGGCAATTCTCTTTCTCGTCGGAGCCAAACTCGAGGCGCCGTCGGTGGTCGAAGAACTGATGAACGCCGAAGTGGGTCAGATCGCGGCAGATAGGGTCAGGATGCGGTTAGCTGCACAGAGCGTGCCACGGGACACTGCGACCGCAGACGATAGCATCAAGTGGTGGCTCCCCGTCAACGCCACGGCATCTTCCGCTGAGGAAACACCACAGGGTCTGCCAATGTGGATGCACTCCGCGCTCACTTGTTCCCCGGAGGACTTCGCAGACGCCGATGCGCGGCTGGAGGTGTACGCGACGAAACCGAACTACGAGATGGCTGCGGATCGGCCGCTCGTTCTGTGGGAGTGTGGGTTTTTACCCTCCGACGTGGAGTGGAGGACGGGCGCATACGACGGTCCGCTCTCGACCATTACGGCGCACGGAGCGGCGGAGAATCTGGTCACGGCAAGCAATTCGCTTCTGCGCGTACACAAGATCTGGACGCAACACGCCATCTCGACCGAGCTCAGTCGGCACTTTGTGCTCGCGTCTCCCAGCGCGCATACGGGCACGCTCCCGAGCAGGACGCTATTCGACGAGGCGTGCTTCCCCTGTTTGCCCACACCCAATAAGAAGGGGGAGGGGGAGGGAAAGGGCAGAGAAGCGAGTGCAGTGATTCCGCTTGGCAACGGGACAGGGAGGGGGGCGGTGAATTATATCCCACTCAAACAGAGGCCGAGAGAGGAACCCTATGAAGTGAAGAATAGACGATGGGCGGAAACAACGGGGAAGCGGCGGGCTGAGAAGAAGGCGGCGCTTGGACAACAGCTGCCGAAGCAGCAACAAGGGGAGGAGGAGGAGTAGGGGGCGTGCGAAATTGAAGGAGAAAGACAAGTTCGGTTCTTCAAAGTGACGAAACTCTCGTTTTCATCATCGCGGTCGGTGCGTGATGTCATGTCTCGCTGCTTGGACAGGCTCTTTTCACCAATGATTCACACGAACGACGACAGCGTTTCAACCAGGCACGACGCAAGCAGAGATGAGAGAGGTAAGACGCATTGAAAGAGCGCAATGTCGTGAGAATCAACCGGTACTTGTACATTGATGGACAAGGCAGGCACAGAGAAGAGCTGCTTCGCCCTTCTTAAAACCGAATCGGACCCTTAACACGTGGGAAAGGAACAACATCCTTCACACTGGCCGTATCGCTCACCCACGCCAACAACCGTTCCAACCCTAACCCAAACCCAGCATGCTCCACACTCCCACCGAAACGTTTGAGATCGTCCAAATACCAGCCCAACCTATCCATCGCGCCCTGCTCGCCGTTCTTGGCCAGATCGTGCAAGTTCTGAGCCAGGCTCTGTGGTCGATGCTCGCGGACAGATCCACCGACGAGCTCGCCCAGTGCAGGGATGAGCAGGTCGAAGCATTCTACTAATGTCAGTGTAGCCGGGGAGGACGAGGAGCGTTTCATGTAGAACGCTTTTTGGTCGAGCGGGTAATGCGTGACGAAGACGGGTCCGAGTTGTGCTGCCAGCCAGCGCTCGTGTTCGCTGGCCAGCCCTTGGGTGGGCTGGGGGGCGACGTGGAATGTTTCCCGCGGTGCGTTGGAGAGCATCTCGAATGCTTCGTTGTACGTGATCCGCTTCCACGCTTCGCCATCGACAACCGCCTGCAGCATGGCAAGATGCCTTTCGTCCGCCAACAGTTCCATATCCTCCTCACCTTTCAACGCGGATCGAATACCGCATCGAATCATCCCCTCGGTCACATCCAGAATCCCTTTCAAATCCGTAAAGTACATTTCGACTTCCAACATCCAAAACTCCGCCAAATGACGATTAGTCGCACTCCCCTCCGCCCGAAACGCGGGGTTGCACGTCCACACCCTTCCCAAACCCAACCCCGCCGCTTCCAGGTGCAGCTGCGAGGACACAGTCAGGTACGCCGACGACCCGGACCAGAACGACGTCAGAGGCTGGGCGGAGCGAACATCGCTATCCGTTACGACCTGGAACACTTCCCCCGCACCCTCGCAGTCGCTACTGGTGAGGATCGGGCATGCAACTTTCACAAAATCGTTACTCGTCAGAAACTCTCCCATCCCCTGCTCGAGTCGCTGTCGTGTCCGCGCCACTGAGGCGTAGCGCGGCAGTCGACCGAGAAGGTGAGGATTACGACGCTCAGAAAGCGAAGCAGAGTACCCGCCCTGTTCGGCTGCCGTGCTGTTGTGCTGAATCTGCACCGCAGCGAGTGGATAGCTCGTGTCGCAGTTCGAAAGCACTTCTACAGTCGCAGCATCCAACTCGACTTCCTGCCCGCGCTTCGTCCCGCGTCCTGGCTTGAGATGCCCCGTAAGACGCAGTGCTGTGCCGACAGTGAGACCTGGGAGACGGTCGATCTCGGACGAGGGGGAGTCCTTGGAGCTGCGTACGACAGCTTGCAGAGAGCGAGACCCGCCGAGAGAGCCGTCGGAGAGTTCGAGAAAAGTGATGGATTTTTGCTTGCGGGTGGAACGGAGCCAGCCTTTGACCTCGACTGGGACAGGGTCTGTGGAGCCGGATTGGAATGTTTGTTGCACGCGTGCGAGCAGCTGTTCGAGGCTTTCCGGTACTACAGCGGCAGCAAGAGACGATGCCGATAAAGTACACCTCGCGGTGGTGGTGGAGAAATTTCTGCTGGAGCTGCCGAACTTGGTACCTGTGCTGCCCGCGCCACTACCGTTGTTGCGCTTGCGGTTGCTCAAGTTTTCTCCAAACATGTCGCGCTTGGTTCTCGTTCTTGATGGTCTCGGCGCAGCAGCGGCCAACACACCGCCAAAGGAAGACGACGAAGCATCCTCCCAAGGTTTGGACTTCGTTGTTGCACCAACCTCGAGCTCGCGCCAGATGCCTTCGATGTCATACGTGAAACGAGCCTGTTCGGTCATGACGTGGACCATGCACCAATCGGCATCGACAAGGCACCAATTGCCATCGCCCTTTTTGCTGCCAGTCTTGCTCTTGCTTGTCACCCCAAGCGCAGAAGCGTCAGACGCAGACATGACTAGCCCTTCGTAACGTACCGGTTGAATTCCAGGCGTGTCGTCTTCCTCTTCCAAAAAGTCGTCTTCTTCGATGGCGGGCGACTCGCCATCCTGCACCAGCTCGCTCTCCTCTTCCTGCAACCGGCGGATCTCGGCGAGTTCGGACATCTCGCGCTCAGCAGCTCGCTCAGCCGCTCTCCGGTCCTGTCTGCTCCTCATTTCTCCGGAGACGGCCCACTTGCCCGAGCGGAGGATACGACGGATGCTTTCGGTGGAGACGCGGAAGCGGTGACTCAGCTCTACCACATCGAATTGTTCTGGGTCTGACGAGTGGAGCAGGCGAATACCTTCCTGTGCTTCTCTGGAGAGGATCTTGGGCGGTCTCCAGCCGTCGGGGAATTTCTTCTTGAGTGCGATACGGTGAACAGCCCAGTCAGGGAGGCTCTTTCCAAGCTCGTGTTCGATCCTGGACATGCCCTTGGGTCGAGGTGTAACGGCGGGTGTGGATGGTTTAGGGGCGGAGGTGGACTTGGTGTATCGTGGAGCAGAAGGGCCTGGTCCAAGAAGCTCGTCCAGGTCGAACTCAGCTTCCATGGCTGGGGGTCGCTGATGCTTGAGGAATCGACCGACGTCGAGCGCAACCCTGCGAACACTGCCGGCTGCACTGCTCTTGACTTGAACCACAACGATCCAGTCGTTGGTTCCATATGCGTCGGAGCTGGGATCTTTGGAAAGCGAAGCTGGGTGGATTAATGTGATGGGCGTGAGCTGGTCTTCATCTTCGCTGGGCCTGGCTATCAAGTTGGCAGAGGGACCCGTAAGGAGATGCGACTTGAGTCTGGCGATGGCGTCGGGTTCTTCTACTTTTGGGGTGAGGGGGATGTATGAGAAGGAAAGTGTAGATGCAGCTGTTTCTGATGTAGTCGCCGGTAGAAGGCCAGGCTGAGCATCTGGTGATGGGGGTGCGTCTATCGTTTCTGTCTGCAGGAACCAGGGAATGGCGGGGTCGGTGCCGCTTAGCTCGTCGCTGATGTTGCTATTTGCAGATGCTGTTCCGAGAGTCTCATCAGTTTCTTCGTATTGTTGTACTGAGTGGCGTGGAAATTGGCGAGGCAGAGCACTGATGGACGACGAGGTGAGCATGCGCAGGGGAGCGCCAGCTTGGCGTTTTCTGGTTGCGTTGTGAGGCGGAACATTGAATGGCGAGATCGAAGCAGACTCTGCTTGACAAGCCGTGGTCGCAGTGAGGCTTGTTGGAGCCCTGACGGCAGACCATCTTGAAGCTCGTCTTGCGAGCATGCTGTCGATGATCGCAAGCCGGGATAGCTATGAGCTGAGGAGGGAAAAGGTGGTGAGAAGATGTTTCGAAAGCAAGAAGAAGAACGATATTTTACTCCACTTCTTCCTGACTGCAAAAAGCGACTTTTTTGCTTACTCAGCATGACTCCGCTGAGGAGAAGGGTTCCGTGAAGGTTGGAAATAGGACGGTCGGCTCTATCGAATGCGCAATTGCAATTTCAGATCCGTCTCGGAGCTCATCGTCTTCACGGACTAACACACCTGTAGACTCCAAGGTGCTTCACTACATCCCCTTCCTTCCTGCTACACACACACACACCTGCGAAAATGCCCGTCAAGCAACTCGACACGCCATACCCGGTCATCGACGCGGATCCGCACTTCTCGCGTGTGGTTCGCAGCTTCCGCAGCTCCGACTACGCTGCTATGGCGGGTGCGACGGCTGCATTCCCATCGGCCATCTACCTGATGGAGATGTTTGACCCAACACGACCTAAGCGTGGATTGGGCAGCGCTTTGCGACTTTCGACGTTCTTGGGACTGTGCGGTGGATTCCTGTTTGCATACCAGAGGTCATCGTTCCGTTTCTGGGGATGGAAGGAGAACGAGCTCGAGCAGAAGGCCAACCAGGCTGCTATTGACGCGGGCATCAAGCCTCCCGGTACGGATCCCAGCAAGAGCGACCTCACTCCATACATGCAGGGCGTGGCGCACAGGAACAGCGCCTTTTCGCAGTTGAAATTCAGTAAGTTGCCAGAGTAGTCGCCGGCACTAAGACAGACATTGGTCTTCTGCTACGACAAGGCTGTCGGGCTGCGGCTGCGAAGCTACAAATATTGTCGCTGCATTCGTATCGGGGCCATTTGCTGATTTGAAGCTTCACTTTGTCGCTCTGAACGATCCGCTGCTCACCCAAACAGGCACGCTTCCTTGGTTCAACCTGGTCGACCACCCATACCACGGCGGCAACAACTCGCAGGAGTCTTCGTAAACGTTTTGTCTGGTTGTCAGCCTACGAGAACCTTGTGTCATTGCAGTGCTTCTTCGAAATTGCAATGATAAGCCGAACAGCCTGTGTCGAGGCGTGATGCGAGGGCGAGTCGGAGTGCGTGACGAGGATACTTGCTCTTGATTTGAGCGGACGAGAAATTCAACGGGAGCGACGCCAGCTGAAAATTGGCTTTCCATACGGAGACTGACTACTGCTGAGCATTGTCGGGAAAGGGCCGACCAAGGCCTATTGTTTTGCACGCCTGCCCGTCTTATCGGCCATCTCCCGAACGCTTTTCTCACTCCCTAAAACGAGAGCCAAATCCTCAGATCAAACGCGGAACTGAGTGTGTATGGTGTGCATGCGCGCATTGGCTGCCGTCAAGTGATAAAAGTACAAGTGTGTGAAGTTCGATGAGTGTATGGAAGCAACTCGCATTGAGGAGAGAAAGGGAGGACGGGAGGAGAGACTCAGCGGAAAAGCAATCGGTTCAAAGCTGATTCTTGTTCGAAGGCAACTCCTCCAACGCCTGCTTCAGGTCCTTGTTATCCGGATCAAACTGCAACCCCAACTCAAACGCCTCCCTAGCCTCCTTCCACCTCTCCAACCCCACCAACGCCTTCCCCTTCCGGTAATGCCCCTTTGCCCAAGGCTTTTTCAACTTGGTCACGGCCTCTGCATCGCACAGTGCACCGATCCAGTCCTCGCAGCTCGCAAACGCCGCCGATCGATTGGCCAGACACAGGCTGAGCTCGTCTCTCGCCACCTGATTGGCTTCCCAAAGTGGGCGTGAGGCGGCGACGTCGATGGCGAGCGTGTACATCTTGACCGCTTCAGCCCAGTCCTTGTTTCGGTACGCCGTGTTGCCCTGTTCCTTCGCCTGGTTGATCGCCATGCTGCGTTGCGGTGCGATGGCGTTGGGTGGGGGTGGGAAGGCTACGTTGGGTGGTAGGCCTTGGATCGAGCGGATCAGCGCGTTGAGCACTGTCAGGTCCAGATCGGGTACGGGCGTGTGGAGAGTTTGTGTTTCCGGATCCAGCGCTAGAGGGACTTGTTGGAAGCCGGCGTCAGTGATGGCGAGTTGCTCGGCTGTAGGTGCAGGTGGTCCCTGCTGCTGTGGTGGTGCGTTCATTTTTGAAGCTCTGTGCGTGTGTGTGAGAGGGAGGAGCGAGCCAGCGCTGTGGCCAGAAAAGATCGACCGTTGGCTGAAGATGCTGCCTTTTGAGAGTAGACTGGAAGCTGAAGTAGGATCTTGATCGTTCGATCGAATCTGTGTGTGACGCAAAGAGAAGCAGGTAGCCAGGTAGTCGATGGAAGACAGGATGAGAAGGAGTGTGTGAATGATGGGGCGGAGGCTCAAAAGCGAGCTTCATTCTCGAAGTGTGTGACTTGCACCTACGGCTTTTGGCTCCACCTCATCAGTCGCGTCCAGCAGAAATTGCTCCTCCCGGCCGACTCGCGCCCTCCTCGCCATGCACGGACACACTGCAATTCAGGGTCCTCACAACCTCTGGACTTGCCTTCAACGACAGTATCTTCCCTTTGTCATCACTCTTCCGATCCTCCACCATCATACTGCTATTCTACCACGCTCGCACACAACAGTACAGCAATCATCTACGACTAAAATAGCTGTGCCCATCCAACGCATCCACAGCAGCCGTGCGTCATCCCAACGTGACAACACACGCACAAACCATGATCCGCTTCATCCTCGTCCAGAACCGACAAGGCAAAACACGTCTATCCAAATTCTACGTGCCCTACGACGACGATGAAAAGATCCGCTTGCGTGGAGAGGTGCATCGTCTGATCGCTCCTAGAGACCAAAAGTATCAGAGCAACTTTGTCGAGGTGAGTTTCGCCCTGCCGCTTTTGCTTCCATCCCCACCGATAGTAGCCATACTCAACAGCAACACTTGTTTCGCAAACAGTTCCGAAACTACAAGCTGGTATATCGACGCTATGCAGGCCTCTTTTTCTGCGTATGCGTGGATGCGAACGACAATGAATTGGCCTATCTCGAAGCGATACACTTGTTCGTCGAGGTATTAGGTGCGTCTTTCCCTCACCCCACACAAAGGCACATCTGGAGGAAAGACCAACTGACATCGATAGTTTGGGAATCACTTCCCGTGGCTGTTCACAGATGCCTTTTTTGGCAACGTATGCGAGCTCGACCTCGTTTTCAACTTTTACAAGGTCTATGCTATCCTGGACGAAGTGTTTCTGGCGGGAGAGATCGAGGAGACTTCCAAACATGTTGTACTGGCACGGCTGGATCAGTGTAAGTTGTTCACTCCGTCAAGTTGTGGCTGTATGTCGATTGGTGCTGACCTCGCTGTAGCTTTGCCTCTGGTTCCGACGATATCAGTGGAGAAACTCGATTGACGTACAATCAGCAACCTGTTCTTCTCTTGCTTATCCTTCGAAGCTTCCCTGTAATTGCACCGTCATCATTGTTTGTTCTGCACATTAAGTTGATCGTTTTGCCACGGACCAACACACACGCATGTACACGCTCTGGTTCAGATCTATGTTTTCGTCGCCTCTGACTTTCCATTCAGCTCCCCGCGCTTACAACTTAAAACTGGAGCCCGATACACCAGGCTCCCCCGCAAATCTCGCCACCTTAGCCAGCACCTCTCTCTTCTTCGCCACAACTTGCGTTTCTGATCCCTGCCCGAGCTCGTACAGAGTAGCCAAATTGAACACGACCGCGTCTGCGCTTACGATTTGCTCGGGATGGGTGGAGAGCAGGAGTTCGAGTTGGGAGAGCGATGTGTTGAGCTGTGCCGAGTAGAAGGTGATGATTGCTCCATTGAGGTGTTCTGCGGTCGTGGAGGGGGAAGGGAGGAGGGAGGAGGCGAGGGGGAAGTCGCCGGAGATGGCGTGGATGAGGGAGCGGGTGTGATTGAGCTGGCTGTGCGCGGTGGAGGGGAGGAGGGAGGAGGCGCGGTCGAGGAGGGCGGAAGCGAAGGCGAGATCGCCAGCTTGGATCCATAGTCTCGATGCTACCACTACGAGCTGTATCCTCTCTTCCACGGCTACGGGTTTTTCTCCGTCCTTGCGTAACGAGCTCTCGATGAGCGGCGTCACCACCTCGATGGCTCCCGCATAGTCTTTGGCCTCCGCCAGCGTGAACGCCAGCATCAGCCCCACTCTCTCCGCTCTACCTCCCCACGTTCGAATGTCCTCCCCTACATCCCCATGCACTACTGTTGTTTCGCTGGAAGCCCTCAACCGGCGCATGTTGCGCTTACACAGCTGAATCAGCAGCGTATACTGTTCCACCGTCGTCCGTACCTCTCCCCTGTACTTCGGCTCCGTCGCCTTCAGCACTCTCAGCGTAAACGGCACGACCTCTGTATCTGCTAGCACCTTTTGCGAGCCTTCTTCCGCCGCTGTAGTCGACAACACCTGCCACAGTGCGGCGAGCTCGGTCCGGAGCATCGAGTTGAGCTTCAACCGTGCCAGCGCGTACAATCGGACGCTCCACCACTCCAAAGCTTGTCGAACGTCCATCTCGGCATCATGTGTTGTTGGTGCGTCAACCGGCTGCTGCTGCTGATGCTGCTGCTGACGCTGATGTTCGACGTTGGAGTAAGTTTCGAGCTTGGTTCGTGCCAAAGAGGCAATCCTGCGCCACGAGTTGCACGCGGCTGCTTGTCGAACTGTGTCCGCGTTGATGGTTTCGGCTGCCGTTTCGTTGCCCGTCACAAAGGGGTCGGGGATCTCCTTCGACGGCGCATTGATCTCGGTCGTAGCTGGGGCGCCGGAAGTATGCCAGATACCAGACAGGTCGCGTTGGGGTCGAATGTGTGGTGGGAGATGCTTCTGGAGCAAGATTGAGAGTGGGTCCGTGGTCGGTAATTCGCCCATCAGCGACGGATCTCCCAGTGCAGGCACGCTGAGGTTTAAGCGAGAAGGGCTGGAGGCACTCGAAGGGGATGTTGATGCTTGTGTTGGTGTCTGCGCATCTAGTGTTGGAGCGTTCGATGACGAAGTACGCGCAAACGCCGGCGCTACAGCGAACGGGTCGAAGGTGACATTGCTACCCGGGGGTTGCAGAGTGGGCTGTGCATCGTCCATCTTGAACACGGCGTGCAAAAAGCTGGCAGGAAAGGGGGATAGACAAGGTCCATGATGGTCTTACGAATCGAAGCGAGCAAACAAGGGTCCAAGGACAAAAGAGCGTTGACGAAACGCGCACCCCTGTGCGTCGTCGCAGCTACGGAAAGCCATCTTCCACTCATCCTTGACCAATTTTCCTAATCACCTCGTACGCCTGACAAGCAGCAGATTCAATCACAGCAGTCAGCACAAGCAGACTCGCTCAATACCACACGCATCCACCACAAGCCTACTCATCGCAAAGCGTGGCACGAAAGGCAGGAAAGTCGAAGTACATCATAGGCGTGAACTTAGTCTCTTTCTCCCTATCCCTCACTCAGAGGAAAAGCGTCTTCTCCCGCAACGCCCTCCAGCCAAACAGCAACCAATCCTCCCTGCGCAAACACAGCTCCTGCGAAGCAGCCTCCAGCCGCGCAAACACGCTCATACCCTTCCACGCCATCACCTGCGGGTCCATCTCCCTCGGCGGCGGAATCACCGTCACTTTGGGTGCGTTGTTGGCATCCCCCGTCGTAACGCTGAAATGGTTCCCAAGCATCGCTGTCAATCTCGCCTCGAGCGCTGCACCCAGGCCGGGGATACGCGCGGTGCCGCCGACGCAGAGGATATTGTTCGACATCTTGCGTAGACGTTCGTCACCTGCGGGGCCGACTTGGCCGATCGAGGTGAGGAGCGAGTTGAGGATAGCTTGATCCAGAGAGGTTTTGGAGGCTTCGTAGTAAATGTCGATTGTTGGACCTGTCGGTGTGATTGGTGCCGAAGCTTCGACAGCAGCTGCTTCTGGAACACCACCGCCACCACCAGTCGATGGCTGAGGCGTTGGCGATGGCCTAGCAGACGCATCGGCGGAAGCAAGATGGCTACTATCCCCACCGCCTGCGTCTCCTTTGGCAGCAACGGAAGGGGAAGTCGCTCGAGAAGGCACCGCGCTGCCACTTGCGCCAATCTTGCCCTTTGCATCAGCAGGTGGAGCGGGTGTTCCCATTTCAGACTCGGCCGCACCCGTGTCAGCGCCAGGGTTGGCGGTGGTTGCCGCCGCCGTAGCAGCGGGCTGTGCTGCAGGTACCGATGGCGGAGGCAAAAGATGCCGGACGCACGCCGTCATGGCGCCCGTCACAGCTACGTCCAATCCATGCAGCACGCTGAGCTCGGTCGTATCCTCTGCAATACCCTCGTCTTGACCCTCATCATCCTTCTTTGATACAGCTTCCGCTTTGCCCTTAATCCTCGGCTTGCCATCCAGGTCAAACACCGCCGGGTCAAACAGACTCATCGGACCCATGATGAGTTCGTCGTACGTCCTGAACAGATACTTCATCGTCGGCCTCGACGGCAGTCTGAGGTAAAAATCGTGGATGTTGAGTCCCACATCTGCCGGGTTGAGCGTGACGAGCCTGCGCTTCAACTGATCGATCAGTAGATTATCGGCGATATTCGAGCGGTAGTCGAGCTCGCGATAGGGGAACTTGGCACGCAAAAACAGCTCGGCCAGAAAGTTGGTGAGGTCGTTGCCGCCGTATGCGAGCTGGATGCGCGTCTCTGGAAGTATGAGGCCTTCCTCGACACACGAGATGGAGATCTTCTCGGATCCCAAATCGACCACGCAGCCCGAAGAGAGACCGGCGCCGAACGTGGCACAAACGCTTTCCTGTTGGATGCACGCCTGCGCGAAACCCATGTCGACCAGCAGCAGCTCGACGAGTGCCTTGACGTCGGACCTGCAAAACAGGTCTGGGATGATAAGGATGACGGTGCAGCTGCCAAACTCTTCTCGTGGAATGCCGAGTCCCATGGGTGCCACCTTGCCCGTCTCTT
This sequence comes from Sporisorium exsertum, assembly GCA_928724755.1. Taxonomy (NCBI): domain Eukaryota; kingdom Fungi; phylum Basidiomycota; class Ustilaginomycetes; order Ustilaginales; family Ustilaginaceae; genus Sporisorium; species Sporisorium exsertum. Next base: position 1,044,770 of record CAKMXK010000035.1, on the reverse strand, counting down.
GCCTTGCTTCCATGTCTTCGGGTGGCGAGGTGATGGCGTGTTCCAAAATGGTGCGAACGTCTCCAAGCAAGGCTTGTACGGCAGCAGAAGAGCCGTAGTGCTCCTCGTAGGCGTTGAGATCCAACGTGCCACGCTTGAATGGACGGAAGAGCGTCCAAGGTCTGGTCGAGTCGCGCGTTGAGAGCGATTTGACCGCCGAAAGCTGCTGCTGCTGCTGCTGCTGACGCCCTTGCTGCCGTTGCTTGGGCTGAGCTGTTTTGGGCTGAGAGAAGCATGCGAGACGGAGCGCCTGTTCGCCGACAAGAACATCGTTGTCGCCGTTGACATCCTCGTCAGTCCACTCGGGCCCAAAGAGGTCGTTGTGCTCAGGAACGTCCTCTGGCTGGGAGCTGTCGTTGTAGTTGGCAGCGAGATTCTTGGCGTTTCCGACGGAGCGAAGCTTTTCCTGACGCATGATGGCGCGCAGATCGTTTCGGATGGCCTCGATGCCTTCGTTGAGCGAAGGTTTGTTGGAGCTGGCCAGAGCGTCTTGGATTCCTGCTGAGCTGCTCGATGGTGGCTTTTCCGACGAGGTTCCGTTGGCGGCTGACCGTCTTGGATTCTTTCGGAGAGATTGGACGGCATCTTCCTCCTCTTCCTCCTTGGATGCATCCTTACTCGCTTTTGTTGGTTCACCTTCCGTGCCCTGCTTTTCCGTCATTTCGACATCCTCGTCCTCTGCGTTTGGTGCATTTGCTCCCGCTTCTTTCGACTCTGTGCCGCTGGGCACAGGCGCGCTTTTCTTTGCTCGACGGGCAATTACATTGGGCAATGAGATGGGGAAGAGGTCGGTGGCTCGACCTAGTCGCAGATTCTGCGAGCCAGGGTGAATAACAATGGTGCGGTGAGCGGGCGTATTCTCTGCTGCTTCCCTTTCGCCCTCTTCGGCATCGAGATCGTCGTCTTCGTCCATGTTGACACTGGCGTCTGCAGCGTCAGCGCCATCTCTGAGTGCATCGAGCCTCCTCTTCTTGGTGTGTCCTTGCGACTGGACAGCCGCTTGGGAACGAGATATCCATGTCTGAGCCTCTGTCTTGAGATAGGACGAGGAGACATTTTTGGCGTTAAGAGGCGCTACGGAGAAGAAGGTGGTGTACTGAAGCGGGATGTTTTGGGATGGATCCGCCGGTGGATTCGGTGGTAGCGATACCTTTTTGGGCGGCATGGCGGATAGGAGATGGAAAGGCTGAGCGCCGTGCCGCCGTATCTTCGCGCGGTGGAAGAGATGGTGAGAGGGTCGCAAGGAAGAGACGTGACTAACACGGATGGTGAGTGAAGCGTGTCAAGCGTGCCTCGAGACCCTTGACAAGAAGAAGCTAACACCCTTGGCCTTTGCAGCTTTCGGATCCGTTCTTGCCTCAGATTAAGTTGAGGCGCGGCGGCCGAAGACGCAGAAGCAGCAAAGCCGACGCGCAAACAGCGGCGCGAACGAAAGGTGGAGATGCTCACTGGGATCTTCTAACTCACTCAGAAATTTGAATTTACAGTATCCAAATTGTGACGTCGACAGCAGCCAGCGCAACAGCACATTCAGGACACGGACCCTGATTTTTTTCCCGATCCGAGCTGTGCGTGGCGCTTCCTTGCTGAATGCTCCTGGTGTTGCTGCGTGCTGCCACGCCTTGCCCTTTCTATAGACACACACGTCGGCGTTGGCAACCTGCCTTCAACCATCTGACCATCGGCGGCCGTTCCGACTGCCTTTTGCTTGCTCGACGCAGGTTTGTGCTCCCATCGACTCGAAGCAGTACCTCGCTGCGCTAGAGCTGCAACTCAAACGGGGCCTCGCCGACTTTCGGCCTTGCCGACAATGCTAGGGAAGCAAACAATCAGACTACTAAAGATCAGCTCAGCGCATCACACCATCTCGAGATCAAGCAGCCGCCATGTCTCACTTTGTCTCGAGTCACACTTCCCACGACTTTGATTCGCTCCAGAATCAGCTCCTGCGCAGACAACCCTTGAACGACGGAATCGATCCCGACGACGCTGAAGCCGCTCCTTCGGATGAGACCGACAATGGCGGGCTCACAAGTTCATTGGCCAGTCGGAGACGCCGTGACAATGACGATGCATCTCAAACAACGGCGGAGGACAGCCGCAGTCAACGCGTGCCTTCGCTCTATTCACGACGCAACAGCCCAGAGCTACCGCAGCCGGGCCCCTCTCGTCCTCGCAGCGTCTCTGGCAGTGTCAGTGCTGATGCCTCTTCCATCAACAGCGGCCAAGTAGAGGCGGCTGACTACTTCTCCGATCCTCCGAGCTCATCGAGACCACGGTCGGCAGCGTACTACGTCGATCTCGATAGTGGCAAGATAAGCGGGAATCCTTTCGTCTCATCCACCGCATCCGCCCCCAACTCGATTGTCGAGCATGACGGCGCATATCCATCTTCCTCTGCTCAAGCCACGCAACCCTTCTATGCTGACCAACCCTACGGCGTCTCAACCTCGAACATGGCTCACATCACCTCGACAATACGTCCTCGTCGCTTGCCGAAAGGCGTCTCGTTCTCCGATAGGAATGTAGGTCCAGGAGAAGACGGTCATCAAGCACGCGCTGGCAAGCAGTATCGTCGTCCACCGCGTTCCAATAGCGGCTTTGTGGAGCCTTCCTATGGTAACGGAAGCTCCTCGCCCCATCTTCCAAGAACAAAGAGCCTCGGCATGATTAGTCCCGCCGAGATGGCTCCTCGAAAGCTCGGCACCTGGGATGGTGTCTTTATGCCCGTCAGTCTCAACATCCTGGGCATCATCCTCTTTTTGCGTTTCGGCTTCATCCTCGGCCAAGCAGGCTTGCTGGGAGCGCTCTTCCTCCTCATCCTCAGCTACGCCATCGACACACTCACCGCCATGAGCCTCAACGCCATCAGCACCAACGGCCAGGTCAGAGGTGGCGGCGCCTACTATCTCATCTCGCGCTCGCTCGGCCCCGAATTTGGCGGCTCCATCGGCCTCATCTTCTTTGCCGGACAAGCTCTCAATGCTGCCATGAATGTGCTTGGTTTCGTCGAGACCCTCACCGATGCCTTTGGAGAGAGCAGAGGTCCCTCAGGCTTCCTCCCCGAGGGTCCTTGGTACTCGTTCTTTTACGGCTCTATCGTTCTACTTGTCAGCGCCATCGTATGCCTCGTCGGCTCCAAGCTCTTTGCACGTGCCACTCTCGCCCTCGCCCTCATCCTCTGCGTAGCCATCCTCAGCATTCCCATCTCGTCCTTCGCCGTCAAGCCGTTCATCGACGACGACCGAGGCGCATACTACACTGGCTGGTCGTGGGACACGCTGCGCAACAATCTCTTTCCACGCTTCACGTCAGGCGCCGCCGGCTCCTCAACAGGAACCGAGGCTGAAAACTGGCAAAGCGTCTTTGGTGTGCTCTTCCCCGCCGTCACCGGTATTCTGGCCGGTGCTTCCATGTCGGGCGATCTGCGCAAACCAAGCAAGAGCATCCCCAAGGGCACCAACTATTCGCTCCTCTTCACCTTTCTCGTCTATCTGCTGAGCTTCGTCGTCTTCGCCGGCACCATCGAGCGTGAGTCCTTCTACGTCGACGTCGGCATCGTCTCGGATGTCGCCCTCAGCCCGCAGATCATCACCTTTGGCGCACTTGCCTCTACCGCCTTCTCCGCTCTCATGGGCGTCATGGCTTGCGGCAAGGTCCTACAGGCCATTGCGCGTGATAATTTGCTTCCCGTGCTCGACGTCTTTGCGCAGGGCACCGAGGTCAGCGACACGCCCATCTACGCCGTGCTCGTTACCTACATCTTCTGCCAGACCATCCTCTTTGTCGACTCGGTCAACACCATCGCACAGCTCGTCACCATGACCACCCTGCTCACCTTTGGCACTCTCAGCTTTGCTACATGCGCACTCAAGGCCGGCGGCGCTCCCAGCTTCCGCCCCTCTTTCAAGTACTGGAACATGTGGACGGCTGCAGGAGGTGCCGTAAGCTGCTTCGGGGCCATGTTTTTCACTGATCCCGCCGCTGCCGGCGGCTGCATCCTCTTTGCCGTCATGCTCTTTGTCATGATCCACTTCTTTTCGCCGCCGAAGCCATGGGGTGACGTCACTCGCAACATCACCTACCACTTTGTGCGTAAGTACTTGCTGCGACTCGACGAGCGCAAAGGTCACGTCAAGTACTGGCGCCCACAGATCCTGCTGCTGGCCAACAACCCTCGCAGCGAGTGGAACCTCATCATCTTTTGCAACTCGCTCAAGAAGGGTGCGCTCTACGTACTTGGACACGTGCTCAAGGGCGAATTCACCGACTGCCTTGCTGAGCTTCGCAAACAGCAGGTCGCCTGGCTCAAGCTTGTCGATCTCACCGGTATCAAGTCCTTTGTTGACGTCGTTATTGCCAAGGATGAGCGTGAAGGCGCGCGCAATCTTATTCTCTCCTGCGGTCTAGGAGGCATGAGACCCAACATTGTCGTCATGGGCTATCCCAGCGACATGCGTCACCCGGCTAAGGTCGCCAGGACCTCCTCGGGCAGCGGGCATCGAAGCGATGGAAGCGAGATCACCATCCGAGGTCTTTCTTGGCCGCAGCGTCAGCATCGCGCCGTCGACATTGGAACTTTGCCGACCGACGTCGCGCGAAAAGAAACGCCGATCAAGCCCACCACGTACGTCGGCATCATGGAGGACTCGCTTGCCCTCAACAAGGCGTTGGCCATCGCATATGGATTTGATCTCATGCAGCCACCCGTTCCCGTGACATCAAACCCGCTGACTAACCCAAAAAACGGCAAGCAGGTTGAAGAGCGCTACATCGACCTGTGGCCCATCCAGATCGCCAGTCCAGACGCAGATGAGAGCCACGCTTGGGACACGTACACGATGGTCTTGCATCTCGGCACTATTCTGAGCTTCACAAGCAGCTGGAAATCGCACAAGCTGCGTGTCTCGGTGTTTGTCGAACACGCCAGCGAGATGGAAGAGGAGAGGAAGCGTATCCGTGCGCTACTGGACAATCTTCGTATCCCGGCCTCGTTGCGTGTGTTTTGCCTCGCCGATCAGAGGGTCACCACTTATCGGACCATTGTGCATGGAAGCAGCGTTGCTGCGGTCGAGGTTGATGAAGCGCTGCGTGGCGATCCGTGGTGGGAGACGCTCAAGGAGCTCCGACGTAACGATGAGCGCCGGGCACGCGCCGCAGCCAAGCGCAGGTCGCAGGCCTCATCCCCCGCCAAAGCTATTCCGGCTACACCAGGCGGCCAGGGGGCGGGCGCCGCAGGCGATGCACCGCGCAAGCAGACCAAGCGCGAGCAAAAGCTATTTGGTGTCAGTCTGCCCGCAGAGCATCTTGCCTTCCACAAGCAAAACATCCGTCTGGGTCTCGCCCATCCACGTGCACGCCGCGACGACGCCGAGGATGAATCGTCGGATTCCGACTCGGAGTTTGAGGACGAGCTGGCGATGCTGTCCGAAGATGACGACTGGCTCGTCGATGGGCCCGGCCGCCGCGGGCTTGCGATTCGCAGAGCTTCGACGTTGGAGCCCACAAGCTACTCAAGCAAGGCCCGGACCTATCGACCGAGGGCTTACTCGATCGGCGGCTCGGCTGGCTTGCCTGATGATCCGGTTACGGCTGCCAGCAGACCGTTGCTTGGATCGAGCGCCTCGTCACATCTGCTGACTCCCGGGTCAGTGGCAGCCAGTTACGGCACGCTCAGCTCGAGCCAGAGGACGGCGACGCCGGCAACGGTGCGAGCTGCTTCGAACGGAAGCTCTGCAACGCTGCTTGGCACATCGTACGCGTCGACCGACTCGAGCATGACTCCTCGTGCTTCTGTGCCAGACAGCAACGGCGTGCCTTCTGCCTTCGCAGAAGGGCTCGCGCCGCCGGCGCCGACACAAGGCGCTTTCGACGACGAAGATGAAAACACGTCGACGCTCAAGGCGTCAGAAAGGCAAAAGATGCAGGCCGAGCTACAACGCGGGCAGAAGGATGGCGACAAGCTGACGCCAACCAAAGCAAGCAGTCTGACGGTGCCACCGGAGTCGGTTACGCCCAGACCCAAGGTGGAGAGCGACAAGCAACAGTCGTCGTACGCCAGCTCGATCGCCTCTTCGGACGCGGGCGACGATGCATCGAGCAGTTCGTCTTCGGAGGCGGGGTACGACACCAAGGGCCAACTCGTTGCTGGCGCAGCTGGACCTGGCAAGAACGGCAAGCATAGCAAAAGCTCGCTGTCCCGCCACAGCAGAGCTCGCTCGGATCAGACATCCTCCAGCACGCACCGCCGCTCGTCTGCTTCCAAGTCGCCGTCTCCCGTCCACCTTCGTCGAAGCCGTCCTCCACCCGCCGAACGCATCCCCAGCCGCGTGGCTAGCATCTATTCGACCGACTTACCCGTCGTTTCGTTCAACGAGCTACCCAATAAGGCGCAGTACTTGATCCTCAACGAGTTGATCAGGATCAACAGTTCGGCTGCTACGGGCGTGGTGCTGACAGCCCTGCCTGCGCCTGAGCATGGCACGAGTCTGGACGAGCTCAAGTCGCTGAGGTACCTGGAGCAGTTGGAGAGTCTATTCAATGGCGGCCCGCCGATTATGGGTGTTCATGCAAAGACGCTCACGATGACGATGAGTCTGTAGGTCTCCTCGCTGCAGGGTGACAATGCGAAGTGTTTGATTGGAAGGAGTGTGGTTGGTGGTGTTGCGGCCATGTGTTGTCTGTGTGGTGGTGGGTCGCGAAACTGGCGAGTGCGGGTGGGGTGAGACGGCGTTGGTGGGAAATAGCTGAGATCAGCAAGAAAGAGGGATGGATGGGAAGTGCAGCTGACCGAGAGAGTGCAATTGAAGCTGAGGTTTCTGCGTGACGAGTGGCTTGAGCAAGCGTTGGATGGGCTTGCAGAGATGAAGGAGGTGGGGGTTGTTGGTGGGGCTGGTCAAGCCTTGCTCCCGCCTCGCACGAGGCCTGCACTTCATCGCACGGAGGGGCCTCACCTAATTCCATCGACTCTTGTTCCCTTCTTCTTTGCTTCCATCACCTCACCGTTTCCTACTTCCCTCCCATCTCAAGGATGACTTTCTCAAGCAAAGTAGTCCTCCTTGTCAGCCTGTTGGCGCTGTTCCTCGTCTCCGATGTGCGTGCAAGCAACGGCATTCAGGCTCAACGGCACTCCAAGCGTCATGACGACCACAACGGACGGCCACCCGTCGAGTTCGCTGCTCCGATCGACGCGCCACCTTCGCTGGTCAAGAGTCAGTACAACCAGTTTGCTGCCGCGCCGGCTCATCATAGGCATTCGAAGAAGCACTCCGAGGGGAAGATGAGCCGTAAGAAGCTCGTGCGGTGGCTGCACAAATTGGAGCTGCATCCGAACAAGCATCAGGTGGACACGCTCTTCAAATGGATCAACCGTAAGAAGCATCATCACGAACAGCATGGCGATTCTCACCGTCACGAACATCATGGCGACCATCATGACAAACATCACGGTGAGGCCAAGGGTGGAGAGCGTCGTAAGCATCATCACGACACGCAGCATGAGAAAGGTAACAGCGGGTCAGGCCGGGGACACGGTGATAAGCCTGCATGGGTGGAAGTTGGCAAAGGTGACGAAGGTAGGAAGGTGGAGAATGGCGCAAGGCAGATGCATGGTGTTGGAATACTGCCGCCTGGCACGCCCAGACTCGGCAGCACGAGGAGCTGGGGAGATGAGTCCACCATACCGCCAACGACGCTGAAGGAGTCACCTGCAGCTGCCGCAGTCGCCCCGCACCCTGAACCAATCAGCGCAGTTCCACCCCGCACCGTTCCCCCACATGGTCAATCTCCAACCGACAGTGCTTCCGCTTCATCGTCTTCCGTCAAGTCCCCCCTTCCGGCCGGCGGAGTCCTTCGGCCGGATCACGAGAAAAGTAGCCTCAGCCCAGTAACTAGCATGCCATCCTCCTCCTCAACCTCATCCTCAGCGGCCCTGGGCAGCGGGACGAGTGGGTCGCTCAACCCCAGCTCCACCCCGCCTCCCGCTTCCAACTCCTCCAACACACCGCCCAGCAAAATCAACGACGGCGGCGACACCCGACTCGACCCCCTGGCCGCATCCTCCAACAGCAGCGGCCAGATGATCGCCGGCGTACCGATTGCTAAAGACGACGGTGACATGAAAAATCCCCAGCCCCACGTTGGGACGAATACTACTAGCAAGACGGGTAGTACGTCCGGTGCACGGGGTACTTCTACTACAGGCAGTAGCATGGAGATGGGCGGTTGGACTGCGAATGCGGTGGTGGCTGCGGGAAGTGTCGTGCTGATTTTGCTGTTTGCCATTTAGATCACCTGCTCATTTACGAGGTAGATGAGGATGCTATAATACTGTCGGTTGCCTTTGAAATGTCATGGTCTTTCTCCCTGTCCGTCTGTTCGTGAGTCGACGCATGTTGATGCTCTCCGCCTCGCAAGTGTGCTGTACGATGTTTGACAAACGAATAGCAAAAAGAGTGAAGAGCTTTGCTGTGTTTTTTGACCACCTTTTTTGGGCTCTTTTTCTAAGCGACTATCCTTCCTCGAGCACGTCGCGGTGTGTTTTAGCGCTTTGGCCCTTTCGTGACAGGTCTCGAATGGAAAGCACTGACCACCCTTCCTTCACAACGCTCGCTTTGATCGCATCATCACCACCGTCATCTCTCATGTTACCGACCAGCACCAATCATCGAAGAGGCTCGCACTGCAGGATGAAGTGAGGATTCCTGCCCCGTCCATTGCGACCCACCGACAGCACCAGGGGCGTGACACCTTCCAAGCGCGCGCGGACTTCATCTGCACGGTTCCTGCACGCCTCAAAGCGTTGAGGTTGACAATTGTGATAACAAAAGGGGGAAAGGGGACTGTACAGAAGGACAATCTTCAAGATTCGCCTGCGTTCTGTCCGCCTTGACACCACCTCCAGTGTCTTAGCAACGACAGCATCCTGCCACTCGGGCGCCATACACCCCGTCACAAGAGCATCCACATCATGGACATGTCCTCATCAGCCACCGGTGCCGCCGGCGCCGCATCCGGCACAGCGAACGACATGGAAGGCTGGAAACCGTACCTTCACACGTCGCTCTTTTCGCCCTTCTCCAACGTCCCCGATTCAGGCGAGGCTTTCCTGTTCCCCACATTCCGCATCTACAGCCGCACGACGTTCCTGGCTGCATGTGCATTCACGTTTACGCTTGCACTCGTCGAGCGGTGGTTGACCTTCCTACTCGATCGAGTTCTCTCGCATGACCAAACTCCAACGTCTGGCGGTGGTGGGAGGGGCTGGGCGGCTGCTCGGCGGGGAAAGGCGAGGGGGTCGGAAGGTGTGAGTGCTCATCGCACAGCGGGCGGCGGAAACGTGTACATCCATCTCCCCGCCGCCGAAGCACCCCGTTTACAACGTGATACGGGAGCTAGGCGAGCAAGGTCGATGAAGATAGTGGTGCGCAACATGGTGTTCTTTGCAGCTACACTACTGCGTTACGTACTCATGATCATCGGGATGGGCATGGACTGGTTCATGCTTCTCTCTGTTGTCTCCGGGTTGACTCTGGGTCATCTGCTCACGGATGTCCATACATTATCAAAAACGAACGGTGACAGTGGGGTAGAGAAGGGAGTAGAGGAGGTAGAGCTGCTTGAGCAAGATTTCGATGTGCAGTCGGGAGAGGAAGACGAGGAGGATAGGGAGAAACTCGCACAGCGAGACGAGGGTGGTCAGGGAGCGGGTGTTGGAAGAGCGCATCGACGCAGTGGGTCCAGACATGCGGACCCCGCTGTCACGCCGTAGAAAGCAGATCTCTTCCTTGTCTTGAACGCTCAATTCAATCTCTCAGCGATCGTATCTGCTTTATGGGTGAATATGATTCCACAGATTCGGAATCAACGGGAAGACGTCGAGGCAAGCACTTTGGCACCAACGAAATGGATCTGGTGCTCTGATAGGTTGCATTGGATGTGGTACAAGTACAAATGAGTCTGCGTGGCTCCGAAATCGGCTGAAGTCTAGTCACGATCAGGTGACCGTGAAGGCGAGCGAGAAATATAGCCCCCTTCCGATGCTACTTGCCCTACTTCACCCACCACTGATGGTGAGACGATGCGATCCGGCGAACGAGATGGACTTCTTGAAACAAACCCGTCACGGTCAGGTGAGCGGCTTGGAGATCTTGATACGTAGCCTTGCTCCTCCTCTAACCGTGATGTAGGCAATTGTCGATCAGGAGAAACGCTCGGACTGGGAGAGATGAATCTTCTCCTCTTGTTCGCCGCACCTTCTTCGTCGCCAGAATCCTCTTGCGAGGTGTACACCTGTTCCAGGCCGTTGTGCGCATCTTCCGTCCTCGCCTCTTTCTTTCGCCGCGATAGCCGTTCAGATTGCTTGAGTCGTTGCAACTTCCACCGTTTGACGTCTGCCAAACTATCATCACTGTCATTGCTGCCGCTGCTCTCCGCGCCGTCTTGCTCGTTATCCGCTCCACGCTGCACAGCCCTCAGCAACGACGTCTCCAGCTTGCTAATCCTGGGCGGTAGACCATCCCGCGTCTCGCACACGTCCCTCCTGCTCAACCTGGGCAGAATGATGTCGCACACCCTCTCCTCGGTCAGCAGCATATCGATCCACTCATCCATATGCACGATTGAAAACTCGCCCCCGCTCCCTCTCCACCTCAGCTTCCTGCCATCTTCCAGCAACGGCTCCAAGAGCGTATATATGTCGGTGGACTTGTATGTGAGTCGAATATAGAACGCAGCGAGTGCACGCAGGTACTTGAACTGACGAGCGTTGAGGTACGCGCTGACGATGGCAGGCTCGGGTTGGATCTGGAGCAGCTTTTGGAGGAGACAGAGGAAGTGGGAGGGTCGTTGCAAGCCGACAAGCCCGCCGATGTGGTGGAGTGATGTGGCCAGGGGCAAGATGGTGGAAGCGGAGAGGGCGAAGCAGTGTTCCTTCCAGAAGGGCGATTCGTAGATCCGCGCGCGGACAGGTTTTTCGATGAGGAACTGCGGATTCGTACCGTGGATGCTGACTGCGCCTCGGATGGTTGCGTTGGCCATGGCGGGCGATGAGGTGGTGGTGGTGGTACAGAAACAAGGGTCCGAAGATGCAAAGAGAAGAAAGCGTCTTCAGCCGCGTTCCGACGATCTTTTCCTCCACTTTGGGATTTTTTCGCCTCGAAAGTGTGTTTGATCGAAAGTAGACACAAATTGCTGCCAAAAAAGGAGAGACGCGCTGGAGCGGTGGAGAAGTGTTGGTCTCTGAACGGCCAACACGCACACGCACACACAGAGCACCAATGCTTTCTTCATCTCAACGCTGTTCCTTGCAACATCACCATCATCACTGCCATCGTCATCGACCTGGAAGCACCGCAAGATCAACCAAATTCTACTCACTATTCCCTGAAAACGGCCGTCTAGCTTGAAAGCGCTGCTTGGCGCTTCCTTCACAAATAGACCATGTCGTCTTCATCTTCCTCAGCATCCGAAGCCCGTCGCAAGGCCGAGATCGAAGCTAAAAAGGCCAAACTCCAAGAAATCCGCCGTCAACGAGAAGAACGTGCCCAACGGCTCAAATCAACCTCCGCTGCACTTCCAGAGTCATCCACCACCGCTTCGAGCAGAAAGGATCTTGATGATCTCGTCAACTCGCTCATCTCGGGCCAAGGCGCGACACGCAGTGGACGTGCGTCCGTCGTTGGCGATCCGTCTTCGCCGCGTAAGAGCGTGCTCACTGGAAGTCGGGCTGCCAGTGGCATAGATCCGCCATCGTCTGAGTTCGGAGGGAGCGATTTCGAGGTGTCTCCTTCCACACCTGGTGCGCCTGGTACCGCTGCCACCAACACTACAACTGCCGTGGGGGATGCAGGCAGCGTTCGTTCCGCACCTGTCGAGCTCATCGACATGGAAACAGAGCTGTTCGAGCTACCTCAGAAACAGCGCGTGTACTACACAAAGGAGGTACAAACTGCTGCGGTCGGCGATTCAGACGATGAATACGATCCCACCACCACCAACGGTCGAATCTTTGGCGGCTCTGGCCCCTCCGGCGGCGTCGGCGCTGAAACGCGCATCAAGGAAACCGAAGAATCGCTACGAGCCAAGATCCTTGCCGAACACCAAGCCGACCTCGCCGCCCGACAGGAAGAAGAACGCCTCGAACGCGAAATCGCCCAGCAACTGCGCGAGCTGACCGACGACGAGCGGCTCGCCATCTACTCTGCCCAAGACTTCAGCGACTTTGTCGAGCACTCTTCCAAAATCGTCGAGCGCGCGTTGACGGATACGTACGACTACATGCGCGACTACCGCATCTCGGCCGACGACTCGCTCGATGCGCTCAACAGCGGCTCGCAACTACGAATCGCTCGCAAGTTCGGCGCGCGAGACAAGACGTTTGCGAACCGTAGCATCACAGCCATCGACTGGAGCACCAAGTATCCCGAGCTGTGCGTCGTTGCGTACAACCGCAACGATCAGGATGAGGATGCACCGGATGGGCTGGTGGCCGTGTGGAATATGCACCTGGGCGATCGGCCCGAGTTCGTGTTCCACGCGCAGACGGATGTGCTCAGCGTATGCTTTTCGCCCTTTCACCCGAACTTGGTCGTAGGTGGAACGTACAGTGGGCAGATCTTGATCTGGGATACACGCGCGCGGAGCTTGCCTGTCCTCAAAACTCCGCTATCCGCAGCTGGGCACACGCACCCAGTCTACGCGCTCAAGATCATCGGCAGTGCCAACGCGCACAATTTGGTCTCGGCGAGCACGGACGGTACGATCTGCTGGTGGATGCTCGACATGCTCGCGCGACCGCAAGAGACGCTGGAGCTCGTCAATACGCTGCATCCAAAGACGGACGAGGTGGCAGTGACGTCCCTAGGGCTAGTGGATCAGGAGACGACGTCGTTCTTGGTGGGGTCGGAAGACGGACATGTGTATGCAGGGAACCGGTACGATCGGGCTGGGCTGAAAGCCGGGTTGAACATGAACGAGGTATATCGTGGACATGTGGCTCCCATCACGGGGATTCATTTCCACCCGTTGAATGGGGGTGCGGTGGTGGACTTCTCGGATCTCTTTTTGACGTCGAGTATGGACTGGACGTCTAAATTGTGGCGGCTCAAGCCTGCTTCGTCCACCGCCACCACGACTTCAGCTGGTGGGGGCATCACTCCAAGCAGCTCTCTCACTACCGGCTTGACTCGGAACATTGCTGCTGCACCCTCTAGTGTAGCAGGCCTGAGCGCCATCCTCAGCTTCGAAGAGTCCAACGATTACATCTACGACGTAGCCTGGTCGCCCTCGCATCCGGCCGTATTTGCCCAAGTTGACGGCACAGGTCGTCTGGACGTGTTCAATCTCAACATTGACACTGAGCGACCTGTCACTTCTATCACCGCTTCGGGCTCTGCTTCGAGCGCGACGGTGGCGAATGGGGATGGGAATGTGGAAGGAGCGGCGCGGGCGCTGAACAAGGTCGCATGGGCAAGGAATGGGAGGAAAGTGGCTGTGGGCGGGTCGGATGGCGTGGTGTATGTGTATGAGGTGAATGAGGGGTTGGCGGTGGCGGGGGAGGACGAGTTCAAGTTGTTTCAGAGTGTTGTGGCCAAGTTGCTTTCGAGTACGGCAGCTGGTGCGGCAGGAAGTGCCAGTGGGGTCCGAGTCTAGCAGTGAGGAGCTTGTACCAGTTGAAGGCATTGAATCGTGATTCAAGCCAGGCCAACCTTTCAGTTTGCACGAGATGCGTTGGCGATTCTGACGTTGTTGACTGTGTATATTGAACCGAACAAAAAGCCTTGAAAACCCGCAATCCTACTCGTTCAAAACCTGCGCGCCCTCCTCGGTAACTTTCAAAAACTTAGCATCGCACTTCTCAATCCCACCCTTCTCCCTAAACGTCCTAATGACATCCTCCGCAATCCTCTCCTCCCCCTCGGTCGCAAGCGCCAGAATCGTCGGCCCCGCACCGCTCAAACAGATCCCCAACAATCCCGGATGACTCTTCGGCGTGACGCTCGCCAGCACATCTGGCAAACCAGGGATGAGATGCTTTCGGTACGGCTGGTGGACCTTATCCTGCATGGCCTGGTAGATGAGGAACGGGTCAGGGGGCGATCTTGTCAGTGCCGTCGTGAGCACTGCTAGGCGCTGCAGGTTGAAGATGAGGTCCCTCTTCGTGTAGGTTTCCGGCAAAACGGAGCGGGCGGAGGCGGTGGACACCTGGAAGTCGGGGATGATGGCAATGACTTTGATCTGGGACGACCAGCCGAAGCGGATGTAGTGTCCGATGTTGTGTGGTGGACTGGGCGGGTTGGTGCCCCAGTCGAACGACGCATTTGCGGGGTATTCAGGGATAACCTCGGACAGGGGCACGTCCCTGCGCTCTTCCTCTTCCGGCGAGAGCTCGAGCAGATACGACCCGACGAAGCCGCCCATCAACGCAGCAGTCACGTTGTCCGGATGCCGCTCGATCATCAGCGCGTGATCCAGCAACCTATCTTTGCCCAACCTCAGCTCTCCCAACTCATTTCCCAACAACAGTCCCGCCACCACCGCCGCCCCAGACGACCCCAACCCGCGCCCAAACGGCACCTCGTTGTGCACGTCGATCGACACACCCCGCGGGAAAGCCGGAACGCCGTTCGATCGGAGTACGTACAACGCAGTACGCGTCGTAAGGTTCTTGTATGCGTCAAGAGGCGCCTCTTCCGCTCCCAATCCCGTGTACGCCAAGGTAGGCGCAGTGTTGGTTGAGGACGTATCGACGGTGACCCGCAGAGTGAGGTAGAGCGAAAGCGAGAGACCGACCACGTCGAATCCTGGACCGATGTTAGATGACGTGCACGGTACTTTGATGGTGAACCTGCGCGGCTGCGCAGCGGCAGATGACGACGACATGTTTGGCGATCGAGTTGATGTGGTTGCAACGAGAGATGAAGAAAGTGCGAATGTCTGTGCGTTTTGTCACTTCTTCCTGTCAACGCTGAAATCGTGTGACTCGGAGAGGGCGCGCTTCTAGCCGCAACAAAGCTTTGCTGGATTTTTTTCTTCTGTCATCTTGGCACTCGCCAGTTCCCGATCGCTAACATTCACCCGATGCAGGCGCGACAAGTGGATCGTCAATCGCAATTCTTCGTCACATTTATGGCGCTCCGAAGATGAAAAGAGATAGTAGGATGCCACGAACAGCAGTCGCTCGAGTCAGCCTCACAAGAACAACAGCTCGCGATTGGGGTTCACACCAAGCCAGAAAGACCGAGCTAAAAATGGTGTTTGATATTGTATGTCTCTTCGCAGCGACTGTGAGCCGCATCGCCACCTCTCAGATGGCCTGAAGTGCATATGTTCTCCAAGAGGACAGGCTACTGCTAACCCTAGAACTTGGAAAAGGCAGCATCTAGCCTGTCCAAGTGACTCTGAACTTCTTTCACCGCAATCTTGCGTGCCTGTCTCGTGGTGTCGCTGTTGACGTTGACCGAGTCCAGGGCCAACAACTGCCTCAACAGCAGCTCGGACAGTTTTCGCTGTGCGTCTGCGATCTGTGCTGGCGAGAGCATTTCCGGCCCCGCTCCTGCTGCCTGTGCCTCGCCTGGTTTTGTCACTGCTGTTGCGTCTGCCGCTGTTGCTGGTGCAGCCGCCCGTTCTGCTCGTTCAGTCTTCAGCTGCTCGATCGATCGTTCCACCTGCTCCACTTGAGGGAACAAGTCTTTACGCGCAGTATCGAGTGCTTCGGTGATGCGCGACATGAGCCCCTGTTCGCTGGTATCCGCTTCCTTGGCCTTCTTTTCGCGTGCCTTTTGTTCGCCGACCGACAATGCACCGATGCCCACGGATGTCTTGGCTCCAGGCTTGTCGCCTTCCTCGCGACTCCCTACCAACCCGATGCGCGACCCTTCCGACAATCCGTAGGCGGTGAGAGGTAGGCGATCGTCTTTCATCACCAACCCGCGGTGGATCAGCTTGATTTTTTCGTAGGGCAGCGAGGTGATGGATGCGATCTCGTGCCGCAAGTGTCCCAGCGTCACGGGTTCTGCTGTGCGTGGGAGCACGACCTGTAGTCTGTGAGTGTGGAAGAGTGATGTTATGAAAGGCGCCGAGAGGTATCAGTTAACCGCGATGGATGGACTGTCAGAGTACGAAGGGACTTGATCGCGCTGTGTGTGTGCGTGCGGGTGAGGCGACGACTTACCTTTCCCGACCCCAAACCACTTCGATCCTGCGGATGGGCCCATCCGCTGCACCTGCTTGCGACGATCCGTTCGGACCATTCGCCCACCGGTTCCATTGCGATGAGAACCACGACATGGTGCCTACTCGTTGTGCCTATCTTTCAAATACCGCGTGCGCCAAAAGACGAACCTCTTCCTTGTCCAAAAAGCTTCTCTCGCAGATGTCGTCGAGATTGGGATTGAAATATATCAAGCAAGGGTACTGCTGTCGGATGAGAGTGCGCGGCGTAGGTGATGATGATGGTCGGGAAGGAGTTGAGCCCTGCGTGTGGCCGCACCTTGTTGGCACGCTCTTTCCTCCACTTTGGCTGTAAAACGTGTTCAACCGACTGACGGTCACAAGGCCTAACACTTTCAACATTTTTCATCCGACGCTTCGGCATGCTTCTTCCTCATCTGAATTGCTGTAGCCAATTTCTTCTTCAGCAGCTCGACGACCAACATGCTTTACAGAGCTAATATTGCGATGCGCCGGGTAGGTCCGCATACCAAGTGAGCTCTGAAAAGGCTGTATGTCGACGACGACAAAACCTGGTCGATTGCAATGACGATGATACCTACCAAGTCATATCTGCCCTTTGATCTGCATAGCACAAGAAACGAAAGCAATGCGTTCTAGTCAGTAACGCCGTGTTCAAAAGACCTCGCTCCCATCCCGTCAGTAGCTGCACTTACGTCCACTTTGCGGAATTTTTGTATCGCATCCGTGAGCGGTTGCATTGCAGCCTTTGCATCCCACTGACGCTTCTCCAATGGCAAGCTGGGTATCGCTTTGGACTTCTTCTTTTTCCCGTTCGCCTGCGTTGCTGGTGCCAGTGCTGCCAGTTCGGCCGGTGTCGGTTCGAGATAGACAGCGGCTCCATTGGCGGAGAGAAACTCGTTGGCTTCGGTCACATCTTGAAACGCCAACTCTTCTGCGATGAAGGTGAGTGCGATCGATGGTCGATAACACTTGGACATGATGAGAAGCGCATTGATGCGTTCGCGCTCCACAAAGTGGTCCATGATGTAGGCGTTCATGTTGGGCGCGTCTGTATACAGCCGGAAAAAGGAATGGTAGTTGCCTGTGACCAATGCGGCGCGAACTTGAAGCGCATGTGCCACTGCTGTCTCGGCCTTGTGTTCCTCTGTCAATTCGGCCATGAGTGCATTCACATCTGCGAGACAAGAAGAGGAAACATGAGAAAGTCAGTATTCTATCTCCTTTCTCCTGCGGACGCCGTGCGTGCCACTCACCCCTGCGATTCTTAGTGTGTAAGAGGTATAAGATCCTGTAAGCGAGAAACTCCATAGCGCTTCCCTTGATGCCGTACGCGTACAGCCCTCTCAACTGGCTCTGGCACTGATTGTACTCGCCGAGATCGCCCATCTCGAGCGCGATGCGCGCATGAATCTCGTACACCTTGACGGTGAACTCGTTCTTGATGCGCTGCACCGTCAAGTCCTGACGCATCGATTTGAACTGATCACAGATGTAGGAATAGTTGTTCTCCGTGCGCCACTTTTTCTTGAGCAGCTCGAGTGTCTGCACAAGCGTCGACAGTGGACGGACGGTTTTGGGGTCCGGTGCGGATGTGAGACGGAGATACGACTTTTCGAGCTTGCTGCTGGTGCCCACGACGGTGTGTTTGTCCCAATCGATTACATTGGGGTCGGCAACTTCCGTGTCTGTGAACTGAGGACCGCGTATTGGAGAGGCAGGTGCATATTTGCCTTTGCGATTACCGAAGCCATTAGCGTGTACTGCCGCTGATGTTGCTGCGCTATATCCTGGCGGAACCGCTGACCACGTTGCTTGGCCTGGAGATGACGACCCACCACCGCCAAACCTGGACGCCAAACTGGTGGATGCGATGGCGGTCTCGAGCATCTCATCCTCCTGCCTTAGGAACTCCTGCTGCTCTCTCTCGAAACGCTTTGCGCGCTTCTCTTTTCGTTGCTGCTCTTCGTAGTCGGATGCAGATAAGCTGGCGGTGGATGTGCTCGCCGACGGTGCTGCACGTTTCTTGAGAAGCGATTTCTTAGTAGACGGGCCGGCTAAGCTCTTGAGACTGGCGTTGGCCCAGTCGGTGGTGTGGATGGTGCCATTCTGGAAGGAATCAAAGATGAGCGCTCTGAGCTCTTCCGAGACCGCCTTTCGGTTGGCGTCGGTGCAAGCAGCAAAGGCGCGATTGGCAAAGTCCTTGAGAGACTGCGGCCACTCTGTCTGCAACGACATGGCGGTGAGAATGCTGGGTATAAGGCGATAAGGAGGGGCAGGATTGTTAGCAGCACACCGTCTACGCCATGCCGTCGATGCCTGAGAGCAGCTAGGGTTGAAATAAATGAAAGTTGTTGAACGAAGCGGGAGGCGTTTGCGGTTGATTTCGGCCTGTGTTTTACAGCGCAGTGCTCAGGATGCTTCGAGTTGCTGCAGGTCGTGGCCTGGACGGTCCAGCTGACGATGTAGCTCAGTCGGCGCTTCTGCAGTGCTATGCCGGAGAGTGCTAGTCCGGAGATTGTGGGTGATGAGCGGGAGAAGAGAAGGAATGTCCAAGCGACACGATGCAGCAGCAGCTCTTGTGGAGCTTGAACTCCTTTCCCGATTTCCTCGACAGATTCGAGATCCGAATTTTCTCGTGCGCCCTGCCTGCAGCAATCTAACAATTTGGAAAATCTACGCTATCAAGCAACAACTTGGCAGCCGCATAGACGACAAACAAGGCTTGACAAAGCGAGCAGTGTACAAGAGGCGAAGCACATCAAACAGCAGCACTTAGCATCGTTGCCAAAGAGCGTGATGGGATGTGACTGTAGACAGTGAGCGATCGTACTGTACTGTAGCCGCATAGACGCGGTGCAGAAGGAGTTCCTTGCATGACTTCGGACTATCCGAGCTTGCCGTTTTGGAAGGAAAGGAAGCTGTTTAAGGCATTGTGTGCACCAGCCACTGCTTCCGATTAAACTTTAAAGAAAACAAATGAATTTCCAAAACAAAACCGATCGAGGCAGCAGACCGCTTTGCATCTTGGACGTCTCAAGGCACGTTTTTGTCGCTTCATTCTCGTTGCTCGTGCTGTGACGGTGGTGGACCCCGTCTGTCTGCACGACTCGAAACCAACACTCGGATTTTCGTCCGTTTTGACACTTGACGCACACGCCCTGTCTTTCTTGCCAAGGAAGCGTTGCAGGCAGCAGCAGCAGCTGCCCGAGCCACCGCCAAAAATCACTCCCACACGCAGAGACACGCACACTCACACTCGCATCGCGCTCAGCAAGCACACTGACACTTCCGGTCCTCCTTTCTTTCCCATTCTCGCTCTTGCTCACTCTCGCATTTCGTGGCTCGTCTCTCCCTCTCTCCCCGTCTTGCTCTGCTGCGACAGCTCTTGAACAGCACCTCTTTGATGCCTCGGCGCCCACTCAGCTCGTAGCTTCTTTTGGCTTGCTGGGCTCTCACACGGTGCCGATGCTGTTCGGTTGCTCGCCGCACTTCTCCATCGTCACGGCTCAGTCACGTCAAACCATCGCCATCACCAACTAGCTTGCTCACCTTTTCGCCAGCTTCCTTTCCCTTACCACGTTCGCTCAGCTTCATCACCACTGACAACGACGACAAAGAAAAAAAGGCTACGACTGCCACCTCTGTCACGATCGCACACGCACCACTCCGCAGTTTACTATCGAACCTTGTCTTTTCTGCCGTATACCACTCGATCGAACCATCGACCCAGGCATCATTGTTCTGCACCATCGCTCACATCTGCATACATCCACTCAATAAATTGCATTCAAACAGGGGCTGCAAGCATCTCGGCTTTCTACCGCAGCAGCACTACCCTCCATTTTCTCGATACTCTACCCTCTTTCGCAGCCGAGGTCCCGCCACCCTCCGTTCACTTTCGAGCGCATGCCTCTCTAGCAGAACCCCCTCATCTCGCCCACTTCACTTGCTGCTGCTCCGTCGCTTGGGCTCACAAAGCCTAAACGATGTCGGACCAACTGCGTCGAGCAGACAATCAGCAAAGGGCCTCGCGGCCGAGATTGAGCTCCATGTACGACGAGTTCGGACGTCTCTCCCTTTCGTCCTCCACCACGGCCGCTGCAAGCCTTCCTTCCTCATCGCTCTCGCTCACTTCATCCGCCTCGCCCTCCCTCCATGCTGCGCCACGCTCTCGCCTCAACTCTACCATCGGCATCTCGTCCACCGCTCCCCTCTCCAGCTCTTCATCGAACGCACGCGCACGTACCATGTCTTCTGCCTCTCGTCTCTCGACATCCTCCTCCTCGCACTTTGAGCCTTCGTCCGAGTCTCGATACCAAACGGATCGCGCTCACGCCACCCTCGGCTCACGCCAGCCCTCAACCTCCATCGCTCAGAGCCCGCCTTACTCCTCCAGCATCGCATCTCGTCGCACCTCGTGGACACCGCGCAAACTCTCACAATCCGGTGCGACGCCATCGCTAGCCGAACTGGGCCCCAACGCCTCGGCAACCGCAGCCATGCCCGCGGCCAGTGCATCCCTTTCGAGGCCCTCAACCGGTTCGAGGATACCCTCCTTTGGTCGCACCGCGTCTTCGCAGCCTCGACTCGGTGATGCCCTTCTCGGCCAGCGCAAAACGAGCGACTCCTTGTCTCGGCCTCTGACGCTCACCTCGTCGGCGTCCAGCTCTTCGCTCACCTTCCCAGCCCGATCCGACTCGCTTTCTCGCTCTTCGCGCCTTGCCAGCAACGCGACCTCGACATCCATGAGCACCAGCCAATCGGTCAGCAGCATCTCTTCCGTCTCGCATTCCTCCGGTGGCTCCATGGGCCCCCCGCAACTCTCTGCTTCTCAATCGTCTAGCCTCACCGGTCTCAGAGCAACCAACACAGCTCAGGCTACTCCTTCCAGCCTTGGTGCAACCCAACTGCCACGCATCTCGCCATCTCTTCCCGATTTTGGGCAGAGCTTCGGTGCTGCCCTCTTTGAAGACGACGCATTGTCTCACCGATCCGATACCGCCGCAACGCTACACGGCAGCAGCATCGCAGAGCTTGATGAGCGTGAAGAGGATGGCAATACGCCCCAAGCTTCATCAGCCCCCTTCCCCGCCTCGGCATCGCGCAACATGTTGTCCAACGGCAAGCAAAGTCAGATGCACCTCGGCCTGCGCGAGTCGCCCAGCCTCTCGTCACGCTTTTCCAATTTCTCCAGTGCCCTCGCGACGCCCGAGGCCTCGGACGACCCCAGCAAAGGGCTCGGACGCTCAGCCACCTCTTCAACCGCGCGCCCCGTGCGCGGCGATGGTAGTAGCGCAAGCGGCCTCGGCATTGGCCTTCCCGATTTTGTCCCTGGATCTCGGAGTAGGCAGGCAACCTCGAGCCACGTTCCCGCAAACGACGTGTCGCGAGATGTCGAGGTGCTCCAAACGCCAGAGAAATTTGGCATCCAGGATCGCACCCCTAGTGGGACGCCTCGCGTTTACGATCGAGCCGGACAGATTGGCATTGGAGAGCTGGCGACACCTCGTTGGAACTTTCCTTCTACTGCGCTGCCCGTATGGAAGGCAAATGTAGATGCAACGCCCATCTCGACCTCTAAGGTGGCCCAACGCCGCAACGTCAGTGGTGCCCTGACCGACGACGGCACCGCACCTGAGCAGGTCAGCATTTCGGTGCCCGAGAAGCACAACTCTGCACTCGAGCAAGAGATCGACTCGCAGAAAAGCAATGGCCCACATTCGCACTTGCGACGAGGGGAAGCTGTCCGTCATTCGCGCTCCATCTCGTATTCCTCGCTCAACAGCATGCAACGCAATGCGCTGCGCGATCCCGAGCAGCTGCTCTCCAACCTGCCCGTCAGCCCGTCCATGCCAGGCCGCCCTATGGCGCTCGACGGCAGCCAATCGCTCCGTGCCTTGGCACGCGGCTATTCTGACAAGCAGTCCGAGTTCATGGCCGAGTTGGATGGAGTCACTGCCAGCATTGGCGCTGCACCCGAGAGCCCCTCCTTTTCCATAAGCGCACGCACCGAATCCGAAAGCAGCATTGTGCAGCACGAATCAGCCGATGTCTCGTTGGCAGCGTCTGGCAGCAACGCCTCCCGCTCCGATGCTCAACAGTTGGCAGCCGACCGATCCCCTGCCATTGGCGACCTCTCGTGGGCGGCTGGCGAGACCGGGCCATTTGGGTCCGGAGGATCAGCAGGTATAGGCATCGAAGAATCGAAATCCATGACGTTTGATGATGTCAATTTCGGCAATGGCAGCGGCGACGACGAGTGGCGCCAAAGCTTCGACCTCAATGCTGCCATCAACGACTTGCTTCATGATCACGACGAGCTCCATCGACGCAGACAATTGCGAGACAGAGCAGCGTCGGATGCCTCCGAGCTGGGCTCAAATGCCGTCGCAACGCGGACCTCTGCCCGCCTCAGATCCGGTTCCATCAAGAAAGCAGACGGGTCCATCGCCTCTGCTCGTAACCTCTCTGAAGCATCGGCGGATGGCCAGCGCGCGCCTCTTTCTTCGACGCGCAGAGAACGCCTGATCAGCACGGAGGGAAATCCCAACTCGTCGTTCACCTCCGCGA
The DNA here is from genome assembly GCA_928724755.1 of Sporisorium exsertum. Classification (NCBI taxonomy): domain Eukaryota; kingdom Fungi; phylum Basidiomycota; class Ustilaginomycetes; order Ustilaginales; family Ustilaginaceae; genus Sporisorium; species Sporisorium exsertum. Next base: position 1,021,967 of record CAKMXK010000035.1, on the reverse strand, counting down.
ACAGCTCCGTAGCCCCTGCCACGCCCCGAATGTCCCGAAACAGCGCCTCATTTCGCAGCAAACGAACCTCTTCAGTCAGCATTGGTCAATCGCTTCTGCGAGGCTCCATTCCTTTTGGCCATGCAGACGACTATGAGAGCCGTCTCAACTCTCGAGAAGATGCTGCAGCAGATGCGCTCCGCAAGCTCGATGGACTCGGCAGCACACCAAGGCTCAGCCGTGAGGGCAAGACCGACGCCAAGAGTCCGCGCACCAGCCGTGTATCGTCACGTCCCAGCAGTGCCGGACGAAAGACGCCAGGCACCAGCAGTCGAACGTCTTCGCCGAGCGCTCGAAGTCGACGATCCAGTAACTACGACACGTCCTCGCGCTCCATGGACAAATCACGGCCATCGGATGAATCGACCGCCCGCAACAGCCTTCGAGCTTCGAAGCTCGTCGCGCGTGTGCGCACCGCCGACGACGCATCTTCCTCGCCTGCCAATTCTTCGTCAGACTCGATCCGCACCTCAGTCTACGCCAGCCCACATCTGCGCCGATCGCATCTGCCGCCTCTTCCGCAAAACGAGATCACGCAGGGCTCGCGACGGGTCTCGGGAGCGCAGACCAACAGTGCCAGGGACGTGTCTGCTTCGGCAAGCCCACTGATTGGCACGCCTGTTATCACTCGCAGCCACTCTCGCTCCAAACGCATGAGCGGCAATAGCGACGCTTCGGGCATTGCTTCTGATGGCGGCCGCTTCGACTCTGCCGCTGGGTTCAATGACGATGCAGACGCGAGTCGGCACACTGCCATCCCGCCGGTGCCTCCCTTGCCCAAGGTGTGGGAAGGCTCGCGGTCCACTTCGCTCACGTCGGAAGCGTTCCGAGCTGTTTCAGCCAAGAGTCCAAGCATCACGGCCAGCCACAGCTTCATGTCGTCCATCAGTGGTGGCGACAACAGTGCCAAGATGTCGACTCCCAAATCGCCGCTCAGCCCACGCATGCAGGAGCTCGCCGAGGTGGCTGCGCTGGCTGTACGCAAACCGAGCCTCGGCAAGCTCAGCGACAATCTCTCTCGAGGCTCTTCAACGAACGATGTATCGATGCAGTGCGCTGCAGCAGAACCAGTGGAAGAGATGATTTCATCTCCGGACGCTCCTGTGGCCGAGGACAGATCTTACGTCAGCGCAACCAATGGAGCAAGTAGGGACACGGATGCTGTTTCGGTTTCTTCCTCCTCACGACCAAGATCTAGCGCTCTGCGCCGCGCCAGCGTAGCCTCCCTTGGTAGGCTGATACGCGCGTCGCAAAAGGACAAGGAGACGGATCAGCTGCCGTCCACTTCAAGCTCGCATTCCCTGGCTGCTGCCGCTGAACCTGGCACCAGTCCGAAGTCGCGACGCACGCCTTCCTTTTTCCAGCGAACACCGAAGTCGAGCGACGGCTCGTCCATCACCGAGTCCAGCACCACAGATAGTGGTCGCCTGTCGCGCAAGTCTCTTCTGGGCATTGCTGGTGGTCTGCTCAGCCGTTCTGCATCGCGACGCAACACTGCCGACGCAACAGCAGCAGCGAATGCAGCACAAGCACGCACTTCACAGACGGCCGCACGTTCGAGCGCGGCAGCGCAATCGGCTGCTTCACCAGTGCGCAGGCGCGGACAGTCGATCGCATCTGGCAGCACCACCTCAATCAAGAAGCCGCTGGCAAGCGATTTGACTTCGCAGGAGGTCCGCGGCGTTGCCAAACCTCGCGATGCAATTTCTTCCACCTCGGCGATTGTGGCTGCTCAGACGCCCTCACGATCCGCGAGGACCCTTGTTGCGAGTGGAGTCCCGTCTTCGAGTCCAAGCGTTGGCAGTCGCACCGCCTCTCCCACCAAGTCTGCCTCGCTCTCGAGTCGAATCCCCAGAGTCGCCACCATGAAAGCGTTGCCGCGATCTACGGCGGTGGGCGCTGGAGCCTCGGAGACGGGCGGAAGCGTGATTCGAGCTGCGGCCGCCGCCTCTTCGTCCATTCCGATGAGCAAATCGCATCATCCATCGCTAGCAGCCAGCATGGGCATGGTGACGACCCACACCTTCGATGACGACGATACTCGATCCGTCTCGGGCTCGGACACGACGGCCAGTACAGCCAAGCACAGCTTGGCCTCGTCCAAAGTGGCACCATCGCCTGGTGCTGCGCAAGTATCGAGCAGTGTGGTTCCGATTCTCAATGCCTATGCAGCTGCCAAGACGCCCGCCGAGATTGAAGGCGTGCTGCGACGAGCTCGCATTGCTGCCTACTCGTCGAACCTTACCCCGAACGACCGCGAGGTGCTCAACGGTCTCGCCAACCGTCAGGATCGACAAAAGAGGAATGTCAGCCCATCCTCCACAGCTGCCAAAAGCGGCAGCAAGGTGGAGGATTCCGCTGCTGGAAGCGACAAGGGCGCTGCTCGAGCAGCAAAGACCAGCACAAGTGCCTCGGTCACGGCGAGCGCAACGAGCAAGACCATACCCGCTGTTGCTGCCACTCCCACCTCGAACGGAGCCAAAGGACCGTCGCCTGCTGCTCCTGCGAACAAAGAGATCGGCAGCGTGTCCGTGCCGGTACGCAAGACACGTGCTTCGCTTAGCACTGCGGCGGCCGTTCCACGAACTACCAAGGCGAGCACGCTGCAGACACCTGCAAGCGAACGCCTGGCCAAGATCAGCAGCAGTGCTACCAGCTCCGCGCTTGCTCGTCGCAGCCCCGCCTCTTCAGATGCTGCTGGGTCCATTCCTTCGGCTCGAGCCACGCCGATTCAGGACGAAGAGGAGCGTCTGGGCGACAACGAGATGGAAGACTACATCCGACGTCAGCAGGCGCGCAAGCTCGCGTCCGGCGCTTCTCAGGCAGACTTAGACAAGATGCTCGAGTTCCCCGAACCCGTTGCGCCGAGTAGGCAGCTTTCTCCTCGCCAGGCAGAAGTCATGTACGGCAACAAGATGTCCGACTTTGAGTTGCAGGAGATCTTCAACTACACCGAGATCTACTATTGCGGGCAGAACGCCAAACGCAAGCACCCGGCCACGGTGGAGAACACGGAGCGGAACCATGGCTTCGACGATGAACGCGGCGATTACAATGTGATCAGCAAGGATCACCTCGCGTTCCGCTACGAAATTGTGGACCTGCTGGGCCGCGGCTCGTTCGGCCAAGTGCTGCAGTGTCGCGACCACAAGACGGGCAAGACGGTGGCGATCAAGCTGATCCGCAACAAGAAGCGGTTCCACCACCAGGCGCTCGTCGAGGTGCGGATCCTCGAGAATCTGACCAAATGGGACCCGGACGAGCGGTACAACGTGATCAAGATGACCGAGTCGTTCCTGTTCCGCAACCATCTGTGCATCGCCACGGAGCTGCTTAGCATTAACCTGTACGAGCTGATCAAGGCCAACAACTTCGCCGGGTTCACCACCAACCTGATCCGTCGGTTCACGTCGCAGGTGCTGCAGTCGCTTGTGCTGATGAAGCACCACCGCATTGTCCACTGCGATCTCAAACCGGAGAACATTTTGCTGCAGCATCCGAGGAAGAGTGCGATCAAGGTGATTGACTTTGGCTCGAGCTGCTTCGAAAACGAAAAGGTGTATACGTACATCCAGAGTCGATTCTACCGCTCGCCCGAGGTGATTTTGGGCATGAACTATCACACGGCGATCGACATTTGGAGCTTGGGCTGCATCATTGCCGAGCTGTACACGGGCTATCCGCTGTTTCCAGGGGAGAGCGAACAAGAGCAGCTGGCGTGCATCATGGAGGTCTTGGGTGTGCCGGATCGATACTTGGTGGAGCGCAGTTCGAGGAAGAAGCTGTTTTTCGATAGCACAGGCCAGCCGAGACCTGTGGTCAACTCGAAGGGGAAACGTCGTCGGCCGAGCAGCAAGACGCTGGCGCAGGCACTCAAGAGCGACGACGAGTTGTTTGTCGATTTCATTGCAAAGTGTCTAATCTGGGATCCGGAGCGAAGGATCAAGCCGGACCCGGCGATGCGACATCCTTGGATTCAGCAGGGCAAGAAGCTGGCCGTTGCTGTGGGTGCGGTGTTGGGCGAGGTGTCCGGTGCAAACAGGGCTGCGGGCGGAGGTGGGATGAGCAGTGTTCCGCATGCTCTGCCGAGGAAGTCGGCTAGCTCGACGAGTTCTCGGGGTGCTGCGGCTAAGGCGACGGGCAGCAATGCGTCCAGCGCTGGGTCTGCGACGATGGCGACGATGGCAACGACGACGATGACGCCGAGGACCAAGGCTCTGTCTGCAAGGGCGTCTGCTGTCAATGGTGGAGGTGGACCGGTGGTGGGTGGCGGCGGTAGCAGTGGTGGCAGTGGCATTGGCGGCTATGCGGCGAGTCCGAGGAGGAGTGCGGCCGCGACGGGGGGTGCGGGCATTACGGCAGCTGCTAGTCTGGGGACGCCTTTGCGCGCGCCTAAGGTGTAAGGCCAAAGGCACGCGGACGTTTGTATTGTCGCGAGGAAGACACATTTGGTGGCTCGCACGTTTGACGCTGTCGGGAAGGAACAAGAAGAGCATTTCGACACGAAAGCACAAGCACGGCAGTGGTTTGGCGCGGTCACCAACATCATTTTTCTTTCCTTGCATGCATGTCCGCAATGAATCTCTTCTCTATCTCTCTTTTTCTCTCACTTTCAAAGAATCAACGCTGAAACCGCGGTTGACAGGGTCGTTTGTGATGAATGATGTGAAGAGGGGGGGGATTTTCTGTGTGAAGAATGTGAAGACGGGGCGTCTAAGGAGGAATGGGTTTGGTATTGTGTCAGAGTGAGGGTGGATAAAGTGTGCAATGGATGAGCACGGTTTAGGCTACTTGGGAGTTGCAGTCGCAGCAGTGGGTTGAGGAAATTAGAGATAGGCAGCCTGACCGCGCCTCGCAAGCTCGACGAGCTTCCAGCCGCCGGTGACCTGGTTATCCAACTCCTCCTCGACCCTCGTTAGCACCATGGCGTATCGACACAGGTCCGGCTGGCTATCGTTGCCTGCCTTGACCTCGCCCGTTTTGGGGTCCTTGAAAAACATCAATTCCTGACTGGTAAAACTGACCACGAGCACGGGAACGTTGTTATCCAGTACTTTTGCTTGGAGGATCTCGACCTGTTTGAGATCGAGTAGCCTGCCTTCAGGAATGTAGCCCTTGGAGAGGTACGGGTCGATGGTGGCCATGAGCAGGTTGAACGTGGCCTCGCCGCACCACTGGCGGAGGAGGTGGCGTGCAGCGCCGTGGTATGCATCGATGATTTCGGGGACAATGTACTCGCGCAGGTCGCGTTGGAAGGATTCCAGCGTGAAGGTGGGGTCGAGGAGTTTCATTTGTCGCGTGACGCGGGCGAAATCGTTTTCTTCGAACAGCGTGGAGAACCAGTCGGTCACCCCGCGTACACGTTCGATGAGCGGGTTCTCGGACTCATTGTATGCCAGCGAGAGATCGGACAGCTTGCGGAAGAGCGGGTTGGAGGATTTGAACGAGGTCCACGCCTGTTTGTATGCCGGCTCCGGTCGAAGCACGAGGGCTTGCGTGGCGGTGTTTTCGGTGAAGGTGCGGGCGCGCGCGGCATAGCCTGCTGGTTTCGGGGGCGGTGACAGGGAAGGCGTGGTGCTGCTGGACGGGGAGGAGGGGGAGGGTTGGGATGGCTGAGTGGAGGATTTCGATTCTGGCTGAGGTTGCTGCTCTCCTTCGGCGGTCGGCTTGGCACCAGCAGCAGCCTGCTCAGCAGCAGCAGCAGCAGCAGCAGCAGCAGCTTCAGCCGCTGCCAACTCCTCCTCCTCCTTCTGTGCATAACTCTTCATCACCTCCGCGGCGGCCTCCTTGGAATCCACATCCTTGGTGGGCAACGGCCTGCCAATCTTGCGCAACCTGGCCTCGCGCTTGATGCGCCTCACCTCGGCTGCATCCTTCTTGCCATCCACATAGATCCTCAACGCGCTTCCTCCATCATCAAACGCTTCGGTGAGCGTCTCGCTCAGCTGCTTGTATGCCTCAGTGTTGCGGATAGGCGCAGTGCTGTCCTCCAGCCCACGCGCCAGCCTGGAGCTGATGGCACCGAGACCTTTGATGAGTTCGGACTCTTCCATTTGCTTGAGTGTGGCGCCCACGGCATCGCCGACTTGACCGCCGCTCTTACGCAGGGCTTCGGCGGCGGCTTGCAGTTTAGGGTTTTCCTTGATCGACGTGATGATGCGTGCACGTTCGTAAGCGTCGCGCATCTTTTTCATTGTTTCGCTGTCTTGCATCTTGCCGACATCGCCTGAAAGCTGACGCATGTTTTCTTGCAGTTCCTGGTTCTTGCGCAGTTCGGCTTTGAGGGTATCGACGAACACGGCAAAGGGGGACTTGGGGGAGTTAAGGGATCGGCGGGTAGTGGAGAAGCTGCGTGGCGAGGATGCAGGGATGGAACGCATGAGTACGGAGCTGGTGGCGGTGAGGGCAGCTGCTCGTCGCGGTGTGATGGTGGCTGTGAAAGCGCGAGAGGAGAGAAAGACTCGCACGGCTGCGGACGCAGCTGATGGGGAAATGGCGCGCACCATGGTGAGTGAAAGATATAGCCTGAGTGAGCGATGCAGCTACTGCTGGCAGTGTATGGGTATGCTCTCGGTAGAAGTTGGAAGTGGTCACCGAGTGGTGTGGTCGATGGTGATGGTGATGATGGCGGTGCTGCTCAACCTGTCAGGAAGCTCTTCTCTGCTCAGCAAGGGGAAAAAGTGTGGAGGAAATCTCGGCGTTTTCTCAGCAGCTGAGCCCTTTGTTTTACGTGACTGCCACAAAAATCAGTTTCTTCCAAAAATTCCAACTTTTTTTTTTCTTTTCTTTTGGATTTCTTCTTAGCTGTTCGGCTGCCGCTGTGTGCCTGTCTCCCGGTCGGAGCCGATCACGGTCTTCGCGCTCTTTGATTCGTGTGACTAGCGATCAATCTCACACAGCTGAAGCTTCGCACTCTATCTTCCAACAGGAGAACGCACAGCTGCATGACAATCGCTAGATTGCGCTTGAACTGGATGTATATGACACCGCCTAAACGCGAACGAGCTAAAAGAGCGCAGGGGAGCGAGCTTCTCCGAGCGCTAGAAAGGAAGGCCGGGCTTGAGCTTGTTCTTGGCCTCGGTCTGTGCCTGTTGCCAGTTGCAATACAAACGAACGGTCAGTACCCTCACACTCCTAAAACATGCTCACGAAAAGTCGCACAACTTACCGACTGCCACTCGTTCACAGTCTGCTGCATGGCACTCAGCTTCGTCTTGATCTCCCCCCGCCTCCTCGTCTTGTCCTTATCCACCCTACTGCCCTTGAACACCTTCGCCCTACCCGCATATGGCCCGACATCCTTAGCCTGCAGCCGGGCGGCCATGAGCGCAGCCTCCTTTTCGACGGTGCTGACTCGCTGGGTGGGGCGCACCGCCCTCTCGCCCAACGCTGTCGGTCGCACGGGTGTTTCCGTGGGGGTGTACTGGTATTGCGCAGCCGTTTGTTCGAACGCGTGCGCCTTGGCGAGTCGATGCAGACGTTGTTGGATCCGGGTGGTCTTGGGCCCGTCGGGGAGAAGCGCGAGTTGGTTGGTGAGCGCCGCTTCTTTGATAAGTTTGGCTTGGCGGCGGAGTGAGTACTTGGGTGGGGCCCAGCAGCCGGAGGTGGGGGATTTTGTGGGTTCGAAGAGTGATGCTGATGATGAGGAGGAGGAGGCGGTGGTGGTGGACGAAGAGGCGAGCGATGGAGCGTGGCTCACCATGAACCTGTCGAGCACGCTACCGTATGCGCTGATATGTTTGTTTGCATTGCGCGAGAGGGTCGTTCGGAATGCCATCGTGTCTTATTGCGATGTTTGAATGTAGACTGGTGTGTGGTTGTGGGTTATGATGATGATGATGGTGTTTGACGACGAGCAGAGATAGTCGAGAAAAGCTTCTTCTTCCCGCGCGGAAACCTTCCTTTTTACTCACTATGCAGCAGCAAAGACGGTCTAACAACTCCTGGAAAAAGCGCCGGCTGAGTCCAACACACGCCGCGTTGTTCGACAATCGGCTCCTTCTCAACACTTCCGGACAGTCGACAGCTTCGCAATCGTCGTCTGACTCGATCACACTTCACCATCCTCCGTTCACATCACGATCCTCGCAACAAAGCATCCCTCACCACCTCCATCATCTCATTACGCCTCTTCCAGCACACACCTCGAATCTAGCGGGAAAAAAAAATGTCATCCACCGCAAACCCCCTCCCACCCACTCCCGACTACATCGCCGCAACCCGGGAATCCTGCCTCTCCGCCGCAACCACCCTCGGCCTCAACCCCGACATCGCCTCCATCGACGACTTCCTTCTTTCCCTCGATCATGCACACTTCGACCGCCTGCGCGTGCAGCACGGTCTGTCGTTCCCGCTGCGCTTCCCCACGCCCACAGCCGAAATCAACTTCCTCGCCATCCTCGCTCTTCTGAATGCGTTTAGCGGGTATCGAGCTGCATTTCATAGGGCGACGGGGATGGGTGCGTACCAGAATGTGGTGCGGTTGATGATGGGGCTGTACATCTCGGGGGGAGAGGAGGATCGGGTTGTGGGTGCCGGGGCGCTGACTGCGAAAGGGATGGAGGGGTTGAGTGAGGCGAAGGTGGTGGAGCTGTTGGGGGTGAGTGTGCATGAGGAGCGGGAGCACGAGGGGTTGCCCGGGGTGACTGTGGGAGTGAGGGGTGGGGAGATGTACGATGCTGTGCAGATGATCCTCAGCACCGTGCGGAATGTTGGCAAGACGCTGATGGCCGAGGGATACGCCAGTCTGGGAGCGTACATCGTAACACTCCTCAAAGAGACCAAATCGAAAAACCTCACCGACCAACAAGCCACAGACTACCTGGTCCAACAAATCGCAACAACACTCCCGGAATTCAGAGACACCCACCACCTCCCCTCGATCAACACCGACGTCTACCTCTTCAAACGCATCTTCTTCCTCCTCCACTCCCTGCATCTCAAGTTCCCCGCCCACCCAGATTTCCACATCCCAAACACACACCCCATCCTCCCCATGTTCGTGGACAACGTCCTGCCCACCCTCTGCGTCTACTTCCACCTCTTCCACCTGCCCACCTCTCCACCACCCGCCGACATGCAGACGCTGTACACCTGGATCGCCCGCAGCCACCAGCACGCTGATCTGCCGCGCGACAAGCTCGAGCTTATGGACAAAGTAGTGCAAGGCCCCAAGCTGAGTGTGGACGAGACGTACGCGCTTAGGGCGGCGACGTTGAACCTGGGCGCCGTAATTGTGGAGCGGGCCAAGGTGCTGGCAAAGGAGAAGCGAGAGGGGAGCGAGTGGTTGGCGCAGCTGAACGAGGTTGATCTGGATGGCTATCTCTGGGCGGTCGCGAAGGATGACACGGTGTTGAGGAAGGTGCCCAGGTTCAGTTTTGCTTCTGTGCACTTCTGATTGCGTTGACAATACGAAACTTCTCGCATCAAGAACGTGTGATAACGTTAGTGTCAAGCGAGGAGATGGTGTGAAACAATTAAGACCAATGTACAGTGGAATCTATGTTCTTGATCCTAAGTGATACTAAACACGAGAACAGTCAAAAGCGAGCAGCTATGCGACCACACGTCTCATTGCTGTTCCTCAACATGCCTCGATGGCATCAAAGGTCCATTTGAAGCGATGCGATCCAATCCGCCAGCCCACCATCACGCCCTCCATCTCTCTGCACAAAGTCGTCCGAATAGAACTCGCGCAGTGCAAACGGTTCCGGGGGCGACAGCAGGTGGCCAGCCTGAGGCACAAAGCCTGGGACGCCAAAGGGCGGGGCTGCTGCTGCTGCTGCTGCTGCTGCTGCCGTCGGCAACGATCCTGCCTCATCAATGTTGACGCTGGAGGGGACGCCGGAGGGGTCGATGGCTGGGGCTGCCGTGGTTGTGGTGGTGAGGCCTACTTCGGGGCCAAAGGCCAGAGTTAGAGTTCCGGGGGCAAGGCGTGCCGTGTCGGGGGAAGTATGATGCGGTGAGGTTGAGGGGGTGTCCAGCAATAAGGAGGTGGTGTCCATGTTTGGAGGGTGCAGCGCCGCTGTTGTGAAGTTGCTCGAAGACTCTGCGTTGCTGATGGCAAGAGACGTTCGCGATGACACCGACAGCGAACCTGCCAACGCGCCCTGCGTCGCAGATTCGGGATTGGACATCCTTGCTGCCGCCTCATGATGCGGGTGCCCACTGCGCTTCCTCCCTCTCAACGGCATTGAAGCGCGCTTGACCGCCGCATCAGCTGTCCGCATCCCTCCCTGCCTGTTCTGTCCGCCACCGGTCTTCTCAGCACTTCCACCACTCTCGGTCCTCTGCGCCTGAACCTGCGGCGGACTCCCCCGCCTCGACCGCGGATGCAACAACGGAATAATATACTCATCGATCTCCAACTCCTTCAACCCGCCCAATCCGGGCTGCGACTGGACAAAGGCATCAAAGCTCGTGTGCACCGCACCCCTCAGCTGCTGGATCAACTTCAAACAACCCGTCCCAAACGTAAGCAGTGATGGCAAGCACACCGAAGCATCCCGCGTCGATGCCGCCAGATCCTCCATGCACTCATCGATGGTGCGCGTGAAATGCATCAGCGTGATCCAGCAATTCGCCTCGCCCGAAAGCCCGGGCACGCCCTGCCCCTTGCTCCGGATGAGCAACAGTGCAGCCGTGGCCAGCGTCATGCAGGGCTCGGTGAAGTACTGGAACCACCAGGCGGAGCCCATGTGGTCGCTGAATCGGTTCTGTATCTTCCGCAGTTCGCGAACGGCAAAGATGGAACGTAGAGCCGAGTCTGTGGCGATGTGCCGAGATGTGGCGAGCTCGCCGTTGGTGATACGTCCGTTGGGCGAGAAGAATTGGCGGTGCAGCGAGCCGCGTTGCCAGGCGGTGGTCACTTGGACCCAGCACCGCCGGCGCGCGCGGAACGGGTCCTTAGTGTCGAAGGACAAGTCCGGGTTGTCCCATCGATAGGTCGGGTCAAGTTGCGAGAGCATGTCCGAGATTTTCTTATCCGTCTCCATCGCTTTACGATGCAGAGGAGGGCCGTAGCACAAAGTGCTGGATACGAGCTGTGCCATCTGCGCGCCCTCCACCTCCAACCTCGCAAGACATGGATCGGGAGGCGCACCGCACGAGGACCACGGAGCAGCATCGCTCGGCTGATCAACACTGAATTGCGATTCGACGATCAGCGGTTTCGTGTTGGCGCCGACGGCGAAGGCATGGTCGTAGCCGTACACGAGCCAGGCGAGGCGTCGGCGGTGGTCGAGTTCCGCTTGCGAGAGAGTGTTGTTGCTGCTGCTGCCGGGGTCCTCAAAGAGGTTGCACGCCTTGGCGGCATGGATGGTGACGTTCCAGCACGGGAACTTGGTGGTGCCTGTGCCGTGCAGGCCTTGGTTCGTCCAGAACGAGAACGCCGAGATGTTTGCTTGCACCAGTTCAAGCGTCATCTCGTCGAGTCGGACGCATTCCTGGATGAGTGCAGCGATGTGATGGGTGAAGAGGATTAGCGCTTTGACTCGTGGGTTCGTGTCGGCGTCCAACTGGACCGGACCTGGCGCAGCGAGGCCCGACTGGGAAATCGGCAGCGATTTGGCGATGGCTTGGGGTGCCATGGATTCAACTGTCTCGCCCAAGACGCATGCCAGCAAGGCGAGTCGAGACAGATCGCCCGGTTGAAGCAAGATGCCCACCGAGGCGACGGCAGGATCATAACTCTGCGCAGGAAGCACGACCCTGAACCAAAGCTCTTCCATATGCTTCTCCAACAGATCCTGGCACGTAATCGTGAACTTCCAATCGACATGCCACAGATAATGCCGCAAGAGCGATTGCAGCTGAGACCAGTCCGGAAGGATCTTGGCGAACTCGATCATTTTGGTCAAGCAACTTGGCTCGAGGTAGCGAGAGGTGGCGGACTGAGATGGTGCGGGTGAGCTCGAGCTAGTCGAGGCAGCGGGGGCGTCAGGCGATGTATGACTACTGCGTACGGTTTCGCCTTGAACGCTGAGATCTTTGAGCATGAGGTTGATAAAAGCCATCATGGGATGTTCTGCTGGTTCTGGGAGATCGGAGGGTTGCTGCGGATCGAAATCGTCGTTAGTATCTTCTGGTGGGGATGTTTCTAGGATGGCGTTGATTTCGGCGAGTGATCTTCGAGCTTGCTTCTTTTGCAAGGCTATATAGGCGTGGACAAGATGAAGCGCCGGTAGGTAGACCACCGGTGGAAGTACAAGAGGAATGATCAGTGATGAGAAGCGTAAAGGCGGTGAAGGGTGAAAGCTTACCTTGAGGATCCAGTTGACTCGTGTTGAAGGTCTTGCAGAGATGTTCGGTTCCACGACGGACACAAGTTGAGCACGGTCGTTCTCGATCGCACTGTGAGAGTGAATGCGAGCGTTTTCATTTCAATGATGCGTCAAGTGAATCGAGATGTGTTGGTGACATTGGTCATGCTTAGGGTGGCTTTGTTGACACTTACCTTTACTTTTCGGAGATAGCATTCGAGGCAGACGGTCGGCTGACCGAGCTTGCGCCTACTGCTGCCGGCAGAGGAGACGGGCGGCATGGTGGCAGTCAAGATGGTTGAATTCGGTCGTGACTATGAAGGTAACTGATTGAACGAGGCAGGTAAGCCTCACAGAATTGCCATCGAGGCAGAGTGATGTCCAATGCTGGAAAGAGGGTCTACTTGGCAGCGATTTGTTTCCTGGCCAAGCCCAGCGCTTGTTTGAGACGCGCAATCGCTGCAATGTGCTCGTAGAGAGTAGACAATGGGATCACCCAGTAGAACCTCAGTAGCTGGACGGTGTGCACTTGTGCTAGTCTGTGGGCCGTAGCAGAAAAGCCGATGCTGACTGGCGCAGCTGTCTCCGAACCTTGGCAGGCTATGGTGTTTGTGAAGCTGAGGCCGAATGCAAAGTGATATGAAATGCGACGAAATGAAGGCGCAGGAAAGCGACTGTGGATGGTTGGTGTTGGTGGTGGTGGGCGTATGGGTGGTGGTTCTGGCCTTGGCATCAAGTTGAGGAGCGTGGGAAATGGGATTCACCAACGGCGCAGCAGCTAAATGTATCCAGATTGGGGAGTAGGCGTGCCACAGGCGTGCCACACTGAACACAAAGGTGCAGAGTGTCGACTGCGGCGGTGGCGATGACAAAATGTAGTGTCGCAAGGTTTAGCGCCTTGTGCTCGACGATTGACGCTGGCAATGAAGATGGGAGAGGGGTCCGGGCAACGAAAACAAAGCGGTGAAGATGCTGTTTGAGCAGAAGAGAGAGGGAAAGTAGGGTTATCTAGGAGGAATCGAGACATGGCACCAAAGTAGTGGTAGAACGCGGGCAGGAGAGACAGGGCCGAAGCATGTAGCTACAGAGCTGATCTGAATGAAGTGCGGAGAGATTTCGACCTGCAGAACGAAAAGTAGGAGCAGATCAGCGAACCAATCCGAGCATCACAAGGAGGAGAGCAAGGCTGGGGCATTCGGGAATAGTTCGAAAGCGAGAAAGACCATGCGGTGGACACATCTCCGACTCGCGCATGCGCGCAGGAACGGCGGGCAACAACATATCCAGCGAAACCGCTCAAAGAAGCCGCCGGCGCCTTGGAGTCGGCATCATCGTCCAACATCGGGAGGTGGGCCGTACCCACGGTCGGGTGCGGCTTTTAGCAGCATGCTGACTGACCCCCGCGGGGCTGGCCATGGAAGTCTTTGGAAGCGCACAGCCTCGAGGCCAAATTTGAAATTGCTGCCAAAAGTGCCAAGCTAAGTTGCTCAACGTGGATCAAGCCTTAGCAGTCTCATCGTCCACAGAGGACCTTGAAGCAATGTCTCGGGAATGCGCTTCCGATTGTGCGAGAGATGACTTTCAAGCGGATCAGCATGCCACCTTGCTACGAAACAGAGATGGCTGTGTCATCCGCATTCTGACCATGGGAAAAGCCGCTGTTCGCAGTCGCAGGACGTAACATTGGAAATAGACGGCTTTTCATAGTGACAAGTGCGGACCGATGTTGTGCCATGACACCCAGGTTTTCTGCACCCTTCTCCTCGACGTCTATGGCCGGACGCATGAATCGCAAGACCCTGGCAAAAGGGATAGAGCTGCCGCCACTTGGCACGAGAGCCAAACATTCGCCGTCGCGGCCGAGGGTAAAGAGAGCGAGAAGTTGGAATACCAATGAGACCTTCTACGACATTTCATGTCAAACCTGTCGAGCGTCTGTCGTCGTTTCTTCAGACTCAGGAGCATTCATCTCTTGCCCAACAGACGTACACACATAGCCACCTTACTTCGAATCGTATCTACATTTGCAAAACCTACCGCAGCTACAACTACGTGCTGTTGGGAGGCTTCCAATTCAACCTCCTCCCAACATCGTAGATATCCTCCAGAACATCCTCCAATCGATCACTGCCCTTAAACACCTCGTACAGCCTGAACAGCCGCAACGCCGCCAGTGCATCCTCGATACTATCGTGCCCACCCTCCACCGCCGTCGACCCTGCGCCCGCTGCCGACTGTGCCACCTTGTCCACAGCCCCCTTGCCCTCCTGTCCAGCCTCTGACGCCTTCGACTTGGCCTCCTCGCGCGCGGTAACCTGGTTATTCGCACTCGCACCCGACTGAATATCCACCTTAAGCAAGAACCACGAAAGGAACCGCAGACTGAGACGGCGCGGGTGGTTGGCCGAGTGGAACAGATCCACAGTATCGATCACCTGCTGCGGCGGCACCCAAATGTTGATGATCCGAAAATCCTTCTTCAACCCATGCCCAATGAAAATGCACCCTCGATCCACCAGTAACCTCAACTTTTTGTACGCCGCCTTTAACGGCACCACCGTATGCTTCGACCTGCTCGGATCCAAATCGCCCGGCAGGATGCCCGAAAACTTGGTGAGGTAATCCACCACCTCCTCCTGCGTGTAGATGTGGTCGTCGATGAACGCTTCCCCCTCTTTCGCTCCCTGTCCGCGAACAACGGATACCCGAGCCAGAGAAAGCTTGGTTGGGCGGATGACCGACCGCGTGCCGTCCGAGCGGATCTCCAACTCCTCCTGGTTGAGCGCCACAAACTCGGCGTCGATCGCAACCAGCGTCCCCGGCTCCGGCAGCTCATCCTCCGCCAACAGAGTGTGCCGTATCCGCTTCGCATCGCGATTGACCGCAATATTGAAATCGCGACACAGAATCGTCGGGTCAATCGACGTCCGTCCCTGCCTTAAGGTCTGCACGCACAGCGGCTCCACATCCTCCCGCTCCCACATGAGCACCGACGGCATCTTCCACGTATTCTGGAATCCCAGTGCCTCGGCCTCGGACACGTTGCGCACCAAAAAGTCGTTGAACAGATACCACGGCCCCAGCTGGCCCGCTTTCACTTTGGCGCTCTTCTTGGTCGATCCAGGCTGTGTTCCTGCACCCGTCGCATTTGCCATCTTAGGCGTCGCCACTGCATCAGCATTGCTACCGCCGACAGTGCTCGCCTCGGCTTCCGGAACCCGCACAATGGCACACAGATGCGGCTGCTCCTTATCCGCCGAGATCTGCACCACCATCGACCGCAGCTTGTAGATTGCCGCTTGCCCGCCGAACGACGCTTTGACTCTGTCGACGTCGTCTGCGTTCCAGACGGGCACCACGCGCACATCCTCTCCATACACGGTGATGGCGATGCGCGGAGGCAGGTAGGTGCGCTTGGCGTCGCCGCTGCTGTCCGCGCGTGGACCAGTGGGGGCGCCAACACTGCCGCCACGCGGGTGCATGCCCATGTACCCCACCTTGCTCTTGTTGCCGTACGACTGCTGCTGCTGCTGCATGGGAACGTTGGTGCGACCAGCGCCCATGGGAGGTGGTGCGGCCTTGTTGCCCTTCTGATTGGCGTCCAACCAATAGTGCAGATGCTCCGGAGCCTGGATCGCCGCATTGATCGACAGCACACGAGGCAGCTCCGACGTAGCCGGCATGACTCGACGCGTTCGGAACATGGCGGTGAACTGGCAAGCTCGGCACGGCGCGCGATTCTGCACTTCCCGCACCAGCGATGCGCGCAGCACAGAGGCAAAGTCGCTTGGCGGTGCGCTTTCGTTCGACATGGGTCGGCGTGGGTAGATGAGGTCGACCGAGAGCAGCGGGTTGCTGCGGCTCGACTCGCGCCCACAATGGATGCAGATCGTCTTGGACACCGTGTGAAGTGCAAACAGTTTTGCGACAGCAGAATTGGCTGCAGATGCAGCAACACTATCTGATGGTGGCAGCGGCGACGTGGGAGACGCTAGATCGCCTGCCGTCCTTCGCCCTGCGCCAACGCCACCGCCTCTGTTGCTGCTCAGGGGAGGACCCAGACCGGGCGGTGCTCCTGCAGGCGATGCGCGAGCCGATCCCGCGATTGAGTTGGCCGGCAAGTTAGCCTGCGGCATCTGCGCCTCATTGGCGGTGCAGTCCAGCACAAACCTGTTCAAGGTCTGAACCAGCTGGCTATAGACGATTTCGTTCTTGCCCGCATTTGTGCCACTCGAGACGTTGGTCAAGCTGTCCTCGCGGTCCATCAACCCCAGGTTGGCCGCCTTTTGGCTGTTGCCAAACGCACGCAAGAAGTTGGACGCTTGGCAATTGGCACCTCTGGCGTCCTCGAGCATGCGGAAGAGGAAGCCAGCCTCGCACAGCAGACAGTTCTCGCGAGGGCAATTCTGGAGGATGTGGGCCTTGGCCGTCTCGCGGAAGGGCAGCAGGTAGTGAAGCACTTGGAGGTACGAGTTGGCGTATGAGTTCTGGATATGCGTTTCGAGACCACTATACGGCGTCTTGTTGTAGAAATCAAAGTCAAAGTCTTCAACACCAAATCTCGAGTATTGGATCGTCTTGAGTCGGTAGTAGGAAGGCATTTGACCCTTGACGAGCATGGCTTCGGCGGTCTCGACATCCTCCTGCCCCTCTTCCTCGTCGGAGGCGTCGCTGTCGTCGTCGGTAGTGTCGTCCAAGTCTTGGTCTGTTTCGGAAGCGTTGTTTGAGCCGTTGGAAGCGTTGCCACCAGCGTCGTCCGCTGGGCTGTCGTCCTTTGCCCGGAGTTTGGAGCTGCCAACTTGTGTGTGTGAGGCTGAGGAGCTGTCGAAAGCCGTCTTGCGCTCGAGTCTCGAGTCGGTCGAGGTTGCTGCGCTGTCTGTGCCAGCTTCTACTCGTTTTCTCTCTGCCTTCTTCTTCTTTTTGTCTGCGGGTGTGATACCAGCGGCTGCAGCAGCAGCAGCCTTCTTGCTCTGCTCCTTCTCCTTCTCGCTGCGAAAGAGCGGGATACCGATCTTCTTGCGATCCTCGGGACGATGCAATGCACTTGCACGAATACCACCAGGGCCTTTGCCAGACACAACGTTCCTTTTTCCTCTCAAATGCGGCGGCAGGCTAGCATAACCGAGATACTCGACGGTCTTGAGGTTGTTGAGTACGGCAGGGTCGATCTTGGATGGCGGATTGAACAGCGGCGAAGCTTCCGAAACATACTGGTCATAATCGAAAAAGGACATGAGCTTTTCGTTGTAGTGAGGCATACCGATGGACGAAAGAGGCGTCTCTGTTGACCAATTGACGAAGGGCGTTGGTTCGGCCATGTCTGGAAACTCGAGTGGAGAAGAGGCAAACGTGTTGAAGCGAAGGTTGGAGGTGTCCGAGGAGCTGCTCCACAGACGAACGCTGCCGTCTGCTTCACCAAAGGCGATGAAGTCGGCGGATGGAGAGATGGCGAGCGAGGTGGTGAAGGAGGTGGCATTGGTGTAGAAGAACCTGCCTTCGCCAGGGGAGGCGATGTCGACGATCTGGAACTGGCCCTGGGGAGCCGAGACGATGACGGTAGACGAGAGCTTGGGGTGAATGGCGAGTAGGGAGGGACCACCGGGCGCGGCAAAGGGGATGGGAACGAGAGCACGCATGGTACGCAGATCGTGGACTTTGATGAGGGGTTCGGGCACGGGATGGCCTTGACGTACGGTCCAGCCGACCGAGTAAAGAATGTGCGCGTCTGCCTGCACATCGACGAGACCGCCTGGATGCGCGTGGAGGCGATGCTCGACCTTGAGCGTGCGCGGATCGCGCAGCTGGACGTGGCCGTTGACGGTGCCGGCACATACATAGCGACCACTCTTGCGGACGTGCACGATGGGAGCCTCGGAGGGGACGGTGCGAACGACGGCGCCGGTGCTGCTGTTGACGGTGAGGATGAGGTCGTTGTCGTTGTCGATCTCGCCGGTGTTGGCAGCAGATTGAGATAGGCCGGCAGCAAGCAGGTCGGAGGAGGCGGCGAGCGGAGAAGCGCACATGGAGACGAGGTTCATGGCGTTTGTGCCGATGTCGTGGGTGAGGGTGGTCCATTTGGCCAAGCCTCTGCGGTGGGAGCACTTGATGGCGTTGTCGCCGATGGAGAAGATGTGTCGCTCGTCGGCGAGAATGCCCTTTGCGGGGGAAGGGCGAGTAGGCAAGCCGTGTGCAGCATACGAGGTGTAGCGCGAGAGTTGTGAAGAGTAAAGCGAGGAGACGGTGCCGAACGAGGTGCCCTGCCAGAGAAGCTCGCTGTACGGGTCGAATGCAAGCGCAGTGACAGCGGGCGGGAGGCCCATGGGTCCGTTGGGATTGACATAGTGGGCATGCTCGCTCCAGTCGGCCATGGTGGAGTCTAGCTACTCGGAATGACAGGATAAGACGAGCGCATCTGCGTTGAAATGGTCGGAGAGACGGGCACTACGGATGAGAATGCATGCTGCTCCAGAGATACGTGAAGTACGAGCGCGTGTTTGCGATGGGGAGGGGGGCTACAGTCCGATTGCAGCACGTCGCAATGCTTGTGGGTGAGTGAGTGAGTGAGTATAGAAGCTGCGGATGGTTATGGATGAGGTTGTGTGAAGGCAGAGACGATGGTTCGAGAGAACGCTGTGTCGGACGAGGAGCGCTCCGTTTACTCGGAATCCCGTGCATAGATTTTTTTCGAGTTGGCAGTTGTTGATGAGGTAGGCCTAACAAATGTAGGATTTTTGTGCTGTTTGTAGGCGTGTGTTTTCGAGTGACTGAGGAGCTGCTGTGCTCAATTGCCTGCCTCTCTCCACATGTCTGTGCGTGGCGCCCAAGCAGCGAGCGAGCAAGAAGAGAGAAAAGACGCGTTTCTGCCGAATTTGTCACTTTTTTCGCTTTCTCTGCTCGTTGGCTGCGTTTGCCATTTGCGTCATTTCAACCAAGAAGCGATTCCAGCCATCCTCCTTCCTCCTTCGCCATCTCTCTTTTCCCTTCTACACCATCACCACCTCATCCAGTGTTTGCACAGCTTCATGCCAGGAACCATCCCTGCCATCACAGATCCCGCCCTCGTCGACACTGCTTCCTCCACCTCGGACGTCTCTCGAGCCACTCTAGCCTCTACCCACGCTACGGATCCTCACGTCGCCAAGGCAACCCACAACGACCCCCAAGCTCCATCGCTCATCACCCCCGTTCCTCTTTCGCATCCTACTTCGGGCGTGGCTAGCAAAGGCGCTGCTCAACTCACGTCTACATCTGCCCTCGCTTCGGCGCTCGCCCCTTCCAATCTGCAGGCCAACATGACCAAGCAGCTCTCCTCGACGTCGTCGCCCGGTGGCAAGAATGCTGTTCGTCAGCGCAAGTCCAATAGCAGCGCAAAAGGCAAGTCGGGCCAGAACTCTGGCGCCGATGACAACACTGAGCTGCTCAAGTTTATCGAGACCGACGGACACTTTTCGCTCGTGCGCAACTTCCACCTCGCCGACGCCTTCACGCTCATGAACGCCTTCTGTGGCGCCCAGTCGCTCTTCGCGTCTGCGCGCTACCTGATCACTTCGGATCCCAAACATGCGTGGCTGGCGCTCTGGTTCCCGCTGTTTGGAGCTGTCTTTGATCTGCTTGACGGCAAGGTCGCCAGGTGGAGGAAGAGCTCCAGCATGCTCGGCCAGGAACTCGACAGCTTGGCCGACTCGCTCTCGTTTGGTGCTGCCCCCGCTTTTGCCGCCTATGCACTCGGACTGCGAGGTGGGCTCGATAGCATCATCTTGACGCTGTTCGTCTGTGCCGGCGTTGCAAGGCTGGCCAGGTTCAACGTCACCGCTGCCACGATTCCGCACGACAGCACGGGCAAGGCGAGGTACTTTGAGGGTTTGCCTATCCCGTCCTCGTTGGTTTTGGTTGGAGGTATGGCTGTGTGCCTGCTCACCGGCAGAATTGAACCCGGTGGATTGCCGATCGCGCTGGCTAAGCAGAGGGGGTACCTCTCGTCCAAGGGTCTGACGTTTACCGGCTCCTTGAGCGAGTACTTGCCCGCCAGCTTGAGCGGTCGAGGTGTGCCTCTGGGCGTGTTTACTATTGACTTTTCGCAGCAGGTCGCCAAGGTGCTGGAGTTGGTGCCTGGGTGGAGTAGTAAGCAGGCCGCGCAGTGCGCCGAGAGTGTGGCGAAAGTGCAGGGTCATTGGTTGGCGTTTGTCTGGCTGGCTTGGGCTTCGGCGATGGTCAGTAAGACGTTGCGCGTTCCCAAGCCTTGAATGCGGCGTATTTAGCTCCCCTATCTTATCACTCGTCACACTTCACGGCATTGTGTACACCTACTCCTCTCACACAACACCCAAAACAATCGAATGCAAGAATGATTTCCAGGTAGAATGTTGGCTATCTATGCGTGGACGGTCGCGACAGCGGCAAATCGAATCTTGACTCCTCGAACGCCACCGGGTCATAGTAGAACGCATGCACCTGTTTGCCCTCGAACCAACGTCCCTGCAGATTCCTGACAGCCTTCCAACCGCCCGCCTCGCCCGTGAATTGCACAAACACCCTCACTTCTCCCTTCCCTTGCTCTCCGTGATGCACAAACACCTGCTCAACGATTCCGAACTTTGCGCATTCCTGCGCCACGTCCTCGACCAGCTCCTCCTTGCTCTCCGGGCGCAGATCTTCAAGCGACGCCATGTTGAGCAGCACGATTACGCGCGAAGCTTTCGCACTTCCGTATTGCGCTGCTTCAGCCTGAGAATGCGCGGTCTGGGCGGCGTTGACGATCTGCCCCCGACCGCGACCGTTGGAGCAAGAAGAGACGGTGAGCGGCTCGAGGATTCCATTGGCTGATGCGCCCAAGCCGTTGCCGGGGACGTAGCCGTACGAGGTCATCAGGCGCGAGGCAAATGTGGCCGCGTCCGAAGGCTCTGAGGTGGCAGAAGACGAGGTGGGGGCGGGGGGTTGGAGAGATCCGAGCCGCGCGGCGATGGCTGCTGCTGCGGTTTGACGTGCTGCTAGCGAATCAGACGATCGGAATGGAGGTGGCAGGGACGGCGGGCGCGGTGGAGGAGGACCGGGTGGGGGCCCCGGTGGTGGACCTGGAGGTGGGCCAGGCGGTGAAACTTGCGACATGGCAAGCCTGCGCAGATACGCTTCCTCCCCCGTAGCTGCATCCGTCACGGCCACCCTTCTCTGATACGCTTCCTCGCCACTCGACGGCCCCTCCGCTGAAGTGTTATTGTTGGTGGACGGGGGTGCGGCAGACATGGTTACACGACGAGCATACGCTTCTTCCCCCGTCGACGGTTGCATCGCCCTGTTCGGCATCGAGTCCTCCCTCTGAGCCTCATCGGTCTGTCCGTGGAGCGAAGTCTGATCAAGCCGCATAGTCGACTCTCTCTCCTCCTTGTTCTGCGACGCTTGCTCGTCTTGCTCCCATCCGTCCTCGTGTTCATCAAGCCCTCGCTCCTCTTGTTCCCATCGCCATTGCTGAAATTCAAGTTCGGCCTTACGTCTGTCATAGACCAGCTGCTTGTACGCGATGTAGTCATTCGGAATGCGCGGATCGTACTCGGCGTTCATGTTGGATCCAGCTGGAGGAGACGTACCTCTCTTGCGCTTCTTCTGAAGAGTTGGCGTCGGAACAGAGAGGCTTCAGTTGACCCATTTCTTCAACCTGAATGAAGCCTTTTGGTATCAGTGCTTACCTTCTTCCTCGCAGCGCGTTTACCGGCATTGGTCGAGAAGAACCCATTCACATCCGCATCTTCGTCGTCGCCAGCGTTAATGTCATCGTAGTGGCTGTGGTGGCGGTTCTCGCCACGAGCTTCCGCGGCTTGGCGTGCCAGCGCCTTGTCTCGTTCAATGTCTTCCGGCGGCAGGGTGAATGGTGGTGGCTCGGAGACGGGATATCTCTCGAGCTGCGAAAGGAGCCATTCGTCGTCCGTTTCCGAGTGGGGCAGGGTCAGGGCGGTGAGTTTGAGATCCGAGGCTGCCAAGCTAGCAAGCGTTTTAGTCAGAGCCTTGTCGATACTGGCAGACGACGTTCCCCCATCTGCAGTAGGAGGAGCTGATGCGGCGGGCTCTGTGGTTGCAGAATCGGTATTTGATGAGGATGCTTTTGCAGCAACTCCAGGTGCGCGGCTGAAAGCGGCGCCTTTGGGAGGCTCAGCAGCGTCTGATCCTGAGGGCGCTGCCGGAGCAAACGACGCTACAAAAACGGCATTCGGTTTTGGCTTTGCCTTTGCAACAGCTGCTGTACGACGCGGTGCGAAACGGAGCGCTGCAGACCAGCCTGTGCTCCCGTTCGTGGACGGAGAGGGTGGAAATGGATAGCAATGAGTCAGTGAGCATTGTTGTTCACATCTTACGCTGACGAGCTCCTCCTTTCACCACGGCACCATATTGTGGCCCGCCCAGGTTGCGTTCAGCCATGGCAAAGCCGGGGAGGAGGTGCTCTATGGGACCTCGCAAACGAGGGTGCTTTCAGAAGTGTACCTGAAGTCTTGGACGGTCCCGCCGCATCGCTTGCAGTGGCGGTGGTAGCAGTAGATGTCGCTGCCCTGGCAGAGGTCAAGGGGAGTCCACCTTCGGCGTGCTGTAAAGTGCTTTCCGAGGATATTTGCGATTGAGATGGGTCCTGCTGTGATTCTTTCGTTGGTTCCGCGGTGTCAAAGATGCCAGAGTAGAGCGAGGCGCCGCGAAACGCCGGGTTTGGGGTGGGCATCGTGGCAGGAACCAAGCTGGTTTTGAGAGCTCAGGTGCTCATCGGTCCTACGTGGTACGAAGCTTGCGCGACATGGTCGTTGTAGCAATGATAGCTGACAAGTGAGTACAACAAGGCTGTCTTGCTAGTCGCACAACCGGAACCCGGAAAAAAGGAAAAAGGGTTCAGATTGGCAAAAGTGCACGCGCCATGCCACAGTGCATTCTTCTTCCACCATCAACTGTCGGTCATCCAACACTCAGCCTCCAGCTGCAGCAGTACTACCTGCTCGCATATAGACATATCGGGGAAGAGCAGGCTTGAAAACCCCTCACAACCAGCGATGCAGGCTGCTGCAACAGTCCCAACGTCCAACGCCGATGCTTCCTCTTCCTCTACCGAGGCCACAACCTCGTCTCTCCTTCTCTCGACCCTCGGCGCATACTCAGATCTCACCAAACAGCTCTTCTCGCTCATAGAAAACCCCTCCGCCTCCAAGCCACGAACAATAGCAGACGCATCAGCAGGCAAGACATGGAACGTCAACGACATCACCGGCATCCTCTCCGCGCTACACGATGTAGACCAACTCTTCTCGTCACGCATCCAGATCGCGCACCAGCACGCCATCAACCAGTCCAGGATCGAACGACTCCAAGCGCAAGCCAAGCAGAAAGATCGAGAGACGAGGCAAGCGATCCTGGAGCTGAGTCAGATCCAATCTGAGCTGTCCGAAATCACGCGGTTGTCTGAGGACGAAGTAGCATCGATCGAGAGGGCGGAGAAGCAGCCGATTGGGCATGCGACGTTGCTCGCATATGCACAAAGGCTGGCGCGCTACACTTCGGCGCCCCCTGGATACAAGCTGCCTCAGCTAGCCTCGGCGGATGGGCAGGGCAAGGCTGCTGGAGACGCGGCTAAAACAGAGCAGATCGACGGTGCACCAGCAGAACAGATCTCGTTGGGACCGGACTACAACCAATATGCTAAGAGAGCAGCGGCCTATTACGACCCAGCGATACCGTCGATGCCGCAGGAAATGCCGTTCCCGTCAGATGCCATGATGCGACAGGGCATCTTGAACAGCCAAGAGATGCTCAATGGTGCGCCTATGGCCGAACAGCCTGCCGATGAGATGGTGGAGGACCAGGACGAGTTGTTGCCAGCTACCGACTTTGCTGCGTCTTACTCGCATCTGCGCGAACAACAGCAGAGGCAGCAGGATGACGAAGATGCCTTTGATTTGGATCTCAATTGAGATTGCGCTTCAACATGTCGCCGTCACCAGGCCAAGGGGCAATTCTTTGTAAGCACCTTGACCTTTCTTGTTTCTGTCCGACATGCATGCTGCATATATACCCTTGTCGCTCGTCTCTCAACGCGATGTTGGTACCTTTGCTCGTCTTTGGTGTTGTTTTGTATGGATCCGATGGATGTGAGAGGCTTGAGGAGAGGGTCTCCATTTTCTACAATGTTACACCGAATTTTCAGAGGAAACTGAAAAATTTGAATCAGTCGTACGAAAGAGCACAAAAGCAATATTTGCACGTGACTTTGTTTCGATATTCACAGCTTTCGTCGACGGGGCGAGATGCGTCAAGGCAATTGAGCAGTGTCCAGCGCCGAGCGAGAAGAAATTTGACTGCGCCTCCCGGCTTGGCTGAGCGCAGATGAAGACGAACTAGGGATCTGGGGGACAGAAGAGAGCGCCGCTCGCCACCCACACCTTCCTTCTCTTCCTTACGGTTTCAAGCAGTGAGTACCTCAACCCATACGTGCAGCCATCGATGCAGCCATGTCGAGCAACGATTCAAATCGTGTCGACGGTGCATATCCATCGGCGGCATAGCAACAAGTCCTTGGCCCGACTCATCGATGAATGCACGCATACACCTGTTCGTCTTTGATGCGTATCGTGACCGATATGCTGACGCTTAATATCTTCTCTCGCTTCCTGTTCTTCTCAGAGGACACCACTTATACTGGTTAGCACAACCGTGATAAAGATGCAGATCTTCGTCAAGACCCTTACGGGTAAGACCATCACCCTCGAGGTGGAGTCTTCGGACACCATCGACAACGTCAAGGCCAAGATCCAGGACAAGGAGGGCATCCCCCCCGACCAGCAGCGACTTATCTTCGCCGGTAAGCAGCTCGAGGACGGCCGCACCCTTTCGGACTACAACATCCAGAAGGAGTCGACCCTCCACCTCGTGCTCCGCCTGCGTGGTGGTGCCAAGAAGCGCAAGAAGAAGGTCTACACCACCCCCAAGCGCATTCCGCACAAGCGCAAGAAGGTCAAGATGTCCATCCTCAAGTACTACAAGGTTGACGGCGATGGCAACATCAAGCGCCTCCGCCGCGAGTGCCCCTCGCCCGAGTGCGGTGCCGGCATCTTCATGTCCTGGCACAAGAACCGTCAGTACTGCGGAAAGTGCAAGCTCACCTTCATGTTCGAGGAGGGCACCAAGCCCCCCACCGCCTAAATGTGCTGACGGTTTAGGCTCCGCCTACCCTCAACCCACCCACCATGTTCTCAGGTCAATAACGACTCTGTGATCGTGTTTCGATCGTCCCCCCCCCCCAAACAATGCATCTGGAACATTGGATGGTGTAGCAAATGCTGATATCTCTCAGCTTGCCCTCGTCAGCTTCACAGTCTTTTTGATGTGTTTTCGAAATGCTCAGAGTGTCGTTCTGCATGGTATATACCTTGCGTCTGTTGTGACTGTGTCTTTGAGGTTTCAGTAAGCAAGTGACGGTCAGCCTGAACGATGAGAACAGTGAGATGCGCAACGTGCCATGCGAAATTGAAACGAAAGGACTGATACGAATACAAAGGAGTGAGCAGAGTCGATGGAAGCGGAGGACAAGTGAACACGAAACACCTTCAATACCCACCATCGTCGCCTCTCGAAAACTGGGCGGTCTGTCGTCGTTGATTGTCCTCGAGCTTGGGGCAGTCCCTAATACTGTGACCCAAACCACCGCAAACAGGACAACTGGAAACTTTCCCGCCACTCGCAGCCAACCTCGGATCCTCAATCGCAGCCAAGAACGGCGGGATCCTCTGCTTGGCCTCCATCAGCAGATACTTCAGATCCAACAGCGTCTGCTCCTGCGTGTTCGCGTTGACAAACGTCGTCGCAATACCCGTTTTCCCACTGCGGCCCGTACGTCCAATCTGATGCACGTAGTCTTCGATCTCCTTGGGCATGGTGTAGTTGATCACGTGTTGGATCTCGTTAAAGTCCAACCCTTTCGACGCTACGCCAGACGCAACCATGACGTCCTTCGCACCAGACTTGAACGCTCGAATAGCATACTCTCGTTCGTCCTGCGTCTTGCTCCCGTGGATCGCGACCGCTTCGACTCCTTTGAGGAGAAGATACTCCTGGATATCATCGACTTCGTTCTTGCTGTCGCTGAAGATGATCACAGGCGGCGCGGTTTTCTGCAAACACTCCAGCAGATAGACCATCTTGGCCTCCTGCTTCACGTATTCCACCTCCTGAATGATGTCCAGCGACGCAGCCCCCGCTCGACCAACGTTAACAATCACAGGTCGGATGAGCGACTGCTCGGCGAAATCCTGAATCTTCTTTGGCATGGTCGCCGAGAACAACAGCGTCTGCCTCTGCTGCTTGAAGAACCCCATAATGTTGCGCACGTCTTCTTCGAAGCCCATGTCGATCATGCGATCCGCTTCGTCGAGGCAGAGATACTTGCAGCATTCGAGTGTGAATTTCTTTTTGGTGAGCATGTCCTGTAAGCGACCGGGGGTGGCGACGACGATATGGAAGCCTTTGGACATGGTATGGTGCTGCTCGGCCATGCTGATCCCGCCGATGCAGAGGAGGACGCCGATCTGCGGATAGCCGCCTTGCACGAGCGCTTCGGCAATGTCCTTGATTGACTCGTACGTCTGGCGTGCCAGCTCTCGGGAAGGACAGACAATCATCCCGACCGGACCTTCGCCGCGGGTGAAGGGAAGCCGCCGTTCTTCTTCCGCAGCGAACATGATGATGGGTAACGAAAACGCCAGCGTCTTGCCCGACCCGGTGAAGGCGATGCCGATCATGTCGCGACCTGAGAATGCGGTGGGTAGACCCTGCATCTGGATAGGCGATGGTTTGACGATCTTCTTCTGCGTCTTGAGGTAGTCGATGACGCATTCGGGCACCTTCATGTCACGGAAGTTGGTTATGACGGGTGGCACGTCGAGACCGTCTGCGAGGATGTGGTTCTTCTCTCGAATCTTGTCATTCTCTTCTTGACTTCGGCTGCGAATGTAGGAAGGTGCTGTCCATGAGGTGGTGACTGGTTCGGTGTACTGGATACCCTTGGCGAGCTCCATATCACTGGCAAGCTTACGACGTGCCGCATGTGCTTCGAGAATCTTGCGCTCCTCTTCAGCGTCGATCTCTGCTTGCGTCTTTTCTCCTTCCGCAGCGAGCTTCTTTTCGCGGAGTATCCTTGCTTCGTCCAGCAACGATCGTTGCGGTCGCTGTGCAGCGCGGTCTTGGTAATATGCGTCGTCATCCTCGGGCTCGTCGGGGTTGCTTGTGGAGGGCGACGAAGCTGGGACGCTGGAAGGAAGGCCTCGAGCGCGAGACTGGATCTGTTGCAGTTGCTGCAAGCGTCGTTGCTTGAGAGGGACGAATGTGGAAGAGGAGGCAGAAGCTGAAGAAGGATCACCCTCGTCCTCTTCATCCGAATAGCTATAGCGTGGACGATCGTCTTGTGCTTGCTGAAGCATGCGACGACGCTTCAGAGCCTGAACCGCCGACATGGACGGTCCTGCATCGGCGTTCAACTGTGCGGCTACTGTCGCATCTGAAGAGCTTGTCGATGCCGTTGGTGCCATGATGAGTGGACGAAATGTGGTTTGCAAGTGGCGGATGGTAAGGTGTGGAGAGGGAGTGAGTGAGTGAGTGAGTGAGAATGGCAAAAGGGTGCAGCGACTAAGCTCCGAATTCCGAGATCGCCGATCTAACAGATGGCTGGTTTTGGTTGAGATCAACACTTTTGGCTGAGCCGGAGTGGAGTGACGTGCTTTCTCTTCTCGAATGCTCTTGGACCATCCCGAGCCTCTGTTCCCAACCACCAACATCACTACCATCGCAGCAAGCTTACTACCGAACGACAATCCCGATTACCGCTTCAACGACAGAAGCAGCTTCTTCTCCATCGCTATCACCTCCCTGCGTCTCGCCTCGGAGAGATCGTCGCACAAACTGCGCAGACGTTTCCCGCTGTCTCTTTCGCATCTCCGCATCTGGCAAGCTCAGCATCGCCATGGCCACTCGCTGAGCTCGGAAGCATCGACTTGCAAACACTAGCACACGCCTGCATCATTCTGGCCGCAGAAAAATTTTCCCGCATGATCGACTCGCTGTAAATCACCCACCATGGAGGATGAGGATTCGTGTCGTATCTGTCGCAGCGGGCCCGAGCCTGGCGCTCCCCTGTACCATCCGTGCAAGTGCACCGGCTCCATCCGTTACTGCCATCAAGAATGCCTCGTACAATGGCTTCAGCACTCCCGCAAAAAGTACTGCGAGCTGTGCAATCACTCGTTCATTTTTCATAAAAAGTACCGCAACGATATGCCGGCCGATGGCAAGCTTCCACGATACCTGTATGCACGCCGCCTCGTCATCCGTACGGTGCAGATATCTCAGCTCGCTGCACGCGCGATCCTAGTCGGCTTTACCTGGCTGGCTCTGTTGCCGTACATCAACATTGTCGTCTGGCGATTCATGTTCTGGTCCATCGATGTGGCTACCTGGATGGGCGTGCCAGGCTCTGTACATCCTTTTGACATGCAAGTGCCACCAGCAGCCAACAATTCTGCCAGCATGAATGCCACCACCAACTCAGCCGCTCATTCTATCTCTCTCGGTCGATCACGCAGTGGCTCCGCTTTGGCGCATACACCCCTCTCGATTTCCAGCGCAAAGCTCGCCCTGCGCTCGTTTGCTGAAAAGCTCACCCACGACATCTTTCAAGGGCAGATTCTCAGCTGTGTCATCGTCGTGTTTTTCGTTGGCGTCTTTCTTCTGCGCGAGTGGATCCTTCAAAACATGCCTCAGAACTTCGACCTGCAGCCCGACATCGACGGCGTTCAGCCCATGCAGCCGGTGGCAGAGGCTGCTGCCGAGCGACCAGTAGCACCAGAGGAAAGACAGGCACAAATACTTGTTGATTTCGAGCAGAGGCGCAACCAGCTCGAACGTCTACTTGCCAGGCTGCCGGAACTGGAAGGGCAGCCGCCGCAAGAGCAGGATGATGAGCAAGAGGTGGAGCACGATCACGAGCTGGACCTCGACCTCGATCCAGAGACGCAAAGGGAACAGGCAAGGCAGGCTCGTGTTCTTCGACTTGAACGGAATATTTTGCCACAATCGCCACTGCAACAGCACGTCGTCGCCGTGGACGAGGCTCACGATCGCGACGATGCTATACCACCATCCTATCATGGAGCCGATATGGACGGAAGTGGAGCAGCGACTGAAACGGCACAGTCTCAGCAGCCGAATGGGTCCACCTCAACACAAGGCCTGCGAGATGCCCTGGGGTGGTCAGAAGACGGAGCGCAGCTGCAGGGCTATCACGAATCGATCGGTGACAAGGCAGAAACCTCGACACATCAGCAATCGCAAGCAGATCCAAGCAACATCGATGCCGAACTGCACCTTGAACAGTCGGACCTTCCGGATGCGGGAGACCAAGGTGCATCGTCTTCGAGAGCGATCTTCGAGGCACCTTCAGCAGACCGTCTCCCTTCCAGCTCTGCAGCAGCTCAAGACACCACAGCACCCGAAGCCCCTCAGGCAGCCATCGAACCTCATACAGAACCGGGCGCCAACGAGCAACCATTCGATGAACGCATCGAGGGGCAAGATGACGACGAAGCGTGGGAGGATGAATCCAACGGCGACGACCGTGCCGCTCTTCGCCAACTCGATCCAGCCGATGAAGCAGCGCTCCGAGCAGCAGCAGCCGCTGCTTTTCCCCCACCCATCGCACACCCGCTCGCCGACGACGAGATCGACGTTGTCGCAGCCGAAGCCGACGATCCAGAAGCAGAGATGGGGTTGGCAGAGGAGATGGACGGCATCTTCGAAGCAGTTGGCATGCGCGGTCCGCTCTTCGGCATCGTGCAGAATCTGTTCCTCATGATTTTCCTTAGTGGATTCGTCATGTTGGCTTTCGTCATGGCGCCGTACATCGTTGGGAGGGCGCTTGGGTCAGGTCCGGGCTTGATCAAGTTACTCGCGCTGCCCGTCAGGTTGTTGCGGTACGTGACGGACCCAGTGTTTGACTCTCTGATTGCGCTGGGTGCCAATAGGGTTTGGCCCAGAATCGCTGCGGGGATTGGTCTGCATTCGGGTAATTCGCAAGGGGCAGGCAAGTTTGCCGCACAGGCTGCGTCCTCCTCGACCTCGGTGGTTGCTTGGGTTCAAGGGTATTTGCCTTCGATTTTCGCCTCAACGGCTGCAAGTGACACGAAGGTTGTCGCTTCTCCCATCGCCGCCCAAACAAGCGCCACTGTCGCAGTGCTGGTCCGTCTTCTGCCCGTCAGCGTGACCACCTCGTCGCAGTGGAAAGCAGCCAGCGATGCGTTCGATGTCGCACTCGCCACGGGCTTGCGAGGCTCGCTCGAACGCATTGCCGATTCCATTACCGCCTTTTTCGTCCGGCTCGACGCTCACCGCCACGGCACCTCGAGCGCGGATCGCGCCTTTTGCGTCGCTTTTGGCCACGCGTACTGGCTGCTCGTACTGTTTATCCACCAGCATTTCTCCAAACCCGACCTGCAGCGTGCGGTGGCCGAACAGTCCGCGCTCAAGATGTACATGGACCAGCACGTGCTCATCCTCAAAGCGATTACGTTTATCTTCATTGAGCTCGTCGTTTTCCCATTGGGATGCGGGTTGCTCTTTGACATATGCACCATGCCGCTGCTCGCCGATGCCTCGATCGCGCTGTGGCCAGCCAAGATGCGCGCGGCTCCGTTGTCTTTTGCGTTCCTACGCTGGATGGGCGGGACGATCTACATGTTTGTCTTTGCGCAGTACGTGAGCGCTACACGCAAGGTGCTCAGGCCTGGGGTGTTGTGCTGGATCCGCGATCCGAGCGATCCGAGTTTCCATCCGATTCGGGAGATCTTGGATAAGAAGAGTTTGACGCAGCTGAGGAAGATTGGGGCGTCGGCGGTGATGTATGCTGCCATCCTCGTAGCTAGTGTGGGTGTGAACACGTACTTCTTGCGGTACGCAATGGGTTGGAGCGGGGCTTTGCCGTTGCGATGGCGACCGTTTGATCCGTGGACCGAGGTGCCGGTGGATTTGCTGATGGTTCACTTTGCTGTGCCGTGGGCGACGCAGCGGGTGGAGCCGGAGAAGGTGGCCGAGGCGGGGCTGAGGGCGTGGTGGGAGGGTGCTTCGCGCGCGCTGAGGCTCAGCAGCTATATGATCGGTGGCGAATTTAGGGAGGAGCAGCGACGGCCGAAGGGGAACGCGGTTGTGGCTGCGTGGAATGCGCTGTTGCGTCGACATCAGTCGGAGGAAGGTGTGGAGGATGGCGGGCCGTGCCGCGTGCCGGCGGACGATAAGGCGGTTACGTCCGGTCCGTTGATTATCCCGCTCAATGCCGACGGTACGCCTCCGACCGAGCGGCTGGCGGAAGCGATCAGCAGACAGGAAGCGGACGCGGAGAAGCACACGCCCAAGCCGACGTATACCAACATCTACCTGCCGTCCAACTACCGGGTGCGCATCACGACGATCCTAACTCTGCTCTGGCTCAGCCATTGCGTGCTATTCCTCGCCGCACTTGGGGTGCCGCTGTTCGTCGGACGCGGTATTACAGGAGCGTTGCAGGGTGGGAGGGGGCGGGGAGAGGAGGTGCACGACTTCTACTCGTACGCTGTGGGGCTGACGCTGTTGCTGGTGGCGGCGAGGGTGGCGAAGGGCGTACGGAGGATGTGGTTGCGCAGGATCAAGCGGGCTCGGTTGGTTGGGGCGACGCCTGGGTGGTATGTGGCCGTACGCGTGCTGGTCGAGATCAAGCGTGTGTGCAAGGCGGTGTTCCTGCTCATCGGGGTGGCAGGTGTGCTGCCGTTGGTCGTCGGAATTCTCGTGGACCAGTATGTGCTAGTTCCACTGCGGTATAGGTCGACGCAGATCCCGGTGCTGCACATAGGCCAAATCTGGGCGATCGGCGTAATCGAGGCGCGACTGCTGCTCTTTAGCGCACGCTTCTTCGGCGTACCCCAAACCGGCGTCGTTGCGAGATTCATGTCCAATGTCGACCACGTGGTGCGCAGTGGTCTCTACCCACGGCCGAAAGTTCAGATCGCGTGGAAGCGCATCGTCCTCCCCGTCGCCGCCGCTGGACTAGTGCTGCTGATGGCGCCCGTTGGTGTAGCGTATGCGCTGGCGAGTGCGGGGTGGGTGAACGCGGAGACAAGGGAGCAGGAACAGGTCATACTGCGGAACGTGTTTGCTGCGCTGCAGGGCGTGGCGTTGGTGGTAGGGGTAAGGGAGTTGGTGAGGCGCAGGATGGAGAGCTGGACGGATGTGTTGAAGGATGAAGTGTTTTTGGAGAGTACTGTGTTGAAGAACTTTGAATCGGAGGAGGAGGCCAAGGAGGCGAGGAGGGGTGGCGAGGGCCAAGACGGCCGACGTGATGAGTACGCCGCGGAAGGTACGTTGCCTGATGTGCTGTTCGCGTAGTGTTTCTTGGCACTGATGATCATCATAGTTCGGCGAAAGCGCCATATGGTTTGCAAGAGTGTGATTTCATGCGCGATGTGAGCTAGAACAGAGGCTTGAAGCGTTTCCTCGGCCCCCCGTCAGTCTGCCTTTCACTATCGCTTTCGTCATCGTCTGAATCCTTCGCCCGCATCTCCATATCTGTCTCGGCCTGCGACAGCCCCTCTGGCTGAGGGAGCAGAAACTCGCCCGGATCTCCACCCTGCGCTACGGGCGTTGGCTGGACGAAGGCGAGTTCGGGTGTGGCGTTGAGTGGGGGAGGGGTGGGTTGGAGGGAGAGTTGGGATGCGCCGGGGAAGAAGAGGGGTTGCGTTGCGTCTTGGTCGTCCTCATGGGGGTGAGGGAGGGGCGTTGATTGGTGGGGAGGGGCTGCTGCTGGATTTGGCGTGGTGTGTGAGGGTAACGATGGGGAGGGTTGGGGATTGTTTTGTTCGGTGGTTGAAGGATGGTTCGACCGCGGGGCGGAAGATGTTACAGAAGAGGCGATCCTCGTCTGCCCCGCCGCCGCTGCTGGTGCCGGTTGCTGCTGGTGCATCGCCTCCCTCTCGCCCTCTGCCCCTCCCGTACCACCTCTATCCCCCTTCGTGGTTGCAATAACAAACTCCGCCGCCACCGCACTCTCCACCCTCAACCTCACAAACAGCGGCTCATCCCCTTCGCTGAAATTCACCTCCAACGCCACCCCCAAACTCTCCGCCAGCGCCACAGTCGCCTTGAACTCGCGCAAGCTAAACGTCAACTTACACTGCTCCAAGACGCAGTACTCCTTAAACTCTTCCACCGCCACCTTCACCTCCGTCGCGATCGCCTTCCGAACGCTCCCTCGTGTCTCGGGAAGTTCCTCTTCCTTGGATCGCGCGATACAGGAGGTCGGCGTGCAGACGAGGGTGATCTCGCCAGTACGGGAGGTGGAGAGGAAGTGCTCGAGCCACTCGGCGGCGGTGGGGGCGTTGATGCAGAAGAAATGGGGAGGATTGGGGTCGGCGGTGGGCAGGAGGCCGCGTTTGGGCTCGTAGGTGAGGTGATGCGTTTTGAGGATCGAATGGTGGCAGTGGAGGGTGAGGGTGAAGCGACAGGGGGTGGTGGTGGTGAGGGAGAGGGAGAGGCGTTCGACGTTCCGCCCGCGGGTGCGAAGAATTGAAAGGATCGTCTGGGAAGTGAGAAGCAATGAAAGGTCAGTGGAGAGGATAGAAGATGTGTTTGATGGGTGGTGAGGGATGAGAGTGCGTACCTTGAGCTGGATCTGACACTCGATTTTTTGGTTTGACTCGGTGCTGACGCTGAGGAAGAAGTCCGGGTCAAAGGCGAACATGCAGAACGCCGAGTTGGTTGGGTTGATTGCTGAGAGTCGGATCTGAAGTCGAGCACAGAGAGAGTGATGTAATCAGGGTCAGCAGCTTTCCACTTTATCACGAACAAGGGGACGTCGAGCTTACCTGCGCCTGACCATTTGTGCGTGGACTGCATTGCAGCCAGAATGTCTCGGAGAATCGGCCCAGACAGTGGAGTGCGCTGTAGAATGCTATTCGAGGCAGAAGGCGCGGAAGAGCCCGTCAGCACACGTAGACAGGAACGGATCGACGGCGAGAGAAGAGTGCACTTACTTTTGATATCGCTCGCCGAGATGAGGACGTTCATGGTTAAGAAGGTGGCGGGACGGGTTGCTTGTCGCTCCTACCCCGGTGAGACGCTATAGCATAATTGTGAAGGGACCTTTGAGCGGTTTCTGAAGGAACTGACTGATGAAGTGAGTGGCGTCGATGGTCCAGGGCAAGGAAGAGAGAGAAGGATGGCTGAGTCAATGAGCTTGGGAAGGAAAAAGCAGTGTTGGTCTCCACACTTTTCCGTCCGGCGCGTCAAAAATGCGCACGCGTAAAGTGGCAGAATCACAGTTTACAAGGTGAATATTAATAAGGCGAAAAGGAAATTCAGGTCGAGAAATCACTCCAACACAGCACAAGCTGTAGATCGATTGAACTTGGCAAGACTCAGAACATGCAGCGAGACACATACCGTAAAGAAGGAAGGCTGAAACGAACAACGAAGGATGGTAAAAGATGAATTGATAGCAAAGGAGATATGCCATTCATGCAGAAAGTGCAAAGGATAGAAGCGCTAGCCACTCCCGAGCTCAAGCAATGTTCCAGCCCAGACGCTCGCCCCAGCCACCGTGAGCAATAGCGTTAGCAATCTGCTCAACATCCTTGTCACCACGACCGCTGAGAGAAACCACGATATCCTCGTCCGGCTTCATGGTCTTGGCAGCATTGAACGCGGCCCACAGAGCATGCGAAGTCTCGAGCGCAGGGATGATCCCCTCGAGCTCGGTGCACAGCTTGAAGCCACGCAGCGCCTCTTCGTCGGTAGCCACAGTGTACTCGGCACGACCCGAGTCCTTGAGGAACGAGTGCTCAGGTCCCACACCAGGGTAATCGAGGCCGGCGCTGATCGAGTGCGTCTCAGTAATTTGACCGAACTCGTCCTGCAGCAAGTAGGTGCGTACACCGTGCAGCACACCGGGTGTACCCTTGGACAGTGTGGCCGAGTGGCGCGCAGTGTCAACACCGTCGCCGCCAGCTTCGACGCCAATCAGGCGCACGCTCTTGTCCTGTACGAAGGGGTGGAAGATGCCGATTGCGTTGGATCCACCGCCGACACAAGCAATGACGGCATCAGGCAGCTTGCCCTTCTTCTCCTGCAGCTGCTGCTTGACCTCTTTGCCGATGATCGACTGGAAGTCACGCACGATCGACGGGAACGGATGTGGGCCAATGGCCGATCCCACAATGTAGTGCGTGTTGTGCAGGTTGGTCACCCAGTCCCTGTTAGCCTCGTTGATGGCGTCCTTGAGCGTCTTGCTTCCGCTCTCAACCGCCACCACTTTGGCACCAAGCATCTTCATACGGAACGCGTTGAGCGACTGACGACGCACATCCTCGCTACCCATGTAGACGACACACTCCATGCCAAACTTGGCACACGCCGTCGCGGTCGCCACACCGTGCTGACCCGCGCCGGTCTCGGCGATGATCCTGGTCTTGCCCAATCTGCGCGCGAGCAGGATCTGTCCCACAGCGTTGTTGATCTTGTGCGAGCCCGTGTGGTTGAGGTCTTCGCGCTTGAACCAGATCTGAGCGCCGCCAGCTGCCTGTGTCATGCGATCGGCAGGATACAGCTCTGAGGGACGGCCAATGTATTCGTAGTAGCTCTCAAACTCCTTCCAGAAGTCGGGGTCCTTGAGCGCATCGAGGTAGGCCTTCTCAAGCTCCTGGTGAGCATCGAACAGCGCCTCGGGAATATACTGGCCACCGAACTTGCCGAAACGAGGAGGACGAACCTTACCCTCGCCATCGACAACGGTGTCGAGACCGGGGACAGGCGGCCTGTCTGCGCTGACGACGCCGTCGACCTTGGGGGCAGGCACCGAGTCGGGTTGATCGATGACCTGCTTGATGTTCAGCGGCTGCTTGCGCTGGATGCCGCCCTCGTTCTTGCCCGTGATCTGGGCACAGTAGGCGCGCGCCGCCTCTACACGAGCCGCGGTGTTGGCGGGAGCCTCTTTGAGCTTGGCGACCAACTTGCTACCAATGACGACACCATCGGCGTGCTCGCCGACCTCGATAAAGTGCTCACGAGTGGAGACGCCAAAGCCGACGGCGAGCGGGATAGGGGTGATGCTGCGAATTCTGGAGATGAGATCAGGAAGCGAGCTCGATACGCTTGTGGTGGCACCGGTGGTGCCCATCTTGGAGACAACATAGATGAACGAGTCGGCGAGCGAGGCGAGGTGCTTGATGCGCTGAATAGAGGTGGAAGGAGCAATGAGAGGCACGTACGAGAGGCCGTGCTTTGTACACGAGGCACGGAAGTCTGCAGCCTCCTCGGGGGGCAGGTCGACCATGATGAAACCGTTGGCGCCGGCAGCCTTGGCATCCACGACCGCCTTCTCTTCGCCGTAAGCGAGCGTAGGGTTGTAGTAACCCATGAGCAGCACGGGTGCCTTGAGACCTCTTGAGCGTGCCTGTCGGATGTAGTCGAGACATTGGGTGTAGCCGACGCCCTGCTCGAGCGCGACCTGGTTGCTCTCCTGGATGGCGGGTCCATCCGCCTGGGGATCAGAGAAGGGAACACCGAGCTCGATCACATCTGCACCACCCTCTTCGAGAGCGAGAAGCACCTCGACGGTGTCGTCCTTGGTGGGGAAACCGGCGGTGACGAAGCTGACGAAGACGGCCTCGTTCTTGGCTGCCTTGGCGGCGAAAGTGGCTTTGATCTGGTCGGTCATGGTTGCAGATGTGGTGTGGATGGGTCGGATCGGTTTGGAAGCAGAAGTGCAGGTCGAGTGGTTGCGAGATGGCGTAGGACGAGCTACGAATGCAAGTCTAGATGTATGTGAGAGTAGATGCCTGGTTGATGCAGTAACAAGTTGCGGGGGGGCAACGGTACGCCGCAACAAAGAGGGGACAGAGATGGTGAAGAGGGGTATTCGAGTCACCACAGCTGGTATGAAGGTGACGGTGGTGGGATGAATCTTGTTGTGGTGTTCGGCCAAGAGGAAGAACAGACCTTGGTTGGGCAAACCGAAAGCGAAGAGCCGCTAACTTACTGGATGGCCGACAGGCAGATGTAGCAAGCAGACAGCCAACGGTGTCTCGCAGAACACAGAGTAAAACCGTAACTTAGGACACCTTAGGAGAGTGCGGAGCAGGAAGAGCAAGAAGAAGTCTCGCCTCGAAGCTTGCGAAATTTACAAGGCAGCAGACAGCAGTCTGAGCTTTATTTTCCAAGAAGGAGCAGAGAGGGTGGCGCAACCGAGTCAGAGTCAAGAGAGTGGCAAAGCGGGAATTTCCCTTTTCTTCTTAACCATTAGATAAGCCTCTGCCGGTGACAATGGATTTTTGGTGACTCGCCTTTGGCACAGCCAAAATTTGTATTTCCGTCCGGCCATTACAAATTCGAGAGTGATTTCAAACCAAAGCCTCAGACAACTGCATCCTGAGAAGGAGTTCCTCATTCACCGTCTCCCCCACTTCACCGTCATTGTTCTAGTTGCAGCTTTACCCAGCAAGACGCACTGACCCAGAGTCATGTATTGCGCTCACACTGGCAACGGGGCACTGCTGTCAGGCTAGAACGGGCTCAGTGAACGCAATCGAGTCGGACGTGTGTATAGAATTGTTCTTCGTGGAAACAGGTGCGGTGACAGGTAACGAGCAACGGTGACACATTAACGGACAGCAGAGTAGGTGTCAAAAAGATGCAGCGATCAGAGACAGACACAGTGGCACCGAACTTGTTTATGACTTGCGCGTCTGCTCGCGTGCCGCCTTGATCAGAGGCGCCAGCGTCCTCAAACTTTCGGATCGCTTGAGGAACGGATGTGCCAGCATGCCCAACGCATCGGGGCGACGCTCGGCATCCACGTCTAGACACGTCTTGAGGAAGTCTTTAAAAGTATTCGAAAGGTTTTCCGGGTTGTTGATCTTGGGCGTGCCGTTGGTGGCGATCAGGTAGAGCGCACGTAGGGGGTTCTCGTTGAGGTACGGCGGCTCGCCTTCCACCATCTCGATGCACATGATGCCCAGACTCCAGATGTCCACCTTGGGTCCGTACTCTTTGCGCGTCACCACCTCGGGCGCCATCCAATATGGCGTGCCCACCATCGTAGTACGCTTGGCTTGCGACTCGCCAATCTGCGCGCAAAACCCAAAATCGGTGAGCTTGATGTCCCCCTGCAAGCTGAGAAGCACGTTGTCCGACTTGATGTCGCGATGGATCACGCCGTGCTCATGCAAGTGTCGCAAACCTTCCAACACCTCGCGGCTCACCGCTGCAATTTGGCCTTCGGTCATGATATTGCACGTCACCACATCCGTGAGGCTGCCGCCCTCCATGTATTCCATCACCACCCACAGATCGCCCTTGAACAGGAACGAGTCGATAAAGTTGACAATGTTGCGGTGACGCGACTCCTTCATGACCAGGATCTCGTTGATGATGAGGTCCTTCTTGGGCTGCTGCTCCAGGTTCATCTGCTTGATGGCAACCGACACATTGGTGCCCACTTGGTAGGCGGTAAACACACCACCGCTGGCGCCTTGACCAATCTTTTGTAAGCTTCGGTACAGCTTGGTGGGGTCTGCGTCGGTGCAGATAGCCTGCAACTTGGCGATCACGTCGGAATCCTTGATTGTGCTCTTCTTGGTCTCTCTTCTGCGTGGAACCGCTCCGGGACCCTTGATGTTCTTGTTCGCTGCTGAAGGTGCAGAAGCTGGCGATGCCGAAGCGCCGCCATTGGCAACAGCAGCGCCCGCACCGGCAACGGACGCTTTTGACGCCGATACGGCCGAAGCGTCCGCCAGACGCGATGCAGAACTCGGCTTGGATCCCAGTGGGGGTGAGGCTGTTTTGATGCCTGGCCCTGCAGCGGGCGCGGGAGCAGGTCGCGTTGGCTTGAGCAGCGCCTCTGCCGAGCTGCTGGCTGAGCTAGAGGGCTGTCGAAGATCAGGGCTGCCGAGTTCTCCCGGCTTCTTGGCGTGCGTGGCTCCTGGCGGTGCTGGCGCAGCTCGAGGCTTTTCGTACAGGATGGGCTGCGTGGTACCCTTGAAGCCGTCTTCGCTGCTGGTATCGGTTCGAGGAGTGCCTGGGCCATGGTGACCGTTGTTACCCTTGGCGGCGCCCATCTTCTTCCACACATCCGTACCGCCCTCGCTTTTGGTAGCATCCTGGTAGAAGGCGACAATGTCCATGACGGCTTGCGGGTTAGCTTCCTGATCCTGACGCGAGATGCCCGATTCTTGCAACAGCTGCTGCCACTCCTTTGGCAGACCTGTGAATTCACCCGTATCCGAGTTGAAGCCGACATGCGTCAGATGTACTGGATCGTAGGGGGTGGAGATTTCGATCTTCTTCTGAGCTGAAAAGACATCACTCATGGAATTGACAAAGCCGCCAAAGACGCTCTTGAAGGTATTCCTGCCGCCCGGGGTTGCGCTGCCATCGCGGCTCCTCTCGCGATCCCTGCTGCCGTGGACAAAGTGACTCTGGGTGACGAGGGGAGGGCCAGCTGCATCGCCTTCGAGGGTTGGCGAGGACTGATTCAACTGGGGCGACAACTGGTGCTGCTGAGGTCCGATGCTCGACTGCGAGCGTTGCGCCATGATGGGAGCCACTTGTTGAGATGCACTGATGGAGGAGAGGGTGTGCAACGTGTCGGGACCCGACGTATTGGATCGCACAGGTCGCGGGGGAAATGGCGCGCTTGAGCTTGAGCCTGAGGTTGCGATGTTTTGCGATGACCACGGCACAGCAGAGCTAGGGCCATTGATGGGCGACGCGCCAGGCGGATTGCTGGAAATACCCGAGACGCTAAAAGGGAGACCACTTTGTGCAGGTAAACCGGATCTCGGTCCCTGCAGTCCATTGACCGAAGTGTTGATGGTGGGTTTTGGGCGATAGGCACCGGCCCCGCTCGACAAAGCGTTGGCAAAGCTGGATGTGGACACCGAGGTTGGCGAAGTAGACGAGGTCGAGTTGGACGCGCCTTGGAACGCGAAAGTGGGACTTGAGCCCGTGTTGCTGCTGCTGGGAGGAGCAGGCGCACTGCGTTGTGGCACGAGGGTCATGTCGGAAAAATCGAAGCTGCCGGCGAGACCCGTGAAGGCGCCATCCGCATTGCCGATACCCTCGACGCCCTTGAGGTAGTTGGGCGTTGCTGCTGAAGGGTCGGCGTGGGGGTAGGACGAAGCAGGTAGAGGGCGGCCTGTCGCTTCTGCTAGGGCATCTGCACTGCGCGGCATGACTTGGGCGCCCTGAAAGTCATGGGGGTGCTTTATCACGGATCGTTTTGGCGATTGATGCATGTTGGCGAGAGAACGCTCAAGCCAAAATAAGCTTGGAAGCAGAGCGGTAGAAATAGGATGGATCGAGGAACGTGGATGGAGACAAAAGAGATGTACTGCGATCCTTCGTGTTGATGTCGGCCAGTATGAGGGGTCGATAGCAGAGGGAGGGCAGGTGGTCGCGAGGTAGAAAGCGTTTCAGGAAGTTGGGTAGGACACTGTGAGCGCCTGGATGTAGTCGGGATCAGCGCGTCATGAGCTAGATGCTACTGTAGTCGCGCTGTCAAGATGAATGATGTGCTGGAAGAGTAACCGCCAATTTGGATGAAATGAAACCGAGCACCGAGATCAAAGGCGAGCGAACTTCAGCTGAATGATGGTGATGACAACGATGATGATGGCATCCAGGCGACAGAGCAAAGTAGATGGTGCACCGGGTGCGGGTGCATTCGCGGGCTAGCGGGGAGATGGAAGCGGTCAAAGCGGAGGAGGTGATGGTGTTGAGCGGACAAAGCGAGCGACGTTCGGCGAGCAAGCAAACCAACACGGGCTGTCCTGCGTTGCCTTACAGCATGCTACCAAGCAAGCGAGCGCGCTGGCTGTCTCTCTCTCTCTCGCAGGAAAAAAAGGATCCGCTGTCACTTGAGACTCGCGACGCTCCGGGGCCCGAGAGCAGAGTGTGCACGCACCCGCGCGCTAAGAGTTGAGTGACAGACCAAAAGCAGAAAAACACAAAGCCCAAGGCCCAGCATTTTTTGAAATGACTTTCAATTTCAAGGGTCAGAGCTGGCTTTTAGCTGGCTTTTTGCTTTTCGGAAATTGAAAAAAAGGTCAAAATTCTATTGTCCACCACGACGACAGCCGCACCCTCGAGCTAAAAAAGATGAAAGGGACTCTTGAACTGCACCCTCGAATTGCCACGCTCGATGACGGCCAAGGAACACAGCAAGGCTTTGCAGACGCTTCATGCTGCGGCTGATCCTAGCATCAAGTTTGGCAGGTGAGCTAGAACGGTGCTATAGCCAGGTGGCTCACACGTTTCGGGATGTCGAGGCTCAACGACGCCTCTCTCTGGGTTGCTGTAGGTCGGCAAGACGATTGACAGCAGCTTTCAGGCGAACACGGATTGCCGATCTTCAACTTAACATTTCTGCAATTTCGGCGCTCGGACCCTTCTGCCCACATTTCCCGCGAGGTCTCAAATGCCTCGAAGGGAAGGCTGAGAGACGCAGAGGATGCAGAGCTTGCCGTGCGCTTGCATTGGGTGGATTTCCTGCCTTCCTTTGTCTCTCTGTCTCTCTCTCATCCATACGTGACAAGGGAGACCCTGCTTCATCCACTCACATCCTCTCATCGCTCGACGAACACCGCTCCCCCCGCAAAAGCATCATCACCATTCCAGCGAGAGACCCACTGCTGTAGACTTGGCTGATTCACTGTGGACAGCTGCGGATCGGAACTTCAAAGGCAATCAAGGCTGCCTCAACCGTCCTTGCAAAAGTTGTCGGCAGCGTCCACAACATCCGCTTCATTTCGAGACGGCGCTCCAAGTGGGCTGCTGTACGAACGGCTCGGACCACACGGGCGCAAGTGTCTTCATTGACTTGGGCCCACATTGCATCGCCATTCCCAATCTCAATGGCCCCGTCATCACCACAATTCCTCCGCAAGCGAACCACTAGCACCACGAGCCTTTCGAGCAGCAGACTGCGCAGCTCGGTCGCATCCTTGGCCAGTAGAGCATCGCGAGATTGGCTCATCTCTGGATCTTCATCTCCTGTCACCAGTGGCGCTGCTCCGTCTTCGCCTGTCCACACCAAATCACCGGTGGACCCCGCAAGCGCTTCGGCCGTTGACGTTTTCGGTGATACCCCACTTCAAACCACTACGAGTGCCACCGGAGCCACTTCCGACGCGGATCTTGATTTCGGAACATCCTACGAAGGGCCGGCCGCCATCCACGTTTCATCGAGCCCTACTGTCGACTCGAACAGCGCTGCTACTGCTGCAGTCCCGCCCACCACCCTTCCTTCTACACGGGCCGAATCATTCCGAAGATCTGCTCTGATGAACTCCAGCTATCACTCTTCCAACACGCAGGAGGGAGCCTGGCTCGGCGGCTCGGCAGATCATGGCAATCTCCATCCGCACGGCCTGAGCCCGCATGTGCTCGGCGCCCTCCAGTTTGGCACTTCGCCGGGGAATCACTCGGACATGTCAAATGAAGCGCAATTCCACAACCACGACGCCCTCTCGGACGTGTCTGCATCAGGTGGGTCTCTCTCCTCCATCGCGTCTCGTCTCGTCTCGTCTCTCTCCCCGCTTGTTGTTGAGTGGATTCCGATCTGACGCGCTTCTCATTTCTTCTTCTCCAACAGGCTACGAAAACCCTTCTGCCAATCATCTCTACTCCGACGCCATCAACATGTCGGATTTCAGCCACTCGGACAATCTTGCCCCCCTACAGCACGAAGCCTCGTCGGCTCTTGCGACACCCACACTCGGCGAACATGCAGCCTACGAAGACGCAAGAGGATCCATCGGAGCCAAACCGGCTTCGTCGACCGATGTCGGATCAAGCGCCCGCTACAGTACACAGAGCGCGTCCACAGTTCCCGGACTCGCGCCTTCCAACAGCTTTGCCGATACGAGCATACCTTCGAGCAACACGACCGGTACTTTCAACCATGGGCCCATGGCCAGCTCGTCGTCCAACAACGCCGTGACCGCCTCCACATCCAACAATGGCCCCACTATGGAAGACATTGTGCCGACTAGCTTTGACGAGGGCGTGCTCCGCTCTCTGTGCGACATTGACTGCGGCATGCCTCTCCTCTTTGACCGCATCAAGCAGAGCATGGTCTCGGCTCGAGAGGCTTCGGTCTTTCTCAAGAAGCGCGCCATCATCGAGGACGAGTATGCTCGCAGCATGGCCAAGCTCGCACGGTCCACGTTTGAGACGTATTCGCTCAGCGACGCCAAAGCAGGCACGTTTGTGAAATCGTGGCATTCCATCGTCAAGACACACGAGACGCTCGCAGATAACCGGTTGCGCTTTGCCTCCAAGTTGAGCGAGATGAGCGACGAGCTAAGCAACCTTGCCAAGGAGGTGGATAAGAGTCGAAAGCAGGCGAGGGAGACGGGTTTGCGGTTGGAGAAGAATTTGCAGGATGCTGAGGCGGGAGTGGAAAAGGCGCGCGGTCGCTTCGATACGGCGGCTGAGGATCTGGAGCGCCTGCTGCTACTCAAGTCGGGCGAGTCAGCAAAGTCGGGCGAGATGCAGTCCGGAGGTGGCGGTGGCGTTAGTAGTGGGAAACGGACGTTGGGCAAAGCTATCGGA
This sequence comes from Sporisorium exsertum, assembly GCA_928724755.1. Taxonomy (NCBI): domain Eukaryota; kingdom Fungi; phylum Basidiomycota; class Ustilaginomycetes; order Ustilaginales; family Ustilaginaceae; genus Sporisorium; species Sporisorium exsertum. The sequence goes on along the minus strand of CAKMXK010000035.1, from coordinate 978,027 downwards.
AAGAGCGGATTGCTGTTCAAGAACAAGAACCCGCAACAGATCCTCAAGCAGGAAGAGGAGATCCGTGCCAGAACTAGCAGTGCCAGCGACGCCTTCCGCCGAGAGGTGCTCAATACGCAGGGCGTGCGACAGGAGTACTTCAACTTGCAGCTGCCTCGCATCCTCCGGACGCTTAAAGAGAACGCGGAGGAGATCGACAACGGGACGCAGTACCATCTGGCGCGCTATGCGTTCCTGTTCGAGAGCACAGTGCTCAACGACGGCATGGCTATCTCGCCTGTCGGTGCCGACGTTGCGCCTAGCAGCGGACTTAAGGGGGCCGTGGAGACCATCGACAACCGGGCGGACTTCAAACAGTATATGAGCAACTACCAAGTGGCGCATGGCCGCGATTACAAGGGACCGCGGCGAGAAGGGCCGTACGAAGAAGGATTCCTCAACACTCCCGGTACGTCGAAGGCCAACGCTGCAGCTGCAGCAGCCACGGCGCGCGGATCGGTCGTCTCCGACCGCCCAATCTTCGGCATCGACCTGGCCGAGCAGATGGCGAGGGACAACGTCGAGGTGCCGCCGATCCTCGAAAAGTGCTCCCGCGCCATCGAGGAGCTCGGCATCGAGAATATGGGCATCTATCGGCTGTCGGGCACTACGTCGAAGGTGCAGAAGCTCAAAGCCAAATTCGATGCGGATTGGACCAGTGTGGATCTGATGAACGACGAGGCGATTCAGGACATCAACATCGTAGCGGGGTGTTTGAAATTATGGTTCCGCGAGCTGCCGGAACCGCTGTTGACGCACGAGCTGTATTCGGGCTTCATTGAGGCGGCGCGGATCGACAATGACCGGTTACGGCATATCAGGTTGCACGAGCGGGTCAATGAGTTGCCCGATGCGAACTATGCGACGTTGAAGTATCTCATGGGGCATCTGGATCGGGTCAAGTCGCTGGAGCATCTGAATCAGATGTCCGCGAGCAATTTGGCGATTGTCTTCGGGCCGACGTTGTTGAGTCCTCCGCCCAGTGGGTATGAGGACGGGAACGGGGGGGTTAACGGAGGTGGCGTGGGAGGGGGAATTCAGATCCACGACATGAGTTTCCAGTGTCGCGCGGTCGAGACGATTTTGGATAAGTACAGGGAGATCTTTGTCGACGAGGGGGAAGAGTAAAGCTTCGGCAGTATTGCACCTTGTACGCTTCTCGATCACTTGCTATACTATTACTTGGACGATGCTGGCGTCAGAGTTTACGAGCTTACACTTTTGAGATGTGCTTGTCACAAACCTTATCAGAGAGGCTTGGCGGCAGTGAAGCTTTTCTCCACCAACCGGAGATAGAGAGTTGCTTTCTGTCCGACTGAGTATGCGCGCGTCGAAATCCCATTAGCAGCCCTCAAGCGGCACCACCACCGTCGTCGGTCCATTTTTTCACTCTCCTCACCGACACGCGCACAGCACCACTCGTCCACACTTCTCCACCCCGGCCTAAGCTCTGACAAAAAGAGGTTTGATTATACAAAGGAGATAGAAAGAAAAGAGGATCGAAGAAAAGAAAAGTTGATTAGGTTGTTACAAAGGCGTCTGTCGGAGTCAACCGGGAGTCTACTTAGTTGGTTTTGCACTCGGCGGAGCATTCGCTTCATCCCGCAGGCTTCAGGTGTTTGCAGAGAGTGAAACGGTAAACGGGCTCGACGACGATCCACTAGACTGCGAGACCTCGTCCTTGCGCGTTCGACGACCCGCCACACGCCGCGCCTTCGCATTCGTCGGCGCTACATCCGAAGTCGGCGGTAGACCGACCAGCGACGTCAGGGGCGTCTGGTCCACCGTGGTGCTCGGTATAGCAAAAGGCTCAAACGACATGCTCTCGGCCAAGAACTTGCGTTCGTCCAAACTTGCGTCCAGTGCATCGGTGCTGAAAGTCGAATCGCTATCCGACGACGAGGTGACCGTCGGCGAGGAAAAGCCAGAAGTAGGCGTGGGACCGCTCGCACCGCTTCCTCGACGAGAGTGTTGGTCGAGCGTTCCGTTGTCCATGAACCCTTTGAGCAGGCCAGACGAGGCGAACCCGATGCTGAGCGAAGCAGGATCCAGAGGCTGGGGAAGCGACGAGAGGTTCCAGTTCATCATGGACGTCTGCTTGAATGGTGACACGGGCTGCTGGTTCAAGTCGGGTAGGAGAGGCAATGGCTGGGGAGCTTCGAACGAGAGCGGTTCGTGCGTCTTGTTGAGCAGCTGACCGACCCAGAGATTACCCTGTGCAGCCGCGGTAGGCAGTCCGATCGGATGCGAAGCTTGAATCTGGTACGGCAGCGAGAACGTCTGCGTGGCCGGCATCAGCGGTTCCGGCGCTACTGCAGTCAACGGGCTAGGCGTGTCGAGCGTGGTAGGAAAGCCGTTCTGTCCGTTACCGCTGCACTTGGCGCGAAGCACCTCTACTTCGTGCATGAGCTCGCGTACTCGTCGCTCCTGGTCTTGATGTCTCGCAATGCTCGCCTTGACAATCTCGCCCTTGGTGGGACGCTTGCCCGAGCCGATGGCTTCCACGAGCTCTGGAATGTTGGCAGCCAGTTCCGCAAATTTCTCGTTCATGGCTTCGCGACGTTCCTTTTCGATGATGCTGTGCGTCGCCTTGGAGGAAGGTGAGAGCTCGGAACGTTTCCGTCTCTTGCTCGTCTTGGTCGGCGCGGTGCGCTGAGCTTCGGTGGGAACGGGAGAGTTGTAGTCGTCCATGCTCAGCGCGCTGAGGCTCGACTCGCGTCGATCAGCTGCTGGGCCGGGAGATCGGCCTCGAACGCTTTCGGTCTTGATGCCTGACATCCTGATTTGCGAATATGTCGTCCTGAAGTGAAGGAGGACGGGAGAGAAGAAGCACTAAGTACGTGGAAACGAGAGGGGGAGAGGATGCTCGGTCGGCCGGGTGGGAAACTGCTTGTGGAAATGCGGGTAACTTGTGGTATCTTGAATGCAGCGACGAAAGATGGGGTTTCGCCGAAAGAGAGGGGTATTGATGTTGGTTTGGCCGGAAACAAGTGGGCGAGAAGATTTGCCTGCAGGAAGGGCCCCTCTGCGGCCGAGCGCCTGGTTATGAAGACGGTGGCGGTCGTGAACACTGGGTTTGGGATGCTTGCAGATAATGAAATCAACGCCTCCCTGAAAATGAGCAGACGAGACAACCAGGTATGCAGGTATATGTGCGAGATAGGAGTCAAGGGAGCAAGCAAGAAGATGAAGAAGGGTGGTCGGTAATTTAGTGCGCGGCTGCGAAGTGCGGGAATGCTGATGCTGAGCACAGTGTAAGGTGAAGGAGAAGAGGAGAAGGAGAAGAAGGAGAAGAAGACGGAAGGCAGATCCTATGAATGCTACAGAGTTGGTCGTCAAGTGCTTTATTGGGACAAGAGTGTGAGTGTAGAAAGAGAGGGGAAGAGAGTGAGAGGCAGAAGGAGAGGAGGAGGCAGTGATATGAGAAAGGGGATGGTGACCAGCCAGCGGTTGTCGTCGAGGCGGATGGAAGGCCCGGCGTCCCTTCGTGTGACTTTTTAAAGTTGGCTGAGCGCACTGCCTGGCGAAAGCCAGTTCTTTGAGCGCCAACACCTCTTGAGCGCATACACGGATCAGGCACAGCTGCGATCTTGCTTTAGACACAACCAGAAACAGCAATTGGCAGACGGAGCAGAGGGTGGCGAGGGCGATTGTGGTTCGGTGTGGCGTTCCGATGGGGGCCTACGAGGCAGCGAGCGAGGCGCTCGGACCTAAAAGCGAGACCGCGGCTGGCTGGACAGTGCGTACTTGTCCAAAAAGAGCAAAGGTGGGGCTAGTTCTCGACTAACTCACTAACATGGCCTTCATCAGTTCACTCTGTCACCGTCACTACCTGCCGCTCACCGCTGCTAATTCTGCAAAGGCCACCTAAGCTTATTGTGTGCTTTGTTTTGTGTGCTTTGCTCTGAGCTTGGGCCGCCCCTGCCTGTCGGTCTCATCTTGGCAGCAAGGGTCAAGGCTCGATCAGAGAGAAGTTGCGGAACCTCCTGTGGCGAGACCCGAGGCTCCAGGACAAAAGACCTTCAAAAGTGCCTTCCAAGCAAAAGCATGGAAAAGATGCAAGGAAGAAGATTGCAAGCAGCGCGGGGGTTACGGAAGGGCCTGACCCACTTTGCAGCTGCAGCTGCAGCTGCACAAAGGCCAAACTCATGCGTCGCATTTCTCCCTCTCGCATTGTTGAGCATGCTGCCGAGCTCTTTCGCCCTTATCGCCAACCACTTGTCAAAGTAAAGAACAGAGACCGGCTTGGAAGGCCGACGCTCTTGCTCCTTGCAACTCTGGTCGGAATAGCCGAAGCGAACGAGCCGATTTCCTGCGAAAAGCCTTAGCGCAAGCCACCTGCCTGCCAGATTGGCACTAGGAAGTTTCTCGTCGCACAGAATCCAAGAAGCCGCCAGACCACAGCTTTCAACAATGAACCGGCATCGAGCACTACGACTAGGATGAGGCCGATCATCGACGGCACAAAGGAGAAAGATAGCGTCTGGTGAACGATTCGAAAGAAGAAGAAAAGAAGATTGAAAAACAAGAAGAATCCAGCAAAAAGGATGCCCGCCTGCGTAGCGAGCTGCAGGCGTGCTCAGATCTGCTCGACTTGCATGCAGAAGCAGCACACCCAATCCCAAATTGATATTCAAAATTTAAACTAATTTTTTGGCGTTGTTCTTCTCAGCCTTCTCACGGCGAAATATCAAAAAGGAGTTGTTGCACTTACCATTTTCTCGCTCTGCAGCTGGAGCCGACGTAAGAGCAACACTCGTCTTTCTAGCGTCGCTCGACTAAGCGGTAGCGAGTTGGAAACAAAGGGGAGACTCGCACAGAGAACAAACGAGATCTGCCTTCTCTTCAGTCCCCACTTTTCGTTGTGTGGTTGCCGCCCCTCGCTCGCAGAGACAATCCTATCCGGGCGCTTAACCCTACAGCCGAGCATCGCGGGCGGAACGTACAGTAGAGAGCTCGGTAGAAGATCACGAACAGGAGTCGCGGATTGGCTCGATAGCTACTTTGCGCTCGACTCACGAGATTTGGAGTCGAGTCGGAATTTCCGAAGTGCTGGGTCCCTTTGAAGCCTCTCGCATTTTCCCGAGCCTTTCACGAGCACCGAGGAGGAACCTGCCTACCGGGGAGCGACCGCCGCCAGCAGACTGCTGGGACTTGATGCGCACCCGCTGCTGTAGCAATTCGCTGCTCGTAGCAAGGCAGCAAGGGATACAGCAAAAGGGGGAGAAGGGGACGAAACATATCATTGACGAGGGAGGCGAGAATGGCAAGGGTGAAAGGAGGAAACAAGGAGGAAAATCGCGCACGGGTCCTCGCCGACCTGAGACACGCACAAAACTGTCAGTAGGGGGTTTCAATTTTGCTCAGGAATTCTAATTCCTGGGAATTGGAATTCCTGTCTCCACCGCTGCTTACATAAGCTCTGCAATTTCTAGGGAATCGAGTTTTCGTGGTCACGAATTCCAGGATTTGCCCACGAAATCTCAATTCCTGAGCAACATTGAAACCCCCTAGTCAGTCAATTAAACTTTTCGTTCTGTGTTGAAGGGAAATTTACAAATCCTTTAGATGCAAGAATTCCGTCATTGTCCTAGTCCCGACTGCAGCTATCGGCGTGCCTACTGTACAATCTATCAGAACTATACTGTAGGAGGCACACACACAGAGAGAGAAAGAGGACGTATCAAAAAGAGGAAGAAAAAAGAGGAAATGAAGACGAAAGAAAAGCTTGGCTTGAAAAGCGAGAAGGCCAAGGAGTCGCTCGTTGACGGTCTTCAGCTGCGACGACCACGAGGGCAAGCCCCTGGTGGCGTCGCCTGGCAGCAAATATTGGTTCTCCGACGCCGTCCAAGATGGCTCTGCGGTCGCGCTGGCTATTCCTCGAGCTCGAGCTGAGGTCGTGATTCTTCTCACTGTGCTGCTTCTTTTTAAATAATTTCTAGCACCGATGTCAGTCAAGTCTGATCTCGTTTGCATAGCCTCTTCAGGCCACGAGCTCATTTCATTGATTTTTCAAACCGTGTCAGGAGCTTAATCTACTGGGCCGAGGGGTGGTCGGTGTTGCTGGTTGCCGTCGATCGCTTCAAGGTGTTGGTTGGAGAAGATTCTGCAGGAAGGGATCGTCTTCGCGTTGCTGGAAACTGTGGGAAGTTACGGGGGCGCAAGCAGCCTCTTAAGGCTTACAGCGGGAGCAGCGTGTTTTGCTCCGCAGAAATTGGCCTGCCCTATGAGACCGCAAACCGTTGTGTGGCTGATCAGGGTGAGCGGGGCTTGGCTCGCTCGGCCAAGCTTCGACGCAGCAAAGCCGTTCACATCGTAGGCCTCGCTGCAACCCGTTCTCGGGACAACATAGAGATGTGATTCTTGAATGGATTTGGTTCATCACCTCCAATCGAAAGGAAGCAGGACGAGGAAGGACGGCCGACCCCCTCTCCTTTGGTTTCCTTCGGTTACGCATGGGCTGAACGGGAGCGCCACCTTCCTGAGACAAGCCAGGGTCCAGAGTAGTGTGCTGTACGTGGCTAGCTCCTGACATCCTGGCTTCTGTGCAGCAGCGCCAGCTGGTATTCCGACATGGCTTGACGCCGGCAGGTTTTGGTGGAGCAAATATTTGTTACATCGCGATGCAAAACAAAACTAAAAAATAGCGACGGCACACAGACCACCAGCCAGCCCCCGCTGCTCTGCACTTCCCTCTCACATGCTTCACCACGGGACCACGTCATGCAATCGTGCAGTTCCTACAATTTGATACGAAGCCAACCTCTGCCATACTTGCTTTGCCCGCAAACACCAACTCATCCGTCACTGAAGTCGAGCTTAGGCATTGCACGCTATGTCAGGCAGTTCCTCTTCCGGCGGTAAGGGCCTGAAGGAGCTAAAACGCGTCAACACGGGACTATCCGAAGCTGCGGCGAGTGGGCATCAGCGTCGAAGCAGCGATGGTGGGAGCGGGCGGTTATCTTTGCACATCCCGAACGCGTATCCGCACGCGTTCTCGCCACGGACACCAACTTCGAAGAATGATACGCCTGAATCAGCAAGGCCCTCCACGCCGTCTGGGTCATCTTCGAAACAGCAACGGGCGTCGGTATTCGGAGCGCTCAAAGGGCTGCAGGAGCCCGACACCGAGGATGACAAACAGGTAAGAAGCGGGGCTTCGAGTCGGTCTGGTAGCCGGACGCCGAAGGTCCGCGTGTATAGGAGAGATAGCTCGCTGATCACTGTCCACCACATCCACGAGTCGCAAGAAGCGACATCGCAGCCAGAGGCGCAGCTCAGCTGGACCTCCGCGTCAGGGCGCTTCTTCCAGCCGCTGCTCAAAATCAAAGCCTTCTTCGCTACAAAGGAAACCTCGTCGGGATCAGCGCGAGACTTTCTGGCGCGCGAACGCAACTTTTTCAGCTGGCTCAAACTCTCCTGCCTCCTCGCCATCCTCTCCGCCTCCCTCATCCTCCAACTCCAGCTTCCCGACTCCGAAAGCACTGCCAATCACGGACATCGTCACCCTCCGAAACGGCGCACAGCCGGCACGCCAGTGGATTGGGACGAGCTCCCACTCACGTCCAAGGCGTTTGCGGGCGTCTTCTTTGTTCTCTCGCTGCTGTCGTTGGGAACCGGGCTGGCTGATTATCTCTCGGCGGAACGGCAGCTCGAAAAGGAACAGGTCGACTTTGACGAAACCGAAGGCGTGTTTCTGAATGATGGGCATACTTCGCGCTTTGTTCATGCCGTCATGCTCGTGGTCGGCGCTGGCATCACGGCTTCTGCGATATGGTTGATGGCGTATTGAGCAAGAGAAAGGACGGAACTGAGGAATGATGTTCGGAGAGCCCCGCAACGTCGAGCGACGGGAGCAAGAAGCAAGATACATACAGAGAACAACAAAGGGGGATCAGTGCGGAAGTGCGAGGTTCGACATAGATATACAAGAGAAACGGGAAAGCTGGGGTATCGATCTCCAAGACAAGGTGAGGAGTGCAAGAAGGCTGCGTACGGCTTCCATCAGCCGGTACGAGTGTTGACCGTTGCAGAGGGTGCAGTTGCGATGTTGATAGAAGGCGGGTTGGCACGGCCGCGCGTTGGGCTGAGCGTCTGCTGCTGCGAGATCTTACGCTGGTGCTGCTGAAGCTGCTGGTCGGCGAGATGCTTTTGGTATTGGAGCGTTTTCCTCTGGTTCCTTGCTGCTTCGTTCTCGGAATCCTCCAGAATGCGCTTGACCTTATCTCCAGCAAAGCGAATGGCAGCACTCGACACATTGAGAGGGAGGAAGAGGTAGAAGGCCATTCCACGTTCCCACCAGGGGTTAGAGACGTGATGAGTGTTGTGTTGCGACCGAGATCGCGGCACCATGGCACCGTCGCCATCTTGCTGGGAGCGAGGGTCAAAAGGGGCAGAAAGAGGCTCCCGCTGGAAGCTCGCAGTGCCTTTTTGTGTTGGGGGAGACTTTTCCCGCACTGCACTCGCTGGGAAGGTGGATGTCGCGCTTGCAATGGTACGCGAGTCTCCAGCGGGTAGAGGCACGCCTGGCATCTGTTGTTCGAAGCTGACCTCGGCATCGGGCGACGCGGCTCCAATTCCAAGTGCTGCTGTAGAAGGCAGGCTGCGAGGCATGTCGTGGAGGTAGTGCTTGGGGCTGGCGCGACGAACCATGAGCCCCGAACCGAAAAGATACTTGACTGCCTCAAACAGCGAAATGCGCAAGCTCGCCGCCTTTTCTCTCTCCCTGCGCTCCTCCTCAATCAGCTCTGCATTGATGGCCACCTCGCGGAGGAGATCCTCGAGCCTGCCTTCGACGATGCTAAACTTTTCTTCGGCAGACAGCCTGAGATGCTCTTCCTTTCGCTCGGAGCGACGAACGGCTCGGCCGAGCTGAACGTCGTACTCGCGCAAGACGCGCAGATCGTTCTTGGTGGCGTAGAGCTTGCGCAGGCTCGAGAGGTCGGCCTCAAGGCGACGCAGACGCTGGTTCATCTTTTCGACCTTGGACGAGGGATAGTGGACCTCCTCCTGCAGATACAGCATCCTGCGCTGAACCAGGCTCATGGCGTGTGACCACGGCTTGATGCCGGCTGCGAGGGTGAAAAGGCGGATATTGAACGTATTGAGATACTTGTTGCCGTCGGTCATGGTCTCGCGCATCCAGTTGAGCATATAGGCCCCCAGGAGAGGGCTCAGCACGCAAAGGACGAGGCTGAGTAGTTCTGACCGTCGAAGCTCGGCAGCGGCTGCGCGACGTGCTTGCACCTGCTCAGCTTTCTCGGCAGGCGTTCTGGGGACAGAAGCAGCACCTTCCGAGAGCATCTGTTCAGTCTCTTCGAGCTCGTCTTCCTCGTCCTGATCGTGTGAGAGAACATGACGGGTCCTAGAGGCGTGATAGATGTCCCACGGCACGCGGAGGAACTGGTAGAGCCAGAAGCTGGCAAGGATGAGCAGAATGGCGTCGGACCATGCATCCGAGTGACCGCCCAAAAGAGCACCGAGTGGCGGCGCAAGCGCTACACCGAGCGGAGCAAAGTGCCAGCCTCCGAGCGTGTCGCGTGCGGCTTTCTGCGCAGCCTCAAACTCGGCTTCCTCCTCTTCGGTCATGGAAGGTGGCGCGAGCGGCACAAAGCCTGCTTGATGCTGGTGCTCGTGCTGATCGCGTCTTGGATACCGGTCGCCATCAGCGTAGTCATCCTCGTCTTCCTCGTCCACATGCTGCATCGGAGGTGCCGATGCCGAGGAAGCCGAGCGTCTGCTTCCAGGTGGCGGGACATTGAGGCTCGAGGTGGAATGCGATCGGCTGTGCCGCGCAGGACGCTGAGTGTAGGTCGAGATGTCGGGAATCGAAGAGTTTCGTGGCGCATTGAACACTGTCCTGACACCCGCAGACGAGTTGCTGCCGCCTTTGAGTCCGGTCCTCGAGGCGGTGCGGAAGTCCATGTCTCGGGCACCACCCTCAGCAGCAATCTTTTGCAACTCGCTCATGTCTGTGACCTGATCCGCGACACCGTAGACGTCGATTGCGTCGATGCGTGTAGTTTCTGCGTCATCTTGGTTGGTGAGCACAGCGATGGTGAGGGAATCGACCTTTTGGAACTTGACAAAACGCAGGGAAAGAGCTTTTCCGCCGCCTCCGTTTTCGCCGCCGCGAACATGTTCTTCGGAAAGCTCGGCTTCCTGATCTGCCGTGTCGGTAATGGCGTCGTCGAAGCTGAGGCCGGGTCGATTCGCAAACACCTTCACCTGTTTGGGTGCGTGGGCCAGTTGAGAGGGCAGGGTTCGGAGCAGGATCCCGGATAGCTTGACCTGCTGCTTGAACTGTATGCGTGTGTGCGAAGGACAAAAGAGCCAAGTCAGCCATGGCGTACATATTGGCATTGTATCAAGGAGGCTGCACTCACAGTGAGATGGATCAGGAGCTGCTCGTCGGCATCGCTCTCTAGCCATTTCCCACCGCTGGGTCCGTTGAGAATGTCTTGCAGACGATGATCTGGTTTTTCATTCAATGCCGAAGAACGTTTGGGCTCCACGGTCTTGAGGAGGGAGGCCTGTCAAGTTTCAGCGTGGAAAGCAGTCGTTTAAGAGTGTCTCCCGCAGGTGAAAGAGCGGAAGGAAAAGAGAAGCACAACGTGCTGGTCAGCCAAATTGTACTTGAAAGAATCACGCGCGGACACGAGCATGTATTGATGAGGTGCATGAGTGACGATTCGTTGCTGTGGGCGACTAGTTGAGCAAGAGGTACAGAACGTAGGCACCGAGCACGAGCAGCGGCAGCATGTTTTCGAAGCTTACATGACCGTCAGAGATGCCAGCCACCGAGCGCGCACCAAACGAGTTGGAAGAAGTGCTGCTGCCCGAAAGCGTCTGGCCCGAGCCGGCAAATGCCGAAGAGGCGCCCCAAGAGTGTTGCTTGACCAGCGCAGTGAGTCGGTTGGGGTCGGCACCCTGAAGCGTATCCACGACGCTCTTGTTCTTGAGGAAGAGGAATGTGGGCATGGCACGGACGCTGTATCTCTGTGCGACCGGCTGTACGCGGTCAACATCGACTTTGAGGAACACGACGTTCGTGTACTGCGGAGAGCAGGGTGAAGAATAAGGTGAGTCAGTCAACGCTTCTATGCTAGCTGGCCACAATGCGTATCTGTGCAGGTATGTAGCACACGCGTTGCCTCGTCAACTCACCTGCGATGCCAGTCGCTGAAAGATGGGTGCGATCACTTTGCATGGTCCGCACCCTAGCGCCAAGCGAGAGATGGAGTAGGTGACAGAAGGATCATTGAATGAACGGTGAGCAAAACGAATCGAGCCAATGTATGCGCATAAAGTGAGACGCCATACTTACATGTAGCGTGAAAGTCGACTACGACAAGCTTGGAGCCCGCTGAATTGAGCTCGCCGTCAAATTCGGCGGCGGACGAGACTTCCTTGACCATCTTGTCTCAGCCGTAGTGATGGTGCGACCGAGGAACGAATGAGGAAAACCCGGTGAAGAGAATGCGGAGGGAACGTTGCAGTACGAGCGAAAGAAGGAAAGGCAGCTGTGGCTGGTGATGACGCGGAAGGTACACGTCGAAGGTAGAGAGGACAGGCACACGCTCACATCCCCACACACGAGCCCTCTTCTCAGGTTACCACAGCGATTGCCGAGTTGTGTGTTGGAACAGTCATGCGTTTCTGTGACTGGATGCGTGCCTTTGGACCCTGAACTTGCGAAAAGCGAAAGTGCGCGCGAGGCGTGACCAACACCTGTGCCTCTCAATTCCATCCTCACCGTGCCGCAACTGAGAGAAGATCGTGTCTCACAAGGTCGTCGTGACTAAGGTTTGCTTTTCTCCCACGCTTCGGGTTCGTCTTGATCGGCTCACGGTCCTAACACGTTAAAATTTCCCTGCCATGTTCTGTTCCAGCTTGGCTGGCGAGGATTGAAAGCCGCACCACTTTTGTCTTCGCTTTCAAAAATGAAACGATGCAAGGAGGCCGACGTGTGAAAAAAGGTGAAGTGGTGCTTCCCAAACAGCCTCGTGGGATGCAGTTTTTTTTTAATTGAGATGTTGGATCGCCAAGTAGCAACACTGTGCTGCTTTTTTTTGCCGTGTGGAGGTTTCGTCGACAAGCTCAAGGGGGTATCAGACAATCCCGGATTTTGGAATCCTGGGATTATTTCGGGCCGGGATTCCCAATTTCCTTTTTTTTTTTTTTTTTTTTTTTTTCCTATCAAAATGACAAAATCCTGCAGGATTTCAAAATCCTTGCTTTTGACCGCGATTGCGAAATCCTAGCTTGAGGATCAACTTTTTTTGAGCGCCTGTATGTTAGACCTCAACGAAGCATGCTCCACTCGGCCGTAAAGTGCGGATGTGGACCCTTAGAATGTGCACAACCCTTTCTTTTTGCTCGTCACCACTTCACCACCATCCTCCTTCCTGTCCCGGACGGACTCGCCGAACCCTTCAACAGACATGTTAGAGCTATCCAGAGTTACACCTAAAAAAACAAAACCCGCGTATTTCATGCGGGGGGGTCAAGGAATCCTGGGAATCACCGGCCCGAAATAATCCCAGGATTCCAAAATCCGGGATTGTCTGATACCCCCTTCAGCCTCGCAGTCTGACAAGATGACGAGTTCTGTGTTGGACCCTGAATGTAGGTTCGAGGAGCTTCAGGTTGCCTTCAGAGACTGCGCTTTCCTTCTTCCTATCCACCTCAACCTCGCAAATTTGTCCACCAAAATGACCAACGCTCAAACGGTCGAAGATGGCGCATACCCTGTCATGCTATACGTCTACGACCTCTCGAGAGGCATGGCCCGCTCGATGTCTTTGTCCTTGACTGGCCGTCAAATCGATGGCATCTGGCATACAAGTATCGTCGCATGGGATCGCGAGTACTTTTTCGGTCAAGGCATCTCGGTCGTCTATCCCGGTACCTCTCACCATGGAGCGCCGCTCGAGACGTTCGATCTAGGCACCACTTCCATAGACCGCGAGACGTTCGAGGGCGCCCTCCTTCCGGATTTGCGCGACCGCTTTCGCCCGCAGGACTACAATCTGCTCTCCTGGAACTGCAACAACTTTACACAGGAGGTCGCCCAGATCCTCACAGGCGCCGACATTCCCGCTCACATTCGATCCCTTACGCAAGACTTTCTCAGCACGCCATTCGGGCAAATGCTGCGTCCTCAAATTGACGCCATGTTTCGAGCTCCGTCCGCTGACCTCACGGCTACGACTGCAAACGCTTCAAACACGCCAAACACATTTGGCAACGACCTTTTGAATCAAGTTGCTTCTCGCGCATATGCGGGCAACACGCCTATGGAAAGCGCCACGCCTTTGAAGGCATCCTCTTCGGATCCTGTCCATCACATCATGACCAGCGAACAGCTCGACGAGATTCTGTCTGTCTTTCCCTGTGTTGCCGTGCTGTTCACCTCCGAGTCGTGCCCTCCCTGTCGAATCATCAAGCCTGCTTTCACCGACTTGGCTCACCATCATCACGTCGACGGAACTCAACCGGGCAATCACAAGCGAACTGCCTTTGTCCAGGTCGACTCCAACGCTTCCACGACGAGCCTGTTTGCCTTGTCCAGCGTCACAGCGACGCCCACCGTCAAACTATACACATTTGGACGAGAGTTGAGTCAGGTGAGAGGAGCCGATGTCGGCGAGCTCAAGACGGCCGTCGACCTGATGCTGTTCGAGGTGTATCCGCCCCACCCGCATGCACGTCTGTCGAAGCCGCTTCGAGCGCTCGATTCACTGCCCACGCAGCCTCATTTGTACTCAGCTACACCCAAGCTCGACTTGTTGCTTCAGAAGATCGATTCGATGATCGCACAGCATCCAGCCAAGAGCTTTGCAGAAAAAGCCGATCTTCAAGTAGCACGCAAGACCATTGCCTCGAAGTGGATCCCATGGCTCGAGACGTCGAGTAATACTAAAGCCAAACCATCCCTTCCCGCCAATCTGCCGGACGAGACTTCCAAGGTTGCTAAGCAGCTGTCGGAAACCTTTGCCATTGACGCTCTCTTCCCCATCCTTGATCTCTACCGTTTATCGAGCTTGGACGAGGCGTTTGTCACAGCTGCATTCCGACAGCCCACTGCGGACGATCGTAAAGATGTCAATGGCATGACCCGCCTCTTGTCGCTCGTCTCGGAGTTGGCTTACAAAGGCGAATGGTCGGCAAGTCAACGGCCTCTGCTTCTCACTGCTACCCGGCTTCTCACCAACTTGGCAGCGTCCGCACCCTTCGTCGAGGTCATCGAGTCGCACGAGAACCTCCGCAGCCTCGTCCTCGAGCTCACAACGAGCCTGTTGCTGTGTTCGGATCCAGGCGTGCGAAGCGCGGCAGCCACGTGTGCCTTCAATTTGGCGCTTCATCAGCATGCCGAGCGAGCCGATTGGATCAATCGGGATCCGCAGGCGCCCCCCATGCTCGGCAGTCGTCTGGGCGAGACCTGGGAGTCTGAACTGGCATCTGCGCTGTTGCAGGCGATTGTCAACGAGTCCGAGTCAGCGGAGACGCTTCATCGTCTGCTCGCGGCTCTCATGCTCCACATTCATCTGTCCCAGTTCTGGAAGGACAGTGTCGGTCCCATGCTGCAAGTGCTGGACGCGGCGGACGCTTTGTCGAATGCACAACGTGGCGAACCGGTGCAAAGCTCGGCGAAGAAGCAGGAGCTCTGTCGGCTGCTAGACGATCTCGTGCTTCTCTTGTCGGCAGAGACTGGCTAGATGCACTCAACTGGGTCTATTCGTAGTAATCGGCTGTCACCTTAGAACCGTCTTCTGCCGTATGCCACGCGACAAGTGGGTAGAACGCTAATGTACGTAACTTGTCCGATGTCACGAACGATTGTGGCCTTTCCACGTTTCTTGTGTAAAACGACCATGCTGTATCCACTTGCAACTCAGCTCATTCGCTGATAAGAGTCGGCATGGACTTGAGAGAGTAAACTTCAAGTGGCGTCGTTTTTTCACGGGGGAATGTTCAGTGTTGCTCTGGAAGGTGCAATCAAGGTTCTGCGGCGTATGATTGGATCGCGACGCGGTGGGAAACTCGGCCGCGCCGCTTTTTTGATTGCTTGGCGATTTCTTATCTCTAATCTGTCAAGCGAGCAAGTGCATGCGAGTTGCGAGTCACCTTTGTCGTGTCGCAGCTAGCTTGTCGGAGACCATTCGATATGCAAGTCGCGAAGCACTTCGGATGAGCTTTGAGCCATTGATTCCCCGCTAACCGCCTGTCATCTGCCTGTCATCCAATACGATTCCGCACGAAGAGTGCTCGAAGATTTGTTCAAAGAATTCTCGAAAGTACCCGCTTGGGCGCCCTTTTGTCTGAAAATGCGATATTCGACAGGTGGAAGAGGAGGGAGCTCAAGCCCTCCATGCCGAATACCGCGGCCATTCTCGTGGCAATTCACGGGATGGGCGCTACCAGGAGCTTCCGATATCGATAAAGATGCTGTTGTAAAACCACTCGAGAGCGACATCGATGGAGAGAGTCAGATTGCAAGTTGTCACTTAAGCGAAGTGGTGGATGCGGGGGCCGACTGATAAGAGGGTCGTCGCCGATAAGGAGGTCAGTCTCGGCTAGCCAAGGAAGGTTTTCCTCCTCTTTGCCTGGTTCCTCGATCCAAATTGTGCAAACAGTAATCGCTATTGCCTGCAATGCCCTTCGGCCTTGAAGGGTTGCATTGGACTGGTAGGCTGAAGTTCCACAGAGGTGGGGATTACCCGAATGAAAGGAGCCCCGCTCTTTCGAGAAAGGGAGTATATAGGCTAGGCCATTCTCGTCATGCCGTTCTCGTCTGCTTTTTCGTCTCTGCACTCTGCTCTTCACCTTCACTACCCTCTTAGCCCTCTTCCTTTGATCCATCGGCTCACCACGGCTTTGTGATGGCTGTTTCAATCAAAGCGCTCCCAGAGGGAGCCGGCTGGGCCGTAGTCTGCGGTCTCGGTTTCGTTTTCGCTGCTTTCATGATCCTGATCTCCTTCATCCAGCAACGATATACCAATCGGTCGATTAAGGATACCGACGAGTTCGCCTCTGCTTCGCGCTCGGTCAAACCTGGTCTTGTTGCAGCCGGTATCGTCTCCGCGTAAGTCCGCTTCCACACACCTCTTCACTTATATATTTCTTCGCGCGTTCTCACCGTGAGTTTTTTTCCGCCTCTCGTCATCACCTTCAGCTGGACATGGTCGTCAACACTCCTCCAGTCCACGGCAGTCACCTACAAGATGGGTATCACGGGGGGCTACTACTACGCGGCGGGTGCAACTATTCAGATCCTTCTGTGCTCCATCATGGCCTGCACAATCAAGTTGAACGCACCGTTTTGCAGTACCTATCTCGAGGTGCTTAAAGTAAGATGGGGAAAGTTGTCTCATCTTACCTTCTTGTTCTTTGCCTTGGCTACCAACCTGCTCGTCTCGTCGCAGCTCGTCGTCGGTGGTTCAGCAGTCGCCAGCACTCTCACCGGCATCCCTACAATGGCGGCCATCTGGCTCATCCCTGTTGGAGTGGCCTGCTATGTTCTCGTCGGAGGTATGCGTGCGACCCTGCTTGCCGATTACACTCACACAGTGGGTCTGCTGGTTGTGATTTTCTTTTTCTTCTTCAAGGTGTGGGTTACCGCGGATGAGATCGGAGGCGTCTCTGGTATGGTCAAACTCTTGGCACAATCAAACGACATCACCGACAACGCATCCGGCAGTCCTCTCACCTTCCGAAGTCGCACGGGCTTGATCTTCCTCGTGATCAATTGCATCGGCAATTTAGGCACCGTCTTCTGCGATCAGAGCTATCACCAGCGTTCTATCGCCTCGAATCCGAACACGGCAGCCCGGGCGTTCCTTTTGGGCGGTTCAGCGTGGTTCGCGATCCCTTTCCTGTTCTCTATGACCATGGGACTCAGTGCCAGAGGGCTTCTGTACTCTGGTTATTCTCTGATGCCTGCTCTGACGACTGCGGATGTGACGGCGGGTCTTGCTGCGCCTGCTTCGGGTGTTGCCATCGCAGGGAAGGGCGGTGCAGTTGCGGTGCTGATCATCCTCTTCCTTGCGGTCACTTCGGCTTCTTCCGCTCAGCAGGTCGCTGTTGCATCCGTGCTCACTTTTGACGTCTACAAGCCCTACATCAGCCCAGAAGCATCCAAGCGCGAGATCTTTATCATGAGCCACGTCGGCGTACTCATTTGGGCCATTGCGATGGCTGTGATCGGAACCATCTTCCACTACGCCGGAATCTCACTTGGGTGGCTGTACCTGATGCAGGGGATCATTATTGCTCCTGCTGTGGTGCCCATCTTCTGTGGGCTGGTGTGGAAGCGCACCAACAAGGCTGCCTGTTTGGTTGCGATGCTGGCGGGGTTAGTTTGCGGGATTGTCACGTGGTTGGTGACGGCGGCTACGCTGGAGGGGGAGGTGACGGTGGCTAGTACTGGGAAGGATTATCCAACACTGGCGGGTAATGTTGTGTCACTGTGTGTATCGGCTATTATTACGCTGGTCGGTAGTGTGGTTCGACCGGAGATGGAGGACCACTTTGTGCGTACTCGAAGCATCAATGCGCCCTCCGACGTTGTGGAGCGGATGATCGCCAACTCCGGACAGGCCACGCCGACAAGTCCTGCGGGCGAAAAGACGGACTACGACAACGAAAAGACGACATCCGCTGCACCGTACACGCTCGAGACGGTCGACTACGTCAAGGCTGCGGGACTGGATGCGGTCGAGCTGCGCAAGACGCTCCGATTCACCAGCTGGGTCAGCGTGGTTGCGTCATTCACGCTGTGTGTGCTCATTCCGGCATGCCTAGCTTCGAGGAGGGTGTGGAACTCGACTGGATTGGCGGCCTATATCTGGATTGGGTTTGTGTGGCTGATCTGGACGACGCTGGCGGTGGGTGTGTTGCCTATTTGGGAGTCGAGGCATGAGCTGGCGGCTATTTTCAGGGGCATTGGGAAGGATCTGATGGGTAAGAATGGGAAGTATGCGGAGGAGAGTGACAAGACTAGTTCTGAGTAGATGGGGCAACGTCTAGAGTCTACATTCGGTGGTGCTGTATCCTTAGTACTCGAAACGGTGTATACAACAAATGACAAGATTGCGCTTCCAGCTGAGTGAGGCTGTGAGGAAGACTACGCAAGTATGAACATGGTCATTTGGCGAATCTTGACAGCGGTCAAATCGAATGAAATCTGACTGAGCGCAATTTTCGCTGAGCTTCGGTGAAATCCCGAATTTGCGGTGCAGGGTCCACCGCTGAGCTTTGCGCTTTATTTACCTCGACCTTATCACATCCCGCTCACAATCCTCGCTTCTACCACCATCCTCACACCAATGACTACAAGACCTCTGCCTTGAGGGCAGTCAACCTCTCGGAAAACGCGAGTACGCAGCATCACAGCTTCTCACACACACACCCGCTTCATCCCGCAAAACAATGAACCGCTTCCCCGAAACCGACCCATACGAAGTGCTCGGTCTTCAGCGCGGCTGCACATCGTACGAAATCAAGACAGCGTACAAGAAGCTCGCCTTCAAGACGCACCCGGACCGAGCGCCACCTTCTGAGAAAGAGGCGGCCACGGCGCGGTTCAAAGTTGTCGGCGAAGCGTACGAGTTCTTGTCGGACGACCGGAAGCGGCGCGAATACGACGCATTTGGACCAGGAAGGAGCGGAGGAGGAGGATATGCAGCAGCCGAGGAGTACGAAGACGACCTGAGCCGCAAGCATTTTGGCACCAGCCCGGACGGGGTGCCGTTTTCGTTCATGTGGGAGTCGAGTGCGGATTCGGCACGACGTGCGCAGGCCGGACGACGTGCTGGTAGACCGTTTGGCGCGGATGGTTTCGACCCGTTCGAGCTGTTTAATATGATGTTTAGCCAGGAGTTCCGGTCGATGAATGGTGGGGGGAATGTGGGTGGCGCGAGGCAGGCTCAGGATCCGTTCGGAATGATGGGTTCAAGACCTTGGATGGGTGGTAGTCTGTTTGGCGACGATGATCCGTTCTTTCAGAATCATCGCAGGATGGCTAACACTGGCGGGTTCGGATTTGGAGCACCCTTGGCTTCGTCACGAGGACCGACGGGCCCACCAACTTCGATGGGCATGCAATCTGCCGGGCCCTTTGGAGCGAATAGCAGCAGCAGCAGCAGCATGTCCAGCACCACGTATGGCGGCTTTTCGGGCACGAGCGAGAGCACCACCACGCGCATCATCAACGGACGCAAGGAGACGGTCACGCGCAAAGTCGACGAGAATGGCAATGTGACGGTCCACACGTCGACGCCCGAGGGAAGCATAGTGCACGTGAACGGTGTGCAGCAAGCGCGCCATCCGCTGCTCGGGAATGCTACAGCACCTGCTTCTACCGCTTTGCCCAGTACAGCGAGTGCGAGGCATCCGAATCCGGGGGGCACAGCAGACAATCCGATTGTAGTGGACGCGGAAGCAGCGCCTTTCACTCAACAGCAGACACACGGGCCTTTTGGAACGGGTAGATTCAATGGTTGAGATTGCTTCATGTGCCTCCTGCATCTTCAGCTTCGCTTCATACTCGTATGAATTGTATCCTCGGAACTCTCATTCATACTGGAATGCAAACAAATGCAACGACCCCAACGACGCAGGAGTGGGGAATGTTCGTAAGGCTGGTTCTCAGAACGAAGAGGTTGATTTGCTATTGATACAGTACATTAATTTGAATCCTCAGTTCCTATATCTGCAAAGGTATTTGTCGCGCGACGATGCTGAAACACCGCTTTAGGACTTGATACCCTTAGCCTCGAGGATCTTGCGCTCCTCCTGCTCGATTTGTTCATCGATAACTGCGCCTCGGGATGGGGAATTACCGTGCTGTCTAGCAGCCGCGGTCGGCTTCTCATCTTGCTTTGCCTTATCTGCCTGCGCCTCTTCCTTGGCCTCCTTGCCGGCCTGGGCGAGTCTGTTCTTGATTGATTTCTCGTCCTTGGAGTCGAGCGACTGGTGCGATTCAGGCTGTCCCTTTTCGTGGTCCTTGCGGTTGTCGTCGTGGTGCATGCCGACGTCCGGGTTGGGGCCGGGGGCGTTCCTCTGGTCGCCGTCGGCGCTGTAGGTGGTGGAGCGAGCGCAGAGTGAGGTCGTGGTCGCTGTTAGCACGTGTCTGTAAGCTACAGTGAGAGCAATGTGATGGGCGTACTTACGTGTGGGTCTGGTACTGCGATTGGGTCGACATGGTATAAATTGTGCGTGAAATGGAACGGTGTTGTGTGGTGAGGATGAACAGACGACAATGAGAAAGCAAAGGTGTTATATACTTGTCGAACCGAACTGCACAGACTTCCGATTGAGTCTCGGCAGCGTCATGGAGAAAGCTACAGCTTTGCACTCTAGCTCGCCTAGGGACAGCTCCGACTGCAAGGAAGCTTCCTCTTTCATGAGTAGGCAGGAGGTAGCAAAGGGCCCTCTAAAAAAACAAGCGCAGATCCTCTGCAGCCACCACTCAGCTGTGCAGGCAGGATTGCAACTTCACGTCATCCGACGATGTCCTCCGCCCTGGGAAGCTGCTTCCTCAAAATAGCACCGCACGACGCAAGCAGGCTGAGCGACCGACGTTTGGACGGGTTAAGAAGAGGCTGCGTCAATGTGCCTGTGCTCCGGAAGAACCGGAAAGCGGTTTTCGATCGTGTGAGCAACGAGTAACAGCTGCTGGCGCTGTGATTGGCGCTTCGAACAAGGACGACTCACACTTGCGTCATAGAGCGTATTCAGATTCTGAGGAGAGGTGTGTGGAGGCTTAGCTGCCATTTTTTACGCAAATATGTTAGACCTTCCTTGAAAGGAATCGGCTGTATCGATCGGGACGATTGAGCTCCCCTGGAAGAACACGCCGACGCACGAGAGAGACACGTCCAGGAAGGCTTGGACCCTGACAGCAACACTTCGTTGGACGCTCGAGCCGACTCGAACTTCAAGCCCACCGGGACACCTCATCGCACCGCTTTTGCCTCTTTCCATCCAACAGCTCCCATGTGCATGCCTTGACATGCACGCCAACACCTCGCAGACGTCTTCGCCTCGAGGCGCGGCAGAGTTGAGCAACACTTCTCACTATCTCACCGGAAGAACTTCTCGCCCTAGATCCCGACCACGCTCTCACCACCAACGCGGACTAGGCCAAGATTCGGACGAGGACGCTACCGCTACCACCATCCAGATGGACGAATACGAGCTGGATCACAGGCATCCGAGCGGGTCGAGCAAGCGTCACGATGATGGTGATGATGTGGATGACGAGGAGATCGAGGAGGGGGAGGATGCCTTGATGCTGGGGCCTGCTTCTGCGTCCGGAGGTAATGGCGATGAAGAGGCGTACGAGCTTGGAAGGAGCAAGGCAAGGCATGGCAGCGCCGGTCGTAGACATGTTTCAACAGGCTCGATCTCGGAAAAGTACGATCCAGACGACCCCATGCATCTCGTCAGCAAGGCTGTGCCAGAACACGACGACCCCACGCTTCCAGCTCTGACGTGGAGAGCACTGCTGATCGGCTCGTTCTTCTGCGTGATCGGAGCTGCGATTGCCCAGCTCTTCTTCTACAAGTCCAACTCGCCCTCGTTCAGCAGCTACTTTGTCATCTTGATATCGCTACCCATGGGTCGGTGGCTCGCCAACCGCTTACCGGAACGCACGATCCAATTCGGCAAAAGGACGATCCAGCTCAATCCGGGGCCTTTCAGCATCAAAGAGCACATGCTTGTCGCTATCATCGCTTCGTCCGGCGCTACCTCTGCCTACGCCAGCGATATCATCAATATCCAAGAGCTGTTCTATCACCAGCATATGAACTGGCTCTCGTCGCTGACGCTACTCATTACGACACAGGTGCTGGGTTTTGGCTTTGCCGGGATGGTGACAAACTTGCTCGTCAAGCCGACGTCGATGATCTGGCCGAGCACGCTTGTTACGACGTCGCTGTTTCATACGCTGCATGACAAGCAGGCACCCAGCAATCGTGCTAGGCTGCGGCTGTTTGCGCTCGCATTCGTCGGCATCTACATCTACCAGTTTCTGCCAGCTTTGCTCGCGCCTACACTGTCGAGCGTCGCGATGCTCTGCCTTATCGACAACAAGGTCCCCGCTTTTCGATTCCTCAGCTCGGGTTATCACGGTCTCGGCTTTCTCAACCTCACGTTCGACTGGAACGCGGCGGGCATGAGCGGACCCTTCTACCAGCCGTGGTGGGCAGCCCTCAATTTCTACGCCGGCTTTGCAGGGATGATGTACGTCGTCATGCCGATCCTATACTGGGGTTTCAACTTTTGGAACGCTCAGTCGTTCCCCGAAATCCTCAGCGCAGGGTTGTATAACAAGGAGCACAAGAAGTTTGCCGTCGACACGCTGCTCAATAAGGACAACACGCTCAACGCTCAGGCGTGGAAGGCGCAGAAGCCGATGCTTCTCACTCCGTACTTTGCGCTGTCGTACGGGTTGGGGTTCGCAACGCTGACGAGCACGGTGACGCACGTACTGCTGTGGCATTGGAAGGATATTAAGAAGGCGGCGAGTAATGCCGTGCACGATGATGTGCATAATCGGTTGATGAGGGCGTACGAGCCGGTTCCGCGCAGGTGGTATGCGACGACGTTTGCGCTGACGACGGCGGCAGCGGTGATGCTGGTTGTGCTGACGCCTGCGTTGCAGCTGCCGGTTTGGGCGCTGCTGTTGGCGATTGCGATGGGGCTGCTGTTCATTGCGCCGCTGGGCATTCTGAGGGCGGTCTCGGACACAGGGGTGGGACTCAACATCATCTCGGAGTTCGTGATTGGATATATCATGCCGGGCAATCCGATCGGAAACATCCTGTTCAAAACGATGGCGTACATGTCGCTCAACCAGGCGCTAGATTTGGTCAATGATCTCAAGCTCGGACACTACATCAAGATCCCACCCAAGCACATGTTTGTCGCGCAGCTTTGGGGTACTATGATTGGGTGTGTTGTCAACCTGATCGTCGTCAATATCGTGCTCGATCCCGCATCCGGATACCGCGCGTTCCTGGACGGCACGCTGGAAGACCCCTCGGGTCAATGGGACGGCAGGAAAGTACACATCTTCTTCTCGGCTTCCGTCATCTGGGGGCTCGTGGGCCCGGCAGAGTTCTTCTCCGGCGACTATCGAAAGCTTTACACCGGTTTCCTCATTGGCGCACTGCTGCCGTTGATCCCCTACCTGCTGCATAAGAAGTACAAATTCAAGTGGCTGCCCAAAGTGGCGTTCCCCATCATCCTCCACTCGGCCGCCCTGCCACCCGCCGTTCCAACCAACGTCATCATGACCGGCTTCTTCTTTTCGTGGCTCTCGCAGAAGCATCTACGCGAAAAACACCCGGTCTGGTTCGAAAAGTTCAACTACGTGCTTTCCGCCGCCCTCGACGCCGGGGCGAGTGTGAATGCTTTGACCATCTTCGTGCTCACGCTTAGCTTGCTCAAGTATGCGCCCGTGCCGCATTGGGCTGCGAACCCCTTGCAGGATGCTGAACATTGTAAACCGTCGTAGATGGGATGATTAGAGGCGTTCCGAATGCGAATCATAGACTGTGTGATTTGCGAGATGGTGTGTGAACCGACTGTTTGGTGTGAGCATGTGTAGCACGATGCTGCGGCGAAAGAGAGAGAGAGAGAGACAGCCGGCGACGAATGAGATCGAGCTTGGATGACGAGCGAAACGAATGAGAACACTAACACAAATACACAAAAGATGGAGAAGGGGGTTGAGAAACGAGAGACTGGTGCCGGAGAGAGGTTGAAGTGTGAACGCTGACAGCCTGGTGTTGAGTCGCGGTGCCGTTCCACATTCTAGTACCCACCACGACCGCGACCACGACCACCAAACCCACCCCTACCGCCAGGCGCACCGCCTCGTCCACCACCGAATCCACCACCCCTTCCACCGCTGAATCCACCTCCCCTTCCACCGCCACGAGCACCACCGAATCCGCCCCTTCCACCACCGGCACCACCACGACCACCGAAACCACCACGGCCTCTTGGCGCACCACGTCCGCTGAATCCACCGCGTCCACCGGCAGCGCCACCCCGTGCACCGCCCTTCTTCTTTGGCGCCTTTGTCAACGATTTTGGTTTCGGCAAGAAACGCTCGATAGGGAGCAGCTTTTCGCCGGAGATGTACACCTTGTCGTCGGCCTTGAATGATGTTGCGACCATGCCAGGGTCCATTTTCACGGTGAAGTACACTTCGTTGATGGGGCCGAGGATTTCGTCTACCTTACCGATTTGCGATTTGTTTTCGAGGCTGTGAAAGGGGAGAGAAAGAAAGGTCAATAATCGATTCTGTGGGGACTTGCAAATGAACCTTCGTGCGGGGAATGTCTGCCGACGTACTAGATGGGAGCGTTGAAGTATGGAACATGCTTGGCGTCGGTCGACTGGCAGAGCATCTCGCCCTCTACGGCGTGCATAAAGGTACCCATTGGCTGCACCGTCTCGGGAGGACCAGCGTTGGCGTATCCACCACGCCCTCCTCCGCCAAATCCTCCACGTCCGCCTCGAGACGAGAAGCCACCGCGACCTCCACGGTCACCGCCTCCGCGTCCTCCTCCACGGAACGACATGCTGTCTGTTTATATGTGCGTTGTTGTTGGTGTCGTTCGTGCGACGGAAAATGACTGACCGGATGGAGATCTTTCGTGCAGTCGAAAAAGGAGAGCTGTAGGGCCGTTCGTCTCGTCTCGTCTCCGTTGCCGTCGGGAGTATGTCGAGAGAGCAAGGAGGTGAGGATGATGGTGAGCAGACGCAGTCTTTCGACGTTGAGGACGAGCTGCAAAGTGTCAAAGCAGAAAAGTCAAAAATTTCCTTGAAGCCCAATTCTTCCAGCAGCAGTTACTAACAGCTGCGAAGGGGAAAAAAATAATCGTGAATTCAAAAAGCGCGGAGCCGATTGCATTTTGCCTATCGCACGAGAACTGCTTTCTCCCTCCACAGCTCGGCTTCCTGTGGAGCTTCTTCAGGGTCCAACAGCTTTTTTGGGTGGAAGCTTTTGCCTCGCTCTTCCACCACCAACGGCTACGCTCTCGACCACGTTTGCTCAGCATGGGTCCGACTTTCAGACACCCAAGCTAGCAACCATGTCGCTGTCGGACCTATTCAACATCTCCCGCACAGTGCGGCGAGACAAGGCGCGCCAACAGGATCTGCTGCCCGTAGCTTCCTCGAGCACCTCGCCACCCGCCCGCCTCTGCAACATCTGCTACGCCAAGCCGGCTACCTACAATTGTCCGAGATGCAACATTCCCTTTTGTTCAACGGTTTGCTTTCGAAAGCGCGAGCATCAGGAATGCTCGAATGCCTTTTCTTTGTCTGCTATCGTTCTCGCGGATAGGTCAGATGAAGGGCGGGCGGAGGAGAGTGATCGACGCAACGTTGTGGAAATGCTGGGACGGTTGCAGAGAAATGAGAAGGAGGCGAGGCAGATGCAACATGACAAGGAGCAGGAGGAGGAGGAGGATGACTATGAAGAGGGGGATGGCGACAAAGCTATGAAACTCAGAGCAGACATCACCGCCGAGCAGATTGAAAGCGCTTCAACAGATGCGCTCCTCGCCATGCTGACGCCGAAGGAGAGGCAGAAGTTCTTGGACGCGATCAAGGATCCGCAATCAGCAGCGTCTCTGATGGACCGTCTCGATCGCAAAGCCGAACTACATACTCGACTAGAGACGTCCGCATCGCCGCAAGGTGTGCTGGCAATATCTCAATCGCCATCCGACACCACCACGCATCCACCCAAAGTCGGGAACGAATGGCAGTCACTGCCTTGGTTCGATACACCAGACGCGAGCTTGAACTTTTCGCAGAGGTCTCGGGAGCACATCGACCCCTTCATAACATCACTCGAGAAGATTCTCTCGGCTCAACGCACCAGCGCTAAAGCACAGGGCTCGTCGACGCCCATCAATCTCGTTTATAACTTGTGCGCTGTCCTCATGGCGTATGCTTACACACTCCGGCATCTCGACGTCACGAGCTTGTCGTTAAGATGCCCTGCAGCTGCCTCCGAGCTCGAGACTGCCACGAAAAACACCCTTGTGCCGGCGAACAGGCAAGATGAAGACGACGAAGAACCTCCGCCGCTCGAACCCGACAGTTCGACCGGCCTCATACCAGACCCAATTCCGGTTGCCTCTCCAACAAAAGCATCGCCACCGGGCTCACAGGTGTTCCACGACCCGGTGATATCCGAGCAAGCTTTCGAGAAGCTCGACCGTCTGGTCCCGTTCCTGTTCACGCAACCCGCGCGCAGCAGCACAACCACAGCGGTACGAACTGGCAACGATCACAGCAAGCTGCTTCTTACCTCGATCGACGATGCCTCCCTATGGCTTCTCTCTCGGCTGTCTCTCGAGTCCGAAGTCGGCCCAGGTGGCGCTGACGCCATCAATCTGCAATTGTTGCAAGATCTAGCCAAGTTGCTCACTCGCGAACGATTGGTTCCGACCTTTGCTCAAGGGCACGATGTCGAGCCCAGGTTTCAGCTGGCATCGGAACTCGCTTCGCTGTCGCCTCAGCAAGCATTCACTGCCGCTCAAACGCCGCTCCTGCTCACCGCCATCGCGGATATCCACTTTTTTCTCGACGATCTGTCCACCGCAACTTCGACAACGTCGTCCATGCGCTTGTCGACACGCATCCAACCAAAGTCTGTCAAGCTTGCCCAGCGCAAGCTTTGCTTCTATCTTGGCATCGCCTGGAGTGCTGATCAACATTCTGGGCAGTCAGCCGGACCGCAGTTGGACTCTGAGCTGCAAGACCACATTCAGAGTCTTCGCCACCACATCGACGCTGCGAACCAAGCTGAGAAGCTCGCGGCAGCAGCCAATCTGTTTAGCAACCACAGTGCTCAACATTCGAGTCAGCCCGGCATCGAGGCCGCCCTCTGAGTCATCAAAAGATCCAAGGCGATCAGCATTCGCCGTTGCAATTCATATACCCTTCTTGCATCGTAACAAGAGAGGACAGTGAGAATACGTTGTTTTGAATGAAAGAGCGAGTTGCAAGGCGATACGTACAAGAGCGACAGAAGAACAACATTGACGACATTTCACAAGACGACGGAAAACGATAAACGATGGATGAGAGACAGACGCCACTACCCCTTCGAATGGCAGCGCGAGGCAAGACTGAGCGGCTTTTCAACGGGCCTCGTAGATGACGTGCATCGACGTGTCGATTGGAAGCGGATACTCGGCTCCGTGGTTGCTGATAAAATAGGGCAGCTTTTCGTTGGCAGTCGGACCTGCGTCGTTGACCACAGGAGGTGGACCAGAGGCAGCCATGCGAAGGTTGGCATGTTTGAAGAACTGCTTAGCCATGGCCGGGAGAGCTACTTCGAGGATTGATTGCGTCGGGGTGTCCCCGAGACCGAGGCGGACGGGCCTCTTGTTGCTAGGAGCAAAGCGCTCAGGATCCTGCGAAAGCTGTGGATCGCGGTACAGCGCCGAGGGCGAGATGTAGACGCCGTCGCCCACTTGCACGTGCACTTTGCCTTCGTCGACATCGGGCAGGGCCAGCGACTGGAGCGCAAACCTGGATTGCGGGGGTGTGATGCTGTTGAGACGATAGGCCTCCATGATGCGGTTGCGCAGCTCGGCGTTCGAGGCAGGGTCGCTCTTGTGAGCAAGTGTGTACATGGCCGAGAGTTGGTCGGCGTTCTCCTCCTGCAGGAACCATTTGAAGGTCTGCATGAGCACCAGAGAGTGCGTCGCCGTGAGAGACACCATCATGTGCAGGCAGTCCTTGACAAGCTCGTCGTTGCTCTTGCCCGATGCGAAGAGCGTGTGGTAGAAGTGCTTGGCCATCTCGTTGGCAGCAATGTTGCGTGGACCGCCAACGACGTTCGAGATGCCCTGCACAATCGAGAAGACGGGCGAGAGGATGCCGTCGACTGTGTGAAGGCGAGCCCAGATGAGGTTCTTGAGACGACGCGTGCATGCCTCAGACTCCTCCTCGAGGTTCCAGGTCTGGTGACCCTGGAAGTCAAACGAGCCGTACATAGCGTACGCGAGCGGCTTGGCGAGAGTCGTGAAGAGCTCGCTTGGCGACATGCCGAGGTGCAGGCCGTGGCTGCCGGGCGTGGGTAGCGCAAAGAGACTGGCCGTGAACTGAGCGGAGACCGTGTTGACGACTTCGAGCAGATCCACGATCCTCTCACGGCCCGAGGGCGAGAAAGGAATGCTTCGATCCTTCATGGCCAGGCTGGTGTTGACACTGTAAAAGTCGGAAGCTTCGTCGTGAAAGCGCGGGATCGAGTGAAGCGCAGAGGTCATGAGGCTTTCATCGTACGACATGGGGGGAAGCGCAACAAAGTAGCGGCTGTCCTCGAGAATGTCCTTGCTTGTCGAGTAGGACTCGATGGCATACCAGCGGCGGGCAGGAGCCGGATACGACGTGTCGTACTGCTCCAGCACACGCTCCTCCTTGAGCATGGCTACCGTCTGCTCCGGCACGCGGAAGGGGTACAGTGCGTAGATCGAGTTGTAGGGGAACTGACCGGGCAGGTTCGTCATGATGAGCTTGCCAATCAGACCGTGTCCACCAGGCCGGGGCGTGGTGCAGTATTCGTAACCGGCGCTGGTCAGGTTCGACGTGGAAAAGTCATTGGTGTAGAAGCGGTCACCTCGGGTCAGGGCGGCAGCGTCGCTGAGGATACCACGCGAGATCGTGTAGCCGGGGCAGAGGCCACTGCCGGGAATGCTGGGCTTGGCTTCTTCGGCCATGAGGCCCGGGTACAGCTCGAGGTTGTCAATGTCGCCGTAAAGCATCTCGGCTGCCTTGGAGATTTTGGGATCGGGGTTCCACTCGCTGAAGGAGTTATAGGTCTTGAGGCCGAGGAAGTGGCGGAACTCGTTCATGGTGCAGAGCGCCCAGTCCTTGCGTGCCGTGATCATGCCAAGGACCTCAATGGGACGGAACCAGCTCGGGTGGCCGCGGGCACGGAAGGCGGCAGCCACGTCCGAAACGGCATCCTTGACGACCTGGGCAATCACACTGTCATCGAACTTGCCCTGCGCATCTCTCTCCCAGCCGTGAAGGTTCCACTCGCTTGGGTCCGTGTCGACGAAGTTCTGCTTGAGCGATGCAGCTGCTCCGACAAACTCCATGGGAGTGACCTCGTCGGGACTCTTGCCCGGGAACTGCGCCTCGAGGAATTCGTTCATCCACTTTTCGTCGTTCTGCGACACGGCTGCGTGCCAACGGTAGAGTACAGAGAACTCGGCAGCGACAGAGTTGCCGATGCCACGCTTGAGGCTCCCGGGTCCGCCGACGCTCTTGATCACGTTCAAGGGATCCACATACCACTCCGAGTCGTTCGTGTTGAGGATGACCGGAATGTAGTCGCGAAGGATGATGTGCAGGAAGTGACCGCAGTTGACAAGGCGCGCAATGCCAAAGAGCTCCTCGTCGAGCGCTTCGCCCTCGAGGTCGTCGAAGCGCTTGTTCTCGTTGACCTCGTAGAGTCGCTTGGCGATCAAGTTGTGGTTGCGGCTGAAGAGCACGCCGAGCGCAGCCGTCGCGGGAGGCATCATGGCAAGGCGCCAGTCACCGATGGCATCGGCCTTGAGAAGACCAAGCGTGCCCGTTCGCACGCGCCTCTGCTCTTCGAGGTTGGCGCCGTAGATGACCTGCAGATCGAGATAGGATGAGTGCTCGTTGTAGGCCGAATGGGCGTGTGGCAAACGCGTGGTGGAAAAGATGTCGTGGATGATGATGTTGGCAAAGTTGAAGAGCAGCGAGCTGATACCCGTGGGGTGGGGCTCGAAGCTGTCTCGCGCGAGCAAAAGGTCATAGACGGTGCCAGGGTCGGGGAGGTTGACCTGCTGTGGGTGGACACGCTGCACGTTGCGCGAGTAGGGCTGGTTGGAAGCACCGAGCTTGGGATTCATGATGTTGTTGTCGGAGCCATCAGGGCGTCGGAAGCGATGCTCGGGACCCATAAAGGAGACAGCAGGGTGCGGCAGATCGCCCCAGATGACGCCGATGAGGGCATCCGAGAGGGTGCGGCTAACGTTGGACGTGACGGGCATGCTGGCAAGCAGAGTGATGAGCTGCTCGAGCAGAAGCTTGCGATCGTCCAAGCCTCCGCCCGTGAGGCCGGTAATGAGCAGGTTGGGCGCCTGGCCGAGCAGCTTGACATCGTTGACGATACGGCTTCGGCTGAGCTGGTCCAGCAGCATCTGCAGCGACTCGATCGAGGTGGTAGTGGCGGCCGACGTCTTTTGCTGTGCCTGCTTCAGCGCGGATTGAGCCTTTTTGCGCGTCTCGGTGGCGGACAAACCGGCAGCATGGGTGGTCTGATGCACCTTGTCCTGGACGAAGGTCTTGACCTATGACGGGTCGATGGACGCGTTGAAAAGATGAAAGTGGGCTCGGTCAGTACAACAGTGAAAACGGAACGCCGTAAGCTCGAAGAGGAGGAGGGCGGTGAGTCTCTCAGGACGTACCTGCGCCATCTTCTCGGTGGTCATCGTCGCCATTGTGGAGGCACTGGCTATCGTCCAAGAGGAGAATGCGAGCTGGCCGAAGAGAATTCTTGAACAGGCTCTGAGGAATGGACGTATGAGGATGTATGAGGAGTCGAGGAGGCGAACGAGGAAGGGCGCGAGGGAGTGGGACC
This sequence comes from Sporisorium exsertum, assembly GCA_928724755.1. Classification (NCBI taxonomy): domain Eukaryota; kingdom Fungi; phylum Basidiomycota; class Ustilaginomycetes; order Ustilaginales; family Ustilaginaceae; genus Sporisorium; species Sporisorium exsertum. Next base: position 947,327 of record CAKMXK010000035.1, on the reverse strand, counting down.
TTCCCGTTCGCCCGCTTTTGCGAGGATATATATACCTTCAAGTCTTCGGACTGCTCTGACTGGCTCCGACCGTAGACAGGGTCAGGATCGACTATCGACCACCGACTATCGCCAGCCGTGCAATCCAGCTCGGCTCGAAGGGCATGCTTCGAGGACCAGGAGGAAAAGGCACTGCCGCAGACCATGCTTCCTCGGAGTTGGAGCGGGCTACGGCCATAAGAGAAAGAAAAGTGTAGCTCTGCTCAAGTTTGCTAGACCTAGCCGAAGACTGAGCCTTTCTCGACGCGCACGAGCTGTCTTTCCAACCGACGTGTGCTTGATCGGCGACCGCCTGCGAAGCGAAAGGACCCTGAAGGTGAGATCGAACGGGGATGCACGAATCCTCTATGGAAGCCGGTCAGCACGGGTTCGCCGCTCTTGCTCTTCTTTTGCACTTGTTTCCCATCCACGAGCCGGCCAAGCCGTGACGAGTAACGCTGTGTGAGGCAACGCTCAACTTTCTTTACAAGATCACTCCCTCTTTCACACTCAAGACTGTCAAAGCGATGTCCACGGCCAGAGCGTCGAGCGGTTCGCGGTGCCGTCTCGATGACTCTCGTTATTGTCACAGTGAATCAGCTGACCTGTTGCGTTGGTGATGTGACTGAGGGGGACTCAGCAAGCAAGCAGAATAAGTCGGGGAACATGGCCAGAATCCAGCCACATCGCTCGACGTTGCACTGGTTATCACAAGGCGAGGTCAAATGTGAAGACGCGGATTGCAAAGCACCCGCCCGACTGGCCTCCTACGGCTTGTCTGTTCGTTCAGCCGCCTTCCAGAGGCTGCACAACACAAACGTCCGCATATGGGTTTGGCTATCGTCGTCGTCGATACTGACAGCAGTCCAACCCTTGAGTTCTACCCGCTCTTCGTGTTGGTCCTCTCGGAATTTTCCTCTCAAGAGAAGTGCCGAAGTCCCGACCTGCACAGGGCATCCCGCGCCGCTGGCTGGAAAAACTCGCGAAACCTTAAAGAAGCGAAGTAGACAGGTGACGGACCAGCCGAGCTAAATTTCCCACAGTGGCTGTCGAAGTGCCTGCCGTTCAGGTACACAGGACCCTGAGAACAGAACGGGCAAAGTCGCTTCCCTGCTGGGAGGTCCGAGGCAGCTCCTTTGCAAAGCTCGCGAGTAGCTGTTCCATGTGTGTTGAACAGTGGTTGATCTGTTGGAACAAGGCAGGGAGCCACAGCCTGAGGCGGCTGATTGCATTCTTAGCGGTACAATCACGCACGATTCCGCCACGTCGTCTGTGCTACAAGCAAGGGCGGCTATACCGCAAAGAAGTATAGTCGGAAACCCTTTCTTGTCACAAACTCACACTGACTCAGACGGTTGCCATCGTCGAAGATCGAGAGCAACGTGATGACAGGGTCGAGCTTCAACGTGGAGGGAAGAAGGAAACGTCACAAAGCTTCGCCAGCGCTGGCGAGGCTCGCTGTGCTCGGATCTGACCCGAAGAGTGGATGCTGACGATATTCTAGGAGTCTGAGGACGGTCGCTCCGATGCGGGCTTACCGGCCAGAGCGAGGCAAGAGCGCTGGACATTTCCCCACGTCGGCCCGAACGCCGACGTCGCTTCACAAACCTCGACACAGCAGCCCCTCGCACCGTTCCAGACGGCCTCATGGCCGCCACGCAGCGCAAGCAAACCCGCTAAAGGGACGGTCGGAGGACGCGGAGCGCGAGCGTGTAAACTTCGTGACTTTGTGAAGAGAAGCCTCCACTAAGTGAAAATGCATCGGGAAGAAAGGCGGAGGATTTTTCTTGCGAATCCGCCCGATCGTGTGATCCGATCCAGTTGCAGCCGTGCACGAGCATTTTTGCCGCTGCACCTGCGTGAAATCGCCGAAATGTGACCGTAGTAGAGTCATTTACTCTCCATCACCTTCAACGCCTTCAACGCTTCGTCGTCTTCACTATCACGGCCAAGCAAAGTACAATCTGCACGAACTACTATTTCGAATTCGCACCGACGACGGTCTGCGGCGTAGCCGACTCATTCATCTTCGGTCTTCAGCACCACTTTGACACCGGACCAGATCACCCTGCAGCATACAGCAATCCTCACACAGCCATGGCCAAAGGTAAGCAGACGCAACGAATTCACTTTTGTACTTTCTGTTGGGATCATGTTGACTGACTGACTGCTCCTTTCACATTCCACTCTCGTGAACGCCTTTCTTCCTCGGCGCCACGACCCTCAGTTCCACGTAACTTTCGACTCCTCGAGGAGCTCGAGAAGGGCGAAAAGGGGATCGGCGATGGGAGCTGTTCCTACGGTCTCGACGACGGCAGTGATCTGAGTAAGTATTCAGACGCCTCGATCCATGCTGTTCTACGCGGTAGGCGACGACGACTATCTGCAACTCAAAGGCGATTCTGCCGCGGCGTGGCTCAGCAGCGCCTTTGACGAAGCGGCATCCTGTGTCGTCCATTTGGTCTAGGTGCTAACGGACCAATCCCTATCCTCTCTCTCTCTTTCTTTCTCCTTTTATTCCTGCTCTGCACACATCAGTGATGTCCAACTGGAACGCAACCATCATCGGACCCGGTCACTCTGTCTACCAAAATCGAATCTACTCGCTCAGCATCCACTGTGGGCCCAACTACCCTGACCGCCCACCCGAGGTCAAGTTCCTCACCAAGATCAACCTGCCGTGCGTCAAGGCAGACGGCCACATCGACTACAACGCTCTACCCATCTTTTCCAACTGGTCGCGTGACAGCACAATCGAAACGATCCTGTTGTCCTTGCGCAGGTAAGTCGCGCATCGTTAAGCTTTCTCATTTGCGCTGCGCAGTCCCACCACACCGCGCATCAAGAGTGTTTGGCGCAGCGTCGCTCGCTCACGGCTGTCGTCGCTGGAGCCACGGCACCAATTACAGGCAGCTGCGCCTCGACAAAATACTAACATTCCTCCCCTGCTGCTTTTGCGCCCTTTGTTGCGCACGTTTACAGAGAAATGGCCTCGCCCGCAAACCGCAAGCTTCCACAGCCTGCAGAAGGCGCAGCGTACTAGCGCAGTCCCTTGTACATAGACCGAGACGAAATGTCATTTCTTGAACAAAGCTCGTTTGCACGCAAGACTGCGAGTCTATAAAGGCCTCCCTTCCTTCGACCTCTGCAACCTCTTGTCGTCACACCGCGCACTTCACCTCCAATCGCACTCCATCTCTCATCAGCATCTCTAATCGCCACCTCTCGTCGCATCGTACCCTTCTCAGCGAGGCGTGCAGGGCGCCGACATGGGGCCTACGACAGCATCACCTAGCCTGGTGCAAGCGATCACGGCAGCGACGATCTGCGGCAACTGGGGCAACGCCTGCTTCGTCGTCAAAGCATCTGGTCAGCATGATTGCAGTCACGTGCCCCTTTGGGCCGACCTGAGAGTGCTACGAGCATCGGGAGCCAGCTACCTGGTGGATCAGGTCGTCCAATGCAATTTTCGCACGGAGAGGGAAGCAGTCGACGCGCTCTGCCAAGGCTCGCTTTCGCAAGCTTCGCCGGCTGCTTCGCAGCAAGGAGCACTCACCTCGCGCCGACCCGCCTTGGCCCCGGATCGTTCGAATGTGGTTTACTTTCCCCTGCCAAGCATCTCCTACACGACGATGCGTGCAATTCTGGTGTACCTTCAGACGGGCCTCATTGAATTCGCTCCGTTGATGAGCACCTCCGCGGAGACCGAGGCGGATGTTGCATACGATTCGGACGACACGGAGACATTCGTGGATGTATCACAGGTGACGGGAGGGCTGACTGGACCTCGGACGGCTCGCAACATGCCCTTGGGCGTGCTTGGCGCAAGCCCCAAGTCGGTCTATCGAGCTGCGCGAAAATTCCGGTTGGCTAGCCTGTGCAAGCTGGCAAGCGAGGCGATCGACAAACAGATAACACCTGCTAACTGCCTTGCCGAGCTTTTCTGTAAGTTCGGACTCAAGTACCAGGAAATCTTGCGGAAGCGTCTCAGGTACGTCTTGGAGCATTGGAGCGAGATCAAGAACAAAGGCGAGATCCTGAAGCTCGTCTCGAGCAGTAAGCTGCAGCCGCAGGCTCAGGATACCTTGGACACGATCTTGGCGCACACCACGATCGAACTAAGCACTCAGCATGCCCGGGACCTGTAGCACGACTCCTGGTGATGATGTAATTGTTGAATCAAAACGCTGTATTGAGGCTGTACATTTTGAGAGAAAGTGTGAGTATCGAGGGTGAAGGTGGGGCAGAGATCTAGGACTGAGAGGTAGCAGCGGATTGCAGACGCTCCTTGCGCTTTTCCTCTTGCTCGCGCCGACGCTGCCGTCTGCGAATACGGGCTTCGTCTTCTTCGATGCGCTCGCGTTCTTCGAGTCGTTCGCTGTAGTATTGACCACTTTGCAATAGGAGAACGCCGACGAGAGCGACAGCGAGGACGGTGTGCGAGGTGGCGATCTCACGAAGCGGAGCAAAGACGGCGTCTCTGGCGTCTACAGCGGCTGATCCTGGCGAAGGAGCCTTTGGCGGCAGAGTGGCAAGGGTCGGAGCGATCTTGTGGTAGTAAACGAGACCGGCAGCGCCAAAAAGGAAGAGCGAGGCTCCATCGAAGAGCCAGTTGCTCTCGCGACCGCCGAGTGCCTTGGAGATGAGGAGCAGCGCAGCCAGTGTACCGACTCCATGAAGAAAGTTTTGGAAGAGGGTTGGCATGTCGACCATGGTGTCCTGGTAGTAGGTGTATGCTGTGACGACCGAGTCGTAGGTGACGGGGGATTGCCAGAGGATGAGATGATCGGCAGTCCAGTGCATAGCAAGCGTCCCTGTGTCGGCAAATTGAGGTAGAAGATGCATGGTGAGTCTCTACTGGGACCGAATGCGATGAAAGTGCGTAGTGCGCAGAAGAGAGACTTACCTAGCAAGAAGGACGTCGTGCCGATGATGAGCCCCGTGCGTAGCCCCATGATGAAATGGCGAGCCTCCTGAGACGGTGACGAAGGGTGTCTACGCTCTCGAGTCTAGAGCAGCGAATGGCCCGGAGACAGCGTCGATGTGTGCCGCTAAGAGGGCCGTGTGGTGGTCGTCGTGGACGCAACGACGCGATGAGGGACGGGATGGTGGTGATCTACAGTGCAGCGTGGAGATGGCGGCTGCAGACTGCGAGAGAAATGCGGTGTGCAACCGATGACGACGAAGGCGGATGTGCCAAGCTGCGCCATTTTTTGAAGAAACTGTCGGACAAAGTGCGGCTGCAATACGAGAAACCGTGAAAGCTGATCTGAGCGCACGTCTCGACGCGGCCTAACACAATTACAAAAAAGGCATCCATCTCTGCGGTCAGTCGGCTTCTCACTTCTCTCCGACGACACTCATGCGAATTGTTGACAGAACCATGTCGGCTCGATCCGATGCTGAAGCAAGCTAGAGGAAAGCGGTTTGGAGATTCCTGTCCGAGGAAAGCGCCGCGGAGAAGGTGGAGGCGTTCGCCTGTCTGTTGCTGGAAATAGAAAAATCCCGGATGCAGTCACAGCTTGCTGAACCGCACAGCGCGACGGAAGTTGCAAATCTAGACGGACGACCCTTCGCCTCGCCTCGAATTAGCAGCAGCAGTCGCGACGGCGGGCTCCAGACCATAGTTTCCTGATTGTGCTCCACCGGGTGCGGTGTCAGTGTCGACGCGTCCGCTCAAGTCTTGAATGCAATCCAGAAGGCACTCGTGTCGTGCCGCACATCTGCATCATGACGCTGACTTTTCTTTCTCTCGCTCTGTTTGCAGATCAGCATTCAGCAGCACACGGCAATTCAGACAGCCCTCTCTCAGCGTGACTGCTGCAGCTGACACTCGAGCCAGCCGGCGTCTCTGTTCCGTCTTGACAAAATCGACCCATCCGCAGCATCCGTAGGCCGACACATCTCACAGCCCTTGGCAGTGATTACTACGAAACCTCTCCTCACCACCATCACAACCGTAGCGAACAAAGGCACAGATCAGATCAGTCACCTTTGCTCTCCGTCGACATCATGGCTCCTATTCTCAACGTGAGTTTTTGACTCACACTCGTCGACGAAGTCCGCCGATTGCATCCAGCTGATCTTCTTACTTGGTGAACTCGTTGATTGCAAATTGGCAGTTCCACGCTGGCTCTCTGCCAAGCTTCGCGCTCCGTCTCAAGTCGGACGACTCGCTCGAGAGGTAAGTCCAGCACAGCCTATAAAGCAAGGTGTCAGTGGATACGAGTCTTGAGCAGAGCATCCTCTCCGCACCCTTCCTCTGGCAGCCTTAAGACACGTGCGGCCAAGAAGATCCGACTCCAGCTCGATGATGGCATCCCACTTGTGATGAAGTACGGCTGGTCTGGCCAGACTTACACCCTTGAAGATTGTAGGTACAAACGGCGCACGTTTCAGGAGCGACAAGCAGTGCAGATCTGACCTTTCCACTCTTTCTACCCGCCTGCCTCCTCGGTTTGTTTTGCTTGCCATGCAGCTGACGACTGGGACATCTTCCTTGAACGATTCGGCAACGAGAAGGAGGCCAATCGTAGGTAACCCCCGAAAAAGCTCATTGCAGTGCTAGGATCCTCAACTGACCCATGTTACTTGATCTTCCCCGTTTCCACAGTCTACCTCGAATCGCCCGAGATCCCTTCCCACACCGCCGATGAACACTCTGCTGACGGCGCACACAACGGACCCAACGTCCCCGTTGTCGACGAGTCCACCTTGGTACACCGCACTCCGGGTCGAGGAAAGAGCGGCGGCGTGAGCATCCACCGCGTCGCTGCTCCCTTTGTCCCCTCGGCCGACGACTACAGCGAAGCAGGCGGAGTCACCGCGGGGGGTCGAGACTCGATCATGTACCCTCCCCCTCGCGAGCCTGCTCCCGCACCAGGCTACAGCAAGCCCATCGTGCCCGAACTTCCCGGTCCCAAGCCGACGCACGACGACGCAATCTCGACCTACACGTCCAAGACGCGCAAGACCAACCAGACGGTCTCGTCGGTGCCCTCGCACAAGATCGCGTTCCAGGAATTCCACTCGCAGCTCGGCGTGCGTCTGCTCAAGGGCAGTATTGGCCCCATCCAGGACGTACCCATGATGCTCAAGTCCGGTTACCGTCACGTCTACGTCAGCCGCAGCTTTGCGCTCAACCACGGCTTTATCCCCAAGGACACCACGCCAGGCACGTACGGCTTCAATGGTATCACCAACCTCGGAAAGTGGCCGGTGCAGGTGGGGTCCAAGGCGGTCCCGTGCACCGTGATGCTAGCCGAGGACAGCTACTTCCCGGTGATTCTGGGTAGGAGCTTTATGGAGAAGCGCGGAGTGCGCACTGACCCCATCGACATGACTTCGGTCACGTTTATGGACAACGGCGAGCGCGCCGATGTCGAGGTCGTCGTGGTACGCGACGAGCACGGTGAGCCCGTGCCTATTCCTTGATAGAAGAGGCTCAACATTCGACCCCTTTCCTTACTCCGAAAAGCCCACTAGCAAAGCCCAATTCGTCCCGATTCATGCGAGAGGGCGTCCCCGGGTGTTGTGAATGTTTCTTTCCCTTCCCCTCGTGATACCACCACAGACTGTTTGTAATTAGTGATGCGCACGGCTCAAATCACATTTTCATGCTCAGCATGCGTTGTTGAGACGCTAGTGAAAACCGGTGACATCGAAAGACCTGGAAACGAGAACGAGAACAAGAACGAGAACGATATGGAGTTCAGATATGCGAGTGCAATGCGAGAGACGACGAGTCGAGAGAGGGGAGCCTTTGGGACGTTGCGAGGCGTGGATGTTGCGTAGGAGGGAGATGGTGACGACGGTCTGATCCGTCAGAAAGAGTGGATCGAGACGAGGAGATTTCCCTACGGCGTCGGCGTAAACAGGTTCTTCAGCTTTTTAAGCTTCAACCCGCGAGTCAGGCGTCTCGCGACCCCGTTGCTGCGTCTACGGCGACGGATGCTGCTCTGGCCGCCCAGGCTCGCACGGTCGCTTGCGCTGCCGCGCCCATTCGACTCGGCGGTGGTGTAAATAACCGTGCCCACCAGCGTGGCGTCTTCGGCCCACGAGCGTGCATACTCCGCCTCGCGCTTGGCGCGGTAGCATCGATCGCGCCGGTCGAGCTCGACGCGCGAGACCCGTTCGGAAGGATGCAGGAAGACGATCCCCGCTGTCTGGCGGAATGCGCGCGGTGAAGTGTAGATCAGCGACATGGTTTCGGTACCGGGGAAGGGGGGGGATCGTTAGGGTGTCGTGACAGCCTGGATCGGCGGAGGGTGTGGCGCTGTGGCTCGTTGCAGCCAGTGGGAGATGGTGGATGTGCGAAATGGAAGGACAATGTGGTGGTGGGGAGGAGGTTCTACACGACGAGCAAGAGCGGTCGTTGCTTTACGGCCAATGTACGCCGGCTGCAGCAGACCCTGTTTCCCACGGCAGCTGCAGCGGCAGACCAAACAGACGGCTCCTCGCGCTTGGTCCCCGCGAGCGCACGCAGGCCAGGAGCCAGATTCGGCTCTTGAGATTATTCACACGATTTGAACCTCCACCAAGATCGACGCTGCAAGCGAACCGCCCGCCGGTTGGAAATAGACCCTTTCTTTCGGAATGCTGCCTCCCAGCCAGCACTTCACGGCTCAGACGGCCGTTCCCGGCGTTTCAGCAGCGAGCATGTCGCGAGGCTATAACTAGCGGGACCCTGTCCGCCTTCTGCACTGACACCGGTACCGACTGTGGTCCGTCGTTGCCTTGATGGCATGAAAGAAAGAATCTTTGCCGGGGTACGCGGACGCGCCAGAGTAACGATAGCCTAACAACGCGTGAATTTCGACATCGCGCAAGGTGCTGGGCACGTTTCCCGATGTTCTACGATTGCGCCTGCAGCGCACGATCTCGTTCTCTTTTCTTTTCTTCCGATGATCCGACCGACCAAAAATTCAGCTTCCTGCTGCCGGCTACTGGTACAGTACCAAGGACGGTGTTGGTTTTTCTTTTTCTTATCGAGCAGCTCGACTTCTTCCTACCGTCGACGACCACACACACCCATCTCGACGAAAGCTGCTCAATCATGTCGGACGTTGCTCACCTCAAGTCTTTGTTCCGTAAGTATATCGTCCGTACAATCTCAGCATTTGCGTAACAACCGTGCTCATTCTCATCTTTTGTCGTTAAACAGGTTTCTACGACGACTACCCAAAGAAGGGGATCCGATTCTGCGACATTCTGCCGGTCCTCCGCGACCCCTTGGCTTTCGAGCTGCTGCTCACCAACATCGTCTCGCACATCTTCACGCACACCATCCCCTCGCTCGACGACTCCACCTCGACCCCTGCCCAGTCGACCCCGCTTGAACCCGGCGCGAAATCCTACGGCAACCGCAAGATCGACGCCGTCGTTGGCCTCGATGCACGTGGCTTCCTGCTCGGCCCCGCGATCGCCCAGAGATTGGGTTGCGGATTCGTCCCCGTGCGCAAAGCAGGCAAGCTTCCCGGCGAGTGCGTCCAGGCCTCCTACCAGAAGGAGTACGGCGAGGATGTGTTCGAGATGCAAAAGGAGGCGCTGGCTCCCAACTCGCGCGTGCTTGTTATTGACGACCTGATCGCAACGGGTGGCTCGGCAAAGGCCGCCGGTGAGCTCGTAGGCAAGTGCGGAAGCAAGGTCGTGGAGTACATCTTTGTCGTGGCGATTCCGTTCCTCAAGGGCGCGGACCAGCTCGATGCTCCTTCATACCAGTAAGTCGTCCCCTTCCAGCACAGGCGTCATCTGCGCGGCAGTAGTTCCTCTTTTACTGACACCCATTACCGCCCTGTGCCCTATTTGACCTTCACAGCCTCGTCGAGGTCGACTAGACGATTTTCTTCCAAAGACTTTTTACTGACAATCATGCTCATCGCAGAAGGCTCGCCAGGATCAACTGTCAACTCGCGTCGATCCACATCATATAGCACATCTCTGTGAATAAGAACGAACATTGCACGGCAAATATTCACAAAGCAGTGCGAGACAGCTTTTGCAACGAGTCTGATGTCAAACGAGAATTGGAAGCAATGAAAAGCGTGGTCAGCACACATCCCAAATGACGACACAGTAGAACAAAGACACTTACTGAGCAAAAGATCGCCTTCCTTGATGATCTTGGTGTACTGCGCATTCTTGTGATCCGGTCTGCGCGTCTCTACGATCCCATGCACCTTGTCGATCACAGCTGGCAGGCGACCCGAGGAAATAAACCTCGAAAGCTCGCTATCAATGAAATCGCCCGATACACCGAACGCAGTAGCCATATTGTCGATCGACAGCGACTGGTAGCTCTCGAGCAGCTGCGAGTAGGCGATGATGCGCATTTCGCGCACGTAGTAGCGCGCATGCTGGTGGAGCGCACGCGAGGTCAGGATGTGTGTCTGTTCCACATCGGCCAAAGCACGGAAGAAATTGCCGTACTCGCATGCGTAGAGGCTGGTAACAAAGGCGCGCAGGTGTGGGATCTCGTCGATGACCTGCAGCACCTCCGGTGAGTCGATGATCTTTTTCTTCAAATCAGTGCGCTTGAGCGTCAACGCGTTGGCGAGGACCGTCAGGGTGATAAAGTCGTTGTAGTCGATGAGCTCGGTCGCTGTAAACGTGCTCAGAGCGTCGAGGAAGAGTTGACCGCCCGCCTTAAAGTCGCGAATCGAGAGCAGATGCAGGCCTTCGTACACCTTGAGTCGGTTCCTGCGCTCCCAGTCGCCTCCCTCTTCCACCAGCTTCTTCGCGTCGGCAATCGACGAGGTGACAATATCCGTGTCACCGAAAAACAGACCGATTCGCACCTTGGTCAGCGTCAGATCCAGCTTCGAGCCCAGCCCCGCACCCTTAGACACGGCCAAGTTGTGCGCTTCCAACGACTTCTCCTTGTCGCCGATCTTTGCATAGTATGCAGCCCTCTGTCGCAATACTCCATTGATCTCCATCTCTCCCTCGTTCTCCTCGACCTCCTTTTGCTTCTCATCCAGTTTCTGCAACTCCTCCTTGTTCTTGGCCTCGAGTCGCTTGAGCAACGACTTGTCCTCTTTCAGCAGGCCCTTGAGCGAGGTATCGCTCAGGATGAGCTGGTAGTACGGTGCCATTTCATCCTTTTCGATTCCTTCGAGTAGCGCTTTTTGCGGGGCCTGGATTGCAGATGACGAGAGGTTCTTGGAGTGATGCGCTAGCAGGAAGAGGTGCTGCTGCAGCTTGAGGTTGGGGATCGGCTGGACGGTTTCCTCGTCCATGTTGGATGTGTGCGGCTATTGTTGTGTGCTCTAAGGTGGTATGCAGAAGGTTGCGAGTGTGCACGATGCTGTTGGGTGCGATGATGAGAAAATCGATGTCGAGCTGCGAGAAGGATGGGTGAGAAAGAGTGTTGGTTCAAGCTGCGCGGCCCAAGCCAAGACGCGGCGGTGGAGGTTGCCTTTTGGCGGGCGATCACGCTCTTGCTTATGTAAGCAGCTTTTCCTAGCGTTGACTCTTCTGCTCCCTCCCAGCATGCCCTCCTCCCACAACGACCACCCGTTGAAGACGATACTCTTCAGAGTCTCAGTTGGCTGCTTGCAGCGCTCTCTGTATGCTATACAGCGCCTACATTCGGTCTTCGTGCCACAGAAGAGCTATAGACGTCGAGCAGGATGTCTAATTTTTGCCCGCTTTTTGTGCCCGAATAAAAGTGCGAGTTTTTACGCCCAGCTTGCTCTTCTCCGTCGTGACTATAAAGCGATTCAAATAGCAAGCGGCGATGACGGCTCGCTGAATTAGGCTTGTGGGGGTCGTCGACTCTCAAGTAGAGCTTTCGTGTGGGTATGGCGAGCAAGAGCGAGCTAATGTAGAGGGTTCTGAGCCCGCAAAGGGTAGTTTTCTATCATCTGCCGGGACTGCGGCTTCGATTACGGTTTGCATTGCCCCTTCTTGATCCTTCTCCTCGTGCGGCTGCCACACCAGCCGGTGGGTTGACGAACACAAAGTCAGCTTTGAGTTCTACATCGAGCAATGTAAGGCCCTCGTTACACGCCTGTATCGCAGCCTGCGCTTCGTCTTGTTCTGCGAACTCGAGGAGGGCGTATCCCTGTTCAAATACGATAGTAATCGACACATTGTGGTCAGCATACTTTGTCAATAGATCGCAGCGTCATGCAGAGTCGTGTACTCACCTTGACATATCCTGTACGTCGATCGAGGTTGAGATGGCAGCTCTTGACGTTGCCGTAATCAAGGAATTTGTCCATAACGTCTTCTTCGGTCGCCTCTTGGTGCACGTTCGTCACGACAATGACCCATCCCTCCACGGCTGTTGATACGGCATTACACGTTCAAGATCAGTGGTCGGTCTCGGCTGCTAGAACGAGGTGGAATTGACTCACATTTGACGGCACGCGCGCCGCTGTCTGATGCTTCGTCGAGGACATCGAATCTGCCAGCCTTGACGCCTTCGGATGCGGGGCCGTTGCCGCGTGGATCGAAGCCTCTCCCTCTGCGCTTGACATTAGGATCTATGAAAGTAGGAGGAAGATAAATGTGAGCACGGTCGCCCTTTTGGACGCTCTTGGCTTGAAGGGTGGATCACACTTACCGTCACTCATGTCAATGTCGACTACTGCGTCCGCTTCACGCGTATCGTCCATCTTTACCTCGTCTGCCATGATTTCTGAGCGGGCACGAGTCGATATGGTGCAGCCTTTCGATGTTGCAAGCGAGTGGCTTGAAGAGCGGATGTGCGCAGAGAAGAAGCAGAAGAAGAAACCGTTTTTGGCTCGTGCTTCAATTTGGCGGAAAGTGGAGCAGGGTCCGCTGCCATTTTTAAGCCGCATTCCGAGACTTTTGTTCCAGTCTTCGTTTCGCGTTCAGTTCTTCTCAACTCACCTGCCCTTCCTCCGTCCCTTCACAGCTCGGATAGGCGCTCATCAGCATTCGTACCTCGCCATGAGCCGCTCCGAAGTGACCGCAGACAGGCTACGCCAGTGCTTGTCTGACCTCATACCATCCTTGCTTGCAACCTTGTCGGACCTGCGACAGGCAAGTTCACATCAACAACAGCAGCTCCTTCCTTTCACACACGTGCGCGACGCACTGAAACCACTGGTCGACACACAAACCAACCGAGAGGATTTTGGTCTAGCTGCGAATCTTCCACCCGCCGACAAGGATGGCCCCGAGGTGCGCTTGCGGAACTTGTGCTTGGAGATTAGCAACAACGAACTTCGCAAAGTGGTCTTGGAAGACGCATCGGGCTTGGTTGCTGGTCAAGGGCAAGGCCCCGACGAAAACGCCTTGCAAATTCAGCTCGCATCGACTCTCGATCGCCTCGATGTCATCCTCGTCCTCTCACTCCATGATCTGGTCGATCCAACCTTGCCACTCTCCTTGATCGAAGAACTCCTCGAGGGCCAGCCCATCTCGACCTGCTCGCGGCTCTTCGCATATACGGAGTCTCGCGTCCAGCCCCTCACGATCGACCTCCATCCAACCAAAGGCAAGGGCCTTGTGCTACTTCGAACATGCAATGAGCTGCTTCGAAGGCTATCAAAACCCTCGCAACAGCACACTGTGTTCGCTGGCCGCATCCTCAGCTTACTAGCCAAGGTATTTCCGCTCGGAGAAAGAAGCGGTGTCAATCTGCGTGGAGAGTTCAACGTTGAAAACAAGACTCACATCGAGGATAGGACGCAAGACGCCGATGCTGATGCCGACGACGGCTTTGACGAGAAGGACGAGGTTTTCAAGGTCGACTACGATTTTTACGAGCTGTTCTGGAAGGTGCAGCGCTTCTTCTCCAATCCACCACTGCTCATGGGTGCTCAAGACTCCTCGCGGCCATCCACAAGAAATGCCACACCTGCAGAGGGATGGGATACAGACCATGCCATCCCGGACGAGGACCCCGCCCCGGATGGTGCCAAGGGCGCTATGGCAGAACTACGCATTAGCACTGCCAAGATCCTCAAGCTCTTTGGGACTGTCACTAAACGCGAAAAGGAACTCGCAGGTGCAGCTAAAGCGGAAGAGGCCAAGTATAGCGGTAGCAAAGGCAGTACCTCGAGAGCTGCATCTGGAAATGCTTCGCCTCTATCCAACAAAAGGCTCAGCGACTTCGGTACGACGAACACAGGCTATATTGCTGGCAAATGGATAGGTCAGAAGAGAGACGAGCCACCACGAAAGCGCGCTCGACCCGACATCGTAGACGGCGTCCCGATTCACAGCCCGGACGCGGACGAGGATATGATCGAGCAAGTCAGCTCAGTAGAAGAGGAGGAAGCGAGTGCAGCCGAGCGCGGCCACTTTTTCCCTACCTATCTCACGGGGCGGAAGCTGTTCGAGTACGAGATCCGGGACACATCTTTCCGCAAGCACATTCTGGTGCAGTACTTTGTGCTGTTCCAGTACCTCCTCTCATTCATACCGCTCGCCAAAGAAAGCTGGAAGGACTGGAAGAACAAGACGCTTCAAGCGCTCTTCACGCTCGAGGATGCGGACGAGCGCTGGATCCGATCTACGTGGCGCGAGATCCAAGGGCTCATCCGCGAGATCCAGCCAGATGGCCGACTGTTCCTCGAATCGGTGCTTGAGGTGCTCAAGCGGGAAGCCAACTGGATCCGATGGAAGACCGAATCGTGTCCCTCGATCGAGAAGCCGCCGCTCTCGCCCGAGCAGATCGCCCAGTTCGCGTCCGCCCGAGCGCTGCTGCTGCGCAAAGCTGAGCCTTATCCGCACAAGCTCGGCACGGCTGCGCTGTCCGAGCTATGGCAAGACGGATTGCGACCCCCCGTGCCGGGCACGCGAAGGGTCGAGAACGAGATGGGCGAGTACGTAACCATCGCCACGGACGGCCTGGAGGAGCTCGAGTTCCTGCCGCCGATCCCGAGCCTGGAGCACTACAACAAGTCGATCCAGCGCGAAAAGATGAAGCTTGACCTGCACAAGAAACAGCTCGGCATCGATCCAGCCGTGAGCGAGGCGCAGCTGAGCAAAGACGAGCGCGAGAAGCTAGACAAGGACGAGCGGGTTCAGGCGACGATCGAGAGCATGCAGAGTATGGCGTGGAGGGCGCTGCGTGTGGCGAGCCGGGACAATTTGCATTTGTTTGGCAAGCCGGATCGACCGGAGAATATTGAGGGGCTTCTGCAGGCGATGGAGGAAGAGCGCAACCCGAAGCCGAAAGCTGTGGCACCGGCTGTGCAGCGACCGGCTGCAGATGACGACGCTGCGAAGACCGGTGAAGAGGCTAGCAAGACGGGTGATGGTGGTACAGAGGCGGCTGTCGAGCAAAGTGCAGGAAACAATGCGGAAGAAGGAACAAAGGAGGCTGCTGTCGAGCCTGGACAGGAGCAAGCTTCAGAGCTGGCAGTCGACTTGGCTCCGTCGACCACTGAGGTCGAGAGTGAGTCTTCTAGCGTGCCAATGACTATTGAAGAGCAAGCATTGCCTCAGACAGCGGATGAAGGGACGGCCTCGACAGGCGTCGATCCTACTTCAGAAGGAGACACAGCGACAAAAGAGGCGGCGGAGGTGGTTCAAGAGAAGCAAGTGGATCCGCCTGCCGATCAGGAACAGGACGTGGACATGTCTGAAGCAGCCTGATCACATTAGCTCTGCATTCAATGGTCATCATCGATTTATCATTCCTTGTGTGCTTACAATGATTCCATAAGCTGTCTGCAGGAGTGCAAACGACGACGACGACATCTTCTTGATGGTGCGCGGTTTGAGATGTCGACATTGAGTCGCCTGCACAAGGCAGCACACGGAAAGAACTGAGAGCAGAGCAGAACCCCGATCTTGAAGCTGGTCGTCTATGGCACCCGAGGCTTTCCGGATTTTCTCGATCTTGTTTGACTCTCTCACAAGACAAATTTCGCGTGAAATGGTGCTGCTGCTGCTGATGCACCCCCGCATCACGCGCAGCCCCTCTCTGGAGACACACTCACACGACTGCTGCTGCCCTCCTCGATTGTGAAGCAGGGTTTCGGGTTCATCGTCATCAGGCTGCTTAGTCGCTCGACCATGCTCTCTCGTTCTTTGCACACTACATCTTTCCTTCTTCTTATCCATACCATCTCTGACCTAGATCCCGAGTCAGTCGCAGCGCATCTTCCACAACAACAAACACTTCGTCGATTTGCCAGCGGTACATCGACAAGCGCTACATTGGCACACAGATCCTACATCCATCATGGCAGCGAATCGTCTCGGCAACATCCAGGGCCACATCTCTGGTTCCAATGGTATCAGTCAAGCAGGTAAGTTGATCCCTTTCTTCTCAGCGGACAGGCGGGAAGCACCAGTTCTCTGCTCAGCACATTGCGACGATTACAGCGAGGATAGTGTCAGACCGGAACGGCACCTGCCGAACTGCGGGGGCAAGGTGGGCAGAACGACTTGCTTGCTTAGAAGAGCATGAGTGTGGTTGGTCATCCTCAGCCATCCGGTCCGGCTGAAGTGCGGAAAAAACGACATTTGTTAGGTTATTGTTGATACTCAGTTTATCGTCCGGAAAGGCTCAGGAGCGCAGGTCCTGATATTCGCCGGTGTGCGCTTTGATTCGGGCAGCAGAATAGCAGAAAGGAGCGCGTTTCGGCAATCTTCCGCAGGGTCATTTGACGGTTTGTGCCCTCTGCCCCCGCGCTGCTCTGTGACTCCCGCAAGTGTTTCATTTCTGGCGCATCTTCTAAAGGTTCAGAAACGGAAACTGGCGGTATGCTGCCTCTATTTGGAGCATCGAAGGCCGCTTTGTGTTGCTGTTGTGTTCTTCTTCTCATGGCGGTTGTTTAACAGCTGCGCAACGTCACACTTGGCCGGCCCTCTTATCTAGCCTGCCCACCTTGCTCCAGCCATCCTTCTGCTCCCTACACCACCACGTCCTGCCGAACATCTTGTGGCGATTGACACGAGCTGACACTATATCACAATGGGCTCCATTCCTGAACAATCTTCAGCTCTCACCGTTTGGAGCGCCGTCCCTCAGGCTCCCGAAGATGCGTAAGTGACACACACTCAATCCCAAGTCCTTGCTGTTCGTTGCAGCCTGCTGACATCCGTCTCGAACTTCCTCTTTCGACAACAGCATCTTCAAGCTCACCGCCTCCTACAAGGCCGACACGTACGACAAGAAAGTCAACCTCGGTGTTGGCGCGTACCGTGACAACAACGGAAACCCTTACGTCCTCCCGTCCGTGAAGAAGGCGCAGGCCGATCTCATCGCAGACGAGTCGGTCGACCACGAATACCTCAACATCACCGGTCTCCCCGAATTCACCGCTGCTGCCGCCAAGCTCATTCTGGGCGCCGACTCTCCCGCCATTGCCCAGAAGCGTGTAGCTTCCGTCCAGACCATCTCCGGTACCGGTGCCAACCATCTCGGCGCCGTCTTCCTCCAACGATTCTACCAATACCAGGCGTTCGGCGTCGACCGTCAGATCTACATTTCAAATCCAACCTGGGCCAACCACAAGGCCATCTTCAACTCGGTCGGCATCAAGCCCGTCGACTACCCTTACTACGACGCCAAGACCATTGCGCTCGACTTTGCCGGTTTCACCAACGCGTTGAAACAGGCCAAGAACCAGAGTGTCTTCTTACTACACGCCTGTGCGCACAACCCTACGGGCGTGGACCCAACGCAGGAACAGTGGAAGCAGATCGCCGATATCTTTGTAGAGAAGGGTCACTTTGCCTTTTTCGACTGCGCTTACCAGGGTTTTGCCTCAGGTGACTTGGACAGGGACGCCTGGGCGGTGCGTCACTTTGTGTCGCGCAAGAGCATTCCTTTGCTCATCTGCCAGAGTTTCGCCAAGAACGCCGGTCTGTACGGCGAGCGTGTCGGCGCGCTCCACGTTGTCAGCGCCACTCCCGAGCAGAGCGCCGCCGTGTTCTCGCAGCTGGCCGCCATCCAGCGATCCGAGATCTCGAACCCGCCTGCCTTCGGTGCGCGCGTGGTCAAGATGATCCTGACGCAGCCTGATCTGTTCCAGCAGTGGCAGAAGGACGTCCAAGAGATGGCGGGCCGCATCATCACTATGCGACAGAGCCTCTTCGATCTCTTGACAAAGAAGTTCAAGACCCCAGGCAATTGGGATCACATTCTCAAGCAGATCGGCATGTTCACCTTCCTCGGCCTCAGCACCAACCAGTGCAAACGCTTGCTCGAAGAGGGTCACATCTACCTCACGGCAAACTCGCGCATCTCCATGGCCGGTCTGACGACCCACAATGTCGAGTATGTTGCCTCCTGGATCGACAAGGTCGTGCGCGAGAACAAGTGAGGCGTCGGCACACTTGCTTGATAGTCGCGATCATACATATGTTGCAATTGCATTTTAGGATTCATCCAGACATTGAAACGGCAGTAAGCGACTGCTTGGGCTGATTGAGACGACGGTATCGAGTTGCGAGTACGAGGGATTGTAGCTCTGGTCTCTTATGTGTTGTGCATTCAGTGCTTGTACATTTCGATGACTTCTGAACCTACAAGATATCGCGCCAACTCGCCTCTCGCCTTGACCTCATCTGCAGACGGGATACTCTGCATAGCGCCTTCCTTCTCACACGCCAAACCCGCCGCCCTCGCGGCCCACTTCAACGCCTCCTCTACAAAATTTTCCCCCTTTGGACGTGCCGACTGCACCAGACTCTCGTCAGCATCCACATTGTGACTCATGAGCGCAGCCACGAGGTTGCCTGCAAACGTGTCGCCTGCGCCGGTGGTATCGCGCACCTGCTTCGGCTTGAATGGCGGAACATTGAAGAGTCTACGCTTATCACCGCTATCGGCGAGCAGGACTTTGGCCATAACGCCTTGACCTCCGCGCGTGAGTACCACCCATGCAGTATTCCTCAGCTGTTCGAGCGACGACAGCGTTTCCAGCACTTTAGCTGATCGCTCTTCGCCTTCGCTCAGCGATTCGAGCGAGGAGGCGGCGGAGGGATGGAGGACGCGTAGAAGGTCGATGCTCTCGCCCTCATTGACGATGAGCACGTCGATGCTCGTCCATGGAAACTGCTGCACTTCCTTCTGGGTGAGCATGGGCGATGGGTTAAAGATAGTCGTGACGTGATTGCTGACTTTCTCCGATTTGGCGTGTTGGAGGAAAGCCATCGTCGTCTCGAGTGGGATCTCGTTTTGCAGTACCAGGTGTGTGATTCGTCGTTCCCCGTTAGCATCCCATGTCTTGACGGGATCGGCAGACTTGCTGTCCGTGGCAAAATTGGCGCCTTTGAGAAGCACGATGCTGTTTTCACCGTCTTCTGCGATCTGGATGAAGGCTCGACCGGTAGGAGTGTTTTCCAGGATCTCGGCGTCGTCGATGATGACCTTTCGCGATTTGAGTTCGTCGAGAGGCCACGGTGCGTCTTTGCCCACCGCACCGGAGAATGAGACCCGAGCACCGGCAAGCGCAATGGCAGCCGAGACGTTGGCGCCTTTCCCACCAGGGCGGGAGACGAGGCCGGTCGACGACATGGTCTCTCCAGGACGCACAATGTGCGGCACCATGAATGTCTCGTCGATGTTGATCGACGATTTGACCAGGCAGAATGACCGGGCCGAGGTAGAGGACGAAGCGCCTGCGCCCAAGGAGCTCATCGTGCGGATACTGAAGTGGAAGCTCGCTGATAGGAGATGAAGGTCGGATGGAAAGACGTGAAAAGTCGAGGTTCTCATTCGGATCTTCAGATTCAGCTCGTTGGAAGCGCTTTCCTGCGGTACAATGACGATCATTCACAGCGTCACAAACCTCAATGTTTTTACGTACGAGTCGAAGTTGGACAGCCAAATGCCGGCAATAATCGAAAGGGTCAACGTGGGGTAGCACTTCTTCGCAAGCAGCTACCATCGTTCACATCCACCTTTCTTCGAGCTCACAGCATCCAGCACCACTGCTCTATCCAACGCACCACCCGTAATCTCGCCAAGATGCTGGAAGTCACACTACCAACAAGCATACCCATGTTCCCGCGCAACTATCGCGAGTTCCTCGTCACACCCGCCGCACCTGCCATCCCTACCGCCCTCCAAACCCTACAACCGGGCGAGATCTTCCGCCTCGCCCAACCCAAATGGCCCATCGACGCAGTCATGCCCTCCTTCTACGCCCTCGCCACCACCGCTATCTTCGCCGCCTTCTTCCTCGTCGCCTTCAAAGACCTCGGTGCACTGGTCAACTATGAGCTCCGCACACGCCTTGGCATCACAGGCAACCCGGTCGTCGGAATGACGCTCTCGCTGCTAGCGTTTACGATGCTGCTCATCACGTACGAGAACGATATCAAGAAGAGGTCCGGATATTACTCTGATGGGTCGGATGCGCGGTATCTGGTCTGGTTGAGTGGATCTGCGACTGTGTGTGCTGTGTTTTGGGCCAGCAGCGCTTTCCAGACTCCCGTGTCGGCACCGGACGAGAAGGAGGAGGGAGAACCGGCCGAGAGTACCGAGAAGGAAGTGTTCAAGGGGTCAAGACGACAGCAGAGGAAGCAGGCGAAACGCGAAGCCAAGAAGCTTACGGCCAAGCAAGAGTAAAGAGACACTAGCAACTCTCTCTCCTTACTGCAGACATGAGGTGACGGACAAATCTTTTCGGATGAAGAAGCATGCTGCATCAAGCATCGTCGACCCCCACGGCTTTTTCAACCATACTACCGAAGGCAAGCGCTTGTCGAACGCAACAAACGCCCAACCCAAGTCGAACTGCTCGTCGATCAACTCGAGCCACCAACAGCTTTTCCCGGGTAAAACGCCCAAAAAAACGGCCTACAAAAGAAGTGAAGCCCTCCGACCAGGGAAAAAGTGTTGAAGTGATCGCGTTTCGCAAGGCGTGAACCTGGTCACGATCCCATTGTCGATTCTCCAGCCAGACACGGACCAGCTGCCACCTTTGCGCGGAAGAATAGCGGGAACACCTCGGTGGCAGACGAGAATCAATATCAACAGCCTCCTGCCCTGAGTGCTGCTACTCTCGTCAACCGTCTTTCAACCTGTGGGCAGCATTCCCTCTACCTTTGGAAGACCAAATTCATAGGCCACTCTCTCGCACCTTTGCAAGCGAGACGTAGGCGACCACCGAAACAAGCTAGATTCCTGAACTGTGTCGAAGCGACACGCACAAAAGACAGGTCAGCAAGAGCAAGGGTCCGGACCGATGGCCAACAGACAAGCTCACAAAGTCGGAGTAAACCACAACGGCGATGAGGTCATTCCTCGGAGAGTGGGTAAACGAGGTCTTTCCCCAGGCTCTTGGGTGCATCCATAGGGTCAAAGGCGGCCCTGCGGACCGAGGTATGAAAAGAGAGGTGACCGTCTCGCTTGGCAAAGCGGACAAAGACCGAGACAGACTTTCGGTCTCAGGAACGGCGAAGAGAGCCCGGTTAGGACGAGAGATTTGCGGCACAGCGCTCAGGGTGTTCGAGATTACCGAAAAAGCGAGTTGGAAGTCGACACTTTAACACTTTGACAAAATCGGCAAATTTCCGCGCTGCCGCCCCGCCAATCGCGATCTGGCTGAGCACGCGCGGAAGAGAGACCAACACTTTTCACGACTGAGCTTTGCAGATGAGCATCTTGACACTTGCTGCAATTCTTCTTTCCTCTCTTCCCATCCGCACATCTCTCACCTGCATCTTCAATCGTCGAAAACGATGTCGGAAAGCGACAAAGCCACGCTCGCCCGCGTATCATGGCTTCAGTCGCTCGTCTCCCACCGCATCGTCCCTGTCTCGTTCGCAAAGCACCTCTACAAACGCTGCTGCTCCATCCTTGGCGCACCCTACGATGAAGCCGCATACCAAGCGATGTACGACGAAGCCATCAAGCATCTCTCTGTGATCGACCTCGAAATTCGAAGATTCCGCGACCAGCAGTCGGGCCAGCACGTGCTCGCGCTCGTCAACACCAAGGGCGACAAGCTCATCCAGGGCGCAACACGACACACACCCAACGAGATTCTGTTCATCAAGAAGCTCGTGGAGGAGATCTTTAAGGCAAGGAGGGAGGCGTATGCCATTCCTGCGCTGGAGGCGGTCAGGCTGGGGAGCAAGCTGCGGACCCACTTGACGCGCGATGCTACCGAAGAGCTGTTGAAGAACCTGGTGGACCATCGGTGGATCGACTACTCGTCGGATGGGATCTACACGCTCTCGACACGATCGTTGCTCGAACTGCGCAATTACCTGCAGAGCGAGTTTGGCGAAGAATACTACCATACCTGTACGCACTGCAAGGATCTCGTCACGCTGGGTATCGCTTGTTCCAGTACCTCGCGCGGCTGCACTACACGCTACCATCTTCATTGTGCGCGCAACACCATCGCGTCGCCTGTCGATGACGATGATGCGCTATACCGTCTGAATGGCGGGTTTTCGTGTCCGAACTGCGCACGCGTGTGGAAGTCGCGCCCAATTGGGCCGAGAGCGCTCAGTCTTAGCACGAGTGGCGATAACGATGGTCTGTTTAGCTCGCAGGGCGATCAGTCGCAGGTGGAGACATCGAGGAGTTCGAGACGAAGGCGCGCAGCGGATGCGGAACAGGAAGTGGAGGACGATGAAGACGAAGAAGAAGAATACGGCGATGCGGTCGAGCAGTCGCAGCGACGATCATCAAGAAGAGAAGCCGCCGAAGCAGGCGCCGACGAAGAAGAAGAGCAGCAACAAACGCAGACACGATCAACACGAGTCAAGCCCGAACCTGAACGTACACCGCTGCAGCAACCTTCTCGACGTCGAGCAGCCGTAGAAGATTCAGAGGACAACGAAAAAGAGCAAGACATCCAGGCGCGCAAACGGATCCGCTGATCTCAGTTTGACGATGCAATCAGATCTCGGTGTCTGCTTCCTTCTCAACAGAGTCACAGGCAACCTCAGGGGGATTGCTGCACACCCGTGTCACGCCATCACAAGTTTGTACTATATCGACCACTTCATCGGTCGTCGAGCCATCATACCCAGTTCCAGAAGTCATCTTCATGCACAACACTCAAAACGCTCATTTTACACACACTCGGGTTGACAAGAGACACTAGCACGCGCACGCAAGCGAATGGAGGGGGAGCAACATTCTTGCTTTCAGCAAAGAGGATTCAGCGGAAGCCTATCCGCCTTTCGTGGCAAGTGCGACTTCACTTCAGCTTGAATATCAATGGTGCGCTGTTCAGTTGTAGGCAGCAGCAGCGTTGGCCAGATCGGCGTTGAACGCATCGGCCAAGGTCTGAGCCTGCTCCTTCTCGGCCTCTGGCGCCACGTTGACGAGCGCCGCGCCGAAAGCAGCGGTGTCGGTCTTCAGCGAATCGATGTCGCCCTTTGCGATGCCGGCCACGCCCAAGCTGTCGAACTGGGGCTTGAGGACGACCAGGCGGTCGGTGGCGGACTTGACGTTCTTCTCGGTGCCCGTGAGCGTGGTGATGATCTCCTGCGCGTCAGCATCCGTGGGGGTTTCGGTGAGGCCTTGGACGTCGGTGGTTGCGGATTTGATCTTGTCGTCCACGGAGACGGCGGCGTTGTGGATCGCGAGTGCGGAAAAGTAGTTGAGAGAGTCGGCCTGGAGTTGGGTGTTGAGCGAGGAGACGGCGCTGTCGATGGCGCTGACGTCCGACTTGACCGTGGCGATGGTCGTGCCGCTGACGATCGAAGCGAGCACGAGAAGGAGAGCGGTGCTGGAGGTGATGAACTTCATCGTGGTCAACTTGGGAAGAGGAGAGCTGGTACGAAGTGTTTTGGGGTGATGGGTGGAAGAAGGAGGCTTTGGACTTGCGATGAGGGGAGGGAGGAAGTTGGGGGCGCTTTATATCTCCTTTGCCCACGACCATGTTCGAAGATCGACTTCCCTTGACGAGCGCAAAGACACCCTGCTCCTGATCCTCCTTTCCATTCCTCGACCATAGCATCGTCCCTCCTACTCCCACAGCTGCTTCAGAAGCTCCAACACGTTTCACACCACACAAGCACCTCATCGGCTCCAACGCTTGCGCCACACCTCTCTCTCCCGTGCACGATGGTCACGAGCATCCCCCTTAAACGCAACGACGGAAGCCCAACCTCCGTAGAGCTCGGCAGATCGTCCTTGAAGCGTTAGTGTCGGCGCCTGTCTCGCCTGCGACCATGGATCATCTCGAGCTAGTGCAACAGTAGTCTTGCGGGGCAAGCTTCGGCCACCCTTTGATACCATTCGCACAACCGTGGGGTCCGGCGAAGTTGTACACAGAACGAACAGCAGCCGACGTGAATTGGGCAGTACGGCACGATGTAGCGCCGCGACGACAACAGCCGGCTTCTGGTGCTACCTCACGGCGCCAATCCGAACCCTCTTACGCTACTAACGAGCGCCTTCATGCGGTCCTCGTTGACTGTGTGACCCCACAAAGCCAACGCCCTGAGAACGGGAAGAACGTTCCTTTTACGTCCCTTTGCCGAAGAGTCGCACGTTGGCACCTAGGTACCTCGACGGGTCAACTCGATCAACCTGCTCTTGGCGAGACAGACGCTAATGCGAATGCATACCCGCATGAGTGAGTCTATAGTATGAAACGCCATCTTTGGCTCTGCTGTGGTTGAGAAGAAGCAGGCGGGACGGGCGAGCGGTCAAATAGTGCCATGGCAGCACATAATCCGACGGACTAAGGCAATCACGCTCAACCTTTCCCCACCTCTCTCGACAGCAGCCGATCTGTTCATGCTCGGGCGGCACAGCAACTTCCAGCCGAACACCTTCCGTACTCGAGGTTGGTTGGTACTCGAGATCGTCCTCGAGGCGGTACCGCGGATCGAGGAACCTTTGTGCTGCGTTGGAGGAAGGATGCGGGGTAGCCAAGGAAACAGTGTCGCAAGCGACTAAATTAGCCCGTACCTCGGGCATAACCGAAAATGGAGGCGCTAAAAATGAATGGTTTTTGGCAGTGTGAAACTTGTGACCCTACATCCAACAAACGCAGATCCCGCATCCCAGGTACGAGAGGGTGGCTACGTGGGCGACGTGTGCCACAACTGCCGAGTCAGAAGGCTTTCTTCCGACAACGTGCGGAACCGTTGCGGCTGTGTTTCAGGCTGTAGAATGTGGTATCCTGTGCGTGAGTCGTGACTTCGCACAAATCCGCTTGAACCTCCTCGGGGCGTGAACCAGTCCGCAGGTGCACCGGTCAAGAGGCCGCAAAACACCCGAGCGGTTCACACAGCCTCGAACGGACGCCTCTTTCGGCGCAACGATCAACATCGCCGCCCCACGTTCCCTTCGACATCTTCACACCAAACAACCAAACGAGCGAAAAAGGGAGTAAAAGATCTATAACGTGTACTAATACAAGGTAGGTGGATGCAAAGCGAAAAAACAAAAGGTATGTGCTGGAAGCAAAGAGGCTGCGCCATGAGAGGACGTCTTGTGGTATGTGGCAGAAGAGATTATGCAGAGAAGAGAAAGGACGAGAACGTACCACAGCGCAATCAGTGGGCAAGACCACGGGTAGCCTGAGTTCGCTCGCTCTCCAACTTGGCCTTGTTAGCCGCAAACGCAGCGTTGCGGACCTGCTCGACCTGTGCGCACTTGTGCTGTTCGGGCAGACGGTGCTTGCCGCAGAACTTCAAGCTGCAATGCGGGCACTCGCCGACGAGGTTGATGGCGGCATCCTTGCACTGGTCTTCTGTGCCGGCGCCGTTCTGACAGCGCTTCTTGGCGCCTCCACGGAGACGAAGCACCAAGTGAAGCGTCGACTCCTTCTGGATATTGTAATCGGAAAGGGTGCGACCATCCTCGAGCTGCTTGCCGGCGAAGATGAGACGCTGCTGATCAGGGGGAATACCTTCCTTGTCCTGAATCTTGGCTTTGACATTATCGATGGTGTCCGAGGACTCGACTTCGAGCGTGATGGTCTTGCCGGTCAAGGTCTTCACAAAGATCTGCATACCACCACGCAGGCGGAGGACGAGGTGGAGGGTCGACTCCTTCTGGATGTTGTAGTCCGACAAAGTGCGGCCATCCTCGAGCTGCTTTCCTGCAAAGATGAGTCGCTGCTGGTCAGGCGGGATGCCCTCCTTATCCTGGATCTTGGCCTTGACATTGTCGATGGTGTCCGAAGACTCGACCTCAAGAGTGATGGTCTTGCCGGTAAGAGTCTTGACGAAGATCTGCATCTGCGAGGGTGCGAATGGAGATATGGGTGAAGAGGTGTTCGAGAAGAGATGAGCCACTGAGCTGCTATCGGCGAGGAGGATGATCCGGTGCGGTGCGGATGTCGGGTCGATCGAACGCTGAGCAGCTACTTACGGTGCGAGCTAGATGCGGGTGGGGATGCCAAGTGGAGCTGAGTCGAGGTCAAGTGGATATGCGCGCGCTGTGGATGCCTGGCTGTTATCGGGGGAGGCAGCTGCGCGACGCAAGGAAGGCAATAGTATTAGAGCTGAAGGATGCTGATGCCGACCGTGAAGCCGGATGATGGTGCTTGATGAGGCGTTGTAGATATACGTTGATGATGGTGAGAGGAAAAGGTAGGCTGAGGGAGAGATAGGTGGCAAGGTCTTATACACACGGCCAGGCTCGGTGTGACTCAGGTCGGGCGAGCTGCACCTGGCATGATTTGTGAACAGCACAGCACAGCGCAGTAGTTTGTGGGTGTGTTATCAGTTACTGCTGCCAAGTGCAACACGCAAGCGGGCAGCTCACTCTCGTCACCATTTAGACTTTTGAGAGAGAGCCTAGAGCTGAGCTTGAAATTTCGGGGCGTGACGCTTTCACACAAATGACACAGCCGGGCTGTGCTGTGTGCTGTACCCATTTCTTATCTCACCCACCGACTTGGGCTGATTTTCTGCCGCTTTTCTTGGGCGCCAGCAGCAGTCGATTCGAAATTGAGCGATTTCCATACGCAATGCAGTAGTAGATCGAGTCAGTTCCAGAGGGCTGAGACTCTGACCCGAGACCGGCCTCTCAACCTCCACACAAATTCATGCGGTTCGCTGCAGCCCGCAAGTCTAAGTCTTCTTTTTTATTGATTCTTTTCCGGGCCACTCTCCCGTTGCAGTTCGAAACAAGCAACCTCTCTGTTTTAAACCTTACGCTTGCAGAGCCACTCTCTTCCTCGACGAGCTTCTCCCATTTTCTTTTTTATTCAGCCGAAAAAATCCCCTAAAAATGGCTCAGTGGATGACGCGTCCTGCTCTCTGTCGGCGCTTGCCAGACCTGGCTGCT
Organism: Sporisorium exsertum; assembly: GCA_928724755.1. Classification (NCBI taxonomy): domain Eukaryota; kingdom Fungi; phylum Basidiomycota; class Ustilaginomycetes; order Ustilaginales; family Ustilaginaceae; genus Sporisorium; species Sporisorium exsertum. The sequence continues at coordinate 920,155 of CAKMXK010000035.1, read as the reverse complement.
TTGGGAAAGAGTGATCGAGAGGCCATATGGCAGCACACAGCGATCCTCAACCTCGTCGATCCCGATCGATATTTCGACCTTTGCGCACCTCTTGCACCATAGATTTAGCTGCCTGCGACCAATGCGCACGAATCAAACCTCTCTAACAACTGCAAACGAGGCCTAGAGGATTTGCTGGGCTGTTCGTCAATAAACATTGTAAACAATCGTGACAGAGAGGCGCCTCAAACAGGCTTGCAAACGAGATCATATCTACAAAGGGATGTGTGTAATGGAGGGGATTGGTGGTATATGGAGAAGGAGGGTAGGTTACGCCACACGACTCGCCAAGCGTCGAATGGCAGGCACCGAGATGTACGCAGGGCAGTACGTCTCAATCCCCGTCACCTCACGCGGCAACGGCAGTTCGTACGGTCCCGCCTCGTCCACCTCGGGCGGCAGCAGCAGGTGGTCGTTGCGGTCGTTGGGCACCACACGCGACGCCACCGCCTTGAGAATCTCCGGCGAGATCGGGTTCTCGTAGTCAGCCACATAGTAGTGTGAGATGAGCTTCTGGATCTGCGTCGGCGTCAACATCCAGCAGACATCGTAGATGATGTCAATGTCGCCCAGCGTCGCCTTCTTGAGCTGCAACAGCTTGGTCGCCTGCATGAGATGCTCCAGCTGCAACGTGCCTTCTGGCATATCGTGCGACTTGCACCACTCTTCAATGCGCGTAATGTTGTACTGGATCTGCATCGCGCGCTTCCACGAGCAAAAGTTCCTTCGCATAAGTAGGTCGTTGAAGCTCGTCACCCCGATGAGCTTGAGCAGCTCCGTCACCACCTGCTGCGTCACCGACGGCTCCACGTAGTAGCTCTTGAGACTCTTCCACACCTTGTTGAGAATACCCAAGATGTCATCCATCGTGTGCGTCGGCGTCGAGTTGTTCGAAAGCAAACGGTTGAAGAGACGACCCGAGTGGTCGCTCGTCACAAAGCCGGGCAACGACTGGCTTTCGACCAGTGCCGGGATCACCATCTTGTGCAGACGCTTCTTGGCCTCCTGCATCCACGTGTGGTAGATGTTGTACTCAAGCGAGTCGAGGTCGTGCTTGACGATGGTGACCAGACGCTCATAGTCGCCCCACTCGAAGGATCGTGCGGCGCCATCGACGCCGGGGCCAATACCCTGCAGCATGTCGCTCTCGGCGATACACACGAACGAGAGGATCTCGTGCACGTTGGAAAGCCAAAAGATGCCGGGGATGATGGCATCCTCGCCCTGGAACGACATGACGTGCTGCTGGATCGTCTGCATGACGTTGGCGAGGAAGCGCTCCGACTCGCGCACGAGCCCATACTTCCACATCTCGTTGGTGACGAGTGAAATGAGGTGAGCCGGGAACAGCACCTCCTTGGGCGAAGGCGGGTTCTGCAGACTCGGGGCGGGCACCTTGAGGAAGCGGATGAGTCCGTTGAGCACGTCCTCGTCGAGCTGCTCCTCGTTCTCGAGGATGCGGATGATCTCCTCGGACGGGTCGTCCTCATCGTACTCGTCGTCGTAGCCGTTGCGCTGTCCAAACCCAGGAATCTGATGTCCCTCGAGACCAAAGGCGACCGAGACGTGGCGATTCGCCGTAGCAGCGCTTCGCTTGGCCGCCATCATGGCCTCCTCGTGCTCGTCGCGGCCAGCGGGCGCATCGCTCCAAGGTCCTGTCTCGCTGTGACGGCGTGGGCGGCGCTTGCTTCCGCCAGGGGCATATCCGTTTTCCTTGCCCGTGGCCATGTTGAACACAGGTGGCGCGGCATTCTCGATGCGCTGCGAGTTCTTCTGCAGCGTGTTGAGGGCATTGGCTCGGTTGAGCTGTTCACGCAACGATGCCACCTCGGATCTGAGCGAGTTGATCGTGGCAACATCCTCCTCGGACGACTTGGTGGCACCGTTGAGCGCCTCGGATCGTGCCTGCAGCTCGTCGGCTTGACGCTCGATCTCGGCGGTGAGGTCCGAAATGCGCTTGTCCTGCTCGGCGATGCGTTTGAGCGAAGCCTCCTGCTTGGCATCGAGCTCCTTCTTGGCCGCCAACAGTGCTTCGAACTCGGCCATGGCAACAGTGGGCTTGGCGAGCTCCTCGGTGAGGCCGCGATTCTTGCCCTCGATCTCGTCGTGCTTGCCCTGCCATGTGAGGATCTGTGCTTCGAGCGCCTTGATCTTGGACGACAGCTCCTTGTTGTCCTTGATGCGCTTCTGTAGGTTCTGCGTGAGCTCCACCACTTTATTCTCGAGCTTGTACGAGACCTCCTTGAAATGCGAAACGGAGCGGGCCTCGTTTCGTCGAGCCACAAGCTCCTTCTTGGCGAGGCGGCGACGGTAGCACGACTGAAGGTGGATGACGCCCTGCCTCTCTTTGCGGTACTGCCTGCGAGCCATGGCACCACGCAGAAGCGCTTGCAATCGCGTAGCCGAGAACTCGACCTTGGCAGCCTTGTACGTGGAACGGACGGCACGTCCTCGAAGGACACTTTGGATCTTGATGACGGCCTGGCGAGTGGTCTGGTACTGCTTGCGCGCCAAGAAGCCACGAGCGATGGTCTGGATCTTGGTCGCAGCCGTGGCCTGTCGAAGATCCTCGACGTACTTGATGGCCAGTCGCATACGCCACCACGACTGGATCTTGACCGCGTTGATCCGCATCGCCTGATACTTCTTCTGGTGCACATGACGCCTCAGATTCTTCTGGATGATGGTGGTCACCGCATTCAGACGGTCGGTGCGCCTCTGCTCGAACTGGGCCAGCATGCCGGCTCGGAAGAAAATCTTGGTGAGACCAACCTGGTACTTGTCCTTCTCGGTGATGGTGGTCGAGAGGATGTGCGTGGCCAGTGCCTTGACCTTGTCCATGTCTGACATGTTCCAGCGGTCCGAAGAGACGAGCATGTAGTATCGCTCGGCAAAGTCGGCAAACGTCCAGCGTGAAGGGTAGCCGGCGCAGCTGATGCGGATGGTCTCCAGCACACCGCAGGCTCGGAGCTGACCGAGCACGTTCTGTGGCTCAATCTCCCACGCCTTTTTGGCCTCGTTGGGCTTGATGCAGCGGATGTAGTGGACGTTGGTGCTGTCGATGGTGGCCATGAGGCTGACGAGCGACGTCTTGAACTGCGAGCCGAGCGTCGGCTTTTTGATGCTGGCACCGGGGAGCTTCCTGGGACCCGGCTTAGCGGCGGCCGAGTCGGCCGAGGCATCGTTGGACTCGTCGGGTTTGTGCAGGTTGACGGCGGTTTCGAGCACCTCCTTGAGGAAAGGATTACTGGTGTTGTTGAGCAGGGCGAGGTGCTCGTCTGGAACCGTGTCCTTGTTCTTTTCGACGAATCCTGCACTCGAGTATTCGACGTCGAGAGCGTAGTGACAGACGGTGAAGCCAGTGGTGCCGAAACGAGGCTTCTTGAAGGCGTTCTTGAACTCGGGGCGACGGTCCATCTGAGTGTAGAGCTTCTGCACGAACGACTCGTCCGAGCCCGAGGGGAGACGCGACTCCTCGTCGAGCAGCGAGAGAATGCCGAGCTTGCCCTCGATCATGTCGATGCAAGGCTGGTTGTCGGAAAAGTCGATGAAGGTCCACGAGATCTGTTCCTGGAGGTATTCTTCCTGCTCGAGTTTGAAGACGTGGTGGTTGAACTCGTGCTGGAGACGCTCGTTGGCGTAGTTGATGCAGAATTGCTCGTACGAGTTGACCTTAAAGCGTTCGAAACCGTAGATATCCAGCACACCGATCATGGACTCGCGCGACTTGGACGAGCCAAGGGCCAGCGATCGGTTCATCTGGTCGACGAGCCAGTCGAAGAGGCACGTGTAGACGTACTTGGAGACTGAGTCACGGACCACGATGGCCTGCGCCTGGGTCAAGTTGGAGACTACCTTTTCGCCTCGGGTCTGGAGCTGCTTCTTGACCGTCCACTTGCGGAACTCAGACGAGTCGATGCCGAGCATACGCGTGGCCATGAAGAGGCTGGGCTCGTCGTCAGCCAAGACCGCATCGTTTCGTGCAGCGGTGATGTTGACGTTTCCGAGATGCAAAAGCGCCGCGAGAAGACGGAAGATGCTCCACTGACGTTCGATGGTGAGACCGACGGTGCTGAGCGCCTTTTGTGTCGCCTTGAAGTCCTCAGCATCGTTGACGCCATTGATGACGTGGCTGCCGGGCCCGCCCTGGTTGAGGTAGAAGAACTTGGAAGCGTCTTGGAGACCGAGGTCCTTCATTTCGGACGAAGGCGCGCCAGCACACAGCTGGTAGAAGATGTGGTAGTTGCGCTCGGTCTCTGGCTGGTAGACGAGACGCGAACGTTCGAGGAGATAGGTGCGCATTTTTGCGCCGACAATCTCGTGGCTCTTGTCGAAAAGGATCTCGAGGTACTTTCCGAATCGAGACGAGTTGTCGTTGCGGGTGGTCTTGGCGTTACCGAAGGCTTCCATGATGGGGTTGGTGGCAAGGATCTGCTGTTCGGTCTCGCTCATGCCGCTGGTGTCCTTGCCTGCCGAGGCGGCCTTGCGACTGCCGGGACGATCTGGATCCTCGACGGTGGCAAAGTAGCGCATGATGTATTTGGCCGAGACGGTCTTACCGGCACCAGACTCACCGCTGACGACGATGGTCTGGTCCTTCTCGTCGCGGATCATGCATCGGTAGGCGTCTTCTGCGATGGCAAAGAGATGTGGTTCGAGCTCGCCCTTGCGTCTGCCCGAGTAGGCCTGGATAATTTCGGGGCTGTAGAGGCTGAGAGCGTAGAAGGGATTGACGGCGATGAGCACGATACCCGAGTAGGTATAGATGATGCGCTGCGAGTATCGGTTGAGGATGGTATGCAAGACGGAGGGTTCGTTGAGGTAGCTGAGGTTGGTGAGATCGTCGGTGGCCTCGAGAAGGGGCGGGTTGCGCAGCGGTGGCAGCTGGTCCTCGCCGTCCTTTGCAGCCAGCTTAGCTTCAGAGGTTGTGACGGTCTTTGTTGCGCCTGTATCGTCGAGGGTGAATTCGAGCGTGATGTCGCCCGAAGGCGTCTTTGCGACGGGCTTGGCGAGCGACGCACTGGTCCAGCCCAGCTCCTTGTCCGGGAACCAGGCTTTGGTGCCAGGCACGAAGGCCGCGAGGAGGTCGGTTGCTGCCGGTGCCATGTTGTATGTGTGAAAAAGAGGCGCTTCGTTGGGCGAATCTTGTAATATAGAGCTTGGCGTGTGCTCGCGTCGGCACTGCCGGTGAGATGATAGAGGCCGCAGCCTAATGCAGTGCCGTGAGCACGCAGTCGAGGCGGATCAGCCACCTACGAGTAGCAAAGGACCGCCGGGGTAGCTTTGCTGAGCGACGACGAGGTTACGCGACACGGTCGAAAAAACACGTCGAGCGCACGATGCAAAAGCCTGCTCTCGCGGGAGGAAAGGGGGGAAGGAGAAGAGGAAGAATCTGGAGACGCGGACGTCAAAGCAAAACCAGCAATGGCGACCACGAGCGCCAATGTTGAAACGAGAAGAAAGGAAAGAAGACGGTGTTGGAAGGGAAGGAAGGGATCGAAGCAGAGAACAGAAGCTCGCCGTCTGAGCAGCAGCAAAGTGTTGCACACAGAAGAGAGGAGAGTGAGACGCACAAACAGAAAGGCAGACGGCGCTGCAGCTAAGCAACTGTAAGGAGCCGCAAGCCGAGGTCAACGCCAGAGACCCGAAGCTCACGCTCACACCACACGCACGCATGTGCACGCACCTCAGCTGCCAACCGCACAATGCACTGACACCTGACAACGCCGCCTCCGCCTCATTTTTAGTTTGTTCTCTCACAACCCTGAGGCTGGACCTTCGCTCCCACATATGCGTTCTCTCTCTCTCTGAGGCTATCATCGCTCTCATCGCTTTTCCTCGATGATGCGACAGAGTCACAGGCAAATCAGAGCTTTAAAGAAGGCGATGCGCCAGCGCAGCAACCCGGTGGATGCACGTCCGAAAACCGAGGGAGCGTCGCGCTTTCACTCTCTCTTCACCAAGGGTGTGACCGAGAGAGGGTCCTCGAGGGGAAAAAGTGTTGGACTCCTCTCCCGCGCTCTGGAATTTTTAGAGCTGATCTGCTGGTCCAACACGCTGTCTCTCTGATTTCTGACAGGTTGGATTTGTATTCGGCGCCCGTTTCCAGTTGTATTCGTTCTTCATTGAAATGAATTCAAGTTTTCAAATGCATGTGCCTTCGCAACCATTCGCTGAAACTTGCCGCCTTCCGCTTGGATTCGGATAACGTCGTCGACATCAAGGTAAGAGCAATGTCGACAAGCATGCTTCACACCAGGAACAATGGTTCGGTCGTGAACAGCATTCAGTATCGAGGGATTGCATATCCAGAAAGGCAAAGCGAATCGAGCGAGCCTGGCGAGAAACACGACGCGACTTTTTCCACAAGAAAAGCTTCGCAAGCGCGTCTCTCCAGCTTCGCCTCTCGAAGAGCCACCCTCACCCCCGCAGCCCAAAGGCGTGCTCACAACGTCGCATTCTGGGGTCTCACGCTCCCAAACTCACACAAGCGCCTCAGTCCCGAAAGCAAGTCTTTCTGGTTAGCACAACATAACATTCGTAACGTCTAGAGATCGGGGGAGAAGGAGAAGCCGGCGACACATCATTGCGAGAAAGATGATGAGAATGGTAAATGCTGAGTGTGCAGGGTGAGCAAATGTATATCGAAACACTACTCGGGTATGATTGCATTGCAGAAGTGAAGCGAGCCCTGCCTGTCGCCGTTCATACGAGGTACTGCTGCAGACCCGCCGCCCGCACCTTGTCCGGGATCTGCGTGTTGAGCTGGCTCACAAACCCGCACACCTGGCCACGCAGCAGCGCTCCCAGGTTGTCCTCGTCACCGGCAAGCACGTGGGCAAACAGTTGCAGGATGGTGTCGATGTTCTGCGACGCCACGGCGTTGTTGGCCTGGATCAGGTTCATCATGCAATGCAGCACGGGCGACCACTCGGCCATGTCCTTCTGCAGCGGCAACGACGAGAACAGGATGGGCAGCGCCTGGTCCAGCGGCACGGCCTCGGCGTTCTTGATGATCATCCTCGACAGGCAGCCGCAAGCGTTGTCGCGCGCCGTCACCACCTCGTCCGCCTCGTTCTGGCCCTTCTCAAAGAAGGGGCGGATGGCGTTGAGCAGCGCAGGGAAGTGTGCGCTCAGATCCGCCTGCGTATTTTCAATCAGCACGCCCGACGCAAACACGGCGTTGGATCGCACCGATGCCTCCTCGTCCGAAAGTGCGCGCGAGAGCAAGGACAGAATGTCCTGGGTGAAGGGCGTGATGGCGCTCTTCATGCCCGTGATGATCTCGCCCAACGAGCCGATCGCAGTGGATCGGTCGCTCACCGAACGGCCTGGCGTGTAGTACTTCATGATCTGCGGCATGAACTGCTTCAACGGGTCTGTGAAGTCGGCGCCGAGCACATTGGCCATAGCACCGACCAGGTCGGAAGCAGCCGAAACCAACACCGACTCGTACTCAGAGGCCTCCTCGTTCTCCTCCTCGGGGATCTCCGAATCGAGCTGGGGTGGGCTCTTCTTCTCGAGGATCATGATGGTGTAGGTGCACACCACGTCGAGGTGGTCGGGCGCAATGATGGCAGGCCCGTTCTTGTTGAGGCACTCGGCCAACGACTGGCAAACCTCGATGGCGGCAGTTCTGTTTGTGACACATCAAATCAAAAGGGTCAGTCCAACGTTTTCTCTCGCTTTGCCGACTCTTCGTATCCCTGAGATGTAAGCGCAGAGGTTGAGACATGGACCAATTGCCACTGTGGACTTGAGCTTGGCCTGCGCATCACTGCGCAAGCTTGGGAGCCAGCAATCGCCAAAAGTCAGTGAGATTAGGTTAAAAGTTATAGTCGTTCGACCGCTCCTATAACGGACGTCATTGTGAGCTGAGAAAGTTTGTCATCCTGTAAAAGGCGGCGGGCACGCAGCAAAGGCCCATGTCTTTCTCCTGCTTCTGCGTCTGTCTCAAAAGGGTATCGATAGAGTCGAAGTATATCGTTTGTCAAACTTACCGGTCATCTTCGCTCTCCCACATCTCCATGACGGCAGGAATGACGGCGTTGACGAGCTTCTGCACGTCGGCGTTGAGCGGTACCTTGACGTGCACACCGGCCTGCCATGGCTGCGGGTTGCTGAGCTCGTTGAGCGTGTTGACGTAGGTGAAGAGCGCGGAAACAGCACTCTTACGGATGCCCTGGTAAAAGTGCTCCAGTAGAATGACGAGCTGCTCAACCGACTCCTGAATGTAAGGCAAGAAGCCCGACTTGGTGTGGGCAAAGATCTCGCCGAGCGAGTCAGCGGCGACCTCCTTCTCGATGGCGATGGCCGAGTTGACGTTGAGGAAGGCGTCGTTGAGCTCGTCAATGTCGACAAAGCCATCGTCGTCGTCATCGTCGCCACCGGCGCTGACGCCCGGGATGCCGATGCCGTTGATGGTGCCATCGCCCGAAGCGCCAGGAACAGGGTCGTGCTCGGACTGCTGGCACGACTGGATGAGCCTGGGCACAACGTGCTGGAGGAACGGAGTGAATTCCTCGCCGAACACGCGCGACATGACGGCAAAGAAGATGAAGCTGCACTCGCGCAGACGCGGGTTGTTGAGGTCCATGCCCTCGAAGGCGAGCTTCATCAAGTCCTGGAAGTACGGGCGGAAGGCCTCCTTGCCCACAGCCTCGGCGAAGGTGCCGACGGTGTCGGTGGTGATGCCACGCAGGTCCATGGCGTCGCCCTCCTCGGTGAGCGTGAGGAAGGGCTTGATGCGTTGCATGGTCTGGTCAAAGTAAGGCAGGAAACCTTCTTTGGAGGCGTGGGCAGCACTGCCAATGGCGCCAGTGACGGTGGCCTTGACGGGGATGGGGGCAGTGTCGAGAAGGCCGGCGAGGCGCTCCATGATGGCAGGCAGGTACTGCGAAATGTCGGAGCCCATGACCTCGAGCAGCGAGTCGAGGGCGGTGCAGGCGGATCGCTGGGTGGCGGGATCGTTGACAAGCTCCATGATGACAGGAAGCAGGGTGGCGTGCTTGGCAGCGCACTCCTCTTCGAGCATCTCGCAGAGGCAGCCGAGGGCCACACAGGCGGCCTTGCGCACCACGGCCTGATGGTCTTTGAGACCGGCCTCGACAAAGGGCCAGAGGTCGTTCATGTGCGGGCGAATGTACTCAGAGCAGCCCTCGACCGAAACGCCGAATGCCATCATGGCGGCCTTGCGGTGATGAGGGTCTTGGTTGCTCATGTAGGCCTGCATCTGCTCGAGCAAAGGAGGGAAGACGTGGCTGGGAGGGAGCTCGGTGGCGAGGCCGTCAATGACACGGAGGGCGAGGCGCGAGGGCGAGTCCTCGTCGACGTCGTCCGAGTCCTCCTCGACGGCGATGGGCATGAGGCGGGCAATCATGTGCTTTGCGAGGCCGAGACTCTGCACCTTGGAGCGCTTGTAGGAGCAGATCCAGATGAGCGAGTTGAGGCACATGAGGCGGAGATCCTCCTCGTGCTCGGTGTTGGCACCGTTTGTGAGGAAGAAGTCAATAAGCTCTGCGATGTGGTTCGAAATGATGGGCACTTCGAGCATGCAGATCTCCTCAAGCACATCGAGGATCTGTCGGACACCGTCCTGGTTGCTCTGCTCGAGGCACTGGTTGAGGACACCGACCATCTGGGGCACGGCGGACTGCATAGCAGCGAGGTCGGCCGAGGCGTCGCTTTCGAGGTTCTGTGCGACCTTGCCGAGGGCCCGGACGGTGGTGACACGGACCTCGAGGCTCTCTGGGTCTTGCAAGCTCTTTGCAAAGAGCTGCATGATCTGGGGGAGGTGCTTGTCGAGGGCCTCACCACCGTCGACAAAGGTCTCGAGAACGGTGTAGAATACGAAAAGCGAGATCTGACGGTGGGTAGCGTTGGGCGAGTCGGCAGCCTGGAAGAGGAAGGGGAGGAGGGCGGGCCAGGAACCGGCGGGGAGCTCGCGCTTGGCAATTTCTGAGATGACACGCGCGATGGCGTTGCGGACGGCAGCGGCCTGCTCGTTGGTGACGACCTCAAGGAGCTTGGCCTTGATCCCGTCACGGACCTGAACGGGCTGCTTTGTCCAGACCTTGCCTCCGCTCTTTGCGAGCCGCTTCCTCAACTCGACGGCGGCGAGCTGGCGGACGGCGAGGTCAGGCGAGGTGGCGAGAATCTCGAAGAGGGCGGGGATGCATTGTGGGTTCTTGTAGTAGTTGTTCTGCAGCGACTCGGTGGCGGCCTTGACGGTGTTGGTGTCGGGGACGTTGCTCTGCTTGAGGAGCTCGTGGAGCCCCTGAACGAAAGAGGGCTGTGTGTTGTCGAACAGGATTGAGGAGAGATGATATCAGCGGAGGCCCAAACACGATGCGGAGCGAGACAGCGATGCGCGATACTTACATCCATGGCCATGTGAGGGTGGTCCGGTAGTGGACTCTAGCAAGCGGGGTGAGGAGGGGATGCTCCGGCTGATCAGGAGATAAAATGAATGACCTGCGGAAGAGGAACCACTGGACGTCCGGGTGTGTTGTAGCTGCGAGAGGTAGTTACAGAGGGAGTGGTGGCGCTGAAGAGATAGGCTGTGTGTTTGGTACCAGCCTCGAGCACATCCGCAGGTGGATGAAAGACAGGAGGGACGGATGAGAGGGAGCGGACGACGGAGTTAGGTGCGGAAAGGACGATGGGTCGAACATGAGGCTGACCTTCAAGAAGAAAAAAAAAAAAAGTTCAGGCCGAGACCAACTCGAGCTCTCGCTTGCCAACACGCAACCTGACCACAGCGAGGCAAAAAAGGAAAAATGTCCAACCAGCCACGAGAAGAACACTTTTTGCCTTTTCCTTCTTCCTTAGTGTGGACGGCGTCGTTGAGTGGCAGCGGTGACAGCGTGTGTGCCTGCCTGTGCGTAAACCGCATCAGCGGATTCTGTGTCGCCTGTTCGCAAGCTGTGCCCGACTTGAAATTTTAATCAAAATTTTGGCTTAGACTGCACTTGCAAATTTTCTTGGACCAACCCTAGTGGCTCTTTTTCGCACGGGTGGCGCAACAAGCAAAGAAGATGGCTGTGATCGCTCAGCAGAGCGAGATGGAAGGTGCCAGGCCTTTTCTTGCACGTTCTCGTGCCGTGTGATTGGTTCGCAGGTGGAGGTGAAAGGCACTCGCTCCGCTCAGTCACTTCTCGTCATTCTCGCTGAGTATTTGAGCGGGACGAGCATGCTTGTTCTTTCCATCTCACTCGTCATTCGCAGCGCAAACAGAAACGCATCTCCAACAGCTTCTGCTTCAACACCTCCAGGTATTCATCTTTCTTACTGACGTTCATCTCGACTTAGCCTTCTCCAGCTTGGCTACCATTCAGTCATGTTGAGGCCATCTTTCCAGACTTTGCAGCGCTCGCTGCACAACTCGCTGCTGGTGGCTCGATCCTCTGCATCGCATGCTAGCACCTCTACCACCAGCAGGGCCGTTGCTCAGCCACTGCGCTCGCTTTCGTCGGCGGCCAGGTCGCCACTCGCATCTACGAGCCACGGCGTGCAGCCGCAGCCACTTCGTCAGGTTCAGCAACAGGTTCGAGGTGTTCGCACCAGCCCATTCCGTCCCAACAGCAACGGCTCGGGCGCGCGCTTCGCCTTTGCCGCGCCACACGCTGCTCCTGCAGCCGATGCCCCTACCAGCTTCTCGCAGCCCGGCGGATGGACTCGCGCCCTGACCAGCCTTGGTATCATCGGCGGCACTGCCTTTGGTGCCAATATGTTCTTCAACCGCGAAACACGCGACTCGCTCCACCCCGTCGAGGCCGAGTATCTGCACAAGACCTTCATGTACCTCGCCGGCGGTCTCACCCTGACGGGCGCTGCTGCGGTCGGTCTGCACCGCTACGGTGTCTCGCAGCGTGTCATGATGGCCAACCCCTGGCTGGTGCTCGGTGTCGGTCTGGTGGCTAGCATCGGCGGCATGCTTGGTGCTACCTCGCTTCCACCTGGTCATCCACTCAAGGTCCCCTCGTGGCTACTCTTCAACGCTTCCCAGGCCGCTGTGCTTAGTCCCTTGCTCTTCCTCAACCCGGCGGTGCTGTCGCGCGCTGCCCTCTACACTGCCGGTCTGGTGGGCTCGCTTTGCTACGTCGGCGCCACCGCCAAAGAAGACAAGTATCTCTGGATGGGCGGTCCTTTGCTGGCCGGAGTTACCATCGTCGCTCTGTCGTCGCTGGCACCCATGCTGCTGCCCCGCACCGCCTTCCGCACGCTCGCTGCTACTGAGGCGCTCTCGCTTTACGGTGGTCTCGCCGTGTTCGGTGCCTTTGTGCTCTATGACACGCAGCGAATCCTCAAGCACGCCCAGATGGTGCGAGCTGGCTACGCTCTGGGCGACCCGCTTGCCGAGTCGATCAGCCTGGAGCTCGACTTTATCAACATCTTTGTTAGGATGGTTCAGATTCTCGGTATGCAGCAAAACCGCCGCAAGTGAGCCGACGTTCCTCAGCCCTTTTTGATCCCGCCTGCACCAAGGCACTGTATTACCACCCTTTCCGTTCCAGCCTTCTTTCCTTCGTTGGTTTACTTCGCGGCTACTTCGTCAAGCATAGCATCCCAAGTCTCGAGCATAATCACCCCTCTTCTTCCTCGAAGCGTTCCCACACATTGTAAGATACCTGCTACTACGATGTGCGACCGTGTGCCGTTCTAACGATGGATGGCATCAGGCGCACCGCTCAAAAAGCACTCTCATTCATCTGCGCCCGGCCTTACTCGCCTGTGTCGAGTGTCTAGCTCTGCGCCTATCCACACTTTCCGCGCCTCCTGATTCTCCTCTATCCCCTCTCCCTCCTCAGATCGCAGTCAAGCTCTCAACCCTTTCCCCTCCCTCGTTCTGCACACTGAGCAATCCGTGAGCATTTTTCCTTTCGCAAAACTTCCTCCCGTTATATTCATCACAGTGTCCTTTTCTTCAGTGGACATCTGGTTGAGGGAAAAACGGGAAAGATTGACACCTCTTCTAAGAGGTGCGAGCACGATATACACATTACCTTGCTAGCCGGGTATTTGCCTCTACCGCTTCTGGGCAAGAAATCGATGCCGACATCCTATCCCGACAGTCAAGCTTTGTTCATGGTGTTTGACAGTAATGCATTTGCTTATGATAACATTGCGAGGTGTGCAGAGTGAGGCGTGATGTGCGGTCGAGGGTGTTAAAAGAGGTAGCGTTTAGCCTGTTCGATGCGGCTTCGTTTGCTTGCTGTTGCGTCTGTCGCTGTCACGGTTGGAGCCTCTTTCGCCTCCTGCTGTTGCTGCTGCGTCTGCACAGCTTGCGCTGCCGCATTAATCCGCTTCTCCACCTCGGGTTCCACAAACGTCACCCGCAACGAAGCAACCAACTTGCGCCTGCGGATGCGCTCCACGATCACCCTCTGTCTCTGCTCCAACCCCGCCAGAATCTCCGCACTGCTCTTTGGCGGGGGTGCCGAGTGGTCCAGCGGTCGAAGCTCGATGGCCACCGAATGGCAAGCACCGCCCAACATTGCCTGCACCCCCGCCGCCACCGGATCGACACCCTCTGCAGCGGGCAGAGGAACCACACTGACCTCAGCCAAAATACCGAGTTGAGCCAAAAACGCATCGTCGGCACGCTGCCGATCATACTCGATCCCACGCAGGTAGATCTTCAAATCGGTCAACAGCGTCGACAGCTGCTTTGTAGGTGCGGTTGGGTCGGCCTTCCCCTGCGCACTTGAAACAGCACCGTTCGATCTATGCGCGCCGGGACCAGACTGCAGCTGCGTGCAGCGCGACGAGTTGAGCCAGTCCACAAGCCCAAACGGCGGAGGCGAATACTCGTACTGCTTGAGCTTCTTGCGCGCGCTGGAGGGCTGCCCATCGCTCAAAGCCCCCGACGAGGAGGGCGAGGCATTGTAGACGTCCATAGGGTCAGCGGGGGAAAGCGGCGAGGGTGTGGCGGCTGCACTTCCACTATGGCCGAATCCAGGCGCGGATGACATGTACAGCGATGGCGGGAGCTGCGCAGCACATGCCAGGTACAGATCAAGAAGCTCGTGCACGGCTTCTTCGACGTCCTCGATGTGCACGTGGCATTCGGCGTCGCATCCTGGGAATGGTTCGGAGAGTGGGATGGTCGTTGGCGGATCTGCTTTGCTAGCGGCCGACTGTGGTGCTGGCGTGGCTGAAACCGCCTTGATGCTATTGAGGAAGGCGATGAGTGCGTCATCCTTATCAACCTCCACTGCGGCCGCAGCTTCCCCGGCCGGTTCAGAAGGCACACTGCTCCTCGGTGGAGGCCGAGCCAGCAACGCTGCAGCATACAAAGCAGCCACGGCGATGACGTTGGGCGGATACTGCATCGGTGCCGATGTCCTGAACAGATCCGCAGCAAGCTTCCACGCAGTCCGAATGAACGACTTGGACAGGTTGCTTCTCCTTCCCAGCTTGATGACCATCTTGAGCGCAATGTTGGCGTTGCTGTGGAAGTTGAAACACAAACTCTCGAGGATGAGCTTTTCGAGCGCCATGAGCCGTTTGCGGTCCGTCTCGAGGATGGTGGGATCGATATCGCCTTCTCCCACACTGCCAATGGCCATGGCCAGAGGTCTGGGCGACGACGTTTCGCCACCACCACCGCCAGCAGCTGTTGTAGCAGAAAGCTTGCGTTTCTGCCCTGCCAGAGTGGGAAACGCTGGCTCATCGACCGGCAAGACAGCATCTTGCCCCAAGGCAGCCTCACCGCCCTTGACGAGCTGCGGGAACCGAAGAGCGTAGCTGGCCAACAGAAAATCTCTTGGTTTCTTGTGCGTATCGTTGAGCTTTGCTGCCACAAAGAGAGAGGCAATGGCGATCTCGTGGACCACAAAGTCGGACGGTGGGTAGAAGAGGTGGAAGCGCTGGTAGGTTTGTTGTGCGGTCGTGATGGTGCGCTGCGGGAAACCGAGACGAGAGGCGACCGACTGGATGAAGCCCGTGGCGATGTCGCGGTTGGCGAGCCATGTTGAGGCAGACATGCGTGCACCGCGTCGGCGAGCGTAGAGGGTTTCGAGCTGGATGGCGGTGAAGTAGGGGATGTGCGAGAAGGTGGGAATGGCAGGCGGATCCGGGATGGGCGCTGCGGGCTCGACGCCAGCGGAGGCAGTCACTGGAGGGAATGGAACGGTTTGTGGCATCGAAGAGAATGGCTGTTGAGGAGGCATACCGCGGGTTGGACCGGTTGGCGGTTGTTGCATGTGGGGAGTACCATTACCGCCGCTCGCCGAAGCATAGCCAGCTTGGTTCTGCCATGCAGCCGGATCTGTAGGCGGTAACCCGCGCGCTTGAGCTGGCATCACAATCGTCGGATGGTGGAATCACTGGTGCGGGAGAGGAAGCGCCATCATTTTAGAAAAGCTGGCTGCTACGGGATGTCAGTGCTGAGAACGACGAGGAAGAGGATCGTTCGAGCGTGGTTGTCTTGAGACCCTGAGAGCTTGCAACTGAGAAGATCACAAGAAGCGGGAGAGAAGGAATTTTCAAAGTGTATTAGGCCACAGTAACGCACATGAGTGAAAAAAAAATCGGCGACTTTCTGCCACAGCGTGCTGCAAGGGTTGCAGCTCAGAGAGGCCGAAGCGAAGGTTACTGTACGGCTAGCGCACTGCAGCACGGGATTTCGAGGGTCACAGCTGGCTTAGAGGCTGGCCAGCCATGCGGAAAAACCGGATTGTGGTCTTGGCATGAGCTTTGCTGTTTCTCCTTGAGCCCTCGTCGTCCTTTCATCCTTTGTACCGGTACAGGTCACAAGCCCTTCCGGTTCCTGGCCCTTGTCGTGGTGCGAACAGCATGTTTAAAAAGAGCTCACACTCACAGGCGAGGGTCGATCCTCAGATCGCCTCCTTCATGGAAGGAGAGAGGGAAAAAGCGACTTAGATATTTTTCTTTCTCCGGCTGCCGTGCTGCAGTTTTTGTGCGGCGTGTGACAATAACGTCACCAGAATTTTGTGATTCTGTGACGACGGCGAAGAACACTTTGACCGTGTGCACCATCATCTCGCCTTTGGCCCGACCCCTAAGGTCGCATTTGTTTGGTTCTTCCCTTCTGTTCCACCCCTCTCCTTTCCTTTTCCTCGCGCTGATTGGCACCTCCTTACCCTCACACCGACTGCCGTTTCAGCGGGAGCATTTATCCAACCGAGACGCGCATACAGCCTAACATCGCGATTTTCGATAAATGATGCCCTCCAGCGCTCCGTCGGAGCATCCACCTGACCCGACCACTCCAGCCTTGCCTTCGGCTCTCGGAAGTGAAGCCGACAAGATCCTCGAAGCAATGGGCGCTTTAGTTGCCGAGCTTAGTACATTGACCCGAGTCAAAGAGATCAAGACGGGTCTTCAGCGTTTCCTTCCCCTGATCGCTGCAGCCCGCACCCAGCAGGCCTTCGAGAGGCCGGCGATCGCTTCCGACCTCGACAAGAGCTACCTCGATGCTAGACTGAACGACGTAGCAGCCCACATCAACCGGCTGGAGGCCACTGTAAACTCAGGCTTCCAAACCATTATCAAGGGCGCAGCCAAGACATACGCCCAGGCAGTCCAGAGCTCCGGCGCCCTCCCGGCCAGTAACGTGCGCGCCCTGCACAGACGTCCCATTCAGTCTCATCGCGTCGTCCTCCACGGCCGCGGCCTCCCCGAGGACGATGCTCTGAAGACGATGCCCGACTCTCGCATCCTCGAGGCCTTAGCAAAACCGCTGGAGGAAGCTCTGGATGTCAAAGCCAGCGAGGTCAAGTGCCTTGCTAGCGGCGACATTGCCATCGCTGTCCCCTCCCTCGAGGACGCCGACAAAATCCTAGCCGCCCCGACTGGTTGGATCGACAAAGCCTTCCCCGGCCATCACAGTTCTCTTCGCCTCAACAAACCCGGCATCATAGCGAGCCTCGCCATCGTTGTCCACGGCGTACCCACCCCGGACAAAGACGGTGACTTCCAAAGTCAGACAGACGCCATTGTCAAGCAACTCGAGCACGAGAACGACTGTGTTATATCTGGGTCCAAATGGCTCATCGGCCAGCGACGCCTCGCAGAGAAGCACTCTTCGAGCATCGCGCTCCAGTTCGCCACTATCGCGCAATGCAACCGCTTCCTCGGCAAAGGCCGAGTCACTTTCGACCACATCGTGCTGACCGTGACGCGCTTCGACGGCCGCTCAGCCAGACTCCAGCAATGTGGCAAGTGCAACCGCTTCCACCACGTCTACCGGAACTGCCGCTCTCCCCCCACCTGCGCCATCTGTGCCCAACCCCACGAGACGAAAGACCATCCTGCCTGCACCCAGTGCCCAGGATGGGATGTGAGGTCTTCGCCTCCCTGCCTCCACCAGCAGCTTAAGTGCTCCAATTGCAAACAAGCGCACTCGGCACGAAGTCTTCTGTGCCCAGTGCGAGCCGAGCAGGAGCAAGCACTCTCTCTCGCCAACTCCCTTCCCCCTCTCTAATGCGGATCCTATCCTGCAACGCACACCGCTCGCCGGCCGTCCTCCACTCTCTTCTCAACTCCTCCTCCACCCTCGATTTCGACATACTCTGCATTCAAGAACCCTTCGCTTCTCTCGACAACGCGGTCTCGCACCCGGCCTGGCTGCCCTCTGGCGACCCAGCTGACCGCACCTGGTCATGGCCTGCCGTCCCATCAACCCCTCCCAACCGATGCACTATGTTTTACATCAGGCGCTCGCTCGACGTCAGTGCCATCACCGAAGTCGACTTCAACCACCCCGACGTTATTTCCCTAAAGATCGATTTTGACAGCGACCACGAACCCCTGTACCTCACGAACCTCTACAACCCGCCGGCTTCCGCTGACATTGTCAGCCCTCTGGGACACGTTCTAGATTTGGCTGGACGAGGCGCCCAGCATCTCGTCGTCGGCGACTTCAACGCGCACCACCCACTTTGGGAAGCTGACCACCACGGCGCCATCGGACACGCCGACGAGATCCTCCGCATCCTTTCGGCTCACCACTTAGAGCTCATCACCCCCAAAGACCTCGGCACATTTCCGTGCTGCTCAGGCCGCGTCAGCACCATCGATCTTGCTTTTGGCTCTCTCGCAGTCGCCAGTTCGATTGTCCACGTTCGTCGACTCGATGAGGATCACGGCTCTGACCACTTCGCCGTCGACCTCTCCTTGGACTGGGCCCTCCCGCCCCCAGCCCCAATCCGCACCACCATCATCAAGTGCGACCCGGCAGCTCTGGCCGCCGCAGTCGCAGACCGATGGGCCTCCCTCCATCTGGACGCCAGCACCATTAGCAATACGGCCACCATCGACGCGGTGGCGTCCTCGCTCGTGCAGGCCCTTCGCGAAGGGTCCGACTCGGTCGCGCAGCCAATCAAGATCTGCGAGCGTTCTAAGCCTTGGTTTAACCAGCACATCAAAGCCCTCCGTCGGGCCGCCCGACAGGCCAGGCGAGACTTCCTCAACGGCTCGTCATCCTTTCAGACCTGGAAAGCCGCACAGCGCACCTACAAGAGTGCGATCCGTTCAGCCAAGAAGAGCAGCTTCAAGACAGCCTTTGGCGAGGTCACCGGCACCACCGACCTTTGGAAACTCGCCAAGCTCGGCAGCAGCAGTAGCGCGGTTCACAGGATCGCCAACCTCACCGACGCTGGCGGAGGCTCCGCCACCACGCCAGCTGACAAAGAGCGACTCCTAGCCACAGCCTTCCACCTTGGTGGAGGAGGGCCGCCAGCGCCTCAGCTCCAACCGCTCCGCCCCGCAACACAGTCGCGACCTCGCTTGGTCTGGCCGCTGTTCACCGCCGAGGAAATCTCGCTCCACATCGCCGCGGCTTCATCCAAATCAGCCCCAGGCCCAGACGGAGTCCGCTGGCTCGCGATCAAACGTGTCGCCACCCATTGGTCCGATTTTGTACACATACTCGCCCGGCTATTCAACGCATGTGTGGCGCTGGGCTACCACCCGGCCTGTTTCAAAGTCACCACAATCGCAGTGCTTCGGAAACCTGGCAAGCCGGACTACACACAGCCGAACGCCTACTGACCAATCAGCCTGCTGCCGGTCTTAGGCAAGCTCCTTGAAGGCCTCATTGCGGCCAGAATCCTGGCTGCGGCGGAATGGGACGAGCGATTGCTAGCCTCGGCTCACTTCGGAGGTAGGCCTGGTCGCAGTACCGTCGACGCCCTCGCCCTGATTTTGGACTTTGTTGCCCGCGCCAAGCAAGACCGGCTATCTTGTGCACTAGTGGCCCTCGACGTTTCGGGAGCCTACAATGCGGTCATCCCCCAGCACCTCGAAACAGCTCTTTCACAAGCCGGTTGGCCGGCAAACCTTACTCGCTGGGCCTTGTCGTTCACCGAGTCTCGCCGCGCGTGCCTGCGACTCGAACAGTCTTTTACCGGCCCAACGAGGGCGGTCAGCGTGGGTCTACCGCAGGGCTCTCCCATTTCTCAGCTCCTGTGGCTAACGTACAGCCGAGACATGGTTCTATCGACGCCAAACCCAGCCGCGCGCACCCTCTCCCTTGGCTGGGTAGACGATCTCACGGTTCTGGTCGCAGCGAAGCCAGAGCGCATCAACATCGCCTTGCGAGAGTCCCTCATGCCTGCCATCACCTGGGCTCACGCCTTCCAAGCCAGATTCGACGCCGACAAGGCCGGCTACATGGTCATCAAGCCTGACCGGGGGCAACCCTTACCGGAGGATCTCTCTCTGGGCAACCTTCACATCCCTGCCCGCCCCAAACTCAAGATCTTAGGCCTCACTTTCACCCCCAACCTGGACTGGCTAGCGCATGTGGCTGATCGGTGAGCCAAGGCGGCACGAGCCTCTGGCTTCCTTTTGAATTGGGGCAACCGCGCGTGGGGTTTCAACCACAACCTCCAGCGCCTCCTCTATGTAGCAGGTGTTTTCTCGATCATGTCTTACGCATGCAGCTGCTGGCTCCCAGCCGCTCGTTCGGCACAGCTCCTTAGGCCCCTCGTGGCGGTCCAGCGAAGTGCAGCCATCCGCATCACCGGTTGCTTCAAGACCACCTCAACTGTCGCTCTTAACGTCGAGTCTTCCCTCCTACCTGTGGAAATGCATCTCCAACTGATAGCCGGCTTCGACCTCATCCGATGGCTCAGCCTTGATCGCCGCCACCCCGCAGCTGCCATCGCCGACGAAGCAAGAACCTCAGCCAAGCGAAACTCCGCTAGCCCTTTCGACCGTTGGTGCGCCGCCTGGCCGGAGGTCGCTGGCACTACCTTGCAACGTCAACTCCCTCGAGTGGCACCCTACGAAGCCACGCCTCATACTGTTGTGTCCGAAACGAAAGAGGCGGCCATCGCTCTGCACGCGTCCATCTCTCATTCTTTGCCACCTAGTCGTACGGTATACACGGACGGCTCGATGTTAGAAGGGCTAGCCGCTTGGGCGTACTGCTCGGGACCTTCCTTCACCATTCGGGGGAGTGGAGCCCTTGGCACTGACTCCTCAGTCTATCGAGCAGAACTGCGAGCATTGCTGGCTGCCCTCATGGACCCCAGAATCCCACATAGTTCCTCGTTCTGGTGCGACAACCAAGCCGCCGTTCGCGCCATCGGTAGTGCACCCTCTTGCGACGCCGATGTACGCTCCATCCAGGCTATAGCGGTCGCCAAGGCGGCCACCATTTACTGGCTGCCTGGCCACGTCGGCGTCCCAGGCAATGAAAAAGCAGACGAGCTCGCCAAGAGTTGTGCAGCTACAGCAAGCCCTCTTCCTGCTCTTCTCACAGAGCACGCACCTCTCCGGCTCCGCCTCAAGCAAGTCACTCTCGCGCGGTGGGAGTCTGCCTGGGCCACTGATGCTAAGGGATCTGCCCTCCGTGCTATCAACACCATCCCGGTGGGCAGCGTGCATCAGCTCTATAGATCGCTCGCAAGACCAGCGGCTTCTCTTATTGCTCAGACACGGACGGGTCACTGCCCTTTGAATGGCTTCCTCCGTAAGTGCAGAGTTCCAGGGATCAGCGCCGAGTGCGACACCTGCAGAGTCGTGGAAACCCGCGAGCACCTGCTCATCTGTCATAAGCTCTGCCGCGCTAGGAGCGCGCTCCTCACCACATGCGCCTCGGTCGGTGTAGCTCTACCAGAAGGCATCACCTCCTTCCGGCCTATCCTCAATGAGCCAAAGCTCATGGCCGCTGCGGTTGACTTCCTCAGACCCAAGTTCGCCAGCCTTTTCCCGGCCGACAGGCAGCCCGAGTCCCGAAATTAGCTCGAGCTCCATTTTGAATTTCCTAGTCGCGTCTCACTTGGCTCTTCGCCATTTACCACCACCATCACCCCCATCTCCGCCGAGAAAGCTTACCCCTCCGCCATGCCAGCCCAGCCTTCCTCGTGCAACCCAGCGCGCCACTCCGCGGCAGCCAGATGGCAAGATCGCAGGAAGCGTTCCCCTCAGGAGGCCAACCGTGCTCACGAGAGCAGAAGGCCTGCTAGCCCCAAGCGATCGACCCGCTCCTCATCCTCGCCAACTCAATTCTCATCCGCTTCCTTCTCGCCATCACCATCCCGCTCCTCCACTCCTACTTTCCGACACACCCTCCACGACCTCGCTCGCCCTTGTGCATTACCACCCACACCGCCACACTCACCCAAAGCGCCAGCCAAGCCGGACTCCACCGGGCAGCTTTCGTTCACCATCCACTGCCGCCAGCCTCAAACTCCGGCCGCTGAGCCAGTTAGTCATTATAGCTGGTCTCTCGACAGCTCCATATACATGGCCGCATCCCTCCGGGAGGGATCTTAACCACACCTAGCACGCCCAACACGCCGTGCCAAGTCAGTGGCGTCATCACGACTGTCGATCTCCTGTCTTCGCACCTGCTCTTCCTGCGTGTCGATCCCGCTAGAGCGACATCCTCGATTGGTCGTCGTCGGCATCCCCCTCCGCCTTGGTCCTGTCAACTCCTTGGTCTCGATCCATTTCCACTCAGAGGCTTCGGCTTACCCCCTGCAAGTCGCGACCTGCCGCTGCGGGCACGACCGTCGTCTCAGCCGCCTTTCCCTCCCCGATACACCTCCTCCCCCCTCCCTCTACCCTCTTCCCCGGCGTCGGGCTAGGGGTGTAGCTCATTTCCGGTCTCGCAATCTTGTCCTCGCATTACTGTTCCCGCATTTGTAGTTTCCTGCACGTCACCATTAGTCAGCCACCCGCATGGGTCTCTCGGCCTAGAACGGGTTAATGAAATTAAAAAAAAAAAAAAAAAAAAAAAAACTTTGACCGTGTGACTTTACACTTTCAGGCACCGAGCGAGAGAGCCACACAAGCAACCGGCGCCTCCGTTGCTCTCAACGTGTTCACTCGACTCATTCCAAGGTTTCCTTCTTTCAGAACTAACACCATCCACCCATTCGACAGCTCAACACCATTCTCTCTTTTGTTCGGTGTTGATCGCGATCCTGGTGTCATCCCATCCGCTCCACGCCCTTCTCTGCCGGCCAGAGAAGGTTCGACTCATGGCCGAACTTAGACCAAGAACAATAGCTTAGCATTCCGAAAGTGGGCTGCCATGCCAGCTTCTCCGCCCCAGTCTCCGCGCTCTCCGGCGTCGCTCTCGGAAAGCATCCAGAGCGGGCCCGCTTCGCCACCTTACCAGCCAAGCAATCCTCACGACCCTTTGCCGCCGGTCTACGCGAGCCGATCCAATCTCGCCGCTGCTCAGCCTGCCCCCAACGATGACCATATGCTCCACGATGCCGCTATAGCTGCTCTTGCTTCCGGCGATGCCAACACCTCCGGCCAATCGACCGTCGATTCTCTGCGCGACAAGTCTTCCGGTCACGCCCTTGCCGTTCATGATCACGGCATCCTCGCCGACTCTGCAGGCTCTTCCAGCCCTAATTCGCGGCCTGGCACCGCTGGTCCACGCGTCGCCATCACGGATCCGCTCGCCGACTTTCGCGACCGCCAACTCTCCAAGCCTCCTGGTCTGGGTCCCAAGTCCGACTTCCCCCCTCGCCAGACCAACCGCACTCCTGGCGCGTTCAACTACATCAGCAACGCCCCCTATCGCCCTCCCTTTGTACGTCAAGACAGCGAGGTCTCCTCCACCGACGGCGGCAATGACGGCGACTATGGCGACTTTGACTGGTCCGACGAAGAGGATCTCGATGAAGCAGTGCGCTTCGAAAATGAACAGGCCAAACAGGTTCGAATGGGCCGTCTCAGCCTTTGGAAGATCCTCCACTTCCTCGTCACCACTTTCCTCGGTAACCTCATCGTTGCCGCTTGCCTGTTGGTGCCCGTCATCGTCATTCAGTACGTTTACCGCCGCCACGGTCCCGATGAGGGTCATCGCGATTACGTTGCAGACAACGTCCAGGCCTGGTTCATCTGGGCTGCTTTTAACATTCATGTCGAGTGGTGGCTCCATCTCCTCGTCGAGCTCTTCCCCAAAGCCGTCCTCGGCCTAATTCAGATCGTCTGGGGTCGTCCAAGTCAACGCGTACTTTCGCTCGCTGAGTACTTCAATGCCATCAAGGGCTACATCAAGCTCGTCTGCTACGCTGCACTCTGTTGGGGCTCCTGGGCCATCATCTTCAACTCGATCTACGGCCTCTACAACCACACGCACGCTCGCGACAGTCGCGCTGCTTACCTTTACCGCATCTACCAGGTGATCGAGTTTTTCTTTTTCTTCACCTTGACCATCTGTGCCGAAAAGGTCATCATCAAGCACATTGCAATGTCCTTCCATCGCAGCGCCTACGCTGACCGCATCGCCAAAGTGACCAAGTCGCTCAAGGTGTTTGACTGGCTTCGCGATCACAAGCCCAAACTCAAGTCCCGCGACACCGCCTCTGCCTTTGGTCTGTCTCGCTCCGCCCGGGCTTCTCCCAACGCCAGCGGCACTGCGACCCCCGCCACCGACTTTGCTCTCGATGCCGACAACAAAGGCTCGCGCAACGTCTCCGACTCGAGCAAGAGCTCCTGGCTCAAGAAGCACAGCAAGAAGCGTCCCTCGGATCAGCAAGCTGCTTATACTGGCGTCAACGACCGTGCCATCGACCCTGCCACTGGCAAGCCCGCAGAAGGTCAAGCGCCTGCCCGCGGCGACGGCAAGTCCAACCTCATTGCACGCGCCGCAGCTCGCGGAGGACGCAGGATGCGTGTCACGGCCGGACAAGCCAGCACACTGGCGCGTGTCGCCATGAACGACCCATTCGGTCTTCTTCGCAATGAGACGCTCGGTATCGGCACCGATGTCAACTCCCCCGCCGAAGCCAAGCGTCTGGCTCGTTCCATCTTTGTTGCCTTCCGAGGCACGCACAAGCGCAGCTACCTCATCCCATCTGATTTCGAGCCCGCGTACTCCAACCCCGAAGATGCTCGCGATGCCTTTAGCGTGTTCGACCGCGACGGCAACGGCGACATCTCGCAGACCGAGATCAAGAACACGGTCATGCAGGTGTACAAGGAGCGCCGCTTCCTCAGTCGATCCATGCATGACGTCAACCATGCCGTTGGTCAGCTCGACAGCATCTTTTTGGTCGTGTGCCTCATCATCATCATGTTTGAGGCGCTTGCCATCTTCAACGTCGACATCGGCAAGACGCTCACCACCTTCTACTCGCTCGCCATTGCATTCGCATTCGTCTTCAAGGAGTCGGCCGCCAACGTGTTCGACTCGATCATTTTCATCTTCATTACGCATCCTTTCGACACAGGTGACAGGATCCAGATCGGCGAAGTGGTCCTCGTGGTCAAGCGCATGTCTCTGCTCTCGTGCCTTTTCACCGACTCGCTCAACCAAGACGTCTATATCAGCAACGTCATCCTTTCGGCCACCAGCATCCTCAACATGCGTCGCTCCGGCTACCAGTGGGAGGCCATCACGGCGCAGTTTGACTTCAACACACCTATCGAGAAGCTCGATGCGCTCGAAGAGGACATGATCCACTGGCTTCAGACCGAGCCGGAACGCCTCTTCGTGCCCAGCACCGCCATTGTTCCGCAAAAGATCGAGTACATGCGCAGCATCGAGTGCACTATCGGTATGACGCATGCCGACACGTGGCAGGATTGGGGACGCCGCTTCTATCGCAAAAACGCCTTCTTCTCTGCGTTCGCCTTTTACGCCAAGAAGCACGGCATTCGATACGCCAACCCTGTGCAGCCTATCGTCTATTGGACGGAGGATGCTGCCGCACTCCCGCCGAGCTACGACCCATCGGATCCGCGTTCTTCTGCACCGCGTCGCCAGGACAGTCTTGGCGATGAGGATGACAATGGCTACGTGCTCGATGATTTCAGCCCGTCGCCGTACCCGAGCCCTCAGATTCGCGCTGCTGGCGGCGCGGTTGCCCTGCCGCCTAAGAAGCCCAAATCGTTCATGAACTTTACGCCACCGCCCGACGAGCTCGAACTGGATGCCGTCAACGTGCGCATGCGCAAAGTCAGGCGCGAGGCCAAGAAGTTCGCCAACCAGGGAGGCGACGGTGGCTGAGTTCCGCGCCTCTGTGCCGTCATTGGATTCCTTGTCTCGACAACGCTGCCCTTTAGATTTGCTCTACAACTCATACTGTTCCACTTTGCATGTTTCCTTCTCAATTGCATTTGATTGTCGCCTTCGTACGTTTTAGTTTTGAGCGCTAGAATTCGTCAAGGCGGTCCGACGCTGAAAGTCCTCAGCGAGCGCTTGCGCTACGACCTTGTGAATATCGACCAAGCTTGCGTTGATGGCTGTAAGTGCTTCGTCGAGGGTATCTGCGTCGACGCCTGCGCCTATCGACATGATTTTCTGATCCTGACTCTTCTGCGTGAGCTGGTTCGAGCCAGCCGAGACATTCAGACACGTTACGGAAGCCAGTGCAGGCATGCCGCACATGAGCACTCTCGTAGCGGTCTTCATGCCCGACACGAGCCCAAGGTCGGCTGAACTTGGGTCGAGCAGTACGTGTTTGTCCTTTGCTAGAGATTCAGTCGACGAAGGAATGAGGGCGACGGTTCCGACGACCAGCCCGTACATTTCGATCCCCGCCGAAGCGAGGGCGGTTGACGCGGCGATGCACGCAGCGGCAATACAGGATTCCTCCAATCCGTCCGTTTGGAGCACCATGACATGGATGTCGAGCGACGCTTTGGGCAGCAGATCGAGTCGGAGGGACGGCAGCAGTGCTTGGTGCAGCAGGCTCGAGAGATGCGCGCTTTCGGTCGTCTTTCCCGGCTTCCTTCTCCGGCGGCTCGAAAACGGCGCAAACTTGACCTCGACATTCAGCTCTGCTTTGCCGCTGTACTGCCGCCCCTTCACCTGTCGAGGCCCAAACACGGAGCAGGCGAGCTTCAGGTCACCAATTTCGACGTACGAGCTGCCTGATGCCGAGGGTACGAGGTTTGTCTGCAGGAAGATGGGTCTCAGGTCGGCGTAGGACCGCTTGTCAGGTCGCTGCTGCGATGTGGTTGCGATAGGTGTCGAGGTGGAAGCGCTGGCCGAGGACGAGTTGGTCGACTCGTAGATGGGGACATAGCTAGGCGGACCGTTGACCCTTCTCCTGTCGTATTTCGACATGGTGCTCGTGAAGCTGTAGAATGCTTGTTCTTCGATGGATATGGTGAGAGTGAAGGAAACGAACATCTAGAAGAAAAATCAAGAGCATCAACCAGAAAACTTCACGCGTAGTGGAAGTTGAGCCGATTTTTTCAATGTAAGATCGATCCGCACAACAATATGAAATGCGCGCCAAAAAATTGCGCTCGAGCCTCCACCTCTGCCGAGGCTGAGCGAACGACACACTCATACCGTGCTTCGACCTCGACCACCATCATCAGCCAATTTGAACATCCTCGTCAACCTTTCAGAAATGGACGAGGGAGCGACGGCCTCGGGTGAGGCACCCTCGAGGATCGCTACTACCTCCTCGTTGTCGTCCCAAATCTCTCTGAACAACGTTCCCTGCCGTCCCGCTGACAACTTCGACTGGGAGGCATACACGTCGGCCTATTCAGGCAATGCTCGCGCTCATCGACTGATGTATATTGCAACACACTGTCCACCTCTACGCAGTGTCTGCAGCAAGGCTGCCATCGACTTTCTCAAGGAAAATACGCGAGATGTTGCGGCCTACCAGAAAATGGTCACTGTCCACAACACCGAGCCGGGAACCGGCGATCTCGTTCCAGCATCGCAACGCATCACAGCCGACTCGGAGTGGATCCAGGCGACACAGCAGCGCAACAGCGCTGATCGTGAAAAGCTCGAACTTGAGATGCGCAACTACCAAAACAACCTGATCAAGGAATCGATTCGCATGGCCCACCGAGATCTCGGCGATCACTTTTGGGACACGGGCGACTATCAGGAGGCGCTCAAGTCGTATACCAAGACACGGGACTATTGTTCCACGACGGACCACGTCATCGAGATGTGCATGAACGTTATCGAGGTTTCGTTGCGGCTCGAGAATTGGAGCAACGTTCAGACCTTTGTCAGCAAGGCCGAAGGTGTACTCGAGTCGTACGTGCCTTCCGGGAGTGCTGGAAGCAGGAAGCTGAGCTCGCTCGGCACTTCGAACATTGCCCCTCCCACCAAAGGTGCGTCTACAGCGGGAGCAGATGCGATCGGCGCGCTCTTCCGTGCAGGAGGAAGTGCAGCAGCGCCGACCGCATCAACATCTTCTAGCTCCAACACGCAAGGCGGATCGAGTGGCGAAAGCGCATCTCAGGCAGCGGCGAGGAAGCTCGTTGCCGAGACCGGTGCAAAGCTCCGCGCTGCCGACGCAGTCGCGCTTATGTGTCGAGGTCTGTACAATGCGGCAGCGAAAATTTTGCTCAGCATCGATCCAGCTCACAGCGCCTCGTTTTCGGACATCATTACGCCCTCGGACGTGTCCATCTACGTGGCGCTGTGCAGTTTGGCCACGATGGATCGTGCTGCTCTCAAGACGCAAGTGCTGGAGAGCACCAAGTTCCGTGGCTTCCTCGAACATGAGCCGTACGCCCGCGAGCTGCTGGAGGCATTTAGCTCGGCGCAATTCAAGAGAGTCGGCGAGCTTCTGGACCAGCACCAGACGCGTCACCTTTTGGATCCGTACCTTGCACCACATGTGCAGAATCTGCGCCATATCCTGACCAGGCGAGCGCTGCGACAGTTCATCACCCCGTTTGACCGGATCAGCATCGCGCGTCTGGCTGCAGCGTTTGGGTGGGCGGTCGAGCGGATGACCGAGGAGCTGGTGGCGTGTATCGAGAGGGAAGAGTTTAAGAATTTGCCCGAGAAGGCGACCGAGGTGGGCGATGCACGGATTGACACAATCAGTCGGACGCTTGAGTACAAGACCAAGGATCCGAGAAAGGCGGTGTTTGACTCGGCGGTGGAGCTGGGTGACAAGCAGTGTAGGGAGACGAAGCGATTGCTGTTAAGGATGAAGCTGGTTGAGAATGGCGTGGTTGCCAAGGCCAATCGGTCGTATACGGCTGATGCGTAATTTTGTCGCAGTTGATGTTATCTCAATCTCAATGATGATTGTTCTTACAGTATAAGGTGCATTGTTGAGCCAATGTGCACATGGGTGTGAGAGGCTTCTACTGTACCCTGGAAGTCAAGATACAGACCTCCTGACTGAACGTGCAGTATGTGGAGGCTCAACCCCGTTATCGAGGGCAGGGACAGGAGAATTTTTTGAGGGGCGTTGTGAGATCATGGCTTGCACCTGGCTTAGGTTGCAAAAATTGCCTTGGACCGCGACGAGGACGCGCGGATTTTGTGATCGAAGTGCCTGACACTCCACTTTTGGCCGTAAAGCCACGACGAACCACACAGGCTCAGCTCGAAGCCGACTCGCAACCATCATCCTTTTTCTTCTCTCAACACATTTTCAGCGCTGCTTTCCCTTTCCTTTCGGCGAGCAGATTCAAGCAGCTCAATCATCATCGCCACATCCGACACTGTTCAGCCTTACTCCCTTCAGCAACACCTCGCCACTTGAGATTGACACACAGCCTCTAGCACACAGCAGCATGTCGGACGCACAGCCTCCTAACGGCGAAGACCCCCAGCAGCCTGCTGATCCTTCTCAAGCCGGTCCTTCTTCTTCTTCCAATGCTGTTGCGGCAGACGGCGATGCAAAGATGGCACCCGCTGAGCCCGAGGAAGAGTCACTCGACGCAGAGACCCTCAACGCATCCATCGAAGAGATCCAAACGCGCACGCGCCTGCTCGAAAACGACGTCAAAGTGATGCGTTCGGAACACATGCGTCTGATGCACGAACAGTCGTCCAAGCGCGACATGATCAAGGACAACTCGGACAAGATCAAGCAGAACAAGATGCTGCCCTACCTCGTCGGTAATGTGGTCGAGATCCTCGACATCGATCCGGATGTCGATGAGGAGTCGGAGGAGGGGGCCAATGTCGACCTGGATGCGAGGAGGAAGGGCAAGTGTGCAGTCATCAAGACGAGTACACGACAAACGATCTTCTTGCCCCTCATTGGCTTGGTGCCTGCGGAAGAGCTCCGCCCTGGTGACCTGATCGGTGTCAACAAGGACAGCTACCTGGTGCTTGACAAGCTACCCGCCGAATACGATTCGCGTGTCAAGGCAATGGAGGTCGACGAACGACCCACCGAGACCTACACAGACATCGGAGGACTAGACAAGCAGATCGAAGAGCTCGTTGAAGCTATCGTGCTGCCCATGCAGCAAGAGCAGAAGTTCAAGAACCTCGGCATTCGACCGCCCAAAGGAGCCCTCATGTACGGCCCCCCCGGTACCGGCAAGACGCTGCTCGCCCGTGCCTGCGCTGCCCAAACCAACGCTTGCTACCTCAAACTCGCAGGCCCATCGCTCGTGCAAATGTTCATTGGCGACGGCGCCAAGCTTGTCCGCGACGCGTTCGAGCTCGCAAAAGAAAAAGCACCCGCCATCATCTTCATCGACGAACTCGACGCAATAGGCACCAAGCGATTCGACTCGCAAAAGAGCGGAGACCGCGAAGTCCAGCGTACCATGCTCGAACTGCTCAACCAGCTCGACGGCTTCTCGTCGGACGAACGCATCAAAGTCATCGCCGCCACCAACAGGATCGACATCCTCGACCCCGCTTTGCTCCGCTCAGGACGTCTGGATAGGAAGATCGAATTCCCCTTGCCCAACGAAGAGGCGAGAGCGCGCATCATGGAGATTCACAGCAGGAAGATGGCGGTCGGTCCGAATGTTAACTTTGAGGAGCTGGCGAGGTCGACGGACGAGATGAACGGCGCGCAGCTGAAGGCGGTTTGTGTTGAGGCGGGCATGATCGCGTTGCGGGAGGGTGCGACGGTGTTGGACCATGAGCATTTCCATGGTGGTATCCAGGAGGTGCAGGCTAAGAAGAAGAACGATCAGTTTTACTTTTCTTAGTTGCAGACGTAGGCGATTGGTTAAAAATGCACCTACTTTCTTCCATCTCAGATTCGCAAAAACGCAGTGTGTGCTCGACGCAGGATGATTAGGTGCGGGTGTAGTTTCAGCGTTGTATAAGCGTGTGTGGTGGTTGGTAGTTTATGCAAGATCGTCCCAGCCGGTCAGATCGTCGTCATCACGTGTAGGTTCGAGCTTGACCGTGGCTTTCACGTCTTGCACGGCGTCTGGGGATGGCTCTTCTTTGATGCCTGACGGTGGCCGCAAAGGGTCGTGCGTTGGCTCTGCTTTGACTTGCGGCGGCGGTGACGCTGTGGATGGGAGTTTGATGGGTGAATGAGGTTCGTCTTTGACTGTCGAGTCTTGTTGATCTGATGCCTCGTGTATCGTTGCTTCGTTTGCTGACGAGGAGGGGCCGACTGCATCCTCGACTGGATCTGCTGCTTCAGTCGACGCGGATTGCGGCTCTCGTACATCATCTGCTTGAGGCTGCGGTGCTTGAGCGCTCAACCGCTTCTGCAGCGCAGCTAACGTCTTTTGCCTGGCCAACCACAATCTTTGCGCCTTCTCCACCGTCAACCCTTCATACTTCGCCACCTCCCTTCCCACCTCACCACCCTGCACCTTCGCTTTCACCTGTGCAATCCTCTGATCGAGATACTGGATCCTCTGCCTGAACTCGTCCACTTCCACACTCGCCATATGCTCCATCAATGCCGCCCGCGCCGCACACTCGATATGCTCAAAACGCACCGGACCCAGCAGCTCCCCACCGTACCACCTACTCACCACAACCAGTACATCCGCCGCGCCCTCCTCCCTCGCTACCTTCAACACTCTATCCCCACCCCACCGCTCGCCATCGTCCTCTTTTTCCTCTTGCAGCGAGAAGTCGTCGGGGCCAGCTAGCCCCGTGCGGCCGCGCTTGAGCTCCAGCACGCGGTAGGCGTACATGTCGTGCGATGACCCTCGTTTGTTAGAGGGCGCGTTGGCGAAATGCGGGGGGAGGAGGTCGGTAGGGACGGTTGGGTGTACGACGCGCGTGAGGTGCGAGAGGAGGGTCGAGATATATGCGGGTGCGGTGGTGGTGAGCGGATAGACGTAGCCGACGAAGAGCGAGTTGCGGTCGACGATCTGAGCAGCGGGGCAGGTGGTGGGCTTGGGCAGGCTGGCGGCGAGCTCAGCGACGGAGGAAGAGGCGGAGGGGCCCTTGCCTAGCCATGCTGTGAGGGAGGGGGTAGAGGCTTGTTGTGCTTTGTGTGAGGATGTGGTCGCAGTACTGCTGGAGATGGAGCCATTGGTGGCAGGCTGTGCTTGAGCAGCTTCCTTGCGACGCCGTACGTCGGCCCATGCAGCCGCTGCTTCGACTTCAGCCTGCACACGCTCTGCTTCCTCGTCGAATGAGTCGTACTCTTCCTCTTTGCCGACGTCGGATACTCTGGCTATTGGTGGATCCGACTTTGGAATCTTTGCTCTTGCTTTCGATTCGTCGCCATGTGACTGGCTGGCTGCTGTCTTTCTAGGTTTCTTGGAGACAGGCTTTTCGTCTTCCTCTTCCGACACCACTGCGTCTACCTCGTCATTGCTGTCCCGTGAGCTCGACTGACGTCGACCACGCTTACTCCGCCTTGTAGACTTAGAAGCTGGCCCTGTTGGTTGCCACTCGTCTGCTGAGTCCTCGTCCTCGTCCACGTCCCCTTCATCGTTGATGTCTCCGTATACAGCACTACCACCATCTGTGTCCTCCGCGTCGACATCTTCTTCAGGATGTGAAGCAGGGTTGCCGGACCGTCTAGACGGACTTTGAGCTTTGGCGGCTGCAGCGAGGATCTGTTGCCGTTCTTCCTCGAGCTCGCGCGCCAATTCGTCGTCCACCGAATCGTTTTCGTCAAAGTCCATTGGTGGACTGACACTTGGTTGCTCATTCTTCCGCCTCGACATGTTGCGGGTAATTAAGGCTACGCTGGTCGAGGTGTACACGTGGTGGTGAGGAAACGACTCAGCATTCGCGAAGAAGGGCTTACAGGACAGCTTGCATGCTGCGAGCGAAGTGGAGGCATGGACCAAAAAATAACACTTTGTTAAGCCGCAATGATCTTGCTTGGACCAAAAATCGGTGAGACGCGTCGTTTCTGAGCGGTTTGATGTTTGGCGTTGATCTTCGACGGTCAAGGCGCGGGAGCAGACCAACACTTTTCCTGACGATTGGCGCGAAAAAGCGCTTTGCTGCAGCTTTTGAGAACAACAGAAGACGAATCGAACCAGGCTGGCTGCAGCTGCACTCTTGGCCCTCTCTTCCTTTACGGCAATCATCACCCCCACTACCTTCCCTTTCCCGACTGCAAGCTTACTCTTCAAACGGACCGCTCATACCACGACTTACGGGCCATTGTCTCTCCTTCACCCGCACTTTGCGCTCGAGCCAAGGACACGCGAGGGTCTAGGCATATTCTCGAATTCTGACCATGGCGGATCCTGATGCCATCTACGCATTGGCACAGCGCATAGAGTCAAGCATCGATGTCGACAAAAGAGTCGCCGCTTTGCACTCGCTGCAGTCCGAGATCGAATCAGCCGGCTATGTCATCGAAGCAGATGTCGTCACTTCGGCCATCAAGGTTGCTCTCAAGCATGCCAATCAGTCTCTCAGCACAGCCTCTCTTTCCTTCATCCCGACCTATGCATCCATGATATACTCCGGCGATGGTACAGAGTCCCATTCCATCCTCAATCACAATGTCCGCATGCTCATCAACTCGGTCAGCCTGCTCGTCATCGAAAAGCTTGGCGATCAAAAGGAGCGCATCAGGGAAGCTGCACGGACAGCACTCATCGAACTCGGCAACGCTGCCTACGCCATCAGTGCTGGCCATCTCGCCACCTCCGGCAAGGGCAAGGAAACAGAGACACCGCTAGGCATCTTTGAGCGCACGCTCCGCGAGGCAGGGCTCGCAGCCAAGTTTGCAAGGATCAGAGAGCAGTCGGTCCTGCTCCTGCCCATCTTACGTCAGAATTGCGAAAAGTATCCCATCAGACCTCTGCTTCCCATCACGGTGGAGCTCTTACTCGATGCCGACGCTACTGTCAGGGAGGGTGCCCGCTCGACCCTGGTAACACTTTTCAGCAGCGCGACCCCCGCCGCCAAAGCTGATCTCAAAAAAGAGCTCGAGAAGCGAGCTGTACGCAAACAGACCGCCGACGCCATCCTCCGCGAAGTACTAGGTGCACCATCAGCACCCTCAGCATCCGTCCTCAGTCCACCCGCCTCTACATCCTTTGCTCCCGCAACACGAAGCCAATCCGCCCCCTCCCAAGGTGCCGACGCTCCAACGCCGACCTCATACACCAAAACATCTTCGGCAACAGTATCACACTCTGCATCGTCTGCAGCGACAATGTCTGCAGCTGCGACGGCCGAAGCCGACGACATCCGTCCAGTCTATATCGCCTCTCGATCCGACTTGGAACGAACGTTTGCGACCATGATGCCCTTCTTCGAGTCAAAAGAATCCGAACACAACTGGCTCAACAGAGAGCAGTCCATGATCAAGATCCGCGGTCTCATCGTCTCGGGCGCCCACCGTCGGTTTGGAGAAGCGTTCTTCGTCAGTCATCTAAAAACGGTTCAAGAGGGCATTCTCAAGTGCGTCGCCAGTTTGCGAACAACGCTATCCATGCACGCCGTCCATCTGGTCCAAGAGTTGGCGATCGAGCTCGGCGACGATCTGGCGCCCTGTGTAGAGGCCTTTCTCATTCATCTCACTGGCATGGCTGGTTTCACAAAGAAGCTCATAGCTAGTGCCACCCAAGAAGCTGCTGCTGCCATTATGGTCAATGTCAGCTTCCGCCCCCTTTACCTCCAACTCATCTGGCAAGGTGTCCAGGACAAGAACGTCGCCAGTCGTACCGCAGCTGCCGAACATCTCTGCACTGTACTCAATCACCACGCAGCGCATCGCAAGCATGCGGTCGAGTCGCATGGCGGCTTGGATTTGCTCGACAAGTGTCTCAGAAAAGGTGTTGGCGATTCGAATCCCGCTGCTAGGACCAAGAGCAGAGAAGCATTTTGGATCTTTCATCGGTACTGGCCCGACCATGCCAATGCCATTTTGAACTCGCTCGACGCGTCCACCAAGAAGCAGGTTGCTGCTTTGGCGCCGGCTGATGTAGAGGAGCAGAAGCCCAAGACGAATGGTGCGCCTGTCCGTGTCAGACCCGGTGGCGCTTCCATGGCGCTCATCCAAGCCAAGAAGGCCGCTGCACTCAAGGTGACACAGGAAAAGGAACGTAAGAAGGCTGAGGATGCCGCGGCTGCACACGAGGCTCGTGTAGCTGCTGCTAGGGTTGCCTTGGCTGAGCGGCAGCAGCTGGAGTTACAGCAGCAGCAAAACCAGCAACAGCTTCAACAGCAAGCATCAGTGGAAGAGTACGCCACCCCAGTTGCAACGCAAAAGAAGAGCACCGGATTCATGCCCACCCGCCATCGTGCTCAACAACAGTCGAGCCATACCGCCAGCCTCAAACCGTCGACCGAGCTGTCGGTCCTCGTCAGTCCTACGGCACACCAGCGAATCGAGGCGGCTATCTCGGTACCTCTCCCGACCAGCCCGACTCCTGTCGCACAAGCACGCGAGCTGCCGCCTCAAGCTCGTGTCGCGAGCTCGTCTCTCTCCCGAACAAGCTCTGAAGCTTCTTCACAGCCTCGCTCGCCTGGCTTGAGTCCGGTTTCTGCCCGCGATCGCGCCATCTCCACTTCGTCGTTCTCCTCACAAGGGTCTGGATCGACGTCGTCGTCTTCGGCTAGGATGCATGCCTCGGCGAGCACGCCTCGGTCGCATCGAACCGCGACGGCAATGACGACGGGTAACGTGCTCGATGCCGACCTGGAGCATCTGAGCATCGACGGCATCGAAGATGGAGACGACACGGCGGACGCAACACAGCAACCTCGCTTCTCGACAGCGCAGCGGGGGAATGGAGCTGGGGAGGATGACACGGTACAGTTCAGCGCTCCAGAGGACGCATCGATGGATCTGATGGGGATGAACTTTAATTCGCCTTTCAAGCTTCCCGCTTCTGCTACCGCCGCCGGAGGGCAGCGTGCAGCCGAAACGCAGTCGATGCTGCTCGAACGGCAGAATGCGCTCGAGTTGCTGCAGCAGACGCCTCAGGGGAAAACGAATAGAACCGTTTCCACGTCGAGTGCTTCGAGCAGTATATCCTCTACGACGCCGGGAACAGCTGTTCGCCGGTCTGGACTGCCGAGACCCGTGTCGATGATGCACTCGCCTTCGCCCTCGCCTCAAGGCATGCAGCCGTTCCCACGCTCAACGTCGAGTCGCGTACTGTCGTCGTCGACATCTTCGCGTCAGACATCGTCTCAGCTGTCGAACGGTAGCAGTGTCTCCGGAACAAGTGTGTTGGAGAACCGTGCGAAGCGGCTCGACCAGCAGGTGGGGGTGTCGCCTTCGCCGGCGAAAGCGAAGCCGGAGGTGTGGTCGTGGATTGCCGCGCTGACCAACGGTACGGCGGATGTGCGGACGTTTAGACGGCTCGCGAGGCTGTCTGCTGAGTTCAAGGTTGATGTGCACTCGGGGAAGGGGGAGGAGGAGGAGGAGGGGGAGGGGGATGAGACAGTGCTGCGGCCTGGACGGTTGGGCAACCGTGCCGAGGCGGGGCAGGGCGACGGTGGGGAGGTGTTCAAGAACGGCATAGAGGCGTGGTTGGATGGCGGGCTGTTCAGTGCGCTTTTGGGGGGACTTAGGCGGTACCTCAGCGTGGAGGGCGTGAGCAGCGAGCTGCAGATGAGCGCGCAGGTTGTCTTGCATCGGGTGGTCGAGTTTCAGTTCCCGCTGTTCAGCGCTACGGCGAAAGAGGGGGAACTGGTCGAGTTACTCCTTGGATCCATTGGCACACTGTCATCCGCTCCGCCCGCATCAACGTCGTCATCGGTAGTAGCCAAGAAAGCAGCACTGCAGGGCTTCGAAACCATCCTCTCGACTTGGGCGACGCTCTGCGATCCCGTGCTCGGGTTCGATGCGCTGCTGTCTTCCCCCTCGCCTCCCGCTTCCGCTTCAGCGATACTGCGTTCAGGGTTTACGCCGCTGCTGGTGCGCTTGCCCGCCGAGCTGGTGCTGGAAGACTTTCTGCCGCGCTTGAAGCCGGTACTCGTCGCAGCGCTGCGTGCGGCTGCTCCGGAAACGCGCTTGACAGGGACGACGCTGTTGAAGAGGGTGAATGACCGTGCGGTGGGCGAGGGGGTGGAGGGGAGTCATGATCGCATCTTCACTGCGTTGGGGCTGGGCGAGGGGGATAGAGCGCTGTGTGATCTGCTCATGTACTACTTCTACAAAAAGTAATGTCACGCCCGGTGGAAGGAAGATGGCGCATTCATTTGTGTGTGACTGTGCATTGCAGTTGTGAACAGCGTCAGAGCGCAATGGAAACAGGCGTCAAAAGCACCGCCGCTTTCCCCTCAGCCTCCTCCCACCGCTTGCGGCACCACTCTACCTGCTCGCGCACCCACGTTGCGCCCTTCCTCTCGCCCTGTATCCGCTCCTCCGCATGCGCGGCGATCCACGCCTCGCTCTGCTCGACGCTCTCCGTCTCTGCGCGCCACTGCCCAATGAGGCCTTTGACGGTCTTGAGCTTGCGTGCGGCGTCGACGGTGCTGCCCTTGGCCACCTGTGCGTGTTCGTGCAACGAGGTCAACGAGGTGAGCAGGGAGGAGGTGGCGGTGTGGAGGGGCGCGAAGAGTGCTGTGTCGACCAGAGTGGTGGTGGAGGTGGTGGGGAGTGTGACGGTAGTGTCGCTTCCGAGGGATGTTGTGCGCCGGTGTGTTGAGGGCGAAGAGGGCGGGGAGAGCGACTCTTCCTGCGCTTCGGTTATCGGTGAGGAGACTAGGTCTGACCAGTTGGCGCTGTGGAAGGGAGCAAACGTGGAGTTTTGGAGGCGACGGTCTAGGTCTCGCAGTTCGCGCAGCTGTGCTTCGCGCTCCATGCTGCATTGGGAGACGAGCTTGAGATAGCGTGCAGCGGCTGATTCGAGGTTGGCTGTATCCTCCCCTCCCTCTGCGCCTCCCTCTATCGATATTTGAGCGGTGGCCGAGAGGCGGGACAACTGCGAGAGAAACGCCTGTGTAGCTTCGAGGGTGTCGGAAATATCTGTCGGCGGGAGATGCGGTACGCTGGTGGTGCTCGACATTGCGGCTGTCGGGTCCTCCAGTCGAGATGCCGAGCGCGGAGGCGAACTCGCCGCAGTGCCATCGTACGCTGAATGCCGAGATACATTTCTCGACATGACCTGGTCTGCCACTCCATCGGCTGCAAAGTCCGGGTCCAGCTCAGCAGCCAGACTGCTCCCCCCTCCTTCCCCACCCATCAACTCAGACGCCAAATCATGCCCCTGCCCCTGCGCCGCCTCCAAATGCAGCCCCTCCAATTCAGCATCCAATCCTAACCCTCTGCCGTGCGCGAATTCGTCTTCGATCATCGTCCCATTCGAAGCGTAGTACGAGTGCTGGAACTGCAACTCGTCGTCATCCTCGTCGTGAGAGTACTGCGGGTGGTGGTGCAGGTCCGCCAGCTCGTCGGCTAGCGAGAAAGCCGGGTCCATCGCGCTACTTGCTGCGAGGTCGATCAGGGCTTGGAAAGGGAGCGTCGGCTCGGAGTGGCTGTGTGCGCGATTGATAGAGATGGACTGGTGTGCTCGATTGGTGTGCCTCGAGCGCTATCTTGCTTGCGGATACAATGTTGCCAGAATGGAGTGCGGAAGCTGGATGACGAGTTGGGAAGTGGAAAAGTGTTGGTCTCGCTCACATGCGCGCCGGAACACGCAGGTTGAAACACCGCTTTGACACGCACACACGGCGAAAAACCCAAAATAATCCCGCCAACGCACGGCTCGCTTCGCTTCTCACCTTCCAAACCCATGGCTTTGCACAACCCCACACTTCATCTTCCAAGGCACAGTCCGTGTCACCACTTCACACGTTCCAAGAACATAATCTGAAGAGGGGAAAACAAGCTGTATGCGTGCGAGCGAGCTAATCGTACAAGTTGCGGTCAAAAGCGGGTAGTAGTCGAGAGAGAGGGTAACCGTAGATCGATGAAGCGATAACGTGGCAGCGTTGTGCGGAGGAAAGGCCATCACATGGGAGGAATTTCCTTCTCCGGATCCAATGCAAAGTAAGGATGCTTCAGCGCTTCCGACACTTTGATCCGCTTGCCCGCATCAAACTCGAGCAACTTGCGGATCAAGTCCAAAAACCTGCTGTTGTGCTTGGCGTACTGCGGCTGTGATGCCGGCGTGACGATGAGATCCTGCAACCTCTTCATCTGCTTGACGTATTTGCGACTGTCCTTGCTTGTCTCAGGCACGGGATACTTGAGTGCACCGTGCTTGAAGTACTCTGGCTTGTACGTTTCCGCTTTACGTCTGTAGTCGTCTGGCATCTTGCCCAACACGGCTTCCATCATTGCCAGATGCTCGAGGTTGTCGTGCGTCTGGAACAATGCATCTCCCGTGAAGAACTCGACTAGAATGCAACCGATCGACCACACGTCGCACGGGAAGGACCAGCCCATGGACAGGATAATCTCTGGCGCTCGGTAGTGCCGTGTCGACACGACGGAAGAGTGAAACTCGTCGTTGAACGTCGCAGAGCCAAAGTCGATGAGTCGGATCTCGGTGTTGTGCAGCACATGCTTCCTCTTGGCGTTCTGTCTTCTGGATGTTGCCACAATGGAATGCTCGCTGCTAACAAGCAAAATGTTTTCGGGCTTGAGATCGGTGTGCACCAGATTCAGTCGATGCAAAAAGGCAACGCTCTGCATGAGCTGCTTGGCAAATTGCCAGATATGCAGTGGAGGGAATGGCTGAAACTTGTTCTCCTTGAGGAAGTCAAACACGCTCTTGCCGAGCAGCTCCGAGACGATGCAGACGTGGTTCTTAAAGTTGAAGGTTTCGAGCAGGTGGATGCACTTGTTCTCGTTGCTCGGGTCGTTTTCGCGCAAGGTTCGCAGCACGCGGATCTCGATCTGACTCGCATCGCGGTACTTTTGTACCGCGCGAATGATCTTGATGGCGACGTACTTTCGTAGCTTCTTGTCGTAGCATTCGACCACTTTGCCGAACGTGCCTTGACCTAGCAGCCGTAGAATCTTGTATCGGCTCGTGACGTAGTCACCCTGGTTGACAATGAAATGGCCTTGGTCGTCGTCGACGGGCCCGTTGTTGGCGGCGGCCGCGGCAACGTACGAAGCCGAGCTGGCATATGAGTCGCGTGTGCTGGCAGTGCCCTCGTAGCCCGGATGTGCGTGTGCAAAGGCGGCGTTCGTGGCTGCTGGATCGTAGCGTGCTGCATAGTCAAGAGCACCTGACCCTGCAGGGTAGCCTCCACGATAGTTGGGTTGTACTCTTGCCTGGACTAGTTCGGGCGCATGTCGTTTGGCCTGCACCAGACCTGCTGCGCCCGAAGCTGCGAGGTGGGCGGCTGTAGCGGCACCGTTGGGATCGTAGGCGGCACCGGCAGCTAGCGCATCATCTGGCTTGACAGGATGGCTTCGTTTGCGTCGTTTGGGAATGGGAGCTTCACCAGGCACGCCATGAAGACCCGAATGCGGTGCTGGAGCGATGAGGTCGGCGTCGTGGGGCAGCATGTTGAGATGCGCACCGGCGAGGCGGGCATTGGAGCCGTTGTCCTGCGCCTTGCGTTTTCCCTTGGCGAGATGTGCGTTGGCATCGTATCGCGGATCGGCTGCGGAACCAGACGCGTAGCCGTGGAGTGTGGAAGTGTAGGGCGCGCCAGCCGCATGGCCATTCAGGTGTGCATAGTTATTGACGAGATGCGGATCGCGTGCGGACTGGACGCTGAGCGGGTTGGTTGGAGGAGGCGTGTCGTCGTCGATGACAAACACTTCCTGAACTTTGCCTCCGATAAGCTCGTTGACTCTTTGGAAGCCCGAAGCGGGTTTGAGGGGTCTGCTTCCGCTTGCTGCCGACATGGTGGAAGAAGAGGAAGCGTTGTTGTACGGGTATTGCTGTTGATGTTGATGCGCGGGCGGTATTGGATGCTGGTGTGCGAGCATACTGGAATCGGAGGGATTGATGGGTTGGAGGGACAAGGGAGCGAGGCCGATGAGCTCGTCGGGTATTGTCCTCTGCTTCTTGGCGCGGGGTACGACCGTAGCCATGGAGGGTTGTCGCGCCACAACAACGGTGACTACCGACGCCAGAACGAGTTGCCAAAGAAGGAAGCGCGGAAAGAGAAGATGCGGAAGACCAGGTGCTGATCAGATTCGGTTTCCTTCCTGATGACGGTCGCCCACTCGGGCCAAGTGGAGGTGGGTGCGTGGTGGATAAGGCTGGTCGGTATTGAGTAGAAGAGGGAGGATAGATCCGTGATGAGATATCGCCGTAGCGTCTTGAGCAAGATGTAGCGAATGAACGAGTAGAGTGCTAGAGGGATGATGGCAGTTGTGCTAAAATAGCCGCCGGGTCCGTCCAGAGATACGCGTGTGTTGCGCGCCACAGATAGGATTTGCGAGGACAGTGACGTTGATAGTTGCGGCGGAGCGAATCCCAGCGAGATACTGTTGCGCGGAGAGTATATGAGGAGCGGAAGAAGGATGTGATGGTGGAGAAGCTCTTGACACGACGGCGACGACAACGACGACAATCGAAGATGAGCCAAAGCAGCGAGCGACGAGGAGGGTCGATGCGTCAAAATCCGGAGTTGGCTCGAGTCGAAAATTGTGTGGCAGCTCAGCGCAGTATCCAACGCGTTGGCATAGTAAAAAAAAGGAGAGGAAAGCCAAAGTAAAAGAACAACCAGAGTGGAGCACATTCAAGGCATTTCGGCGGCCAGACACAGCCAAGCCAGTCCAGCTCAGCTCAATACAGTCAGACACAAACGCATCTCTCCGTGTTCACAACGCCGTGCAACGAGAAGCACGCGATCACGGAGCAACAGCCAGACAGAAGGGAGGGAGCCAGTCAAGACGGGCTTCTGCAAGTGAGCTTACGGCCAAGCGAGCGAGCAAAGTGAGCGTATGCTGAGCGTGGCCAAGGCGTCACCAGGCCAAATTAGACAACCGTTTGGACCGCCACGGAGGAGGGCGCGCATTTCTCCTGCCTTCACCATCAACACAAGAAGAGAGCGGCAAGCAAGTTAGAAGCGACGACGCGTTTACGACAGCGGCCTTGTCCCAGTATTGGGCCGTGAAGCTCTGCCATAACCATGCACACGCTCACAAGCTAGAGAGAGAGGCGAACGAGGATTTAAGCTTCAGGGACCGGTCACAGTGACGTGAGAAGAGGTCTGCAGCACTGTGTGCTCCAGTGCGCGGCGGAACAGCGTCGGCGCGGCCGCAGACAACGTGCTTGCTGCATTTGAATTCGCTTTGGGAATAAAGATTGCTTATTTCAAGTGGTTTTGAAAGCGCCTTTGACCCCAAATGTTTCGGCGACTACAGAGTATGACAGACGACGAGCTGGTGACGGCGTCTGCAGCTTTGTTTGCCGCTGCTCGTCGACGCCATTCGTTGCTCGCAGCCATCCGTTGGCCTCGACTGCGACGCAGAGTGATGTCGGCAACAGCAGCATCAACGCACGCAAGGCTCTCGAGCTCGACCGCAAACTTGGTGCTTTGCAGGGAGAGCAAAGAGGGACACATCCGATAAGCAAACCGACGTCGATCGGCCCTCCCTATGGCCAGCTGATCGAAGCACCGGAGAATTCGGTGTTTTTGTTAGACTGTCAAAGAGTTTGTCACGTGCGATCGAAGGTTCTTCTTCCCGATAATCTAGTGTTGCTCGTGCGGGATCGGCTGAGTCTGAGTGTGCGGAATCTTGTGTTGCTTTGAGCTTTTTGGCTTCCTCTCTTCCTCACCTCAACCCTTTTTCGCCCTTCCTCGTTTGTTCTTGTCTCCGCACAACCATCATCATCGCCTCACTCTGCTCCATCGATACCCACAATTGCTAAGACGAAGCCTGTGCCCCATCATCGACCCAGCCACGGTTGCACCCTTCGACCTCGGCAGCTGCAAGACACTCGGTCCACTGCATATCCTTGCTCGCCCTCCACCTAACCCTGCATATCATCGCACATTTGCGCATCGTCTCTCTTACCTTCCGCAACCATCTCGGGCTCGATCCTCTCTCAGGTCGCTAGCATCGCTTCAAACGCCCAAGTCGTCTCGCTGACGAGAGCAAATCGCATCCTCACAGTCGCATCGTTTTCGGCAGCGTCTAGGACACCATCAACAGCATGTCGGGCATCTGCAGAAACCGACTAGCAGAAGAGCGCAAGCAGTGGCGCAAAGACCATCCTTTCGTAAGTACCCCGCTAACATCACGCCCGCCGCTTTGATCTCACCCGCTGACCCGTCCGTACCTTGCTCTCGCTTATCTCAACCTCATCACCCGCACCTCTCAGGGCTTCTACGCACGCCCAGCAAAGGCCGCCGATGGTTCGCTCGATCTCATGAATTGGGAAGTCGGTATCCCAGGAAAGGCCAACGTAAGTCGCAGCCCCCTTCGGCTCATAGTCTCGCCCTCGCTTACAGATTCGAGAAAGCTGACGTTGATCCATGACTCATTCTCTACACCGAAATCGCTTCCGGCGTTCTCACTCGCCAGACACCATGGGAAGGTGGCATCTACAAACTCAAGATGATCTTCCCCGAAGAATACCCAAGCAAGCCGCCCAAGTGCAAGTTCGCCCCTCCGCTCTTCCACCCCAACGTATTTCCATCGGGCACTGTCTGCCTCAGCATTCTGGACGAAGACAAGGGCTGGAAGCCTGCCATCACCATCAAGCAGATCCTGCTCGGCATCCAGGACCTACTCAACGATCCCAACCCGCACGACCCTGCCCAGAGCGAGGCATTCACCATGTTCCAAAAGGACGCCACCGCGTATGAGAGGCGTGTCAGGCAGCAGGCCCGCGAGATGGCAGGTGCCGTGTAAAGTAGTTGCGGCACAGAAAGAGAGGAACAAGAACACCTGTTGCACCGTGTATCATCATCAACAGTGTTACGACGACCGAGCGAGGGTGTGGGCGCCGACACACGTTGAGCGGATGGCACGCTTTCGATGAAAAAGACCAGTACACTTTTTGAGGGCGATTCGAGAAGATCGATCGATTCTTTGGTTGAGATGTAACATTTCATTGTGCTCGTTGTACGTTTTGCCGAGATAGCGTCGTGAGGGGCCTAGTCGTCGTCTTCCTTTATCTTGGATGCCTGGCCACGTGCCTCTTCCTGCTGTACCCAGTCTAGCCATGAGCCTTCGTAGTTGCGCACGCTGTTGGCGGTAACGAAGAGGAAGCGAATGTCAGTACCCTCTCTCTCTTCTGTGAGTGTAGGTGCTTGGGATTGTGTGTGACTTACTTCCACCAGCCGTTCTTCTGCGCGTGTTCGAGCGCCTGTTGGGAGCGCTTGCCGCTTCGACAGTAGAAAACGATCTTGTCGTCGTATGCGGGGCGTTGGAAGGCAAAGTCCTTTACAAAGTCGCCGCCGGAGGTGGAGAAGGCTTTTTGGAATTGCGAGAGGGGCACGTTGACGGCGGAGGGGATGATGCCTTGGGCAACCTCGTTGGGTTCGCGCACGTCGATGATGGTGATGTTGCCCGAGGGTGATTCGGTTTCGGGTTTGAGCTCGGCATACTTCACGGGGCCCTTCGACTGCCAGGTGGTGTCTTTGGAGTAGGAGGTGGGTGTGCTGCTAAATGTACGGTTGGAGAGGAAGACGCGGGTGGCGAGAGGTGCGGTCGAGGCGAGCGTGGGAGTGGGGAGCGTGCGGATGGAGGCGAGAGCCGGGAGCATGCGCAGGGTGCGC
The DNA here is from genome assembly GCA_928724755.1 of Sporisorium exsertum. Classification (NCBI taxonomy): domain Eukaryota; kingdom Fungi; phylum Basidiomycota; class Ustilaginomycetes; order Ustilaginales; family Ustilaginaceae; genus Sporisorium; species Sporisorium exsertum. Next base: position 875,937 of record CAKMXK010000035.1, on the reverse strand, counting down.
AGCGGGCGCGCTGTTCGGATGAGCGAACGTGCAGACATGGTTGGAGGCTGAGCGAAGATGATGTGTTGGTGGAAGAGAGGATGGAAGAGATCGACCACGACGATGGCTGGCTGGTGCGCGCGATTTTCTCTGCTTCCGTTTTGCGTGATTCAGTCTTCCAACGCTGATTTCCGCCTTTCCTCCACTTCACGTCGGAATGACTCGCAACACACTGACACCACAACACCCCACTTTTCTCACCGCTATCTTGACACACTCTCGCATCTCATCTGAGTGTTGTTAACATTGTTGATCTGAGCAGCCTAATCGACCAAATGCTACGCCGTTGCTCAGGCATCGCGCAACCGCTTCTCCGTCTGACTCCTCTTGCTCTCCAACGCCGACAACTTGTCCTCCTTGCTCGCATCGTACGCAACGGTGAGCTGGTTGAACGGGTTATCCGGATGCTTCTGGAACTGCTTGTACAGCAAGTCGTGGTATTGCTGCAGTCGCAACCCCTTGTGTTCCTCCTTGATCCTCGGCAGCTCTCTCTCCTTGTACGCCTCGAACGCTGCCTTGAACCTTCTCTCCGGATGTCGCTCAATCTGGCTGGCAGCTGCGCCCTTGCTGGCGTTGTCCGAGCGCTCATTCACAAGCGACATGGCATCCAGCGCGTCGTCGAGATTAGACGCGCTGAAGGAGGCGATGGCACCATCGATGCCAGTAGGCCCACCCGATTTGAGCGCCGACTTCTTCGGTGCGCCCTTGCCCTTGTTGGCTGATTTGACGGGGGCAGTCGGGGTCGAGGCTTCGTCTTGCGCTTCCAGACGTCGTTTCTCTTCGGCTTTGCGTGCAGCTTCGGCTGCTTTGTCCGCCTTTTTTTCCGCTGCCGTCTTGCCCCGTCCGCCGACAGGGTCGTCCCAGCGTGCGGCTTCCTCTGCTTCCGCTCGTGCAGCGGCTTCGGCGGCTTTCTTGTCTTCGTTGGCTGCCTTTTTGGCTCGTCCCGATTCCTTTTTCGCGTTGCCTCCTAGTGAACGACGAGAAAGAAGATGGATGTGAGCGGGCTACTGTGCTGGGTGGTCAGTGGGAGGGAGGAGACGTACCTTTCGCCGGCATGTTGAGTGTGAGCTTCGCGGAGTGTGCTGGAGTAGGTGGTTGTGGTGGTCGTGGGTTGGAAGGAAGGAAAGGTGTGCTCCGTGCCTCGATCACGTCCGATCAACATTTTCGAAGCTGCGCGGTGCCGCGTTCTTTTTTTTTTTCCCTCCACCTACGAGAGCTTTCGGCCTCTAACGTTTACCTCTCACAAATCTCACCCAAGTCTCATACTCTATGTCAAGCATCGCCAAACCAGAGGAACGACTAGATTGCTTCGCTGTCTACTGCTCCTCCTCCTCAAACCCGCCATTCCCGCCCAACGTACCCCTTCCGCCGAAACTGGCATTAAACTTGAGCAACGTGTTGATATCACGCACCCAATCGTCCTCGCCTCGATCCGAGTATTTCTCCCCCGGTCCCACCACGTGTGCTGCCTGGGCCTCATTCAGTGTGGGTAGCGGCTGCTGTTCAGACCACTTGCGACTGACGCAGGGGATGGGGAAGGGGCTCATCGACACTTGCAGGTATTCTCCTGGTTGCAAGAATTTCGATACTCGGCCGTCGACGGTGAGCTCTGCAGGCGAGCGCGAGTCGTCTGAGATCTGTGGCGGTGAATTAGGGTTGAAAGGTCAGAGAAGAGCTGGAGTTGGAATTGTTCAAGCGGCTGGGTGCTTACCTTGAGCTGAATGACCGAGTCGCTGGGAAGCAGGACGGTGCGGAAGCTGAGCGATCGAGGACAGATGGGCGTGAGCACCAGACTCTGTACCGATGGGTGGACGATGGGACCCCCCGCCGAGAGCGAGTAGGCTGTTGAACCTGTAGGCGTGGCGATGATCAACCCGTCCGACTGTTTTGAGCACAAACAAACAAGTCAGCGTTCGTCCGACGTTGCAGCAAACATGGTGAGCAACTTACAATCGCCTGAGTAAGATGCTGGCCATCAACATACGCATCGATTTTGGTCATGTGCGGCTCCCTCCCCCGATGCAGCGTCACCTCGTTCATCAGATGCACATCGTAGCAACCGCCTCCCTGCCTCTGATCCTGAATCTGACAGAACGCCTCGCCGTCGTTCCTGTGACTCGTCTGCCTCAACCGCATTCTCAATAAAAGACTGATATCGCCATCCACCATGTCCTGAATCGCCTCCTTATATCCACTGATATCGTACGGCAACAGAAACCCCAGCGTTCCCATCGAAAAGCTAAGCACCGGCGGCACAGCATCCCGATCGAACAGACTCGACACATGCAGGATCGATCCGTCCCCACCCAGCGTGATCACAAAGTCCGTCTTCTGCGCCAGCAGCGCCTTGTCGGCAGGATCGGCCGAGACGAGCTCCGGATAGCTGCTGGCAAGGTCGCCGTCGTTCGAGTCGATCACTGTGCGCTCGAGGATGATGTTGAGTCGAGGGTAAGAGGAGCGCATGTGGCTGATGATGCGAGACATGGCCTTTGTTGCGCGATGATCGCGTGCCTTTTTGACGATGAGCACGTTGGAGGGCGGCGAGATCCATTCGAAGGTGTGCGTGCCTGCATAGCTGCTGCCGACGCGGGTGGTGATCTTGGATCCGCTTCGGGCAGGGATCACTTTCGAGAGTCGTCCCGCGGGGCCGATGGAAACGTCGACTTTGTCTGGCAAATCGGCGAGCGTCGGTCGAGAGGTCTGAGGTTGCTTTTCAGCAGCGCGCGGGGAGAGGCTGCTTGTGAAGGCTCGGACATTGTGTGTAGCTGCTGCGAGTGGTGGTCGGGTGTGTGCCCTTGGAGATCGTGGTTGCGCGTGCAGCTGTCGAGCTAAGGAAATGGCGGCGATACCCGTTTTTGATGTTTGCAACCCTTTGCTGTGCAGCCGCGAGATGGACTCGGTTGCTGATACAAGGCTTCGGATAGGGATCCTGAGGGGTATTGATGCAGCCATCGCAGCTATCGCCGTATGAGGATGATGGTGAGGCAGGACAAGAACAGAGACTTGCCCGTCTGACACCTCCACCTTTGAAAATCCACCTTCGTGCTTTGAAAATCCAATAATGTTAGGAAGCTCAATTACACACCTATGCAGGTTTAATCGCCCATTTTCAAATTAATCGAGCGATACAAATCGAGATTTGAGATTCGATGGCGGATTCTTGAACCATGCATGCCAAACTGGATGGTCTGCTGGTTAGAAACCATTGAAGCTCCAACCCGAATGTTGCAGCATAGCGTTGGGCTGCCAAGACCGAGCTCGGCGCTGCTTGTTGGCAGAAGCAAGGGTCGCTTTGCAAGAGTCGCAATCTCAAAATCCGTTTTGCGGTTTGCGCCGCTTGTTTCCGTCTGCGCTGCTGTTGCTGCACGGCAAAGAGAAGACGCTTGCCACAGATGGCTTGCGTGATCTCCCTCGTGGCGGAAGACGTTTCTTCTCGAGAAAATCCCGCTGCCCCGCTGCCCCGCTTCCCCTTCCCCACTCCGTCCATTTCCTCGCTTGTATCTCAATCTTCCATCTGACTCGCTCAGGATGGCGTCTACGACAGCAGCGGCTTCCACGGCTGCTATGGCCATCTCAGAGCGTCGGCTGCTCTGGAAGATCGACCTGCTCCTCATGCCCCTCATGACCATTGCCTACGGATTACAGTTTTACGACAAGGCCATCCTCGCTTCCGCGTCCATCTTTGGCATCCTTAATGACCTCGAGCTTTCCGTCGTCCACCCGGGTCCTCCTAGAACGACCTCGCTCGAGCGATACTCGACCGCGACGTCTGCTTTCTACTGGGGCTACCTCGTGGCCGCCTTACCCATGGCACTCCTCGTCCAGCGTTTCCGCCCCAACGTCTTTCTTGGATGCGCCATCTTGCTTTGGGGTGCCATCGTTATCCTCACCCCGGCCATCGGTAGCTGGAGAGGGCTGATCGCCCAACGCTTCTTCCTGGGTGCTGTTGAGAGCGCCGTCAGTCCCGGCTTTGTGCACATCACTCGATTGTGGTACAAGAGGTCTGAACAGCCGCTGAGGTTGGGCGTCTGGTACTCTGCCACGGGACTGTTCTCCATCTTCTCGGGTCTGGTCAACTATGGGTTGGGCAAAGCGGGTAGTAAGCCAGGTGCCAAGTTGCCCGCCTGGAAGTACATGTTCCTGTTTGCCGGCAGTCTCACCATCGTGTTTGGTGGCGTGATGTTGCTGCTCTTGCCGTCATCGCCCATCGGTGATGCTCTGCTCAAGATTCCCGGATACAACCGCTTCTCTCCCGAAGAAAAGAGCTTGGCGGCGGGTCGTGTGCGTACCAACATCACAGGCGAGATGGACGAGGACGACGCTTCCACTCTGCGCGCAAGCTCGACGCACGAACGCAAGCGAGATGTGCTCGATGGCGACGAGTCCACTTCCCCCGCAGAGGGCGGTATCGCCGATGAGGCGCCTGCTACCCCACTGCCCACGAGCGGCCTCAAGGATAAACTGGCCTCGCTTAACGTGTCTGCCTCGACGTCTGGCGTGCGTCAACGCTGGAACGTCGTTCAAATCAAGGAGGCCTTCCTGGACTACAAGATCTATATCTTCTTCCTCCAGGCCATCAGCATCTACATCTGCAACGGTGGCGTCACCGCATTCGGCGCCTACATCATCAAATCGTTCGGCTACTCTTCGATTCGATCCATCATCCTGCAGACACCCGGTGGCGCTACCACAGCTATCTCGATCTACATTTCCACCATCATCGTGCTCAAGGTGAAAAACTCGCGCTCCATCTTGCTCATCCTCACGTGTCTGCCCGTGATTGCAGGTGCAGCCATGATCTGGAAAGGCAACTGGAGCAATCGAGCCGTTCCACTGGCGGGATACTATCTGCTGCCCATCTTCGGCGCGCCGTTTGTGCTGATGCTCTCGCTGAGCACCGCCAACGTGGCTGGTGCGACCAAGCAGTCGGTCACGTCGGCGTTTGTGTTTGCTGGATACAACGTAGGCAATATCATTGCTCCGTATCTCACGTTGGCCTCAGAAGCGCCCATTCACTATCGTACGACGTTTGTTGCTATTATCAGCTGCATGGCGATTACGATTGTGTTGACCTTGTTGCTGGATGCGGGACTGTGGTGGCAGAACCGAAGCAGGAGACAGGCGCGGGAGAGCGAGGGGAAGAGCAAGGACCAAGTGGATGAAGTCAAGAAGAGGGCCATTCTGGAGGATTGGACCGATTGGCAGAATCCGTACTTTGAATATGCTTTTTGAGATATGGCAAAGGATTTTCACAATGCGATCGTTTTGATCTTCCAACAGTCTTTGCGAGAGCGCCTAAGTCCGGATGATGAGAGGAGTGTACTCATGAGATGTTGGCATCCTTGAGGGGGCGGCATTTCGGAAATCGGCGAAAAGCAATGCGGGAGCGTGAATCAAATGCAGGGTCCAATCTTGACGTTCGACTTACTTTTCTCCTCATGACAACTCGATGATCCCGCTCATATACACAGCGTCGAATCGCTTCCGCTTCCGCAACAGAAACCTCCATGTCATCGACGGCCTGCGACACCCGAAACGCCCCTTAGATGCCCCTTTCCTCCGCTCAAACACCATCTTCTCTACATGGGCACTCCGCAATAGATCCGCCTCACGATGAACCGAGTATTACGAGAACTACACGGCTTGCACACAGTGATAGAGACAGAACACTCCACGCTACACAAATACGTCGTGTCTCTGGAGTACCATCTCTGGGACGCCCATCCTCGGCCAGATAAGGACGATACGAATAGAAATGCTGCAACGCCGAGCGAGAAGCGGAGGAAGTTGGGTTCGCTGCGAGGAATGCTGATCGTCACCGTCGGGAGCAACAATGCGTGGTGGAGCCTCAGCGTCGAAGGGGAGGCGCTTCAAGCGCTCGTCTCTTCCGTTGGAGATGCGGCCTCTGCCTCTGTCGCCACCACGGACGCTGCCGAGCTCACCGAAGAACAATGCCAACCCTTCGCAGACAAGATGCGCGACGCATTCAGACGACAGAGCCTCATGGTCGGCGTCTCAAAATCCGCTCCAAACGAAGCACACTCATGGCCATCTATCAAGCTCTACATCGACCCGGAAAACGATCCCATACAACTCAAGCTCGATCGCCTTACCGATAGACTCGCTCTTGTGCAGTGTACAAGCATTGTGCTGCGGAACACGCCCTATGCTCCCTCCATCACAACGGCACTCAACTCAGCTACGGACGACAGCGAGAGCGTACCCATAGCCGAAATGCACGCCCTACAGCGTAAACTAGAAGCAGCACAGCAAGCGTTGCGCGAAGAGAGGCACAAGTACCGCTCGTTGCTCGCTGCGCCTTCTGCGGCCAACGCGCGTGCGGGGAGAAGACCCGTGGTAGGGCTTGGGCCATCGGGGCTGGCAGGTGCATCGCAGAGGTCGCAGATGGCATCGCAAACGCCGTCTTCGCCTTCGACGAGTGAGAGGAGCAAGTCCCGGTTGCCAAGCAGTAGTAGTTCAGGTGGACTTGGTTCGGACGACTTTACCTTATCGAGTGATGTTCCGGAGAGGGCGTCTCAGAGAGCGCTTTCGCTGGTCAATCCGACGAGGGTGAAGAGGGCGAATCCTGGCGAGAACGATGGCTTTGTCGGTGACGATGATGACGAGGACTAGGGCAGAGATGGACTTGCATCGATTTTTCGTGCCTTTTTTTTATTTTTTTTATTTTTTATTCTAGCACATTTTCCGCTTTGTTTTCTGGCAAAATTCGATTTTTGAGCGTCGAAAGGAAAGTTTTTGGCTCCACATTCGTCTCTCTCATCAACGGCTTCTGCATTCTCATCAAAACCACCATCTCGACACTCAGACATCTACCACCCATGTCGGCACCACCAGGGCGATCGGCCACAGTCACATCACTCAGTGGGCGCGTGAATGCGCTCAAGTTTATGCAACGTGCCTCTCCCGCCTCCATCCCAACCAAACCCACCGCTTCCTCATCCCGAACCCCCCTCGCCTCTCCTTCCCCCGCAAGCGCTACTGTTTCGCCGGCACCCTCTACCCCCGGCTCGCCGTTCGGAGGCGCAGCAGACGAAGAGCAGTGGGCACTGTCTCCTGCTGCGATTGCAAAGCTTCGCGCCAAAGCTTCGAGAGGGAGTGAAAAGGTGAAGAGCGAGGTGGGGAGAGGTCCGGCGATCTCGCAGGAGGCTGGATTTGACGCTTGGCTGATTACGCGCGAGAAGGAGGAGCCAGAAGCATCAGGGCAGAGCAAAGCGAGTCAGAGGCAGACTTTTGGCAAACTTGGTAAGCAGAAGCAAGAGGGCGACGACGAAGAGCAGGATTCTAAGAAGCGATCAAGGGACTCGAACGAGGAGGACGAAGGTCTAGAGCCGGAAATCGAATCGGAAGAGAGCGAGCAGGAAAAGCCAAAAGGTTTCGTCAAGCCTGGATCACTCTCCAAGAGCAAAAACAAGAAGAGCGATAAGAAGCAGCACCAATCTCCCTCAGCCAAAAAAGCCAAGAAGAACGGCGCAGGCAAGGACCAAGACAAGGTCGTGTTTGCCCGCAAACGAGGTGGAAAACTGGGCATCTCTGGCGGCGGTCGATAGAGCAACATGTCGACCCCACGCAAAGCCGACTTGGGTCTAGGTGGACACGACACGGTGGAGTTCGAAAAAGTCCTCTGGCGCAAACAGCCGTTCGCAGACAACTTTGTACCGCCGACGTTCCTCTCCGACCTTCGGACCAACTCGCAGGTCGTCCTCCCCACCTTCACAGAGCTGGTCGCTGCATCGCTGCGAATCTCGACGCGCTTTCTGTGCGTCTGCCTGTTCGCGCTGCTGTTCGTGCATCTGTACTTGGGCACGATCGACGCCGAACTCCTGCTGGTCGGTGCCACCCTCATCTTTTGCCTCACAACCATGCTTACCGGGGGAGCTACACATGGAGCGGAAAACGGCAAGGGTAGGAAGAAGGCGGTGAGTGGAGTGCTGAGCAAGACGATCATGGCGCTGGTGCTGCTAGCCGTATCGCCCGTTTTGCGCACACTCACGGAATCGACCACGTCCGACAGCATCTGGGCGCTCGCCGTCGCCCTCTTCGCTCTGCATCTCACGCTTGCCGACTATACGGCCTCCAAAGCAAAACGGCTGAGCTCAACGCTCTCGTTCAATGCGGCCATCTCTGCGAGTGTCGTGCTGGCCTCGCGGCTGGGCACGGATAGCGAGTGCTTTACGCTTCTCGTGCTGGCGGTGCTGCTGTTTGCTCCCACCAGTAATCATCAGGAAGAGGGGAGCGGCAGGAGAGGAGTGGTGGTTTTTGCGGGGGTGTACGCCGGGTGTATGGTCGCTGCGGCGTTGTGCGGCGGAGCGGGCGAGTGGTGGTGGATGGCGGTGGTGGTGTGGGTGAATGTGGTGGTGGTGTTTGTGTCGGTTGTGTGTCCGTGGTGGATCGTGCAGGCGCAGCGGTGGAAGATGGAGATTAAGGGGCCTTGGGATCCTGCAGAACCTTTGTTGTCTTCCGCCTCACACATGTAGCATCTATCACACGCAAGTACTATCACACCAGAATACTGGGAAGACCGTTCTGCTTCACCACGCAACAAGATTGCCCGCCGAATCACGCACTTGAATGGCGTCGTAGTCGAGCGTCGACCAGAACTCCTCGCCTTGCTCCGCCTCTTCCTGCGTCTGCTGCTGCGGATCTGTTGCCACTTGGATCTTCGCCGTTGCACGCGCCTCGTGTCTGCGCGCCTGCTCCGCGCGCCATTCGCACCCTTGCATCCACTCGCACGTCCAGCAGCGTCTGGTCTGGTCCGGGCCTACACCCACCAGGGCACGTTGACCTTTCCACATACTGATGGCTTGGCGAAGGTGCGCGTCGAGGGCTGCAGGGTCGTGCGAGAATGTTACTGTTCCGATTATGGAGGAGTCAGTTTGCTGGGTGGGTGGGGAGGAGGAGGCGGTGTTTTGACGAGGCGTGGTAGGTGAGGGAGGGGTGAGCGTTTGCTGGATGGCTTGTTGCGTTTCGTTTCTGCCTTGCAGGGCGTCGAGGGATTGCTTTTGCGTTTCGTCGTCGGGCTCGATCGGCGCGACCTCGTCATCTGATGCGTGCTCTGCCGCTGGCTGAGGTTCGCTGTTCGCTCCGACGGCGCTGTCGAGAGTAGACTGCCGCGCCTCCTCCTCAGCCGCTGCCGCCACCTTCTTCCGCTTCCGCCGTTTCCGCTGCACCTGCCGCCGGTACGTCAATGCAAGTGTATCCTGTATCACACCTCCCTTACTCCCACGCCCCGCATCCTCCACCAACTCTCTCAACCCAGCCTCCAACAACAACCGCACATGATGCAGCGTACACACATCCGCATTGTTGTGCGCCACAAACAGCGCCAGATCAGTGCCCCAGCTCTCGCACAGCGGTCGGGCGTCGCGGAGGAAGGAGGTGGAGAGCGGTTGGTGTGGGTCCAGATCGAGTGCGCTGAATGTGTGTGTCCAGTCCATGCGGGTTGCGTTTGGGTCGAATGATGGGGAAGACGTGGTGGGCGGGGAAGATGAGAGTGCGCCGAGAAGTAGACCGTCCAGGAGACGTTTGTAGGTCATGCACTGCATGCGGGCGCTGTACTGGTCTTGGGGAGCTGGGAGCCAGGACGAGATTCGGGTTTTGGTGTCGGATAGGAAGTAGGCCCATCCCGGTTCGCTTTTGGGTTCGGTTGATGGTGTGCTCTGAGGTTGCGAGGAGCTGAAGAAAGCGGTTAGGGGTCGAGTAGTGTCGCCGCCCGCCTTAGGTTTCTTGGGGCTGGAAGTGGTCTTACGCAGGTGATGCTTCCTCCACTCTTCCTGACTTGCCCATGTATTGCTTTGGTCTTGCCCGGGATCCGTATCGACGGTGCGCTTCTCAATCTCGTCAACCACACCCATCACCAGCACCCCCTGAATCCACCCATACACAGGCACCTCCCTCACACACTTACTCTCCCTCGCCTTCCCCCTCCCAGGCCGCATCTGAACCAGGCCCATTACATCACACCACAGATTCAACAGCCTCAACGCCCACACATCCTCCCTCGTCTTTGTCTCCACCACCACCTGTACCGGTGCCACCTCCCGCTCCAGCACGGTATGCACCGCTTTGCCCGCCTGCAGCGTGCTCTCCTTCTGTGCGACAAGCTGCGGTGCTGCAGCAAGCGTGTGGCCGGCTTCGGTGGTGATTGTGGCGGGGCGTTGGGAAGGGGGTAGGTGGGAGAGGGCGAGGATGCCGTATTGGTAGTTGTACTCGCACCAGGAGGGGGCGACGAGGTCCGAGACGGAGAGGTAGCCTTTGCGCGCAAAGTGGTCGGGGAGGGAGGTTGGTGCGAGGCGGCGGCGGGGAGTGCTTTTGGATGCGGTGGGGGTGTCGGTCATGTTGAAGGTGAGAAGATGAGCATGTTGGTGAGGTGCCAGGTGGTTGATGGAGGTAGACGAGAGCGATGATGTTGGCGGGAAAAGGGTCCAATGCTCGGCGAAATGAGCGGCGTTCTTTTTCCACTTTTTGTGTCGCTCGACATTCTTCTCATCTCTTCCACCATCCCCTCATCACCACCGTACACGCTCTCACACGATGTCACATCCTCACAACCCCCCGCTCCGCGACCTTCTAACAACCCTCCTCCTACTCACACCACCCCAGCTCTCTCCAACCCAAATCTCACCAGACCTGCACATGCGCCAACGCATGCTCTCCCTGGCCCCACACCCCCCACACGCCCAAGACCTCCCCGAATCCGACACCTTCTCCCTCACCCCTTACCCATCCACATCGGACACCGACCGCAGGGAGTCGCAAAACGCCTTCGTAGCCTGGCTCTCGCGTCCACCCGTCGAACTGTCCATTCCTGCCGTCGATGTGGAAGCAACTGCGAGTAGCTTGTTTGCGAGACGCTTGACCGCCATGCGTATTGTGCAACAGGGTGAGGTGGATCCGATCGATGAGCGCAACTATCAGGTGTTTTGTTGCGATGCATGGCACGGTCAGAAGCGGCTGCTGGTTAGGTTCCCGGCGGGTGAGGAAGGTGAGGATGGGTTGTGTATGGTGGTAATTGTGGGTGACGGGGGTGAGATGCGGTTGGATAATTTGTTTGTGACTGAGCTGGATGTGGTGCAGGAGAGGGGACTTCATCGCTGGACAGCGCAGTGTTCGGCGGCGCGAGGGCCGGAGATGTATAGGGATCAAGAAGAGGAGGAGGATCAGGGAGCAGAGTATATCAACGATGCCGACGACTTTTGGGCTGGCTTCTCTGATGAAGAAGAGGATGCTGGCAAGGTAGATGTGGAACCGACAGGTGCTCTTGCGGCTACTGGGGATGTAGAGCGTGAAGCTGAGACGACAGATCAAGAAGCGGCGATCAGGGACATCATTCGGGGTGCCTACACTCTGCATCGCTCGATACGACCACCCTATAACAACTCGAACGAGGATTTCATTCAACTCGTTCGGTCTGCCATCATGAACACCTAGCCTCACTCTTTTACCACGACTCTTACGGGGACACCAAAAGGCGCAAGAACCATGACATTTGGTCACCAAGCATCAAACCTACCCATCATGGCAAGAATGCAAAGCAGCCCTGCCTCGTCTAAAACATCGGACCTTCCTGATGCGCCACACTAAACCCCCTCGGATCCACGCTCGCATACACCCGCTTCAACTCCTCGAACCATCCATACGACTCAAACACCTTCTGACTTGCGTCCACCTCGTTCAAAAGCAGCGGCAGCCCTACACTCGACGCGTTCTCCTGGGCGAACCTCTTTCTATCTCGTTCCAACTCCTCTGGAAACGCGGTAGATCCCGGGGCGAGCATGTTGGAAAACAGCCAGTGGGCGTAGCTCCGGCCGCGGGGTGGGGAGAGGGCGTTGCCGCCGGCGAGGTAGCCTGCGTCGATCTGGTGGGTTCGGACCGGGGTGATGGAGAGGAATGCTGAGTCCAGGGCTGCCTCGTGTGTGTTGAGGAATGATTGCATATTGGACCATAGCGAGAGGTACGCTGACGATGTGCAACGGGAGGCGTCGGGATAAAGGGAGCCACCGATCCATTTATACGCCTGACTCGCGCTCCATCCTAGCGGCGTCACCTTTGCCGCCTCCCAATAACTCATCGGTCTCACGTCCACCGTTGCGTCCTCGATCTCCAAGAACCCCTTGAACATTATCTCGAACTCGCTCCTTGTGCCTTGGTAGAACAGAAACGTCGTGCCCAGCCACAGCGTTGAGCCGTTATCCTTCAGCCGGCCGACATTCGACAACATTGTCGCTTTCGGATCGTCCTCTGCCTCGGCGACGAATGCTTCGGTGAGCCGGACCATGGTGTCCATTCCGGTGCGAGTGAGGGAGGTGACTGTGCCGCCGAACCAGAGCCTCTCGGTGTTGCGGCCGACGGCGAAAACGCGCAGCGTGTAGCGCGCAACGACGCCGAACCGGCCCCCGCCGCCCTTGATCGCGCGGAGCAGCTGCGGGTCTGTTTCAGCATCTACACAGCGGATCGTCCCATCGACGGCGACGATTTGGGCTGCTACGATGCCGTCGCACGCATATCCGTGGAGCGGGGAGAGGAGGCTCAGGCCGCCACCCAGCAGCAGGCCTGTCCCGACATGCCCAACTCGCCCGCCCAGTGGTGCGACTCCGTGCGGCTCGCACAGCGCGTAGATCTCCTCCCATCGCAACCCGGCTCCCACGTGCACCACTGCTGCGTCAACATCGTACTCAAACGCAGTGAGGAGGGAGAGGTCGATGAGGATGCCAGCGTCGACGCTGTTCCAGCCCGCCATGCCCGTGTGCCCGCCCGCCCGCACCGCGTAGTCCGCCCCGTGCGCGACGATGCTCCGCATAACCGCGGAGATGTGGGCAGCCGTGGTGGGCTGCACGATGCACGTTGGCCGGAGGATGTTGTTGAGAGGGTTGAAGCCGCTCGTTTGCGCGGTTGTGTACGCTGTCTCTGGAGGGGTGAGGATGGTGTTGGCGGGGAGAGTGGCGAGCAGGTCCGCGCAGACGGCAGACGCTGGTGAGACCGCAGAGGGCCCGATGACCGGCTCCACTGCAGCGGTGGCCAAAGTAGGCCCGGTAAAAGCAGCGGCAGACATCGGAGCGAGGAGCGACAGGCGCATTTGCCGCTCACCCTCCTTGCCAGAAGACGCTCCCTTTATATGCTCTCGAAGAGGTCGATGATACGGTAACAAAGCAAAATTCCGCAGGCGTGACAGCTGAGCCCTAATCCCACTAACATGCGGCCCTCGCTCGCTTTCATACCCAAACCTTGACCTTGTTCTTTGTCGCGTGAGGAAACCACTTCGTCCTCCCGGCACAGGCACCTCGTCAAGCTCTGTGTACCCTGACCAAATATTCCCTAAGCGAAACAGCGCAAAGAACGTGGCGAGTCCCGTGTTCAAGCGTTATCTCCCATCCCACTCACAATCACACACACCAGCACAGACCCACATCACCGAGCCTAGGGAGTAAACTGACTGGTTCTGCACGTCTACGACCTCCTCCTCGCATTCGCGCCCGGCGTCGCCACACCCTCCCTATCCCTTCTCGCCAAACTGCTCTCCGGCATCCCCGCCGGCTTCTCCACCGCATCAATCTCCTGCTTCGCCTCCTTCCAATTATCCAGATTCGCCTGCGCAAACTCGCGATGCATCTTGGCAAATTCGAGCATCATCTCCTTCAGATCGCTCACCTTCTGCCTCTGAAATCGATCCAAGTCAGCCTGAATCGCTGTAGTAGCATAATGCAGATCATTGGCGCTGAGCGAGAGGCCTTCTTCGAGCAGAGAGATTTCTTCGCGGAGCTTGGAGATGTTGCTCCGGCGGGAGGCGTCTCGGTCGACGTCCATGACACTTTGGAATGTGTGCGTGATGGCGCCAAGCAGACCGTAGCCTGTCGAGCGTGAGGAGGATCGTTTCGAGGGCGAAGAGGGTGGAGACGTTGCACGTGATCTTGCGCTTCCGGCGCTGTTGACTTCTGTTGTAGATGAAGCAGCAGCGTCGCCAATACCGTTGGTGCCACTACCGCGTCCCGTTGCATTGCTGCTGTTGGCACTCTCTTCTTCCTGTCCACTCGCTCGCCCATAAATCGATGCAGGCGGACGGAAGCCGGATCCCACACCATCGCGAATACCGTTGGCGTCGATGCCGCCACCCGTCACTCGACCAGCGCCACTGACCAACCCAGCTCCACCGCGCTCCAATGCCTCTTCCAGCCGCTTTGCCTCGTTCTCCACGCGCTCGAGCTCTTCGAGCTGCGTCTTTTTGGCCTCGAGCGCATCCTGGGCGAGTTCGTACTGCAGATGCTTGAGATGGCGCCACTTGAGCAGCTTCTGCAGGATAGCAGCAAATTGCGTATACTCGTGCAGAGGCTCGGTGAACTTTTCTTCCCACTGCTTCAGCATCTGACCCGTTGCAATGTAAGCAGCATCCGCAGCTTGACCCGTTCGCTCGATGGCGGTAGCGAGCTGCCCAGACTCGGTGAGCGAAAAGCCGTTGAGAATCGCGCCGAGCTCGGCATAGTCGGTGGATGCCTCCGTCCATCTCCGCATGAGTCGCCGATTCACCTTTTCCATGCTGCCCGAGAGATGGTTGGCAAAGCGATTGGTGAAGGCTTCGGAATCGATAAAGCGCTGATTTGGGTGTCGGAGCGAAGATACCGACGAGGGCAAGGGGAGATGGGCATATGCTGGGCTGGCATGCGGATCAGCTGGGTCTTGTACGGGCGCGCGCAGGTTGTTCTTGGGCAGATGAATGAGAGGAGGCGAAGCGGTGATATCGTTCCAGGAGTAACGACCGTCCAAGAACTTTTGGAGCACCTCGTCGCCGCGAAGCTTGGGATGGTTGTCGCATCGACGCAGGAAGCTCTGAAGCATGCGCTTGCGACGTGCAATGATGGTGGCATCTTCTTTCGCTTTGCTCTGCTTGGCGGCATAGTCGCTGAGCGTATGTTTGGAAGGAATCGGTGCGATAATGATGGTGGGATGCAGTCGAACAAGCGCTTCGCGAAGAGCCTCGAACTCGGAATACCTCCTCTTTGCTTGGGTGGTGCCGTTCTGAATGACGTAGACGATAAAAGACGAGCCGCCGTCTCCTGACTTTTGTGCATCGATGATCTCGATGATGGATGGCGGCGAGGCAAACGTAGCGCGGTGGGTAGAAGATGGGGAGGAAGCACGTTTGGCATTGGGTGGTTGATCAGCCGAGGCTGTTATCTGTGCCCGCGAAGAAGAGCCGGTCCAGCCCTGATTGTCGTCATCCTGTTGAACGCCGTTCGAAGTGGCTGGCTGCGCATCGTTGGTACGGTGGTGCAATGATGAGTGCGAGGATGCTGTTGATGCTTGGTTTGCTCCGGATGGTTTGTTTTCGTCTTCCGGGATCTGGAACGGGTTCATGTCATCATTGTGTCCCGAGCTCATCTTGAGCTGCTGGCAACTGGGTGGCGAGCGTCTTGTGCCAGCTTCGCTTCTGTGCAGCAGAGCTCGATCGTCGAAGATATGAGACTGATCAAGCAGAGTCGCAGGAGGGAGCTGGTGGTACTTGCGCAATCACTGACTGTGCTGAAGCTCGATGGTGTGGGTGTAGTGGGCAGTCGAGAGGTAGGCAAAGGTCAGGATGAGCCCAATGTTGGGGCTGCAAGTCCATGCGAGGAGATGATGTTGGTTAGTAGCTGAGTGGCGATGAGCATGTCGAACGCCGTTTTGGTTGAGACTGACTGACTGCACTGCCCGCCGAGAGAGTCGCTCAGCGCTGCTGCTGCTGCACATGCTCTCGATTTTTCTCGTCTGCCCTGTGCGTCAGCCACAGTCACAGAGTCCAAGACCCGCCGGCAGATGCCAAGCAGGATTTAATTCGAGGCAGATGTTAACTCGGCGGAGACACGCAAGCCGGATTTCCACAAAGATAGTGGGGTCGTCGCCATCAGAGGCCAACAATGCCGACTCCCACCAACTTGCATGCACGGTCGCCATGACAACGCTGGTGGTACTTCTCTTCGCAGGTATATCCTCACTCATATGCCGCGCAGCAGCGTCCAATGGCGTATCTCAGACAAGCAGGTGCATGAGGGTGCGAGTCGGGCAATAGGGCGGGATTGTTTGAGAAAGCAGCGGCTCATCCCTGTTCCAACTCACAGTCTGCACAGTAATTGTTCTCATCCACTGCCTTGTTCGTCCTTCGCTCTTGCCTTTCCGCTCTCCTGCTCGCCGTCCTTCATTTTCGCTTGCTAGCTGAGTCACAGCCCTCAAATCCTGTTGTTCCATCGATCCGCCCGCTTTGGCTTGCGTCCAGCTTTGGCTTAGGGTCACACCGGCTGATGACAACGTTTTGCTTTCCACCGCGATAAAAAGCATTGAAGGCAAGGCAAGGAGAGCTCTCGCCTGTCGTTTGCCCAGGATACGGTGAAATGCTTCAAAAAGCTTAGAAACCGAAACGCTCGAGTGCAAGCCGAGCCCTTTCTGCAGCAGCTGCTTGCTGGTTCTGGAGGTCGGTCCGGCGGGCTTGTTCTTCTACCGAGGCTTGGTGTAAGTTGCTCTGATAATCCTGGTACCACTCGTTAAAGTGCCTGCCATTGATCTCGTGGGAAGGACTACCCGTTCCATCTCTACCTATCGAATAGGGAAGGAAAGGGTCAGCTCTCGTTGGACTCGGCAAGCATCCCTATCGTTGGACACAGGATTTGCTTACCAAATAGATGCTCGTAGAACATTTTGGGAGCTTTATCCATAAGTGAACGACCCTCTGTAAAGGGAAGAGTCGAAGCATGGTCAGCCTTGCATCTCAAAACCCTACAAGAAAGGTCGTATGATCTTTACCTGGAGGCACTTGTCCAACAGATTTGATGAAACTAGCGAGATTTGCTACGAAGTATTTTGCATCATCTGTGCCTGGTCTGTGAAGGATCAACTCGGGCGGCAAGACGGCATCGACGAAGGGAAGGGCCAGGGCTACTGCCATGACGGCAAGGAGGAATTTCTTGATGAACATGATCTGGATTGGATGAGGGGATGCTTGGGATTCCAACCAACCAAAGAGACCCCACTGTACGGCCCCAACTCGCCTTCCCCGAAAGGGTAACGGACCCGAGACGCGCCTAGGCGCGTCTCGGGTCCTTTGGGGTCCAACTCGGCCGAACGACTGCCTTCTGTGCTTCCCCTCAGAACAACTCTTCACGCTTTGGTGGGGTGCGCCAGCCCACTCGCCCTTCCCTGGGGGCGTTAAGAACACAGGTCGTCTGGGCGAAAAAAAAGATGGGAGGTGCATATCCTACGGAAAAGGAACAAGCCACATCCTAGCGAACCGCTGTCAAGGAGCTGAGGATGTACGCTCGCTTGCCTTCGGCACCGCAAAATCCTCAAGTATAACTAACGAACGAACGAATGAGGGGATGCTTCTGGGACGGGATGGGTGCTTTCTCAGACGGATGCGGGTAGAGCAACAGATCCAAAAGCGGTCGAGCTTTTATACTGTACCTCTGACGTTGCTAGAATATTCTGCCTTATGTGCAAACTTTCAATTCTTTCCCAGTCAAGAGCAGCCCGTCGGCTACAATGTCTGCTGGCACTTGCATAACTTGTTGTCGAGTTTGCGGTGGGATAGTTAAGTGGGCTCGATTGTGTTCGTGAAGATCATTCTGAACTAAGCACTTGTGATTGTCTTTGATGCCGAATGAATTGTGTTCACAAGTTTGTTTTACAAGTACAGCCAATACGATGAGCCACTCTTCCACTTTCTCTCCCTCCGTGTTCGCCCGTCCTGTACACTCAGCCCCTCTATAGCGAGTTGCTTTGACCTTTCTCTCTCGGATTAGGATTGTGAAGACGCGACAAGGTATCAATGCAACTAGCCTCAACTGTGAGCCCAAGGAAGTTGTTCTTCACAAACACAATCGAGCCAGTTATGACCACGAAGCACAGCCCACTTAACGTCCCACCACAAACTCGACAACCAAGTTGTGCAAGTACCGGGTGAGTTTCGGCCTCTATTCCAGCAGACAATGAAGCTAGCTGAGGGGCTGCTCTTCACTGGGGGGAGAAAAAACTGAGAGTTTGCACACAAGGCAGAATTCTAGCGACATCAAAGGTATAAAAGCTCGACCGCTTTTGGATCTTTTGCTCTACCCACATCCGTCTGAGAAAGCACCCATCCCGTCCCAGAAGCATCCCCTCATCAAATCCAGATCATGTTCATCAAGAGCCTCATCCTCACCATCGTGGCAGTAGTAGCCCTGGCCCTTCCCTGCGTCGATGCCGTCTTGCCGCCCGAGTTGATCCTTCACAGACCAGGCACAGATAATGCAGAATACTTCGTAGCAAATCTCGCTAGTTTCATCAAATCTGTTGGACAAGTGCCTCCAGGTAAAAATCATATGACTTTCCTTATAGCCTGGGTTTCGAAGGTGCAAGGCTGACCATGCTTCGACTCTTCCCTTTACAGAAGCTCGTACACTTATGGATAAAGCTCCCCAAAGGTACTACCATTATCTATTTGGTAAGCAAATCCTGTGTTCAACGATGCGGGTGCTGGCCAAGTCCGACGAGAGCTGACCCTTGTCTTTCCCATTCGATAGGTCAAACTGGAGTAATTGGTCCTCCCGAAGAGGTCAAGGGCAGCGACTTCAACAAGTGGTTCCAGAGATTAATGGATGAAGAACGCGAAGTCGAGCTAGCAAAACAAGCCCGCCGAGAACCCCCCCCGCGCAAGCTTTTTAGAGGCAAGAAACGTTTAGGAGGGACGTCAGCTCAAGGAGGGACGTCAGCTCGAGGAGGGACCCAGAATTGACGCGTTCGTTTCAGTAGTGACTAAGTTTGTTGAAGCAATTCACCGTATCCTGGGCAAGCGACGGGCGAGACCTTTCCTTGCCTTGCCTTCAATGCTTTTTACCGTTGTGGAAAGCAAAAGGGTTCGTGACCTTGGCTTTACTCGTAAAACAATCTCGTGAACACAATTCATTCGGCCTCAATCGCAAGTGGTTACAGTAATTCAGATGTTCTTCACAAACACAATCGAGCCACTGTACCACTCTCTAGAAATGCAAATTTCGCCGGCCAAAAATCAGTCCGATTTGTTCCTCCCGGTCCTGTACGGAACAGGTTTGCCCAGCGGGGGGAAAAAAATGAGAAAAGGAAAACGAGGAAAATAAAACAAAATATGAAAAGAGGCCTCGGTTTGCAAAGTCGGTGGCGGCGGCGGCAGTCTCCCTGCATCGTCATCGTCACTCCATCGTCATCGTCATTGCTACAAGGGGCAACTATACAGACCCCCCGGAAACAAACCAGAACAACCTCAAATTAGAGACCGCCTCTCAGAGTCAGTGCGCGAAAGAGAGAGAAAGAGAGAGAAAGAGGCAGAAAGAGAGAGATAGGTACTCCCCCGAATCCCCCACCAACCCTACTGAGCTTGCCCCACCGCAGCTTTCGCTCTGCGGCCGCAAAGGACAACCACGAAGCACAACCCACTCAACTGTCCCACCACAAACTCGACAACCAATTTGTGCAAGTGCTGGGTGAGTTTCGGCCTCTATTCCAGCAGTCTTTGAAGCTAGTTGAGGGGCTGCTCTTCGCTGGGGGAAAAAACTGAGAGTTTGCACACACAAGGCAAAAGTCTAGCGACATCAAAGGTATAAAAGCTCGACCCCTTTTGGATCTGTTGTCCACATCCGCCTGACCAAGCACCCTGCCCTTCCCAGAAGTATCCCCTTTTCAAATCCAGATCATGTTCATCAAGAAACTCCTCCTCGCCGTCATGGCAGTAGCCTTGGCCATTCCCTTCGTCGATGCCGGCTGGCTGCCGGAAGACTTGGTGCTTTTCAATCCACACCTGAATACTCGAGTAGACTTCCCATACACATTTGAAGATTTCCACCGACTTGTTGGAGAGCCGCCTGTGGGTAAGGATCCTATGACCCTTCTTATATCCTCAGTTTCGAAGGTACAAGGCTGACCACGCTTCGACTCTTCTGTTCACAGTGGGCCGCGTTTGGGTGGCCGACTTGCCACGGGAGGCCCTCCCACCGGGGTTCAACCCACAGGGAGTAACAATGCCGATCCATGATGCAATGACGGAAGATGCTTACCAAGAATTCAGACGGCATCTGTTTGGTAAGCAAAATCTCTGTTCAATGATGCCGGTGCTGGCCGACTCCAACGAGAGCTGACCCTGATCTTCCCTTCCCTGTTCGGTAGGTCGAGATGGAAGACGTGTTCCTAGACAGATTATCACGGGTCGGTACTTCAACCGGTGGTACGAACGATACAAGACACACCTGAACCAAGCTTGGGAAGACGAACAAGCCCTCCGGGACCAAGCTTGGGAAGACGAACAAGAACTCATGCGCGAGCTAGCACCTCAAGAAGAAACAGCCTCTCAAAGTCGGACGTCAGCTCAAGGAGGGACGTCAGCTCAAGCAGGGACGTCAGCTCAAGCAGGGACGTCAGCTCAAGCAGGGACGTCAGCTCAAGGAGGGACGGCCGCTCAAGGAGGGACCCGGAGACGCTCTCGTTTCCGTGACTGGAGACGCGGTCGTTTCAGTGACTAAGCTTGTTCAAGCATTTCACCGTATCCTGGGCAACGACGGGCGAGGCCTTTCCTGACCTTCAAATGCTTTTTACCGCGGTGGAAAGCAAAAGGGCCCGTGTCCTTCACTGTAAAAGGCTTACTGTGATGGGGGGATCAGTCGGGTAAAGCAAGAGCTGGACTCCTCCGCTCCACCATCAACGTGCGTCATTCTCCATGCCTTCTCGCTGTTTGTAGCACTTTTTAGTTCTCTTTCCATCCCAACATTACCCTTCGCAACTGTTAAGCATGTCATGAAGCACCGGTGTGAAGATCAACTCCGCGCTTGTCCCGCTAGAGTGCTTGGCGTGGTCGGTTCTTGCTCTTTTGCCGAGCAGCAGACATGGAAAAAGAACCAAAGAAGAGAGACGAGGA
The DNA here is from genome assembly GCA_928724755.1 of Sporisorium exsertum. Lineage (NCBI taxonomy): Eukaryota > Fungi > Basidiomycota > Ustilaginomycetes > Ustilaginales > Ustilaginaceae > Sporisorium > Sporisorium exsertum. Next base: position 854,999 of record CAKMXK010000035.1, on the reverse strand, counting down.
GCAACTCGAGTCGCCCCAACGGCAGCCACGCTTGGCCCAAGGACTTTATTTTCGGCCATATGTCATGGGCCGGGCGATGGCCAGCAACTTTTCGTCTGCGGCACGGCGACTTCTCTACGTCTCGAGTAAGCTCAGCGTGTGTCGGTCAAGGAATTGGAGTGTCGGAAAATTAGAGGTGTCCTTGTTTGCCGCTGCACAAGAGCAAGGCCAGTTAGCGCGAATGAGACTGTACCGGCTCAGGAGACCGCTGCACCTGTTTGCCAAAGCTGCTGCACACTCGATGGCAACACTGAATCGTTTGCGAGCTTGACGAATTGACATTGTGCAGGAAGTCACAGGATGCTGATTTTTCCATTCGGGTTTTGGACCTGCCGCTGCAGCTGCTTAATGTACCCTTTGCTCCTCCTTCTCCTCTGCGTGCTAGTCTCAGGAGAGTCCACCTGCGAAACGGGCACCTCAGGTAGCTTCTTTCTCTAACGGAACCGCTGAGTATTCCGCCGTCTTTCTCTTCTCATTGTTGCGCTTGAAGCTCAGTCGGGCCGTGTCTCACTTGGAGGAGCATGGTGAGATGCACTTGGCCTTCCCCTCTGGTGGTGCCAGATATACCCGCGAGAATGATCGGGTGTTGAGAAAGAGGATGTTGCGATTCCGGACCAGCCTCGAGGGTTCTCGTCGTGAGGGCGAAGAGCGCTTGAGCGGCAGCACGCCTGCGTCCGGGGGCTTCTGCCATTTAACTCCACATTTTGTCCGAAAAAAAAATGCCGTGCGAAAGACAAGGAGCCACGCGCGGACCCTTGCCAAGCTTCCAGCTCACCTCAAGCATTCACGCACTCCCTCGTACCCACCATTTCATCCATCACACCTCTCTCGACCAACTGTCGACTACTCTCCCATGAAATAGCTATAACCTTGTTCCATCACCATGCTGTCGACATCACCGGTCAGCGCCAAGTCAATTTTCTTTTTGCTTGGCTTGCTCTACCTACAGGCGCGCACAACCGATGCTGCGATCTCCACCTCGGCCGGCTTCCCTCAGGACGTCTTTGCAAAGCCGGCATTCCAGGTCAACTTTGGTCGCATCGGCAAGGGTGCATCTACATTGCCGATCAAGTACAGCGATGCGCTCAACTTGCTCGAGCAGCAGCAGCAGCAGCATGCCTCTACCCCGTCTCCTTCCACCTCCTCGCAGACCGTCCCACAGCATTCAACCCATATCTCGTCTCTGGCAGTAGCAGAACGTCCGGGCTTTCAATCAAGGCATCAGCAAGGTGATGCACCTCAGACCTTCTTCTGGTCACTTCAGCGAACTTCGCCGGACGAATTCCAGCTGTGCTCTGTCCCCGACTTTTCCCGCACAACCGCCGACAGGCCTTCGTCGAGCCATCCTCCATCCTCCTTTGCCGTCTCTTCGCGGCCAAAGCATGAACTAATTCGTACCGCACAGGCGCTGCTCGAGCCCTTGAAAAAGGTGTGTCTCTATCACACCACCGATTGGTTCACGTACAGCTTCTGCCACGGCCGCGAGATCCGCCAATTCAGACAGCTCGGCGCCCATACCGCCGCACAAAAGGCTTTCAAAGCTGCCGGTGGCGGTGAAGCTGGCAAACAGGCAGCTATTGAAGCAGCGGACAAGATCAGCAAGCAGCTGCACCCTACCGCAGACCCTGAATATCCTGCCTTCATCCTGGGTCGATGGACGCGCCAGAACGAAGACATTCTCGGTGACGATCAGAGTCACCAGCGGCGTCAACAGCAGCCTCTGGTCAGCGAACACGCACCAGACTCGACCGGTGTCGCAGTGGGATCGAAGCGTGGACTGCCGTCTGCGATCAATGCAGCTGGACTAGATCTGGTCGAGGAAGTGCAGTTTGGCGACTGGGACGAGGAGGAGCTCTTTGCAGCTGAAGCAAAGGCTTTGTCGCACTTCAAAGACTCGCAGAACAGCTACAAGAACGCCGTCCAAGCCGCGAGCGATTTCGCTAGCGGCGCAAACGGGCAGTTCTCGCAACGCCGTCGGTATCTTACGCAAAGGTGGACGAACGGCACCATGTGCGACATGAACCATCAACCACGAACTGTTGAGGTGCAGTTCCACTGTTCCAACCGCAAACCGCTCGAGGATCGGATTGTCATGTTTAAGGAGACTACGATCTGCAACTATGTGCTCATCATCGAGACGCCGCGACTGTGCGCCGATCCAGCGTTTGGAACCGAGAAGGAGGAGGCGCCCCTGCCCATCCAGTGTCATGCGGTGGTGCGAGACGATTATGCTGGCCCCACTGTGGGCGATCCGAACCAGGTTCTGCAGCCTCCGCCGACTATCGATGATGGCGCCGGTCCGCAGCGAGCAGGAGGGGAATCAACCAGGTCAGCCAACGATGGGTTGTCCAAGCAGAACGAGGCGACCGCTAGCAATGCAGACGGAGCAGAGGAGGCCACGACGACGTCGCATACGTATGGCGATCCTTCGCGATTCGGCTCGGTGCATGATGACTACTACGACGAGGTTCTGGGTGGACCGGGTGCGATGTACCAACACTTTCAAGATGGGCACGACCATGAGCATGACCACGACCACGACCACGACCACGACCACGACCACGACCACGACCACGACCACGACCACGACCACGACCACGACCACGACCACGACCACGACCACGACCACGACCACGACCACGACCACGATAATTCATACCATCAGCATGCGGAGGGAGAAGAAGAAGAGGAGATCGTGGTCGAGATCGGTATGGACAGAGACGGCAGATTGCAAGTCAACAAGATGAACGACCAGACGGCTGAGGGGAGCAAGGAGACGAGACGCCGCGAACGTGGCAAGAAGCGCAGCGACGACGAGGGCGAAGCGGGGGAGCGGCCGCTGGAGATTCAGCTTGACATTGACGATTTGCTGGCTGTTTTGCGCGGCGAGGAAGGAGGTAGTTGGGAAAAGAAGCTGGCTGACAAGATTTCGCACGTGCTCAACGAGCAGATGCAGCAGCAGCACGATGCATCCTCTTCTACCGTTGAAGATGCCGCCAAGGACAACAAGCAGGGCGAGAAGAAGCAGACACCGGAGGAAGTGGCGAAGCTATACCAACGTCTGCTGTCGACTGTCACTGGTGATACGGGTGCGGGCAAGAAGCAGGAGGCGAAGAAGGGCAGGCAGCCATCGCAGCAGCCGGCACTGCGGATGGAAAAGGTGGGCGATAGTCTGTCGGAGCGCGTTAAGCGCTTTTACGAGGCGAAGGAACGCACAGCTGAGAAGGATACCGGTGGCGAGAAGCGAAAAGCGGATGCTCCGAGAGTGGGTGAGCACCCTGAACTGTGAGTGCGGATGGTCCGATGCATTTGTACCGGGTTTTGTCGTTGCTTCGTGTGTGTGCGTGTGTGCGTCTGAATGGTGTGTGTTTTGCAGGGTTGCTGTGCGAATCGTGAATGAGAAGGTTTATCTACAATACAAAAGAAGAAGCGGGTTTGGGCTGGGCTTCTACACAGCTGCCGAACAGATCTTGCGTTCCATTCGATCGATGCTGTAAGGAGAGTCGCTGTCCCGCAGCTTAGACGTATTTGCCAAAGAAGGGGATCAAGCTCTGAGCGATGGTGAACGAGAAAACCAACTTGGGGCCCACGACGAGCACCTTGGGTGTCAAGCCCTTGAAGAAGGCGCTGAACCCTTCGTTCTTGATCATGTCCTTGATGATCGTAACACCTCCAACCTTGCTTTCGAAGTTAGCGTTCTGGATGCGGGTCTTTACCACGTCCAAGGGGGCGGCGACGGTGATAGACGCGACAGAGCCGCCGATGGACGCGAAGAAGTTTTGGGTCCATGTAGCGTCCGAGTAGTTCTTCAGGCCGAATATGTACTCCTTGGTGAAAGCGGAGCCTCCGAACAGTGCGAAGGAGCCCGGGGCGTTTCGGGCTGCGGTCCAGCCCCAGCCGCGGTAGAGATTCACGTTTTCGTCCGCCAAAATGCGGAGGAAACCACGGGAGCGGAAGGCCTCTGGGTTGGTCTGGCGCTTGATCTTGAGTACGTCCAATGGCAACAGCACGATCTCACCAATCCCCGTCAGCGAGCCCGCGGCGGCAGACATCATGGACTTGCCCGCGCGCTCGCCGAAGAGCGACTCGAACTGCTTCTTGTGGTGCGCGTTGAGGTAGTCGTTGAAGTACGGCTGCCCGCCGAACTTGTAGATTCGCTGCAGCACTTTGTAGCCCGCAGCATAGCCAAGTCCGGGGAACAGAGAGAGAAATTTCGTAGAAACATTGGCGGTCGCCTTGTCCTTGAACACCACCTGATTCATCGAGAGACCAGAGACCTTGTTGGACATGAGTCGTTTGGCGACTGTGTCGACAGGGTGGAAGACAAGCAGCTCGGCGATACCGGAGAGACCGGAACCGAGCAGACGCGCCTGCGCCGATTCGCGCTTGCCGCCAGACGGAGGTGGAGACATGGTGTGAGAGGCTGAAGGGAAGAGGAGGGAGAAGGGCGCGCGGCGGGTATATGGTTGAGGAGGTGAAAGATTACGGAAGGGTCGGGATGCTCTCTCTCTCAACCCAAAAAAAAAGAGGAGCGGAAGATGACCGAGTCAGATTCTGAGTTCTGCTGCAACTGCATCACGCACGAGGCAATTTTCCCCTTCTTGCGTTCGGAAGAACCCTTTTTCGCAATCATCGACAAACCAACTGCTTGCCCGGCTCCTGGCTGCTGTTGCTCCAGATCAAGAAGAAAAAGAAAATGGTCCAAGAAAATCGACGCGGGCATTTTTCTAGGTTTCCGCGTCGCCGCTCCACAACCGGTGCAGAACAACCACGACGAGCCGCGTGATAATCGTTGATTTTGATCTACCTGCTTTGCTGTCCCAAAAATTCCCGATAAGCATCGTTTGCAGCCAAGGCACGGCCGACAACCCGAGCGTGTCCGGTGTTTGGCTTGTGAATGCAATCTCTTCTATCTGCCGATCATATATCGTCACTGTTGACGGATTCTGCCTCTGTGCAGGGTGGACTGTGCATCAGTCGCATGAATAGGTGAATTCGAGCTAAATGAACACGGTGGAGGGAGGATCCGGTTCAGGGTTCGCAGAGTGTGAGCCACGGCCAAGCTCAACTTTGTGTGAGGATCGTGAATCAGATCGGGCGACCTGTCTCACGTGATCGAACAAGAAGTGACTTTTTTCCCTCTTTGGATTGAATTTCCGCAGCGTTGCGAAGAAGTTTCTCAAAACCTCAGAATCCCCGCCTGAGTGACTTTTCGTCCTCACCACCATCTGCAGCAGCCTCGACCTCTTCACTGCGATTGCAACTTCGCACGCTTCGCCGGCTTGGTCGAAAGTGACACAGAGCTAGTAGCATTCCAGGCGAATGTCGACGTGCTCGCTGCAGACCATCGTCAAATCGTAAGTTTCGTGACCACATTCACACCTCCCTCTCTCGTGTCGCATGGAATCGGTCAGGGCTGCAAAGGAGGACACTGGACAGCACCCCAAAACTCGGAGCAGACAAAACACAAAATGATGACAACATCCCATTATCTCAGAGCCTCGTCAGCTATGGGGAACTACCATCCCCGACGACGCGAGGAGTCAAGAGTTACTTAGTCATAGTTACACTGATCTCACCTGTGTTTCTCCGACGCTGTCTATCTTGTGCTTTCGCAAGAAGGACGAGTGGGACTCGGGTGACTGGAGCTCAAGGAGGAGCCGGACGGAGGAAGAAAGAGAGGAATCTACGTTTGCAGACGGGATACGGGCATGTTTGACTGACGCAACGCTTCTTCGCTCCTCTCCGCTTTCGATCCTCACGCTAGATAGACACCATTTGCAATGCAACATGATAACAGCCTTACTTCAGCGTCATCTTCATCCTAGGATATTGCGCACAATCCTTTTGGGAGCTGGAAGAATGAGATGCAAACGAAACACATCTAGCATTTGACAAGAAACTAGGGGAAATGACCAACATCACACCTTCATAAATCTGAACAGACTAGCCAACTTGACAAACCTCCTGCCATTCTTCGCCAAATACTTATCCACCGTCTTGTGCAGCGCGTCCAACTCGCGCTTGTTCACATCCAACATAGCCAGCACTTCATCCTGCCACGCCTTCCCGCTCGCTGTCGTCGTCGCCGAGACTTTCTCACGGATCCTAGAAACGTCGAACAGCGATTCTAGGTATATCAGCTGGTCATACAGCTGTTTATCCCTATAACTCGGCTCGACACGTCCACGGCAGGCGAGGTGCGACCCCACTTGGGCGGTGGCGTCGAGCAGAGCCGCCGATTTAGCGTCGTGGATCGCGAGGCACCTTTTCGCGTACACACTAGCCATGCGCGTACGCGAGCCGCAGTTGGGATCGCTGCACTCGGTCCAACCGGCGTAGTAGCGCTCGACGTACGTGCGCACCGCCAGTTCCAGCTGGATCGCCACCGTGGCAAGCGGCAGCATGCGTTGGCACGCCGGGTTGGTGCAGCGGATGCCCTTTGTCGAGATGGCGTTGCGCTCTTCCGGCGGGGTGTTGGTCGTGTCGCCGAGTGGTACCTTGACGGCAGCAGAGCGGGGTCGGTGAGCAGGGCCGAGGAAGGCGCTGCTCTCGCGACACGAGGGGCAAGTGAGCTTCAGTGGCTCGCACTGTGCGAACCGCACCTCGTCCGGGATCTGCGAGTCGAGCGTTGCAAACTCGCGATCAACACCCCCTCCCCCGACAGCACCCGCCATCGATACATGAGAGTACTTGGCCGGATCCAAACCCAGACACTCAGCCAACCTCGACCGGTCCGTCCCTTCGATGCTCTCGCACAGCCTTTCCACCGGCGGCAGGATTTGCAGCGCCAAGTAGTGCTCGTAGTCGATCTTGAGCTCACTATCCTTCCGCCTCAACTCGTCCGGATGACGCGCCCGCTCCGCCTGCGCCGTCTTGGTGCTCGACGTCCCATCCTCGCCCAGGCAGAAGATGTACGGGATCACATCGCCCATTCTCGCGCTACCACCTCTCGCCTTCATGCGCAGCGCCACCTGCACGTGCGGCTGTGACTTGACATCCGGATAGTCCTCCGGATTCTTACCTAGCCGTTTGTAGATGATGAAGTCGTCCAACGCCACTTGGCCCGTCTTGATCTTGCTCGACATGTCGGAGAGATACTCGTGGATGTGCTCGACGACGAGCTCTGTCGCCTGTCCGGAGAGGATCTGGTCCAGCACATAGTTCGACACGTTCTTGGACAGCGCCGAGTACTCCCGACGCTTCATATCCAGACCCTTGATCTCCGTGCTGCGCTTTCCGTCCTCATCCACCAGCACCGCAGCGTACTTTTTCTTCTGCAACAATAGCATGCGTTCAAACACGCCATCGATGTCGATCTCGAGTAAGCGGTAGCGTTCGTTGACCGACTTCTTGAACTCCTGGCCGATGCGCAGCGCCTCGCGGTACTCGGTTGCGTTGGTGTTGATCATAACACTGTCCGTGTCACCGTAGATCACGTCCAACAGCATCGACTCGGCCAGGTCCTTGGTTGCAGTGAGAATCTCTCGTCCCTTGAACGTCGTGAGCGCCGCCAATGGCCGCGCGTAGAAACGCGAGTTTTCGAAGCCGAGACAGCCGTACATCGAGTTGGCCGTGAGCTTGAGCGCAAGTTGCTTGATGTTCCACTGCATCAGCTGCGAAGGTGTTGCTGTCTTGTCCTTCATCAGCGACTTGACCTGTCGACGACGCGCGACGAGCTGCGCAATGATGCGCGGAAGCACACCTTGCTCGACGTCCGACGACGGGATGTCGGGGATCTTGTCCACGTCGGCCATAGCGTCACCCGTCTCGCCTTCGCCGCCAGCAGCAACACCAGTAGGCGCTGCCACGTCCTCGTCTTCAAGGCCCTGAGTAGGAGGACGTTCCACCGTCGTAAAGTCAATGTTGAACTCTTGAATGATCGACGGATACAGCGAGTTGAAGTCCATCACCAAGATGTACTTGTCCCACAAGCCACGCTTGGGCTCAAAGACGAGACCACCTTTGAATTTGTCCTTCTTGCTGTTCGCAGCGGTCCCCGAAGCAGCCGCACCGGCCACACCAGTCTTAGCACGCGCCTTCGCCTTGAGCTCCGTAGCCTGCTGGATCTGTTTCTTCTCCCACGCCGAAATCTTGTCCGGGCAGATGTACTTTTGTCTATGGAAATCGTGCAGCAAAATGTACTCGTTCCGCTCGGCACGTCCACCATTGAGCGTCTTGTTCCAGCTGTTGCCCGCCAGATTGGTGAGCTGTTTGGTCAGCGGCAGGATCTGCACCTTGGCGGCAATCGCCATCTGGAAGAACGTGTCGACCTCGCAGTGGCGCACAAACGTCATCAGACGCTCGGGCGAAGGCGCGAGCGAGTCGAAGAACGACGCCGTCTCTTCGGGATCAATGTCCTCGCGCTGGATCTTGAGATGCGTTCCGCACATCTCGGTGAGCGACCACGTGGTCGAGGTGATCATCGACTTGCCGTTGTCGGATGCCAAGTCGCACACCAGACGACCGGCGAGGATCTTGAGGTTCATGCCTTGCTTGAGCTTGGGCCACTTCGGACGGCGGAAGCGGCCGACGCGAGACCAGTGGTCGGCACGCAGATCCTTCATGCGGTGCAGCAGCACGTCGAGCGAGACGCCGTTGAACTCGTGTCCGACGATGACGTCCGGGTCGGCATTGTGGATCTGCGCCAGAAGCGCGTTGAGCAGCATGCGCTCGTACTTGAGCGTGTGGATCTTGATCTTGCTCTTGCGCGCCTCGGCCTCAAAGCCAGGCGGGAACATGTTTCCAAGGGGACGAACGGCCGTAAATACGGAGCAGGGCAGCTGTTCCGGCGGCGTGGGGTCCTCGATCTGGTGATCACTCCAAGTGCGTACGCTGACCGCGACGAGCTCCTGCTTGTTCTCTTTGTGGTTGACGACGGTGCGGACGGCTATCGACATCACAGTCAGGGGCGGCGTCTCGCGCGGCGAAGTTGTGTCGGCGTCCGAGACGGGCGAGATGTCCTTGGGATCGTCGATGGTAGCCTCCATCTTGCACCAGGAGATGGGCGTCGAGCCTTCCGCCATACTCGCGTTCGAAATCTTGAGCCAGCTGGGACCAAAGATGCGTCGCTTGACCACCAGCAGCTCAAAGGGCGACGTGTTGGTGCCGAAAGCTTTGCTGAACGTTCTACCCTTGAAGTCAAACGGCAACTGAGGCTCGTCAAAGCCGTAGCGGATCTTCATGTAGTTGGACTCGACAGGTACACCGGCATGCTCGAAAGCGTACTTGCGCGTTACCCATTTCGAGAGGAAACGTTTGATGCCGTGCTTGGCCGAGAGATCCTCGAACTCGTCGTAGATCTCATCTTCGCCGACAGGGCGATCGGTCTCGTGACCATTCTCGAGCTGCTTGTTGCGGGGCAGCAGGAAGACACAGCGTTCGATGCCATTGACGGTCAAACAGCATGAGACATAACGTCCGGAGTCCTTGTCCTTGACCTTGCCCACAAGATAGACAACGCCATTCTCACCTTCAAGGTAGTCCAGCCAGTAGAAGAAGAGCGACTTGTCGTCTTCGAACGCCTTGATCTTGCCTGCCGAGGGCGTGACAGTGCTTGCAGCCGTCTTGACGCTGCCGTTGGCAGCAGCAGGTGACGGGGTGGACGGCTCGACGTTCTTCATGAGATCGTTGTGGACCTTTTGCCAGCTGCTCCTGCTCGCAGGCGTCTTGTTGTCGTCTTTGAGAGATGGCTCGGGTGTCGGGGTGGAAGACAGTGCCGAGGGCGTCTTCTTATCTGTTTCAAGCTTGGCCGCGCGGGGCGTCGCCACCTCGGCAGCTGGACTCGACTTGGGACGCAATGCCTGGCCGCGAGCATCGACCGTCTTTGCAGGGAGCGAGCCCACCTCGACTCGTCGGACCGCCAGGTCTTCGTTCTCGTCGTCGCTAAAGACAAGAGCATCGTTGCCGAGACCTGCAGCACGCTTGGATGGATGACTGATGAAAACGTCGTTGTCCGCGTCTCCCAGGCCGAGGCTGCCGATGCGACTAGGCAGACCCTTTGGACCGCGTAGCTTCTTGTTGGAGGCAGGAAGCTCGTCGTCGAGCTCAAAGACGGGGTCCGAACCGAGGTTGGGGCCCCACGGAGGCGTGTCGCTGCCACTGACGTGTACTCGAGGCTCGACGTTGTCGCTGGAAGGATGCGCCGAATCACTGGTGGGTGCGCCCGAGGAAGGGCTTGTGAAGCCGTTGCTGGCGCCGACAGAGCTGGAAGTGCGGAAACGGGAGAAGGCGCTCTCTTCGTGCTGCTTGCGCTTCTTGGAGAGGGAGGAAGAAAGGCGGTTGGCGGGAGAGGGACTGGCTGGATCGTGAGAGGACGAGGAAGGTTGCGCGCCAAATTCGTCGAGGTTGCCCATGAGGTTGGCCATAAAGTCGTCTTCCTTCTCCTTGCTCACGGTGGGACGGTAAGCGTCGAGCGCGGCGGATCGCATTCGTTGTGCGTCGCGGGCACGGCTTGCCGAAAGGTCGTTCGAGAGACCGCCGGAAGCCTTGAGCTGCTTGCTGAAAGCGGCTGAAAGGCTTGACTTTTGGTATACGGACGAAGGTGCGCCCTTGAGCTTCGAGCGAGCCTTCGTGCCCTTTTTGGGCTTGCGCTTGCCGGTGCGTTCAAAGTATTCCTGCTCATCTTCGGTGTCGTCGTCTTCATCGTCGTGCGCTCTCGTTCGATCATCCCATTCATCCTGACCATGATCCACATATCCTGAGCCGTCGTCGTCTTCGATGAAATCGTCGTCCATGACACGCCCGCGGAGGATGGCACGGTACTCGTCTTCCGAGACTTCGTCGTAGATGGCGTCATCGTCGTCGGATTGGTCGCCTGACTTGGTGTTCTATGTAAGAAAGGGAAAGAACCTTTGGTCAGCAAGTGAGTCGACGCGCGCGAAGAGACGAGGGAACACGTCCATGACGGAACATACCGTGGGAAGAGAGATGCCATCACGTTTTGCTTTGAGCGCCGCAAGCGCGTTCAGCTTCTTGCTTTTAGACGACATGATTGTCCGCTATGAAGAGGTGGCGATCGCGTGTTGAGATTCTGCTCGTCGTCAAGATGAGCAAGCCGCTGCCGAAGCTGGGACTGGGCATGCAAATGCAGCGATGAGGCGAAAATGCAATGACGCGGAAGGATGGATGCAAAAGTCGGCGACGCCAAATGTGGAGATGAGCGCGCGATGATGATGTCGAAGAAGAAGGTAGCCGGTGAGGCGAGCTCAACTCTAGCTTGAGCTGATGTTCAAGTTCATTCAGCGTGCTGCTGTCGCTGCGTCCCAAATCAAAACGCGCCCAGCTCTCGCGTAAATTGAGAAAGGAAGCAGTTCCAACTTCCAACACACGACCGCGCCCGCGTTGGTCAGCCAGCGTTGCTTGAAAGATCCAAGGCAGCAGGGCGCGGTCGTTACCATTGCCTGAAGACCAACACTTTTGCGCGATGCGATTTTCTGCTGTCTTCGCGACGCGAGCGCGTCTTTTTTTTAATGTTAGGCCGGGAGCAACCTTCTTGCGACTGTTAGACCCGTAAGCATGGTTGACTTCGTCGCTCCGTGTCGATTCTCTTGGGCAGCAAACAGTTGGCTGCTGCTAGATGGGCTTTTGTGATCGCTTGTTGGATTGAAGGCAACAGCGTTCCTCCTGAACAGGCTAAAACTGTGGATGGTTGGCGTTCAGGAACAGAATGAGACCTTTCGGACGCCTCTCTCCCTCGATCTCACCATTCCAAGAAGTGACCCTCGACTCCTCACAGTTGCGATCCCTTGCCTCCAAACCGGCACATACGATCAGGCTTGCGTCGGAAACGCCACCCAAGTCGAAGATATTTAGACGCTTTTGAAAAGCGGGAGCACTTTGCACCGGATAAAAGAGGTTACTCCGTCGTGGCTTGCTTCCCATAAGAATCTACCGGCGTCACTGTGCAGTCGAAATTTTGACCACTTACGGTACCAGTAAGCTCAGTTTGGGCCATACAAAGGACATCTTGGCATTACAAATTGTACTACTATTTCAGAAAAGGGTCGACAGTCGAAGCTAAGAGGTTCCGGAAACATCATCGATGTGGAACGAGGCATAGAGCGTAAAGCGATCTGGAGTGCCTACTTTGTGGCGTTGTGGCGGATTCCTGATCAACAATCAGCGAGGTGGAGTTGTACGCGTGAAGCAGCGGGAATAATCTTCCCTGTTAACAGATGCATCGTTCAGATGCGGCCGAGCCGCGGGCTTCAATCTGGGTGGTACAACCTTGACGGCATTCCTCCTGCCCGACATGTTGGAAAACGCAGGTTGATCTGATATCTGACTTACTGTCCACACATGTCTACTCAAGAGCGACATTTTCAAAAAATCACATCACAAAAAACGCTTGGTTCGGTCGAGAAGTTGCTGACCTGCAAGCCGTGAGCAGCACGCTGGTAAGTGAAGGTCGTCTTGCGTTGAGCGTCAGACTACGTCGTATCCGGGCCGTCTACCGAAGGCTAGTAACGATATATGACGTGACGGTCAGGTCAGGAACAGCATTGTGTGCATGACCAACCATGTCGGGTCACAATGAGCTGTGCATTGGACATTATGGGGTAAGGGTACCAAATTCGAAACCCCTATTACCATCGTTCGCAATATGCAGGGTGGTTGTTTGTCCTGCATTGGTATGGAGTCCGACGATCGGGAAACACATGGGGTACCGCTCGGTACCGCGCTGCGCAGTACCGGGTATGCACACGGTCTGTAATGCGCGCGTTCAAGCCTTCGGGAGTAACCCTCCTGAACCTGTCAAAATGGCCGTTGTTCCTTCGGAATAAGCAATTGGGAAGTATGACAGCTCGGTCGTACTTTCACAGACACACGGCTGGCCGGATTTGTGACACAGCTGCGCTCTTTTTGTTGCTACCACAGCTCTGTAGGCACACATTGGCGTGGACAGGTTTGCTGGGAGGTTGATGGCACATGTGCGCGTGAGCGCAGCGCTGCAAGCCCAACGCAAATAAATAACGGGCGGAGTATGAGGCTGACCCTAGGGAGCGGAAACGTTGACCCTATCTTCTGACGCTACAATGCGGAGCCTCACACCGTAGGGTCAAGATTGAGGCGGAAGTACTAGCAGCCACCTTTACCTTTGCGTAAATATCAAGCGGTTCCTGCCAAGTAGAGTGCCACAAATTGTTCCGAACATCGATCGCTGCACAGTGTTTATCCGGGATCAGGGCCCAGACTTTGCCGACAAACTGGTATGAGCGGTAATTAAGATGAGAAAGTAGGCATCAGAAGCGAGTCGGGTCATGTACTGTACTGTACAGTATGGCTAATGACTTGCTCGAGCGACAACGGAAGAAGGCTGGAAAAATGGTCCGCCATGAGGAGGTCTCTTCGCACTGGCCAAGAAATAGGCTTGGCAGCTCTGATTCAGGTACGAAATGTCATTTCTAATCGAGGTTCTGCCACAAAGAGAATACACGACACAATCGGAACTGCAGAGACGGACTAGAGCTGATGTCGCTGAAGAAAATTCTAGACAAGATTTGCCTTGACCAGCGCATGAAGCCTAGCTCGCCATCGCGTGCCCGGGTGCCTGTACAGAGATGTCAAATGCCCAGGAACAGACACTTCCCAAGTGCAACTTTTTTGGCACAAGGCAGGTTAGGAGACACTTTTCTTCTGAAATCAGACCAGCAGTCATTTCGCAAGATGAACAACATCATTAACCTCCTATTCTTCTGTCATTCCGCTGCATGGTTCTTATTGACGTGCCGGTCCGATCATCGCCGGTGCATGCCTGCATCCAGCGCATGGTCGTGACTGTTGGCCCATTCTAGGGAATCATTGATAAACTCCATGTCGCCTTACTGTGACGGAACTTGGCCACCCGTCAAACGCGGCACCGTGCTGTAATTGTCTCTGTCTCCGGTCACAGAGAACGGAAATGACAGCACAGCACAGCTCCGCATACTTGGACAACAAAGCATTTGGGGCTAGCCTTCATAGAAATGATCTCACTATTTTGGAGTTGCCCTGCAAGTCGGCTGTTGGTCTAGACCACGTTTGAAAGGGGCTTGACTGACTGTCAAGAAGCGACTGGCATTGGTTCGGTCGGACTTTTGGCGAACGACAAACACCTAGCGAGACCAGGGCTACCCAGAGAACTTGACCTATTCACCGGGCCAAAGTCTAGATCATAACGTTGAACCCGAGGAAGGAGATCAGCTGCTCGAGCCTGTCTTGCCTCTCACTAAGAGACCAAGCGTAGATAGGGGATGTTTGTCTAGACTTCGTCCGGAGTTGATTGGCGGGATTCCAGGCAAGGCAACGAAGGAATCAGCGATTGCGCAGTGTACAAGCCGGATGAGGAAGAAGGTACGAAAAGTACCTTATATTCGGGCGGAGTACAGTACAAACAAGACAGCATATGAGAGCTGTACCTTGCATGGATGTTTGTCGTTTACGACCGGAGAGAAGGGCAAAACTTCATGGACAACGGCGGAGTGGCAATCTGAGAGTCGACGCGGACTTTGACACGTCGCTTAGGCCAAATAAACACATGAAAAGTCTTTTGACGTTCTCTTGACGATCTGCGCCGCAGCGAAGCGCTTTTTCGCGTGGACCAAGCACATCCTTTCTTAATTTAAATTCTTTTTTTATTTATTTCCCTGATGCTGCGCAGTTTGACAGTCCGACGTGAGTAACATCTTCCGCATCTGGAAAGGACGTGCCACTGCTTGTTCATTTGACACGGCTGCTTGATGCTGACATCTGCACTTCTTACGCTTCGAGCTCCTTGAAGCACCGACCACAGTCATAGGCCGTATTCCGAGAGAGGGAGACGGAGAGAGCCTGAACATGTTTGCCATTGCAGATACGAGATAGCTAAAGCACGGACGCACGACGGTCAGAGGCCGTGCAGGGTACATCGGCAGTATGCAGGTCTTGCAGCTCTCCCTTCTGGTCCGAAGTGCAGCTTGTTACCCGGACTAACTTGGGCTCCGAATGCTTGTCATCATCGTCAGCGTTCGCTCGTGCCACCACGGCTTCACGCAGGAACATGTGGCTGAACCCGACCATCGGGATGTAGAGCCGGACCTTGACCGTCACGCCTGCATCGTGCACGGCAAAGACCCACTTTTCTAAAATCACAGTCCCAGCAGCGGTGCCATGATTTCCGAGACTGTCTGACACATTTATCCAGGATCGAGCCACCAAAGCTACCCGCTTGCCATACCGATCCTTCAGGAGCCGCCAGTGGGATTCTCGACCAATAGGTATGTGGAGCTAAACAGTTACGTCCATCGCCTAGACAGCCAATACAATAACTTGATGGTCCGGATCTGCTATTCAACTTTGCTCTTCACATATCCGTTATCGTCTATAGCACCGCAAATACAAAAAGCACCCTGAGACGCCGTAAGACCGACCTTCGCTTAAAGAGTGAGATGCCGATCGAAGGGGAGCCGAGTACCTCAGGTTCTGGACCTTCTTCATCATATCAACATTCGTGAAGCACCGCGGGATTGTCGGGCGGAGTTTCGTTGCTGTCCGGATTGGTGACAGCATGGCTCTTGGCGGAGTGATCTTGCTTCACCGAATCATGACCGATGATCAAAGTGATCTGAGTGAGATGTCCATCAACTCCGCAACAAAGGACGATCAAGCTTGTCTGCCACGGAGTCCGTGTGAGTGGGAACCAGCGATGGGGGCTTTTTGATTGAACAAAAGATAGAAAGGATCCGGGATGAGAACTTCCACACATGGGCTGCATGAAGATGCTGACTGTCGCCTCTCCGACTTTTATTTCCAAGTTGCCGGCAACCTGTCAGTATGAAACTTCGACTTGGCCCACAATAATCAAGAGCACAAGAAGACGAATTCGGCATTGTCTACTGCTCCTTGTGCTTAGACTGTTCTTGCATCGATGTTCATGGCTTACGCATTGAGCTGTCAGTAGGCTACAAACAATTCGCAACGAAGCGAGCTATCACGACAGTGTCCAAGTGAGCCTCATTCAGGCACCCCTGTCCTGCATCTAGAAAGATTTCAGGAGAACCTTGATGCTGCTGCACGTGCCCCGAATCGTCGGATCGTCTTGCAGTGACCCATCTGACCGCTCCGCTGAGTCCCAAATGGCAGCTGCTGCCGATATTGGTGTCTTCCGGGTTTCTCTTTTTCTGGAGGAGTCTCGATCCTTGGGGGGTAGCGCAAAACCTTATTGACAGTCAGATGCATCGGTCAAAAGCCCATGTTCGCCTTTCGAAAAATGGTTTCACCGAGGAGACTCGCTGGCTTGCTTCGCTGTAAAGAGGGCCTTGTTGGCCCCCTTCGCAGTTCCTTCATCCCTGCGTTAGGGTCATCTATCGCAAATCGTGGACCTATTTTTGTCTCTCTCTTTCCCCCTTCCCCCATGTCCCTCTTGCTGCCCGGGACAACGTTCCGTGTTCCTGACAGTTCGCGGTGCGTTTCGACTACCTGCTGCTATGCTTCAGCGAGGCTGCACAAAACGTGAACATGTTGCTCGTCGGAATCTGTTAAAAAGACACCGTCCTTTTCGGCATGTCTGAATCCGGAATCCCCTGCACCAATCTTTCACCCTTCGCTACATCGTGTCTCCAACACATCACAACTGCCCTCCTCCTCCGGCTCCTCTTTCCTTCTTGACCATCATGTCCCATCTGTCGGTTGTCTCAGCGCCCTTCCCCGACATCACTCGCGCCAGAAGCAAAGACGATATCTTCCTTGCATCGTCACACGCTTCGTCCAGCAAACACACCCTTGTCGTCCCGGAGTGCTTCCTGAGGCCGTCACGTTCGCGATCAGGTAGCATTCACCCCATCCAAACCGGGGCGATTAGCTTACCTGGCTCGCCGTTGTCGTCATCGTTTCCGCAACGGCCTGGACTGAGCAGGGCTGCGACTAGTGCTGCTGTATCTACGATCAGCACGGCCGAGTCGACGCGGTTTGACGAGCTGCATTATTCGCAGACGCACTTTTCGCGCAGCACATTGCTGGTGTATCCGGGTTCGGAGAGTACTGCACGCGCGACGGCGAGTAGCGAATTAGGCGCTGAGGAGGATATCCGTGAGCTGCTGCTTGCGTCTTCTTCTGACCAAGAGAGTTTGGCACCACTGTCGACGCCGGGAAGTGACAGTTCGAGGATTCCGCCCCGTGGTTCATCCGTGTCCCTTGCGCCTGCCAAGCAATCTATGGAATCCGGGAAATCGGCGCTCTCCTTGCTTGGACCTATTACGCTTTTGGCACCACCTGCCGCAACACAAGCTCACGAGAACGGACGCACTGGGTGGGTAGGCTTTCTTCACTAACACTCTGACTTGCTCCCGGAAGAATATGTCACTGACCTATGCTGTTTGGGTTGGTGCGAAACAGAAAATGTCTCAGCCAAGTACAGAGCTGGTTAGCGAAGCTCCCTGCGCGAGCATAAGCAGCAATCACAATGAGCGCTCCACTCGTTCCAGCATTTCTACTTCCACCGGCTCGCTCAAGCGTCGCTCCAAAATCTTGATGAAGATCATCCCGTTCGCTCGCGAGACGACGCACGCCCCGCCCCCCGCCGACGCCAGCCAGCGTTTTGGAACCTTCCCCCGCTCTCGCACTAAACCCGTCTTCGACGTGCACGTCGAAACCCTAGCCGCGCGCTTCTCCGAGCTCAACACCGCACTCCTCCTCTCACCCCCAAACTCTGCGTCGAGTGTCAACTCCGCTTTTTCGAGCGGAGGGACAACGAACTCGACACCAGCAACGTCGCCAGAGCTGTCGCTGCCGGATCTCCCACGTGGACGTGGGTCCGGCAGCTACGCCCGGCGCAGTGCGCGCGTTCCGAGACGGCCATGTTCGAGAGACTCGGTGAGAAGCCTGTTCTCGATGTCTTCAGGACACGGGGCCGTGGGCAGCACGAAGTTTAATGCGACTTCGGAGGAGTCAGAGTGGGAGAAGGTGCTGGAGGACGCACAGAAACGTGCTTCCTGGCAGAGCAGTATCAACCATCGTCCTCGGTAGCGCGCCCCTTCCACGGCAAGTACTCAGGCTCGGACAGCAATGTACCAGTTGAGTTGGCCCAGAGCTGGTCCGAGACCGGCGCAGCAGCAGCAGCAACTGCAGAGCGGTCTGCTGCTGGAACACGTGTTTGTCGATGCAGGGGATGAGAGGGAGAAGTATGGGCTGGGAAGCTATTCTGGGTTTTCGGTGGGAGCGGATGGGTCATGGAGCTTGCCCGTCTCTATAGCGGGGAGTCGGCATCCGTCCGTTGCTGGGAGCACTGTAAGCCCTCCATGGCCGATCGAAGATACTGGCTGGCAGGGTCCCTTCGGTACATTTCCAAAAGTCAAATCCAGACGACCCAGCGCGACACCATTTGATCTCCAGCCTCCCCCCTCTCCACGCAACACCCCACAAAGCAAAGCTGTCCTAGGCACATCCTCCCTAGGCCGCGCGACAATGCTCTGCAAACGTCCCGCACCCGACGCAGCCTCCATATGGACCATGGGACGGCGACGTTCCTCCGGCATCTCGCCTGCCTTCGCCGCCGGCACCGGGCGCATGCCTACCATCCCACAGGGCTACTCCCGGGAAACCCCCCTCGCCGACTCCTCCTCCGACACACCATGGCTTGGCGTCGACCCCTACGCTGCCTCCCCACGCCACGACAGCCTCACCTCGGACGCCAGCGGCGGAGAATGCCTCTCCTTCCGCTTCTATGCCCGGCGCGAGTCGCAAGATGACCTTGCCCTCGTATCCAGCGCTCGCTCCCAGTCCAATGCGTCTACAAACTCAGCCGGAGTGGGAGGGACCAGTGTTCATCCTGCATCCCTTCTCTGCAGGGTGTCCGTCGATGGGGCACACCACCTCGAACTACGAAGCGCACAGACGGCGAATCTCGCGTCCGGACGTGCCCGAAGCTGTGACCGGGTCTGAAGCCGAGGATGGCATGTTCGAGGACGATGATGGCAGTGGCTGGTGTAGGCGGCGCAGTACGTTTGCTAGTGTGAGTTTGCGGCAGAACCAGCAGACGGTGGCGTAGTAACACTTTCAAGCTCGATAGGACTTTCCCTTGTATCATCTTGCGTTCCTCTTCGTTTATGTCTGTCGCGCTGGTTCATTGTATTTGTACCGCTTGTCTTTCCATTGAAGTTATTACCTTTTCTTTGTTCGTTCAGCAGTCTGAGAGAGTGCAAATCTGTGGTGTGCGGATTCTGGGATCTTGCAATGCGAGAATAAAGTGGCAGTGAGTGCCGTACAACGCTCCTTTCTCCTCTCACACGTCGACCCTTTGCACAGTCCCACAAACAAAATTGATCTCTGTGGAACTGCACAGCACACGGCTCTGCAGGGTATATCCATAGAACGCTTCCAACGAATCCTCTACCCTCTGCTACTTCCCGGTCTGCCCCCCAAACTCGTAACCGCCTTACTGTCCAGCGGCAGGCCCGTATTCGGATCGATATTGTTTTGCACCAGGATCTGCTTGTGCCGTATCAACCTTGCCTGATCAAAAGTCACCCCCTGACTCGCCATGATCGTCTGCACATCCTGTGCGCCCGAGGGGTCCAGCCCGGACCGCGGGTCGTTGGCGTCAATGTTCGCCGTGATGTCGAAGAGCGCCGATGAAAGCCCATTGGAGAGGTTGGAGCTCCACGAGCTGCCTGGAATTGGAAGGTATTGTGAGGAGCGAGGGGTGAAGCGAGTGAGCATGTTGGAGAAAAAGGAGGGGGCGGAGGAGGCAGAGGAGGCGTGGGAGATGGGGAGATCGGATGCGGGGTGGAGGGCGGAGGGTAGACGAGATGCGAGCGATTCAGGGAGGAGCGAAACGAAGAATTGGCGGTGGCGATAGAGTAAGATGAGTGCCGCGATGAAAAAGGACGCGGTGAGGAGGCTGTGGTACATCTTGGCGGATGTTGTGCAGCCGTGCTTAGACCGGCTTGCGTGTGTCGAACGTGACTTCCGAGCTTCGTGCTGATGGAGAACAAACGGCCCCCACACCCTGTGACTGGCTTCGTTAACTGATCTTGTTGCCGAAAGCCAAGCGATTGTCTACGCTGTTTGTCCACTTGATCTCGACAGTCTCGAGACCCGGATGCAAGCTCGTGTCACCGATCCAGACGACGATATATGCCGAGATCGACGGCCGACCGCCGCAGCCGCACTTGTCCAGCAAGCTGGATTCGGAATGCGATCCGGAGTGCCACGCGCGAGCAATAAGACACCCACCAGCTAGACTCCGAAGTGCGGCGGTGTTTCGGCGAAAAGGTGAGTAGCGAGAAGGCAAGGGCGGCGGCGACACCAGATCCAAGCGATGGAGCAGCGGGCTCTAGGTATGGCGCTGAGCTGCAATCGCGGCGTCTCTTCAACGAAAGCCGAAGAAGTGGAACGACGTGGCACCGGATCTAGTAGACCTTCTAGCTGATGGACCGGTGCTGATCGCCCTTGCAGATCAGAGAGCCTGTATATGCCGATCCGATCGAGCCGCTCCAACGCTGTGCGACCGTTCGCTCCACTGAGGCAGCCAACCGACGCTCGAAGATTGATGATGGGGGGTCAAACAAGAAGTGGCCTCTGCTCTAGACTCAACTATAATATATAAACTCGGCCACAGATCGGATGGCGCGTGCATCCGTCCTCCCTTCCAGAAATAAAATATGTAAAAATAAAGCTGCCGTTGCCGGATGCGGGTCACCTGTCCATTCCCTTCCAATCCAAACAGTCATCCTACATGTAGCCAGTCCTGCTCCCTGCCTCAGGCACGACAAGGCTGGTTGGTGAAGTGGTTAACACACTGGTTTTAGGGTCGGCGTTTCTGGCAAGGAAGCGCGATGGTCCCGTTCCGAATTCCAGATCGCAATCGTGTCCTTGTGGACGTGCGCGGTTACAAAAGTGGAAAATCACCAGGACTCCTGGGTTCGAATCCCAGACTAGTCAATTTTTTCGCTCTTTCATTGAAAGAGTGTGTGGCAGCCTTGTTTTTGCGTGGGTTCCACATCAGCATTGCGGTTGACGGATCGTATCAAGAAGGTGGGGGACAAGGTCATCGAGAGATCGACGAGTTGAAAACACAAACGCACAGAAAAGAAAGACGAATAGAGTGTTGTCGCAATGCATTCCAAGTCTATTTGCACACCTTGTCTAAATGTAGTGTCAGCTGGGAAAGACGGCAAACGTCTCGCTCGCAGGGATGGTGGCCGACTTTTGAAGGATCTCCTGCTCGATCTCCTGCGTTCCCAGTTGCAGCAGCGTGTAGTCGTTGCTAATCGACCTCCTCTTTGTCGCTCCCGCCGCCGCTGCCGGTCCCGCCCTGGCCGTACTGCCTCGCTCCTCCTTCGTACTCCCCAACAACCCCAACTCGGCAAACGTCGGGTTGAACAGACTCATCGGCCTCGCCCTCTTCCCATGCACAACCCCCTTCAGCCGCTCTACACCATTCGCAGCATCCGAAATCTTCAGCGGCGACGATCCCCCTCCCTTCTTGCGGGCAGGCGACGCCAGATTCTCCACCATATCCTGCGTCTGTCGATGCGCCAGCTCCATCAGCTTCTCGTTCGCACGTCGCAACCTCTCGCCCTCCAGCTGCAGCTCCTTGATAAACAGGTCCTTCTCGTCCACCTTCCGTCGCATCTCGTCTAACTTGCCCGCAAACTCGCGCTCGACGTCTTCGCGGATCTTGGGGGGCGCGTCGGTCGCCTGCGCTTCGCAGACTGCTTCCAGCTCGCGCACCTGCTGTTGAAGCGACGAGATGAGCTGCACCTGTGCGGCCGAGGTCGCGGGGAGCGAGGGGCGCGAGGCGAGTTTGCGCGAGAGCGTCTCGATTTTGCGGTTGGCGAGGAAGAGCTTTTCGGCGAGTAGATGGGGTGGGTCGTCAAAGCCGAAATTGTACGAGCGTTTGATGGGGGATACGGGGCGTGCGTAGCTAGTCGCAGTTGTGGCGGTGGACGACTGAGATGCTGAACGGGATGTGGTCGGGGTCGAAGTCGTCGCGAACCCGGTCGTGCTCGTACTGCTGTGAGAGGGGGTTCGTGACTGCTGCAGCGCGTCTTCGTCATCCGAAGCGTCCATCGCATCGCCCTCGTTCGTACGCCCACCTCGCACGACCAACGACCCAATCACATCCAGTCGCTCTTGCAGCTCGCGAATCCTCTCATCTTCCACCTCAACTACCTGCTGCTGTTTGTGCCTTGCACTGTTCCGCTGCAACTCATCCACCATCTTCCTCAATGCATCTGCCTCGGTCTGGTACCGCAGAATGAGCGCCTGAGCCTCGGCCCCTATCCCACCAGCCATCGACCCATCCACCTCGTTCCTCCTCGCATTCAGCCCGACTTTCTTGATGCGTTTCGCGAAGTTGAGCGTCGACAGCGACTCGTCCACCGCCGAAGGGTTCGGATTGATCGTACACACCACCGCGACACGCGCGTTGCCCGACAGCGAGTTCTGCAGGATCCGCGTCAGCTTCGAGTCGCGGTACGGAATGTGCGCCGCTCCCGCATTGTTGGGGGAGGAAGACTTCTCCGATAACGCATAGATCACTTTCCCCAGCGTCAGCAGGGATCTGTTAATGTGCGCTCCTTCAGCCCGTCGATCTGACCCCTGCGAGACGTACTTTTCGCTTCCGGCAAGATCAATCAGACACAGCTCCGAGACAGTCACCTTTTTGCCCAGCCTCGTCTCTGCAGTGCCCGCAGAATGATCCTGATCACTGCGCTCCCACGACTCGATGGTGATCTTGAAACACGTATGCGATCGACTACTCCTCTCGTTCCAGTCCGTCGCCCCTACGTGCCGGTTGGCCTGTCCTCGAGCCAACAGCTCCCTCACCTGCTCCGGACTCGTCACAATCTCTTCTCGCAGCGGTTGCACCGTGGTGCCCTTACCACCCCGTCGACGCTTGTCATCCCGAACCTGAGGAACATTGCTCGGCTCGAGAAGATCCTTGACCACCTCGTTCCAGATCTCGAGATAGCTCGCGCGTAAGAGATACTCCCGGCGCGCAGAGCTCTGCTTGATGCCGCGAAAGATGTCTCGCACCGCCCGTGGGATGATTCCCGCCTCGTGTCCCTTCTCGTCACCTGACAGTGTGAAGGTTTTGCCGGATGCGGTTTGGCCGTACGCGAAGACGACCGCGTCGTATCCGTCGAGTGCGGCGCGTACGAGTGGTCGCGCGACGGCAACGTAGACAGGTCGATTGGCGGAGCCAGTTTGGATGCCGTCGAACGTGAAAGGTCCCAGATTGGCGCTCTGCGTACGTCCGCTGGCGATGGCGGCTTCCAAGGCAACAGTTCCGGAATACGGGTTCGCAACCCACGCGCACTCCTCGCCGCGCTTGGGCGGACGCAGTCGCACGTGCACCTGCACCGTCTCTTGTCCGTTGACTTCTGCTTGACCCTGCGCAGTGTCGGCGTCTGCATCGTAGACAAACGAGCTGTCCCCCGTCGCCTCGACCTCGTCTTTGCTGCCTTCTATGTGTTGCTGCCAATTAGACGACGAATGTGCATACGCCTCCAAGGCCTTTTCGACGTCTTTGCTCGACTGCTGCAAGGGGTGACCGGATCGCATGCTTGCTCCGAACGACGTAGCCTGGCTGGCAGTAGCCCTCAACGCCGAGGTTGAAGCATGCTTCTTAGGCGACCGGATGCGAGCTGCAACGTCAGCCGAAACAGCTGCTTTGATTTTGGGCGTCGCGGGTGGCGCTGAAGGTGCAGCTGGTGCTACGGTGCGTGCTGCCATGGTGGTGGGGGTATGCGATCGAGGCCTTGTCTGCAGCGGTTGTTCTCTAGGTTTCGGCGTTGAAGCGACGAACGCAGATCTAGTCTTGAGTACTGGCGTTGTTACAGCCGAGGAAGGAGCACTGAACGTCGGATTATCGACAGAGAGCAGGCCGAGATTTCGTTCGGTGGAGCGGGCTGTTCGAGAAGCTGCTCTGCGTTGAACCGATTCGTTGGGCGAAAGGTGACGTTCGGTCCTTGCTTTCGCCGATTGCGCTGCTGCGAAGGGTGAGGCGTGCGAAGCCGTATCAAGTGCAGACGCAGGGCGAGTATTGATGCCAGAGCTCTGTTCGTCGATGACAGGCGAGACGATATTCGGCAAAGAGTCGGCGCTGTCGCTCGCTCCAGCAACGAGGTACGCGTATGGCGCAGGCTTGGTGGGTTTACGTTTCGGCACAAACGGTTCGCGTGCAATTGAGGCGGACGAAGAACGGCGGTCGTCTTCGGGCGTGGCAATAGATGGCTCAGAATCTGGGGAGGTAGGGGTGGTAGCAGTAGACGAAGGAGCGGTTCTTGCGGTGGCTGCTATAGACCGCGTGACGGCAGGTGACATTGGGGTCGAGTCAAAAGCCTAGCTACGAGGCGTTCTGCATGTACACATCCACACCGCTTTGATGCAGGGTCGAGGCGAAAAAGGGGGCGGTGGGTCGCTGTATGCAGTGGGATGAAGTGTCGATCAGAGACGGTGTCTGGGCTTCCAGCTGGGAGAATGTCGACAATTTTGGGAGAGTCTTTCGCAGCAAAAGAACGAGGTGCAATTCCAAAATCCGAAAGAGGCGGGTATGGGAAGAGAGCGAGGGCGACTTTGACGTGGTCGTCGATGAGAATGATGTTGTCGTCGTTGTGGTAGGAGAGAGTGCAGGACGAGAAAGAATTGCCACAAGCTATTGTCCCCTGCAAAGTGGCACAAAGACCAACACTTCCGCAGAGCAAACACGCGTGTTGTGCATTTTTGCAGCACGTGATGAGAGAACAATTTCAGCCAACAGCATGCGGGGTTTAACAGAATACGGATTTTTCTGGCTCCTGCTCTGACCCCCTCGGCCACAGCCAAGCTCATGGCACTCGTGACTCCATCGGTCTGAGAGAGAGCAAGGAGGATTGAGTAGGAAATGCAAAGAATCTATGGGTATATGAAAACGAAAGTAGGGTCTATACTGAAATGCGCAGGGGCAGCCAAAAAGCCGCTTCCCCTATTCTCGTCGTTGGCGACGTTTTAAGAGTAACTCTGAGAAAGCCAACACTATGCCTGCCGCCGAGCCCACAACTCCAAATCCAAACAGCACCGCCGAGAACGGCATGTCTCGCAGAACCTCTGGCAATGCATTTCCGCTGGAACCGCGTGCGCGATGGAAGTGAATGCCCGGAGCAGAGGCTCCCGTGTCTGGCGACTTCACCAGCCTTGTGATCATCAGCACAGACACGGAGGTGCAATAGGCCATGTTGAGCACCAATAGCACGACTGTCCAGCTCGAAAGGCATGCGCATATGGAAGGGAGCAAGTGTGTCTGTAGAAGCAGCACGTCAAGAATCAGGAACAGTGCTCCTGCCACAAGAGGCAAAGCGGGACTGATGACGTTCCAAAGGTAGGACGCTTCGAAGGTGAAGAAAAGTGCCTGGCAGATGACGACGAATGCGCTCAGAGAGATTGTGAGCGCAGGGCTGTGCAGTGCAGATATCGTGGGAGCTCTTACCGGTGCACCCCGAAATGCGTCACCACTGGCGACGTCGCGCTCCGGTCGTCCAGACGTGCCAGCTGGCCCACTCGCCGAAGGAAGAGATGTTCCAAAAGCAGGGTCTGTAGGTGGCTCAGAAGGAGTCTCGACCACAGATTCCAGACCGATGGCCAGTCCAGGGTCCAGTACAGAGCGACGATGCTGCTGTGCTTCAAGATCCAAACTCTGATGGCGGCGGCGTCGAATGGAAGAGCTTCGGGGTCCAATCGAGATGTTGTTGAGCGTGAAGTGTCGACGATGACCATATGCAGAGCTGGTAGGCGTAGCATATCTTGTATCTCTCTGATGTCGACTGTCCGTTGATCCCTGCTCGAGCTCGAACAGTAGCCGACCAACACCGCCAGGCGGACTCGCGATCGTGTACCCTCCTGAGCTGCTTCTGCTGTGCTCCTCTTCATTGTGTTGAGCCTGCCCATAATGTGGCCGATCCTCGGTTTGCTCACATCCTATTAGACTGATCGGTGCCCCCGTGCTCATTCTGGCACTTGATACGCCGAGGTCTGCACTTGGACGACTCTGACGCAAGCCGTGTTCGCCTTCACCTGCCATTCTACCCCACAGAAAGTCGCTCCCACCTTTGAGCTGAGGCATCTGCAGCGTCGATCGCCGTGAAGCAGAATCCGCACC
This sequence comes from Sporisorium exsertum, assembly GCA_928724755.1. NCBI lineage: Eukaryota > Fungi > Basidiomycota > Ustilaginomycetes > Ustilaginales > Ustilaginaceae > Sporisorium > Sporisorium exsertum. The sequence goes on along the minus strand of CAKMXK010000035.1, from coordinate 828,862 downwards.
CCTCATCCCGTTCGACATGATCGTATCTCTCGACGACCCCAGTCCACCGCGGCTCATACTCCGAGCCATGCTGAGCGGACGAAAAATCTCTTCCGACCGTCTCGTGCCTGCTGAATCCGTGGTGGCCACTTGCCACGGCACCAGCTCGATTGTTTCGCTCGACGGCGTCTCGGCCGAGGCGGATGAGCGCGGTGGTGAGAGCGAATCGGCTCTCAGATTCCGGTCGGCGTCTGCTTCGCTTGCTGAGGTGCTCTTTTGTGGTGTCGCCAGAGTTGTGGGATCGGTCGGAGATGGCTCATGAGAAGGACTCCTCGTGGTTGGCGAGCGAGCGAGTCCGTATCGTGAAGGGCTGTGCAATTCCTCGACAGGCGTTGCAGAAAGATTGGAAGAGCGATAGATGCGGATCTCTGCTGGAATAGGTCTGTTTTGTAATGAGCTGGTGCGCGTGCGGCTATGTTGACGAGCTGAACCTGCCGCCACCGTCAAAGCGCTGGACACGCCTAACTCCTCGTCACCATCGCTTAGGTCGGGCAGAGCTGTTTCATCGTCAGTGACAGTCGAACTGTGACGTGTCGAAATCACCCGCGCTGTTTTGACCGCCCTCTCTGAGAAGCTTCCGGCTGGCGTCCTATAAGCTGTGTCTGACGACGAGGGCGAACCAGGAGTCTCGAGTCCGGCACTGTTTCCAAACTCTGCGGATTGTAGCTTCTTTCCAGGCTGTGCCGACTCGAGCTGAAGCAGTGGAAGAGAATCAGACCGCAAGAGACGGCGATCTTCCTGCGCATGATCCCTGCTTGGCTCAGCATTTCGGGAAGCACCTGCCAGCAGCAACTGTTTGGGCGTGAAGCGACCTGAGCCGCAATCAACGCTCACGTCCGCGCGTCTCGAAGACGCCCGCGATGTCCTGCCTGCAATCAGTTCTGGACGGACGGCAGGCGTTGGACTGCTGCGTGGACTTATGGCTGTAGGCTCAGACCGCATCGAAGCACTGGAGAAACGGTATCGGGCAAATACGAATGCGCTTGAGTCACCGAGAGAAGTGTTCGGGTCCATCGGCGCTCCCTCCACAATAGGCTCGAGGAGACTTGACCCTGGTCTGACAGTGGCTGCAGTGCGTGGCCGAGATTCTAGGTCGTCATCCTGAGCAGACCCGTGGGGCAAAGCGCTCCATACGTGCGGCTGTGCGTGGGGGCTACGGATAGTTGAATCGCGAGAGATACTGCCTGAGCCTGGTCTGGATCTACCTAGAGGGCTTCCTGTCCAGCTCGGGGCATTCTCGGGATAGCTGTTGAGGTAGGTGGAGATGTAACTCCAGTTGGCCACGTCTAGGCCGGAGGGTGTGCTGGGCTGCGAGGGGCTCGACCCTGCTAGCGAGGGTTTTGAGCTAGTCACTGGAGAGGAAGGCTCCCGGAGCGGGGTATCTGAGAGCTGCGGTGGGCTCAACATTGGACTGAGCGGTGAACGAACTGAACGACGATGTGCTGTTGATCCTGTAGACGAGGATCCATGCAGATACAGGGGATGATATCTTGGCAATGTGCCTCGTCTTGCGCTTGTCGTAGTGCTTTCGGTCTTGACAGACTTGACAGCATCCGAGCTCCATCTGCGAGCCGATCTGGGCGGAGAGTCATTTCCACTGGAGCTTCGTGAGGTGCGGTATGTTGTCGGCCACGAGTTGACCATTGAGCGACCTCTCATATTCGCTTGGACAGCGTGACGAAGCAGGTCACTGCCATTGGTTCCAAATGTAAGCGTAGTGCTTCGAGACCCAGCTCGTGTGAGTGTGAGGTCATGGCCGTGCTCAGATCCAGAGGCCGGCGTGCGTTGGCCATCCGAGTACGCAGCCGACCAGGAAGGCGACCTCCGATACGTGACGGAGGATGGACGAGATATGCTTGGCTACCGCTCCGAACGTGTTGGCAGCCTCGGAGCTGAGGGCTGGAAGATAGGTTATTGCTTAGATCGGAAAAGACGTCGATGGAGGCACAGTGTGATATGCACAGCGGCGTGGTGTGGGCACTAGCGAAGCTCGAGGTCGGAGGAGAGAGTTGAAGGGAGAATGTCTTCGAGCGGACAAACCGGCCTCGCTCAAGCTTTTGGGGCTACAAGGCTGGTGAGGGCAGGTCGGGATTCGTCGAATGTTGGCTCCATGCTGGAATCTCTTGCGGCTGAATCAATGAGGTCCAGAAGTGCTTTTCATCAAACGCCCAGGATCTCGAAGAAGAAAGAAGGAGGAGGTGGCGGAAGTGAATGCAGGTGGCGGTTGTGCCTCGACAAGATGAAGTTGCCGCAGCAGCTCTGGGCGCTAAATTGGGACCGCTGGGCTCGGATCGAATGATGGAGCTTGTTGTTCGTGCGCCCACCCTGACACGAGAAACTTCATAGAACGAACAATAGCTGGCTGGCAGGCGGCGAGTTTTGGCGAGAGGTGATGAAGTGGTATGAACGCAATGTGGGCGGCCAATGGCGGCGTTCTTTGCCAGAACCGAGGATTGCTTGCGGTTGTATGAAAGAGACCTTCCGTAGACAATCAGGAACAGATGGACAGCTGGTTTGTCCATACCGCGTAGCGGCTTCCTTTGCAGCATAGATGAAGGCCACAATGGTTGCTAGCGGCTAAAGCGGCTTGTGCGCTTTCGTTCTCATATGCAGATGCGCGATCTGCATTTCATGTCCGTGTGTGCCAGTTTCTTCTACAGTATACGGATCTCGGACAAGTCCGAATCTGCAGCGGTACAGCAATGCAATGTGACTTCACGCAATGAACTGTGATGTCGATGAGGTGCTGTGCAGGAAGGGTGACTCGCTCATCAAGGCGGCATTGTGATTTAAAGAAGAGTCTCTTTCAAATGCCAATCGTTGCCGACTGCATACAGTACAGTACTGTACAGTACAGTACACTCCCACGGCCCGATGCGACGTTCAAGCGTGCTGTCATCAGAGGTCTCTGCCTGAGAGCAAAGCATGTACGGTGAGCAAGAAAGATTCGCGACGATCGTCTTGGCGTCCTTAGGCTGCAGAAGCGTGCAGATTTTCAGGAGTGGGCAGTGCTTGACATGAAGGCGCCGCATTCTTGCTTCCTTGTGGCTTTTCTTTCTTGCTTTTGGCTGGCTCGGATCGAGTAGCTCACACGCATGTACGCAGTACAGCCGCACTCTCTAATGCAGTCAGTCGGCTACCGCTCCCGCCAACGATGACTGCCAAGTACAAACAAATACATCCAGCTCGCTTGGCAACCTCAAATAAGGCTCTCGATCTACATACAGTAGCGAGGGAAACCAGGCAGCCGAGGTGAATAGTAACGACAAGTGCAGTGAACTCAACAGCAGTAACATCATACATAACACGGCACGAAGATCGCCAGAGCTTACGCTTCGATCCTCGCTACATCATAACAACGTGTAGTGTAACCCAGCTAAGATTAAAGTCGATCCCACAAGAATGAACGCGATAACTATACACATCGAAAACAACTCTCCTCTTCCTAGCTAGCCTCTCACGAAGACTGCTTCATCTCGACCCCGTTGGCGGGAGCAGCCGTCTGTTGGGCTTGTGCATCGCCGTTAGGAGCAACCGAGTTGGACGTATTTTCCTGGCTGCTGCTAGCATGGGTGTCCGAGCGCAACGAGTCGGTTTGGTGCACATTGGGCATCTTCTCGTTGATATCGAGCGTCTGGCCATGTGTGGGCTGGTAGTTGCCCTCCAGATCACGGTTGATAAACGCATAGTCGTACGCCCACTCGCCACACTGGTCCTCGTCCATACCCACGACCTCGCCCATCTCGCTCGTACGGAACGGTCCGATGAACGGCGTGTGGTCGACAACAAACATGATGGCAAAAGTGACACCGCCGCACCACGAGGTAACGGCGACGCAGTAGGCGAGCTGGTAGGCGAGCTGGATCCAGTGTCCGTCGAGCCAGCCTCCCGAGATGACTGAGTTGCCGTCGTTGAACGCGACGGAAGCCTGGGCAAAGATGCCGGTGAGCAGCGTACCGACGTAGCCGGCGAGAGCGTGGACCGAGAAGATGTCCATCACATCATCGACGCGCATGGGGCCCTTGAGGACAGTGGCAAAGTTAGATACGGCCGCAGCGACGACACCGATGAGCAGCGCGGCGGGCATACCAACAAAACCTGCAGCAGGCGTGATGGCGACCAAACCAGCAATGCATCCTGTGCAGAAGCCGACGACGGACCACTTGCGCTCCAGTCGCCAGTCGAGGAACATCCACGTCAGACCCGCACTCGAAGCGGCCAAGTTGGTGGCGCTGATGGCCATCGCAGCTCGTAGGTTGGCAGCAAAGGTCGAACCGCCGTTGAAGCCAAGCCAGCCGAACCACAGGAAGGCGGTGCCGAGGAAGATGTACGAGACGTTGTGCGGCTTGAACAGCAGGCGCTCGGTGCCATACCCGGAACGGGGTCCCAAGTAGTACGAGATGACGAGACCCGTGATACCAGAGTTGATCTCGACGGGTCCACCGCCAGCGTAGTCGAGCACGCCCCACTTGAAAGCCCAACCGGTAGGATTCCAAATCCAGCAAGCAATGACATCGTATACCAGCGTCGTCCAGATGAAGGTGAACACGAGGAACGGCCAGACGCGACCACGCTCACAGGCGGCACCGATGGCAATGGCAGGCACCAGGTTGGCAAACATGCACTGGTAAATGGCGTAGACGATCTCAGGCAACTTGTTGTACGCCTGGGACACGGGGTTCTCCAGCACACCCATGTAGCCAAAGTTGCGCAGGTTGCCCAGGAACGCACCCGAGGTCTGGGAGAAGGCGAGCGAGTAGCCCCAGAAGAACCACTGGAACGACACGACGGCGAGCGCGGCCAAGGTGAGGAGCAGGAGGTGGAGAGCATTCTTTCTGCGCGCGAGACCAGAGTAGAGGTAGCCGAGACCGGGAATCATGAGCCAGACGAGGGCGGTACAGGTGAGCACCCACGAAATGTCACCGGGCGAGTATGAGGCGATGCTCTCGCCGCCTGGGCCGTAGGTGACGATGATGTCGGTGCCGTTGGCTATCCTGCTCGAGCTGGCGGCTGAGCCGTCGGGGGACTCGAGCACACCGTATGTGATGTTGACCATCGTGTAAATGCTTCTGGAAAAGGGGGGGGGTCCCGAGAGTGCGTGTTGGAACTAGCTTCCAAGAATGGAAATTGGGACAGCTGCTTGTTGGCGACGACGAAGAAATCGAATGGAAGGGAAGAGAGAGAGTAAGATGGATGGATCGACGACGGAGGAGAAGAGGAAAAAGAGGGAGATGAAGGGACCGAGTCCAAGAAGGGCACCTTCTATTAAAGGATGATGAGAGCGGGCGGGGTCGACGTTTTGAAAGCGTGGCTTGGCCAATCCCCCGTCAAACGCCGAGCCCAGGGCTGTACATTCACAAAGACTGACTCGACTCGATGCTCGATGAACACCGGAGAATGGCCGTTTGAAGGCAATCTCAACCCAAGGAGCGAATGAGAAGGCGGATAGATGAAACAGATGCGCCGATGCCAACACCAAGCGAGGTCCGCCATGCATGTGTGCGAGCGGGTCTTCTCTCTGCCCGTCTGGCGCTGAAGGGTTGAAAGCGTTTCGACCGCGGAACCAGGAGCATCAAGCGAATTGCAAAGTGGAGAGCACAACACGAGCCAATCAATCGACGCAAACTAAGGAAGCCACACACACAAATGCATCGTCCATCGACCGTCGACATCATCGTCTCATCATACAGTACAAAAAAAAGAGAAATCGAAAAAACCTTTGCCATTTTTTCTTTTCGCTCGTTCCGTCGCTCGTTGGTCTGTATCATCATCTTCCCGCAAGCGAGACTCAACGGCAATTTTAAAGTGGTTGCTCAATCTCATCCGTCTCTTTACCCAGCGGTCTAGACCCGCCTTGAGTTGTAATCCCAGAGTGTGCGCCTGCATCAATCAATGCTCCATGTGGTGGTGCTGTAAGCCACTTTTCACACGACACGGACATGGCATGAAGAGCCAAGACCGTCGGAGCAGAGAGCAGCATGGGCGGAAAGCCGTGTTTGGCCGCTGTCGAAATTGGAAAAATAAATTGGTTGTTGCCAAGCTTTTTCGTTTGTTGTTTTCCATGATTTCTTCTCCAAATTGACCGGATCGCGAGAAGATAGGCTTGTGAAATCTGATGGGCCGTCTCCGCTCTTGGCAAACAAGGCAGCAGATCGTCCTCTGCTATCGTCGTGGCTAACCAGAGTGGCTAAGCAGAGCAGCAAGGCCATCCTTCTTATCTATCAGCCGAGGACAAGGTTTGCGATGAGGCGAAAGCCAAGACTTTTCTTTCCCTTTCCATCTCAAAACCTCGATACGAAGGGCGGCGGTGATGGTCTCGATTTCCCGATTCTCGGGTACGGCGGACTTTTTCGTCATGAATAGCTCTGCCAAGGCGTGGCGGCGGGGCAGAGAAGACGAGGAGACAAGCAGGACAAAGAACGAAGCAGGGTTGCAGGCACTGCTCATTCGATGCGTCGATTTTGCGGGAGAGCTGTTTACTGTATCTTTTACATTGACGCGGTGCAAATACGACGCAGGCTGCATTCGGCAAATGCAAATCGACCGCATTTTGAGTTGATAAGAATCACGGCAACAGCCAATCACAACGCGTAGTCCTTCCTTATCTTTGTTGGCCTTCCTTTCGGCTGGCGATGCGTGCGTCCTTGTTACCATCATCACCGAGATGCTTGAGTTGAAACGTTGCTCGCCATCGATTGGCTGTTGCCATCAGGTAATGGATGGCTTAGGCAGCTTCATCGAGTGGGCGTGGAGTGGCGGCCCAACTGCCAGCTCAAGTCGGCAGACAATGCGACCAGCCGTTGGTTCGGGCGCTGCAAGGAAAATTCACATGCAGCTTCAGACGAGGGAAAAATAAAGTAGACACAAAAAAACTGACTTTTGGCACTCGGCGCGGGGGCCTTCAGCTCTTTCGTACGAGACGTCCTGTCCGCCCGCCGGCAGAGATAAGCGCGCAAGGTTCCACGATAAGCGCGACAACTAGCAGCTACACAACATGATCCAGCATGGTCGATTGGGTAGACTTGGTCATCTCAAGTTGTTAAAAGCGGGACAGACGCATGGATCGCGAGGATGAGTACTGTAGGGAAGAAGGATTTAGCTACTTCCTGCGAAGCATGTCATTCTTTGCGGGGTGCATGGTTTTACATCATCTCATCTCGTCATCTCGTCTCATCATCCCATCAGCACACACTCGAAAGTATGACGTTGCAAACACAAGGGTTTAGCTAAGATGTACGCAAATTCTCCGAAGAGGCAGACAGCTGTCATTCGCATGAAGCATCCAAGGGCTTGTGACGTGCGGAGAGGGAAACACGCGGCAAGAGAGAGAGGGGCGAGCAGAGATAAAAGGCTTGCTTATCGGAGCATGCACAGCCGGCTGCTGCTGCAAAGCCGGAACGGATGCCGTCCAGACACACGCTCAAAAGATAAGACCGCCAGAACAAAGTCACGGTTAGACGCCGAGTGTGTAGCCCATTCTTTGTCCTTCTCTTCCGCCGCCGCGCCCACGTCGAGCTGTTCTTGGTGTGACGTCAAAATCCTTGTGCAACCTGCGGGGTCAGGCAAGATAGTCCGGCTTGAAAGCTAAACCTAATCTTATCTCTTCTTATTCTTCTTCTCGCATCGTTCTCCCCGATCGATTCATTCCACTGATCTTGCTTAGTCGTTCCCCCCCCGTGCCAAGGGTAGCATGCTGTATCACTACTCGACGGCAGCTGTCGAGCTCGAGGCTCCACAATTACCTGCGCGTCTTCCGACTTCTGACTCCATTGACAGCCTCCTTCTTTCCACCTCTTGCTGCTTTTGCCAGACGGACCCGTTCCTGCTGCACTGCATCTGCCCACAATTTGGCTTTGTCGATCCGTTGGCGCAACGTTGTTAGCATAGCTTCCGCTTTCTGCAGGTTGCCGACGTATTGTGTTGGAATGGCTTCTCGCGCTGCCTTTTGCTGCTTGGCCGTCCTGTCATCTCCATTGTCGGCGATGAACGGATCCTGGATCAGCTCGAGATCGTCGCTGAGGGACTGGTGCACGAGTTCGATATTGTTGAGCACTTTGGCCGGTGGCACCACATCGACCAGGTTCTCAACGTGCACTTCGACCTCTTCATCAGCCGCTTCTGCTCCTCCTCCGTCTTGAGCATCCTGCTCTCCCTCTTTCGAGTTCGACGGTTTGGATGCGTCGAGCGGCTCGAGTCTTTCATTCCAGCCCCTAGCCACGAACCAGCTGAGACGCTTCAAATGCGGGAATCGAAATTTCTTGGGCACTTTGGTGGCCTCTTCGATCTCGACGAGCTTCCACTGTGTAGCAACGTTCCAGTCTGTCAAAAAGTTGCCGCCGACAACCAAGGTATTCTTGGGCGTGTAGACGCAGTGGAGCCAGCCAGAGGGGATGAGCATCGTTTCGCCGGGACGGATGTCGACGCGCGTGAGGCTGTGCAGGTGATCGCCGAGCCTCTCGATGTCTTGGCGCGTACTGCTGCACCACGCCTTGTAAGCGGCCAGATTGCGTGGAGTGGGTGGCGCAAACAGAAACGTCTTTTGACCCCAGATGACATGGTAGTAGACGCTGCTGCCGGCAAAGTCAATGTGCCAGTCCGAGTAGGCTCCCTCGACGCCCATGAGCACGTAGCGCTGCACCTTGGGCCAGCTGTTGTCAGGACACGATGGATCGCGACGCTCTTGTGGCCAGTCGCGCGTCACCCAGTCGAGGTCGCGAACGAGTTGCGGCGCTTCGACGTACGCCTGCATGGGTGTTCCCGTCACTTCGAGCGAGATGACATTGAGCGTCTTTTTCTTCTTTTCCTTGGGTGTGGCAAAATACTCGGCCCACTCGGCGATGGTCCAAGACGCTTTGGAGGACGACTGAGAGGCAACGTCGATGACTTCGACGGGGGTATCGTGCCCTATAATGTCGGCAACGTCAAAGATGGTCATGTCCGGAGGCGGCACCACCATGCCGGGTATCGAAGTGCTTCGTGGAGCAAGACGGGGTTTCGACTGTTGCTGTTTCTTAAGAATCTTTGACGGCTTGGTAGCTTGAGGAGGGGGTATCACATCCGCTTCAGTCTTGATGGAGCTATTCCCGTTTGCTGCTCGAGAAGGATGCTCCTCTGATGCTGGAACGAGGACAGGTTGTTTGAGAGCCGTCTCGTCGTGCAAGAGCCAGTCGATGGTCCACTCGTGGCCGTGCATCCTGCGAAATTGGTCGGGCTCGAAGTGGTAAGACTCGAGGAAAGACTTCCAGCGACCTAGAGGATCGCCAGGGATACCTTCTTGAATGGCAGCATAGTCGACATGGAGTTTGGCGCGATCCGACTTTCGCCGAGGGGGACGAGCGACATTGACAAGAGCAGGGCGCGAAGAGCTCGTGCCAGAGTCAAAGGCCTCTTGGGAACGAGTGATGCACGGCTGGCAGTACCATTTGCTAAAGTCGTCTGGGTTTTCAAGATTGATGCAGATGCAGTGGAACCAGGTGTTGCACTGCGAGCAACAGATCCAGGTCTCGCGGTCGGAGGCGGCACCTTTGCCGGGAATGGGAGCGGGCTGACCGGCCTTGGGGCAGGCTGCACAGTCGAGCTCGGATTCATCGATGGGCTCGACGCGAGGCTTCTTCTTTTGTCGTTGCTGCTCAAGCTGTGATGTAGGTTGCGAAGGCTGCGACGAGGGAGACTTGCCCCTCTTGCGTGGGCTTGAGCGAAGGGTGCATGCGGGTGTTGATGAAGAAGCGGACGGTGGATTGCTGGCGCCGCTTGTAGGGGTGGCTGCCGCTACGGTCATGATGCGGCAGCCTGTGAAAAAGGAAGAGAGAGATGTGGGACCTTGTCCGCTTGGACTGTGAACGTGACTGTCGAGTCGAGCGAGTCGAACGTCGAGTTCGCAGAGTTGGAAGGTGCCGTGCGATCCAGCCCGGTCGGTTCAAGTTGTTCCTGCTTCGGAAGAACTCCTTGTGCGGATCAAGGTTGTCGGAGAAGATGAGAGTAGATGAAGCAGACCGAGCCTCAAGGTTAGGCGAAGGATGGTAATGTACACGGGGAAGTGAGATGGATGGTGGGAGGAAGAAAGTGAGCAAAGGCGGAAAGAGCGAAGAAATGCAAAGCCAACTGCAGGCTTGTGCGCGGCTCTGTTTGCTTTTGCAGCGTCTCCGTCGTCACCTGACCAGAAGGATTTTGAGCTGTGGCGCAGCAGAGACAAAGCTGTAAAGAACCACGAACCCTGCATGGCCGTCATGTTTTGGCGCGACTTGGAAATTGTTTTCTCTGCCGCCCTAACACTTTGCTAAGAAAAACCCGACAGCGTACAAGTACTTCGAGTTTCGCGTGTCTTTCCAATGACGTAACTTTAGTCGGTTTTGAGGGGAGGAAAAGGAGAGGAAGTGGAAGAGACGGCTCTTGAAAATGGCTCATCAGATTCACGTGCTGCTGCTGCGCTCGTCTTTTGTTGGCGCGGTCTCTTTTTTACCTCGGTCACGGGCCCAAGAAAAGACGTCGCAGCAACTCAGCATTGGCCACTCTCTTTTTTTGGACTCTATCAGCTTGCAGTGCGAGCCGCTCACCTCTTCCTTTTCCTCTTGCATCCATCCTCGAATCCATCCATCCATCCTCGGATCCCTTTCGTCGTTCGTCCGTTCGCTCACACGGTACTTCGACTCGCTCATAATACCGTCGCCATGGCTAGACAGGGCGACGTCAAGCAGCCAAAGGCCAGCGGCCGCGCCTCCATCCCCACACCGGCTGTACGATTCCCCATCGACGACCGCAAGCCCGGACAGCTCACCCGCAGCAAGAACGGGTCAGGACCAGGCACCAAACGCAAACCGTCTCGAGGCTTTTCTGGCTGGCTCGTCGCTTTCGCCAGTCGCGTCACCATCTTCTACCTCATCTATGCCGCTCTCTGGACCTGCCCCTCGCGTCCCTTCGCGTTCGACTACTCGTCCAAAGATGCTCGCCCCGTCTGCCGCAACCTGGCCCAGGCTCACGGCCAGCTCGTGCCCATCGTCAAGCCCTACTTCCACCTAGCACAACAAAAGACAGAGCCGTACACTCGTCCCATCATCACCGCCGCCACGCCTTGGGTTCAGAGAGCCCAAAAGGTGTCGCGTCCCATCTACCGAGAGGCCAACAAGCGTGGTCGTCTCCTTTGGAAGAAGCGCATCGATCCTGCTCGTCGTCGCGCCCTAAAACGAGCCCGAAAGCAGATCGACCCTTACCTCAAACAGGCACACCACTACCACAAGCACAACGTGCAGCCTCATCTCGACACGGTCCACAAGGTAGTCAAGCCGTACCACGACATTTACCAACGCGACATCTCGCCCTACGTTGACCAGGCCTACCAGTACAGCCTGTACTCTTCTTCCGTCTCGTATGCCTTCTACATGGACAAGGTGCATCCTCGCATCGTGCAGAGCCTCAAGCACACATACAGCTTCCTGGTCAACCACGTCGACCCTGCCATTCGCAGATCCTACAGCGTCTATGTTCGACCTCAGCTCGACCGTCTGCTGGCCAAAGTGTACGAGCGCAAGGCTCACTGGCTCGGCTCCGATGCGATCAAGGCGGCACAGCAAGAGATGAAGCAAACCGCCAAGCATGCCGATAAGCACGCCCAGCAGGCAGTCAAGAAGGCTGTAAGTTAAAGATGCCCGACGTCCTGATCCTTTCTCGTCCTCCCTCCATCCCCTCACTCTTCTTCACCGTCGTCCTATATCCCAATCTATTTGTCTCTGTACCATAGCGGCCTGGTGTGTGGCGATGGGTCAGATTGGTCAGCCCTTTCCGCTGCAACTCTTTGATAGCGGACAAGGTTTGCAGCAGTACATTCGCTGCGACATTGGCTGACGAATCTGTTCTCCTCTCTTTCCTGCTGCCCACCCTTCATCCATGTATCATTAGGAACAAGACGCAATCAAGGCTCAAAGCGATCCCTCCCTTCTCGATCGCGTCAAACAAGCGAAGGATGCCGTCGTCGACTCGGCTACCGGCACAGAAAAGGATCCGGTCAAGACGGCCCAGCTCGATGCTGAACTCGACGCTGAAGAGGAAAAAGTCAGGGATCTGCTCGAAGTATGGGAAAACGGCATGACCGACCTCATCGAGAAGGAGTACAAGCTTGCCGTCGACCGTCTCGCCAACCTTCGCAATCAGCGTCTTGCCGACCTGCCCGATCGCTTTGGTCTCGTCAACGAGGCCTTCGTCGAGGACACGGTTGCCCTCATCCTCAACCGTGTCGAACGTGGCCTGCGCAAGATTTCGAACCGATTCGACGCCGATCCTAAGAAAAAGCTTGCTGCCGGCCACCAGCTCGTCGACCAGCAGGTCGCCAAGTTCGACGAGGCTGCGCTCAACACCAAGGTGCAAATCTCCAACTTTTACGAAAAACTGCTCCAGGAGGAAAGGCAGGCTATCGAGACGAGCAGCGCCGAGGTCCGTCGCTATGCCGCAGCTGCTAAGGAGGCCTACGACGAGATCATGCGCGACGCCAAGTTTGCCGTCACCATGGATGAATGGCATGGCTGGGACATTGGTGTTCGCAAGCGCGCCTCGCTCTTTGCCGAAGAGCTGACCGCGGTGCAGAGCAGCAAGAAACCGGTCAGCAAGTCTTCTGGCGCCCCCGATCTCACCAAAGACGCGCCGGACGTCCAAAAGCAAATCAACTCGCTTCGAGTTTGGACTGACAAGCTGCACAACTCGGCCAGGAAGGATTTGATCGCCTACTGTGACAGTGCGCTCGCCCAGCTCGCGGGGCAGGGCGTCGCTGCCAAGATCTCGGACGTCACCGACCGTCTGGCGGAGCAGGCCAGCCGCATCAGCACCGACGCTGCAGCTGGCATGCTTAGCGCGGTTGGCCTGGCTCGCACTAAGCTGAGGTTGGGCGAGCCTGCCAGCGACGGTTACGTTGCGCGTGCCAAGGCATACGTCGCTTCTGGCTCTGGATCGGGTTCGTCGTTTGACGACTACATCAGCAGTCTCAACGCCAAAGCGACGGCTGCCGCTTCTTCGGCTTCCTCTGCAGCGAGCAAGGTGAGTCGCAGCGCTGCATCTGCCGTCGGTGCTTCCCCCACGCCCGAGACTGTGGGTGATTACATTGACGATGCAAAGGACAGTGCCGGTGCTGCAGCAGGCTGGGTCAGTGGTGCGGCCCAGGCGGGTGCTTCGTCTGCGTCGTCCGCTGCCTCTGCCGCTTCGAGTTCCGTTAAAGTCGCTGCTGGAATCGTAGGAGGTGCGGTTCAGTCGGGTGCTTCTTCAGCGTCGTCGTTGGCATCGGTGACTTCGAGCTCGGCCGCAGACGCGGCCCGATCCGGTACCTCGTCCGCCTCTTCCGCTGCATCGGTGGTCTCTCGCTCGGCTAGCTCTGCTATGAGCGACGCAAGGAAAGCGGCTCAGCCCAACGTATCGTCGATCTCGTCGGTTGCGTCGGTCGCTTCGCGCTCTGCTGGCTCCGCGTTCAGCGATGCAAGCAAAGCCGCTCAGTCTGGTGTCTCTTCTGCGTCGTCCGCTGCTTCGGTGGCCTCTCGCTCTGTGGCTTCGGCTGCCAAGTCGGGCGCGGCTTCGGCGTCCTCGCTTGCCTGGGGGGCTTCGCGATCCGCAGCATCGGCTGCCTCTTCTGTATCGGCTTCCTCGATCGCCTCCTCCGCTGCGTCGGTGGTGTCGTCAATTGCAGCCGAGCAGTTGTCGTCCGGCAGCTCGGTGCTGAGCAAAGCGAGTCGGTCTGTTGCTTCGGCTGTGGGCGCCTCACCCACGCCGGAGACGATGGAGGACTATTTGGAGGATGCGACGGAGGCAATTAAGTCGGTGGCTGCTAAGGCCCATATTGAGCTTTGATGTGAGGTCTTGACTGGATGGAATTGCAAATTGTTTTCTAAGAGGACGTGGTTCAGGGTGTGAATGAAGTGCGAGTGTATTGTGAGGAAGGGTGTGTGATCTATGAGAAGGCTGCTTTTGGCTGCTTCTCCGAGTTGGGTGATTGTTGCAGTGCTCGCTGCTTGAGCATCTGCCGCAAGACAAAGATGGATCCTGTCTCGGGCGCGTCACCGCTGGCCATGCTTGCTTTGATATCGAGCGCGCGTACAAGGTCCGGATTCCGCAACAGCGCTAGGTGTTTCCTCTGCTCGATGTGGTCCATTGCATTCGTGACTGTTGAGGTGGGCATCACTTCGCGCGGGATGAGAGCGAGGTGGCGTAGCACGGAGTTTTCGACGTGTTCCCAGGTGCGTGCTGGTGCATAGACGCGGGTAAGCGTTCGGATGAGGAGGCCCAACCGACGCTCGACATGGGTCGCCATGATCTCGTTTGCTGCTGGTCGGCCACCGCGCAGGCAAAGCTTGGCGACATTGTCGAGGACTGTGCGATCGTTGAACGCTGTGGCGAATGCGGTGATTCTTGGGGTTGGCTTAGGGTCCTGATCGCCATCTTCGCGGATCGAGGCTGGGTGAGGCGAATCGATAGCTTCGTACTGATCAAGGACCTTGTTCAGCAGCCTGAGCCCGCGCTTCAGCGTCTGCCAAGGATAGCTACCCGTGAACGTGCGATACTTCAGCCGCGGAGTATCCTTGGACTCGACCCCCATCTTGTGATTGCGAGTCCCCTCAGACAAGTAATCAGCCGACCAAGCGTGTATCCACCTCGTCCACAGCCGTAACACGCTGGCATCTGGATCGTATGCATTGAAATCCAGCCCAGCCTCCAAGTTGGACGGCAGAGCAACACCCGTCCAAACCTTGTTGAACCATCTAGGCGCAAAAGCACGGCGCAACACCTCGAAAGCCGCATCCTGGCCAGCGATTCTTTGACGTTGCTGCATAATCGCAGAAAACAAAGTGACCACACCACTTCGCTGCTTGAGAATGAGCTTTCGTCGCTGCTCTCTGGACGAGCCCGACTCTGCGAGGGGTTCCACAGAGAGTAACAACTGGAGCTGCTCAATGCCGCGGTCCGCATCGCCGAGTACAGCGTGCAGGCGGAGCTTGAGGTAGACGCAAGCCAGATGTGTTTCGTTGAAAGGCTTGCAGTACAGCGAGCCAACAACAGAACTTTTTGACATAGTGGCACGGGCTTCAAGCTTATGAATCAAGCCTTCAATACCCTCGCTAGCCTTCTGTGTAGCTTTGGAACTGAGGCTCTTATCTCGCTCGATAGCGTCGATCTCGGCATTGATCAGGGACGACACGAGCCGAGGCATGCTACCAAAAGCATCGCCTTGAGCCTGGGAAACAAATTGGCCATAGATGGTGCGAACCAGCCAGAGTGCGCTATTCGCCTGTGCGACCGAGCTAACCGAAGCAAGCGGGTTGCGGAGGGGTGCACTGAGGCCGTTGACGATGGTAGCGAGAGCTGTATCGTCGAGTGTGATACCATCTGCCTCCATCATCGTCTTGATCTGCATGATGTTGAACTGAATCTGGTGCGATTCCCGTTCGATTTCGGCCTGGTCTTTGGCGGCGAGGTCCGAAGTGCGTTGTCGGAACAAGGCGATGAGCTGGAACTGGTAGTGAAAGACGTTGACAGGGAGCGCGTGGCGCTTGAGCAGGTCGAAGCAACTTCTGACTGCGTTGGAGCGGCCAACACGTGTAAATCCTTTCATGAGATTAAGCAGGATTTGTGATGTTGAACGAGCGCGTCCATTGGTGTTGACCTGTACCTTTACGGAGATCTTGCCTGCACCTGGCAACGACAAGCGCTGTTCAACGATGTCGAAGAGGAGAAGTAGCACTGATTCGGCCGAGCTGTGCCTCCGTTGTGTCGCTTCCCGAGCAAGTTGGGACAGAAACCTGTCGGAGAAGCCACGAGGAGAAACACGTGTGTACAACCGACGCAGGTACTTTCCAACAAGCTGCGCCATCAAGGCGGGGTCGTTCCTGCTAGTCGGCCCAGTGCTTCTACGGCAGGCTCGGGCCAAAGACAGGAGAAAGAGTTCGTTGAGTTCCAAGGTGGGATCGTCTTCGACAGCGGATTGAGCAATGGGGGAGTGCACACGGTTGGCCCTTTCTCGTTCGGATAGCAACGCGGGGCTGCGATAGAGCTCTCGTGCAAACCTTGCGAGGTCGGCTCTGTCCTTTGCCGCATCGAGATGCATTTGTATATAGACAGCACTGTCCTTGTCGGAGCATCGCAGATGTGCAGGCGCGTAGTTGATGGAAGAAGGTTTTGGGACATCGGCGTCGAAGTAAGAGGAAAAATCGATGCTGAGTGTATTGCATCGAGCAGGGTCCACCTGTCGGTCGTGTGTCGCTGTTTGATGTGAAGCTTTTGTAGAGTTCAACGACGGACCAGCTGAGTCCTGAGCAGGGTCGATCGCTGAGTGTATGAAAGGAGAACGTGCGAGCGTAGCAGTGTGACGCCGACGCTGGCCAGACACTCGATGCAAGCTGGGAGCAAGGAAGTCTGGGATGGCCGACGAGAGCAAGACTGAGCTCGAACCCTGGGTTTGCAGATCGATCCAAGCGGTGTGCCCCAGCACGGCTAGTGAACTGCGCCAACGTGACATGGCAGAAGCTGTCTCGTCCAATCCCAAACCAAGGGTTGCACACCCAGGTTGGGAAACCGGTGTCGAGCTGAGAATTGAAGGCCCAAGTGGCTCTGCTCCGATCTATCGGCTCGTCATCGGTGGGACAATTTGCTGTGGGACTGAGTGAGCCTTGTGATGTGCCCGGCAGCTGTGAAGATACTTGAAAGAAGTTAAGGAGGAGCATCTGTCTGACACCCGAAGCGGCAAAACACAAGCTCGGAAGTCGGGAAGGGGGTCACGTGCCTCAAACATTTTGGAATTTTTCAGTGGAAAATGGAAATTTTGAAACAGCTTCTGCTGCGCTTTTTTTTTTTCTTTCCTACACTTTCTTGAATTGTCGCTCTTCCTCATCTTTCTACTACTCTTCTATCGACCAGGCCAGGCTATCTACACCATTAGCCTCACGAGAACGCACACCAGGAGGATCATGGCTTGTTCGAGTTACTGAAACTCCCTCATACCTCGGATATCTTGGTCTCCATCCTCCACTCAAGGGCGGGGAGCATTGCATCAGTAGCCACCTTCGACGACGACACACCTTCCCAGCCGGCGCGAACACTTTTGCAACGATGCCATCTTCTTCGGCCGCAGAGGGCTCGACCAAGAGAAAGAAGGGCGGCCCTGCACCACACCTCAAGTCTCGCTCCAAGAATGCTCGAAAGCTCAAGAGGCAGGCTGAGGATGCCGAGATCGCCCAGCTCGAACAGGGCGCCAACGACTTTGTGGCGCCAATCGACTTGAAGCAGTTCGCCCAGCTGCCACTCTCCGATCGAACCCGCAGAGGTCTCAAAAGGGCAGGCTACACGGACATGACAGATATCCAGGCCAAGTCGCTTCCGCTCTCCCTCAAAGGCAAGGATGTTTTGGGAGCAGCACGAACGGGTTCCGGAAAGACGCTCGCCTTCTTGATACCGGTGCTTGAGATCCTGTATCGACGAAAGTGGGGACCGTCAGATGGTCTGGGTGCGCTGGTGATCTCACCCACAAGAGAGCTTGCCATTCAGATCTTTGAGGTTCTTCGCAAGATCGGACCCTACCACAACTTCTCCGCCGGCCTCGTCATTGGTGGCAAGGATGTCAAGCAGGAGAAGGACCGCCTGTCGCGTATGAACATCCTCGTCGCCACGCCGGGCCGTTTACTGCAGCATATGGATCAGACGCTCGGTTTTGACACATCCAACCTCCAAGTCCTAGTGCTCGACGAAGCGGATCGCATTCTCGATATGGGCTTCTCGCGCACCCTCAATGCCATCGTCGAGAACTTGCCCCGCGACCGCCAGACCATGCTCTTCTCCGCGACACAGACCAAGCGTGTCAAGGATCTGGCGCGGCTCTCGTTGCAGGACCCCGAGTATGTCGCCGTGCGCGAGCCCGAGAACGAAGGCTCCACACCGCGTGGTCTCGAGCAGCACTACATGCTCGTCGAACTCGAAAAGAAGCTCGACCTGCTCTTCTCTTTCATCCGAACCCACACGAAATGCAAGGCGCTCGTGTTCATGAGCTCGTGCCGTCAAGTGCAATTCGTCCACGAGACCTTCTGCAAGCTGCGACCCGGTGTCAGCCTCATGGCGCTCCACGGCAAGCAAAAGCAGGCCAAGCGTTTGCAGATCTTTACGCAATTCACCAAGACGCAGCATGCGCTCCTCTTTGCCACCGACATTGCCGCACGCGGTCTCGATTTCCCCGCCGTCGACTGGGTCATCCAGCTCGATGTACCAGAGGACGTTGACACCTACATTCACCGCGTCGGCCGAACCGCCCGATACACAGCCAAGGGCAACAGCTTACTCTTTGTGCTTCCTAGCGAAGAGAAGGGCATTCTCGAGGCGCTTGCCACCAAAAACATTCCTATCGGCCGCATCAAACCTAAGGAAAGCAAGACGCAGAGCATCCAGAATCAGCTGCAAGCTTTCGCCTTCCAGGAACCGCAAATCAAGCATCTCGCTCAAAAGGCTTTCGTCTCTTATGTCCGATCTATTCACTTGCAGAAGAACAAGGAAATCTTTGACGTCACGGCGCTTCCGCTCGAGCCGTTCGCCGCCGCTCTCGGTCTTCCAGGCGCACCCAAGGTCAAGTTTGTCAAAGAAGCCGCCAGAGCCAAGAGGGCGGCTGCTTACAAGGCTGCCCAGCAAGCAGCTAATGGCGGTGCCGAGGACGATGACAATGGAGAGAAGGTGGCAGACAAGGACGGCAAAGTGCGCACCAAGTACGACCGCATGTTTGAGCGCAAGAACCAAGACATTCTCAGCGAGCATTATGCGAAGCTCATTGCCGACGACGCCTCCTCCGCCGAGAGCAGCGACGACTCGGATCCGAGCGATGATGACTCGGAATCCGGCGACGACGACGATGCGGCAGACGGCAACGAGGAGACGCGATACGGTCGCTCCGATGCACGACGCAAGGAGGATCGTCTCGTGGGCAGTGACACATCGGACTCGGAAGATGACGACGACTCGGATGACGACGATGACCGAGCTGCTTCGCTGGGGCAGTCCGCATCCACTTCCAAGGCTAGCCTGCTTTCCGCTGGTTCAGATGCAGGAGACGGCTTCCTGACGCTCAAGCGTGCCGATCACACACTCGAAGATGATGGCGACGCTTACGGCATTGGCGGAGATGATGTGTCCATCACCATAGAGCAGGCCAAAGCGGATGCAACGGAGAATCTGTCGAAGCGAAAGCTCGCCATGGGCCAAAGCAAGAAGGCGCTGGCTCTTGCCGGAAAACGTGGTGTCGGCGAGAAGCTCATCTTTGACGAGGACGGCGAGGCGCATGCGCTGTACGAGCTGCAGGACGAAGCGACGTTTAAAAGGCAGGGTGATGTCAAGACGCAGGCGCAGCGCTGGGAGGAGGAGGAACGCAAGCGCATGCAGCAGGCCGACGCCAAGGACAAAGAGCTCGCCAAGGAGAAGAGGCGTGAAAAGCGTCGCCGACAGAAGGAGCGTGAAAAGGCGCTCGAACGCGGCGACGATCCGGACGAAGAAGATGAAGAGGAGGAGGACAGCGACGACGATTATGGCAATGTCGGTGGTCGGGCCGTTTTGGCGCCCATCGACACCCGATCCGACGGCTACGAGACGCCCGACTTTGAGCTCTCCTCGGAAGAGGATGACGACGACAGCGACGACGACGAAGAAGAAGCGTACCAAGCACCCGCGCCCAAGCGTCGCAAGACTACCGCGTCGTCTGCACAGGCAAGCAAACCGCCACACAGCAAAAAGAGCAAGCTCGAGCAAGAGGAAGAAATGGCTCTTCGCCTGCTTGCCGGCGATGCCTAGTAACTGCCAAACCGCACCACACAGTGAGTATACTTTTGACCGTTGTTGCTCCCTCACTGCGTGCTTTCGAATAGTGTTTTGAGAAGAGCTGCTGCCGCATTCATATGATGGTACTCGTGTAATTTGCGCCTGATGGTCGATGGCGCCCCTCTGTCTAGCGACGGCGGTTACAACGGGGGCTCGCTAGCCGGCAAGCCCTGGCGCCTTCGGCTCGATGAAACTAACACTTCTGACATTGACACTCGGTAGCTCGCTCAAACAAAGCGGAAGCACGATCTCGAGAGCAGCGACGATGGCGCGAACGACTAACGAGAAAACTTGGGCTGACATTGCAAATGTCTGTTCGCTTGTGACGTGCTTCTTTTCTTCCAGGTCATCACCAGCAACATATGTTTGAGAGTATCTTCTGTACTTGTATTCCCTGTAACCTAGCAGCATTCATCCGCATCCCCGTTCTCAGTTTCATTGCCTGTGCTTGTCTGCTCCGTGTTGAGATGATCGAAAACGAAAGCAAGCTCGAGTCTCGATCAACCAAAGTGAGCTGGCGTGCTGGTCACCGACGATGGTTGTGTGGGCATCAAATTGCTTTTCAGAAGCGCTGTGGGAATCTGATCGAATTGTATCGGGTGTGTCGTTCGATTTTTTCTTCGATTTGCAGCCTCGGAATGCCGCAGCAGCCATCTGCTCGGGAACTCACTGCTCATGCTTCTCTCTAGCTCAACGTCGTTTACAACCTCAGCTGCTGATCATTGGTTCAGGTGCTCACGGCCAAGTGGCTCGGATCGCAGCTTGTGATTGTGGACAGAGGTCGACGAGGCAGTGATCCATCCAAGACGTGGCTGTTGTGACCGCAGAAGGCCTGAGCGCTCTTTCTCCCTCGCTGTCTCAGCCCGTCGGAACTCAGCCATTATTTTTACGATATTTTGTGCTTAATTCTGACAAGCTTCTGCCACCTGCAGGCGGCGTGGCGCTTTCGCCGCTGAAAAAGGGACGCTTGCTCAGCTGCTGCTGCCATCGCTGGTCGGTCGACTGTGACTTGCTCGCTGCTGCTCCACTTTTGGCCTTCCGTTTTTCGTTGAGTCCCACACAGATCACACACACCGACCCACCGCCATACGCTGTTGAGTGCATGCAGCTTGGCTCATCAGCGCGTCGTCCCTTCTTTGCAACTTTGGCTCAGCTTCTGTCTCAGCAGCATCGGAGAAAATTCATTGCTTTGCGGTCAGCTCTGCCGCTTTGGACTCCTCTCATTCGCCCTTTCCCTCTCTCCCACCAACACCAGCAACGCCAACACCGACACCAGTGAAGCCCTCTCGCGCGCGAATACATCAGCTTCGTTTCGCACATCGCTTCCTCGCCAGCGGTCGCGAAGCTCGCGGCATTCGTCGCTCGACCGGCTCAGCAACGCAGGAGAATTCGGAAAATTTCGACTGGTCGTCTTGATTCCTTTGATACGATCTCGACACACGCACGCACACAGAGGCTCCGGCCACGCCACCCTCTCCAAGCCTCTTAACAGCATTTACGCACTTCTCCCCCGCCACACTCCTCCCTACCTCTCAGCATTCTGGTCCTTCAGCATCTCAGCATATCAAGCGTATTCGACCCGATCTGCCTTCCAGGTGATCATCATTTTGATGCCCGCATCTCGATCGCAGCGATCGTCTTCCCGGCATTCAAACTTCAGGAGCAAGCTCTGCTAGAGTCATCCAGCATCGAGCAGCACCTCTCGCTCCTCGACTGTCTCCTCGTGGTAAGACGTCGTCGTGCTTCTGACTGGACCGCGTATCTCGTCTCGCGCGCGCGCGCTCTTCCGCCAGTGTGGTCCCCCTTGAGCCCCCATCCTCAAGACCCCCTGTGTGTATCTGTCACCGCTCCCATCGATGCCTGTCGATCGCAGCCGTGCCAAGACCAGCTCCCCATCCAAAGCTCGCTCCTTGAATCGCTCCTCCGCTCCTTCCAACTACGCTAACGCCGCATCAGCATCGGCACAAGCTGGTACTGCTGCTGCTGACAACACTTCCACTTCCACTTCCACTTCCACTTCCACTTCCACTTCCACTTCCAACGCCGGTGCAAGCTCCTCCGGCCAGCCTTCAGCCAACGAAGCTGCCGTCGCACCCGCAGTGGCGCTACGAAGAAGTCGAAGAATCTCTGCCGCCACCGCGCACACCGCCGACGACCTTTCCGACACCTACAGCGAGACTTCCTCCTCCTTCAACAGTCAGCTCTCGGCTCCGGTTACCCCGGCCACGGCTGTTTCTGCCTTTGCCTCCCGCCCTTCCTCCGCCAGCCGCAAGTTCCTCGCCTCGTCTCCCGGTGCTTCCCCGGCTTCACCCATTTCCACCTTGGCGCCTTTTCAAGCTACCCCATCCCGGGCTGGTGCCGGCGTATCCGCCTCCAGCTCCTCTTCCCCGAACCTCGCTACAAGCCCCGCCACCAGGTCGAATTCGAAAGGCAAAGGCAAAGGCAAGGCAAAAGCAACCTCGGATCCTCCAGCTCAACCCACCGCTTCTTCGTCGGCTGAAGCCTCCACTTCTGCCAAAGGGTACGTATCCACCGCACAATGCCATCGTCAGCATGCCTCTCTGCGTGAAATCTGTGCTGACAGGATTGCTGTGCTCATTGAATCTGACCTCATCGACCTTGACAGAAAGCGCAAGGCGGCTTCAAGCAACACCGCTTCTCCCACATCTACACGCGCGTCCAGCAGCAAGCGGCGAAAGGCCACTCCCAAGGCAAGCGGCTCAAACAACGCTTCGCCTAGTGCATCCTCGACCTCGCCATACTCACTCCGCTCTCGTGGCAACACAAGCACTGCAGACACAACGGCCTCGTCGTCCACTTCAAACATGGCCGGCGTCAACCCGAACGGCACCGACGCCCGCAGCTCGGCCCGATCCTCGTCGGCCAAGTCCAGGGCGGCTGCCAAGTCCAAGCGCGCCTCCACCAGCAGCTCCTCTCGTGCGCCGCGCAGCACTCAACAGCTCGAATGCTCCCACGAGTCCGGCTCGCATCATGCCAACGAGGACGACGACGATGTGCACATGTCGGAGCTGAGTGAGGTTGATGGTCAGAACGCTGCCAAGACAAAAGCTGCTTCGACCGAGGCTCCTGTTGGCATCGTCGAGGAGCCTGCGGATGACCACGCGCATGGTGACGACAACGATCTGCACGTCGATGATGAGCATCCGGACGATCTGGATCACGAAATCGGGAACGATGACGATGAGGACGATGACGAGGATGACCACAACGACGAGGATCATCACCACGATGACGAGGAAGGTCGGCCTTCGCGTGCAGATGATGGGCTCGCCACTTTCGACGACGACGACAACGATGACGACGACGATGACGATGACGGAGACGGAGACGAGGGCGACCACGGCGGTGGCGTCTTTGGCCTCAACCTACGCGCCATGGCCGGCTACATGTCCGGCCTGTCGACCCGCTTCCGGAGCCTTCTCACGTCGTTGCGCAATGAGGAAGACCCCACCGCCCAGATGGTCGCCTTGCAGGAGCTGTCCGAGCTGCTCAGCGTCAGCACCGAGGACACGCTTGCCGGCTACTTCCCCTCCGACTCGTTTGTCAAGGAGCTCGTCTACATTCTCGGCGGCCCCAAGCCTGAACGCCACGATGTCGGCAGTGGCAGGTCGTCCAAAATCCAGCCCGCCGACGACGGACTCGACGATGAGATGAAGGCCGTGCTAGCTGCCGCTGCTGCCGCCGACATGGAAGACAACGGCGAAAAGATGCTGCTCGCCTGTCGCTGCTTGGCCAATCTCATTGAGGCCATGCCCTATGCCGCTCACAGTGTCGTCGCCAACGGCGCCATCCCCGTCCTCAACGCCAAGCTCATGGAGATCACCTTCATTGACCTCGCCGAACAGGTGCTGCAGACACTCGAAAAGATCTCGCAAGATTATCCCAGCTCCATTGTCAAGGAAGGAGGTCTGTCTGCGATCCTCCAGTATCTCGACTTCTTCAACATCCACATCCAGCGCACCGCCATGACGGCCGCGGCCAACTGCTGCCGCAAGCTCACCCCCGACTCGCTCAGCATGGTCCGCGACGTGATGCCCATCATCCAAAACGTGCTCACATACAGCGACCAGCGTCTCGTCGAGTCAGCGTGCAAGTGCGTCGTGCGAGTCATCGAGAGCTACAGGGCGCACCCGGAACTGCTGGAGCAAATCTTGACGAGCGAACTGCTGGCCGCGCTCAACAACCTGCTGCTGCCCGCTTCGTCCTCGACGAGCTCCAACACCACGCTCGGCGCCAGCGTCTACACCGACGTGCTCAAGGCGCTCGGCACCGCCTGTCGAAGCAGCCCCCGCCTCGCAGTGGTGCTGCTCGAGAACAATATCGTTGAGACGCTCTACCATTTGCTCACTGGCTCGCCAGCTCCCACGGACTCGGCCGGCGCGCCCACACCGCACGGCATCCAGCTCGAGTCTGAGGAAGCGTCCGGGCCGGACAGTGCTGCCGAGACGGCCGCCGTCGCAGTGGTGCCCGAAGCAGGCGCCGACGTGGCCGGCTCTGGCTCTTCGGTTGCTGTGGCTGACATGGCGGTGCTGCAGAACCTTGCGCAGCGTCCAAAGGAACAAATCCAAGAAGCACTCTCGCTGGTAGGCGAGCTGCTGCCTCCTCTTCCTCGCGATGGCGTCTTTGATCCTCGCGGCTACACAGAGAAGGCATACCTCAGGCGTGCTGCCCCCAAGAAGGCGACTGCTGCTGCGGCCTCCGCATCTCCGTCACAGCAAAATGGCGAGCAGACCGCGTCAGACTCCGCTGTTCCTGCTCCAGCTTCGACCGAGTCGACTCGTCCCACCTCTTCGCGCTCCAGCTCGACTCGCAGCAAAGCATCTCGCAACAAGTCGGAGAAAGAGCTGGCACGCGAGGCAGCCCAGGCCAAGCGGGTTGAGATGCTGCAGAGCCGCACCGCGCTGGTCAAACGCTTTGCCCACCTCGTGCTGCCCACCTTGGTCGAAGTTTACGCGGCCAGCGTCGCGCTGCACGTGCGTCACAAGGCGATCAACGGCATCCTCAAGATCATCAGCTTCGTCGACCCCGAGTCGCTGGGCGAGGCGCTCGACAACGTGCCCCTTGCCAGCTTCCTGGCGGCTATCCTCTCGTCTCGCGACCACCCAACCCTCGTCAATGGCGCGCTCCAGATCGTCGAGCTACTCACCGAAAAGCTTCCGTCCCTCTACACAGCGCTCCTTCGACGCGAGGGCGTGATGTGGGAGATCGACGACATTGCATCGCAGACCCCTTCTGCGCGCCCGGCCAGTGCCGACAAGTCCACTGCCACTGCAGGCGAGGGCGATCGAAGCTCGAGTGCGCAGCCCCTGACTCTGCCGCGTCCCGGCTCGGGCGGCGCGGCCGTCGAGGCAGCTCTAGACGCTGCTGGCATCGGCTTGTCTCCGAGCTCTGGCCTTGCCCGTCTCATCGCAGCTGCCTCGGGCGCGGGCCACGGAGCCACAGTTGTTGACGCTCTTGGCAACCGCGTATCGTCTGCTTCTTCGTCCACCTCCGCCTTCAATGCGCAGAGCTCGGTCGAGGCGACTGATGCGAGCATCTGGCGAGCGCGAGTCTTGCGCGACAAATTTTCGGCCGAGGCCACGTCGTCGCAAGGCGCACAGAGCGCAGCGCAGGCGCTCGACCACATCAAGGACCTCGTCAAGCGTCTGTACGCTGCCGCCGCCGAGGGTCGAGAGGCGGACGCTAAACACGTCTTGCAGCAGATTGCCTCGCTCTTCTCCCGCAGCGAAGACCCCATGTCGAGCTTCGAGCTGCTCCGCTCTGGCTTGGTCGAGTCTCTCTACTCGTTTGCCACGCTCGGCGAAGGAGGCATCCCGCTGGAGCGCAGACGCTCGCTGCTCATTGCGACGTTGATGGAGGCCGATGCCAAGACAGGCCAGAGTGGCGCCGCTGTCCTGGTCAGGAGGCTGCAAGAAGCGCTGAGCCGATTGGAAAATGTCGAGATCACCACCGCAATCAGTGGAAGCAGCGACGAGGTGCGAAAGAGCCCGAGTGCCATGCTTGGCCGTCAGCTGCGATTGCGGCTGCAGGCAGAGGACCCCACCGATATCCCACGCAGCTGCAACAACATCATCGTCACAATCCACGCCGTGGCCACCTTCCAGTCCTTGAGCGACTACCTGCGACCCAAGATCTCTGTGTCAAATGCTGCATCCGGTTCAGGGTCAGGCTCTGGCTCTGGCTCTGGCATCGGTGCTGCAGGCTCGTCTGCCTCGTCGCGCCTCTCGTCCGTCCTTGCGGCCTTCGCAGCCGCGACTGGTTCTGGCGGCTTCCCTGAGCTCGGCGGCAGCATTAAAGATGCAACTGCTTCGCGTTCGTCCGACCAAAAATCGGTTGACGAGTCTGGGAACGCCGAAGGGGCAAGCGGCTCGAGCACCACCGAGGACGCCTCAGCCGGCAAGGCTGGCAAGGACAAAGAGGACAGCGACGGCAAGAGCGAGCAAAAGCAAGGCGAGGCATCGAGCTCTACGCAGGCCGGTAAGGACCGGGATACGGAAGCGCGCGAAGAGGCTCGTGCGCTGGCCCGACATCTTTTCGGCGAGGAGGGACAACCCTCTAGCTCGGCTGACACTGAAGGCAAGGCCAAGGACACTTCGAACGCCAATAACACTGATCACGATCGCCAATCCGACGAGGCGCTCGCACGTTCGCTCATGGAAGGGTTGCTGCATGGCGCCGAGTTCGACGATGACGAAGCCTTCTCGGACGAGGAGGGCTTCGACGAGGAGATCCTGCAGAGTGAGATCCCTGCCGACGGCGTCGGCGGCTCAGCTGATAGCCTTGAGGCGCCCAATAGCTCGCACGCCGCAGACAAGACGATCAACCTGGATGTCGAGAAGGAGGGTGGCAAGATCGTCGCCAAGACGCCCGACGGCACTCGCATTGCAACTCCCAGCAACGGCTCCGGCACGCCCCAGGCCTCGGATAGCGCTGGTGCTGGCGTCACGGCATCTACCCCAGGCGGCGCGTCGTCTTCTTCAGCGACTGCAAGCCCGTCCAAGCCGCCACCATCGTCATACGCGTCTGCACTGCAGAAAAAGCCTTCGGATTGGCACCTCGAGTTCTCGATCGGCTCGGAAAAGCTCAGTCTCGACACGACCATCTATGGCGCCGTGCATCGATTCGAAACAGCCCAGGCGCGAGACCAGATTACGAGCTCGTCCTCCTTAAACGCCAGTGCGGTCTCTTCTCTGCACAGCGGAAGCAGGCACATCTGGAGCAACGTCTACACGGTCCGATACAAGAAGGTGTCTGGTGCTAACGCCAAGCCAGCAGGCGAAGCGACGCCCGAGCCCACGTCGGCCGACAACAGCTCAGTGGAGCTGCCTGCCTCGATCAAGGAGGATGCTCCGTATGCCAAGCTGCTGCAGCTGCTTGCCGTGCTGCACTCGCTCAACGCGGAATGGCGCGAGGTGTCGCGAGCAGGCGCTACTGTCGCTGCTGGCACCGAATCGGACGCCAATGGCCACATCGCGTCGCACTCGACGGCTCCGGCGCTGGCAGAGTCTGCCTTTGTCAACAACAAGCTGACGGCCAAGCTCAATCGCCAGCTGGAAGAGCCCATGATCGTCGCTTCCGCCTGCTTGCCCGCATGGTCGACGGATCTGCCCAAGTACTTCCCCTTCCTGTTCCCCTTCGAGGCGCGCTTCGCCTTCCTGCAGTCGACGTCGTTTGGCTATGCCCGTCTGCTGACTCGATGGCAGGCACTGCACAGCCGCAGCCAGGAGCCTGGCAGCAGCAACTCTTCGCGTCTGGACGACTCGTTTGGCTTCCTGGGCCGTCTGCAGCGGCAAAAGGTGCGCATCTCGCGCGGCAACCTGCTCGCCTCGGCCTTCAAGGTGTTTGAGCTGTACGGCTCCAATTCTTCCGTGCTCGAGGTCGAGTACTTCGAAGAAGTTGGCACTGGACTGGGCCCCACGCTCGAGTTCTACTCGCTCGTGTCGAAGGAATTTGCGCGCAGAGATCTGAAACTGTGGCGCGACAGCCGTGCCGGCGGCTCGGACGAGGATGGAAGCCAGTATGTGTTTAGCCCGCTCGGTCTGTTCCCTGCTCCACTGCTGGTGACGGCGGGCAGCAGCAGCAGCAGCAGCGAAGGAGATCAAGGCAAGACGGGCTCGTCCTCGGAGGGCAACGAAGCGGCAGGATCGGTGCAGAAACGGCTGCAGGCGTTCCGCATCCTGGGTCAGTTTGTGGCCAAGGCACTGCTGGACTCGCGCATCATCGACTGCAACTTTTCGCCCGTGTTCATGGGTGCAGTGCTGAACCAGCATGTGGCGCCGACGCTGGCCACGCTGTCGTGCGTTGATGCTACGCTGGCCCGATCACTGGCCTCGATGCGCAAGATGCCTGCGGATGAGATTGAATCGCTCGGGCTCGACTTTACGCTGCCTGGATACGAGTCGATCGAACTGCACCCGGGCGGTCGGGACGAGACGGTGACGGGCGCCAACGTGGAGCGCTACATCTCGGAGGTGCTGGACATGACGCTGCACAAGGGCATCCGTGCGGCTGTGCGTGCGTTCCGTCAGGGATTCAACTTGATCTTCCCGATCTCGGCCATGTCGAGCTTCACGGCGGACGAGCTGGTGATGCTATTTGGCAACACGGAGGAGGACTGGAGCGAAAAGACGCTGGTGGCGAGCGTCAAGCCGGACCACGGCCTGAACGCCGACTCGCCGACGTTCCGCGACATTGTGGCCATCATGGCCGCGTTCGACGTGAGCCAGCGTCGTGAGTTCTTGCAGTGGCTCACAGGCTCGCCCAAGCTGCCCATCGGCGGCTTTTCGGGCTTGCACCCGCAGCTGACGATCGTCAAGCGGCCGCACGAGGCGCCGCTGACGCCGGACGATTACCTGCCGAGTGTGATGACGTGCGTCAACTATCTCAAGATGCCCAACTACTCGTCGCGGGACAAAATGCGCGAGCGTCTGCAGACGGCCATGAAGGAGGGCTCGACCAGCTTCCACCTGTCGTAGCCGCCTTGCACTGTGCAATTCCTCACTTGTTCACCCATCATCTTTGCATGTTTCCTCTCCCCATCTCACAACCAATTGTCTCAAGTTGTGTTTTCCATCCATTCATGTCCCGATTTCGAATGCGAGTTTCCTACCCATTGCTTGTGTGAGAGACCCACGGGGCTTACTTCCGGTCAGGCAGTGAGTCCTTTTCTGGCCAGATTTTTGGACCTCCTTTATTTGCTTTGAATTTTGTGCGAGTTTTTTTTCCTTTTTTTGGCAGGTGTTGGTGCTGCGGGAGGGAAGAAAGAATTGGTGCTCGTGTGAGCATGACACATCCCTGGCTCGACTTGGCGTTCGCTTCACTCGCCCGATTTCTGCTTTCGATTCCTCCACAATTTTGGCAGAAGCGTCGAAGGGGAAACAGAAAAATCTTGGTTGCAGATGCACATAGCGGGCAAACAAGGGCCCAAGAGGAAGAAGAGCTGAAACTTGCTTTGCTTCCTTCTTCATACCACCATCATACCCTGCCACCTCTCAGACGACACGGGAACGACCCTGAACGGAAAGGTTGGGACTATGGTTTCTTTGGATTCTGTATCTGTACCTGTATCTGTATCAGTATAACTTCAGCCTTCAGCACGACTCCGGAAGAAACTGCTCGGGACTGCAGAAACAGCTCACAACTCACAACAAAAGCTTGGCACCTCCGACCGGAACCAGGATCGTGGCATGCCTTGACATTCTCAAGGTCGACCTTGTCATCCAGCCTTGCAACGACGCTTGCTCGCGCAGCAATCATGACATCGACGTTGCCCTCCGACCCATCCGAGATTTCGGCGACGGCCCAGGCTCTGCTTCGAGCACACTATGGACGCATGAATCAGGGCGCAAGTGCTTCTTTCTCCGACTCGGCCGCGTCACAACAAGCCGAGCTCGCCAAAGTGGAGCAAGCCGTCCGAAACATCGACAGGATCTGCCTTCAATTGGATAATTTACAAGTGACTCAACAGCTCCATGCCGGCACGAGCTCATCATCACAAGCAGCACGTACATTGCAGCCTCTTGGCCCCTTGGCTTTCTGGCCTGCTCGTGTTGTTGAGGGCAATGGACACATCTTTGTTCGACAAGATCCGCCTGGGCTGTCGCCTCGCGATCAGCTGCTGTTGGAAGACGAAGCTCTACCTGCACTCACGTCGAGGCCGAGCAACGGCGACAAGATCAGTGTGTCGGTTCGACTGCCGGATCCAAGCCGCACAATGCAAGTAGACTACACTAGGGCGACGTTCAGAGATGCGCAGATGCAGCTCCAGGCTCGCAAGTCAAGATATCTCTCTTCTGCGGCGGGGCTACGAGAACAGATAGCCCCCGAATTGCGCAAGATAGCCCAAGCCTCGACCAGCTCTACGATCGCCAGCAAAGCATCGGATGAGCATATCGTCAACGAGAACAATGAGGTGCTCAACGAGGAAGGTCTGCCCTTTTACGAGCCGGTCGAACAGATCACGGAAGAGGAGGCGATGCAAAACAAGAAGGCGTACATGCAGCCATTCGTACGTACTGATGATCAGCGGACCGCCGACAAGGAGCAACGTCGACGCTGGTTGGACGATATGCTGAACAGACTCGAGGAAGAAGAGAAGGACGAAGATTCAGACGAGGCGGAAAAAGGTGCGCAAGAATCACCAAACGTTACATCATCAGTGGCGGCGTCGACTGCGACTGCACCGTCCGCCAAAGAAGAGACTCGGGTCGTCTTGCGCACGCGCACTCCGAGCCCGCCTCCATCTCCGGACGATCTGGCAATGCCCAAGACGCTGCCCGAAATCGTGTCAGCGACTCGGCCGCCTCCGCCCAAATCCGCGCTGAAGCCGACTGCAGCACGTCCTGCCATCGTGCAGCGTCCGTCCTTCGGCTCGGCTGGCATCCGTCGGGGCTTTCTCAACCTCAATCCGTCCAGCCCGGGTGCGATCAAGAGCTCCTACTCGTGGGAAGATCTGGAAAAGGAAGAAAAGGAAAAGCAACCAGCATCACCAACGGATTCAGAGCGGCCGTCGAGGAGCCACACCCCTATTCCATCGAATCATAACAACAGCAGCACCATGGCTTCTTCGCTGTTGGGACGCGTAACAGATGTCGGATCGAGTCCGTTGACAAGCGGCACCAGCACACCCACCAAGAAGAGCGTTCGCATCAAGAGCCCTGAACGTGCGCACCCGGAGGCGTCGGCAGGCTCGCGGCCCACGCCTTTGCAGCGGGCACTCAGATCGAGCATTCGTGTCAAGGAGAACTACACCGAGCCTGCTACCACTCCACAGGCGGCCAAGGATGACTCTTCCATGATGGCACGAGCGCTCGAGTCCGGGTCTGGGACAGCAGAGAAGCGTCACCAAGACGATATCGGTGTCGAGGAAGAGGCGGAGCGCATCGTCAAGCTTCTCGGACCCGATGTGGTCGAGGGCCACCCTAGCGCACCGCCAGCGGACGTGCTCAAGAAGATGCAAGAGGCGCACGAGGAGGACCAGCGGAATTCCACGCCTGAGGCCATAGCCGCTCGTGCCAAGCAGGAAGACGAGGCACGGGAACAGGAGCGCCTACAACGACTTGCAGAGAAGCCGGCGCTTGGGCATTCGGTGATGGAAAGGCCGAAAGCCAGCGCTTCGTCTACATCACGGGCAACAATCCATGATCACAGGCAGCAAGTGTCGATGCGGGCCAAGGCGCAACAGGCCAACTTCAGTGCCTTCAGGGCAGGCTTCTTGAATCAGAAGCCGGCAGCCGCTTCCACATCCAAGTTCGTTCCGGACCCAGGCCTGCCACGCAAGGCGGGTGCGAGTGCAACCGCGAGCGCCGGCGTGCCCGCCGCTCCGACGCAGTCAATGGGCATGTCGGCGCTGGATCGAGCTTCACTTGGGGATGACGAGTTAAGCAAACGGCGACAGGCGATGGGTCTTCCTGCTACTGTACCGCATGCAAGACCGTCCAAGGCGTACGCGGAAAAGATGAAGCAGAGGCAGGCAGGTCTGGATCCTGACAGTCAGCAAGACAAGGCAAGTGCTGAAGGCAAGGTTGGAAAGCAAGTCAAGCTGGCCAGACCCGTAGCCGATGACGATGTGCCTCGACCTGGTCGTGTGCGGTTTGGGCCTCCAGCTGGTTCGGGTGACGCCCCGATTAAAGGCGATGAAGACGACGATGACGAGCACGAGCAAGTGACCGAGATTAACCCGGGCGCGGCGCTGGATAACCACCTCTCCGAAGACGTCGACGAAGGTCGAGAATTGGACGAGGAGCAAGAACAGCCCAAGATCGAGGGGGAAGGTGCCGATACGGATGAGGAGGATGCCTACTTTGACTCGTACCTCGCGAAGCGATCTCGACGTGCTGCTGCTGCCGCTAGTCGCGGGATGGATGTCGACGACGACGACGACGACGAAGATTTCGACGGTGATGCGGATGACGACGCAGATGATTGGGGTGTCGATGAAGACGACTTTGACGAGGACGAGGACGAGGATGACGACTTTGACTACGATCCAGAGGATCTCATGGCGCTTGCGCCGAAGATGGGTGCAAATGCCGAAAGTCTTTCGTCGCACCCAGAGTTGCTCAAGGAGTACGAAGAGGCACGGGCGAAGCTGGCTGCGATGGGACTTGCCGCGCCGCTTGGAGCGGGGGGTGACGATACTCGTGCTGCGATGATGGCTGCTGCTCGAGCAGCTGGCGGTGGTGGTGCCGCGGGCAATGACGAGGACGAGGACGATGACTACGAGATGGACATTGTACCGCTGGATGCCTCTGTCGAGGATGCCGAGTATCAGGGCAACACCGCTTCGAGCGGTGCTGGTGGCTCTAGCTCACGCATCTCGCGCTTCAAGGCTTCGCTCTCACAGCAACGAGTGCCAGGCAATGCAGCCAAGTTGGAAGATGTGCTCTCCTCGGCTCAAAATGTCGGCCCCACCACACCACCGGACGCTGGTAAGTCCGTCGCCTTCAGCATGGATGGCCGGTCTGCCCAAGACAACGGCGACAGCCAGGCATCGGGTGCGCCAGTGATGATCATCCCACAGCTAGCACCCGTCCGATTCCCCAAGAACGGCGATCTAATCCAAGGCAAGACCAACGGGCCCGTGGATCTGGATGGTGCCGAGAGCGACGAGGACGACGAGAAGGCCGAAATAGTGATGCGCAGTCGACTTGAGAGGTTGGAGTGGGAGAGGAATCATCCGGAGGAAGCGAGGAGGTTGGCGGAGAGTAAGAGGGCGAGGGAGATGGTGGAGCAGGTGGTGGCTCCGCCGCCCGTAGTGAGGAGGCAGCTGGGGAAGGCTGGAGAGGAAGCGGCGGTAGTGGCAGACAGGGAAGACAAGGTGACATCCAAGCCGAAAAAGGTGAGCCGGTTCAAGGCTGCTCGTATGGCGCAGTGAGTGTTGCGTTGATTGATGTATTTCATCTTACCACTGCTGTCTCGGCCGTGAATCAATCTATCAATCCATCAACCCATCAATCCATTAGCGGCCATGCTATGCGGAGCCCATGTTGCTTGTGGTGTGTGTGTGTCGGAGCCATCAAAGGTCTTCGAGGTGCAAAACAGCCGGATATAAGCTGCAGGCCAGGTGGATAGCCGGGAGTCGGATCACGTCGAATCGAATGGAAAGGGGGAAAAAATCGAAGCGACATTTAAGAAGAAATCTCGGAGACTAGCTAAGCTGCCTCGCAAAGAGTATCAAGAAAGAAGAGTGGAGTAAAAAAAAATCGATTCTCACTTTTTGTCGTTTTTCATGTTGCGCTTTCTGAACGACTCAACGAAACTTCGACTGTCATCACCCTCACCCACCATCAACCACCACCCTCATCCAACCCATCAACACGGCTGTTGCATCCTTCAACAGCTTCTCCGATTTCAATTGAAATGAGCGGCGTCGGTGCGGTCCCCGCTTCCCGCTTCGCGCGACCACTACCGCATACGCAGCTTAACCACTTCCTGCGTACCACGAAATCCCTCCTCGCCTCGGGAGGTCTCGATAACGAAAACATCGTCTACGTCGTCACCCCACGCTCTCCCACACTCGATCAAGCGGTCGCAGCTATCAGCTTTGCATATCTCGAGCAGCACCTCGATACGAGCGTTCATACGCAGCGTCGATACGTTCCCGTGCTCTCGGCTCCCCGTCAAGCGTGTCTGCACGATGCGACGCCCGAGCTAGCATTAGCCCTGCAAGCGACACTGGTTGCCGAGGAGAATGCGATCTTTGACGATGACGAGGTGTACAAAACAGTTAATGCCTATGCATCCAAGAAGAAGGTGGTGCTTGTCGGAGGTACGACGGAGCATAAGGGTGAAGAGGCGTGGAATGCTTGGCTGGACCTGCACGGTGCGGAGCTGTTTGGTGTCATTGATATCGAAAACACGCTGCCCAAGGCGATTCATGACGAACAAGGCGGTGTCAATGAGAAGCTCAACGTAGCACTGTTCCCTCCTCAGGCGATGAGGGGCAGTGGAGAAGCCGAGCCGAGTCTGGCATCTCTCGTTGCGTTGTGGGCGAAGCAGAGACTTCCTCAGGCATCGACAGTACCGCACATAGTGACCAAGGAGCTTGCAGATTTGATGCTCGCAGCTGTCCTGCTCGAGAGCGACAATCTGTCGGAATCCAAGACCAACTCGGCGGATCTGGGCGCAGTCGGCTGGCTCAACCCGCGCTCGTCGTTCCAGCTTCAAGATCAGGACCAAGCGACATCCATCGAACCAAATGTAGGCCGAGAGGACGACGACGATTTGAACGACGACGAGACAAATGTGCCCAACTTTGATGCCTTTGTGCCTACTTTCCCGGATCTCGATGCAATGTATCGTGCGCTGAGGTCCGCTTCTCGCCAGTCGTCTGCTAAAAGTGGATCGCTTACGAGTGCAGACCCGACGGCTGTTGTCGCTGCAGGAAGCGACCTCGGCGATGTATCGTCACAGCACTACCAGTGGAACCTCATCACCAATACGCTGGCTAATCTGGATCAAGAGCACAAAGCCACGGTCCCCAATTCCGTTCGCCAAACTGTCCTCGGTGACTTCGCCGCCGTGCTCACGTCTGATCTCGCTTCTCGTCTCTTCAAGCCCATCGGCTCGCAGCTGGCACAACATCTCAACAGCAACACCACCACCGGCACGCCTTTCGACCTCACCTCGGTCCAGAAGCAGATCAACATGGCCGTCTCGGCTGAAGCAACGAGCGAGTCGCAGAGCTTCCAAGTGCTTTGTATCGCCATCAGTGCCTTGCATGCGTTTGTACAGATCAACTGGACCGGACCCGAGCTACCGGATTCCATGAATCCGCTTTCGCTGCTGCGTGCATCCGCCCCGGATGCATTCCCACCTCGATCGGTAGACGCTGATGCCGAGGAGAAGACCAGCAGCGAAACAAACCGCCTGATCCACCGCTCGGCGCTCGAAGCGCTCGCGTTCAAGGGCGAGCCGGCATACCATCTGTGCCAGGTGCCCTTCTTCCTCGTTTTTTCCAAACTCGTCATTGAGGCGCTTTGGGCCGCTCAATCATTACCTCAGCTAGAGCAAGAGGAGCGAAAAACGGAAAAGGTGGAGATCGAGACACTGGCATGGTGGAGGCTGCGTGCGTTTACGGTACACAGCCATGTGCTCGATGAGCCGGTAGCGTTCGGGAAAAAGGTGTTTGACCCGGTCAACAAGTTGCGCGATGTGTTGGTTGCTCGTGCTGCTGTCACTGCCAAGCCGGTCAACGGAGAAGAAGGGAAGCGGAAGAGCGAATGGGCTTCTCTTGCCGCGAGACTGATTTTGGAGCGCGGAATTGCGCTGCAGAGGCTGGGAAGTGATCGTGAGGCGTCCGAGACGTTTGTCGATGCTGCTAAGGAGAATGGGTTGCGGTATCGCATGTCTGGTGCGCTGGGTAAGAGGACCAAGTTCCAGAAGGAGGATAAGACGCAGCTGGTGCTGCTAGCTAAGAGTGTCGTTGCTGATGGGGGAAAGGAGGATGAAGAAGCGGAGAAGGCCGGTGGCAACACTGGCAGCTCCGAGGATATCAAGGAGGATGCGTTGTCAGAAGCGAAGAAGGAACCGCTCGAGACGGGGTTCGCGTCAAAAGCCAACCCGGAGGATCAAGTAGCAGGCATGCCGTCCACCTTTGCGCTGAACGACGATACGCTTCTCGAGCAGACCAAGTTCACTTCGACCACTGCCGCCGGCTCCACCTCCACTGATGCTGAGAGCCAACTCGACGCAGACGCAGACCTCCTCAACCTGGACCCAAACGCACAACCCCCCTTGGCAGTGCTCGACCAGTGTACCTTGCTCGCACTCTGCCTCAACATCCGCAACACACAAGCCGCGCACGGCCTGACCGCGAACCAGATGCAGATTTTCATCTCGCGCGTCGTCTCGCACCCGCGCAACTGGATGGTGCACACCATGTCGCTACTTCTGCGTGCACGACTCGAGTCGACACGAACGCGCACGGTCGAGCGATCCGTGCTGCAGCTACAGGCGCTCATTGACCAGATGCCGACGAACGACTCGTCGGTTCAGGAGCGGCTGAAGTTTTTCCATGCGCTCGATTTGCCGCCCAAATGGGAAATGCAGGCCGAGCTCGCGCGGCGCTATGCCAGTATCGGTGTGACGAGGTCGGCGCTGGAGATATTTGAGCGCATCGAGATGTGGGAGGAGGTGGTGCAGTGTTTGGGCATGTTGGGGAGGCAGGAGGAGGGCGTGGAGGTGGTGCGGGAGCTTTTGCGGGGTACCAAGGTAGAAGCGGATGTGGATGTTCTGATTCGTCGACGCAAGGGTGCTGGGGATGCGCAGGGGGGGAAGGGTGGAAGCGAGGCGCAGCAGGTGATGTATACCCGTATGGATCGCGCGAGGGAGGCCAAACTCTGGTGTCTCCTCGGCGACCTCGAACCGGCCTCTGCCCTCGCGCACTATTCCAAAGCCTGGCAAGTCTCGTCGTCCTCCTCCGCTCGCGCCGCCCGCAGTCTCGGGGGTGTACACTTCACGCGGCAGGACTTCGCACAAGCCGCCAAGTGGTTGCGCTATGCGCTCAAGATCAACCCGCTGTTCACGCGATCGTGGTTCATCCTGGGATGCTGCTACATGCGACTCGAAAAGTGGAAGGAGGCAGCACAGTGTTTCCGACGCTGCACGGCGCTGGACGACGAGGACATGGAGAGCTGGAACAACCTGGCGAGCTGTTATCTGCGGATGGTGGAGGGGGCGGGGACAGGGGCAGGGGAGGATGCGGTGGGGGTTGAGCGGATGGGTGCGCAAGGAGGACTGCCGGATATACTGGAAGCTGAAGAAGAGGCTGAGCGGGTATGGGGCGACACGGCTGCCTACGATGAAGACGAGGAGGAGGCAGGGTTGAGCGACTGGAGTGGCAGCTCGAAATCGGATTCGGGCGTCGAGGTGTCGTCGAGCGAGTCCGAGACGAGTTCTGTCGCTGACGATAGCGATGCGGGGACGGAGATGGGCCTGCCTGATCCGGGGGAGTTGCGCACTGGCGGCGCTGGTACACGCGGACGTCGAGGTGCCAACGCTGCGAGCGCCACCACGGCGTACTCACTGAAACTGCTCGCCCACCGCTCGCTGCAGCAGTCGCTCCGGTTCGCACACGACAACTGGCGCGTATGGTACAACTACATGATCGTGTGCATCGATGTCGGTTACCTCCTCGAAGCCACGCGAGCCATGGTTCGCGTTACCGAGATCCAAACGCGCAACAAGAGCAACGACGTCGAACGCGCCCACACCGTCGACCTGTCCGTGCTCGCGCGTCTTGTCGACGCTGTCACACGTACGCCCAAAGCCGAGCTCGAAGCGCAAACCCTCGCGGCAGTGGAGGCGTTCGAGGCGGCTCAAGCTCAGCACGACGCGTCCAGCGGTGCCCAGCAACCGGTGGCACCCAAACTCGACCCTAACACTGGCTTGGGTTTGTACCCCGCCGTCGGCCGGCTGTTCGACGAAACGCTGCTCACGCGCATCTCGTCCAGCTCGGCGATCTGGAAGCTCTACTCGCGTTTGCTGCTGTGGAACGGCGAACGCCAGCGCGCTGTGCAGCATGCGCTGCTGAATGCGTACAATTCGGCGCTCGAGGCGTCGCTCACTGCAACCGATGGGCAAGGGGATCTCATGTCGGACAAGCAGGTGTTTGTCAGTTTGCTCCACGATCTGCGCAACCTTGTGGATGCGCTGTTGGGGCTGGCGGAGCGGGAGGATGGTACGGAGAAGGGAGAGATGGAGGCGCCAGAGCCGCGGTTCCAGGCGCGAAGTCTGGTGAGGAGCTTCCTGGCGAAGACGCGGAGCAGCTGGGATCAGGAGCCGGAGTACGACGAGGCTAAGGAACTGTTGGAGCAGCTGAGGAGCTGAGAAACGAACAGGCTCTGATGGCAAGTTTGAAGGAGAAATGTAAATCCATAATGTGATTGCATGCTGTTTGAGTGGTAGTGAGTGAGACAAGTTTGGATGCGAATGTATCCGTGCACGGGTAGTGTGAAGTGGGCTAAAGGAGGAAGCAGATGCTGCTGAGCAGGATGGCAGCTAATGATGCCGCGGGCAGAACCACATTTGTCGCGTCCCACGCTGTTCCCCTCCTGACCATCGCCGCGCCGGCGTTGGAGCTGCTCGAACTAGTCGCACTGGGCAATGTCGAGCTGCTGGTCGACGTCGCACTCGTTGTACTGCTCAGGGAGGATGTCGCAATGGAACTGCTCGTAGTGGAGCTGCTAGTCACGTTTGCACTCGTCGACGAAGAGGACGAGGAAGAGGAGGCGGTATTGATCGAGCTAAGCGAAAACGTGATGACGGATCCCAACGTCGCTGCTGCGTCTGTGCTTCTTGACGAAGTCGAGGAGATGGTGGAGGAGGAGCCGGATGAGGAGGTGGCTGATGAAGAGGTGGTGGAGGTCGCCGATGTGGACTGTGCAAGGACGTGGGTGAGGAGTGTTGCGATGCACAGCAGCAGCAGTGTTGCGGTGGTGGGGAGTGTGCGAACCATTTCTGATGATATGAAGCGGTGGGCTGTACGCAGTGACGGTGGTGATGCTGAAACCGACGACGCTCTCTTGGATGCCGAGGAAAGGTTGTGAGCGTCGCCAAGACGAGCCGCTTGAGGTGTCCGCTTGTGCTACTCAACGAGGCGCTGCAGAATGACGGACCGCTTCTCCAGGCAAAGTTCCAAAAACATTAGTCTGCCGTTGCAGTCTTGGCGTTTCTACACAGCCGGCGGGCCTAACAAATTTGTACAAAATGCAGGCGTGCAGCGTGCCGGGCGAGAAAGAAGAAAGATTCCAAAAAGGTACAGCCGAGCAGCAGCGCAAGGAAAGCGCAGACCAGCCCCACTCTCTGTCTGGCAGCGGCAACGCACGCACGCCAGTCAAACGCCAAAGGAGCGAGGCAATGCCTCTCCTGACCCTTTTGTTCGTTTTTCTTCCTGGCTCGAGCCACTCTCGCTGCGCAGTGCAGGGACAGAGAGCGAGCGCCAAGACGCATTGTCGATCCTTCTCTCTCTTCTCGCTATTGAGGCATTGTTGTCATCAACCTCATCACAACACGCGCGCTCTCCCGAGGAACCCCACTTCCGCCACTCGATTGCAACAACTCCATTTGGGTTGCGCTTCATTCGCGTTTACTTCCACGTCAGAACACACACTCAACGTCGCTTTCAAGCACATCTGCGCACGAGCGCACGCACCTGTTGTCTTCCCATCGCATTCAAAGCGCTCGCACTTCGATTTCGTTTCTCTTCTCTCCTCCTACCAATATCGCTGACAATGGACTCGGCAAAGATCTTTGCTCTGGGCCTGGCTGCCGGCCTCGCGATTCACGCCGTGATGCGCAAGCGGGCGCAGAAGAGTTCGAGTGACACCAAGTCGCAGGCCCCAATAGCGTCCAAGGCTAGCAAGAAGAATAAGAACAAGAAGAAGGGTAAGGATGGCGCACCTGCTGTTGTAGAGTCTTCGAGGGTGGAAACGATCGAGGAGCCGCCAGCAGTAGCTGTAGTCGAGGCAGCTCCTGCAGCTACTGCGCAGACCACTTCGCAGAAGAAGAAGAACAAAAAGCAAAAATCGCAGCAGCAGTCGCAGTTGCAATCGCATCCCGCAGTCGATGGCAGCGAAAGCTACGCAGCCGTGGCAGAGACGGTACCCGCGATCAACAACGACACCATCCGCGCCAAGGCCGATGCGCCCCAGGCGGCCTTCACCGCTTCGTTGGGTGATATGCGTGATGGCGACGTCGACCCTCTGCCAGCAGGATACAGCTCAGTGGCTCGCATCCCTGCTCCCGAGGCGGCAACACCCAAGCCGAAGCTCTCGAAGAAGGACCTCGATGACGGCTGGTTTAGCGTCGGGGGCACCTTCCCTTCCTCCTCCACGTCTTCGGCTGCTGCCAAACTCAACGGCTCCAGCAGCACCAAATACAATGTCGGCACCAAAACCTCCATCGCATCCACCAACCCCTTCGCCGCGCTCCCAGACGACGCGACCACCTCTTCCGTTCGTCGCATCCCTGCCAAACCCTCCACCCCTTCCTCCACCAACGGGTGGACCGTCGCCTCTGCCGCCAGCAAGCCAAAGACCAACACCGCCGCCAACGGTGCTCAGAGCGCCGAAACAAAGAAGCAGCGCTCCAACGCCAACAAGGCGCAAGCCAAAAAACAGGCCAAAGAGGAAGCAGATCGACTGCAGGCCGAGCGACTCGCCAACCACCGCAGACAGCAGGCGAATGAGGCGGCGAAACTGCGAGAGGCGGCTGCGAGACCTGCGCCCAAGTCGGTGCCCGGTAGTAGCAAGTTGCCCCAGGCGAAGGCGAGTGTTGATCTCAATGGGAGGTTGGTTTGGGATTGAGGGGTAGAACGGGGATAGCAAGAGTGGGTGAATGGGAGGTGGTTGTAGGGTGGCAGTAACAGGCTTTGTGCGTAATAATGCAGACGCTTTTCGGGTTTTGAGATTTCCGTTTGAGGGTGTCTGTGAAGCGGGGCTGTTACAAGTCCTGATGTGATGGTTGTGGCTCGAATGGTTCGTGCTCTTCTGGTCTCGCATCTTTACCCGCCAAGCAACGCACTTCCAACTTCTGAATAGCAAACGCCTCGTTCAACCCCACACTTGCCACACGCTCCCAACTCTCGCCCAGATGATCCATATCCACATGTCCGCCAAACGTTGCCACTTTCACCAGCTCCACCCGAGCCTGCACCTCTGCTTCTGCTGCCAACTGCGGCACTATCCACGTCGGTGCGTACACCCACGTGTGGTCGCATGCAATACTTGCCGTATGCACGAGGTACGCTGCAGACGAAGAAGAGGTAAAGTGTTCAACGCGTGGGAACATCCCCCTCCCCTTCCGGGGCAGGAAATGGAACGGCACAGAGAAGGTACGGTAGAGCAGATGGTGCTCGTACCGCTCAAACAATGGGTCGCCGGTCCACGGGAGGTGCGAGACGGATGTGTCGATGTGGAAGAGTGCAGGCAAGAGCGCGCCTTGGTGGAGGAAGGAGAAGAGGGCGAGTTGGAGGGTGTGTTGCAGTACGTGC
Organism: Sporisorium exsertum; assembly: GCA_928724755.1. Taxonomy (NCBI): domain Eukaryota; kingdom Fungi; phylum Basidiomycota; class Ustilaginomycetes; order Ustilaginales; family Ustilaginaceae; genus Sporisorium; species Sporisorium exsertum. Next base: position 787,497 of record CAKMXK010000035.1, on the reverse strand, counting down.
AGGATGCAGAGTGCGCGGATGAGATGTGGATGCGAGGTGAGGGAAGGAGATTGCAGTGCGTAGGCCATGACGATGGTGCAGGGGAAGACGAGCGCGAGAAGGAAACGCGGTTCTTGATGCGGGGAGAGCGAGAGGATGAGTAGGGCGATGACGACGATGCTGAGGCAGAGGGTGACCGTGGGTGGTTCGAGGTCGATGTATGGTGTTTCGTCGGCGATGGGTGGTGAAGCGGTCGAGGAAGAGGGTTGACTGGTCGAGGTGGTAATGGTTGAAGAGATATCGTCTGTAGCTTGCTGTATCGATGCGTTTTCCTTCTCGTCTTCTTCCCTAGTAACGCCTCTTGCGACGCTTTCTCCTGCCGACGAACGCCTTCCGCGCACAAACTGCCACCCATACATCACCATCACAACGCAATTAGCCATGCCCACCATCATCGGCAGATTCACCACAACATGCAACCATCTCGGATGCAACCCATGCCGAGCCACATTCTCCGTCCTCACATTATACAACAGCGCATTCAGCGGCGGAATCACCCACCCCGTTCCCGCCACACCCGCCACCTCCATCCCATTCGCTTCCGCCGACCTGGTATAGAACCTCGTTTCAGCATCCACACCCAGCCCCGTACACACAATCAGCGCGATCGCAGTGATAGCCAGCGTCGCGAGTGCCGCTCGGCGGTATCCTTCCGCTGCGATGCGTGTGAGGCGGTGGAGGAAGAACGCTGCGAGTGGAAGCGCGAAGATGGCGAACGTGAAGCGGGTGAAGAGTCCGTCGACGGCGAGAACGGCGAGGAGGACGCCGTAGTGCCATCCGGCGAAGGGGGAGCGCGTGTACCATGTGCGGTCTTTGTAGAAGGATAAGAGTTGGAGGAGGCAAAGTGCGACGAGGTGGGCTTCGTGCGAGTTGCTGAAGGGCCGCACGAGGAATGTTGTGGCAGCGGTGGAGATGCCGAAGAGGTAGTGCACGTATCGTGCTGTCTGTGGAGGCAGAACGAGGGCGACGTTGATGTCCAGGAACAGCGTCCACAGTAGCATATTCGCTCGCTGGATCAGGAATAGGGAGTGTCCCGAAACGGGTCTGAACCACCGGACGACGTTGACGAGCGCATCCACGGCGAGATACTGCATGCGGAGGGGGGCGAGCGAACGTAGCGCTTGGTCGGGTTGCCATTCCCACGGGATCTGCGCATTGATGCCGGGTAGTGTGAGACCAAAGTACGGCTCGCCTGATTGCATCCATTCATCTGGGTGGATGTAGCCGCAGCCGCAAAAGGCGCTGTAGCAACGGAGTGCCAGCAAAACGAGGTAGACTTGGCCGTGCCGTTTTCGAGCGTCGAAGAGGCTCCACCATCGTGGTGAGGGCACAGCCGTTCCTGACATCTTGGTGAGCCGACCGGCGGATGTCACTCTCACACGATGGTGTTGTTCTTGCAGCGCCTGTGAAGGTCAGTCGTCATGACACTGCAAGCGCGGCCGAGGTGTGTGAGTGTTGGTGGGATGGTGGAGGAAGACCGTGCGAAAGAAGAATTGCGCGTTACGCGACACCGTGCGCCGCCCAATTTACGCGTCAAAGGCTCAGTCGCGGAGAGAGACCGACACTAAAAGTCAAAAGACCCTTTTGATTGCTCTTCCCTTCTCCTCACTCAACACCACCCTATAACAAAAACTCCAACACAGCAAAACATGGACGAGGAAGATCCCGGGCTTCATTTCTTCCCTGACGGCAACGTCGACCTGTACGGGACTCTCGGTGTAGACAAGGGGGCAACGCAGGAAGAGATCAAAAAGGCGTACAAAAAGTAAGTCCGACCACCACGACCACTCTTGCCACCTCGAGCGACTTTACGTGCTGACATACCTCTCAAACCTCAGACTCGCGCTCAAATTCCACCCAGACAAGGTGCTCTCCAACGCTGCATCGGCGGGTGGCCAAGATGCGATCCAGCAGTTTCAAAAGATTGGTTTCGCCTACGCTGTTCTCTCGGACGAAGTGCGGCGTCGCAAATTTGACAACACCGGCTCGACTAAGGAGCTCATGGTAGGCGAGGGGGATGACGGTTTCGACTGGAACGAATACTTCAAAGAGCTCTGGACGGGCGAAGTATCGCGGCAGACGCTCGACGATTTCAAGAAAAAGTATCAAAACTCAGCCGAAGAAAAGGAAGACATCCTCGACGCCTACAACGAGACCGAGGGTGACTTGGGCGGCATCTTCGAACGTGTCCCCTGCGGCGAGTTTCTTGCCAACGAGGACCGATTCATCCGTATCATTGATGACGCGATCAAGCAGGGAGAGATCAAGGCGACGCCTACGTGGAAGCGAACCAAGAAAGACGAAGCTGGTCGCAAGGCGTTGCGAGCGAAAGCGCAGGGCGAGGCGGCCGAGGCCGAAAAGCTCGCAAAGGAGTTGGGTGTTTGGGACGACCTTTTTGGTTCAGGCAAGGGCAAGGGCAAACCTGCTCGTGGCTCTTCATCATCCAAAACGAGCTCTAAGAGCGGCAAGGGGTCCAAATCCAAGTCCCAGGCTGATGCTGGCGGTGATGACGACGACCTCGCAGGTCTGGCTGCATTGATCCAGCGCAAGAACCAGAACCGCGTCTCACAGTTCGATGACATGATCGCCAAACTCGAAGCTAAGGCGGGCGTCAAGGAGAAGCGACCGTCGGACGAGGAATTTGATCGCATCCAGGCCGAGATGATGGCACGCAAGAATGGAGGCAAGGAGAACAGAGGCGCAGACAGGAAGCATGCTTCTTCTTCGGCCGCGGCGGCTTCGTCTAAGAAGAAGAGCAAGAAGTAGAGCAGGTGATGCAATGTATTTGTAACGTCCCTTTTGTCGTCGCTGTGTGAAGAGCAAGGGTCGTATGTGTGACATCAAGGCTGAGATGAGAATTTCAAGCTAATGTTAGGCCTGAAGCAAAACTTATGTCATCAAGACAAAAGCGTTGGAGATGAGTGAGCGCACGTGACGCCAGTCAGACGACCAAGAAGAATCGGATTTTTTCGTAAGAAAGCCTTTCCAATTGCAGGCTTGGCAGCCGAGTCTTGAGAGATCGATCTCGTCTCGTCACCATTGCTATCTACCGTCACCCTTGGTAACACTGCCTGCTCGCATCAGCATACACAGGCAGCGAAAGGCGGCAACTACCACAGCATGGTCACATCTGCATTGGGCCGCGCCTCGGTCCAGGCGTGGGGGAGAGCAATTGCCGCTTCAACCAACTCACCGCTCGTCTTGACACCGTCGTCTTCGTCTAGGATCACAGCAGCTGTGCAAACTTCCTTCCGCCACCAGCGCTCTCTGCATGCTGTGTCCTCAACCACGCAAGTAGTCAGCACTCCGCTTCTGCCCACATCAACTCCCGCTTCGCGTTCCGCATCGGCAGCATCCGCCAAGCTGACCCGCAAAGAACGCAGGACAGCCATCAAGCAACAGCGCAAGGACGCCAAACGTCGCATCGCCGAGTCGTCGGTGTCTGTGCGACTGGGTGTTTCCACCATCAACACTTCGCCGTTTGTGCGCAAGGATCGACAGTTCAAGACGTTCAAACCGATCACGCGCTCGATTCGGTGGTTGAGGCAGCCGCTCAACGAGCATCTGCACCAGGGCAACCCGGAGCGGTCGCTTACCATCGCCAAGCGCAGCACGGCGGGGAGGAACCACCACGGCCACGTGACAGTGCGTGGTCGAGGCGGCGGACACAGGCGTAGGATCAGGTTGGTGGATTTCTACCGGTGGGAGAGCGGCGAGCAGGAGGTGCTGCGTATCGAGTACGATCCCGGTCGCAGTGCGCACATTGCTCTGGTCAAGCACAAACAGACGAAGGCAAAGAGCTATATCCTGGCCCCGGATGGATTGAGGGCGGGCGATACGGTGCAGAGCTACCGAAGCGGGCTCAAGGGGGATGCGGTGGCAGCGGCTACGTCGAGCAGCAATGTAGTTGATGAGATTGTCTCTTCGCCAGAGGGTAACGTGCTTTCGACGGACCCGGCTGCACCTCAGACGGCTTCTGCGTCGACCGTTGCGCCCGCCGCTGCGGGTGGTGCCACGAGCTCGTCGCTCGACTTGGGTATTTTCCGCACGCAAGCTATCCGACCAGGCAACTTCCTGCCGCTCAACCTCATCCCCATCGGAACCACGATTCACTCGATCACAATGCACCCGCTGGGCCCGGCAAAAATGGTACGCTCCGCAGGCACGTTCGGCCAGCTCGTTGCGTTCTCCGGGCGCAGCGGTGCAGGCGAGTCCCACGCGCAGGTGCGTCTTCAGAGCGGCGAGGTGCGCCTCATCCCCAGCGACTGCTGCGCCGCTATTGGAAGCGTGAGCAACAAGGACCACCAGCATCGCAGGCTGGGCAAAGCGGGTAGGAGCCGCTGGCTGGGTCGACGCCCCAAGGTGCGCGGTGTGGCGATGAACGCGTGCGACCACCCGCACGGTGGTGGTCGTGGCAAGAGTAAGAGTAACATGCACCCGCGGTCGATTTATGGGCATCTGACGAAGGGTGCTAGGACGAGAAAGCCAGGTACAAGGGGTGGAAACCAGATGGTTGTGCGCGAGCGGCCGCGTAGGAACGGTAAGCGTTTGGGCAAGCCTTAGTGAGCACGGGGCTATGACATCTTGGCTGTATTCTCCAATCGCAACTTGTTTTCTTCCGTTCTAACGGGTTTGTGGGCGTCGTGTGTGAGCATGTCTGTGTGTGCACAGGGGCGTGAATAAACGTGAATGGTGGCTTTGACGAGCGTTACGGAAGTGTCGTTCGAGCTGGGCTCGGCTGTTGGACTTTGATGCGCTATGGCGGATGAGGAACGCCAAGAGGAGATGAGCGGATCAGGATGGCAGGCGAGACACCGCTGCAGGGCTCATTCCTGGGACCTGACGATGGATTTGTCGATCCATTGAACGCTGGTAGATGGATCGGGAGGTCTACTACTCAGCGTGAACGCGATTGCCAGCAGAAGGTGTAGCAGACAGTTGACGCCCCAGTGGATAACCGTCGCTTGCTCGAATGTCGAGATTAATTTGGCGAGCAGGCGAAAAGCTTGGCGGAAGGCATCTGGTACTCCTGTCTGGTCACTGTGAGATGCCAGAGCGCGCGTCGTGTTTGTACGTTGATCCTGCACACACGACCTGAGCCACAGCTATCTATCACGCACGAACACAAACCTGATCATTGCCTCCTGTCTTGCCGCACGTTGCTTGACCTATTGACAGCGTGAAAGCGCTGCAAAGGTAGAGCCCGAGAAAGGACAGATTAGGCAACGTTAGACGCTCACGATGACCGGAGCGGGAGAGCGGGGATTGAGAGAGATGGCAGCTTGTTTGTTGCTTGTATTTGAGCACTTGACAGGGTCGGAGTTTGCTTGGCCCGCAGCTGATCTCACCGAGAAAGAGAGTCTAGGCTGGAATGCCATCGAGAAAGGCAGGCCTGGATTCTCTCTTTGCTTGCTCCCGACGGGATTGGCAAAAGCTCATGGTGAGGAACAAGCGACCTGCAAATGTACACTTTACACGAGTCTGGCGCTCGGTCCTTTTCTTCGAGAACGCTTCTGCCGCTGCTGCGTTATTGTACTCGGAAGGTCCTTTGTTCACGAGGTCACGCATTGTCACGCTCGGCCCGCTTCTTGAATGGACTCGGCTGCCTGACCTCACGTTGACCGGTCGTCTATCCGAAGAAAGGACGTGTTGCAGGGACAGCGTGTTGGTTGAGTCGAGCATTCTTGAGCCCCGTCGCTTGGGCTTGCCGCAACCGAGGAATTGCAGATACTCTAAACGCACAAGCGAGGACCAGCCAGCACATCAGAACGACAGAAAGATCAACACCGAAACCGCTCTCTTATCGCTTTGTCGAATTTTCTACTGTAATTTGAGCCAAGCGGCTCCTCCGACTTTTTCCCTTTTTTTTTTTTTTTTTTTTTTTCTCACTCCGCTAGCGCCTGTTCTACAGCGTGTTCTCTCAAACACACGCTGCTCGCCCCGTACGCAGGAGCTGCACGCACGTACGCCTTCCTGCAAGCAGCAGCTGTCATGCGAGGGTAGCAAGATGGGAAAAGTGTGCCGTGCCGCTCTGCGTGCCCGCCCTGAGCGTGTGTGCTTTCGGCCCCACAGCGAGTTCTGGGAACGGAGACGAGCCGATCCATGTCCCAGCCTCAATTGTTTGGCAAGCCATGCGGCACTGCAGGCCGTTTTCTGTTGAGAGCAGCACAGTCGGAAAGTGACGCACGCACGCACGCACGCACTTTGACCCATTGATCGACATCTTGCTTCGACAAAGACCCCCCTTGCTTGGGCGGTGCATGCTTTCTTGCGCTAAATACACTACGCCTGAGTCGGCTTCCCCGCCACCTTGAACAACGCTCCCGCCTCTCTGTTCCTCGTCTAAGACAGTATGGCAGAGCTTGGCCCTTTCTTTCAAGCCACACGCTTCGACTAGACTCAGGTTCAAACATCTCTCGACCCCGATCGCGACACGACATTTTCACCGCAGCCATCGCAGGTCACCATCACTCGACAAGCTCGTTATACCTCTTTGTTTACCTTGCACAGCATCGACCCCTCTGCCTCTCGTCTTACGGTCACCACGTCTCATCGATTATCTCACAACGCGGCATGTCAAGCTTGCTCTTCCCCATTTGAGCTCGACACTACTCCTCTCCACCACTTCCACCTCAAGCACAGCTCAACACTATGGTCGTCGCCTTGCGAGAACAACAGACACCCAAAAAGTCTAAGCTCTCCCTCTTTCGCTTGGGCAAGACATCATCAAAGCCAGCTACTTTGCCACCACACCCTGGCAACAGCTATGGATACGACTCCCATTCGGCACTTGCTTCCTCAGCCCAGCAAGCGGTGCCACGCTCATCCTCGACGAATCGTATAGTCAGGGCTGCCCGTGAGGCTGAAAGCCAGCGTGCTATCTCTCCAATCGCGGTCCACTACCAGTTCCCCGAGCCCTCCAACCCTCCGCGCAACGACCACCGGGCGTCTTCATCAGATGATCACTACCGCTACTCTCAAGCTGAACCGCAGTATCAACGCATCCGTGCTGACTCTTTACCCCTACAAGGCTTCGTGCATCCCGCCGAACAAGCCTTTGCGCGTCCGGATCCAGTGCTCGCTAGGGTCCAGACGCAGGCCCTGCAAACCTCGAAGCATTCCCGCCAACGCTCTCATTTCAGTATTCCCGACGTCGTTATCACCACATGCGAGGAAGAGGGTCAAGAGCAAGTCGTCGAACTCGAGATTCCTCCCAACAAACGTCGCAGCTATGTTCTCCGCGACCCTAGCGAAGAACCTGTGCAAGAACAAAGGTCCAACAAAAAGTCCAGCTCTGGCTTCGTCCGTAGACCGGCTCCCTTGATTCGATTCGACACCGAGGAGATCAGGGGTATGGGCATGACACGAAGCGGATCCATACCTAGCATTAGCAGCGCCGGCTCTTTGGCGTCTTTGACCGAGGTCGCCACTGCATCTTCATACACACCGACATCTTCCGCCAGCTCGAGCCTTTCCAAGGCGTCCACCGCCAAAAGAAATCGCAAGCCTTCCTTCCCGCTTCTCTTCGGACGCAAGACAAGCGACACTTCCAAGTCCAATCCTATCTCGCAAATCTACGTCGAAGAGCCGCTCCCGTATTCTCCTACCACGCCCACTTCGGCTCCCGCCATCTGCGGCGACCCATTCAGATCAGCCCAACCCGATGGCCTCCTCTTCTCGTCTAACCCAACCTTTGGTCCTGCCAATCCTGCCCCGTCGCGCAACATCTTCACGCGAGCCATTAGCGGGCTTCCCTCCCCGCCTGTGACTCCCACATCGCCTCCACGCTCGGCTTTGCGCAAGCAGATGAAAGCCAAGGCCAAGGAAGAGCTTGCTCTCATCAAGGAGCTCGAGCGCGTCGATAAGCTCGTCAAGCAGCACGACGACAAAGCTCGCAAGGCGCAGGAGAAGATGGAGGCCAAGAACCGCAAGCGCGCGGCAAAGCTGGCGCAGATCAACCAGGACTTCGAGAGGTCCAGTCTGGATACTCGGCCGTCTGTCGACACATTTAGCAGCGCCAGATCCCAGCCTGTGATTGTCAGTCGAGTTCCGAACAGGACAATCTTCAAAGCATCGACCAAGGTATCTGCGCCGACTGGTGTTGGTAGGAGGACGAGCATTCGCGGCGGTGCAGCAGAGGTTCGTACAGTGGGTGCGGAGCGACGTGGTTCTGAACCGATTCTCGTGGCATCTTTCGGTCCCACTGAGCCAAGAGCAAGTGGTGCGACATCGTCCAGTTTGGATTTACCTGGCGACGAGAGCCTTTCCTTCAGCAACCCGCGAGTCGCGCCGCAACCCAACATTTCCTCGGCTGCTCTGGAGCAGACGGCCCCGTTGTCACTCGGGCGCCCAGGCTTGCCGAAGGACACTTCGCCGCCGCGTCCGACACGCGCTGCTCCCCCGGTGCCAATGCAACCCCGGCAGCAAGATTCGCGCTCTGATGACAAGGCGCATATCGACGTCGCCGAGGTAGACACCAGTATCAGCGAGGACGCCGACGAGACCCAGGTGTGGAATCGCCAGAGCTTCTCAGAGCTCAGCTCTGGATTCACTGGTCCTCTCCCTAGCCTCATCTTTTCTAGTGCGATCCCCAGCGCTTTTGGCCTGACTGCCGTCGGGCCAGACAACAAGCGGGGCGAAGATGATCAGTTGATCGACGTTGACGGAGACCACAGAGCAAAGCTGGCCAGGCGAGCTAGCGTGCAGCGCGTGCTTGCGCTGTCTGACGCAGAAGGAGTCAGGCTGCAAAAACGAGCATCGCTCCGTAGGAAAGGTTCGCAGCAGCAGCTCAAGCGTCGATCTTGCCATATGGATGGAACAGATTCACAGGCTGGAGGTGGCGCGTACAGCAGCAAACGCTCGTCTGCTGCGTCGAGCGTGCGACGAAGGAGCTTTATCCGGCCCGTTGGGGATGAGGAGGGGTGGAAGGTGGTTGCGGGAAGTGGAAGCGAGGGGGCTGTGGAGAAGTCGGATAGCGAGAGTGCGCCATGGGACGACTGGGTGGAAGACAATCAACCACAGCGCACACCGCAAGCGCCATCATCCCCATCGCTGCTCACCCAGCGTGTCGGCGTCCAAGTAGACCTCGCCCTAGCCGACCTGCAAGCCGCCCGAGATGCAGACACTCTTCGAAAGCAACGTAACTACGCGACGCACAAGCAACCCCGCAGGCCGAACGTGGGCGCTGACAACAAGGAGAACTTGGAGCTGAACAAAACCTTGCTCGGCAAAACAGGAAAGCAGGATGAAGATTCGCCCGCGTCAAACTTCAGATTATCGCTAGCACTGACGCCGTTGCAGCTGCAGCCGTTGGACGTGTTTTCTGATCTCGATGGCCGATTTCGATGACAAGCTGGTGTGTGTTCAGAGGTGACTTATACCCTCGTTTCATGTAGAATGGACATGGTCTTTTTTTTTTACGCTCTTGACGGACGGTGCGTGGATGATGTGTGGCTTGTGATCGACCGGTGCTGAGACGTGCAATGTGCATCCGAGTTGATGTTCGCAAACTCATGAATGGCGAAGGAAGACATTTCAACTCGACGCAACAGCAGACCACAAAACGATAGCCATGAAGGGCTCGAATTCCCCGTACGCATCCCTACCCGCTCGCTCCCTTTTGCTACACCTGTCCGCGTCTCAAGGCATCCAACTTGGCGCGCAAAGCAAGCGCGCTCTGATCGATCCACTTCAAGCTGCCCAAATGCGCATTCAAAATCGCCACGATCTGGGCAATACTGCCATCGCGCTCGCTCATCAATGCCTCTACCGCACCCTTCTCACCCGCCGCACCAGCACTGCTCGCATTCAGCTCGGTAATCATCGCGCCCAGATTGCGACCGACGTCGTCGAGCTGCGCATTAAGCGTCTCGGCCAACGCAAACCCACGCTCGCGCTCCACATCGGCGCTCGTCAACTGCACTGCGCCCGCCACCTGTGGCAGCAGCGCCTCGATCTGCGTCTCGTAGTCACCCACCAGTGTGGAGAGGTCCGATTGCGACATCTCGAGGTACTCCAGCGTGCGGTCGATTCCGGACTGCTTCTCCTCCGCAGCAGAGAGCGCGCTGAGCAGCGACGAGATCTCGTCCCCGCCTTTCAGTAGCACTCGGTCCCACGCCGCCACTTCCGCCGCCTGTCGCGAGAATTCTTTGATCGAGGAATCGAGCGTGGTGGACCAGCGGTTCAGGATCTCGTCCATGCTTTTGCCGCGGAGCAGCGACGGCGTGGGGACTGGGCCGACTGTCGCTGCTCCGGCGGCGGCAGAGGCAGTGCCAGCAGCCGAAGTCGTGTTGGCGGAGGCCGAGGGCGCTGTTTCAGCAGGCTTAGACGTGGCTGTGGCCCCGGAACCGAACGAGAATCCGCCAGCAGGCTTTGTGGCGGGAGCAGCAGCTGCATCATTCGAAGCAGTTGCGGGTGCAGCCGTGGAAGCTGGTGCAGCTGGCTTGCCGAACGAAAACCCGCCTCCTGTCGAAGGCGCGGCCGCGGACGCAGCTGTAGTTGCAGCAGCCGTCGTTGTCGCGGTCGAAGTTGCCGGAGCAGCGGCGGCAGGAGGCTTGCCAAACGAAAACCCACCCACAGCCGCCGGTGCAGCTGTGGACTTAGCATCCGCTGCTCCAGAAGCAGTCGGTGTTGCAGTGCTAGCAGCAGGGGTGCTGTTTCCAAATGAAAATCCTCCGAGTGCTGGCTTAGCTGGAGCAGCAGCGCCACTGGCAGAAGCTGGGGTAGAAGTAGTCGAAGGGTTGCCGAACGAGAATCCGCCCGTAGAAGCAGCAGGCGCAGCAGCAGCCTGTGTGGCTGGTGCTGTGGCTGGTGCTGCGGTCGAAGCGGGTGTAGCAGTGGATGCTCCTCCGAACGAAAATCCGCCAGATGCAGGCTTAGACGCGCCGCCGCCAAACAGCGATCCTCCAGCGGCTGCAGGAGTTGAAGACGACGCCTCGTTTGCACCGCTGCTACCGCCGAGCTTGAACGAGCCGAAGCCGCTCAGCCCGCTACCACCCGTACTCGTTCCACTTGAAGCAGCGGGGGTCGAAGTAGATGCACCGGTAGCAGCAGGGGTAGAGTTGCCGCCGCCGAAGGAGAATCCGCCCGCACCTGCTGGGTTGGCTGCAGAAGTGGTCGTTGCCGTATTACCACCTCCAAATGAGAATCCTCCCGCCGCAGCAGGCGCCGAGATTGTAGCGGCACCAGAATTCGAGTTGTCTGCTGGCTTATTCGCTGCCGGAGCGCCAAAGCTAAACCCGCTGCTCGAGGCGGGGGTAGACGCAGCAGGTGCAGACGAAGCAGGAGTCGAGGACGAAGCACCACCGCCAAATGAAAAACCACCTGTGGAAGGTGCGGCTGGCTTGGCTGCTCCGCCGAAAGAAAAGCCGCCGGTATTGGAGGAAGGAGTGCTGCTGTTGTTCGCGCCGCCGAAGACTCCTCCGGTGGAAGTTGGGGTTGACGAAGCTGCACCGGTGGGTGCAGGGGAGCCGAAGAGCGAGCCTCCGGTGCTAGACGCGCCTGTTATTGAGAAGCAAACCGTGGTGAGCAACTTTGATGCTGGTACTAGTGCGGATTGCCGTGGTTGGACACTTACCTCCAAAGGAGAAAGGCTTGTTGGCAGCCCCGTTGCTGTTGTTAGTGCTGTTGTTGTTGGAGGCTCCACCGAAGGAGAATCCACCTCCACCGAACGACATGTTTGCACGTGTGCCTGCTCTTTGCTAGATGCGTCAAATGCAAGCAAGGCGGATCAAGGTGATGGCAGTGAGGAGGGCATCTTCTGCGACGCGAAGCCTTGTTTGTTGCGCCGCACCGTCCAATTTCGCCCTTGTGAGCTGAACAAGGATTACGTGATCACATTTCTTCCTTTTTCGAAATTTTTAGAGCGGCTGAAGAAAGTCGCGGTGCAGTTTGTGGAGTTGTTCTTCCGTTTCTCTTCTTCTTGTCCTTCACCATCCCAACCCTCACCTCCGCTAACGATCACCACAGCGCATACCTACACAGCCATGCCGCCAAAGGCATCATCTCTAGCATCGCTGCTAGGTACCCTCACAAACGCAGCACCCGTCGACTTTGACCCAGAAGCACTCGACGCCGATCAGCCTGCTTCCTCTTTTGCCAACGGCCACCTTTCGGGATCCGGTTCTGGAAGCGAAGATGACAACGACGATGACGACGAGGAAGAAAAAAATCCAGGGGAAGAGGAGGAGGAGTATATGAACCCTAGAGCGCACTACGCCGACGTTGGGCCGAGCGAGATGCGCAAGAAGGCGGCGTTGAGCGAGAGCGACAGGATCAACGATCCGCGGTATCAAGGCGTTAAGAGCAGTCGCGCTGAGCTGTATGCTGATGAGGAGGACGACGAAGACGAAGATAGCGATGAAGACGTTGACGATGAGGAAGATGACGAGGAGGAGGATGAAGATGAGGATGAGGATGGAGACGATAACTCCGAAGACCAAGAGGACAACGAGGCACCACCCAAAAGGACAAAACAGCTTCGGTTTGCTGAAGGAAACGCCTCCTCCGACTCCGAATCCGACAGCAACGCAGCACAGACATCCACCTCTAACAGCATCGCAGCGCAGATCGCACAATCCGCCTCTCAAGCCAAAGCGCTCAAAGCACGTCGAGTCCAAGATGCCGACAAGGGTCGTCAAGTGAGCAAGCAGATCAAAACCTACGAACGCACGCTCGAGACACGCATCAAGGCGCAATCCGTGGTTCGTGATGTCAACCGTCTTCCCGATCCCGTGCTCTATACCCAGATCATTTCGGCTTCAGTCACAGCGATGGAGCCGGCGATTACAGTGCTCGAACAGCTGCTCGAGCTGTCTGAGACGCTGTTTTCGCTTCGGACAACGCTCAGAACCCTTTCGTCGGCATCGGATCCGGATGAGGACGATCACAGCAGCGTTGCGGTCACGGCACCGACAACGAGAAAGAGGAAAAGAGACTTCGACGTCACCGTACCCGAGGATGAGGAGGAGGCTACACGCACATGGAGCGAGATCACGGCGCACGATCAGATCGATGCGACTGTGCACGACATTGTCGAGTACTCCCGCGCCCTCGAGCCATCCCGACGAAGCGTGCTGGACAAATGGAGTCTCAAAGTCACTTCTGCCGCTGCTACCGCTGCCGCCGCGGGCAACGGCAACAAGTTCATCCAGCTTCGGGCCGTCAACCAGCCACCGTCCGCACAGATCGATGCAGCGCTCGCCGGCGATGGCCTCTCCCGCCTCATCGCGCGCACGCGCGTGCTGCGCTCCGACGCTGCGGGTGCGTCCAAGCTCGGCGCTCCCCCTTCGTCTGCGCAGGACGACGTGCAGGACGACCAGGTGTTTGACGATACCGACTTCTACTCTGCACTGCTCAAGGAGCTCATCGAGCGCCGTTCTGGCGCATTGTCCTCTTCGGCCGAAGGCGGATCGGCGGCGTTGTTGTCGATGGTCCAGGGGCGAAAGAAGAAAAAGGCCGGTGTCGATACAAGGGCGTCCAAGGGCAGGAAGCTGAGGTATGAGGTGAATGATAAGTTGGTCAACTTCATGCCGCCTATTCGGGACAGGGTGAAATGGGGCGAGGAGCAGATTGAGCGGTTGTTTAGGCAGTTGGCGTCGAGTTCCATGGGTGTTGTTGTGGATGAGGGCGGGGATCGGGAGGTGGAGGAAGAGATGGGGGAAGAGGCGGATTTGGCTGGACTTCGTGTTTTTGGTTGATTGCTTATCAACTTCACGTTTCAATCGCATTGCAATCAGCACAGTATGCTCATCGTCACAATCCACACGAGTCGGCGTGATGAGTGAGTCTAGATCTGAACATCCAGGTTAGAAACCGAAAAAAAGAGAAGATAGCGACAGGTATACAAGACATCAACTTGGAGCAAGCAAAGCAAATGTTCAAATCGAGAGCTAAGCAGAGACAGACTTGACCGCCTTGGCCGTGCCAATGGTGGTCGAGTTGACCTTGGTCGCAAAGCGTAACGAGCAGAGACTCTCGTTCAGGTGCGCGGCCATCGGACTCAGCGCGAGCAGCATGAGAGTCTTTGAGTTGCCGCCCAGACTGTTCTTGAGCAGCCAAGTGAGGGTCGAGTTGCGGTAGGGGACGTGGTTTGTGGAAGTCTTGTTCTGGCCCAGAGCTGAAATCACGTCAGCGAGCGACGAGAGGGACTTGTTGATCGACTGAGCCTCTTTGAGGCGGATGGGGTCTTTGTCGCTGCCGGAATTCGCGAGGCGTTCGGAGCCTGCCAAGTCCACGAGGGAGAGAACGGCATCGCACGCCTCCATGGTCGTCGCGTTCTGTCCGCGCACGCGCAGCATGAACACCGAATGCGAGCGACTCGAGCGCTCGTTCATCAGCGTCGCCGCCACCTGTCTTCGGCGCTTCGCTTTCTCGAGCAGCGCAAACACCTGTGCAGGCGAGTCCAACGGCACAACCACAGTATCCGACACCGTCGTCCGCCCCTTTTCGTGCTTGATCTCGTGCTTGGCTTTGTCCACCTCCGCTTTACCGAGCAGGTCGTTGATGTTGTCCAGGTAGATCTCGAGCATGCTCCCCTCGAAATCGTACTTCCACCCCTTGTCTCGCAAGCTCTCGGCAGTGGACCAGAGCATCTGCACCGCCCGGGGGATCAAGCCCGCGCCCGCATCCGCCGCCGGGTCACTCCCAAGCCCGCTGATGGAATCCGGCGCGCCTTCCAGGGTGTGGGTTTTGCCGGAGCCCGTCTGCCCATACGCGAAGATCGACGTGTTGTACCCGTCCAGCACGGACTGAGTGAGGTGCGCAATCTCTTCAAACACGTCAGCCTGCGACGCCGTGGGTTGGAAGACGCGGTCGAACGTGAAGAGGTGATTGCGCATCGTCACGGTTCCTGTCGCAGACTCGCCGGCTGCGAGTAGTTCGATCTGTGCCGCTTCACGTTCGTTGGGGAACCGAATGGTGGCGAGCGCTTCGGTGCCGTTGTTGACGTCGTCGTTGGACGGGGGCCGGACACGACAGAAGACGCGAATGTTGCCTCTAAGCTCCTGTACTTCATTATGCAGTTTGCGACGCAGCGATTCTGCTTCTCGCAGCTCCGTTTCCAGGTGCAGGTTGGCCGCTTTGGTTTCCGTGACGTCTTTGTCCATGTTGGCGATCTTTGCACGCAGCGCTTCAATCTCGTCCTGCAGCACTTGGATCTGCGAGCGGAGGGCCGTATTGGTGCTCTCCATAGTCAAGTGGCTGGTACTCTGCTGGTTGAGTGTCGCTTTGAGCGCGACGACTGTTTCGCGTTCCTGTTCGAGCTCTGATTCAAGCAGACGCTTCTCGCGGTTAAACTTGGCCGTGAGCTGCAGGATCTCGTCGTCGGCGAGTGTTCGTCGACGCTTGATCTCGTCCTGCTTGGATTGCGCGATTTTGCGCTGTTCAATGAGATCTTCTTCTAGTTGACGAACCTTGTCCTCCTGTGCGAGACGCTCGGAGCGTTCCTTGTTCCACTTCTCCTCGGTCTTTTGGCGTTCGAGCTCGAACAATTCGGCCATGGATGCCAGGCGCGATTCCATAGCGTCCATCCGGGAAGGGTCGACATCAACAGAGTTAGCAGAGGTGTTGCTGCCATTGCTGTTGCGAGCCGCAGCTGCAGCGGCGGCGTTGGCAGCATTGGTGCCTGGACGAAGACGTGTTACACTCGTAACGCCTCTCCTGACTGCAGCGCCTGCACCGGGGAGTGCTGCACCGTGTGCGACCTTGGATGCGCTGACGGAGCGTATTGTGGCGCCACCCGCAGCACCTGCAGCTGGCCTATTGGTGGTATTGGTCATAGGTGCGCGTGGCAGTGTGAGGCCGATCGAAGCGGCTGTGGTGGTGCTAGGTTTGGTCGCGGCGCGTCGAGCGGGGACAAATCGGGCGGTCTCTGCTGCGCTGACCGAACGTGTGGCAGGGGCTGTGCGCGTGGCAGTAGGCGTTCGCAGCTTGCTCGGACCCGCGCCACCTGGCATGGTAGCTGCGGTTCGCTGACGTTTGACCGTCTGTGGCACTGGGATGCTCGACATCGTGATGATGGTTTCCTGTGGCAAAGCTCGGCGCTGCCCTGAAAGATGAAGGGGTGGTGACGGCGGGTGGGCTGACAAGTCCCTTTTGAACAGGTGGAGTGGAGGAAGAAAGAGACGCCGAGCTCGAGATGCTGAGCTCTCTACATGCTCTGCGCCTCTCTCGTGCTGCTGTGTCCATGTCGCCGTTTGACAGCGGTTGCAGCACGAACACGCCAAAACAAACTCAAAAATCACAGCAAAAAACACGCGCCCGCCCGCCAGTCTCGATAATTTCCAGTCAAAACGCCTACCGAAAGGTTCGCGCCTCTGTTCGAGTCGGTCACGTGCCATTGCCACTTGCTCAAATACCGTCGTTTCCACTTGGCTCTCTCTTGACGCCCAGCACACACAGAGCATAATGCATTCGCACTCAACAGACCAGGCATCACAGCCTACTTTGCGCGGCTTCGAATGTAAACGCAGTTTTGTTTGCTTCTAGATCGAGCTGGTAGAGTCGGATCGGGTTGGTACAGGTACTATCAACAAGGGGGTGGAACGGATCACGGTGGGAATGGGAGATAGGGCAGGAAGCACGGGGTCATTGGGCAACGGGAAGGAATTCAGCATGGCACTCGAGCATGCGGACGCACCGCTGGTTCTTCAACGTCAAGCTTGAGGTCGGCGTGCGCGTCAACAAACACATCGTCTCGTGCCGTTTCGCCATCGTTAGCATGCGACCCCGCCATTGGTGCAGATGCTGAAGCTAGCAAAACCAGCAACGCTTGCGCCCAGATGCCTACGAGCGTCGCCAGCAGATCTTGCACGGGAGGTGCCAGCAGCGCTACAGTACGCTGAGACAAGCTACGCACCATGCCTACAACGCCGTCATCGTCATCACCAACAGTCTGCTCCATGTCGTCGTCTGACTGTGCTTGGTGCTGCTCCTGCCACGCATCTTGAAACTCTTGCTCGTCCCTATCTGATTCGCCGCCATCGCGCTCTGCACCGCCCTCTTCTTGACATGCACCTGCGACCCCAGCTCCGACTCTGACGAGCACCTACAGGCTCTCCATCTGTGCCACCACCTCGTCCAGCTCTGCTTTCGAGGTGCGGTAGCGCTCTTCGGCCTCTTCGTACTTCTTTTCCCACTGCGCCACCTCGCGCTCGAGCGTTGCCACCTGTCGCTCAAAGTGCTCGGCCTTGACATCCACCTGTCGCAGCCTGTGTAGCAAAAGGGCCCAAAGCGGAGCAAAAAGTCAGCATGCTTCCGGCAAGCGCGTGTTTCTCATGGTGTGTTTGCGTAGCTACTCACTTGTCCGTGGTTTCGCGCAAGTTCTTTTCGGCAGTGTCGAGTTCGGTCTCGAGCAGGTCTACCTTGCGCTGCAGCGATTCCGAGTTGGTGGCGTTCGACTCGTGCTCCTCGCGCGCCGACTTGTGCTCGTGCAGCTTGCTTTCGAGCTTGTCCAGCTCGCCCTCGGCTACGCTCAGCTTGTGCTGCAGCGAGGCAATCTCCTGGTCCTTGGTGAGCAGCTCCTGTTCGAGCTGCTTGTTCTTGGCTGCGAGCTCGTCGGCGCGCTCGCTTGCAGCATCTGCCTCTACGCGGAGCGAGTTGAGTTTCTGTGAGTAATCAAAGTAAGTTTTTGGACGCAACGTGGTCAGTTTGCCTGTTTGCCCGGGGAGCACCTCGCATTCAGCCGATCAGTGATAGATTCTGGAAATGCTTACCTCTTTGATGCGGTCCTGTTGTCGGACAGTCGATAGGTAGACGCAGATGGCAGATTTGGGGCAGCGGTGCGAACAACATGATGCATCAAGGGAGCCAGAGGAGAGACAATTGTCAGTATAGTTCCTTTGCCATGAAAAATCTTCCCAGATTTCCGTCGCATCATCGCTCTGCAAATCGACGAAAGGCCTGGAAGCGTGAAGACGCCCTTTCGAAAGTGTGCCGTGCCGTGCCGTGCCGTGCCTTTGCCTCATCATGCACCAGAGACGCATTCGAGCTGAGGTGGTCCTGTTCTGCACGAGGCGACGGGCGTCGAAGCCTGATCGCCGACGTCCCAAAGTCCTGTCTCGAGGAAAACAGCCTCGATATCGTGGTTGCGTGATTGCAGGGCGATGAGGAGTGTGTGATGCACTCACCATTGTGTATGAGTTTTTGAGTGTTGGTGGTGTTCGTTAAGTAAGATGGTTCGTGCTGTAGTCGTTGAGTCGTGACGAGTATAAAAGGGCGATTTGGACGAGATGATCGTGGTCAAGTCATTAGATAGGGGTGATCAAAGGATGTTGCGTCGATTTGCGCACTTGCTCGTCGCTCTCTCCAGCAGGCGCACGCTTACGCTCTGCTCACTGCGCAGCACAGCCAGCACAGCCAGCCAGACAAGCCAGCCAGCCAACACGCGCAGAAACACCCACCCACACGCCCGTGCGCGCTCTCTCGCCGAGCGTGATTCTTTGTCAGGGGCGCAGAGCTGTCTTTCGAATTCGAAAAGCAAAAGCGCGTGTCGGCCAGAGAGAGTCCAACACAAAAACACGAAATTCCCATCGAAAGGGGCCGATCCAAGACTGACTTTCAAATCGAAGCCCCTCTCTCTCTCTCTCTGTCTCGTTGTTTCCAACACACAAGTGAAGCCAGTGTCAGCATTAGTAATCAGTCGACCCTTCACATCGTCCGCTTCCAAGGACGATGACCATTATCCTTCACAGGCCATCGCCGCTACAAAACTCGCAGACGCACAGCAGACCACAACGCAACAACAAGGAAGGGAAAACATAGTTGACCGATGAAAAAAAAAACCTAAAACCTAGATACATAGAACAATGATGACAAGAGAAACAGTACCAACCAAGGAGACCAGATACCCCAAATGAAAGACACGATACACTAGAAGAGAGAGAGAGATGAGTTCCGGCGGTGACAAAGAGTTGGGCCCAGATGCAACAAAGGGTATATAGTAGAGTTGTCGCGGCGAGAGAGAGCGAGAGACAGAGACGGTGGACGAGAGCCACACGCATCTTTTGGAGGCTTGTCGTGTATAAAAAAAACTAGCGAAAGCAGTGTAACTTGGGTCCCTCGCAGCTTGGCGACCCTGAGTATGCAAACAAAGACCAAAAACACAGCGAAAATGCAACGCTGAACCGAGCGATAATCCGAGAGGATTCTAACGTGAATGGCAGAGTCGATGGAATCGGGGTGAGGTTCGAGGTTTAGTCCAGCTGCAACGCATCCAGACGCGAACCCAGATCGCTGCGCGCACGAGGCTCGTCCTGATCAGTCACATCACACACCCTGATGCGCGGGCTGTCCTGCTGCGACACAGCGCGCTTCGACAGCGGCGGGAACGACGGCAGCGCAGGCGTGTCCAGATACTCCAAGCCAGGAGCGCGCGATACGAGCATGTCATCAGCACACGGGCTAAACACGGCCTCGCCAATGTCTGCATCGTCGTCATTCTCGTCGCCCTGGCGCACTCGATCGTCGAGCGCCTTCATGTCCACGGGCGACGACATAGGCGTCGTGAGCACAGACGAAGGGCTCGTAGCACGATGGGTGCCGAAGCTGTTCAGCAGCTCGACCGAGACGGAGCGCTGCGTCGTCAAAGTAGACTCGGACCACACTGGCGTGCTGGACCAAGTCGAAGACGACCGTGTGGTGCTCTCGTTGCCGCCACTGTCGTCGGCACTGTTGGACGACCCTTCCGAGTCGTTTCGCACGAGCCGCTTGGGTGCCACAGGATGGATGTCGGGGCGTACGGCGCGCGAGGCGGCCAAGTCCGGGCTGGAGCGCATGGCGGGCTCGGCACGAACACGAGAGATGGGCGATGCGTCGAGCATGTAGGCAGGCGAGCTGATGCGGTGGATGGGCACTGGTCGAACTGGAACGGGTGCACGTCGTTGCGTCATGCAGTCCAACTCTCGCTCGCGTGTCTCGCGTTCCACGAGCGAATCGAACGAGAGTATGGGCGCGTTGCACGTATCCTTTTTTCCGCTATCTTGATCGCAGCCTTGATATTGGTCGCCGGCCCCCGCATAGCCTGTTTTGACTGCGCCATGTGGCTGGGCAATGTGGATGGAAGGTAGATGCTCCGACCTAGGCGAGTTGAACGAAGACCTGCGCGGTTCAGAGAGCGTGGCGGAACGAGAGATGGAGAGCGCCTTGCGATCGCGCAGCGACTTGGACGTCTGCGCCTTGAGCATGGCAGCAAACTGGTTGGCATCCGAGTATTCGGGGGCAGGCGAGGCGCCATCACGTTCCGACGATTTGGCTGCTGTAGTCACCATTCCGCCGTTGGCAGTGGGCACAAAGAAGAGTCGCTGGTCGAGCTCGATGGGCGGCAGCGGAGGCAACACCTCTTCGGAACCTACGAGCACGGGCGTCACGGACCCTTTGCTCTCGAGAGCCTCGATGGAGAGCGCGGAGAGATACTGCTGGAAGTTTTGGAAGCGCACGGGCTTGCTGATCATGCCGTCCATGCCCACGTGGCGGTACAGCGAAGCGGGCTCGGGACCCACGTTGGTGGTGACGGCGACGACATGGGCATAGCGGTTGGGCGCGAGGATGCCGTCCTCGGCGGCACGGATGCGACGGGTGCACTCAACACCATCGAGATAGGGCATCTCAATGTCCATAAAGATGAGGTCGAAGATGTCGGTGCGGAGGAGTTGGAGCGCCTTGAGGCCGCTGTCGATGCTGACGGGCGTTCGTGCTAGCACATGGCCGAAGCGGCGTCTGAGGAGTGTGTTGAGGATCGAGAGGTTGACATGGTTGTCGTCGACGATGAGAATGCGGAGCGAGTGGGTGGGCGGCAGGGGCGAGGAGGACCGGCTATCTTGAGCGGCGGCGAAGCTAGATTTGGTGGGGGCACAGGGCATAAATGGAACGAATGTCTAAAGCGGCTAACCCTTCAGAAGTGGGAGACGGCAAGCGTCGAGCGGGGACTGTCAGAGTTGGAGACGCTGTGAGGAGCGAGATCGGCGTGCCCTATGGATGGAGACGGTCTGTTGGGTGCAAGCGTCGAATGTGGGGAGGTGATTGGGATGGCGATGTTGGTGCAGCTCGAAGATCGCAGAGTGGTGCGAATAGAGTGTTCAAGTGCTAGGAAGACGTCGATGATCGTGGCCTACGGGACGATACTAGACGACGTGAAGCAGATTTAGTTGGTCAGAACAACCTTCAAGTAGCCGCGTAGAGTAAACTGCGCTGTTGAACAGGGAGTAGCTGCTACGGAGGTGGCAAAAGCTCTATGACCTGAGCGATGCTACGAGTGTGTGTCGGGAATGGGCCGCTGCGGAATACCTGTTGGCGGTGGGAGAGTTTGAAAGAGGAAACGGGTTGATGTAACTTATCGCCTCATGTCAGGATGGTGATTGTGAACTATATGCGTGGTTGCTGTGAAGAGGCACAGCGAGGTCGAGAATGCGATGATGGTAGCCTACGAAAAGGCAGACGGCGGTGGGTGTAGAGGTCTGTTGATGTAGACGTGTAACAAAGCAAAGAGCAAAGATGGTGAAGCTAAGAGAAGGGATGCAACAGTCCGTGGTGGCGGGATATTGAGCGGTGTTGAAGCACAGAAAGGCCAGCGCTCAGGAGAGAGGACAGCTGTCTGAAGTACGCGAGGGCAGCAGGGAGGGAGACAGAGAGGAAAAAAAAGAGCCGCAACGATTCAGGTGGAAAGCTACAGTCAGCTGTGACTGCGACTGGCAGTGTGTGGCGTCGGGGTGCACGGATGTGTGGCAGAGCGAGGACTGCAACGGCATATGACAGAGCCCTCGCCAAACAGGAAAGGGCTTGAGTTGGCTTGCGAGGCACAACAGTCAGCCGGACAGTGGTGATAGGCGGACAACAGGCACCGAGAAAACAGTGAGCAAACCCCGGACGGAATAAACGCGACACTCGACAAGCGGTGAAGTGCCAATGCCGCGGCGATCGAAGCAAGAGCGAAATGAGTGGCAGCGAGGCGGACAGGCGGGCGCTTCACGAGAGGGTGGCAAAAAATGAATTGGAAATACCGCGAGCATCGACAGGATTCTCGAAGAAATTCGCTAAATATTCAGCCAGCGTTCGGAAGCAAATGCCGCAGACTGGGTCTTGACCCGCAAAAGATTGTCTTCTCTCAAGCAAGCCTGGCGCGACCGTAGCGCATCTGCGCCTGAAGAGGTCCATCCGTAATCCCTTCCGCTTTCCACCCGGATCGCCGAGTATCAGTAACAGCCACCATTTCTGTTTTCACCGGCCGGTCCGCCACCCTCTCTCCGCTCAACGTTCTCTTTGCCTTCGCACAGAGCTCCACTCAGGTGAAGGAGACTCTGTTTTAGACATCTTGCCCTGCATGCCCTGCATCACGCCACTGGGTCCAGGTTTCAGATGCGCAACGACGCTTCCATAGCCGCACGAATCCGCGTGTCCGTCTTGTCTTCCCCTTTCCACCGACATCGTGGAATGCCAACACCTCGCATGCGCGTGAGCTTAATGGTTACCAAACCCATCCATGCTCGCCTAGACATCTCTTGGACAATGCTTGTACAACGTCTGCTCTTGAGAAGGCCGTAAAAGCGCTTATACTCGACAAATTTTGTCCGGAAAGAATCACGATCGTAGACGCCCAGCCATGGCCACCCACGCCCATCGAAGCAGCCATCCCTGCACGCAAGCTCATGCACGCGTCAATCAAGAATCTTCCAGGCCGTGGGACGTAACTGCTTGATAATGGAGCCCTCGCCCTTCCAAGTCGAATCGTCGTAAAATCTTGTTGGCAAGTCTTGCTTCTCGGATCTGCTTGGTATGTGACTGTTTCGCTCCAACTTTTCTTCGCCCTCACGCCGAGCATGCTTGCTTGCTTGCAACCTGGAACCTGTCCCTTTTCGAGCGGAGTATCAAAGGAGAAGCGCCCTGAAACCAGCAAAGTCGCGGTCCAGGTACGCTGTCGGCCGCCACCAGCTGCCTTTCACCGAAGGCTGCGGCTTTCCAGCACGACACTTGCAACCCCGAGCAGAACCTGCTTCCACCTATCTTCCAGTAGCATCAAATCAAGGACGCCAGACGTGCTCGACAGTGTCTTAAACGTGAGGCAGCCCTGGATACACTAGCTTTGCTTGGACGGTGAACCAGGAGGTCAGCTGTCGATCCTCACAATCCAAATAAGTTGATGGTAGCGAGCTCGGCTAGATCTCCTCCCAGCTGACCCCCTCTGCGCTCTTATTTGTTCGATGCTCGTGGACCTCGACGTTCGTTCCAAATCCCGGTGATTGCATCTCTGTGATCGGACAACCACCTGCCCTTCCCTGACTCTCCGCGCCTCGCTTGTGTTGCTCTCGTCTGAATCGGATCCTTTACGATGTTCGCGGATTCACTGTGCCAATTCGCCCGGCGCAGGGGAGTATGCCCGCTGCAGAGCGTACCCTCTGTGTTCCTTCCATTACAACATCTACCGATCAGCTGGCCACAAGGACCAGATCCACGGGTTTTCGCGGTCGCCCCGCTGAATGGCCCGCCCGCAAGCGACGAGATTGCCACGAACATCGTGCTTCCGTCTGAAAAACGCATTCCTCCGTGGATTGCCCTTTTCCCGAGCATGTCCGCGTCGGTGTCGGCATAAAGCGGCCTGTGGTGTGCAAGAGATGCATGCCGTCAAGCATGTGAACTGGTAACTGTCAGGCATGGCCTGAGGACGAATTTCGCAACCTCAATTCCTCGTTCCCATTTTCCAGTCTGAAATAATGGGCTGGAGCCGCAAATGCAGTCAGTCTCTTGCGGTTTGAGTGCCTGCAACGATCCCTAGCTCTAATCAGCGCAGACCTGATTGACGGCATGATCAAAGAAGGGGAACGACGCTCTGACTTCGATGAAGGGGAGGTGTAGCCTGTGACCGGGTGGGTCGAGATCTCTCGTACGAAAAGGGATCACGCCTCCACCCTAATCGGCTCTTTTTGACTTTTTCCAGGGTCCAATCTTGGTCAAGAAGAAATCCAACAGCAGGATGCTTCTCGTTGCTCACCACCAACACGCAAACCCAGGAATGGTCGGCACGTTAGCACGGCGCTGCCTCCGCGTGGGCACCAGCATCGCTCCACCCGGTCCAAGACGCTGTGCCGGCATCTGCTGCAGCTCGTCACCTGCAAACCTGGCTCGCCGCAGCCTCACGACATCCTCGATACTGCACAGCAACTCGAACCGCTTCCAAGATGGTCCTTTCGACCCGTACAACGCCATCGTAGCCAAACTCGTACCGTCCAGTTCATCAGCCGACGGCGCAGTGGACGGCCCGTTGAAAGGATGGCCAGCAGCGATCAAGGCCAACATCTGTGTGCGCGACACGCCCACCACGTGCTCGAGTGCGATGCTGCAGAACTTCACGCCGACGTTCGACGCTGCTGCTGTGTCGCTCTTGCGTGAGGCAGGTGCTGACATTAGCTGCATCACCAACTGCGATGAATTCGGGATGGGCTCGAATAACATGCACTCGATCCACGGGCCAGTGCGCAATCCTGCGTCTGCTTCTCAGCATGGGCAAGCGTGGGATGTCGAGGCGGAGAGGGTCGCTGGAGGGAGCTCTGGTGGGTCGGCAGCGGCTGTGAAAGCAGGGCTGGCGAGGTTTGCGCTTGGAAGCGATACGGGTGGCAGCGTGAGATTGCCCGCAGCGTATTGCGGCGTGGTGGGTCTCAAGCCGAGCTACGGGTTGATCAGCCGATGGGGGCTGGTGTCGTATGCTGACAGCCTCGACACCGTGGGTGTTCTCGCAAAAACAGTCGAGGACGCAGCAGTGGTCTACGACGTGCTTGCACAGCACGACGCACGAGACCCCACCAGCGCCAGCACCGAAGCTCGTGCCGCAGCCACCGCCACCGCTGATAGCCTTCTCAACTCGCTCGCCTCCCCCAGCTCATCTCAACCGCTCAAGGGGCTCCGCGTTGGAGTGCCAAACGAGTACTTCCCCATCGAGCTGCATCCGCGTGTGCTTGCGCCCTTCCAACGTGCAGTTGCTGCATTGGAACAGCTCGGGGCGCAAGTCGTCCAGATCAGTCTGCCGAGTACGCCGTCTGCGCTGAGCGCGTACTACATCATCGCTGCCGCCGAAGCGAGCAGCAACCTCGCGCGCTACGACGGGGTTGAGTATGGGTTGCACGAACCGCGTGCGCCGGGGCATCACGCCTATGCAGCGACACGCACGGCCGGCTTTGGCGACGAGGTGCGCAAGCGTATCTTGCTCGGCACGTTTGCACTTACCGCCGATGCGTTTGACAATTTCTTTCTGCAGGCGTCCCGCATTCGTGCGCAGGTCCAGCAGGATTTCGCCGCTGCTCTGCGGCTTCCTCGTCCATCCAGCAAGGCAGAGGGCGGACCTGGGGGGGTGGACGTGATCATCCACCCGTCCGCGGTGGATACGGCGCCGACGCTCGCTTCGACGTTGAGAGAGAGCGAGGGGGGAGATGCAGCGGAATATGTTCAGGACATTTTGACGGTGCCGGCGAGTTTGGCGGGGTTGCCGGCGCTGTCGGTGCCTGCCGGTGTAGCGCAGGACGATGGCTGGCCTGTCGGTGTGACACTCGTGTCCCAATGGGGGCTTGACAAGGCGCTGCTGCATGTAGGGAATCACCTGCAGTCGCAGCTCGGAACATAGCAGGCAGCTCAACAAGCGAATAGTCACACCCTGGAGCGAAATGAACAGCTATACTTGCAAGCAGATGAATCAAAGAAACGGTTGGGGGAACTTCTCTACAGTCGACCATCAGCGCGAACCAGCGCATGTCTACCCAGCTCCTTAGTCGACTGAAATCCAGCCAGGCCCGCGTTGAGCTCAAAATCGGCCAGGAGCGTCTTGAGCACATCACGCACGCCATCCTCGCCATTCACCGCAAGCCCCCAGCACCACGGTCGACCGACAGCCACGCCATCCGCACCGAGACACAGCGCCTTCATGATATCCGCCCCGCAGCGTACGCCCGAGTCGAAGATCACCGTCTTCCTTTCCGCGTCCTGTTTGCGCGGGAGAGAGTGCATGTAGTCCGCGATGGCGGGTAGCTGGGTGAGAGAGCCTACTGCCCCGTCGACTTGGCGGCCGCCGTGGTTGGAGACCCAGACGCCGTCCATGCCTGCCTCGACGGCGCGTGCGGCGTCGGCGACCGTTTGGATGCCTTTGAGCACGATCGGGTCCGGGCCCCAGAGTCGGCGGAGGAGGGCGAGGTCGGACCAGGTGCGTGAGACGCCCCCGGAGAGTTGGCCGATGGCTGCGACCGAGGCTTGGGTGATTTCCTCCTTTGTCACGTCGGGGCGGCGGGGGTCCTGTGCGATCAAGGGGGGTTAGGAGGGGGTGAGTTAGAGGCTTTGCGGGGGAAGAAATGTGAGGGGCCGATCGGTCAACGTACCTTTCCCTCGCAAAACTTCTTGATAAAGACGGGATCGGAAAAGACATTGGCGACACCCACGCCGGTCAGGAAAGGGTTGTAGGCTGCGATGCCACGGGCAAAGGGCAAGAGAAAACATCACGTCAGCGATTCTACCCTTGTGCGCAGGCTGCTACCACCTTCGAATCCTGTTATCTTACCTGTATCGAGATCTCTAGGGCGCCATCCAAGATTCCAAGTGTCCAGCGTCACCACAAGCACGCGGTACCCTGCCTTCTTGGCTCTAGCCAACAGACTCTCGGTCAGCTCGTCGTCCTGAGGCCAGTACAGCTGGAACCACGCATCGACCCCATCCTCTTCACCTCCCTTTGCAAATCCGGCATCCTCGTGCACTTTCTCGAGCGCACGACTGGTAGCAGACGAGAGCGTGAAGGGGACCTCAAGGTCTGCAGCCGCGCGAGCCGTCGCACAATCGGCATCGGCTGGGTGCAATTGACTTTGGACGCCGATGGGTGCGACGACGAGGGGCGACGAGTAGTTTTTCCCGAACAGACGCGTGGTGCTGTCGAATTGGGAGATCGAGACGTCTCGTAGCATTGATGGGACTGTCGTCGACATGCAAAGCACAGCGTCAGCAAAGTAAGGAGGAAGAAGCTTTGCGTGGGCTCGGCCGAGGACGTACCAATGTGCCACTTGCTGAAGGCATCGAGATTGCTACGAGCGGTAGACTCGGTGGAAGCGCTTCCAGCGACGTAATTGTAGGCCTCGGGTGGGAGCTTGGCTTTCGCTTGCTGCTCGAGCAACTTAAGGTCGGTCGTTTGCGGTTTGTCACCGCTCAGCCCGCCGACGTAGATCTCACGAAGATACCCAGACTGAACAGTCACCAAAAGACTTGCTTAATGTCGATTCAAGTTATGCACTGCAAAAAGGGTGATCTATACTCACCTTTGGATCGGACATGATGTCGAATGCTAGGAATGGTTGGGAGAGAAGGTACGAGTGCGAAAGAGTTGCTGCTCTGTGCGAGGCTGAGTGCGGGGGATCGGCAGCCTGGCTTCCGAGCGTACCGGAGCGAATTTTCTGGATATGTTAGATCGTTGTATCCAAATTCGGGCCCGATTTCGGCGCCGAGCAAGAACCGCGCCGAAATTTGAGGTGCGCGAACGAGAAGCTGCCGAATAACGCACCAACACCTTTCGAGGCGGCCAAAGGGTCCATTGCTTACTCGGTGCGCTGTTCGGCAGCTTCGTTGGCCCTAGTTGATATCGCGGTGGTCCATTCCAACAGGGTATTCCGAAAGACGGAGATGAGGACCGAAGGATATATATACAAGCACGTCGATGCAGCCTTTCTAACCAACGAACGCGAAAGCACTTCAAGAGCAATCCTCACTAAACGCCATGACTTCTCCATACTACCCACCCACTGCGCCCTATGCAGGCCAACAAGGCACGGTCCCTCCCACCTACGATGATGCCATGGGTTCCGCTTCTGCCACTCAGTCTTTCCTTTCGCAGCGACCATCCAACGAAAAGCAGTTCCAAGGATTCTCCGAAAAGGAGCAGCAGCGACGTGAGCAAGAGTTTGCCAGCTATCAGAGCATGCAAAGTGGCGGCAGCGGCAGCAGCAGCCGCAATGCTCCAACAGCAGCTCCACTACAGGTTTCCACTTTACCCTCTCAATTCACAAACGGTGGTATGTCCATCAACCCGCAAGCAGCACTCGCTCAATTTGGCAGCCCCTTTGCCACCTCTCGCGACTGGGCCCCGTCTGCGTACGATGCTCGACTCACCCACTTGCCGCCTGTTGACCTGGAGACCCGCATCAAGCTGCGTTTCTCCGGCCCCTCTGCAGATCAACGCGCCATGGCGCCTCCCCCTAGCTTCACCCGCCGCTTCCAGCCATCCCAACCGTACTCGCTCAGCCACTTCGAGCCCGTCTACATCAAGAGCGCCAACAAGAAGGAAGAGAAGAAGCAGCTTCTGTCGGACGGGTTCCAGCCCGTCTATCCCGGTGCGCTCATGGCGCAACACAACGTGAGTGCCGCTGACTGGGGGAGATTTTTGGAGGACCTTACTGTAGCGGGGAGGCTGACGGGCAAGCAGAGCATTATTTCGAATGTGGCGCCGATGACGATGCATATGGGTGTCACTGGGTTCCTGCTCACGCGTGCGATCGAGAAGGGCATGAAGAAGCGTAAGGACCCCGCGATCTGCGAGGCGGTGGAGATGTGGCAGCAGAGCTTCTTTGGTGCGAGAAACCTCGATGTGTACATTCTCCACAATGGTCAGAGGCTCACTGCTCGCTCGCCCAATGCTCCCATTACTGGATCTAACCTGACCGCCTCGACTCAGCTGCAACGATCTCAGACTTCCGTTTCGAGCAACAGCTCTGCCTCCACTTCGAGCAGTGGTTCGGACAGCAGCGTCTATACGCACCCCCACGAGTTCCAGCCGACGGGCGATCGGAAGACGGACAAGAAGCAGAGGAAGGCACTCCGGGAGCAGAGGAAGCACGAGAGGAAGCAAAGGAACGCAGAACGCAAACACGAGAGGAAGATGGCAAAGATCGACCGCAAACACGAACGGCTTCAGAAAAAGTACGGTGACTCGTCGAGAAAGACGGGTGTACGGGGAGGGTACCTTTTGGTCATTGCTCCTCTCGAACCGACTCTGAGCAAGCCTTCTACCGACGCAGGTGCTTTCATGTGGTGAACACTTGCACCCACATTCTCACAATCCTCGTACATACGCGCACAACTGTAAATCGCATTGCACCTGCAACCAGGATTCTCCCGAACCGACAGTGCAACGTGCATCAAACGACATATCCGACGCGATCAAAGTCAGGAGCGAGCGAACCAGCACCAGGACTGGTGATCTTAATCGAGTTGGTCTGACCGGCCTTGAAGCCGGTCAGCCTGACCTTGTAGCTCTTGGTCACGTCCTTGCTCCAGTCGTAGCCGGATAAGGGAAAGCTGACGTTCTGCGGGCTTCCCCCATTAACGCTGATCTGCGCGAAGCGCTGGTTGGTCGCCCCCGAAAATGAAAACCCAACATCTGCGTTGATGTAGTCAAAGTAGAGCGCTGCTTCGTCCGAGCTCGCCGTGATGCCACCGAGTGTCAGCGAATTAGATGCACCGTTGCCGATGTTTCCCACTTTGCTGCCGTTCGAGCAGCCTGAACAGGACGCCCTGCTGGCAGACCCGGCGAGCGTGCCCGATTCGGCTTCGATGTACGCCAGCGGCTTCGCAGCGGTGGTGGTGTACTTGATGTCGCTCAGACGCAGAGCGATGGAGCCGTGGGCGTTGACCTGCTTGCTGAACGAGTTGGCGCCGTTCTGGGTTGCACCTGTCCAGAGATCTTCCACGTCGGCTGAGGTGATGTTCAGCTCAGCAAAGTCGATGGTGATCGTCCTCTGCGTGTCCGTCCAGTCGAAAGCAAGCACGGCCATGTCGCCATTAGCCAACTTGCCGGCATGAAGGTCATAATCACCAGTCCTTCGTTCGACCAGCTTCACGGGCTCACCCAGTGGATCCTGATTAACAGCAATCAGCCGCTTGTTCAGCAAGATGGTCCTAGCCTCGGTCGAAATCGTCGACAGATCCGTCGAGATCACCAGAGGGCTCTTGATCATCGCCCAGAACGCAAAGTGCGTAGCCTGCTCGTCGATCGTCATCCCGGCATTGCCGACTTCGAGCAGATCTGCGTCAGCAAAGTGTCCTGGGCCACTGCGTCCGTTGAGCGAGATCGGAATGGCCTGGTTCAGGATGCGCTCGACGTTGATCCATCCCGCAGCAATGTCGTCGGAGAGACGGTAGGACGTGCTGAGACCGGATGTCCATTGGGCTGGCCCTACGAGGCTGCCATCCGACTGCTTTTGGGGGACACCCCACTGACAGATAAGCAGTTTGTTGATACCGACATCGGACAAAGCTTTGCTCATAGCGCCGAAACGGGTGGGGAAGTCGGTGCGTGCGTTCTTGGGTGCGTTGTCCGCTGCAGTAACTCCGTCTGCATAGCAGTTGTCATACTTGAGATAGCTCACGTTGAAGCTCTTCAGCAGCGCTGCATCCTGCGCTTCGTGACCCAGACTGCCAAGCACGGGACTGGGAGACTGTGGATCACAGGCCCGGTAGCCGGCATCAGAGTAGAGCCCAAACTCGAGCCCTTTGGACGTCGCGTACGAGCCGAGACCTTTCATTCCCGAAGGGAACGCATTGGTGTCGATCATGAGATTGCCAGACGAATCGCGCGCTGGCGTTCTAGAGACCCAGCCGCAGTCGATCTGGAAGAAGTTGTAGCCCGCAGCGAGGTAGCCTTGCGACTGCATGAGGTCCATGGTCGTGTGAGACTTGGCTTCGGTGGGGGAGCACGAGACCTGGTTGTACGTGTTGAAGCCCATCCCGGGCGTAGGAAGGGCATCAAAGGCAGCTGCTGAGCCGGTGGAGGCTGTACCCAGGATGACAGCTGCGGCGACCAAGGTCAGCTCCATCGTCGAAGGAAGCTTCATGTTAGAAATAGCTAAGGGGAAGGGAGACTCGATGCTGCGGAGCAGTCCTTCTGACAGTGAAAGGTGGTCAGAATCTCGAGGAGAGTGAAGCTGAACGGCCTGTATATATGCCCACCACACCTCATTGTGCGTGCCACAACCACCACACCGGCGATCATCATGACGACAAAGCCCCAGGCCAGAGATGAAGTGCATTGAGACCTAAGCCTTGACCCTCTCCCACAATTCGTTGTCATTGTCCGGTCACAGTGCCACAGTGTCCCCGGTGTATCGCAGCAGGGTACTGGCTGTGCCGAGAGAAGTCCCATACGGAGGAAACAGAACCTCCGAGCGGTATCGGTCGGTCTCTGATAGTGTGGGTCGACGGCAATCTCTTACCCCACGCTCGCTTTGCACGCAGTTAAATCTGCATCTGGCCCATGTTGGTAACGCTCTTCGCGGTGCTCAGACTCAGGCAAGGGGCAGCCAGTTCACCGAGCCCACGTTGCTCTGTGGTTGAGGCGCACCGAAGATCACGGGCGAGCGGCTGTGAGCGTGAAGGAGGCGTGAGAAGCCACTGGCGGCATTCTCAGCGATGCTGGGTCAAATGAATTGCATTCTCGCATTGCTATCTCACGCCACACTTGGGTCACACGCAATTGGCGGTATTCGTCGGCGCCCTGTGACATGTGTCAAAGCGACGTAGAAGCGGTACCACAAGGAGTCGAGTTCACCTCGGACAGCTTTACCCCCGCAAAGAACGCGCCAATCCCTGCTGCAGGGATTGGCGCATGAGATTCCCAAGCGACCCCTGCAGCTAGCGATGTCCGTTGCAGATCCTGGTACCATCAGCGAGGTATCGTGCGAAAGAGGTGCGGTGATGCTCAGGTCAAACCTTGTTCAGGAGGAGTTGCTTGGCAACCAGCTTTGGACGAGTTTCCGTTGGAATAAGCTGACCTGCGCCCGGTGTCGCGCTCGACGTTCGGATGCCAAGGTCTAAGACCGTACTCGCTTGTATGCTGGTGCCCTCGATTGCACAGCCTTGCTGCCGAATTCGATACCGAATAACTTGGCGTACTTCGGCTGTGGGCTAGTGATTTCGACAAGACTATGCGGTGTCTGACCGACTAGTGTTAGGCACCTGATAGGCTGCTTCGATATAAAGCAGAGGTTCTCTTGGTCGAATGGAGCAACGATTTGATGTTCACACCTTCCTCTGTATGTGATCGACGCTCTCAAAGAAATCAGCATGTGGTCACCACTCGCCAGTGCTTCGCTGGTCTTTCTCATCCTCTACCTGTTCCTGTTCATCAGCCTGTCGACACTCTTCCTCCTGCGAAAGGTGCCGCTGAAGTCGCGCTGGCTCGTGCTGCTGTTGCACGTCCTCGTACGTCTCGCTTCGCAGGCATGTGGTCTTTCGTTTGGCATCGTCAGCTATCGAAACATCGACCTGCTCGTCGCGTACTACGTGCTGGGCGCGGAAGGCTATTTCACGCTGGTCGTGTGTACGGCACGGTATCTGATCGCGTGGCAACGCACACACTGGGGCTACTCTTGGCTCGAACCTGTGGATCCGACAAAGGAACCTGGCGGCTGGCGCAAGCGTGTTGAGCGCCTTTTCTTTTGGTGGAGGTCGTCGAGCAGCAGTGGTCAGGACGGATCGTCAAACCGGTGGCTTGTGATGGTCGATTGGCTGCTTGTGGCTGCCAATGCCATCATCATCTCCGGAGGCTCTACCAGCTCTGCTGCTTACACGGATAAGGATCTGACGCCGAGCCAGGTCAGGTCGAAGCTCAACGCGGCCAAAGGAATGAGGGCGGCGGGGCAGGCGATTTTTCTGGCGATCAACACGGGCTTGCTCGTTTGCATCGCCGTGACCATGCATCAGCACCGCCGGCATCGGTACGACAGCAAACCCACACCAACCAGCGACATCGTCGCGCCGATCAAGGAGGAAGAACGGCACGAGCCGTTGGAGGCAGATACATCAGCGCGCGCAACAAGACCGTGGTACGGCCACCCGACGCTGCTGTTGCTGCTCATCACATGGCCGTTCCTGATCGTGCGTGGTATCTTTGGTGTGCTTCAAGCGGTCCTACCTGATCTCAATGTGAGTGTAGATTGCTCATCGCAAACTGAGACTAGCTTTTGACAAAGGCGCCGACGCTGACCACCGCTTTTACTGCTGAACGCAGTACTTCAACTCGGAGGTGTACGACGCAAATGGTCTGACGCAGCAGTTTGTCATCGAAGAGACGTGCATGGTGACGATGATGGAGTTTGTCAGTGCCTTGATCTTGACGTTGACCTACTTTGCCACTCGTCCTGAGCCGGATCGCAGATAGCACACACCACTGAAACCGATCTCGTTCCTGTGCATGTACTTTCGCCCATATTCAAGCACACGCCACAAATCTTTCTTGGAAGCGAGAACGATGGTATATAAACCCAAGCTCAGCTTTGAACAAGCCAGGAGTTGGAGTGGAAGAGTCTAGCGCCAAACAGCAACAAAACGAACTTCGACGCTCCTTCGAGGCGGAGCATTAGGCGGAGGCTTAGGATGGCCCTTCAAGTTTGATACTGCACAGTGTGCACCGTACAGCGCCTCGACGTGGATATCCGAGCCCTGCGCCTGCAGCTGCTGCTGTTGGAGCGAGAGCGAGTCGTAACATTTGAAGATGAGCAGTTCGTCATTCGTCTGTTGCGGAATAAAGTGCCATTTCTGCGAAGCATGCTCGTGGATGTCAAAGCCGCAGCCAAAGTAGTTGGCGTGTCTCGAGAGCGATGCTTTGGTGAGCGAGCGGTAGTCGGCCACTGCGAGCGGCTTCTCGTACACTGTGCCGCAGACGGGTCTCCAGAGGTTGATAATCATTGTTCTCGAGTATTGTTCCCCAAGGTTTTGCTCCATGGCTTCGAACGGGTCCATGGGCGTCTGGTGGTCGAGGAGGCTAGGAGTGCCAGCGATGGCCATGGAGCACACCTGTGCGCCCCAGGAGTGGTCCTGATCGATATGCGCGTACACGGCTGGCGGTTCGAGCGGCATATCGTAGCGCGACTCGATGCCTTGGGGTCGACGCTGTCGTTCATAGTCGCCGCGTAAGCTGGCGGATTCCGAAACAGTGGATTCGCGCCTGGCCGTGTTCCATACGATGACCTCGTCGGCACCGGTGATCTTCTTCATCAGCTCCCGGTTCTCTTGGATAAAGGCAGAGTAGTCGGCCTGCGTATCGATGCCATTCTGTGCCAACTGTGCGCTGTGATGCGGCAACGCTGCAAAGCCACGTTGAGCCAGGCTGGATCGGATCACGTCAAGCTGCCGGTCCTCTGGGAGCGCACGGGTGGACTCCAGCTCGGGTCGTAGCGATAGAAGCTGCTTCCAGACGGCCCTCTTTGGCTTCTCAAGTTGAGGAGTCTGAGACTGGTGGTAGAGTTTGGGATCATGATCGAGCTCGTCGTCTGCGTAGGTGAAGAGGAGCTCGCCCAACACCGTTTCCTCCTGTGGCGTTCCAGGCTTCATGCTGTCGATGGCGACTGTCATAGTTGGCAACAAAATGTATGGTTACAAAGGTAAGGAGCGAAGTCTTTGTTTATCGTTCAGGTACGAGCTGTCAGACAGAGTATAAAGCATGGTGGTTGCTCGGCGCGGCAGGCTGGATGGCCGGGTGTCCGGTTCGGTTAGCTGGGAAGAAAGACGCGCTCTTGCCAAGATAAGGCCGGTCAAGCTGTGAGCTTCGCTGCATTGTCACGGACATGGTCTCAGGCACAATCAGCAACCGCACAAACAGAGCGAATCAAACCACGTTACAACACAACGAACGAGTACAGAGCCAGAGCAAACCCGCTGATAGCAGCGCCCACCCGCACATTGTGCAGCTGCGTCCACTTTCGCAACAGCGATTCGGCTTGAGCCACGTCGATGGGCTCCTTGCTGTTGGCAGCCTGCCTCAGTGCCATGAGCTTGGTGTTGGTGGGCAGGATAGCGAGCATGGTGAACACGATCAGGCTACCCGTCAAAGCAGCGGATCCAAGGATGAGCTTCTTGCGTTGAGCCCAGTTGGAACTCAGACGCTTGGCAAATGCGCTCTTGTCGTTGCTGGCGTCCATGGTCAGTGCATGCGTCGTCAGGGTGACGGCGGTGAGCAGCGACAGAGCGGGGACGACGTATCCTGCTTTGAACGCGCGCTCCCACAGCGTGAGCCTCTGCGCAATGTTGAGGTTGACGTGAAGAGCAGCGGGTGCGATCTTGGCACCTTGCTCGTCGAGGAAGTGCGTGTTGATCAGCAGCGGGTATGCCAACGTGAGACCTGTTGTGGAGCGAGCCCCCATTGTCAGCGTCTGTGCAGACATCGTTGAAGCGATTCACGGGCATGTTCCAACTTACCCGATACCAGGCCGGAGCAGGTCAAGCCGACCAATGCAGTAATAGGCGCAAACATGTTGTCCAGAGGTCGATAACACTTGGACAGCTGGTGAAGTGGCTCAAGCAATGCAAACGATGCGTTGCGTGCGGAGCGAAAGGACGTAGAGGCAGCAGTCGTCTCTACTTATACGCTGGCCGTCGTTCGACGAGAGTGTACGGCGTCCTTGTTCAGTGTATGTTGCCCCGGACCGCGGAATTGTCTGGTGATCCACCAACTGTGGTCCCTTGGGCGTGTCTCAGCCGTAGACCCTTGCTGCCTAACCCGTGGCCATGGACATTTGCATCGTGCACGTTCCATTTTGGCGTGCTGCTTATAACAGTGCGCGGGACCGCGGCGAATGGCAATTGCTTCTTCTGCTCCTTCACATCAAACAGGAACCCCTCGCCTGCCAAACACAATCTAAGAACCTACTTCGTCAACCTCTAGCTCGATGTCTGTGGGTGAATCTAAAATCAGTCAACTCACTTGCGCAGCAGAACCTCGCCACAGACCATGATAAACACCCCATCCGGCGCATCGCCCCACGTTTCATAATCCTTCGCCATCTGTTCGATCTGTTCCTCCGTCACCTTCCCCGTTTCCAACGCCTGCTTCCTCCAAGACTCTGCTGCGATACGTTCGGCCCACATCTGGCCCCAGAACTTGGCATGTGGCTGTCCACCATACGCCTGGTTGCTCGACGAGAACGTGATGTGCTCCTCGCCCGCGGGATAGCCTGCCTGGATCGCCCAGCTGACCAGCCTGCGTCCTGCATCTGGTTCGGCCCCAATCGAACGGTAGATCGCCAACGACGTCTCGAGCCATAGCTTAAACGTCGCCGTCTCTGGATAGAGCACGCTGGAGCTAACGTCGGCTTCACGTGCGGCGACGAGCCCGCCGCGCCTGCACACCCGGCGCATCTCCCTGAGCGCCTTCACCGGGTCCGGCAGGTGCAGAAGCATCTGGTGGCAGTACACCACGTCAAACGCGTCGTCCGGGTACGGCAGCTCGAAGACCGAGGCGACGTGGAAGGTGCACCGCTGGGCGTCTGTGTTGGCTTCTGCAGCGAGCTGGGTGAGTCGCTTCTGTGCTTCGGCAATGACTTCTGCCGAGTAGTCGGTACCCACGATGCTGCCTTCCGGGACGTACTTGGCGAGCGAGGTGGTGATCGTTCCCGGTCCGCAGCCGATGTCCAGAATCTTGGCATCCGGCTTGATGTGCGGGAGCAGAAACGCAGCCGACGTCTCGGCGGTGCGCGACGCATGCGACCTCAGCACTGCTTCCGAGTATCCTTGTGTGTATGTCAGTTTGGCGGTCGAGTCGCTCATTCTGCTGGAGAGTCGGTTCGGTGTGTGAAGTTGAGGACCGGGTGGTGGCAGAGATGATGGCAATTTTATACCTCGCAGCAAGATGGCGCGGTTAAAAGGCTCAGTTTCGCGGTCCATGCGCATGCTCGCTACAGTAGAAATATCTGCTGCGATCCGAGCTGACCATGGACGTCCGATGCTGCGCATCTCCTCGCATTCCGGTATGTTCGCTACAGTAGCCTTGTGACTCACCCATCACAGCCACAGACATCGCCCCAACATCATTCTCGCCTACTCAGAAGATGACGGATGAGCGCAAACGAAGACCTGAGCTACGTCTTTGACATTTGTAAACAAAGCAAAGTGGGTATCATAGAAAAGATGGAGCAAGTCGTCAATCGACATCAAAGGAAAAGAAACACAAAGGCGAAAACGTCGAGTCAAATAAAAGTGTCGCTGACATCCAGATGCTTCGACGACCTTTCTAGCTGCCAGTCGAAGCAGCAGCAGGTCGTGGCACACCGCTAGCCCGAACCGCTTTTGACGACGGCAACTGGCTTCGTCCACCTCCTTTCAAGCCGGGCGATCTTTGAGGCATTGGACTTCCTCGAGCTCCCTGACCGCTAACTGCCATTGCTCGGGATGATGCTAGCGACGACGTGCTCGCCGTAGGTTTGAGGCCGGGCAGCTTGGACGGGGTCCAAGCACGCTGTCCATCGCTGTACCGCGCCGCAGCTCTCGGGGCTTGAGCCCCTGCAGCGGCGTTCTTTGCATCCGAAGAGTTGCGCGGTCGCAAGCCCGAGACGCTCTGGTATCTTCGCATCGTCGGGTTCACTGATGTAGTGCCGCCGTTACTTCCAATCGAGCTGCCTTGACTGCCATTAATTGCAAGCGGAAGCGACGGTCTCGACTGTTTCTGACTCGCGAACCGAGCTACCGGAAGGCCACTACTCTTTCTGCGCAAGACCGGGATAGTGCGGGAGGCACTCGTCTCAACAGCATCTGCCTTTCCGGCCGACATTCCATCCTCGTCGTGATCAGCAGCAGAAGTGCATTTCGACTCATCCTCCTTGAGTTCCGGCATGGCGACGATGCTAGTTGGACTAGTCCGCAGTGCAGACTGCGCATCCTCCGTACTGCGGAACGACCACGTCGTCGCCGTCGAAGCATTGCTCGATCGATCCGCATGGAAGCTCGTCCAAATCTCGGATCCAGCCATCGTGTCCGGCGTGTCTTGAACACTCGGCGAGATATCGCCATCTTCGTTCGCGTCGGCCTTGGCAGCATCCACCGCCGACTTGTGCTCGTGCACCGCCATCCCAGAAGGCTGAACGGTTTGCGCGGTGACAAGCCTGACGGGAGTCGGTAGACCTCGGGACCGCATCGACATGCGACGTCGGATAATCTCCGCGGCCGCGTGGTTGGGTCTCTGTGGATCATGACCGCTGGTGCCGCCCGAGTCGCTGACGCTTGTGTCGTGGCCGATCGAATGTCCCGTCGACGAAAGCAGCTCGTCCGCTTCCTGGATCATCTCGATCACGCTGCTCATCGAGCTGGTCCTTGAGCGTGCGTACATCTGCACCGTTTGCTGCGAATCCTTGCTGTCTTCCGAACCGGACTGCTCGCCACCTTCGACCGCCTTGCCGCCGCTGGTTGTCTGCGCTTCCTTGCTCGGGCTCTCTCCACGCTGTGTCTGGACCTGGTTCGACGGCTTGGCAGGACTCGAGAAGCGCGAGGCTATCGTAGAACCGACCATCATGTCAAACTCCTCGTCCAAGATCGTCTTGTGCGAAAGCTCAGCAGGGTCCATGTCGAGATCGGCGGTGAGAAGCAATTCTTCATCCTCGCTCGGGTTGGTCAAGATGTTCAGCTCAGGGCTTGGAGATCGCACTCGAAGCATCGACGGCGAACGTTCGGTGCGCATGGCCGCCATGGACTTGGCCCTGCGCAACGAGTCGGCACCGCCCTTGACCTTGCTGGGGACACTGAGTGGCAGAGAGGGTCGAGCTGACTTGGCCGTCCTGCGAGGCGTCTTCAGCACTCCTGCCGCCTTACCGTCAGCGACCTCGTCGTCTGAGTCGACCCAACCTGCGCCACGAGAGATGCGCTGCGCTCGGATGCGATCCAGCGCGGCCGAGATGCGACGAGACCTCGCTGGAATCGAAGCGATGGTGCGGTTTGTACCGTCGTCGATCGAGCCCTTCACGTGCGCCTCGGTTCCTCTAGAGTTCATCTTGCGCTTATACCCGCGCGACGCATCCAGCACTCCAGATCGCTCAGCAAGGTCCTCCAGACTCGCGTCGACATCCAGGTCCGACTCGTCTTCACTGCCCGCCTCGGCATCTACAGCTGCGGCGCCAAGTTGCTGTCCATCGCTGCGCCGCCTGGACATTACAGAGGACAGACGCGGTGCTCGAATGTGCGATGGCCACAACCCGGGCTGGTCCAGTTCGGCGTTGAGATCATGCGTGCTCAGAAGCGAAGCCGTACTCCTGCGACGGTGCAGAGGAGCGTCGATGCCCAGGTAGTCGAGGGTACGCCCCACTTTTTTGCCGGTTTCGACCTGTGCATCCGCGCGCGGCGCTCCTTCGTCAACGGTGAGTGTCTCTGGTGCGAACTTGACCTCGGTCGGCGATGGCTGGGGCGAGGTCTGCATGGAAAACTCGACATACTTCTTTGCCGTGGGTTGACTCCCCGACGCGCTCCTCGACAACGAGAACTGTGTCATACTGAACATGGACGCAGCATCGTCCAGCGCAACACCCTCATCAGCACCGATCGCAACCGGCCAGCGTGTACCGTAGTCGCCAGCACCAGGAGCCATCGAGTCCGCATACCCACCAACATTGCTCATAGCTGAGCTTCGACCAGACGTCATGCCTCCCAACAGACTGCCACCGCCATGGATAGACGAGGCAGAAGAGAGAGGATCCGGCGAGGTAACGCCATGACTGGCCAACGACGCTGCATGCTCGTGAATGGCGAACGGTCGGTAGCTCATGGTAGCAAAGTGGTCCGACATGAGTTCACGCGCGCGATGCGCGGCCTCGGCCTGTCGCTGCTTGGCTCGGGCCGTGGCGCGGATCTGACGCAACGACACGGGTCCCGATGCAGATGCTGTGGTGCTGAAGGAGTCGAGCGAGGCCAACGAGGGCTGACGCGAGCGCATGCGCTCCGACGCACGAGCGACGATGCTCGACCACGTCCCCCTGCCCGTCAGGTCGCGCGGCGACACTCCACTAGGCATAAAGGGCGGCAGGCTTGGCGAGAATTCGTAGAATGCATACGGATCATTGCTTTCGGTCGTAGTTGAGGTCGGGGCAGTGTTCGACGAACCAAGGTCCTCTTCTTGCATCGGCGGCAATGTCGAGTGGAACGTGCTGCCGGCCTTTACAGAAGAGGAGCGAGAAAGCAACGAAGGGCGGGGACGCAACGATACCCGCTGCTGCTCGAATCCAAACGGTGTCTTGCGACTAGATTTGTTGCGTTTCCTAGGCACGTCCTCAGAAGAAGAGACGTCGCCATCGAGTTCCGAGTCAGATACCTCGTCTCCCTCCGGATCTTCGATGCGCACAACAGGTGCCGTGAAGCGAGAGGCCATTGTACTCGTGGAGCCACGGTAGGCGTCGTAGATGGAACGGAACTCGACGCTTGCACCAGTGTCGTGGGCGGTGTCAGTACTGCCATGCGAAGACGGCATGCTTTTCACGCTATTCGAACGAACGAGCGATGTTTCAGCAGTAGGCGGGCCGCGCGAGTTATCCAGCGAGAGCTCCTGTGATCCTGTTGAGCTCAGCGAAGGCAACGAACCCGAGGCTTGCATGTCCAGCCGCGCGGTGTCATTGTCAGAGAGGTGGCTGGCTTCGGGTCCAGGTGGCTTGCTGTCGAGCAGACACGATTCCCGGGTTTGTGATTGCTGGAGTTGCGAGTTGCGAGAAAACGTCCTCTCTGACGCGCCTAAGCGGTGGCCCCATTCGCTTGCTTCGAGATCAAGAGCAGCCATGAGCTCGTTCATGCTTTTGGACAGTGTACCACTTCGCTGACGGTGTCTACCAGCTTCGAACGGCCTGCTTGTCGACTGATGCATCGGCTCGTCCAGCGTATCTTGCATCACCTCTTGCTGCTCTGACCTCGGCAACGAAGCTGCGCTCGAAGATTGTGGAGGAGAGCGCAACAAACGCTCAGAAGCGTGTCGAGAGAGCGTTCGCGGTCCAAGACCGACTCGAGCAACGCCGGCGCTGGACAGAAAAGAGGCTTGTTGGAGTCGTCGGCCGACCATGAGTACGGCTGTGTTGTCGGCCAGGTCGAGGACATCCGATAGTGCACTGTCATTGCTCTGCTCACCTTGAGCTTCGTTGATGATCGGATCATCGTATGCGGACGCTTTCTCGGAGGGAATATTCGTCGAAC
This sequence comes from Sporisorium exsertum, assembly GCA_928724755.1. Lineage (NCBI taxonomy): Eukaryota > Fungi > Basidiomycota > Ustilaginomycetes > Ustilaginales > Ustilaginaceae > Sporisorium > Sporisorium exsertum. The sequence continues at coordinate 746,526 of CAKMXK010000035.1, read as the reverse complement.
GTTCTTGTACTTGGACCAAGGCTTTGCGGGGGGTTGCTTCGGAATCGCACGATTGCGATGCGGTTCGTGAAGCTTCTGGTCCTGGTTTGGACTCCTGCACACGCGCGATCGAAGGTGTCGGTGCTATGTAGGGAGACGCTGGAGACGGGAACTGGTTGGAGACAGTGCGGATGCCAGTGAGCTCCTCTTCTGAGAGTTCACCAACATCACTGCCTTGGCTGGGAACGGGTATTAAGCGTGAGGAAATGACGTTGGGGCCTGTGCTCTTGCTGCTCCATCGCACACTGGTGGAAGAGCGAGGCGATAAGGTTGTCAATGGAGAGGCTCGACTGGATCTGCGCGACAGCCAGACGTCTCCACTTCTCGTAGACGGGCTGAGGGGATTCGGCGAAGAGGGGGGCTTGGGCGGGAGGGGTATACTGGGTGGCGGACCGCGAGGCTTTGATGGGGCTGCGATGTTACCATCTTTGCTGGCCGAACGGTGCAATGGTCGTTGCGACTTGATGCTGGTGCGCGCAGTGGACGAACGTCGCGATGGAGGGCCTGACGAGGTGTCGGTTGCCGTTGTGGTGTGTAGACTGTGCGCATCCGTGTCGTCGTCTAGCAAGCAGCTCATCTGTGAACTAGACCTGTGCGAGCTGCTATATGTGTCTGCAGAAGCGAGAGACAATCGTTGTAGCTTGCGCTCGACCGTGGGTGACTTCCGGGGCGGAATGGGCAAAGCCTGAATGTAGTGACCTAGGACGGTACTGTCCGCGTCGTCCTCATCATCGCTGTAGCGCGACCCCCTCGATGACATGGGTCTTGAAGCTGTTGCGGACTGCCCAGAGTCGTCGTCGACACCGACCCATGTGAGCCGGTTCGAGTGGGAGGACTGAGCCTCGGTTACAGCAAGAGTTGCTGAAGCTGACAGTGCAGCCTTTTTCTGTTGACGAAGCGTACGAATCTTGCGGTGGACATGATTGGTATTCGCATCGTCCAGGAGCTCTACACCAACTGGCATGGACGATGCATGGAGCGGCTGGACGTGCGCCGTGTTTGTGGGAATGTCGGACATGGCTCACATGAATAGCATCTGCAGACGTGTCGGTTGATGTATCTCGGGACGGGAGAGAGTTGACAACGGGGTATAGTTGCGCTCGTGACGTGATGTCGAGGCTGATGTGCAGATACCGAAGCAAGAAGACAATGAGCTTGTGTGAGCCCAGGAAGGTCGGCAGTGGGTTGGTTGTCCGCTCAAAGGCAGGCTGGCTGACTAGGCGTGGGAGGTCGGTGGGCAAAGGGTCGACGATGGCGGCCATGCAGATGTCGAATGAAGACAGCCACCGCGATTGGGTGAAAGCTGCGTGCTCGTCGAGACCGTGTACCAGAAATCCGGGGTGGCAACGGACGTCAGGGCGAGGACAAAGGCGCCGCCGGGACCGCCAGGTGAAATTGATCGGCAGTTGTCAACTAATCTTGGGTCAGATATTGGTCGGTGACGAAACAAGCCGAGTGATGATGTGGGCTGCGGAGAAGGACGCTGGTGGGACAGGAAAGCACGGGAGCCCGGACGCAATGGGTCACGGGAGTAGGAATGGTTCGGGTTCGGGTCTGGGTGCAGCGCAGGGACGAGATGAAGCAGGGTGGTTGCAACGCGGCAGAGCACAGGTAGAGGTGGCTGCGGTTGCGCTTGCAGCGGACAACAGCCGGTGTGGGCAATGAGTGAGGCGGGTATGACGGAGCAGATGCAGAGCGGATTAGAATGGTGAGGCCTGAGAGCGGGCCCTAGCAAGCAAGCAAGCAAGCAAGCAAGTAAGCAGGGAGGGTAAGAGGTGTCGGGAAGGATGAGCGGGGGGAATGATGGTGGAAAGGCTGGAGGGAAGAGCAGGTCGAGACGGGACAGTTAGGGAGGAGAGGTCGTGAAGATAGGCAAGTGCAAGATGCAGAACAATAGGAAGCAGCGGCCGCAGCAGCATGCCCTCGATTCTCGTCTGAAAAAAAAGAGAGCGGCCCTATGCGTAGCAGGCTTCTGTCAACATCAAGAACCACTCGGTCTCTGTGTGGTACTAGCGAGTTCCGACATTCAAGGTTTGAGGCAAAGCAAATGGGGAAGACGCTCAAGCATGCAGGCATCAAGCTGCGGCGAGCAAGAGCGCGTGTGATATCCGCTCGGGTGCGTGGCTCTATTGGCGACAGCAGGGATTGCTTCCAGCGTCCGGTGGTCGGATAAGGCCCAAGGGAGAGACCACGACGGTAAGTACGAGCATGCTTCGTCAGGGGGGGAAAGAACGCTGGCATGCATTCTAAGATGGCAGCCGAGAAGAGGACGAATTGGACCGCAAGTCGCACCAACACAAGAAGGCGGTTAAGCGAGGTCAGCGGGGAGTCGGCATTTCAAGGGCTAGGCTAAAGATGCTGCTGCCGAGGCCGAGCAGGCAAGCAGGCAAGCAGGCAAACAGGCACGCAGGCAAGGCCAAGAAGCAGCGCTGAGACATGATCGACGCCGAGCGCCTCTCATAGAAGCGAGCTTCTCGTACACAAGTTTGCATGCAATTTCCCGTTTCCCGCGACCATGCCTGCAGCACATACACATACCAGCACAGGGAGACACAAGCATACTTAGCGACTGCACAGAGTACAGCCGTTGAAGCCCTTGCGCGGTTGTTATTCTATGCTGCCATGAACCGGCGACGCCTAGGATCCTGAGGTCTCGCTCGTGGCCACGTTTTACCATCGAGTGGGGCTTGAGTTGTTCGAATGCCCGGCGCTAGAGCTCCTAGTCGCAAGTCAACTGAACCCACTCATTCCATCTCTATCCTTCTCTCTGTCCAGCAAGAGAATCTTGAGCCGCGGCCTGGGATTTGCGTGTGGAAAAGTTTAGCGCGAACAAATGCCATGACGGTGGGACTAGCTCAAAGCAGTCTTGAGTGTCAGCCCACTCTTGGGAACAAGACAGTTGACCACCGATAAGGTCTGTATTGTGACGACGAGCAAAACCAAACAAAAGGTCTGGGCAACATGCTTCGGCGACTAGGCTTGGGACTGAGTGGGAAAAGAGGTCGGCTACCCACTTCTCTCATCTCGAATGATGGATGAAGCGAGTCGGTGTGCTTCAAGCGAGCCCGCCCTCTTCGGCGAACCATGTCTGGCCACCGCGTATCGATCGAGGTCAGCACGCTTAAAACAAGACTCGATCTGGATAGGAAAGCCTATAAGGAACCACCTTGGTTCCCCATCAATGGCAGACACACAATCGTTGACTTAAACCCTTTTCGATCCCGGGACAGCTTCGCCGCCACCCGCTGCTGCAGGCACTCTGCTTTGCCGGTCTCCGGCGCGGCTGGCTTGCAGTTACGCCTTGACCGCCAGCCACGCATCGGAAGATTCGGATGTCAAGGTCGCTTGCCATCTTGCCATGGAGCACGGTACGAGATGAGATGTGAGCTGTCAAACGCATGTCCCAACCAGTAAGTTCTCTGTCCCGCCGTCGTGCTCGCCTGAATAAGACTTGGTGGGAGACCATGCCTTAATCAAGGCTTTTTCTCACGCTCATTGAAGACTGCTGCATCGAGCTCCTGAGTTGCCTCCGAATGCTGTGGATGCATCAAGTTTTGATTTGGCGATCTGCTTCCGATGTGGCTCTCGCATGCGTGTGACAATGAATGGAACCAGATGAGCTCCGTCGATGGCAACCAATGCAGGTTGAGGTTGCAGCAAGGCATGCATGTCCAAGGCTGTCGAAAGTTGGAATTTGTTAAGTCGTCACTCCTCACGTCCTTGTGGATTTGTTTTTTCGCGCGAGTGCAAAGTCAGAGGGAGAAAGCCAAGAGGAGTCATAAATAGCAGAAGCGAGACTCGACTTTCTTCCTATCGAGTCTGATAACGCAGATTTCCAAATCAAAACTCGCATGGACCACGACCAAGAAACGCTTTCTCCCAATCTACCACCACCTTGTCTCCTTCGTACGCAACAATGGCTTCCACTTCAGACGACTTCACCAAGCGAAAGCTCTGGGGCGGTCGTTTCACCGGCAAGAACGACCCGCTCCTCTTTGCCTATAACGAGTCGCTCTCCTACGACAGGCGCATGCACGCACAGGACATTCGAGGTTCGCAGGCCTACGCCCGCGCACTCGTCAAGACCGGCGTGCTCAACGAGCAGGAAAAGGACCAGATCGTTGCTGGGCTCGAAAGGGTCGGTCAGGAGTGGAAGGACGGCACATTCAAGATTCACCCGGATGACGAGGACATTCACACTGCCAACGAGCGACGCCTCACCGAGCTCATCGGCAGCGTCGGAGGGAAGCTGCACACGGGCAGGTCCAGGAACGATCAGGTCGCCACCGACATGCGTCTCTGGCTCATGGACGAGGTCAAGGAGATCGAGGGCCACCTCAACGACTTGATCCGCGTCATGATCGCGCGTGGACGTGAAGAGGTGGACGCTCTCATGCCCGGCTACACCCACCTTCAGCGTGCTCAGCCCATCCGATGGTCGCATCTCCTTCTCTCGCACGCCACGTACTTTGCCTCGGACCTTGCCCGACTGCGCGACTTCATGCCCCGCATCTCGGTGCTGCCGCTAGGCTCCGGTCCCTTGGCTGGCAACCCCTTTGCTGGTCTCGACCGCGACGCCATTGCCGCCGATCTCGGATTCCAGACCGTGGGTCCCAACTCGATGAACAGCGTTTCGGACCGTGACTTTGTCGTCGAGTATCTCATGTGGGCCAGCTTGACCGCCGTCCACCTGAGCAAGATGGCTGAGGATTTCATCATCTACTCCACCTCCGAGTTTGGATTCATGCAGCTCAGCGATGCCTACAGCACCGGATCGTCCATCATGCCGCAGAAGAAGAACCCGGACAGCTTGGAGCTGCTGCGGGGCAAGTCCGGTCGCATCTTTGGTCAGATGTCCGGCTTCATGATGTCGCTCAAAGGTATCCCCTCGACGTACAACAAAGACCTGCAGGAGGACAAGGAACCGCTCTTCGACGCCGTCGACACCACCAAGAACGGCATCCAGATCGCCACCGGTGTACTCTCGACACTCAACATCTTCCCGGAAAAGATGAAGGCAGCGCTGACACCGGACATGCTCGCCACCGACCTGGCCGAGTATCTGGTGAGGAAGGGAATCCCGTTCCGCGAGACCCACCACATTTCGGGTAGTGCGGTGCGTCTGTCCGAGCAAAAAGGATGCTCGCTATCCCAACTCACGCTCGACGACCTGCGAACCCTGTCGGACAAGTTTGACGACGACGTGATGCAGGTGTGGTCTTTCGAACAGAGCGTCGAGCGTCGAGATGCCAAAGGGGGCACCTCGAAGCGTGCTGTGCTCGAACAGTGCGATACGCTCGAAAAGATGCTCTCTACTTGAAGCAGAGTTCTCATCTTTTTCTCACGGAAATCAGTCTTGATTCAAAGTGCCCATGACTTGTTTGACATTGATTGCATGCTGACTTGTGCTGAGATGGCCTCAATGACCTGTATGCAAAAGAGGATCGAGATCTTGGCTATTTGCAGAGTTGGCTTTGGACCGTTTCGAATTCGCCTTGGACGAGCGCGACGACGGCGAGACGACGGCAGCAGCGCGTCCGCCTTTCAGGATGCGGTAGGTTCTATCGCGCCAAGACACGGTGCTGCCCAGGATGGCCCACGCCCAAATGGGAAGTGCAAGAGCTTCACGCATGGCCCAAGCAGCAGCGAACTCGACGACGCTCATGGTGTCTGCATTGTCTACACCCGGATTGCACGCGAGGAACTCGTGCGCCACCGACAGACGCTGGAAGACGGTGTAGTCGACGCTGAACCATGCACCGAAATGCACGCAGAAAAAGAGTAGGCGGATCCACACTGGCAACGGCCCCGAAGAAGCCGAAACGCTGGTAAGCAAGAGCGTGGAAAGCGCGAGCCAGCCGACGAGCCCCGAGAGGATGGATTCCGTCAAGGGCTCGAGCAAGGTTGGCGCGAGCACCATGAACTTGCGCACACGGATCCAGCGCATGCGGCGGCGTGTATAGTCAGCCAGAGTGCGAATGTCGCCCACCGATGTATAGGCGAGGTCGGAGGAGGACAAGGTATGCGACAGGTTGAGCGGTGGACTCCAGAGCGACTGAGCGAGCATGTTGTCTTCTGCCAAGTAGATGGAGAATCGCGCAAATGGACGCGAGAGATCCTTGACTTGCTCGTTGGACAGCTCGTGGTAGGTCGAGGTGGGACGTGCGCTTTGATCTGAAGGTGACGCTGATCTGCTATTCCTAGAATTCTGCGACTCTTGCGAGTTGTGCGAGAAGGCAAAGCTGCCGATGGCACCCTCTTCACCCTGACTGCCGTGCTGAGAGACGTTGAAATACGAGTCGGGTACGCAGGCGAGATCGGATTTGCGATACATGTTGCTCTTGCCCATAACGCAGGAGCCGATCGAGAGGGCGTTGAGAGCCAGATACATTTTGGCATGCGTAGTTGACAAAAAGACACGTTCGATCCTTGAGCCCCAGGTTGTGCTTGGTAGCACCGCAAATGGAACGTGATGAACGAGGCCAACACGATCGCCGTGAGTCTGGCGCGGAAGCCATGCGGGCGAAGGACGAGGTCGGCTCTGCGGATCGGCGCAAAGATCGTCGACGGCGCGTGCTAGGGCGCCAGAGGGGGACCACACCTGGCTGTCTACAATCCAGAGAATGTCGTACTTGGAAGCGGCGTAAGAGCGAACGAGGTTGTTGATCTTTGGATTGACGCCTGCAACATGATCGCCGACAATGATGCGGGCGTCGACATGAGGGTGAGCAGCCACCACCATTCGAGCGACATTGAGTACCTTTTGCGACTCGGTGGAGGTGCTGTCGCGGATAGAGAGGATGACTTCGAAGCGCGAGGTTGGATAGTCCTGCGTGAAAGACGAGGAAAGGTTGGAGTAGAGGTTGCTATCGAGGCCGCTGAGAGGACGCAAGATGGACACGCCCGGTACGCGTTCTGCGTGCCATTCGTGATGCTCCTGTTGTCGTTGCATGAGTGAGTCGATGCTGCTCGAATTTGAAGAGTCGTTAGTTAGGATAACGGAGGATCGAGGCGGTGAGAGCGGAGACCGTGGTGATTCGGAGCGTGCAAATTGGCGAGCGAGACGCAGGCCAAGAAGACAGACAGCCCATATGAAGCAATACCATACTAGACCGACAGTGGCTAGCGCTCGGACAAGCAGAGAGGGTTCGTTGACCGTCGTTGCTGCTCCATTGGTATCCGCTCGCGCCGACTGTTGAGCAGAAGCCGCGTTGATGAGAATGGCAACGAGAAGCACAAGATGGACGTCGCGATGTTGCCGCCTTGACAGCCGCCGCATTGTTGGCGATATCGTCGTCGGCCGAGCCATCCTGCAGAATTCGTGTTTCCCGCTGTTCTAAACTCGATGCATTGCGGTATCGATTCCTTCTCGAGAGGCTGCGATGGATGAGGATGCAAGTACAGTGACGGTGAGACAGCAAGATGAAGGCTGAGTCGGCTTTGTTGTTTTCGCTTCCGTGTTGGTTTGAGCGTCGCCCAACTCCTGCCCAAAAAATACTCTTTTTTTTCAGAAAATCGAAACGTTCCTTTTCGTGACCGCGATTAAGTGGAGGGATTTCTGTTTCAAAAGCTCACCTTGTCACGCCATCATCACTCTCGCTCTGTCTGTTCCTGCCCATTGCATTCCGCTCGCTCGGTGATGGTTCCGATTCAGGGTTGCAAGATGGCCTCGTCATTCTACTGCGCAAAGCAGCTCATCTCGGTGGGGCCGACGAGCCGAGGTGCAAGCACTTCGATGTCCATGTTGCCATCTCTCGGCACCACCGCCGCTCGCAGTTGTCAACGTCCAACAGCACTGGCGAGCACTTCGAGCAACTACGGCACTTTGGCTCCGACACCGACCCGTCGCTCAGATCAGGCCTCGAGGAAAGGCGACAACGATGCAAGGATCGATGAGGTCGAGCACATTCCCACATCGGTTCTAGGTCGAGCACTGTTGACAGCCGGTAGCGCGCTGGGTCTGCTCAACAATCCTTCTCGCGGAGGTAAGCCGAACTCTTCTCCCATATTGAAGCGTTTCGCCAGTGCAGCTGACACTGTCTTGAACTTGTGCTGCTGGCAGACCTGCTATCGATGCTGACACAGGTATCCTCGGGCCCGTCACTTCCCCATCTGTTGGAATCCATGTGTTCCACCGAATCAGGCCGGAGACTGCTCATCGAACGCCCTTCTGTCAACTCGGACACGGTCGACGTTGAATACCTTGCTGGTCTCGAACGCGGCACCTTTGGACGTGAATGGATCGAATGGCTCAAAGAGAACGGTGTTGGTCCCGACGGCCGTGCTGAAGCGGATTACATGCCAACATCGGAGCACAAGTACCTCATCCAGCGATATCGTGAATCGCACGACTTCTACCACCTGCTGCTACGCATGCCCGTAACGCAGCTCGGCGAGACCGTAGTCAAGTACTTTGAGATGGCGCAGATCAACATGCCCGTCGCTGCATTCGCGGCCGCTGGTGGCACTCTACGCATCCTCGCCTCGAATCTCTCGTCATTACCCAAACCATCACAGTTCGTTTCCGCAGCTTTCCGACAGCCGGCGGCATCCCAAGCTCCACAGCAAGCTTCATCTTCGGCCGATCTTTCAGCCCTGCAGACGTTGATACCTTGGGCCATTCAAGTGGGGAGAACTTCAGTGCCGCTCATCTCGATCGAGTGGGAGAGGTGCTGGGAGAGAAACATCGACGACATGCGCAGAGAGTTTGGCATCACTTCACCTCCCATCCATGTCGCCAAATTCTCAGGTCGTGCCAAGAAGAGCGCAAAGAGGCGAGGATGGCCATCCAAGATTTTGCAACACCAGAAAGCCAAACAGCAGCAGAAGCAGCAAGCACGCGCCGATGCCATGTCAAATGCTCCATCCTGATAGACAGCAATCTACACTTGTTGCCATTCCAAGCATTCTCCCTGCATGGACCGCTGCGACCGCCTTGTATGCGTGTGAGTGTGTCGCTCTGTTCGGATTGCGAGTGAGGCAAGCGAGCCAAAAGATTGACCTAGACAAATGGCGTCGAATGATTCACAAGATGCGGGGAATGCAGTTCTCGAATTTTACGCCCAAGATTGCGCCCGCACCCGCGCATTGCCGATCCACTCGTGTGTGTCTGCTGCACTGGCCAGCTCGCCGTTAAGAAATTGCATCTCATCACCCGCTTCCATCTCTTCATCCGTCTGCTGGCTTCCACTTGCCCCCTCACAAGAACTTTACGTGGGAAGACACCGATCCGCTCCACAACAACCTCGCTCGCATCCATCCACTCGCCGCGCTCATACCACAATGTCCAGCACAGAGCCTGGGCCAAGCCGAAGTGGGTTGCCAAACGTGGCGTCGCCAACAACAACAACAACAACAACAACACAACAGGGCTACATCGACCCCGTAGCTCCTCAACTCGCATCACCACAGATCGCGAATCGCATCAACCTCGTCACCTACGGCCAGTCCACCATCAAGGCGCTCATCGACCCGAGCTTGCCCGTTCAGGACGTCATTCGCCAGCTCTGTGCAAATGCACATCTCGGCGTCCAGGAGCCTCCAGCCTTGTTTGCACTCCGAGACGACGATGATGACGAACTTATCGATGATGCCAACATGGCAAGAAAGATCGAGGCTGGTGCCAATTTCAAGCTGTGCTCCTCCCCTACCATCGAGGCAGTGGAAATGGTCGACAAGCTCAGCTCGCGCGACGACAGGACCTTGAAGTTGGCCACCTACACGCTCCAAAGACTCATCAGGGAACAGGCCTTCACGGACGAATTTGTGGCAAGGGGAGGTGTCAGGGAGCTCTTGAACGTCATTCGCAGCCACTCGTCGGGCAACACTTTAGCATACGCTCTGACAAGCTGTCAGAATCTCATGGAAGGCTTCGAGTACGGATGGGACATCATCGACACCGCCTTTGTCGCCAAGGTGGTGACTCTACTCGTGACCCAGGAGCGCATCAACGTCTGTCGGCCCGCTACTGCCATCCTCAAGAAGCTGGTTGTTTCTGGCCCACAAGACTCGCCGAAGACGGGCCGTGTCGTTACCGATGGAGGTCACGTTGCTACTACTTCGACTCCCGCCGTGTATCGCTACGGCTTCGAGTTTGTCTACAACGAGATTCAGCGCGAAAGGCTTTTCCTTCAAACGCTCGTCAATCGTATCGGCAGCTCGGATACGACGCTCAAGCTGTACAGCCTCAGTCTCATCAACAGCCTCTTGCGCAATGTCTCGGACGACTTGTTCGAGGGCTTCACATCGGAACTCGAGAAGCTCAATGCTTCCGAAGCCGTAGCATGGCTCATGGACTCGAGTAGAGGCGACGAACTCGCCTCGTCCATCCTCGAGTATCAGAGCAACGTCATTCGAGCAGCGCACCGTCGCATGCGTACTGTTGTGACCCCTACCGACAAGCGCCATGTACACGCTCTTTCATACATCTGGCTACAGGCCAAGATCAGCGATGTTGTGGTGCCAAACCCAGCAGCAGCTCACAACGGTTCCTCAAACAACAACGGCTCGAGGCTCTCCATGGGCTCTACCACTCGGTACAAATGGCGACGCATCGGATTCGCCTCGGAATCGGCTGCAAAGGAGTTCGGACGCACCGGTTGGCTGGGTCTTTCCTGTCTCGAGTCGTTCGTACGCTCGGACCCAGATACCTACTCCAAGATCATCCTCGAGCAGATCAACCGTCCCGAGGAGCGTCGCTGCATGCTTGCACGAGCCTCGATCGAGGTCACGTCGATCCTCGCTGATCACTGGAACATCGAGTCGGGCTCGTACACCACATCGACTACCTATCTGCCCTTTCTGCTGTCCTTTTCCAAAGTGCACCACCTGGCGTTGCGCTTCTTTTTGCGCATGTGGAACGAGTCAGGCGCGGCGGCTTCCGACTTTGCCCGCGTGTCGGCGCTGGTTCGCAGCCAGGTCAACGAGGCGCTGGGCAAGCAGGACGAGACAAGCAGCACCTGGTCGGGATTGGAGGATGCATTCCTCAACTCGGAATACCGCACGGTGCGCGACAGGCAGATGAAGGAGCTCGAAGTGGACGAAGACTACAACTCCAAGGCGTCGATGCGCAACTTGCGTGGAAGGATCTACCGGGAGAGCTACGAGTTTGTTCGTCAACAGCGCATTCAGTGCTTGCTCGAAGGAGCGTGGTTCCGCAATGTTGCGACTCCAGCAGCAGGTCGACTTGGCAACGGTAGCAAGCAGCGTAGAGGATCCACGAGCACCGTCGATACCGCTGTTCCTGCAGCTCGTCCCACGGGCAATGGTGCTTCAGTGCCCAAGCCGTGGCGATTCTACCGACTGGCACCCAATAAAAAGTTCCTCTACTACTGCGACTCGTCGGAGCGCTTCCCCATCCGAGGAGGGCTGGACGATCTCGCAGAACGAATCGACCTAAGCCTGGTGACAGAGGTTTCGCATCACAATGGTGCTGGGGGTGATGCGTTGGCTGCTGGTGGTGCGAAAAAGCCGGCGGGCGAGCTGGTGATCAGTTTGCTGCAATCGCCCGATGCAAGCTTGGCCGAGATGCAAGCCCTCAATCCGAGCCAGTTTTCGGAGTGGACGGATGGCCTCAACATGCTGCGCGGCGAAGGAGGCGTGGTGAGCACGCGCGAGACGGCCGACTTGATCCAGACGCTCACCGAGATCGGCATCAAGGTAAAGTTGCTCGATTTGACGGGAGAACAGATCGAGCTGCCGACCGCCGTGCAGCCGCCGCCGCTGCCGTCCACCACCGAGTTTTTCTTTGCCGAGCTGTAGTCGCATAGACGGCGACGTGTATTCGATGTCCAGAATGCCGAAGACTTTCATAGCCACGCATACGTCAGTCGCGTGTGCACATTGCTGATTGACCGGAGAAGAACCGAACGAGGGTTGCGGCGACGATGCTGGATGAATTGCGAGGGACTGGTACAAGTACAAATGCTGATGGGCGAACGGTCATCCTCTTTGGAATCTGCAATGCAATGGACGAGGAAGAGCGTCAGCCACTTCGATACAGTTGCAACGGGATGTGTCAATGACAGGCCGAACTCACTGTTGCTGTTGATTTCTGGCTTTGCGTAGATAGGCGAGATCGGTTCGGCTGCTGCCGATGTTGACGACTTTGGGACACCCATCGCGGTCCTTTTCGAGCCTTGTACACTCAGCGCAGTAGTATGCGTCCTGTTTTTGCGCAAAGAAAAGGCAGAAGGTTAGAATAGAGGACGAGATTGGTTTGAGAGTTAAAGACAGCGACGACGACTTACCGATACACCCTGGCCTCCGCAGATGATGCACTTGCCTCCGGAAGAGCCGAAGTTGCATTCTTCGCAGATGCGCACCAGTGTTGCTGGACGAACGTACGAGTCGCAGATTGGACTGTGAGGGGTAAGGAAGAGTGGTTAGCTAGCTGTCGTCAGAGCCTCGCTTCGGATGGTATGCACTCACCATTTGCCGTCGTCCTTTTCGCAGAGTCTGCCGATGGCGATTCCTGGCAGCTTGCGACAGAGGACGAGATCGGGATGATGTCTGTTGGGAAGAACAAACTGCGGTTAGTCGATGCTCCGATGCTGCGTGATCCTTGCCAACCGCAGTCGCTACCACTCACTTTGACATTGTGTCTTTTGTGCTATATCGATGCTGCGTCAGGTGATGATGGGATGGTGGTGCAAGTCGGCAAAGACCGAATCTTCGAATCAAAGGTGCAGCAGCAGCGCAGGCGGCACTTCCGAAATCCGAACACCCACTCAGCTGTGCTGTGGCGTAATTCTGCTGAGCATCAGAGCCCAGGCTGTCGGAAAGGACCGATTTAGTGGCCGGCTGCGCTCTGCGAGGATAACTTACTTTACAGCGGACTGCTGCCATCTTTTTTTCCCCTTTTTTGTGTTTTTCCGTCGGAGTCGCCTTTCAACGTTGCCGGATTGCCCTTTCAACCTGGGCCATCACATCTTCTTGATTTACATCCATCCCATCGACCTCGACCATACGACAAAGCGAAGAAGCTATGCACCAACGCTCTTGCTGAGCCTACTCCTCCAAGTGCTCGGCTGGCAGCTCTCACCAAAATGAAGAACAATCGCTCACACGTCGACGACACCAACTCGCGTCATAGCGAAGGTCAGTCGTCCAACGCAGCCAACACTCCAGAACCGCACCATCACGACTCCCCCTCCGACGATCCCAAAAGCTTCTCTCGCGGCACGGGCAAGCGCAATCGTGTCCACTTCGCCTGCACAGAATGTTACCGCCGCAAGCAAAAATGCAACCGCGAAACACCCTGTCAGCACTGCATTGCGCGAAAGATCCCGGAGAGGTGCAAGACCTTCCAACCGGGCGAGGATACCAACGACGTCGCTTCTAGACTCTCCCGCGTCGAGAGGATCCTCGAGGACTACCTCCCCAAGCTTGCACAGCAGGTTCAACATCTCGCTACCGCTACTCTACCGCCGTCCCAGCAGGCACAAGCGAATGCTGCATCCAGCCGCCGCCCATCGTCTTCTCGCAACGATTCCCACTCTCGTACCGCCTCATCGTTTAAAGCTGCATGGTCTGATGCTGCTCTAGCAAAATCGCCCGAGCACCTACCGAATGCGTCCAATGATGCAGACGACGACGACGACATTGACGAGCTCGAGACTGACGGGCGCTACAGCCCCAAGACCGGCTTCTACAATGGCGGCTCCATGGACATGCGCATTAGCTCCATTCTAGACGACCTTCCTGGCAGCTCGACAAAGTCGACTCCTCTCAACTTGCCCATCAGAACCCTCGAAGGCCCTTCAGATCTGGATGTGGTCATGCCCGAGTACGGCTGTCCCACCGCACCAACACCCGATCTGCTTGGTGCATTCAACACGCGTGCCCACTGCAGCGTTCTCATCGACCATTTCTTCAATGACATCAACTGGATGCGTCAGCCGCTTCCTCAGCAGAGCCTCCGCAAGTCCTTCGAGGCCTTTTGGAACTCGGGTCCCAAGATTAATGCACAAAACATCAACATCTTTGCGCTTCTCTGCAATGTGTGCGCCATTGCCAGGCTCTCGGTACAGCATGATCTCTTTCCAGAAGGTCCGCGCGACCGACTCAAGGCTGCAAGGCGCTACCACTATGCAGGTCGAAGAGCTTTGCTCATGAGCTCCATCATGGGTCGCGAAGACGTCGATCAGATCGTCGCCTGGCTCACTTCCTGCCGTTTCCTCCTGCTTGACCGTCGCATCGGGGAGGCCTACACACTAGGGTCTTCGGCGGTTCGCGCTGCTTTCAGTATCGGCCTTCACCGCGACGGCACCAAGCTCGGACTTCCACCCGCCGAAACCGAGGCTCGCAGACGTGTCTGGGCAGCCGTCTACTTCCTCGACCGGATGCTCGCCCTCAACACGGGTCGCCCCGCTGTCATTGATGACCGTGTTTGCGATACGCAAGTCCCCAGTGGCGACATGGACGAGGACATCTTCCCTGCACCCAAGCATCCACCAAAGATGCCCGAAGGCGTTGAACCTCCCACCGCATACTGCTACACTGTCTATCGTCAGCGCATCGCCGAGCTCGAGGGTCGCATTCTCGCCACATTCCAGAATCTGCAGCATCCTGTCCATGTCAGCGATGTCCTCGCTCTCGACAAGAGCTTGCGCAAGCTCCAAGACGATCTGCCGTTCTACTTTCGTGCAAGGCTCACCAAGGATGGTGTGGAATGCGACAAGTCGCTCGACTCGACCTACGGCTTCCTGAACGTTCATCGCTTCCTGCTGCATACCGAGATCAACTCGGTCAGAATCGCGCTGCATCGTCCCTACCTGCTCAGATCCGGCGGTGCCAACGGCGACCGTTTCCTGCCGTGTCGCGAAGCAAGCGTCAACGCGGCTCTGCACGATCTCGAGATGCGCAGCGACTTTGTGCAAAGCCTCAACAAGCTCAGGGTGAACGACGAGCCTTTGCTCCTCTACCGAGTTCAGATCGGCACGTACAAGTACTTTCACTCATTGCTCGTTGTGGGCGTGGTGCTTCTCATGGATCCCAATGCGCCCGACGCTCCCAAGCTCAAGGCACACCTCGAACACTACGTCAACAAGTATCGCAGCAGACCAGCAAGCCATCGCGACGAGATGCGAGATCGCGAAGCCAACGTTATTGGCATCTTTCTCTCGAGGATTGAGCAGGTCGAAAAGACAGCTGGTAGTTCCAAGGGCGCCAACAAGGGTGTCACTTCCACCCCTCGAGCCCCTAAACGCGGTAGGTCGACCGACACCGGCCGTCGAAGCGAGACTGGCGATCGCGGATCCAAGCCGAGCAAGAAGAGTCGTGACTCTGGCGCAGAGCGAGGAGATGAGAAATCCGACGCTCACTTGCTGCTCGGGCTCGGAACACAGAGGTCTGTCAATGGCAAGGACACTGGCTCGGAAGAGACGAGGCCACACCCTGTGCCGCAGTCCTCCGTGCTTTCCGACGCCACAACGCGCTCGCCGCGACAAGATGCCGTCTCAGCCCCGGCCACGCGCAGCTCTGGCACAGATTCCGTTCCGCCATCCCGCCAAGGATCGGGAGACTGGTCATACAATGCTCGCAGCGGCCTAACCAGTGCTCTAGGCGCAAGCTCTTCGGGAAGCAATGCCGACAGTCCGTCGACTTCTTCGCTGCCCGCTGCGCTGACGGGGGCGAGTTCCTCGACGCCATCCATGGCTCCTGCTCCCAACGGCGGCGGAGAAGACGCGCAGCAGTTCTTCGATGCGTGGTACCAGGCCGAGTGGGCATCCGCTACCATGCCATCTTACGATGCTGTGTACAACAGCGCAAACGGTCTTGGGGGCGGTGCGGCCGGTGCAAGCCTGGGCCTTGATTCGCTCGGAAATTTGAGCGGCGGCGTCTTGAACCTCGCAGGTAACGGGGCAGGCTCTGGAAGCATGTCGATGGGTCAAGGACTTGGCGGAGGCTTCAATGGGCTCGGTGGACCTTCGATCGGTGGATTTGCTCCGAATACGGTAGGAACGAACGGAGCACCTGCGAGGGCGCTCAGCGGCCTTACACCGGGCGCCGTGATGAGTGGATGGACTTCGCAAGCTGCACCCGTGTCTTCGAGTTACGCAGCCGAACCGACTTCTTCGTCGTCATCCAACTCGCTTGCCGATCTGATCTCCGGACAGACCATCGGCAGCAGCAGCGCGCTTTGGCAGCAACAGCAGGCGCAGAACGCAAACTCGACAGCTCTGCCGACGCAGACTAGAATCGCTCGGATGAAGGCCATGGCTGCCCCCGAGAATGCGCTGGGCGGATCGTCGAGCTTTCTCAACTCGGCCTCGCAGAGTGACGGCTCGTCGCAGCCAAACCTGCTCGGATTCGAGGGCCAAGCGCAGACCCAGAATTTTGATCCCGCTTTCTGGCAGACGCTGATCGACAAGATCATCACCTGAGACACGCTCTCAATTGTCCACTGCCATCGATGCTAACACAGTGCAAAGGGAGGAGAGTGAAATGAGAGGTGAGCATGGCTCGAAGATAGTGTACATTGCAAATCTTGCATCGGAGCTGGGGACAAGGCAGGCTTTTGAGCTTTTCAGGTTGTCGGGGAGAGGAGAAAGGCAAACGTCTAGGAGGTAGAGCGGTGGGTGTGTTGATCTGTTGGGGGGGGGATTGACTTGTCGCCACGAATAAGAGGTATCACCTGCCAGCCAAGTGATGAGAAGAATTCACCTCGCTACATTCAAAGCAGCGACTGCTTGGCGGTGGTCCAAGTGGCGGCAGCACCCATCATGATGACGCTAGCGACAGCCATGGGACGGACACCGGCAGTGCACTTGAACAGAGCACCCGAGATGCCTCCAGCAGCAACGGCACCGTAAATGTCGTGCTTGCCACGCACGCCGTCAATGGAAGCATCGACGAGGTTGTAGATGAGAGCAACAACACCGGCCGAGTTGCCAAAGAACGAGCCTCGACGCGTGACCTGGTTGAGCACCGCATTGAGGCGGAGGCGGAAGGTGGGGTTGTCGACACCGAGCGGGCGGAATAAGCCTTCCCTGGCGCCAAGAAGCCCACCGATGGCGAGGCCCGAGAGGTAGGTGGTGCCCGTACCGTAGCAGAGATCGTCGGACCAGCCTCGCGAGGGCACGGCGGTTCGTGCGCCTTCCATGCTCGAAGGCGCGCCGTCGGTCAAGTCGAGGTATTCGAGATCGTCTTTGCCGAGGCCGGCGAGCGGGCCCAGCGCGCCAAGGTCGAGTGACGAATCGCCGAGGAGTGAAGCTGCGTTGGGGACGTATTCTGCGCCAGCGGCTGGTGATGTGGATGGTGATGGCGAAGAGGGCTGCTGGAAGGCGTGGCTGCGAAGGTAGTCCGTGGGGCTATCCGAGGACGGGGTTGGGACGGATGCAGGCGCAGGCGCAACCGCCTCAAAGGCAGGCTGCTGCGCCGGCGCGGACGAGGAGGAAGCATCGGCCGATTTGCTCGAAGAAAAAGGCCAGACCATGATGGTATGATCTGTGTCTGTGGCCACGAAGACTTAAGGATTGAGAGTTGTCGGCGAAGGTTCGTTCAATGATGCAAGAGCCGTGGAGAGCGGAGCGATGGCCCGTGAATGCGCGGAGATGGGCGTTTTAGGTTAACGATGGTGGTGATGGCGAGAAAGATGGCGTGTGGAGAAAGTCAGAGGTTCTGAGCGTCTCGCAACTCATCGTTCCCACTTTGCCATTCTTGCTGTGCTTCACCTCGAGCTGAAAGAGCCAAAAATGTCGAAAACCTCATCCGCAAGCCAAGTCTTGAAACCTCTCTCAACTTTCCGCCGCGTTCCGAGCTGGAAAAAAAAAAGGAAAAATCAGCAGCCCAAGCTCAGTTTCTTCTGAATTTTCAACTTTTTCTGAGTAGCGCAGCGCTTAGTCAGCGTTACTTCTCAGTCCCACACGTGACATTTCAGATTTTGGCTTCGCAAGAAGGACTCTTCGCATCATCTCTCTCATCTACTGACATCTAAGTCATCACCATCTTCTCGGCTACCAGTCAGGCCTTCTACTGCACCTTTGCATTCGCGCTCTGCATCATGATGCTCACCGGAACAACCTCCTCCTTGCTCATGCGCACAGCTGTCGCAGCGGCAGCCCGTGCCTCGGCGTCACAAGCTCCTGCATCGCTCGCCATTGCCTCGACCAGCATCGCACCCGCGTCTCCGATCCTTCCTGCCTTCGCATTCGGAGGTTCCATTCAGACGCGTAACTCGACCAAGCGCGGCGGTGGTTCCACCAAGAACAACCGCAACTCGCCTGGTAAACGTCTCGGTTACAAGAAGCAGACAGGTATGTACCATCCTCGTTTCCGAGTTGTTCAAAGTATGTAGCTCGTTTACTGATACACAATATCCTGACCCCAACACTCGACACAACGCTGCACCACAGGTCAACTCGTGTATCCCGGACAGATCATCTACAGGCAGCGCGGCACCTCGTGGCATCCCGGTCCCAATGCAGCCATCGGCAAGGACCACACCATCTTTGCAACCGCTCCAGGATACGTCCACTTCTACTACGCCGATGCCGCCTCCACCTCGGCACCGTCGGCCGATGCAGCCGCAACCTCGCCTTCGGGCGTCAAGCTTCCCATCAAGAAGCTGTCGCCCACCCACTTTCACGCCAAGGAGCTCACCACCACTCCTCACCCTTCTTCCAAGAAGCAACGTCGCAGATACATTGCCGTCTCGCCCAACCCGGAGACCACTTTCCCTCTGCCTGCCGGAACACCGCGCGAGAGGAGATTCGAAAAGATCGACCTCAACTCGCTCCAGCACCAGATCGATCAGCTCAAGATCCACCAACACGGTCTTGACAGTGTCGAGTCGGCTCCGTCTTCCGCCTCTGCTTGATCAGCGCTGTACGGAAAGGTCTCCTTTGATCCCGATTGTACTTGTACCGCAACCTTAATTCTTCATTCTCACTTGCCTTTGACCCTTTCCCACACGCTTTCAAACTTCTTCTCTGACCCAGTTCACACAATGTGTACTTCGTGGAATGGTCTATGCATCCACTCTACAATCTCTAGATCGAGCTGAGTCGGCCCAGCAACCACTGTTCTAGGTCTTGCCATCCGCCACCCACACGCACCAGGATCTTTTTCGCTTTGGTCCCCGCTCTCGCACCCGCGCTCCCCGCTGGCCGATGCAGCTCGAGCAGCCGGCACGCCATCTTTCGCCCTCCAATCTCGTACTGCGCTCGATTGTCTTTGCCTGGTCCTTCTTCCAATCTCACGCCTCGAGGAAGCGGTGCATCGATGCGCTCCAGCGCTACGCCCAACGCATTGCAAATCGCGGCCACCTCGACATCCAGGGCGTCGTTCGGGTTGGCGCGGTACTGTTCAATCGCCCCCGTCGCGCCATAGCTGCTGCCAGCTACCGAGCCGGATCCGATCCTCGACCCTGCTCCAGAGACGCCCCTTACGCCTCTACCCGGTGCATACCACGTTCCTGTCGACATGCCGCCTACAGATCCGTTGTCGCTAAAGGTAGGCGTCGTGCGTCCACTGTTGAGCGACCGCAGATTCGAAATGCTCGACCTCTTCAGAGACAAACCTGGCTCAGCTGCCGGCAGTGACGCCAACGCCGCCGCGGACAAGGGGGTGGCACGTCCAGAAGTTAGTGCCACGTTGCGCCGAGTCGGCGGTGGTTTGCTCGCACGCTTGCTCGGCGTGACACCGGTGCCAGCAACGCCCGTTGAAGGTGCTCTAGCATACATGCTCAGCCTCTGCGCTCTTGCAACGATTGCAGGCTCCGGGGTCTGCATACTCAGCCTCGACGCGCCCATGTACTGCATCGGCGTGGCAGACGACGCCTGCGACATGGCCGATCCCGGCCGGCTCGGAGTATGGTTGGCATCCGAACTTCGCACCGCAAGGCGCGGTATCATCGAATCCCGCTTCCTGGACTTGGCATCGCCTACATTCCCCTGCGCCGACGGGGGACGGTAGTACTGACCTGCCGAGGAAGCCGGTCGAGACGGAGACGAGCCTCTGCCAAATTTGAGATATTCGATCGAGTCCTCCGCGTCCTTGTCCGCGTTCGAGCTTTCCGATGGCCATGCGACTTGCGACTGTGAACGCGTCATCGACTGAGGCTGTGCGGCGCGTGTCCGATTGGCACTGGGTGTGTCGAGATCGTGCCAGGACGACTTGAAGCTCGACGGAGGAGGGCGGCTGGGTGTGCCCAATGCCTCGCGACCGGCAGCTGCACTGCGGTTGCCTACGATCGAAATGGGGCGTGCTGCAGGCGACCTTCCCAAGACACCTTTCTCCACCGCACCAGTCGCAGCATTGGCCATAGACGTGGCACGGTTTCGAATGGGGCTATCCACCGCTGATGGCGACAGCGATCCGCCGACAGGCCTGCCTCCTGGGCGTGGTACTGACCGCGGCACCTCGAGCTGGCTTGCCGTTCCAGCTCGGTGCGGTGTCGAGACCGGCTGACTGTGCGTTCCAAGCGACTCTGCGGTCGCTGAGATGCGTCTCAAACGCTGCGGTGTCGCAGCAGCGGGCGGCGTGTTGGACAAGTTGGAGCCCGCCGAAGACGAGCTCGACAAACGGCCCGGTCCGCTGGCGATTCGTGACGATGACGATGACGATAACGGAGGCGTGTTGCGATGCGACAGTGCCGAAGCGCGACTTGGCGTTCCGAGGCCCAATCCCGACTGTACCGATGCGCTGTTCCGCAACTTGGATGGAAGCGGCGGAAGACTTGACACGGATGTCGCTGGACTAGCCACGTCGTTGGCGATAGATGAGCCGCTGCTGTCGGAACGCACACGTCGAAAGAGGGCTTCCATGCGCTTGAGGTCTCTTTCCGTTTTGGCCAGCTCGTCGCGCAAAGTGCGCCAGCGAGAGCGCAGATCCGAGAGACGCCGGAGGACGGTTCCATTGGCGGTCTGCCTCTCCTTGCATCCCTTCTCGAGGGTATGGAGGACTTGTTGACACGCGGGCAGGTAGTACGACTTTTTGACGCCAAACGTTTTCGTCAATGCGGCGAGCTCGTCTTGCTTGGCTTGAATGTCGTAGTCGGCTTCGAGATCGTCTTCAGCTGCGGCTGCACGCTGTAGCTTGCCGGCAAGATGATCGCGCTGCACCTGCGAGACAAAAGTGTTGCACAGCAAAACGGCCTTGTCCAGGCTATCCATCATGCCTTCCGCTTGGGTGCTGATGGAGCGGAAGACGTCGAGATATTTGTCGTCGGCAAGTTCCTTTTTGAGCGCATCAGCCTCCTCCTGGACAGAGGCCCACTCGGTGCAGAGATCGTCGTACTTGGTACGCAATGCGCGCGATGTCAGCGCAGGCGCAAAGCCGGGCAGCGCCATGTCGTCGAAGCTGCCCAAGCTGTCGATGCTGCCAATGCTGTTGCGACGAGCGCGCGCCTGCCACCTGCTCATTTCCTTGTCGATGATCGAGGTGTCGCCTGCGCCTGCATCGCTTGCGTCGGCAGAAGGGTCGCGAAGCTCGGCTAAGCGGACTTCGAGCTGCTGCATTAAGCGCGAAAGAGCTTCGAGCTTTTCATCGAGCTGCATGAGGGACAGATCGATGCCTCCAATTGAGGATCCTTCTGGCGAGCTTTTCATGTCGCCAGACTCGGAATGTCTTGCGGTATCGAGGTTCACATCGACACATTGGCCAGACTTGCTGCCATGACGCTGCTCTTGGATAGAAAAGAGGTGGGCCTGGATGATCTGGATAGCGTCGTGGGCATCTCCGATCTCGTCGCCAATCTCGAGTAGGTCCGCCTGGCGGAAGCCAAGCTCCGGGGAGACTCTGGCGGTCGCACTTGCAAGACCAGCTTGTGAGGGTTGGATTGGAGGTGCAAAGAAGCCCGATGGCGGTTGTGGTGTGCGTACATCATCATGATCGTCGCGGCTCGAGATGATGCAAGCATCGAGACTGGCACTTGCTGTTGCCTGACTGAGCGCGCTCGCTGAAGCCGGGACGGGCTTATCGGAAAGCGTAAGGGACGCGATGGTATCGGCGAGATCGGAGGCGGTCAGAGGCAGACGCTGACGAGGAGCATTCTGGACTCGGCTCTTGCTTGGCGAGTTGACGATGGAAGAGTTGCGCGCTGGTACTGCAGCTGGACTCATCATGACAGAGGACGATCGCGATGGAATGCTGAGGAACAGTAAGGGAGGCCAAAGCCAGGCAGCGTCTGTCAGATATAAGAAAACTTTGTCTGAACGTAGAAAGAGCAAGTACTTACGAGACGCTGCTGCTGGAACTGAGGATGGATGCAGAGCGAACATGACCGGCGCGTCTAACCGAAGGTGAGCTCGGAGTCATGATCCTGGACACAGGCGAGTCCTGGCTGTTGTTGGGAGTAGAGCTTGTTTCGTGAGACTGCATCGCGCTGAGCATCGTAAGGAGGGACAGAGGGAAAGGGGCGTGGAGCTGTGTGCAATTGGTGCTATTGTCCGCGGAAAGAAGTGACGACTGTCATCGCGACAGCACTTCGATCGAGAGGCAAGAGGAGTACGACACACTGTCGATGGCCGCCAGGTCGTGCGGGAACGGTCCCTTTGTGACGGATCCGATAATGAGCGTCAAGATTGGTCCAAAGACTGTATTCTGACAGAAGTATAGATCCCAGGGTCTGGAAGCGAGCGACGCGGTGGTATTGGTATTGGTGGTGGTGGTTAGGAACCTCGGACGTGCTGAGAGGGGAATCGAGTGTTGGTGTCAGTGTTGGTGTTGCTCTGTAAGTAGCGGCGAAGAGCGTGCGTGCGCGACTGCATCTCGACAGCGCGCGCTTCATAACCGCTCGAACCAAAAAAAAAAAAAAAAATCGATGCATTGTTAGACTGCAGCGGCGCCTAAGCTTCGTATCCGCTCCAGAAGCGCCGTCCATGAACCGTCAATTTCGATGAGCCTGAGTCTGCTGCCCCGTCCCAGCTTGCGTGCATCAAACCGCTCAGCCCGCCCTGCCAGAAAGACCACACCAGCTTACGAGCTCATGAGGAAGAAGTTCACAACAGAAAACAAAAGGTCTATTGACGTGGAGTAGTAGGGAGCGAGCGCGAGATCTGCCCCTCTGCGGTGTCGTGGATCACCATCAAGGGGTAGTCATTCTGTCGCCAGCGGAATGTACTCGCTGTGCGATCTTGCTGTGCTTCGAGTGGCACGCCAGTCTATGGCAATGCGAACAACGCTGGCGATAAGCATGACGATCGCTACTGTCTGCACAAGACTCCTTGTGGTTGAGTTCATGATCCAGGGCCTTTGGCTGATATACCGCGGACGTTCTAGATCCCACTGGAAGAGTGATTCGTGCCCTCGTAGATCAAATGCGCGTCCCAGATGGCGTTCGACATCAGCCTTAACCTTCTCTACACACTGAGTATGGGTGCTGCTGGCACACAGAGGCAGTGTTCTATCTGCAAGGGACCATCCGTTCCAAAAGCGACTTGTGAGCTCTCGAGGAGCAGCATGACTCTTGATGGGATGCAGAACCAACGGCTTGATGCACGCGTCCGCTTGGGATAGCCACTGTTCGTAGATTCGGCCTGCAATGGTGGAAGTGTAGTAGTACGACGTGTCTTTGAGTGCTTGTTCGTGTCGCTTAGACAGGGCCGCTCTTGGTCGATTGAGCAGTCGATCGAGCTTGGCTGCTGAAGCTTGGTAGTTGAACGCGATGGGGTGAGGGTATTGAACCAGCTTCCATTGCTCCGCACAGAGATCACCAGTTGCTTCGGCGGACAGATTCGTCGAATCGAAGACGAGACTGGGCGCCATCGCCTCGCAGAAGAGCGACTCGTGCTGATCGGCCGTCACATTCTCTAAGGCCAAGAGAGCTCGTCTGCTGAGCCACAGGTTGGTACCAACAGAGGCAGCGCATGGCGTGGACCGCATGCTGGGGTATCCTTGCACGTCATACTCCCAATACCAGCCTGAATCTCGTGGATCACGAACGGGCGAAAAGACGATCACATCGGCGCTTTTGTTTCTGCATGCTCCTCCGCGTTTGCTGAAGTTGTCGAGGTGGCCATCCTGGACCGGCCAACGCGTGTATGTCTGCGCGCTCTCTTGGTAGGCATAGGCATGGATGGACTCCAACAGATGGTCGTAAGTGTGAGTGAAGCGCGTGTCCATCTCCCAATTGACGACGCTGTCGTACTGTGGATGTTGGACTGCAAAGCGCTGCAAAGCGCTGCAAGGCAAGTAGGCAGCCGCGATACGAGCCTGCGGCGTTGATTCCAGACCGGAAGTCGCCGTACAAAGGATAGCGCAGTATCATCTCGTTCTCGTTCCAAAGAGAGACCATGGACCAAAATTCGAAAGGCACGCTACCTCGAAGAATCGACCTGCGTCCAGACACGCTAAACATGGAAACATATGATGCTGCGTCCTTGACCTCGAGGAAAAGATGCACATCCACGTCGAACGCAAGATCAGCGGTGCGCAGTTCCCAGATGAGCGCGCGTAGGTGAAGCACTGCATCTTGAGTCCATGTGAAGTCGTGATAGCAGCGGAGAACAATAGCCGTGCGAGGTCTCTTACCCTCTGCCTTTCGCATGATGTCCTGGCTAGTACCGTTTCTGAGAAATGGGGCACGACTGTGACGGCGAGAGCTTGGACCAGTCGATGTGTGGATATTGCAGAGGTTCATTTTCGGCCAAGAGATTCGCATACCACAGGAGGTCGTTCGTCACCAACGACTCGTCTTGCACACCGAGCCGTTCCCGTGTCTCGTCGATGTACGTGTTGCTCCATGCTTCTGCCAAGTAGGGCTCGAAGCGAGAGGCATAATGGAAGCAGTGTTGCCGATGCAAGCCCGACTTTTCGAAAGATCCAATCGGTGCAGCGACCTGGCTTGGAGAAGCCTCTGAAGCAGCGCTTCGAGGTAAGAAGCAATTACCTCGCTGCGAGATGGGTGCTCGAGGCACACGCTCCAGGTACCATGGCTGAGACTTGGCAAGGACGAGCGTATACCAAGGATAAGTATGTGCAGAATGCAAGATGACCGCCGCCACCAATGCGACGCCTAGGGTGAGTGTCCAGAGTCGAAGCCGCTGTAGCGCGTCCGGCCAGGACATGGTTGTCGAAGCGGTCGGCACAGCATTTGGAAGCGGAGCCGTTCAAGTGTACTGCGGTGCGTTCGCTGTCAGACGATGGAATCTAGAAGCACGTCCTGCGGATCGGCTTGGAGTCTACGCAGGCTTGCCGAATCCCGAAAAATAAGCTCCGTTGACGGCTTGTCATGTCTGCGTTGCCTCAAATAGCGCACTTCCCCTACGACAGCCGTTTGACCAACTGAGACCAGTGCTTTGCGTGCTTTCATGCCTGACCCTGGCTTCCCCACTTGGTTACCCATGAAACCTTGATCCATGTTGAAAGGCGACCACGAACTGGGTGGGTCGTTGCGCTCTGCGCTCTAAAAACACGATAAAGCTCGCATGGCCGGGTCTTTGCTGCGGAGCCGCACTGGGGACGTAGACCCTGCATTCCACCAACAAAACGCGCAATGCTTCCAAGCGCCGCGTCTCTAGCCGGACCAACCTGTCAAGACTGCACCGAACAGAGTGCAACTCTATTGCCGACCATATGCTTAGCATGGCATACTCCACAAACCTTCGCGCAACGCAGACCAACGCAAAGGTGCGCAGGAAGCGTCAACCTGTCGCATGCGCACGCTGTCGCCGCTTGAAAAGACGGTGCGATCGAGCCAATCCTTGCCTCTCGTGCAAGACAGCGGGCGTAGATTGTAGGCTGCATGATCTACCTCATCACGAAACAGATTCCGCAGAAGGATCCAACGACCAAGCGTCGAACACAAGCCCAGGAGGTGAACCCCAAGATCAAGCGGTGCTGCTGGCGATGCTCCGTGACGAGTCATTTGTCGATGTCCTGCTACGCATCTGGTTCTCTCATCTCGACTTCATGTACGACAGCGTCGTCGACACGCGCCTCCATCATCTTTGGACTCTGCATCAGCTGGATTCAGCAACCTCCTCCTCCAGTCTACAGCCGCTCATCTTGATCATCCTGGCTTTGACGTGCCAGCTCGCTCCGGAACGCATCGGATCGGCCATAGCCAATTGCACAACCGCTTCGTCTTCGACCGACAGACTTGTACTCATCTCGTTCGAGTATGCTAAAACGGCCGTAGACGCATTCTTGGAAGCGTGCAGCTCGCGCTCCAGCCTTGATGTCGCTGTAGTCGAGCACCTGCAGGCCTCATTACTCGTGACCGCCTACCTCAAGAATGCCGACAAAGTGTTCGAGTACCGAACTCGGCTGTCTAGGGACATTGCCTTTCTACAGTGCATCCGCGTCCACACCCTGGGCCATGTCTCGCAGGATGCAAAGCGCAGCTCGGTCACAGAGATGGCTCGCCGTCTTTGGTGGTCCTACTTTCAATACGATCGATTCTACTGGCTGATGGATCCGTCTTTTCCATATCAGGTGAGCAGGAACCGCTGCGACATCTCGTTTCTGGATAACACCGGACTGCAGCATCACATTTCTTGTCAGCAAGCCAATGCGGACGCCAACTCGAACTCGGTGCTGCCCATCTTCCAGCTTGGCTCGAGCCAGGAACAGAGACCACGCGTCGCAAGTGAAGCGCGCATGTCCAAGTTCACCAGCAACATGATCTGCATCGCGCTCGCTGCAGAGCATGTCTCGGACCGCTTGGCATACCTTGGTAGCCTAGCCGCTTGTTTGCGCACCCAACTGCAAGTAACAGCACAGCTTGAGAGTGCGATCGACAAGGCCATTGCAGATTTCAACTTACTCTTTTCCACCCTCGAGCAGCAACAGTCGTCCTCACTTGATGCGACGGATCAATCTTTGATCCAAATCCGACAGGATCAGGTGTCCAGCATCACTCTGAACACGCTTCGCTACCAGGCGTGCACCACGTTAGCGAGGTGTGCGTCCCATCTGTCCATCGGCATCAAGAACAGACTCTACATGGTCAGAGCTCAAGCCACAGCTATGTTGGTACAAAGCGCGCTCGAGCTGACAGCAGGTTTGAGTCCGTCAGAGCTTCGATGGGCTTTCTTCCTCAACTATATCGGACGAAGCACTGCAGACCTGGCACGCCTCGTCCTGGAACCCTCGTCGCAACTGGCAGGCTCATGTAGCTGGGTGGGCCTGCTCGTTCGCAGCAGGAACTTCTTATGCCTGATCGCAAATCAGAACAAAGATTCTTTGCCGGCAAGAGTAGCCCAAGACGTGTGCCTGGATACGGCGAGGATCTTTGCTGGGCTCGACAAATCCCTTGAAGCTGATCTGATCGATGTACGCAACACTGCAGCCGACGCCATCCGTGCCGAGCAAGTATGGCAGCATGGTGCACAGCAACTTCAGCGCCAACAGGGTCTCGCTACTCCCGGCAGACCAGGAGCGACAGATATTGATCTCGTGCTGCCGGATGGCAACGAACTGATGCAGCAAATCACGTTCTCGGACGCATTGGAGGATCTGTTTGCTTTCACAGTCTAGCCCCAACAACGCAAGCGATAAGAGTCATTTCCATCTCGATCCCAAAGCTGAACTGTAGCCCGCGATTGCGTGCGTGAGAGGCTGAGTATCACCATTAGAGTCACCCTATGCTGGACTGACACCCGAGTCAGAGGGGGCTATCGGGCCGAAATGCGTGCCGAGCGTGTGTCTCTGTTCGGGTGTGCTCTGTGGAGCGTGGACAGCGGGAGCGAAGTGGAGGCGGAGAAAAGGGCGGTCAGAGCGGAGAATTGTCCCAGACAAGCGGAGAAATCTTGGCTGTTGCCGCCCGGTGGAGGCGGAGAGCTAACTATAGCATCTCCAACTGAGCCAGACAGAGACGCTCAAGCAGACTTGGCCCGTGTCCCCATCCCACCTCGAGTCTCACATTCGATGGAGGCGCCAGAGGACGCACAGATTTCCCACGCTCTTGAAGGTGGCAGAATGCAGCGCCGTGCACTGAAGCCATGTCGCCCTCGAAACACACGCTCAGAGGCTCGCGCTGGTCAATGGAGAGGCCCTGTTCCCTTGTGCCTGACAAGGAGGAAGGTCAATGCTCAGGCGTATCCTGTTTCTAGGGTATATAAGTCGACTTGGTTCTCGTCGTCTTGAGGGAGAGCATTGTCCATCCCACTGTTCAAAGTTACCTTGACCCACATTCGTCTACGTCCATCCTCTCAAAGTCTTCTATCTTGCATCATGTCTGCTTCGCTCGAGAACAAAGTCGTCCTCATCACTGGAGGCGCTCTTGGTACCGCCACAGCCCGAGCGCTCGCCGCAGCCGGCGCCAAGATTGCCTACATCTATCACTCGAACGCCGCTGCCGCTGACAAGGCACTCGCTTCGTTCTCTGGTCAAGGCCACAAGTCGTACGGCGCCGACTTGCGCACCGAGGCAGCGATCGAGAAGGTCTTCAAGGCTGTCAAGGCCGACTTTGGCAAGATCGACATTGCCATCAACAATGTCGGCAAGGTTCTCAAGCGTCCCATTGTCGACCTCACGTGAGTAAATGACACTGCGGCATAAGAAGGAAAGCTAGACAACTAACTTATCCACCATTCTGCATGATCGAATGACACCAGCGAGGCCGACTTTGACATTATGTTTGACCTCAATGCCAAAGCCGCCTTCTTCTTTATCAAGCACGCTGCGATCAACCTCGAGGACGGCGGCAAGATCGTATCGACCGTGACGTCGCTCTTGGCTGCCTTTACGGGCCACTATGCTCTGTATGCCGGCGCCAAGGCGCCCGTCGAGCATTTCACTCGGGCTGCGTAAGTGATTCTGTTCGGTTATCTTTCTGGTTTGCCACATCTGTTCTGGTCAACTGAATCAGCTTTTGTTGTTTGTATCAAACAGCGCCAAGGAGCTCCAACCTCGCCGTATCAGCGTCAACGCGATCGCGCCTGGACCCATGGACACGCCCTTCTTCTATCCAGAGGAGGAGGAGGCAGCGGTTGCCTTCCACAAGTCTCAGGCGCTCGACGGACGACTCACGGATGTAGAGGACATTGCACCTATCATCAAACATCTCGTCTCTGACGGCAACTGGGTATGTCGAGTGCTTGAAACAGATCACGCAAAGCAGTGTGACATGGTATGCTGACCCGTCGTTTTTCTTGACAAAACACCCACCACACGCACAGATCACCGGCCAGACCATCTTTGCAAACGGCGGATACACTACCCGCTGATCGATCACGCAAGATGCAGCGCAACTCGCTCATGTGCGTTTGGTCGACGAACTGCCTGGTACACGCATGTATGTTCTCGCTCTGCCTGAAGTGTCACAATGAAAGCGAAGCTCGGATCAAGATGATCTAGACTGTGTGCGTACGTTCTGTAAGCGACTGGCGCTGCGGCGGTGAGACAGATGCCATTGGCGCAAAGGCAATCAATCGCCGGTGGACAGACTGAGACACCTGTTGTCAAAGATACGACGATGGCCTGTTCAATCTGTCGCCCATTTTGCGTGTCTGTCGTCATTATGGGCAGAGTGGAAGCGAATCAATGGAATTTTCATGGTCTGGCCTGTTTCTGTTTCTTTTTGTAGAACAATGAGGCTCCTCTGCAACCTGCCAAAGTGCGCGGCGGCAATCGAGAACAGCAGAAGAAGAGCTTTTGAACTGATCCGAATAGTGTAAGCGACTTTCACGGCTCATTAGTCTGAATTTGTTGTGTCTTTTTCGGCACGTCCGTAACAGTTCTGGGGCGTTGGCGACGAGCATGAACGCGCAATTGGGGGTTCTCTCGGCGACCTCCCGAGGCGGGGCTATGGCCGAGCATCCTTGCGGATGGGAGGTTGGAGCAATGGCATGCCATGTGCCGGTCAGCTCGGGGCTTGGACCTTGGCAAGGCTGACAATGGTGATGTTTTACCGTGCTGGGCTGCAAGGTGGCATGCATGTCGCGGAGTCGGTCGACGACGTGCAGCGGCTGAGCAGGCGAAATTCTGGAACCCGAGTCTATCGATTTCGCCTTTGACGGGAAAAGCAATAAAATCTGTATCAGCTGCTGGCTGTGCGGGTTGTTGGCTCTGTGTCCTTGCCTCGAATGCAAAAGGCACTGAGATCGCCTTCGGCTTGTGCAGGCGAGCGCATCTGTGATCTCTGCAGCCAGAGTGTTTGTTGGCCGATCGCAACAAGGAATTCCAAGCAAGCACGCATTGCATGAGGAGGCGCATGTGTTTGCACCGGCTGCATGAACGAACCTATGATGGCATCGAATGCATCCTTGTCTCTCGACTATCAACCTCGCAAAGACGCGCAAACGCAGTCACACAGAGAAATTCCTCGTCATGCGCTAGAGGAAAACACGCGCACACCGATGATACGCCCCCGAGGCGGAGAAGGGAGAAAATGCTCGGGCTGCAGCCGAAAGGGCATTTGTGCCTCCTCCTACATCATCGCTCTGGCCCGCGTGCACAGTCACTCAAAGCATACAGCCTGCCTCGCTCTCTGCCTCGCTTCGCTTCTTCTTTCCTCTTACAGTAGCACAGTTTCATGAATCACTCACTGCTCGAGTCCCGGTGATTGACAGAGAGAGAGACTTGTGATTGTGTGACATTCGACAGCTCAGGGACAATGCATGCCATTGCAGAGCAGATACTTGTACGGTATATAACCTCGCCTGAAACTGCCAGATACTGCCCCAACCCCTTCCATCATCTCCACGTTACCGCGACCTAGCCTGCTCGCCATCATGCCGCCGTTCAACCTTGTCTCTGGTTCGGCCAAGCTGGTGCTGGCTCTCCTGCTTGTCCAGCACGCTGCCGCCCAGCAGGCCGCCAACAGCGGTGCTTCCACCTCCACCGTTCTCTCCTCGATCATTCTCAACGCCATCGTCTTTGCCATCCTCTTCGCTGTCTTCCTCCTCGCCCGTCCCCGTTTCAAGCGCGTCTATGCGCCCCGCACTTACCTCGTCACCCCGAAGGAGCAGATCGAGCCGCTGCCTCAGTCGCTCCTTGGCTGGCTCCCTGTCTGGCTCAAGACGCCCACCACCACCATCCTCGAGAAGAATGGTCTCGACGCCTACATGTTTGTCGAGTATCTCGAGATGATGCTCTGGGTCTTTGGCCCCATCTTTTTGCTCTCCTGGATTGTCCTCATGCCCGTCTATGGCGCAAAAACCACCGGCGAGGGCACCGGCTTCAACCGCTTCATCCTCAGTCGCGTCGGCAAGTCGTCCCAGCAGCAGAAGCGCTACGTCGCCCCCCTCTTGATCCAGTGGATCTTTACCTTCTGGCTGCTCTACAATATCCGTTCGCGCATGTCCAAGTTCATCAAGCTTCGTCAGCAGTTCCTCGTCTCGCCTGAGCACGCCAACAGCACTCAGGCAAAGACCGTCCTGATCACCGGTATCCCCAACGAGCTCCTCAGCGAAAAGAAGCTTCGCGCCATCTACTCGCAGCTTCCCGGCGGTGTCGCCAAAATCTGGCTCAACTGCGACCTCAAGCAACTCCCCGATCTCTACGACGAGCGCGAAAAGTGGATCAACAAGCTCGAGTCCGCCGAGACCAGCCTGATCAAGACCGCCTACAAGCTCGTCAAGAAGGGCAAGGCGGAGGATGCTAGCGG
This sequence comes from Sporisorium exsertum, assembly GCA_928724755.1. Taxonomy (NCBI): domain Eukaryota; kingdom Fungi; phylum Basidiomycota; class Ustilaginomycetes; order Ustilaginales; family Ustilaginaceae; genus Sporisorium; species Sporisorium exsertum. Next base: position 714,992 of record CAKMXK010000035.1, on the reverse strand, counting down.
CTCCCTTCCTTCCACCGATCTCGAGATCGACGCCGAGGTCGCCGACCAGTACGTCCCCAAGAAGAAGCGTCCCACCCACAAGCTAGGCAAGCTTCCATTCATGGGCGAAAAGGTCGACACCATCCACTGGTGTCGCAAGGAAATCGCCCGTCTCAACAAGGAGATCGAAAAGAAGCGCTCCGAGATTGCCGTCGATTACAAGAATTACCCTCCTCAGAGTAGTGCTTTCATCCTCTTCAACACTCAGATCGCCGCCCACATGGCTGCCAAGGCGCAGGCTCACCACGAGCCCTACCGCATGACCAACCGCTACGTCGAGGCCCACCCGGACGATGTGGTCTGGGCCAACATGAACATGAACCCTTACGAGCGCAAGATCCGCACCGCCATCGGTTGGGCCATCACGGTTGTGCTCATCCTCTTCTGGACCGTCCCCGTCGCTTTTGTCGGTATCATCTCTAATGTCCAGGGTCTCGCCGATAACGTGCCTTTCCTGCACTGGCTCAACGACATTCCCAACGTCGTCGTCGGTATCATTCAGGGTATCTTGCCCACCGTTCTACTCGCCGTGCTCAACATGCTGCTGCCCATCTTTTTGCGTCTGCTCTCGCGTCTCAGCGGTACTCCCACCCGCAGCGGCATCGAGCTCGACCTGCAGGGTCGCTTTGCCGCTTTCCAGATCGTGCAGAACTTCCTCATGCTCACCCTGATCTCGGGTAACGCCGGTCAAATCGCCAGATACGTCCAGCAGGTCGCCTCGCAGCCTGGCCAGTTCCCCGGTCTCTTGGCCGAAGCCATCCCCAAGGGTTCACTCTTCTTCCTCAGCTTCATCGCCCTCCAGGGTCTTTCGGGTGCCGCCTCGCTGTTTGCCCAGCTCGCCGGTCTGGCCGTCTACTACGTCAAGAAATTCTTGCTCGCTTCCACTCCGCGTAAGGTGTGGCACATTGACCACGACACGGGTGGACCCGCCTGGGGCACCTTGTTCCCCAGCATGACGCTCATCACGGTCATCGGCACCGGCTACGTTGTCATTGCGCCTATCATCAACGGCTTTGTCGTTTTCACCTTCCTGCTCTTCTTCCTCGGCTACAAGTACCTCTTCCTCTACGTCTACGACACCAAGCCAGCCAGCGAAACCTCGGGTCTGTTCTTTGGCAAGGCCATCCGCCACATCTTTGCCGGTCTCTACGTCGAGATGGTCATGCTCGCCGCCATCTTCTTCCTCGCCCAGTCCGAGGATGCCAACGGCGGCAACAAGAAGCAGTCTGCCATCCCCGAGGGTGCCTTCATGGTGGTTCTCATCGTCATTGTCATCGGGTTCCACTACTTCCTCAACGACTCGTTCAAGCAGCTCGAGACGGCTCTGCCCCTCACGCTCACCACGGGCACCACCTCGGATGCACAACTGCAGGGCAACTTTGCACGCACCTCGGGCGAGACGGCTTACACCGAGAAGAAGGCGCTCAACGGACGGGCCACCTCGTCAGACGAGACGGCTCCTGGCGTGCACGGCGATGCCAACGGCTACAGTCTCAACGGCGCCGGTACCCTTAGTGGCGACAAGGAGAAGCACCACGCGTCGGTGCCCGGCCTCACCGAGGAGCAGGAGTCGGCGTTCTACCATCCGTCGCTCACGGGCGAGCAGAAGCCCATCTGGCTGCCCAACGACAAGTTTGGCATCGGTCGTGCGGCCGTCGCCTCGGCTCGCAAGGCTGGCCTCGAGGCCACGTACGAGCACACCTCGGTCACTGAAAAGGGCCAGGTCGAGACCGACGCCTACGAGCCTCCCGGTGAGCCCCTCGTCTAGATGTGCTGTATACCACGCTCATTTTTCTGTCACATCGTTTGGCGCCCCAAATAGAAAGATGGTGTTGCAGCTCCCGCCGCCGCTGCTGCGCTGCTTCTTTCTTGAAAACTCGGTCCTCCCTCACTGACTGTCGAATACCCCGCTCGTTTCATTCTCTAGTTCTCCTTCCTTTGTTGTTTTTGTGCTCTAGCTTATGTATTGTCGGCGTTTATCGGGCTGTACAACTGCAATGCTTCAAACCGAAGTCTACCAAAGGCTCACAGTGTGCAATTTGAGATTTGATGAGACTTGAAATCCAAGACATTGGCTGGCGGGACATGGGTGAGATAGGAGCAGCCATCACTCGACGAAGCTGAACGATGGAGCAGATCAAGCGCGAGTGGCAGGACACGTACCTCCGCACAGGTGGCAATTTTTGGTCCTGAGAACAGGCGTGGTGAGGTGGTTCGCCTGAGGGAACCCGATGAGGGGGAAGGTGAAGGGCATGAACGAGACCCAGGCATCGAGGCGACAGAACAGGTCAGACGCTGGCTCTGGGATTCTCATTTTGCTGCAATCGCCTCGTCTCCCAACGCCATCTGCATCTTCTCAGGCCAGTGTATCCACCCACTCGCCGCACTGTCTCCGTCTGCCTCATCGTTACTACGTGTCACGGAATCGAACACGCTTTTGCAACGTCAAAAAAAAAAAAAAAAAAAAAAAACTCTCTTCTTTTGCGCTCAATCTTTTGCGTATGATATCTCACAGTTCAGCAAGAGCCGTACGTCCCCCCAGCAGCTCAACGAGCTCCTTGAGCTCGTGCCACCAAGCCGTCTTCCCACGTCGGTTCTTCATATCCGCATTCTTGGCCATATCCGTAGCCGAAGTGAAGCGGATCGTCGAGTTCTGGATGGTGATCATGACGGCCGTGTCGTCCGAGTACGATTTCTCGCCCGTGCCAGCACCGATCTTGGACGAGGCCGACGAGGAAGACGCTCGCTGCTTGAGCGCTTCCGCTTCGAGGAATTCGCAGCACTTGAGCGCCAGACGCGTAGCGCGCACGCGGTCCAGCGGCGAAGGCACGCCACCCTGCAGCGTGTGTCCGAGACTGGCGGAGCGCGCGTCGAACAGGCTATTGCCCTCTTCTTTGAGAATCTTGGTGATGACCTCGGTGGTAAAGACATCGGAGGACTTCTCGTTTCGAATGACCAGCCTGCCCTCGGACTTGCCCTTGACATCCAACAGGAAACGCTTCTTGAGGAAAGCCACGTCCTTTCCCAACTGCTGCAGCCCAATGCCCACCTCGGGTGTATACACCAACACAGCCCCGGCAGCCAAAGCACCCATAACGGCAATGTAGCCACACTTGCCTCCCTGCGTCTCGACGACAAACACTCGGTTTCGCGACGCCGACGCCGACTGCTTGACCGCATCGCACGCATCCACCAAGGCGTTGAGCGAAGTGTCGGACCCCAGCGAGAACTCGTTCAGCGGCACATTGTTCGAGATGGTAGCAGGAAGACCGACGATCGGAATACGGAAGGCAGGGTATCGATCGCGATTGTCGTTGAGGATCTTGACCGAGCTAAAAGCCTCAAAGCCACCGACGATGAGCAGACCCTCGATCTTGTGCTCTTGCAGCTTGGCAGCAACAGCGCCAATGTCAATGTCCGGCAAGTGACGGTTGACGCCGAGTTCGGAACCACCCCTTGTGGCCCAGTTGTCGACGCGCAGCCAGTTGAGCATCGAAACATTGTCCTCGAGCAAGCCTGGGAAGCCATTGTAGATGACAACAGCCTCGTGGCCCTTGGCGAGGCAGTAGCGCACCGCCGTGCGGGTGGCAGCATTCATGCCGCCGGCGGGAGCACCGACGTGGATGATCCCCATCCTGAGACGCTTCTTCTCCGGCACCCGCTCGTCCTCGGTGATCTGGCTGATGAACTTGAAGGCTCGCAGACCCTCGGCGAATTCCGGGTCGCGCAGGGCGAGTGCGCCGTCAAAGTCCTTGGACTCGATGAGCTTGGCCACCTTCTGCGTCTGTTCGACGGCAAACATGAGCGGGATGCGCGTGATCTTGTTCTCACTGATACCGATCACGTAGGAAGGCGTTTCGGGCGTGGCTTCGAGCACAGCATCGACGGCTTCGATACCTTGGAGCGTGGCGAGGATACGGTCGTTGGCGTCTGGCTTGCCTCCGCGTTGCGTGTGGCCGAGGGTGGTAACACGCGTGTCCAGGCCGAGGTCGTTGGAGAGGACGTCCTTGATCATGTCCGGCGTGATATCGTTGAGCTCGCGGTCGATGGCGCCCTCGGCAACGATAACGATCGACTTTCGCTTGCCGAGATCCCTGTGCTTCTGGAGCACTTCGCACATCTCCGAGTGCCACTCCTGTCCCTGAGGTGGACGTTCGGGAATGAAAACGTAGTCGGCACCGGTGGCGACACCAGCCATGAGTGCGAGCCAACCGCAGTGCCTGCCCATGACTTCGACGACAAAGGCACGCGAGTGCGAGGCAGCAGTGGAAGAGATCGAGTCGACAGCCTCGCAGATGCGTTGCAAAGCGGTGGAGGCGCCGATGGTGATGTCTGTGGTGGCCATGTCGTTGTCGATCGAGCCGACGAGACCGACAATATTGAGGTGGGCAAACTTGGTGGCCTGGTCGTCGGTGATTCTGCTCTTGGCCTTGAGCGAGGCGACGAGGTTGGGCCACTCTGCGCGCAGCTTGTCGGCGCCGGTGAGACTGCCGTCACCGCCGCACACGGCAAGCGCGTCGATACCATTGATGATGAGATTGTAGGCGGCCTGCTCGCGACCCTCGGATGTGCGGAACGCCTTAGAACGAGCGGTACCGATCAAGGTTCCTCCCTGGTCCATCCAGCCGCGGACATCGTCCCAACCGACGCGGATTATGTATCGACCACGAAGACCGAGCTCCTGCGCCTCTCCCACACCTTCACGAAGGAGCTCGCCTTCTCCGTAAGTGGGCACGAAATCGGACTGTTCGGGATGCTGCGGATGCTGTTCGGCTTCGAACGACTTGCCCTTGGTGTCGAGCGTGTCGAAAAAGGTGGAAGCGCTCCTGCTGACCGAAGGCGTTGCTGCAGGGGTGCTCTCAGGCGTCTGGTTGCCGCGGACGAGACCCTCCCATCCTTCACGGATGACGAAAGCCTCGCATCCGCGGAAGATGGCCATCTTGACGACGGAGCGCACCGCTGCGTTCATGCCCGCCGAATCACCGCCCGAAGTCATGACGGCGAGCCTTCGAGGTTGACCGCCATTGTTCGCGGGAGCAAATTTGGAGGAGAAGGGTTTGGCGCTGCTGGTAGTTTGGCCTGTGAACGAGTTTTCGGCACGAATCGCCGGTGCGAACGGAGGCATGGTTGCGAACGAGGATCGAGCTGAGCCAAGAGGATATTCAAGCGATCCAGTCGTGGGATGGAGATGACTCGCACCTAGTAAATGTGGAGAGCGGTGATTGCGGCCAATGACAGGTGATCGGGCCAACGGCGAGGTCGCAACGCCCCTGACGAATAATCGCTCGTATAGGAGAGCTCAGCTCGATGTGTTTGCGAGATAGATTTGTGGATGACGAAGCAGGCGGATGACCAAGGTAATGGGGACAGTCAGAGTTGGTGGGCGACTTATCGAGTTGAAAGCTGTCACCAAGCCACCACAAGAAAGTGATTTCATATCGATAGCGCACTGATAAAAAGAAAAGAGAGCCGTGCAGAACTTCCTTGGGAAAAAAGAGAAAAGGTCCCCAAGAAACAAAGTCGCCTTGTGCAGCAGAATGCAGAAGAAAAGGCAAAATAGAGTCAGCTCGGTGATGTTTCGGATCAACTGGCTGGAGAAGCTGAAGGCGAGATTTTCTTCAGGGTCACGTTGTTAGAGTGTTGCCATACGATGGTGAGTGGAAGGGTTCGGATGCCTTTGCGTCGACTTGTAGATAAGGACGGCTTTCATCGTTGAAAGAGCCATTCAGTCGCAGAGCATCAGAGCATCGCCATTTGGGTCATGCTCGCAAGCTGACGGGATCGGGCCTGGTTCGGTTGTGGACGATCAGATTCAATGACGTTACCATGAAGGACGCTGTGGAGTAGAGACGACAATCACCGAGACACCTTAGGTCAAGAGACATGTCAAACTCTGTGTCAGTTGTGTGTGCGCCCTTTGCAGTCTGATGCGATGCTCACCAGCATCTCGAGCCAACGGAAAGCGCTTTTTTTCCCAGCCTAGCGAAGCGAGCCTTGGACAGCGACGTGGACTGACTGTCACATGGCAAATCCACATCTGGATCGCGAAAAGGGCGCTTGCCAAGCGAGCGAGGCAACCGCGCCGAGTTTTTGGCCGAAGCTTGGAATCGACTCGTATATGTGATTTCCCTTTCTTGGCTGGCGCCGTCGGTGCGAAAAGGGACGCCTTTGAGGTCGCAACAAAGTGTTGATACGTTTCAAGCTGGGCGTCCCGTGATACTCCGGGCTGTCCGTACCACTGGGGGCAGAAGCAGGCTGAGCCGCGCTTCCAGTGAGCGGTGTGGTGTTGCTGGGGCAGGAGTGCAACGCTGCCAAGCCCTGTATGGCACAAGTCGCTTCCATCGCGTTATATTTGCTGGCTGTCAACTTTCAAGATCCGCTCCACCTCCAATTTTTGGACGTCCACGAGGGCGCCAGAGTTCGGTTGGTCTGATGGATGGACTTCGATTGCGTACGCATGCACTTCGTATGTACAGGACCGGCATGGTAAGATCGCGAAGACGCATGCCTCAAAAATGCACATGGTTACACTCTACTTGTATATCCGGCCGTGCTTTGGAGGGAAAGACGGAGAAGCGATCGAAACCGACAGCGGAGTCCGTAGGCATGGCTGCGAACGTGAACGACCAAGTCTTCACTCGAGGACTTGAGGGTGGTGACTAGCCTCAGCCTCAGTCACGAAGGCGTCAGTGACATTCGACCACACCATCTCGGTCGCTGTATCGGTGTGGTTAGGTGACGGCATGAATTCGAGAAGGGCAAGCGAGTCCCGCTCAGCTTTGCATTGTGCGTCGAGTCAGCGATCAGAGGTTCTCGAAGAGCAGCCACGCGCTCCCACTGTGCAAAGAAAGCGACTGCTACGTCTGCTAAGCGTCCGATGCTAAGCGCGTGATGGCAGCAATCACACACGCGCTCTTCCCTTTGTCGCTCTTTCCCTCTCTCTGACTCTCTCGCTCTCTCGCCCGCTCTTGCTGGACGTGACTGGAGCGAGACCAGAGCAAGGGCAAAGGCAACGGTATGGCTTGAGGTAATCCCGCGCTGGATCTGTGCAAAACGGTAGCCGCGCTTTCGGTTGCATGGTTGGCGCCTCCTGGACGTCGGAATCTTGGAGCGTCGGCTCAGTCTCTTGACTGTGAGTGGGCTTTCTTTCTTTTCCCTCCCTTTCCACTGTACTGAAGCTGAGCAAGCTGCCCCTTGCTTGAACACTGCTGCGTATTTTATTTAATGCATTTTAATTTTTCAGATTTACCCAAGGTAGTAGTCAGCCGCCGCCGCTTGCCGCAACCTACTTCCGTGAGACCTTTTTTTTTGTTTTTTGTTTTCTTTTTTTGACTCGCTCTTCGCCAGGAGATCTCATTTCGAGTCTCCATTGCAGCAGGCAACCGCGACTACCGACCTGTCCAAAGGGAGAGAGCCACCCACGCAGAAAAACGCACGCTGAGGCAACGGCAAAATTACAGGCTGCATACACGCAACGATACTCGGCTCTCTCGCAAGCGGGCACGCAAAGCCCCGCCAGCTCCGCCCACACACAGAGACACCACACCTCACACACGCAACACCCACCGCAGACAGCCACACGGCACTCACATTCAGTATCCACGTCTCCCTCTCTCTCTCTTGCTCCGTTGCAACCTTTCTGTTGGTCTTTCTCTTGCTCGCTCGGGTTTTTCTTTCCCTCTCGTCCTCAGTATTCTCCGTTGTAACCGCCGTCATCGCCGTCACGATCGCCATCACTGCCACCACATCTGAAGCGAACCAAGGGTCTCGAATACGTTCGCACTTGAATCCGAAGCACGCGCTGCAGCTTGACTCGTTTTCATCGCCTCTCGACGCCGCCCACGCATCAACGCCTGTGCTTCCTCGCCTAGCAGAGATTTCTCTCTCAAAGATCACTTGCGTCGCGTCGCTGCTGGTCTCCTCGCTATATCATCGGCTTTCTCCGACGAAGCAGATTCTTACCTCTCCTTGGCACCTTGATCAGCTCCTCTTGCGCTCGAGCAGCGACTGCGCCTGAAGTGACAGTATCGACACAAGCTTGCTCACCGTGGCTACGCGCGCGCACCCGACGGCTCGGCACCTGCACTGCCTCGGACACACCCCGACTCTCGACTATCGACCTCTTGCCCGCAATCGAAATTGGCTTTGACTGCCGAGTGTCTTGTCAATCGTCCTCCTACGCTCAGGTCAGAGTCGCCAGTTGGCCATCACCATTATCTAAGAAGCGCATCTAATAGTCATCGCCACGGCACCGCATACCCCGCCTCGCTCAGCCAATCGGCTCGTTTCCGCTGCTGTCCCTGCTCACCCATTCACTCTTATCACTGCAAACTTGGAACATGCCTTCGCGTAGTATCAGCACGTAAGCTATGGCACAGGTTGCTTCTAGCTCGAAGCTACCTCTTGCGCCTCCGCACCACGACTTGTCGCATCATCACACCGGTCTCGCCGACCAAGCGACGCGCCTGCCAGCCATGATGCAAGCCGCTACCGTTCCGAGGGGTGCGTCAGATGGCGCCAGCAGCCCTTACACTGCTTCCATGGTAGCAGCAACATCCGCCTCCGCTTCCACCTCCACCTCGTTCACAAACCCGTCAGCCTCGGCATCGTTACGGCCGCCAGACGACCAGATGCCCACTACAGCTGCCTCGCTAATGCGCGAAGGCCCGCGAGACTTCACCGTCATTAAGGACGTCGGAGACGGCTCCTTCGGTACTGTATGCCTAGCCGACTGGAAGAGCCCGCTTCCCAGCGGCACCATGCTCTCGCCCATGCAGCATCCCACCACACGTCCTGAATACATCGGCAAGCGCCTCGTCGCCATCAAAAAGATGAAAAAGCCCTTTCCTAACTGGCAAGAGTGCATGAAGCTCAAGGAGCTCAAATCGCTCCTCACAATACCTCCGCATCCCAACCTTATCCCGCTCTACGACGCCTTCCTCATGCCCACCACAAAGGAGCTCCACTTTGTCTTCGAGTGCATGGAGGGCAACCTCTACCAGCTCACAAAGTCGCGCAAAGGTCGTCCGCTTGCCGCTGGCTTGGTCGCTTCCATCTACGAACAGATTGTGCTCGGCCTCGATCACATCCACCAGCACGGCTACTTTCACCGCGACATGAAGCCCGAGAACCTGCTCATCACCACCACCGGCCTCGCTGACTATCCCAACCTCGACGCATCATTGCCGCCGGAGAGGGATGTGCTCGTCATTGTCAAACTCGCCGACTTTGGTCTTGCCCGTGAGACGCTCAGCAAACCGCCCTACACCGAATACGTCTCCACACGTTGGTATCGTGCTCCCGAAGTGCTTCTCCGCTCTCGCGACTACAGTAACCCCGTCGACATGTGGGCGCTTGGCACCATCCTCGCCGAGTTGGTCAACCTCAAGCCGCTCTTTCCCGGTCACAGCGAGGTTGACCAGGTGCTCCAGATCTGCGATGTTCTCGGCGATCCAAGCCACAGCTACGGTCACGACTCACGCTCAAGACGCATCGGTGGTGGTCCATGGGACAGAGGTATCCGCATGGCTCGCGCTGTGGGCTTCACCTTCCCCATCCGCAAGCCTGTCAAATTCTCTCGACTCTTTTCAAATCGCGTCCCGCATAACCTGGTGGATTGCATCGAGGACCTTCTGCGCTACGATCCCAAAGCCAGGCTCACTAGCAAAGGCTGCATCGAGCACGCCTACATGCGCGAAGACGCTCCCCGATTACGACCACCGCAGGCCAAACCCCTCGTCAGCGCTACAGGTCCTCTGCGTCCTCAGCAGGCCGCAGCGCGTGCCGTCCCGCCCTCGCACTCAACGCCGCTCTCTTCACCCGCAAACAGACCGCCCTTTGGAGCAGCCGACGCCAATCTCAAGCCATTGGCCATGCTCCGCCAAGCAGATGGCTCTCCGCTCGTCGTGGTCAACGGCAGTCGCTCTCCGCTCGTCGCTGCGGGCAGTCCAAGCACAAACTCAGCTGCTGCTGCTATCGCTTCGCCCGCATCGCCTATGCACGAGGACGCCGCCGAAGTGCATTGGGCTCCTCCCGTTGCCTCGACCAGCAGAGACGCTTCCCTGTCCGGCTATCCTGCCTTTCCAGATTCGGCGTCTGTCTACGCGCCGAGCAGCTCGGCTCACCACGAGGGTCTTTCGTCCGGTGCGCCATCGTCGGATGCCACTGTCGTCCTGGGCAACGCATCCTTGGCGCTGTCGGATGGCCACGTCACCGAGTCGACGCTCAAGCATGCTGACCCTCGCCACGCTCAGGCCCTGCAAGCTCATCAATACGAGCAGTATCACCGCCAGCACCGTCACGACGCCGGCCAGACACAAAGTCAGGGCTACGATGGGCATGGCGCTGCTGTCTACGATCGAGACGCTGCGCTCCGCACCGGTGCCTTTGTGCCATTTGCCGCACCTTATGCCAACTCGACCATGCAGGGTCCATTGCCGGCCGCCGCCTCTTCTGGCGAGCTCTCGCAGAAGAACGACTCGAATGCCAGCAACGAGACCATTGGCTCACGCGATAAGGAGAGGAGGAGGAGCAAAGGGTGGGGTCTCAATATCTCGTCCGTGTTTGGAAGCAGCGGTAGCAGTGGCACCCTTGCTGGAAGCGGCAGTGGAGGGCCACAACCGAATGCGCAGTACGCTGCTGCAAACGCTGCAGCCGTCCGTGGGGCTCCCAACGGCATGGCCAGTGTCAACATGGCTGCCACCGGATCGACGCCAGAGCTTGGATCATCCGTGGAGCCGACGCCAGCACAGCGCATCGCCGCCGAGCACTCGAATGCCGCATCGGCAGCATCGCCCAATGGCGCACCTGCTAAGCCGATCGACTCGAAAAAGGCCAAAAAGGAAGCCGAAAAGGCAGCGCGCGAGGCTGAAAAGGCCAGACGAGAAGCACAGCAAAAGGCTGCCCGAGACCGAGCGCGTGCCGTCATGCAGAAGCGCAACCAGCTCTTGGCCTCTTCCAACAGCAAGGACCCCGTCGAATGGCTTTCGGGTTCCACTATGCAGGCAGAAGATTCGTATCGACAGGGCCCCAGCGAAAGGGCACGCGGCAAACAGCCCGCCGTTCCAGGCTCGCAATTGTCGCCATCCATGCCCAGCTTTGCCTCGGGCGAGTTCCCTCGTTCGCCCCTCCAGCCGCCCATCTATGGCCTTAGCCCCGATTATGGCATGAACGCCAATCCAGCCGTGGCCGGTAGCATGGCCTGGCGTGGGGTGGGCGCTGGCAGATACAGCCGCTCCAACAAAGCACGCAGGCGTGAGCACGACGATGACCACTCCATGTCGAGCTTCGAGGATGCCGTCGATCCGCGCAGGGCTTCCATGCAGTCGTATCAGACCGGCGACAGCGATCCGGGGCCGGGCACAAATCAGCAGGCGTCACAGGCACACCACGTTCAGCGAGCCAGTTCGTCGTCTTCGCTTGCCTCGGCGCCGTCTCTGATCGACCAACGCCGCTTCGCTCCCTCGCTCGAGTCGCATCGCAGCTCGGCAGAGACGCGCTCCATCAGCTCACTCGATCACCAGCTCATCACAAACATGGAAAAGATGACGGCCGCAGAGGCTCGCACACGTACGCCAGGTAATGTATCGCCCGGACCGGCCCATATGGTCGGCGCGCGCCAGTCGCTCAGCCGCCAGAGCCGAGCCAACAGCCGAGCCTCGTCGACGTCTGCGCATCGGCAGGGCTCCGCCTCGCCTTTGCACCACGCTGGCGGCATCCCGCGCTTCCATCCATATTCGCATGGCGGGCCTGTGACGCCTTCGGCGGGCTACCATCCGAACTATCAGCTGCCACCATTGCATCAGAGCTTGCACCAGGGCGGTGGCGCACAGCGGGGCGACACAGGGGGCGACGGTTCCGTGCCACCAGCATTTTACGGCAACACCGTTCATCCGCAGCAACAAGGGCACCAGCATCATATCAACCCCATCTTCCACGTTCCAGCTGGTAATGGCGGCCATGGCACCACGCTGCCACCATTTTCATCGATCGCAGCGTCGATCAACGTTCCGGCCACGGATGACAAGACGATGCAGATGGTCTATGCGCAGACACGGCCCACAGGTCCTTTGCCGCAAAGCTAATCTACTTGTTCGCCTGGTCGCTCCTTCCATCTGCTCTTGCTGTCTTCACTGTCATTTTTCTCTCCTTTCCTTTATTGCTTAATCTTATTTTGCAGCACATACACCATCGATGCTATGCTACCCAATACCATCTCCCTTTGCAATCCCGGTGCGCATGCCGTCTTGCCGTGTGCTGCTTGTTTGGTCCAAATGAGGCGAGCACAGACCTGGTTGAGGCTGAATGGACGGTATTGCGCTGAGAAAATAATTTTAAGAAAAGAAAAAACTTCGTAGAAAAGGTGTTTAGAGAGGGCTAGAAAAAAACAAAAAAGAAACCCAGCAATGTCTCCGAATCCGGGAATTGAACCCGGGTCTGCGCCGTATTATCTGCGCGGAGAACAACAGTCAACTGAATGACAAGGCGCCGTCATAGCCACTAAACTAATTCGGACGGATTGATATTTAGCAGTAACATTTTGCATACATGGGGACTGGAGTAGATAGGGGCACGATTTCGTAGTTCTTCCTTCGTCAACAATTGCTTGCCTAGGGCATCGATGGATGGAACATGACCGTTGCGGCCAAGCGGGTATCTTGTGTATTGCACGCATGTTGTGTACGGAAGCATCACAGTTCTACGTAGATAACTCTGTTTGCGACCTGGATGCCGATACGTGCGGCCCAAGCTTGGCGGCACTGGCGCAGTTGCGGTCCGTGCTTTGCTTCCACCTCGGCGATGATCTTGCTGAGACGGGACGGGAGCTCCTCTGCAGCATCTCCATGGCGCTCTGGTTTCTCATGCGCCACGCATGCTGTGCTTGCGTGGAACCGAGCTTCGTCGTAGTACGACTTTGCTCGAAATGCTCGTCGTAGCTGGGTGCTCAATGCAGTGGATAGTTGATGGAACTGGCGCAAGCGAAGAACGTGGTACTTCGATCAGCAAAAGGTGGGTAATCAAGGGAAAGGAAGCTTCGAGCTCGGGTCATGACTCACCTTTTCACGTCCAGCACCAACTTCGAGGACCATAAAGTGCCTCGAAGCGTCGTCGTTGGCAAGGTAGGCGATTCTCGAAAAGGTGAACGGGAAACTGGGGTCGCAAAAGGTGCAGAAAGGGTCGAATAAGGACAACATGAGAAAAGTATGTGGTAACCAGAACGGACTGAACTCACCTTCCAACAGTCGCTTTCAGCCTGTGCACCTCGGCTGTAGCCACATTGAGGTACTCGTCGCGTTCGTAGCTCCTTACCGTAAACGGACGGGTCAGGGATATGTGAAGCTGCTCTTGGGGTGTCTGCGATGAGTCTGCGGCTGGAGATGCTCCATCAACGGCCGTGTTGTCGTTGAAACGCAGATCGAGTAGAGCATAGTCCGATCCGAGCTGTTCCTGCAGATGGGCGTGACCTTCTTGTATGCACTTGCTCAAAGATGGCTCGACCAGAACTGGCAATGAGCAACGGAGTGCGAGTCAGGCTCCTGGCGCTGTCTGCATCTCATATTCCAAAGGGACGAGCTCGACTCACCCTCAACAAAGCAGTAGCACAGCCAGTCTCCTCGTACGACCTTGCTGCTGCTGCTGCTGCGATTAGCGCGTGCCGCGTTCGAAGACCTGTCGCCGGTGTCTTGCTGCAGCGCATCTGCTTCGAGATCGAGCGGAGGAAGTTTCCTGTTTGCACAAAAACACAGCCCTTTAGCATCAATCCTCATTCGAAGACACGTTCGGAAAATGCAAAAGAGCTCACCTCTTGGGCCGCGTCGTCGCAGCGGCAGCTTTCACCTCGGTCTGGTGTGGACCTTGCTCGGCGCCATGTCTTCCCAGTGGCTGCATGTTGACCACGGCTTCATTCTCAGAATCTGAGTCGGCATACTGAGAGAGACCAGCGAGAGCTCCGCTCATCTTCCCGCCGAGGCCTGAGCCGTACCGTGTTGCCAGCTGAAGGGGGGTTGCATGGACTCTTCGCTAGCACGAAGCAAACGTCTCTGTCCATTTGTGCGAGTCGGCATTGCCCGCTGTGGAGGAGAAATCCCTCGCCGAGATCCGGATTCCCAGGAGATCTCAACTGCATCTGCTTTGAATGGCCCCCCGATCGATCGTGAGACTTGGCTGCGAGGGATAAGTTATGGCTGATTTGTAGCTGCGAAGAAAAATTCCCACGCTATCGAGAATTTGGCAGAGCGTCTTCACGCCTACGTCGCCTGATCCCAACTGATTTCGAGTTGTGCGAAATACACTTTTGTAGTCAGACCTCGCACACGATACAAATCGCACAAATTTGGTATTCTTCCAACAGTCGTCGCTGGTTTTGTGCCTAAGCTGCAGCAACGTTGGCCACGCTGGGCTGTTCACCTAAGAAGAAGCACTCTCGACAAGGCGAGGGTGAGCATCTCAACGTCGGCGCCAGGGAGCGAGAATGTCAGTTGGAGCGAACGGCGGTGAGTGTCGAGACAGAGACTGAGACAGAGACTTGGAGCGAGAGGCAGAGAGAGCGTAGGTGAGAGAGAGCGAGTGCGGCTGTTTCTGCAAGTTTTGGCTCGACACGATCCTTTACTCTTCCTTGCTACCACCAAGAATTCGTCAAGATGGTGAGTATACACCTTACTGTTGGTGGACACCCGACCTCTCCAGTCAGATTATGCGACATTCGACGCTGCTGTTGCTGCCGTCAGCATTCCGACATCCGCACCATGCACGACGCACACCAACCATGACAGAGAGAGAGAGATCTTGCAGAGCATAGGACAGCATAAACGTAGCATAGCGGCGCCATGTACCAACCACGACGAAACACGACGTACACATCGACGATGGCGTCGCCGCACAAACACCTTTCGGTCGACATGAGGACTTTCTCGCAACGAGTCTACCTAGCTTTCTTGACAGCGGCATACAGATCAGCAGGCATTTGGAGATCTTGGCATGAAAACGATGGCGCGGCGGACGTGAAAGCTTTTGCGTATGGCAAAAGAATGGAATCGGGAGGCGAGATAGACGGCGTCATCACTCTTCTTCAGGTGTCGGGCGTTTCACGAACTTGCACAAAGCAGTGTTGTCTACGACGATAACGACCTGATGGGTGACTGGAGTATCTCGAATCGTTCGAACGGTTCAATCGCACGTCGTTCACTGGGTTGGAACTTCAGCGCCGATCTTTTCGTAGCCAACTCGACCCTCGCTAGAAGGCTCGATTGTATGGGAGGAACTCTTACTGGAATCTGCCAACCGCCATGCTATACCGTTTGAACCTTCTCAGCTCAGCGGAGATGCTATCCGTTCTCGTCCCCCCGACCTGGCATGTTTCTGGCCGTCGTTTCTTCGGGCGCCGCCCTTCATATCCTCGGAAGACCACCAACACCAACACTCAGCAGCAACACAGCAACACAGCAGCAGCAGCAGCATCAGACTTTCGATTATGATCTGGCTCAAAGGTCCCGGGCCGCTTCGACAACTCCTGTTGCACGGCATTGTTTTACTGACCACGTTCCCGGCAACTTAACCGAAACGCTGTTTACTGTCAACAGGACTCCACTTCTCCCGTCACGCTCCGAACTCGCAAGTTCATCACCAACCGTCTGCTCCAGAGGAAGCAGATGGTTCTGGATGTCATCCACCCTGCGCGTCCCAACGTCTCCAAGGCTGAGCTCTCGGAGAAGCTCTCGGAGATGTACAAGACGCCCAAGGAGCAGTGCATCGTTTTCGGCATGCGCACCGCTTTCGGTGGTGGACGCTCCACTGGATTCGCCCTGATCTACGACTCGCGCGACTCGATGAAGTTCGAGCCCAAGCACCGTCTTGTCCGAGTGAGTATCTACTGCGAATGTCGAGCGGTGGTAGTTTTGCTGGAGCGCACGTTACACGGCAATGGGCGCATCAGCGAGCTGTTATGGAGCGTTCGTTACACTTACCACCGACGCGTTGACAATCATACTGACCATCGTCAATCGTTCTTTCCATTCATTTAATAGGTTGGCCTCGCCGAGAAGACCGAGAAGGCCTCGCGAAAGCTGCGCAAGGAGCGCAAGAACCGTGCCAAGAAGGTCCGTGGTACCAAGAAGACCAAGGCCGGCGAGGCTTCCAAGAAGAAGTAAACGTTTCCCATACCATTCTTCTTCTCATCTCAAGCCCCGCTTCCCTCCTGCAGCAGTCTTCCCTCCTTTTTGGAGTCGCATCCGCCTTCGCATCCAGCATTGTGCCGACGTCAGTTGCCGACAAGCTTTCGCCCCTTCTTTCGAAGTCGGCAACACTTCACAGCGGTTCCAAATGTCGGTGCGATCGAGTGGTTTCCATTCCCCCAAAATTCTCTCCTCCAGCACTGCATGGGCATCTTTCTCACATATACGACTGCAATTGTACCATCAACCACGTTCTCTCTCCACGCACACCGCTCGCGCACAGCTTCACTAGTTCTTGTGTCGAAACTCTTCCTCCCAAAACGACCCACACCCCGAAATATCGAAAGAAGGCGGTGTCATTCCATCCAACGACATGTATGCTGTTCTCAAATCCGCGTTGAGTGTGGCTGTGCCTGAGGCCGAGATCATGAGAGAACCCACCGGAGAGTGTGGTGTTGTATTCGGCCGCTCTTGGCTAACTGAGATGGTGACAAATTTTACTGATTGAGTCGTCAGAGAGGCTTGACAGACCATGCCTCGGGAAATCACGATCACCTTACAAGCAGCGGTCACACGCTCAGATGACGACTCAAGTTTGGTGTGGATGCATTCAAAGGTTGCTTAGTTGGTAGATACTGTTACATGTGAATGAGTGGGATGGCAAGAAAGCAATGATGTGCGGCAAGAACGAGGCCTATGCTTGCGGCTTAGCCGATGCAGTGGAAGCGGAATCCTGGGAAGCTACCTCCTCAAAGAGGCTACCGCCTTGACCGGGCTCAGGAGCGGGCACAGCTTCGCGCACCTGCTTCTGTGCTTCAATGAGCGCCAGGCGACGTTCGTTGAGGACAAATTTAATACGAGCCATAGATTTGCGAACCTGTCAACGAAGATCAAAGAGAAGAGGGGCGGTATCAAGTCAGCACCATTTCGGTGAATGCCGCTACAAGTAGGTTCGGTACGGGACATCAACTTACTCTGTGATTCTTTCGACCCAGATTCTCAGACCACATCCTAGCGGCCTGTCTGGCCCCGACACGGTTGAGCTCCTCCCACGCCGTCGCCAGCCGGTTCCTCTCCATCAACAACACGTACCACAAAGTGTGCAGATCCTTGGAACTCTTCAGACGCAGCTCGCTCGCCAACCACGACCTGCTATCCGCATCCCTTCCCAAATCTGACGTATCGACAGCATGCGGCAATCTCACATAGTACTTCGGCTCTGAGACCGCATCGCCACTTGCCTCTTCGTACGCCGCTGTGCCTCCGAGCGCCTTGTCGCTGACCTCATATGGACGTGTGCGGAAGAACTGGAGCAAAGGATGTGCGGGGTACTGTCTGATCTGTTCGATTTGGGATTTAGGGGTTGGTGGCAGTGATGGCTGCGATTGTGAGGCGGGTTTGGTGGGTGGGAGGATGGGTGCTTGCGATGCACGGGACGAAGACGAAAAGGTGCGTGCTGCGCCGGCTGCTGCGGAGGGAGGAGATGCCCGCAACGACTGCGAGATGCGCGCCAGTGTGGTTCTTGATGACGACATGCTAGTGGAGCCCGATCGAGCTTCGTCGATGCGTACGTGAGATGATGTTATGGCCGAGGGCGGGTGATTAGACGAGCTGAGAATGTTGATGAGCAAGAAGATGGTGAGCAAGCTAGCTAAGCAAAGCTCAAAGCGTCGAAAGAGAGCCTCCAAATTTTCCCTCAAAAAGCATCGGCACCGAGCGGCGCAGGATTTTTTTTTTCTGAAGTTGTGAGATCGAGGCAAGTGTCTCTGAAATATTTGAAGAAGAAAAAAGGAGGAAAAAAAAAAAGGAGAAAAGAAAAAGAGAAAAAAACCCGCTGTTCCAAGCCTGTGACGGAGCGGAGAGAGCCTGCAGAGGAACGCTCTGGGCTCGACATGGGCTGGCCTGACGGCTTGGTTTGATTCTGACACCGCACCAGGTTACACATCTTGCTAGACATTGGCTTTTGTGTCTCTGCTAAACCGGGATGGCGTTATCAAGGTCTCAGCGTGTGCACGATCTGGAGTCCTTGCCATGTGTTTTGGCAAGCGAGAGCAGGATGTGGACCGAGGTTTCGCGGAGGCAAGCGTGTGGTTCGCACCATTAAAGTTGGCCTTGCTATGCCGTTCGCCGTGTTCTCTCCTTGATCCGGCCCATCTCAGCTGACACAATGTAAAGACCTCGGGCAACCGCTTGCCAAAGTCGTGGAGAACAATACATCGATGGTGGCGGCCACGAGTGGGCAGTGCCTTGTCGCTGCATGGAAGCGGGCTGAGTGGGTTCGATTGTGGGACAACCGCGCGAACTAGCATGGGTAAAGGTTGCTTCTTTGTGCGCTAACTTAGGCTTTAGAGCCTGTCGGTGGCACCGGTGAACTCGACATGCGGGCTTGTTGTTGCACAAATGACAACTGTCGCTTGCAACCCTAAATGCTGCAACGTGAGTCTTGTTGCAACAGCAGCCTGCGAGCATGGGAATCCCGGGCGCATCGTATCTAAGCAGTCCCCAAAGATTGCGCCGACATTCGACTCGCTTCACGTGGCATTGTCTGCACGACTCGAGAAAATTTGCATTGCCGCGAGGGAGAGCACAGTCAAGACAATCCCGATGTGGTGCTGATGTAGACAAAAAGGAGCGTGGGAGTGTTGTACCTGCCGAACTGCGCATCAAACCTTAACTACAGCACAAGAAAGGAACAGAAAGCCCGCACAAAGAACGTTTCGCACGCTCTCATCTCATATCAAATGGAAAACTTATGTGTCGAAGAGTGGTCGTCTCTGCACAGCTCAAGATCTGGTTCAACCTCGAGCTCCTGCATTCCCTTTGGGCCCACAAGACCGCACTGTTGGGAGGAGAGAACTGCTTGCATGGTCGAGCCTACAAATGGGAAAGGAGGATCCGCGCTCGGAGGAAGATTCATTGTATGCTTTGCTCTGCTCTGCTCAGCTCAGCTCCCTCTTCGCGCCGCGTCTTATCTGTTTGCCTTGCTCCTTGGCCGGAATGGTGTCGACACTGCTTTGCCCTGTCAGACGAGATGCGGAACACGAAAGCCAAACTGCCAATCGTCGACAGCCAGCAGCAGAGCCAGACGATGTTGCCTTTTCCGGCTCTTGACCATTTGAAAGCAGTATGTTGATTTTCTATTTGAGCACCAGATTCAATCCGACTCAAAGATTGCAACACCGCTGCTGCCACATCTTGGCGCTGTGTACAACAACATAAGCGAAGCAAATGATCTGGCGAGAGAAACTTGCAAAGGAAATTGGCTTTCATGCGGCTGCGAATGAGCGAAAGACTGGGACGGAGAGCGGTGCGTTGTGCGAGTGGCGTGCAAGATCCGCCGCGCCGCAAGCCACCACCAGCGCCAGCATCCGACTTTTCCGCCACACGCATGCAACCACTGCAGCAGCAACGGCAGCGAAAGCAGAGATTCGCGCCCACTTGTCAAAGCGCAGCAGCCCACACACAAAAGCTGCCTTTCTGCGCTCCCACTCCCACACCCGCTCAACAAAGGGGCGGCGGTCTCCAAGCGTTGGCGTGCAAGGGCCCCTGTGCTGTGCCGCGAGTGACCGTGGTAATAATAATAATAATAATAATAATAAACAGTGCTTCCTGCGCATACCCTGCCTTGTCACCAAATGGTCGTGATGGTCAGGGAGAGCTGTCAAATCCGAATTCGCACGGCACGGCGCATGGCCAAGCTCTCTGGAAGCAGGCGGTGCATCAGGCCTGCTCCACTCGTTTGATTGGGATTGAAAGGCGCTGGTTTCCCACACACCCCACCAGAACCTCATCTCGTCTGGCGCAGCGGCTGCAGGAAAAGAAGAAAGAATGCATCCTCACTTGCTTGCATCCAGGGTCTGTTCCGTGAGAAGGCAATTTCGCCGCGCTCGGATTCCCCGCATCACAATGGACAACGCAGGCTGCTGCCGAAATACAGTAAGAAGTAAAATATTAATTAAAAAAAAAAAAAAAAAAAAAAAAAAATCACGGGTCCAACATCTCGTGGCGTCTGTCTGCGCACGCCCTCTTGCTCGCCTCCTGATCACCACCTTGGTCGCCTCGACCCAGCTTGCTCCTCTACAACCATCACACCCCCCCGTATCGGCATCGATCTGCATACACTTTGCTCCGTCTGCGCTCCAAGATATATATATATCCCTTTCTCTCTCTCGGTCCATCAAGCTCGCGTCGGCACACTTCCGACCAACTTGCTCAGCCATCTTGCTACGATCTCAGTCTGGTCCATTCTGCAACGACCGAAGCTCCTCGAGCTCTACACAGCAAACTTCCGCCATCTCCGCCCCATCTGAGCGCAAACTAGGCTGAATACGCTAGTCTAGCGTCGCAGCGCCTGTTGCAAGCGATCCGCGTGTGTTCTGAACATATACACACCAACTCTCAATTGGAAACGGCTTGCATAGCCACACATAGACTCACCCAGCATGGGCGCCTGCATGTCTGCTGAGCAGGCAACAGATACGCCTGAATACAAGAGGTCCAAAGCGCTCGATCGACAAATCAAAGAGGATGAAAAGAATCTCTCGAGGGAAGTCAAGCTGCTACTCTTGGGCGCAGGAGAGAGCGGCAAATCCACCATCCTAAAATCCATGCGCATCATCCATCACATCCCTTTCACCGACGAAGAACGCGAAAACTTCAGGAGACTCGTCTTTCTCAATCTCGTGCAGGGCATCAAGACCATCCTCGACGTCATGGAGGAGTGGACCGTCGATTTCCAAGACCCCAGCAACGTCGAGCATCTCTCTCTCTTCGTTACCTATCCCGATATTTCGGAGGAGGAGCCATTCCCCAGCAACTACCTCTTCGCTCTCAAGCACCTCTGGCTCGACGCAGGTGTCCAGTCTGTCTATCGAAGGGGCAACGAAGCGGCTGTACCGGACAACATGTCGTACTACTATTCCGACCTCGATCGCCTCTTCAGCCCTTCCTACACCCCTACCGATTCCGACATCTTGCGGTGTCGCAACAAGACCACAGGTATCATCGAGACCGCTTTTCCGCTACAAGACCGCGTCTACCGCATCTTTGACGTGGGCGGACAGAGGTCCGAACGCAAGAAATGGATTCACTGCTTTGAAAACGTCACCGCTGTCCTCTTTTGCGTCGCGCTCTCGGGCTACGACTCGTGCCTAGTCGAAGACAAGGATTCGAACCAGATGCAAGAGGCGCTCATGCTGTTTGACTCGATCTGCAACTCCAAGTGGTTCACACGCACCTCGATGATCCTCTTCCTCAACAAGGTCGATGTGTTTAGGCACAAGATTCCGTACTCGAGCATCAAGCACTATTTCCCAGACTACAACGGCGACGATCACGATTTCAATGCGGCCAGGAGCTACTTCAAGGCCAGGTTCTGCAGGTTGAACAAGAGCCCGACAAAGGAGATCTACCCGAGTTTCACCAACGCTACCGATGTGTCGCTCTTAAAGATCGTCATGGCCAGCGTTACGGATATCATCTTGACCAACAACTTGAGGGATATCGTGCTTTGACCGGCACACACTCTCTCGCTGTACGCCTTTCTTCCCTTCGCCGCATCTCGACTTGCTCGTTCTGCAAAACCAAACCACTAGATGAACCACTCTCGCACACGCACATTCACGCTTCTGCGCGCGCAAGCTCTCTCGTTCGAATGTATTTTTAGTTCCTTCAGCACTATCATAGCATATCCCAACCTTTTCCTATCCTAACCTGCACCCCTCTTCCGCCGCATCACTGGTTGAATCTCAGACGCGCCTCCTTCTCCGGCTCCGCGCCACCCGGCAGCACAATACTCTTGATCTGGCTCTTGGCGCGCGCTGCAGCATACGGCTGTCTCTGGTGTCTCACGAGCGTCGCCTGTTCATACGCATGTGCGATGCGCAGGAGTAGTGGTTCCGTCCACTTGGTGCTTGTGAAGCTGATGCCCGTCGGCGCACGTGGGTACGGATAGAACGGAAACTCATCGCCGACGCGGGTGTCGTCGGCGTAGAACCCCATGGGCACGCTGATGATGGGATACTGCGCGCGGTCGGCGATCGGGTACAGCGGGACGTTGCCGCCGCTGGGCGAGACGAGCGCATGCACGTTGTAGCGCTGGAGGGCGCCGTCGATGCCAGCGGCGCGCGAGAGGTTGAATCCGTGCTCGCGGTACGCGTCGATGGTGGCGTTCGGACGGGTTTGGAGGGCTTGGATGAGGAAGCCCTGGTCAGTTTGGTTGTCGGCTAGTTCGAGGGACGGGTTGGCGACGCCAAAGTAGATGATCCCGCCGAGATCGTATACAGCGGATGGCACGGATTTGAGTTGGGCGATGTATGCCTCGAGACCGTACCGCAGTTCGGTTTGCCACATGACCGTCTGCGTGTTGTCACTCGTATTGAAGAACGCCGTCTGCGCCGGATCCGTCTGGTTCTCGCCGATACAGTCGAGCGTAACCTCGACCATCTCCGCTCCCAACCCACGCAGCACCTCGATCGACTTCCTGTACGCGCCCAGCACCCACTCGTCGAACCCCTGCGTAGTAGCGTTGGCGAAAAACGTCTCACCGGAATACCCCAGTCGCAAGCCTTGCAGCGGGTTGTCGAGTTTGGCGTGGAAGTGGTCGGCAGCTGCATAGTCGATTCCCCTCATCACGTTCTCGGGCTGCGTCCAGGTGGCGTTATCCGCCTCATCGCGGCCGTGGTGCGCCATGGCGGTGAGCAGCAGCGCGATGTCCTTGACGCTTTTCGCGAATGGACCAGCCGAATCTTGTGTAAAACTGATGGGGATGATGCCGCTCCTGCTGATGAGGCCGACGGTGGGTTTGAGGCCGACGATGTTGTTGTAGCTCGCGGGGCAGATGATGGAGCCTGACGTCTGCGACCCCACAGATGCAGCGGCGAGGCCCGCGGCCACAGCGACGGCGGAACCGGACGAAGAGGAGCACGGGTTGCCTGCGGGATAGTACGCTGACGTGCCGAATCCCCCGCGTGGGCTGTAGCCTTGCGTTTGGTTGAACAGACCCCTGGCTTGCGCCCAGACAGACATGTTCGCTTTGCCCAGAATCACCGCCCCCGCCTTCCGCAGTGTCGCGATCGACGGCGAGTCCCCCGGAACAACAGAGTTCAACAACGTGTAACTCCCCGCTGTCGTGTTCATCCCTAAACGTGCATCCGTCGCCACGTTATCCTTGACGACGATGGGAATTCCGTGCAGTGGTCCGCGCGTCTTCCCCTGCGCCCTCTCCTCATCAAGCTGCTGAGCCTGCTCGACCGCAACAGGGCTCGTTTCGATGATCGCCCGCAACCCGGGCCCATTGATGTTGACCTCTTCGATCCGTCCCAGGTAGGCTGTAACAAGTTCGACGCTGGTGTACTCGCCGCGTTCGAGGCCAGCTGTCAGCTGTGTAATGCTCGCATCTAGTAGGTCTGGGTACACTGCTGCGAGGGGGACTGCTGCATGCAGACATGTGACCACTGAAGCTAGGAGCAGCACGAAGAGGCTTGATGATGCGGCGAAGATTCGCGCCATGGTGGTCGATTGTCGTCCTGTTTGCTCTTCTTGACTGTTCGAGGTACGTGCTTGAGTCGTAAGTGGGCGCTTGACCATGTCTACACCTCGCGAGCCGGTCCTTGATACGCTCTCCACACCTCAGCAGCGGCAATCGATGGAAAACATGAGGGATGCAAGTATAAGATTCGCGCCGCGCTCAGACGGCAATACAAACGCAATGACTCCCCCTCCGTCACCGTTTGATCTCAAAGCGATCTTTGCCTGTGTACGTAACTCGGTCCGACCATTCACAGCTTCCGCAAAGTATGGTCCCTCGTGGAGAAAGCTGTCTCTTGCGGAACTTCTCCTCCCGACACATGTTTCTTTCCCGCTCCACGTTTTTGTGCAACGGTGGGAAACTCGACGAGTCGGATGGATTGCCGGTCCGGATAAGAAATCGAAGCGAAAATCAAGGTCGCAAAATTGGAAGGCTTTAGCCAATCGGATCGGATCGACTACGCCCCCGATCTGCCAACGTTGGCTCTCATCCTTCTCACTTCAAACGGCTACCTCTACACCGACAGGACGCTCACACTCCTCAAGAATAGAATCGTGAGAACAACCGCGCGTCGTGGGTGAAATGCGCCGGCTTGCTAATTTTTGAGCGCAGATGCTGTATCCACGCAGAATGCGATGTGTGTGTAGTGTGTGAGGTGGGACAACTTGTGTACAAAGCGACATGAATGGGTAAATGTCACGAAGCAAACCGAGAAAACGAGAACGTGAAGGGACTAGGCGAGGAAGAGTTGCATACGCTTAGGCCTCAGTGAGCTCACGGAGACGTCGGATGGTGCTGTTTGGAGGTGATCGAGGGGATAAGGCGAGTGTCAGTGTCCGTTCGTGTCGATGGAGGAATTGCGATTGGCGCCAGTTGAGCAGAGGCCGTGTGCCAGTTCCAGCATGATTGTTTGCCAGCATTGCTTCGACTTCCGTGTGGTCCCCGTTGTCCAGGCTATGCGCGGATGCCAATGCATCTTCAGAGCAGATTTCAATCCTGCTGGCTGCCCAGCGAATGTTGCCTGTCTGTAACCGCCGAGCATTGACACCTCGCTGCAACCGTCCCGTCCTGCAATCCTTTCTCCATGCATTTGCTGCCTATCCTACTTCCATCCTGCCAACTCCAATGCGCTTCCATCTGATATCCTGCTGTTCCTTTACCTAATCGCACTGATGGATAGAACGCCTAAGGAAATACTCACGATCGGACAGTGGCAGCAGCCGAGGTGCTGAGGGTCCAAGCACCACCGGCCATGACCTTCTTGCAAGCGCGGCACTCCCAGATGCCGACGGCCTTGCGCTTGACCGAGTCCTTGCCGCAGAAGGTGCAGGTGTACTTGGAGTGCTGCGAGATTTCGATCTTCTTGATCTGACGACGCAGCGAGGCACCGTAACGGGTACCGTACTTTCCGGTGATTCCGACCTTGACAGTGCGCTTAGACTGTTGGGCAAGATGCGAACGAGGTGAATTGTTAGTCGATCTGATGGAGAAGTCGGTTGGTGATGCAAACCATGAGGCAACGGCGTTGATTCGACGACGACAATGGCGAGAGATGTTGGATGTTGGTCTGATTGGCGTTCGCTGGATTCTTTCGTGGAAGAGTCTGCATCGATTGTGAAGAGTACCGCTGTTGGATGTCGATGTTTCCTAGAGCATGCTGAGTTGCACATTCCCAAGCGTGCAGGAAGATGGCCATGTCATTCTGTGCGTCCGTTGCTGTTGCAAAATTGTCTCCGACGAACACTGATGCTATAATTTGCCATCTGGTCGACGCATATGCTTGGTGTGTTCATGGTCGGCATTTGTCGCTTCGGTATTCCCTGTTCCTTTGCATGATCGGGCCCTGCCCTGGCTTTCCTATTGGAACGTGCTAGCCATGATCAAAGTTGGACCGTAATGACAAATGGGCAGGACCTCCGTATGTGCTGATCATTTTGCGATGGCGCTTGCACATGGTATTGTGCATCGTTCGCCAATTGTTCGTGCTGCTGCTGTGTCGTATTGTCGCGTGCTGATGGCGCTGAGTTGCGCAAAGGGATGGTAGTCGCAATCGCATAGTTGTCGATCTTAGCCGCTGCCATTGCTGCTGGCAACACTTACCATCTTGAGTATGTATGTATGTGCGGTTTGGTCTGGAGGGAAAGGTTGACGATGGCGAGGAGCGTCAACTACCCTCTCACCCGCCCAGTTCGACACCTTGCCGCTCCCACACACTCACTGGCTGCTCCTCTGACTGGACTCGCCTTGGACACTGAGAAATTCCTGGCCGAGTTGGCTGGGTCCACAGCTTCAGAAGGGCTTCGTCGAGCGTCTCTTGCGACACACTCGGACTGCAACCGCTTTTTTCGAGAGGACATAGGATAGTGGCTCTGCAAGCACAGTTTTTCGAAATGCCAGTCTTTTGCAGCGCTGAATACAAGCTTCGTATTGGAGCCGGCGTCCATTTGGATTCGCTTGAACCAGTTGCGGGGCATTTTTCGAAATTTAACCAGGCAGCAGAACGCGCCTTTTTGTTCTACGGTCGAGCAGATCGTGGGAAGTTTTGTTTTCGCTCCAATTTGGGCGACGGATCCGAGTCCGTCCAAGGTTTTCCCAAAGAATGTTAGAAATCAATCGGAATCGGGCGAGTGGTCCCCTGATCTTGACGCGACGAACTCGGCTTGGCGGCCAGCGTTTGGATCCGACTGTCCCTCGGCTGCCGTCAGTGAATGTCATAGTCAATGATGCTGTCATGTAGGACGCGAGAAGAGCAATGACAACGAGATCTACTCGGTTAAAGTGAATCGAATCGTGTGCCAAGTATCCACGCCAGTGTCTCTCTTGTGCTCGGTGCTGGTAGACATCGAGGAGCGTAACATTCGGTAAAAAAAACCGCCTTCTGCGAAGCGTGGCTCGCGGCTATGATTCGAGCCGGTCGAGCGGTGCCTGGCTCGAAGCTGCGGCACGAATTCCCCACACTCGCAGAGAGGGACAAAAACAACACGCGTCAAGGAGTGCAGAAGTGCATCTTTGCGGTGCTTGTTGCCGAACTGCACCGACTCGTCGATCCTGCTTGGCTGAGGAATTTAGCGCTTTGGCTGCTGCGCTTGAGCCAACTCGAAACAAGAACTCTTTCAGTTCCCGTCGTCATCGACGTGTCTATCCGCACCACCATCTCAAGGCACGCCCGCTTCTTCACCCGCATAGCAGCTCGTCATTGATGATACCACCATCTGCTCCAACCGAGCATCAGTAGCGCTGCTCTCAAACAATCGACACTCGCGCCATCAGCACACATGTGCGCGTCTCTCGTCCTCCTTGCACCTGACAGCCTGCACTGTCGCTCATAGCCATGTCGAACGCCTTCACATCTTGGCAGGAAAGGCCAGAGAAGCTTCTCGCTTCTTCCCGCAACAACGGCACTCAAGCCGAGACAACCGACGATGCTTCTGCGGCCCATCCTACCGCAAAGTGGATCCAAGAACAGAGTCGGCTCAACAGCAGCTCGGCTCGAACGGACGAGCTGGACCAGCTCGGCATCCCCATCCATCCATCTCACTACAGCTCCTTGCGCTCCACTTCCAAACGCGACCCAACCTTCCCGCGCTCTCCCACCCTGACCTCATCTGCAGCGCTCAAGTCTTCATCTTCTTCGCGACATCTCCTCAGCCCTACAAGTGCACACTCGCCAGACACTCATGCATCACCTTCAACAGCATCGCACATCATACACCCCTCGCCCTCGGATTCTCGTATTGCGGCACAGCCCGACGATGCGGAGGAGGACGAATCCGTCGGCTTGCTACTGGGACAGTCCAAACGCAGAAGGGCTCGCAAGGATTCTTACTCTTCCTTTGGCAGCAGTGTGCTTCCCGCCCCACTTTTTGCCTCCAACGCGCGCCACAATACACACGCCGGCAGCAACAGTGGGATCGCCCACTCCAGGATCGCACTCCCCGCCAAGCAGGGCAGATCTACCTATCCACCTAGCAACCATTCCAACGCTGCTCCTCGCTCCCGACACCTTGCTCCTGCCGTCGACACTTATTCTCAACAACAACAACAACAACTTCCAAATACGCAGTCATCGCGTCAACGACAACCATCCAACGCCCTTACTTCGCGCCTGTCCGGCTTTGATCTAGATGACTGGCTCCGAACATCCCAAGCTCCCGCACCACTCAGATCCTCTCCCAGTCTCGGAGCGCTTGCCACCTTTGACCGGCCAGATCAACCCAATCGAGCGGCAGCTCTCAGCGAGGCTGGCACGCGTCGCCGTCGTCACCACCAAGCTGGTTCTGCTTCCGGGCTCAGCGCAGGCGTGTTGAGTGCAGGGCCGGAATCGCCTCGCAGTCGTAGGAAGGCAAGCGCCACTTCGAGCCGCCGTGACCCGAGTGGCTACTCTAGCCTCTCACCTGAACATCCAGCTTTGATGGCGTCTCTGGAGCTGAGCAGGGAGGCGGAGTCGCGGACTATCGACACTATCGAGGAATGGCGCGCCAAGTCGGGTTCTCCATCGGTTTCGAACACTTCGGCGGCTCCATCCACCGTGTTGGCAGATGCGACAGAGCAACCGGATCTTGTGCCGCGGCGTCGACGTAAGAGCTCCGCCAAAGGGTCTTCCCGCCCAGTCTCCATGGACGGTCCTCCACCTCCGCTCCCTTCCATTCCTCCCACTTTCGCCACAGAGTCCGTCACATCCAAGAGCGGTCGTCGTAGGAGAAAGGATGTCGACACCTCGCTTGCTAGCCTACTCTCGCCTGACAACGGATCCTCGTCGCGCAGCAAACCAACATCAGGATCAATGGCAGTGCGAAACCCTCCTCCCGCACTGCGGGATCTGTACGCGCTATCTGGTCTCGGCTCGCAAGCAGAGACGCCAATAAGACGCTTGATCCGCTGGCTGGCTAAAGAGCAGCTCAAGTCGACTATTGTCCCACTTGTGTTGCTTGTATCGTTCTTGATCCGCTGGATCGTGGGCAGAGGCGACTGGAGCGGTCGAGGCGTCGAACCCATGCACGGCGATTTTGAGGCGCAACGGCACTGGATCGAGCTCACTCTGCATTTGCCTACATCGCAGTGGTACTTCTACGATCTGCAATATTGGGGACTCGACTATCCGCCGCTCACAGCGTGGGTCAGTTTGGCATTTGGCTATCTCACGCGACTTTTTCCTGCCACCGCCAGGGGGTTTGCATTCGAGACATCAAGGAGGAATGAAGATGCGGCTACGGCTGTGTTCATGCGCGCTACGGTTATCGTTGGGGACATCTTCGTCTACTTGCCCGCTGTCACGCTGTTCGTGACGCGCAAGTTTGAAGGACGCGGTCGACGCACACAGGCCATTGCGATGCTGTCGATCCTGCTCCAACCCGCACTCATATTGATTGACCACGGCCACTTCCAGTACAACAGCATCATGCTCGGGTTCAGCGCCGCGTGCTTTGCTCTTCTTCACACCACACTGCCCAATCCGGACGCTTCCTCCGCCTCTACAGAGCGTGCTCGCAGCCAGGCGGTCGCCGACCTCTCGCACCGGCTAAGCTACGAGTACATCGCAGCCGCAGTCTTCTTTTGCCTCAGTTTATCGTTCAAGCAGATGGCGCTCTACTATGCGCCCGCGGTATTCGCGGTGATGTTGGGCCGGTGTATGGGGCTGGCGCGCATCGACCCGGAGCGCGGGCTGACGCTGTTCATTGGCCTCGGGCTCACGGTGATTGGCACGTTCGGCGCTGTCTTTGCGCCGTGGCTCACGAGTGTACGGCAGGCGGCGCAGGTCGTGCATCGCATCTTCCCGCTGGCGAGGGGACTGTTCGAGGATAAGGTTGCGAACGTGTGGTGTTTTGTGTCCGTGCTTCCGGTGCCGGGGAGGTTCAAGGTCAGGAATGTGGTGGCGGCGACGGCACTGGCGAAGCTGAGTTTGGGGTTGACGCTGGTGGCGATGCTACCGGGGTGTTTGTTGTTGTTTTGGGCGGCAAGCGAGACGGCGAGGATGGAAATGATGGTTGCGCAGGAGACGGTGGTGGTGAGACAGGCCAGTGTTGCGGGGAGTGTTAAGGCGCCTACTGCAGCGTCGAATAGATCTGGGGCGGCAGAGCGGAGCCGTCGTTCGGCGTCGGTTATTGGATCGGTTACTGGCGCACCGGCGCGGTCTGAGATTGAATCGCTGCTCGCGGGATCCGTCTCGAAGTCGATCAGCGGACGTCTCAGTCACGTGGGGCCACCGCAAGACGTGCTCGCCATCTCGCACGATTCTGACCTGCACCCGCACCAGCGCCGCCACTCAGCTGGTGCACGACAGGTGGCATCGACGCTCCCCTCACCCGCAGCGCAGATGCTGCCGTACGGGCTGCTCAGCGTCTCAAGTGCGTTTTTCCTGTTCGGCTTCCAAACGCATGAAAAGTCGATCCTGCTGCCGCTGCTGCCGATGACGCTCCTCCTCGGCGCGAAGGGCGATACGTGGGGCGGCAATGTCACGGCTGCGAGGGACTGGGAGTGGAGCGTATGGTTCAACAACGTTGCCACGTTCTCGCTGTTTCCTCTGCTGAAGAAGGATGGGCAGTCTCTGCAGTATGTCGTTCTCATGCTGGGGTGGAATTGGATCATCGGCAACCTCTCGATCCCCTTCTCACCGCTCGCGAGCGTGAAGGCAGCAGCGAGTAGGCGTGCATCGTTCTTCCGCAGGCTCAGCACCCTCACGTATATCGCTGCGGTAGGACTGCACGTGTTGGAGCTAGTGGGGCCTTGGGCGGCGCCGAGACTGCAGGCGAGAGTGTGGCGGCGGTATCCCGACATCTATCCGGTGCTGAACGTGCTGCTCGCGACGCCCTGCTTCGCCGTAGTGTGGGTGTGGGCCATGGTACGCCAGGTTCAGGTCGCGTTTGCCAATGGCTGGACCGTGTCGATTGGGTCGAATAAAAAGAAGAGTGCGAAGTCGTGAGACTCAGCAGCTGCACTTCCTCAACTCAAACGCATCAAACCATCGATACTGTACTCGTGTAACTTTTATTGCTGAGTGCGCTAAGTGTTTCACCGCGCAAGCGCGCTATCCAGCCTCGCCACTATCCCCGCCCGCTGCCGCTGCACCTGTTCCGCAAAGTATCCACTGTAGTCCAACCGCAACAACAGCTGTTCTAGATGCTTGCGTGCCGAATTGGCCCCCGACAGGACATCTTTCGCATCTCCCCTAGCCATGTTGAGCTGCGCAACCGACATCGAGAGCGACCCTAGCCCGCTCTCGTCCGCTGCTGCACCACCGCCTGTCGTAGACGTGTTCGCCTGATACGATCCAGTGCTCGACGTAGATGACGAGAGCAGCTTGAAGAATCTCGACAATTCCCGATCGATTTCGGCCGCAGTACCGTCGACGAGGGTCTGACGCTCGTCGATCGCTGAACTGTAGTCCCTACTCGACGAGGTGGAAGTAGTCAGCAGTGGCGGCAGAACGTCGCCTCCCCACCGCTCAACCGTGCCCGCAAATCGATCGCAGATATCCAGCACCGCGCGCACGATGCTTGACGCAACGGGAGACGAGAGGAGCAAGCCGTCTTGCACAAACGCCAAGAACGCCGTGTGAGAGGCGCGCAAAGAGGCAAAGTCCAACACTGCATCCCTGTCTCGTCCCTCTTCGGCGGCCATAGCTTCGGTGCCGTCGTTCCGGATCCTTTCTGCGCCGTCGAGGATTGATTCGGGTCGTGTCGACGTCGAGACGAACCTGCGACCCGCTCTGACTCCGGCAGGAGCGAAAGTCGATGATGCAGGTCCTGAGACGGGGAACGCTAGCCTGCGATTCGCCCGGCCGCTGCCACCTGCGACTACGGCCGTAGTACGTGAGAACGTGCCGCTGGTGACTCTTGGTCTACCCTCGTCCCCATAAGCCTCGCTGTGCGCCACAACCGATCCAACGGGCGAACTTGATCTTTGCTGCTGTGACTGCGCCTGCTGATGCTCCGAATCCTTCCTTGTCCTCACCGCCACTCCTCCTCCTCTAGCACCCTCACCCACCCCCGCAATTGCTGCTCCTCCAAGCCTCTCCGTCAAACTGCCAAACTGCGCATCAATGATATCGGTCTGGAAATGGCCCAACAGCGTATCCAAAAACCACTTCATGTTCCTCACCAGGCCCCAACTGCATCGCAGCAGCCGCGCACGTTGCTTCTCCTCTCTGGCATCGACACCACCTTCGCCCGTACCCGTAAACTTGCGGCGACCGCGCTGGTTCTTGCTGAGCGCGATCCAGCAGTCTAGGACTCTAGCATGCACCTTCTTTATGGCGATGAGGTACGAAAAGATGCGTGAGTAGGCAGCGAGGTCTGCGGCGGACAGGAAGAGGTCGAGCGGGAAGACAGCCGTGTAGTGCAATTGGGCAGGGACGCCGATCAGAAAGTCGTCGAAGCGGGTGGGTTGCAGACTTGTTGCGCCACTTCCCGCCGAAGCCACGTTCGCATTCGCATTGGCAGCCGCCGTCCCCCTCACTTTTGCAGTGCGTGCGCCGGCAAGGCTGGGCCGATATGCACCTTTAGGTAAAAAAAACCGCAACCTCTGCAACGACGGATCGTCCTCCGCCCATGTCCCCAATGTCGCCCTTCTCAGCGACAGTTCGAGATCGCTCGACCGAATAACACTAGCAGCAGCCGACCTGGCGCGGTACAGCTTGTTCTTCCTCATCGTCTCCACCTCGTCGAGCAAGGAAAGCATGCACGGCCCGTTGCGGTGCAAAAAGTAGTCGCCCAGGCACTGGAGCGAAGACTGCACAACCGAAGTCGTAAGAATGTGACGGAAAATCCAATCCGAGACGTCGTTCCTGAGCGACCGGATGGCGCGATCCAGGTCCGAGGGCCGACTGGGTCGTACACCTGGCTGGGCGAGCGCCGATTCGTGCAGCTGGATGACCGTGTCTGGCGGGCCGGATAATCGTGTGACACGATTTGGTGTGTGGTCGAGATGCATAGAAGAGGCGCTGGCGTAGCGGATGGTATACAGCGCACGTCCAACATACAGGATAGAGTCGGCAGTTGAGTCCGAGATGGAAGCGGGAAGCGCGTCTGGTCGAAAAGCCCACGTGTTGCCGGAGGAAGCAGCCCAGTCGGCGAGATCGTCTCCGTTCGCTGCTACGGCGGCGAGGTGATCGTTGTGTGCGTCTGCATCGGTTGCGTCGATCCAGTGGACTAGCTGATCTCTTGAAATTAGATTGCGTCTGGAAGCGTGGGGGTCAGCGATGCCACCTGGACGGTGGATCTCACCTCGACAGACCCACGCTGCGAGGTGTTGCATCCAGCTGTCCTCGACTGCGCTGCGGATACGAGCCATGTGCGATGCGACACGTTCAACGCCGGTAGATGCCTTCAAGCTGAGCAGGTCTATGAGCAGCCCTCCAGTCCACGCTGCGGGAAAGGTCGTCGCACTCGAGCCGCTTTCGCCGTTCTGCTGTTTGCCTACGGTTTCTGGCTCTTTCGCAAAAGCAACGTCTCTTCCTTTGCTGGGCCCGCGTAGCAGCAGCGTCACGAGATCGTCGAGCGCAGTCAACGGTGCATCCCAAGGCTCGAAGCGCGCTCTTAGGTTTGCTAGACTGACGAACCCGGTGTTCGCCACGAGCTCGACATCATCATCGAGCACCAGCCTTTCGGTGTGCAGAACCAGCGCATGGTAGTCGGTCAGAATCGAGAGCAAAGTTGAGCACAGCGGCACGAGGTGAAGCGTCGGCTGTTGTTCCAATTCCGTCCGTGCGTCCGTGGCATTAGTAGAGCTACGGCTGGCAAGCGAGTTGGCCCAGAGTGCTGCACGGACCGCACGTTGGCGAGCCGCTTCGATTTGCGCTTCAGCAAACGATTTGATGCGATTGTAGCGGGTGTAGTAGGTGGCGAGGTGATTGAGAATCTCGATCTCGGATGGATGCAGGAAGCTGAGGTCGTCCCTGATCTTGTAGGTTGCTGAAGGCGTAGATGAAGAAGCGAAAAGGCTGGAAGGGTGACCTGCCAGCATAGCCAGCAGCTCAGCGATCATTTTGGCGCAGGCGAGGTAATTGCCAGCATCGGTTCGAGGGCAGCAGGAGCGAGTGATGCGATGGTGGTGATGGTGGCGATAGACAACGAGGGCGCTGAGCAAAGTGTTGGTCTCTGCTGTGCCCAAAAAGGCGCCGCGACGCGTCTTCGCACCGTCGACCATTTGGATTTGTTACGCCGTCGAAAGCCAAATCTGTGCAAAAATCCGAATTTTCAGGCGTCATGCACGAAAAGCTGAAAAAGATCATCATCGCGCATTTGGGTCAGTGTGGGGAAGAATACACGAGGGTCTCGTCTTTGTCAGCGCCCTCATCTAGGACAACCACCATCGTCTCTGGCCGTCCCCCTCACCACCACCCGGCTCTCAGCTTCCATAGAGAGAGAGAGAGCACCCGACATGTCATCATTCTACCGCAAAATCCGCTCAGTGCCCTTCGACATATTGTGGCGAACCGCGCTTGTCCGCCTTCCACGCGCCGTGCCGCTCTCGACACTCAAATGGACGTCTCCCGAGGGTCCGCATCCGTTCGTGTTCAACATGCCCTCTAGATCCAACGAGTACACCATTCCGCTTCACATCTTTGTGCCGCAAAGTCTGTACGATAAGGCACCAGCCGGGGGAGCGCCTGTTCTCGTTGACTTCCACGGAGGCGGCTTCTACCTTGGATCGTGCTTGGAGCAGGCGCCTTTCTGTGCATACATGGCGAGGCAGCTAGGCTCTATCGTCATTAGTGTCGACTATCGCATGGGCCCGTTCCACCGTTTCCCAGCTGCGATCGAAGATGGTGAAGACGTGCTTAGCGCCATTCTTGACGAGGGTTTTCCGGGCTACAAACCTCTGCGTCAAGCTATCTCTGCGAGGATAGCTTCAGAAAAGGCAAAGATAGCAAAGAGAGGAGCAGCAGCCATCAACGAGCAACACAGACAAGAGCTGCAAGAAGGGACGATTGAACAAATTCAAGTGCCGTCCACCTCCTCATCGAAAACCTCGACGAGCTCCGAGACAGCTTCCTTTCACTTTAACTCGTCCAAAGTGGCCGTGTCTGGCTTCAGCTCAGGCGGCAACCTCGCACTCAACCTAGCTCTTCACATCAAGCCACCGGAACTCGACATCGAGTGGCCAAGCAAGTTCGCACGCGACCACTCGGCACCCATCCCGCTCCTCCTCTTCTACCCATCCTTCGACCTTCGCCAGCTCCCCTCGCAACGGTCTCGCCCGGAACACATGGCGCTACCCTCCGCCTTTTGGACGCAGGTCGCCGACTCGCTCGCACCCACCTACGCCGAGCGCGATCAGACCGATCACCCGCGCGTCTCGCCTGGTCTGGCGTCGCTCGACTCGCTTCACCCTGCTGCACGCGTGTTCTTGGTGCTGTGCGAGCTGGATACGCTGGCGGAACAGTCCAAGGAGTGGGTGGACAAGATGCAGGCACACGAGAGGACCGAGCATCTCGTCGTGGAGGACGTGGCAAACATGAGGCATGGCTGGACACAGATGCCGGATGGCTGGCTGTCGGAGGAGGAAAAGCAGGCCAAGGAGGCCGTGTTTACAAAAGCGACCGCGTTCGTCGACTGGGCTTGGAGCGGCTCGCTCAAGGAAGACAAACCAGAGTCCGAAGTGGTCGTTCCTCAGAAGGATACAGGTACAGCACAGACTGCTGAGCTCTCGCCTTGAAACTCTCGAGACGTTGCAAGTATAAACGAATGGCATTGCCGAACATCATGCAGGAACAGTGATTGTGGGGGTATACAGTGCGAGCAAAGATAGAGATCATCTTCAAGCAGCCTTGGGAAGCGTACGAGCGCCAAACAGCCCATCCATCGCACTCAGCAGCTCCTCCGGCGTACACTGGGGGCGAGGTCCATGCTTGCGATCGTTGATATCGATGCCCACCCTCGCCCATGCTTCCATCAGCTCAGCCTCACGGTAGCTCGGCAGCTCCTGTGCATTTCGAGCTCCAGCGAACTTTTTCGAGTTGCGGCTGAAGAGGCGGCTGAAGAGGTTGCCTTTGCTGCGGGGCGCGCTGACGGTGACGGTCGAGCGGGGCTTGGTTTCGTATGCGGGCGGGCTGCAGAGTGTCTCGCTCGACGACTGTTGGTGGGAATGAATCAGAGATGCTGTTAGTTTACCGGTCCGTAGCATTGGTGAACCAGGCAGGGGCGAGACTTACCTGGGCACTCAAGGCGTCAACGTCGATGTACTCCTCTTGCTTGCAGATGCGCACTTCGTACTCGATGACGACGGGCTTGATGGGCGGCTGCGAGGCGGAAAACTCCTCAAAGGTGCACATTTTGAAAAGTTGTCGAGATTGGAGAGGCAAGGGTAGGGAGCAGTGTAATGTGAGAGAGGCGCAAAGTCAGAAAGAGAGAAGGGCAATTGTAGCTTGGTCTGTTGAAGATGAGAAGCCACCCACTCGCAAAAGCGTCAGTATATATGCATTTCCGCACCCTCACATCTCAGCGCAACGCATCCACTTAGCAGCACCGAGTACGAGTATGAGGATGATCTTGATCAGCCGAGTGGCAGATGAGCAAATTGACAGATGTCAAAAGTCCAATCACCCAGGCGATTAGGCAACTGACACACTGCCACGCCGCCGCAATTTTGCACTTTCGCGCGGCCAAGTTGCAGCAACAAAAAGGTTTCCATGCACGCCATCGCTGAATTTCGTGTGTCAGAAACATGTCAGCTGCTGCTGCTGCTGCGTTGTGGGAAACAGGAAGGTTGCGATCCCACCAACGACGCCGCAAGTTCAGCTTTATTTGTGTGACCGGGCGCTCGAGTGTTGATTGGTGTCTGGACAGGTCCGCTGGAGTGTGCTGCCGGTTGTCGGTCGAAGGGCTCGAGCGCGTTGCCTCTCATTTCGTCGATGAATTGCATCGTCAATCAGCCTCATGATAGCCAGGAATCCAGCGAGACGATTGAGACTTGAAGCTTGATGATTAGTAGTCAATGGCCTCCATTTCTGCATGAGAAGACATAGGGACACACTTCTACGCACATAAGTACGATGAGCTACGGTGAACGAAAACAATTTATGATTGAAACGAATGTTGATTGCTATGCATAAGTCGCCAGCATGAGCAAGACCGTCTTCAGACGAGGCAGTCTCTGCTTCATGTTTTGCAAGTGCTGGGAGCATCATTGTGGACCGCCGGGCGGCTCGGATGATGGTGACGCCTGCCTACAAAAGGCTGCCCAGCCGATCGTCGCGCGCTTGCCCCGCCGCCACCGCCGCCGATGCCGCAGACGGCCGGGTTAGGGGTGTAGCCATCAGGAGCGGGACCGTTGTTCGAGGAATCGTAGCGGCCCTGGAAGGTGGTAGCTGGCTCGTCCTTCCTCTGACATCCAGTGCGGTCGATGTGGGCCTTAGAGCATCTGACTCGCTTTGGCTTGCCCTGCATCGTCACCGAGTCGCCCCAGTCGGTCATCCGCCACATGCAGCCGTGCTGGAGGTCCTTGGGCAGGTTGGCGCATCCAGCAGCGTCGTGGTCAAGACCGCCGTACTGCTTGCCCCACTTGGAGATGTCACTGTTGGGCCACTGACGTTTGCAGCCTTCAGTCATAGCGCCAATGCCCATACCAGGAACGAGGATGTCGAGGCCATCGCTGGTGACGTCGCCGCCGTCGTTGATGACTTGATAAAAAAGCGTGTTGATCTTGCCCGGTTTGGACCCGGAGAACTCGGCTACGTAGCAGGCGCACTCGTTCTCGCTCTCGGTCGTGCTGGTCATGGCAGCGAACGCGTAGCCCACTTCAGGGTTGACAGCGTCGGTCCAGGGCTGCTGGCAACTGCACTGGAACACCCAGCCACCACCGCATCCGGACGAGTTGGGATCGTCTCGTTTGGGACCAGTGACGATGGTCTTGCCGTCGGCGAGACACGCGGCCACGGGGCTGTACACAGGAGCCTTGCTGTAAAGAGAGCAAGGATGGCAAAGAGATAGGGTCAGCACAAGATATTTTAGTAGCTTCTAAGACCCCATTGTCAACTTCAGGGTTCGCTATGGAGCGACTGGAAGCCATTTGGAAGCCGAACCTGCTTACCCAAGCCATGAACCACTGGGCCGACAGCAATCGTGGTACATCGTGGCTACTGTAGCGTCGACGGCGGAGGGAGCTAAGAAGCCGACGCTTGCCGCGAGCAAGGCGACAACAAGGGTCGACTTGTGGAACGAAAAAACCATCTTGAAACCAGAATCGCGAGGTGGCGACGTGGTTTTCGAAGAAAGGGAGAAAGAGTATGGGAAAGTGAAAAGTGTAGAAGTCGGGAAGGAGTCGTTGCCTATCAAAGGAACGAGGAATGAGGAAGGGGGGCGTAGGTGAAGAGTAAGGAGAAGCCTGCTTGTAGGGATGAGTCCTTCCAAACAAACCCGATGTCAACTCGCTCAGCAAGCTGATGGAACAGAAGGTTGTGAAGTGGATCTTTGAAGCGAAGAGGGGACAGGGGGAGGTTGCAATGTCGCGGGATGGTGGTCTTTATACCTTTCGTAGAGTTCGCCAGGCCAATGGGCCAGGTGGATCAGGTGGATCAGGTGGACATCAATAGCTCTCAGGTGGGGCATACACGTGTGATTTCATCACAGACGCTACGAGCAGCCAGGCACACACACGGCACTAGTTCCATTGGCTTGTACCTCACCGAGAGCTTGGCGGATTCGCTTGACTTAGGCGTACGACCCGGAGGAAAGCATGCCTAAAGCCTTGCCTCGCGGAAGTTGCTCGTTCACCGAGAGGCGTTGAAGATGCGAAGGGTCGGAGGAAAGCAATCCAAGACTAGTTCGAAGACTTCTCCTAGGTCCGTATTGTTCAGGCGTCTCAGGTGAAAGATTGCCGGTGGGATTTAGCGCCAACATCGGACACGTTGCCTTGAAATGGCATGAGTCGGTGTCAACGCATGATGCAGTCAGCTGTAGTGTATCCTGATACTGACGTGCCTTGCAGATGAAGCGATAAGAATGGATTGCAGATCACTTTTCGCAACATGATTTGAAGCTGAGCAACGTAGACATGAGTCGTAACGGAAAGTCGATTGCGGCTTTAGTTCAATTCAAGCTAGGCCCAATGTGACGGAGGCCGTCGGCGTTAAGAATGAGCTACAGCTGCTTGCGGCTTTAGTTGTATCACAAGACCTGCGACCGTTCCAAGTAGGGCTCTCACCGCCGTCGACTTGTGACTAAGAAGCGAGCATCGTTGACGGATCGAGGGACGAGCAAACAATACGAAAGGCGTTATTGGACGTGAAGGTTGTGCTTCGTTGGCCGCGGAAGGACAGAAAAAACGAAACAAAACAACAAAAAACAAAACCAAAAAACAAGGCAGCAAAGATAGATTTTAAATCGGGTAGAGTTGTTGACTCCCGATTGAGACTGACGATCGATCACGCTCCGAGCTGGTCGTGGATTGTGCGTTGTGCTGTTCTGCGCTGACTTTTCTTCGCGTCGCGGAAGGCAAACACTCTTCTTCGGCGGAGAGCAGAAATCGACGTTGGGATCACAAAGCAAATCATCATCTTCCTGTCTCATCTTGCATCAACCATCCTCTGCTCCGTCACCCTTTTGCACCTTGCTCACACACCAACGGGCGCGCACTCATCGCTTCTTCGCCCCTTGCGTGGTGCCAGCTGGGATGCTCGTGTGAGCTCTTCTCCTATCGACCAACACTTGCGACTCGTTCATGCAGCTCCTCTAGCCCTCGACCCTGCATCCACGGAAAAGCCACGATGCCTGCCCTTCCCACCGGCTCCGCCTCGAGTGCAGCAGGAGGCGTCGCCGTATTCGAACCTGCGCGCTTCGAGCGCCTTCATCGCATTATCAACGAGGCCGCATCCAACCCGGTCCAACTCTCGCGCTCCAACGACTGGTTCGTCACCATCGACAGGAACCGTTCCGATCTCGCAAACCTCGGCAAGGTTCGTCCGCCGTCCGATGTCGAACGCAAAGAACTTGAGTCCGGCAAGATCACCATCAACGGCAACACCCAGAACCTCAACCCCGACTTTGCACAGCAATCGCTTCTCCTCGCTCGCGAACTGGACGTCTCAGAACACTTTGCTGCCTCGTTGTTCCAACAAGGCCTTGCGGGACGTGCAAAATGGGGCCGTCCAGCGGTCGAGGTCGCATGCATCCTCTACCACCGCGAACGACTGGCCTTGCTCGCATGCCTCAAGGAGCTTCTCCGCAGTGCCCTCACCATGCCCTTTGACGACGATGTAGAAGCTCAGCGTATCGGTTTCAAGATGGAACAGCTCGCCGAGTCGCTCGTCAGCATCGAGACTCCGGTTGGCTCTGCTTCCACCTCGATCCGCAAAGTCACTCTTGCCGAAAGGATTCTGGTAGAGATCGACAACGCTAAACATGCGGCAGCACGTGTCAAGGCCTCCCTCGAGGCGCCGAATTCGGCCACCCCAAGTCAGGGCATTCAGACCCAGACCTCCAACTTCCTTGGTCTCGGCAGCGGCCAGTATGCGACACAGCCGGCATCCGCATCGACCTCCATCAACGGCCGACTCAGCGACGAAGTCCAGCTCGATCGTCTTGGATGGCTGCGCGAAGAACGTCGCGAACTCGGCCACTTGCTCTACTTGCTCTCCATCTCGTCTCTTCTCACGCCTTCCAACATCTCCGCTATCCTTCGCTGGCTTGCTGCCGTCTCTGCAGAGACGTACGACGAGATGACCATCTACACCCTCACTGCGCTTCTAGGTGCCATCGACGTGACTCCAGATGCACGTGCAGCCATGGCGGATCGCGCGAGCAGAGGCTCTCTCCGAAACCCGGTCGAGGCTCTGCTCGATGACGAGTCCTTCATCACTTCCACTCACGCCGAGATCATACGCAAAAAGTGGGCGCTCGGCGAGCTCAACAGTGCCGTGGCCCTTCAATGGTCCATCTTCCTAGTCGAGGCATTCTCACGCAACCCAACCTATCGCACACAGCTGTCCATCTCAGAAGAGCAAATCCAAGACCTCGTGCTTCAATCCATCACCGGCTCCTCTCTGTCCAAGGACTCCAAAGCAGCAAGCACCTCTGATGGTCCGGCCGGTGGCGCCTTCATCTTCCTTGTCGTTCGCATTCTCGCCTTCCGCCAAAAGACCATCGACGCGCTCTTTGGCGAGGAAGAAGATGCTGTCGCTTCCGAGGCAGACGCCGCTGCTGGCGGCATTGTCGACAATCACGCCAATGCTTGGGATGACGAGGTGGATACCGAGTTCCGCGAATATGTTGTACAGCAGATCCACAACCTCGCCGTCGGCACCACCTCGGTGATGCTACCCATGCTTCGACGCATTCAGCGCTCCGAGGAGGATGCCGCCTTTGCCCTCTCCAGAGGCGTCAGTGCGCGTGGCAGCTCATCCGCACCTCCAGAGCGCAGGTACGACATTGAGGCGCTCTTCGACTTGATCTCGCTGCTGTGCAGAGGCCGACCCGAGGCTGGACTGCCCTTCTGGGTGGGTCCCGACAACCGCACAACCCGCTTCCTCGCTTGGGCAATCGATGTCCGCGAGCCAGGCCATCAACGCGCGCTTCTCAACATGCTTGCCGCTATGTCTTTCGGCCCTCAAAGCGCCAGCCAAGCCTATGCATTGCTCGATCAAGAAAGCAGTCAAAGTGGAGCCAC
Organism: Sporisorium exsertum; assembly: GCA_928724755.1. Taxonomy (NCBI): domain Eukaryota; kingdom Fungi; phylum Basidiomycota; class Ustilaginomycetes; order Ustilaginales; family Ustilaginaceae; genus Sporisorium; species Sporisorium exsertum. The sequence goes on along the minus strand of CAKMXK010000035.1, from coordinate 673,655 downwards.
TGGTGAAGGTCGCCTCGTCTCGTGGAGCCGCTTTTTCGAGTGGATCACTTACTACATCGACACATTCCACCAGGCTATTAACTCGTCCTCGTTCCACGCTTCCAGCTACCAGACGCTTGCCATGCCTAAAAACGAAGAGACGCTTCTGATTGGCTTTGTCCGCCTCTTCCGCAACGTCGTCTATTTCTCGCATCCGGCTCGCGATGCTCTGTTGCAAAACTCGTCGTACAATGCGCTCGACAAGCTCTTTACGCTTCTGACCTGTCCCATCCCCGTCGAGCTCAAGGCCAGCATCCTCGACGCGCTTTCGGCCTTCCTCCACCACTCGAACGGCAGCCCAGCAGCTCAAGCCCGCTTTTCCGCCATCGCCACGCAGCTCTGGGACCGCTTCGATGAATGCGGCTTGCTTCCCTCGGATGACGCTGCCACGAAGTCGCGACTTACCAGCAACGGCACCTCGTTTGGTCCCTCCTTCAAGCCGCTCGCTTCGAAGGGCGTCCTGTACGAGATTGAAAACTTTGAAGTGCCTCTCCGCAGTTTTCCTGGATCCACAAGCTTTGTCAACTTCCTCAAAGCGCTAGTACAGCTTCCCCCCAGTGGACTTGCAGTGGGTTCGAACGCGCTGGCCGACTCCAGTTCAACATCGGCTTCCGCTGCCAACCCCTTCAGCACCATCGTTTCCTACGACCAGCACACGCAGCAGCAGATCCAAGGACAGACGCAACCAGCATACCAACAGCAGCAGCAACAACGCAGACACTTCCGCTCGGTCGAGCCCTACATCGACTTTGTCATTGACCACGTCTTCCTCAAGGCACGCACGCGGGACTATGTCGAGCCCGCCGAGCAATGGCGTGTGGTCGCTTCATGTCTCGACTTTGTCGAGCGCTCTTTGCGTTCGTTTGACTTGGCAGCCCTTCTGCGCACCAGCGAGGGAGCCGATGCCGTCTCGGATCCGGCCTTGCTCACTCAGCTTGCTTCGCATCCCGGTTTCTTCCTCATGCGTCGCATCCTCACCGGAACCAAGATGGTAGGAGAGATGCTCGGCATGCTCGTTCCCGGCTCTGGTCTCGCTGCTTTTGAGGCGATCAACCAGAACCGCGCCAGCACCTTCTTCTACGGATCGTCGGTGCGACACATCCTCATCATCCTCGACCGCGTGCTGCGCTACCAGGACCTCTTTGTGCAGGTGCTCATCCCCACGCTCGTCGACACTCACCTCAACGGCGTGCAGCTTCCCTTTGACGTCTCGACCCGCGTCGGCAACTCGGGCTCGTATAGCAGCTTCGACATTCAGCTACTGCATGCTCACGAGTCGGTGGTGCAGATTGCTTTGCTGATCAACTGTGTTCGCGACGACGTAGCGCTGCTTTCGGTTCGTCTGCTGGGACTCATCGCACGCACCGCCGCCTTCAGTGCCGTCGACCGCTTCGGCGAGATGGGCTACCGTCGCAAGATGAACCGTCTCGTTGGCTTGCTCGAAATGAGTGACGAGGCCGTTCGCGTCAAGGCTGGCTACGTGGGACGACTCGAGGCCGAGTCATCGGGAGATGCAGGCAACGCTAAGGTCATCGAGACCCTTCACGCTCTTGTCGGAGGATCGCACTTCGACCGAGAAGAAGAAGATGCAGACCTGCAGGCATTCAGCAACAGCTTGGAAGGCAGCTCTGCTTTGGCGTCTGGCGACGCTGTCGAGGCCATCCAGATTGCCATCATCAACCTCTTGCTCGCCGGGACTGAGCTCAACCAGCCCGCACCCAATGTCGCTCATCTCTTGCTTGGCTACGACTTGCGTGCAGTGCGTCCGGAAGAGCAGGTGATTATCGACCCGGATGCGCAGACGGCTGCTCCCAGCGCCATCCACGCCATCCTTGCCCTCCTCCGCCCAGAGTCAGACAGCGATGGCGCAACCTTCCTCAGCCTGGCTGAGCGATCGCCTGGCTTTGCCGAAAAGTGCTCTTCGCTCATCCTGCGACTCTGCACCCATCCCTTTACGAGTGCGGCTACGCTTCGATACCTACGCACCAAGGAGGACTACGTCGTTCAGCAGCTGCGAAGCCTATCGCTCGTGCCTGCTGAACGTGGTGCTCTCACCACAAGCTCGGCCGCGCTGGGTCTGGTGCAGTTCGCCGACGGCCAAGCAATCGAGACGACGATCGACCGTGTTACCGCCTCGCTGCGCATGCGTGCTTCGCTGCTCGAGCTCACTGCGCTCGAACTGCATTCGCTCCTCAATGCTGGCATGCAGTCGCGAGCAGCAAGGGTTGTAGCCGCTCTCTTTGGCTCCAACGCCACGGTTGGAGGAGGGGACGGCGTTGATGCAGAGGAGAGCGTGGACGAGGACGATCTATTGCTTGGCACCGAACGCGATTTCCGTCTCGGCGCTGGTGGGGCCGAATTGCGCACGTTTGGCGGCGTTCGCTTCCTCGAGATCCTGCAGAGCCTCGACTTTGAGTGGTACGATGACCGCGAAGCCTCGGGACAGAACATCAACGTCATTACACCGGAGCAGCTCGAACTCGCCAAACTACCTGACGCTGCTCTTGGACCTCGTTTGTATGACCTCGGCGCCGTCCTCGCGATCCTTGTACGAGAGAAGACACTTCTTCAGCAAAAGGGCAGTCTGCGCGACGCGGGTCAAGCCAACCCCTTCTTGGAGCAAGCTGCGTTTGTGCTGCAGTGGGCTTCGGCGCAGAATGCAAAGAAAGCAGTCGCCTTCTCACGCAGACGCGTGCTGCAGGCATGGCGACACACTCTCGACATGGTGTTGGCACGCGCTGCCGGTTTGCTGCGCACCGAGGTCCGATCAGGTCTCATGTTCGACTGCCTGTCGGAGCTGCTTCCGCGCATCTCGGCGCCTTCGACCGACGCTGGCGCCCTCGATGTGCCATCGGCTGACCTCGTCGCGGGTGCTGTGCTCTCGCTGCTGACATCGCTGCGCCAGCATCGCATCGAGTTGACAACCGGCGTTTTGGACCTCGAGACGGTGGATGCTCTCCCCGTGGACAGGCTCTTGACGACGCTGCGTGCCCTCATCGACGCTGTGCTTAGGCTCGAGACCACGACTTTGGCTCGTGGCAACCTCTATTCGGCGCTCATCAACTTCCTTCAGCTGGTGAAATCGGGAAGTGCTGTCGATGCGAACGGCGATGCGGGGGCGCACGAGGCAGCCTCGGTTGTTGCGAGCGATTTCGACGACGCCATGTCGGTGGAAGGTGTCTCGACAACGACGACCAACATCTTTGGCGGCCGCTCGCAGACGAGCAGTCTGGAAGCGCGCACTCGAACGCTCCTGCTCTCGCATGCTGAACGCCTGATGGATGTGATCGGTCGTGATGCGCTTGATGCTAGCGATCTGTCCAAGACCATTTCCTTTACGCTGCTCGACAAGCTGTGTGCGCTCGATGCACCGCCTTCCTCCAACGCCACTTCGCGTCGTGGCGGGTCGAGGTGCCTCGACTTGCTCGACCGCAAGGGCTACATCAAAAGCTTTGTCACCGCGCTACGCGACTCAGATCTGGCCTTGCAAGAAACTCTACGTCCCGACCCTACCAGCCTGAACGCACTCTACGTGTACGAAGCACGCCTTGCCTTTTTCAACCGCATGGCGCAGACGCGCGATGGAGCAGAGCGACTGCTCAACGCCAAGATCTTCGACGTGTTCGCCCAGTCGGATTACCTGGCAGCACGCCCTGATCAGGACCAGGAGTTTGTGGACCTCGACAGCTTCCTGCCAGCTGCCACGGAGCGATACAATGCGTTGCTGACGCCGGTGCTGCAGCTGACGACCAGCATCCTGGCCAGCACGTCGGCTGCTTCGGCCATACCGCTGGGTGTAGCATCGGGTCAAGGTGCTTTCGGTGCGTCCAAGCCCTTGGCACCTACCTCTGCCTCGGCGGCTCCTCGTCACGCTTTGGCGCTCTTGACGGCTCACCGAGATGCGCTGCTGACGGTGCTGCGGGCGCCCCTGCAGGACTTTTGCTCGTTTGCCCAGCTTGGACAGGCTCACCTGGTGGTTGCCATCTTTGTGCTGATCATGCCCTCGCTTGACGGTGACGCCCAGCAAGCGCCTAGCCCGCTTGCCCCCTTCCACACTGCCATCGTCGCCTTTGCTGCGATCTACCTCAGCACGGCCTCGTGGCGATCGCGTGTGGTCCCGTACAACGAAGCGGAGCGAGAAGAATCTCGTGTGCCAACGGCTTCTCTGCATACGCTGCGTGCTTCGAGCGAGGCGCCTCAAAACGGCGGCAGCGCAGTAGTCGAAGAGGAGAACGCATTCAGCGCCAAGGTGGGCGCAATGGTGGTAAGGCTACAGATGACGCTACTCTCATATCTTGAAGCTGCGAGCGACGCGCGGGGCAGCAACAGCGTCAGGATTCGACCGGTGCTGATCCCTTCGTTGGCGGCCAACCGCGAGCGATCGCGTACACCTTACGGTGCGGGCGATGACGGTGGTGACGGCGACTCGTCTCGGGCAGGCTTCCTGCGCTCGCAGCGTGCTTCTGCAGCCGCATCGACGGTGCCCAGCATCGGCGGGCTAGTAGCAGCGCTCGACGAGTACACGGATTCGGTGGCCAAAGAGCTTCAAGGTCTGGAGAACATCGAGACGCTGCTAGAGAACCTCGATTCGGTGCGCCAGGACGAGTTGGATGAGATCGCCCGCGATGCACTCGGCGAGGTGACCGCGGGAGAACTCTCTCCTGCTGCGCGACGCTCTGTTGCGCTGCGCCAGCTGTCGTCGCGCAAAGCGACGCTGCGCGCCTCGTCGACGTCGAAGCTCGACGCGGTCGAACTGATCCTGGTGCTACTCATCCGACACATTGAGTTCTTCAGGACGCTCAACACTGAGCGATCACCGGCCATCTCCTCGTCGGCGGTGGGAGGAGCCAGGTCCTCGCCTTCCCCGCTGTTTGCTGGCGGATCAGGTTCGGCATCGCACTTTGACCGGAACGCGCTGATGCACGGTCTGGCCGAATCGCTGTTGCCCGTGGTGGAGGAGAAGATCGGATACCTCTCGCTTCCACCGAGCTTGGTCGCCAATGCAAGGGAGCGACAGAGCTTCCTCCAGATGGCGGGTCGACGACTTGCTAATTTCTTTACTGACGCAGAGCAGTAGTCCCGAGGCTGAATAGCGCAGGGCTCACCTTTGTAGTGCATGCACACGCAGTGTCCATTCAATCTTTAGATCCAAGTCATACCATGATCCGTTCGCGCGTGACGTGAGCGTCGCAGAAGACAAAGGCGTTTATTCGACCCGGCAAGGAGAAGGTGGTAGGCCGCTATATGAATGCAACATCAGTCTTCGCGGCATAATCGTGTCCGAATTAGTTTAGTGGCTATGACGGCGCCTTGTCATCTTTAGGAAGTTCTCCGCGCAGATAATACGGCGCAGACCCGGGTTCAATTCCCGGATTCGGAGGAAAAAAAAGGTTCTTTTTTTTTTTGGCCCATTTTGTGAAGACCTTCGACACTTGAAGCTCAGCGCAAATTACCTTGCCAATGCGTTAGACAGCTCCGTATGACAATTGTAGCAAGCCAGACGGCTTGGAGGGGGTGATACTTTTTTGTCGAGTGAAGCTGGGTATATTACGTTGTACAGAGCAAAGAGTTGGACCATAGACCAAGGGCTTAATGAAGGATGGATCACAGAGAGATGGAGCTGATCTGCTTTCGCGACTGTACCAGAAGAGCTTGGGTTTCTGGATCGACGTTGCTTTCCTTTGATTTGGATTTAGCGAGCTGATGCACTTGTGGTGTTGTTTCTGTCGTTGCTATCGTCGCTGCAGAGGGATCAGCGCTGGAGGCGTCAGGATCGAGTGCTTCGCCTAGGTCTTCGCCGTCATCGACAAGCGCGAACGGAATAGCCGGTACAATCGGAGTGCTGGGGTCCATAGCGGTCACCGCTGTTGAACCGTTTCCAGTTGGAAGTGCCTTTGAGCCGACTGTGGCTAGTCTTTTCTGCTTTGCTCTGAGACGCATAATGAGCTTCCTGTCCATCTCGATCGCCTTGTTTTGCACCTTCTTGATCGTCCCGCCGCAATGGATCACTCGGATCCTCATCGATGGTGCTCCCCGACTCGAAACTGCTCCTCCTTCATCCGCTGCCATCTCCACAGGACGCGAGATCATCGTCGCACTGGCCCACACCAACCTCGCCGCATCACGCGAGCACCTCACAATGGCAGTACCCGTATGTGTGCTGTAATACTTGCACGTCAGCACACCGCCAAACGCACCGGCCCCAACGTCTCCGAAATTATACACCAGCGAAGCGCGGAGAAGCCGTGTGATGTGCTGAGGTGTCAGCGAAGCAGAAGTTCCGGTGGAGAGGGAAGTGCGCTGCGCAGCCGAAAGGATCGAGGCGGATGAGCTCGCGTGTACCGCCGAGTCGTCTGGTGGCGTCAAGAGGAAAGGTGACGTTGCGGAGAGTGGTTCGCCTTCGATGGCTAAGAGCAGCCAGCGTGTCTTGAATCGCACCATGGCCGGTCGTGCCGACGATCTGGTCGAGATCGATTGACTGAATGGACCGAGCGGATGAACGGTGGAAAGGACGAGACTGATGGAAATCGCACCTTCTTCCGGTCCAAAAATCGTTGGACCCCTTCCTGTTCGCGCGAATTCCGAAGAAATCACCTCCACCTCGAAGAAATCACGAACTTAAAATTTGACTGCTCTGCTGCTGTCGTTGCTGTTCGGCAATCAAACTAAGCTCAGCCTCGCAAGTGGCAACGAGCGAGTTGATTACTTCCATCCTCCTCCTTCCACCACATGCACCGTTCAACATCACCACATCTCGACACATCGGACCTCATCTCCACATGCGGCAGACTCGGTGGTGCTCGGCCGCTCGTTTGACGGTCTCATAAAACATCCCAAGATGGACGCGCAAGCCGTCTTCGAAGAATGCCGCCAACGACAGGGCGACGAGATTGTGGCACTCGAATCCATCTTTGCGGCTCCGGACGACGGTGATGCTGAGCAAGAGGCGCAGCAGAGGCCTTCTGAACCTAGGGTCAAGGTCGTCCAGAGCGAGCCAGAGGCAGTGCTTCAATTCTACCTCCCAGTCACACTGCCCGGGCCGACGCGGATCATTGTCGATACATATGCGTATGGTGGAAGTGGCACTGCAACGCAAGCGTTTGGCTCGAAGCACACGCTGCAACCGCCGGATCTTTCGACACCGGAGCATCGACCAGCAACGTTCTCTCAGAAGACCAAGAAGGGCAGTCCCACGAGAGACGGCGAGCGTAAGTCTGGACACCTCAATGCAAGTGCCAGCGCTTTTCGACCGGGCAAGCCTGCCGTCTCCAAGGCCGAAAGCACTTCTCTTCTCACACCTGCCCCGTGTTTCCCAAATGCAAGGAGAGTAGATAATGTGGCGACTGCTTTGGAAAGGGTCAGCCTTAGCTCAGCAACAGATCATAAGCCTAGTACAGCGTCTGGTGTTGAAAGGACACCTGCATGGCCACAATCCACCAAACAGCTCCCGCCTCTAGCCCATCTTTCGCCGCTCGTGCTGCGAGTCCGGCTTCCCCCGACATATCCAGCAGAACGACCACCCGTCATCGAAAGTCTTGCAGCGCCATGGTTGTCGAGCACTCCAGATTCCGATAAACAGTCCCACTCTTGGATCCTTCAAAAGCTCGAGGATCAGTATCGGGAGCTGAACGGATTGGAAGTGCTTTACATTTGGGCAACATACCTTTTGGAAAGCATGTGGATCTCTCTTCTCGAAGGACAGCCGTCTGCCGACGACGCACCGCCGTTCTTCCAACGTACAGAGTCAGCTTCCGAGTATAACGAATCGAGTCTGCGTTTCGAAGAACACCTCTCTTCTCCTGAGGCTCAACCGCTGCTGGCGGCTCAGCTTCTAGCACATTCACGACTGTGCAGTCGCACCACTTTTGATGCCTCGTCATTCGATTGCGCCATCTGCCTCGAGACGCGCAAAGGCAGAGCATGCACCAGGCTCATTGGGTGCGGCCACGTCTTCTGCTCCGAGTGTCTCGCCGGCTATCTCTCCAGCTTGGTCGACGGTGGCTTTCACCGTCAAGCCAAGCGATGTCCCGATCCCGAATGCGTAACGCTGTGGAGCGAGAGGGAGAAGCAGAATCTGGTCGACCAGGAAGGCAACCTGATCCCCACACCAGCCAAGACACAACGGCTCAACGGAAAGGGCTCGGATCTTCCGGGTGGCGATGGGAGAGGAGAAGGGCAAGACAAACCCGTTATCGGTCTGGTGACACGATCGGAACTGAGTTCGATCCTGGGCCCGATTCGCTTGACACAACTCGACGAGCTCACGGCGAAAGCCAAAATCGAAGCCGACCCTTCCGTCTCCTACTGTCCTCGTACGGGATGCCAAGCGCCCGTGGTACGTCTCTCGTCCGACGAAAACTCGGGCCACTGGGAACGCTTCCGCGAATGCCTTTCGTGCGGCTTTGCCTTCTGCGCCTGGTGTTCTCGCTCCTGGCACGGCCCCACATCCTGCCCCGTTTCGTTCCAGTCCGAGCTCATTCGACGCTACCTTTCCCTTACCCCCTCGTCACCCGACCGCGCGCGGATGGAGCAAAAGTTCGGCCGCAAAACGCTCGAAACCATGGTCCGCAAATACGAAGAGGAACAGCAGACCCAACAGTGGCTGTCCGACTACACGACGCCCTGCCCCACATGCGGCATCGCCATCGAAAAGTCGTACGGCTGCAACCACATGACGTGCAAATCGTGCCAGACGCATTACTGCTATTTGTGCGGCAAGCCGATCTCGTCCCGGAATCCATACCGGCATTTCAACGTGCCTGGATACGAGTGCTATCATCGGCTGTTTGACGGTCTGCTTGGTGATCAGGCGGCCCAACACCAGCGGCAGCTGGACGATGGAGCAGGTGGCGGGGATGCCGGCAGAGGTGATGGTGCAGATGCAAGGCCTGGTTTCGCTTTGTTGTTGGATGAGAACGGGATTCCACTGCACTTGGAGCCAGAAGACCAGGAGATGGATTTCTTAGCCTGGCAGCAGCTCGGATGAAGCCGCACTCGAAACACTCTGCTTCAACGTCGTTTGCCGTTTACCACTATTTCCACTGGATTCTACCATCGCCAAAATTTGCTTCATCAGCGTCCAGTTCAAGGCCTAGTTAGTCCCAATGCCGCCCAACCTTCCCTCAAAAGTCAGTATGATGGCAATGGTCGCTTTTTGCAGCATTGATCGGATCCGAATTAGTTTAGTGGCTATGACGGCGCCTTGTCAGTGTATTCTCCGCGCAGAAAAACGGCGCAGACCCGGGTTCAATTCCCGGATTCGGAGTGATTTCCTGCTTTCATTTTTATCTCGTCTTCTGACCCAGCAATGAGCCTACACATGGAGAGCAGCTCTTCTTATTCTTTCCTTTTCGGCAACGTATGGTACAAGTGCGGAGAGAGCCATCCCTTTTCTTGTCCCTGGATTCGCGTTCCTTGTCAGTCGACGATGCCCTTCTTATTTGAATTGTACCTCTTCTGTCAATAATACTCTTCATCTTCCGAGTGATGGAAGCATGAAACAGCGGTCAAGTATCAGAGGCTTTTTAATGACAACAAAAAAGAACGAGAAGCTTTCTCCGAATCCGGGAATTGAACCCGGGTCTGCGCCGTTTTTCTGCGCGGAGAATACACTGACAAGGCGCCGTCATAGCCACTAAACTAATTCGGACACGAATGTGCTGGGCCGGAGAACAGCCACATACAGTACATAATTCATCCGAAATCTTGCTATTCATGTGGCAGAAACGTTCTGCAATATGAGACGCAGGCTGACCACAGCAAGCCAAGCAAAAGGAAAGGCGGATGCAAAAAGACAGAATCGAGTATATGGCGCCCATGGAAAGAAGCAAATCGTTTTGCCGCTGCAACTTCGTGTAGTGTCACCTGGTCGTAAGCTGAGAGGTTTTGAACAAGCCAGCAGTTTTCAAGGCGAGACTGCCAAGAGCCAGGGTAGAAGTCACGCGTAACTCACCGCAAAACCGCCCGGCGGAGAGAAAGACCCTGGGTCCGGGCCGTCGCAAATGAAAAACTCTAAGCGGATCTGCTCATCCGTTCCTTGTGTTGTTCTTGTTGTTGATGATGACGCTCACTCCTTGATTTCCAGCTGCAAAGGCCGCTGCGTCACTGCGCAGCCACGAACAGCCGTCGATTCCGTAAGAGGAGCAAAGAGACTCTTTCAAATCCTTTTGGAGACAAAGGGGCAATCTTCGTCTTAAGCTTTGCTGTTCTCCTTGTTGGGTGACTGGTTATGCAGGATGCGAGAGAGTGGTCAATGCGTGCCAAACGCTCAAGCGAGCGAGGCTAAGGCATTCTTGATCTGGCAAGTATTGCTAGGAACTTTAATACAGTAGCAGTAGCAGTTTTGAAGCGATTTTCCGGAGAATCGGATTCGGATTTGAGGTGTCATTTCCACGTGCAGTGCCGTGGTCAGGCTGAGTCTTTCGGACCGCATTCAACTTGCAGATAAGCAGCCATGACAAGGTCGATGGTTCTCTCGGTGCATCCACTCCTTTTCGCTTCTCTTTTCATTGTTGCCGTTCATTGACAGCCACTACTATACCACCATCACCATCATCGCCATAAATCGTCGCATAGCTACTCCCACGACATCGTCGCCCCGCTGGTCAGCTCGCTACTGCAGCTCGAGCCGTACTTAACTTCGTAGCCGTGGTTGCCGAACGCAATGGGTCTCCGCCCTCTGTTCGGCTCTCGCGCCAGCGTGAGCAATGTTCACGACAGCTTCGGAACCACGGTCGAGCAGGTCAAAAGCAGCGAAAGCCAGCATGCCGATCCCTTGAACCAGGTATCCAGCCAGGGCACTTCGGCTGAGCAGCCTCATCACCCTCAAGATCGTCAGGGTCTTGCTGGCCTGCTCAACGGTGCTGCTCTCATGTCCGATAAGGATCCTCAGTCCGGAATTGAAGATCACCAAGAACACGACGATGTTCAGGCTGCTACTCCAGCTGCCAATTCACAACCAAAGCCCGCGCCTGTCGCAGTCGACTCGTCGTCCGAGGATGCAGCAGCCTGGAAGCAGTCGCGCGCCGAGGCCGAGAGTTCGGACCAGCACGAGTCCGCTCGCAATAGATCAAAGCTCGGCAGAACTCTCAAGAGGTTCGATGCAAAGATCCGTTCCAGGATCGGCGTCAACCCGCCCCCCACCGGTCAAGAGATGAAGAGCCCTTACTCGATCGGAACGGGTGACCACCTCACCAGTCATAGCAATCAAGGTGCTGCAGAACTTTTGAACGATGCCCAGCTCGAGACTTTGCAGCATCTCTCGGACGACGACGACGATGACGACGACGCCGACGAGGAAGAGGAGGAGGAAGACGGAGAACACGAAGAGCACCGCGACGGTGGCCTGCACCACGATAACGCCAACCAACCTGACGCGGCTGCGATCCAGAAGGACATCGACGAGCTCGAGCGTACAAAGGTGGACGCCGAGAAGCGCCGCTCTGGCTCCATGGATGGCGCTCATCCTGGCGACAGCGTCCGAACCCGTGCTCCCGCCCAAGTCTCGGCAGAGGACAAGATGAAGGCCATCATCGAAGAATTCGGCGAGTGTGCGTCCATCAGTCAGCCGAACGAGCCCGAGAAGCTCCTCGCCGATCACACCGGTGTCCTCATAAAGACCGTGTTCATCAAAGGAAGCCTTTTCCTAACCAACCGCCGCGTCTGCTTCCTCGCCTACATCCCCAATGCGGCTCGCAGCGGTTCCGATGAGGACAATAACGCCAGCAGCAGCAAAGACGCAGCTCAAATCCGTGCTCCTCACAATCCCGACGTCGAAAACCCCATCCTCAAATCCGGTCCTGCCGTCTTGCATCGACCCGGCAAGATGCGCTCCAAACGCAGAGTCTGGATGGAGCTGCGAAAGGACTCGTTCAACGCCTACGCCGCCAGCAACAAGCTCTACAAGCCCCTCTTGTCCGCTCGTCTCTCCAATCTTTACGCCGTCCTTCCCATCGACTGGGCCCATCCCAACGTCATTCGCCTTGTCGAGGGTCTCCAGTACAGCTCGCTCGAATTCAAGACGCAGGAAGCTGCGCTCGACTGGCGCAAGGAGCTTGAAGCCGCCGCTTTCCACGCCCGTAACACATCCGAAAAGGTACGCATCAGCATCCCACTCGAGCGCATCGTTGGCTTGGACTCAGCTTCCTTCATGTCCGTCGCCAAAGTCATGCACATCGATGTGCTCGTCGGCTCCGTCAGCGAGTCCGAGGAGGCCCAGCTTATGCAAGAGCAGCGCGAGCGCGCCGAACGCCACCAGCTCGATCACAGCTGGTCCAGCAATGACGTCTTTCACAGTTGCCCCAAAGACCCTGGCTTCAAGTGCCATGTGACACAAGTCGCCTTCGGCGTCACAAACAACCGCACCGCTTTCATCGATCTTCTGCGCGAGGCCATCAAGGTGCCCCAGTCCATCCACCGCTCCGTTGGCTTCAGGCAGACCTTAGAGGCGGTACCGGCACCTCTGCTCGACCTTGAGAGCGAAGCTGAGCCCGAAGACCCGTCGACCGATGGCAACAATTCGTCCGATGACCAGAAGCAGACGCTCGCCGACAAGTTTTGCCAAGCCTTTGGTCTTCCCTACCATCCCGAGCAACTCCACATCGTCAAAGCCGAGCTCGTACGAACCCTGCACACCCACGGAACCCTCGCGATTGGCCTTGACTACCTGCTCTTCTGGCGCAGAGCTGTGGGCCGCGATCTCAAGATCAAGGTGCCGCTCACCGACCTCCAAGGCGTCGACACGTACCGCTCCATACTCTGGCATCACTTTGGTCTTGTCGTCCACATCACCGCCCACTCAGACATGGTCTTCGACTTCACCTCCAAGGACAACCGCGACCGCGTGCTCTTTACGCTCAAGAAGTTCATCGAGGCCAAGCAGACGCAAAAGCTTGACGCCGAACGCGCCAGTGTCAACACAGCCAGTGAAACCAGTGATGCGACCAAAGTCGAGGGCGGCGCTGCTGCTGGAGCAGCCAAAGCTCGCGCCAGCATGCTGCTGCAAGATTCCATCGGCGAGGTGCCCGTATTGGAGCCGGAAATGCTCTCCTACTTGCCCAAAGTCGTCAATGTGGACAGTGACACGGTACGCAATACGCTCCGCGTCATGCCCATGCGCATCTACTGTCTCACCATTGGCTCACGCGGTGATGTGCAGCCGTACATTGCGCTCTGCAAGGCGCTCAAGCAGCACGGACACACTCCTGTGATTGTCTCGCATCCCGAATACCGCGGCTGGGTCGAAGGGCACGGCATCGAGTATCGCGGCGTCGGCGGTGATCCGGCAGCCTTGATGAAGCTCAGCGTTGAGCATCGCATCTTTTCGCCCGCGTTTTTCAAAGAGAGCATCGGCAAGTTCCGTGTCTGGCTAGACGAGCTGCTGCGAGAGTGTTGGGAAGAGTGTCAGGGCGCCGATCTGCTCATTGAGAGTCCCTCGACCATGGCAGGTATTCACGTCGCTGAGGGGTTGGGCATTCCTTACTTCCGCGCTTTCACCATGCCGTGGACCAAGACCTCGGCCTATCCGCAGGCGTTCAGCGTTCCGGCCATCGAGATGGGCCCTTCGTACAACTCGTCTTCGTACACGCTATTTGACCAGATCATGTGGGTGGCCACGAGCGGCCAGATCAACCGTTGGCGCAAGCACATGATAGGTATCGGACCTACCGACTTGTCCAAGCTGGATGCTGACTCGGTGCCCTTCATCTACAACTTTTCGCCTGCGGTGGTTCCCATGCCCAACGACTGGGGTGACCGTGTCAAGATCTCGGGGTACTGGTTCCTCGACAACCCGGAGAACAACTGGTCGCCACCTAAGGAGATGTCGGATTTCTTGGAGCGCGCTCGGAAGGACGGCAAGAAGATTGCGTACATAGGCTTCGGCTCGATAACGATTGAGAACGCTGAGGAGGTGTCGGCGAATATCATGAAGGCGGTCCATGCGGCGGATGTGCGTGCTATTGTGGCGAAGGGCTGGAGTGGCCGCGGTGGATCCAAACCGAAAAAGAAGAAGAAGAAGCAGCCCAAGCATGACGACAAGCCGCGTATGCAACATGACAGCTCGTTGACGTCTCATACCGAGGGCGAGGATACGGAGGAAGAGCACGAGCAGGAGCATGCTGACATCGAGATCCCCGATGACGTGTTTGTCGTGGACTCGGTGCCTCACGACTGGCTGTTCCCGCAGATCGACATTGCGATGCACCACGGAGGCGCTGGTACGACGGGTGCCTCGCTGCGCGCGGGTCTGGTGACGCTCATCAAGCCGTTCTTTGGCGACCAGTTCTTCTGGGCCAATCGGGTGCAGAAGCTCGGGGCGGGTGCTCGTGTTAATGGGTTGAGCGTCAGTGATTTGACGCATGCGCTCAAGAATGCGGCGTCGGACCGCGTCATGGTGGAAAAGGCGCAGGGGGTAGGGGAGAAGATCCGCACCGAAGACGGCGTTGCCACTGCGATAGAGTTTTTGTACAAGAACATCTCGCTTGCCAATCGGCGTACGCAGCGGCGGCTGGAACGCGAGGCGACGTCGCCCTCGGAAACGTCGTCGATCAACCCACTCAGTCGGTTTTCGTCTCACGGGCGGCAGGCGAGCTCCGAACGCCACCCGTTTCGGGCGACGACGCTGCCCTCTCCTATCTCCACGTCGGTTCCGCAGGCTGCGTCGGCGCGCTCGCCGCTGTCGCCTTCGCAGGAGGAGGGAATGCAGCGCTCGACGTCGACGATCGTCGAGTCGCCAACGGGCGAGGATTCGCCCACGAATACGACCAAGTCGCTGCTGCCGTCCATGTCGACGTTTAGTGGGCTGCCCACGTCGATGGCTGCGTCACTGAAGGAGATGTTGACGTTGAGTCGGTATACGTGCGATACGACGGCGGATGGCGAGGAGGCGCCGAATAGCGGGTTGGGGGATCGGAGTGGGACCGCGCCCTCCGGTGCAATTATTGTTGGGGAGGAAACGGAGGAGCAGAAGATGGCGAGATTGAAGGGATACAAGAATGCGAAGGCAGAGGATATTCGGAGGAGGAAGCTGTTGATGGAGAGACTGGAGCGGGAGAAGCGGGATAAAGAAGAGAAGGAGTTGAAGGAGCAGAAGCTGAAGGAGGGGGAGGCGAAAGAGGTGGAGACTGGAGATGCAGCTGTGCCGGCCTGAGGTAGGTTGATGCTTAAGAAGCAGTGCGGAAGAGAGGAAGAGAGGATCTGGATATGCATAAACCGGAAGAGATAGACTTGTAGAAATATGCATGGTGTGCAATATGCGATCGTGTGCCCATGCTTGCTTGCGTGAGAGGCTTGAATGGTCGATTTGGGTTTGTGGTTTAGCAGGTTGAGTGGTTGCGTTGTTTGCGTTGAGCGTTAGAAGTGCTTTCTGTGTGAATGGGGAAGTCGGATACTTCTGCACGAGATTCTTTCAGCTTGAACGAGTGCAGTGACAGCAAATTGCCACAATGGCACAAGTGCAGTGATCGCGCTGGCAGCAGTGCCGGCAATACAAAGCACACTTGAGACTCTGCGCCTTCAACAGGGAACCGTATCAAACACAACAGTCGAAACACTTCCAACCCTATCGAAGCACGTTTCATTCATCTCACGCACCGCAAGCTCAATCCGACCAATCGCATCACCGAGCTCGACTCCTCTCAACATCCACACCTTGCACAGACAATCCTCTTTCTAGAATGACACTAATTTGCATGTGGAGTGCATGACCACCACCTAAAACTCAAACCCTTCCCCCCTAAACTGATCCAAGCTCGATCCCACATGCGCCTTCTGCGCCAAATCCATCCGATCCATAACCAAAAAGATCCTCCTCAACGTTGACCACAGATTATGACTCTCACCCGCCTCGGATAACGGTGTAGGAGCCGGCTGTTCTCCCTCCGGCACATCCGGCAGCGTATGCGTCTGCTGCAGACTTAGCGCTGCCAACAGATGCTCCGCCGCCTCATGATGCGCACCCAAGTTCAAACAGGAGACGGACAAGTTGTAGATAGCACGCGTAAACGTAGGACGCAGTTCCAACGCCTTATGATACGCCGCAATGGCTTCTTCCGGTTTCCCACCGTTGGCCAGGGTGGCGCCGAGACGGTTCCAGAGCAAAAAGTCGTTTGGTCGAGCACTGAGCGCCGTATTGAAACAGTCCTGCGCCTGCTCGTAGGCGGACTGGGTGTAGAACAGCACACCAAGACCCACCTGCACCTCCGGGTCAATCTGGCCAGCACTGTTGCCCTGCCTGGCAGCTTGGAGGAACAGATCGGTGACGCGGTTGAGACTCGCCCACGGATTGCCCTGCGTGCCCTCGATGGGATCCTTGTCGCCCGAGATCTCGGCAGGAAGCGGACTCGCCTTGATGTTGGGATAGGCGCGCGAGATGTAGCGCTCGAGCGTCTGATGAGCCGCCGTATCATAGCCTTCGTTGGTGTACGAGATGGCGAGCGACATATAGGCCTCGAGATTGTTCTCGTCGATCTTGATGGCTTCCTCGAGCGCGCGGATAGCCTGGGCTTCCTTTTCGTTCATGGCCTGACACTCTCCCAGCCTGCGCCAGGCTTCCGATCGTTCACGACGCGATCGGTCCACCTCGCCACGCTCGATTTCGCCTCCTGTGCCACCATGCGTCTCGCGCTGGGTAGCAGCTTCGAAGAGCAGAGCCGCATCCGAGAGGTTACCGCCGTTGGCTAGCAGTCGCAAGCCCTCCGAGAATGGGTCCGGGTGCGTTTGGAACGGATTCTGCTGGCTAGTTCGGTACTGACCCAGCCGCGGGTATCCATCGGGACCCACAACGCCAAAGCCATCTAAAAGCGCATCTTCGGTACCGTCGAGCGCGCCCATCTCGTCAAGACCTGCCCTGCCGCCACCGAGTCCGCCCGAAGGATGGGAATAGCCAAAGAGTTCGTTATCGTCATCATCGGTTCGGGACTTGAGCAGCTCTTCCTCCCATTTGGCCAGCTCGGCATCGGCCGACGAAGGTGGGATGCCGTTGCGGGCATTCATGGAACGCCAAAGATCCTCGAAGCGCGAGTTGGCCTCCTGACCATCTGCGGTAAGTTCTTGCTCAATGGCGTCGAGCTCGCGTCGGATGGACTCGGCTTGCTCGGCTTCCGAGGGAAGGAGATCTTCTTCAGCATCCTTGGCCTTACCCTTACCCTTGGATTCGGCCTCGGCTTGTTCTGCGTCGAGCTTCTTGAACTGTTCCTCCCACTTGGCATCGTCGAGCTCGGTAAAGCGGGGCTGCGAAGACTGTGCTTGTTGTGATTGCTGCTGCTGCATCGAGCCCATGCTACCCATCATGCCCATCCCCATACTACCCAGTCCCATGCCCATCCCCATGCCGCCGTAGGAACCCATCATGGGACGAGACGCATAGGCAGCACCTGGCGAACCACCAGCATCGCCGCCAGGCATTTGACGCATGGGCGCTGGTTGCTGGTGCTGAGACGAGCCGAACTGTTGAACCCATGCGGATGAACCCGGAGGCGGCTGCATGGATCTGGCGGGCGCGCCTCCCCGGGCGAAAGCGGCTTCCATGTCTGTGCTGGAAGGAGTGCCTGTTCGTGGCATCTGGCTGGCCCACGCAGCACCGGCATTCGGGCGTTGGAATAAGGGGACAGAGTTGTTGAGTTCATTGCGCATAGCTTGAAGGTCGAACGCAGATGATGCAGCACCGGCTGGCATGTTTGCGCCCTGCTGCTGACGGAAGAAGGCGTCAACATCCGAGTTGGGACCACCTTGATGTTGCTGGCGCATACCAGCGGGGCCAATCTGAGGTTGACCGGCAAGAGTACGATCACCATGCTGGATGGAACGGTCCTGCTGTGTATGTTTGAGCATCTGAGCAAGGCCATTGTTTGACGTGGAGCATTCGGCTCCATTTAGCATGGATTGAAACGCCATCTTGACCGAGTATGTGGTGGTGGTGGCGAATGCTTCTTTTCGTCGGCAAACTCGCAAATGACGACGAAGATGCGACGATCAGGGTGTGGTGGAAATGGAAGTGAAGAACGAACAGATGGAAGGCGTGTGGCGATGGAAATGTGACGGATTGGAAATCAAGATGAGCTGCGCGCTACTGCTGTTCGAGTGCGGGGTTGGGTGACGGGGTGGGAGTGTGATTGCTTGAAAGAGACCGACTGAGCCGGGCAGCGGTGGCCGGCAGGCGGTAACTCAACTTGACTGTCACCGTCAAAGGTCTCGAACCGGATTTTAGCCTGCTGCTGTGTGGAGAGAAAGCGCGCCCGCTCTCTCAAACTCGGCACTTCCAATTCCAACTCGTGTCGGCCGGCAGAAGCGAGAGCGCTTATTTGTTCAAAGCTTGCAGAGTGCATAAAGAACGCTGAGCCGCAACACCAAGAAAAGTCGCGCGACGCGAACAGACCAACACTTCTCCGCATCTGAGACCTTCCTTCCACTCCTCCTCTCCACCATCACCACCTTCCTTTCCGCACACATCACTCAGCATGCCTCTCAACGAACAGCCCTCAAATCCACATCCCGACTCGGGGGCCGAAGATGCTACCAGCTCTGCCACCGCCGCTGCTGCCGAACAGGCCACGGGACCAGCCTCAGCGCGCCAACTGATCGACGAGGCAAAGCGTCACTTTGCACTTAAAGAATACGTGGCTGCTTCCGACAAGTTGGCACTTGCCCTCGAAGAGCTCAGCTCAGAACATGCGGAAGACGCAGACGAAGTAGCTCCGGTCTTGCAACTTTACGGCCAGAGCGTGCTCGAAAATTTCATCCTCAACTCGGGTGCCCTCGGTGGTGGTGGTGGTTCAGCTCCTCTTCCCACCGCCGCCGTCCCCGCTTCTGCTGCTACTTCAGGGACTTCTTCTAAAGCTCCGGGATCCTCATCAAGCGCCGTGAAGAACGATCCCAGGTTCAGCTTCACTGGCGATGCTGAGGACGACGACGACGACGACCAAGATGAAAGCGCCCCCGGTGCAGGTGCAGCAGAGGGCGACGACGACGACGATCTCCAGACCGCGTTCTCCGTGCTCGACCTCGCCAGAGTCATCTACCAGCGCATTCTCGACTCTGACACGCAGAAGCTTACCACGCTGGACGGACAGGAATGGAGCAAGACGCGCATCCAGGCGGAACTGGCCGAAGTCATGAACCTGCTTGGCGACGTGGGCTTGGAATCGGAAAACTTCACTCAAGCCTCTGCAGACTACCGTTCCAGCCTCGACATTTTGTTGCCGCTGCTCAACCCACACTCGCGCCGTCTCGCGGATGCGCATCTGCGTCTTGGTCTTGCGCTCGAGTTCCATCCGGAGGTCGAACAGCGTAAAGGTGCCAAGGCGCACGTGCAAGCTGCATCCGATGTGCTTGCTGCGCGCGTTTCAGCGATCCATGCGCGCATCGACGCTGCCGCTGCTTCGACGTCTTCGACGGACACCGCTTCGGAGGGGAAGGAGAAGGACGACTTGGCGGACGTGACCGACGAAGCTGCACTGCAAAAGGAGCTGTCCGATGTGCAGCAGCTGAAAAAGGAGCTCGATACAAAACTCGAAGAGTACGAAAGCGAGGATGGACAGGCGCAGTTGAATGGGCAGCCCGAATTGACCGGTGTGTTGGGTTTGCCTGCCGACGCTGCAGCTGCCGCGGCGGGCAATTCGACCAAGGATGCGTTGCACCAGGCGATCAAGGATGCCTTCCTCGGTGCGCAGGCTGAAGGCTCGACGGACGTCAACCCTTTCACTGGAGCTAAGAGTGCGGCGGCTGATGCACCGGTGAACAATCTCAGCTCGATGGTCAAGAGGAAGAAGAAGCCCCAGGCGGACGATACAGCGGCGGCAGCAGAGGCGAACGGCGAATCGGAGGCAAAAAAGGCTCGTACTGAAGCGTAAACCGCACACACTTTGTGCCACTGTTGTTCAATCGTATGTATAATGTCTATCAACTGCGCGACTGCGTTTTCACAACCCAGGTCTAAGATGCGTATCCCAAAAAGTCCATGTACCGTTGGTCGGCGGTCTGTTTGCTCTCCTGACTCCCAGAATGCGGGACACCAAGTTGTGCACCTCTACATTGCGAAATCCTTTCATGTTCCACCCCTTACCAATCTCTGCACCGCTCAACAGCGAAAACGACGGACCAGAGGCAACGAAGATTGCATGCATATCGGCCTCATCATTATCATATCCGTGGTTGCCCCTCGGTGCGTACACTCCGTCGCTGAAGGAGGCCATTTCTTGGTGCGTGGTGATGCTCCACCCGAGGTCCGGGACGATCCATAGTGGAGCTAGCCGGTCTTTGACGCTGGTCGAGTGAAGATGGTAGTGCTCTGGGAGGGTGGAGCGGGTGTAGACGCGCCAGCCTTTCTGGTTCAGTGCTGATAAACGGTGTAGAGCCTGCTGGGCGAGGGAATCCTGCTCAGATGGGCTGCCGTGGAAGCGCAGACCCGCTGACGGCCAGCCGTCGCGATGCTGCAGTTTCGCATAGAGCGAGCTACCCAGCAGATCGTCGAGGAACACGAGTTTAGCGTTACTCGTACTAGTCATGCCGTGATCGCTTACGACGATCAGATCCACCACTTCGCCCAGTGATCTTTGGTGGATGAGCTCGCGGTGCAGACGGCCAATGAACGCGTCCACCTCTTTGAGCGCTTGTAGAGCCTCCCTGCTCTCCGGCCCAAATGTGTGTGCGGCCTGGTCGATGTCCGGCACATATGCACACACCAGCCCAGGCCGATCCTCCATCCGCTCTACATCGATCCACTCTAAAACTTGGGCCAACCGCCTCTCCAGCCCCCACCCGCTCTCGTACTGCTGAAAGTACCTCGGTCTGATACCACGCACCGTAACGGGGGGACCGGGCCACATGAGCACCGCGCTTCTCACACCGGACATTTCCGCAGCAGCCCACACCGGCTCACCTCCCCACCACCTACCATCCCACGACCTTCGCGGGCTGGTATAGTAGAACTGCTTCCCCGTGCGCGAGTCGGTAAAGTCATTCGCAACGATGCCGTGCGACGCCGCATATAGGCCGGTGAGGAGAGTCCAGTGGTTGGGAAATGTAAGCGTGGGGAAGATCGGCTGCATGTACCGTGCGCATCGGGAGCGTGGGGATGAGGTGCCGAGGGTTTGAAGCGAAGGTGCGAGCCCAGTGTCGAGGTACGAGGGCTTAGCGCCGTCGAGAGAGACGAGGATCACGGTGCGGCGAAATGCGTGTGTGCCGTTGCTGAGCGTGGCGTTGTGGAGGAGGGAGGTTGCTTGGTCGTTGGGGGTGGCCCAGTAGCTGTGGATTGCGGCACTGATGAGCAGGGCGATGGGCAAGAGCGGTAGAAGCAGTCGGCACATGGAACGGCTTCGTTTTGTCGCTCCATTGTGTTGGTACGCAGCGGATGGGCGCTGCAGTAACGGTGTCGATGCGTCTGCCTCTGATGATACGTTGGGATCTTGCATCTTGCCAGATGTGCCCGTCTGACCGCCATTCGATGAACTCGGTGGTGTTGCTTGAGCTCGCACCGATCGAGAACCCTCCGGTAGCTCGTCCGCCGAGAAGCACATCTCGTCGTCGTTTTGTCCCCTTATCATCCTATACACGCTACCGATGGCTGAGCATGATCTATGTCGAGAACGGCATCTTGATTGCTTGTCTTCAAAGTTGGCAAGAGCAACGGGTCGGGCGATTTTTGGAGAATGTTAGACCGGAGCTTCTTCTACAATAACTTCAAAAAGTGCACATCGTAAATTCTGAAGTTTTTTATGATGGTACCATCGGCTCTCTCATAGGCAATGACACCAGATTCTTCACTCATCACTGTACCATAGGCTATGGTACAGCAATGAATGAGTTTGTATCATAGGCTGGCTATGAGATAGCAATGAAATGACTTTGGTATCATTGCCAATGATAATGTGGACCATAGGTGTATCATTGGCAGAGAAAAAAATAATATGCATCACAGTAATCCGGAACATGCAAAATAGGACAGTTTTCTTATAAAAAACTTCAGAATTTACGATGTGAAATAATGGCGATTTCTCATTCCGTGGATGGTCCGCGGGGAAAAGGCGTCAATTAGTTGGATTTCACGCGCTGCCTCCGCAGATGCCTGTCGATTGCGGCACAAGAGCGGTTACCACCGGGCGCCATCTTGTGCTTACTTCCCTCGACCAGCGTTACTCCACACTATCCTCTCTTTCACCACCACCAAGAAACCAGTGTATGCATCATGGCATCGACTACTGACACACACCAAACCGCTGATACTGGTGCTGGCGGCGGCTTCTGCGTGCACTGTGTGACCGGCTTCCGCATCCCCGGCGAGCCGCGTGGTAAGATGGAAACCATCCACGGCCTGTCCACGTACGTCGCCACGCCCACCAACGCTTCTTCGGACAGCGCGAGCAAAGCCATCATCTACTTCTACGACGCATTCGGGCTGAAGTTGGCCAACAACAAAATCATCCCTGACAAGCTGGCGGATGCTACGGGACTGACCGTCTACGTGCCGGATGTGTTCAACGGCGGAGGACTCAGCGAGGAGTCGCTCAGCGTTGCGCCTTCGACCGCGGCCGATATGAAAGCTGCGTCGCTTCTCACGAAGCTGAAAGTGGGCGCGGCATTTGCGTTGGCAGGACCGTTCTTTGCACGCCACATGCCCGCGTTCAAGATTCCGAAGCTCAAGAAGTGGATCGGGGAGCTGAAGGCCTCGCATGGGTACACGAGGCTTGGTGGAGTGGGGTACTGCTATGGTGGGAAGCTGGTGATTGCGCTCAATGCGACGGACCATATCAATGTGTCTGTGGCCAACCATCCGAGCATGATCACCAAAGGCGATATCGCGGCTATCAAGAATCCCATCTTGTTCAACTGTGCGGAGGAAGATGCATTGTTTGCTCAGGAATATGCGAGGGACGTCGAGAAGCAGTGGAGCGAGGCTGGAAACAAGCCGGCGCACCAGTTCATCTTTTACCCGAACACAGTCCATGGCTTTGCGGCTAGGCCGAATCTGGCCGACAAGCAGGTCAAAGAGGCGTTTGAAAAGGCGTTTACCGCAGGTGTGGATTTCTGGAAGGCCCATCTTTGACGGGCAGGAACTCGAGGATCAGGCTTGCTTGTACATAATACACATACCAAGTTGACGTTTTCAAGTCTGGATCTACGAGCGTGTCTTCAGTACAAACCAGATCTGAGCAGCCGGTCGTGATAAGCAGTCCACCATCTGACAAGGACCTTGGCCGCCCACTCTTCGTGCTTGTCGTGCAGCGGGATCATCGCGTGCTCTGCTAGGTCGCTTGCCTGGATCTTCAGCGCCAGTCTGTCGTGCAAAGCAGTTCAAAGGCAATCAATGTCAGTAGCTGTCTCGAGAGCAAACGATCTGGGCGACTTATCTTCAACTTACCTATCTCGACCGTACACCGCCAAAGGGTTCAAGCCGACCATATTCGAACTGCAATGCGAAGAGCCATCGCCAAAGACACGAATTTAGGTCAGTGTCTTGCGTACTGTGTCTACGTCCAGCAGAGCGTTCAACTTACGGGTTGATTTGTTCCACCAACACCTTAACCCCTTCCTGGCCCACCCAGTTTCGCCACTCGTTCGACGTATATAGAGGGAATTCGTGTTGGTCAATTCTCTCGCGAATCTTGTTTGCTTCCATGTCATATAGCCGCATCGCTTCGTTTGCCATGACCTTTCGGGCTGCCACGGTATTATAGTGGTTGCGCGCGAAGTCGTACGACTGGCGCCGAGTTTCTGCCTGCCCGAGTGTCCAGCGCACGTCCGACGGTCGTAGCACTGAAGCTCCACCAGCGTGCGGATCTCCGAGCTGGAGATCAGAGGGATCCGCTAAGGGCTCGGTTGCCGGGAACTTTCCGTATCGCAAACCGTGAAAGTCAAACGTGTGCGGATGAGTGGCTGTGCTTGACTGCGGGAACGAGTGGTACGAATTGAAAAGGTTGGTGAGGAACGCATCCGGCGCTGCATTTGCTGGAGCAGCCTGGTGGGCGGGTCCAGCCGCATCGGCCATCCAGATTTCTGGGGCCGTCATCGGCTGTCGAGGAGGCATTTCAGCTGGCTGAACGACAGGCGAAGAAGCTTGCTCGGCTGATTGTCTCGAAGTACCAGCTTCCGTTTGACGCCTCTTTGTGGGCCTCCCAGCTCTTTCAGCACGCAGTCGCATCCTCCTCCTACGTGCGCGCTGAGGCCGGGTGGTCACCGCCTCGTCCTCGTCTTCGCCTCTCGACCTGCGCATCTTGCCTTTAACTTTGTTGAGCACTTGAGTGCGCAGTGGGGCTAGCATTGGGTGCGGCTCGGGTGCCTCCACCTTCTTCTGGCTGGGAGGTAGGGGAGCTTGCCTTTGAGGCTCTCTCAGTCTGAGTCCACCCGTACTAGGTCGAATCGTCAATACAGGCGGCGGTCTAGGGATGTGCGAAAGCATCGAACCGCCGCGAGGGGCAGAGGCCGTGAACTTGTCCAGAGAAACACCGCCTTGACGCCGAGGACTGGCAGAGGTCGCATCATCGGCGAGATCGCTATCGTCGAACGCGTCCAGAGTGCTGAAGCTGCCATCAGCGCCTGCACAGTAAGCAAGCTGCGCGCACCAGAATAAAACCAAAGGGAAGAGAAGGAGCGTTCGCAGCCGCATAGTTTAGACAGAGAAGAAAACAGAGGGAGAGTGGTCGATGGTAGTAGAGAGTGAGTAAGAGTTCTTGCAGATAAGGGAAGGTGAGGGAGAAGTAGTTGAACGGGGGTTTCCAAGATCACCTTATATCCCTTCTACAATCGCTCTTGAGTTAGCTGCAAACGTGTTGGACTGAGCATTGTCCTGTCGGATTCGGCTTTGCGTGAATGCCAGAAGAGGATCGGTCTACGCCGCTCGCATCGGGTCTTTCTTCTACTGTCACCGACCTAGCATGTGACTGGACGTAAGACACCGTGAACCGACCAGAGTTCGGCCTACGATGATCCGACTGCACCACAAAAGCTCATCTTCATCAGATCAAAACAACCTCAACTCGGCTACCGGCCTTGCCTAGCAGGTTTAAAGGTTCTCTATACTCACGTTGCGGTCCGAGATCGATCCACAGCAGGCATCAAGGTTGTAATCCAGATGAAGCTGATCGGAGATTGACGTGCTACCTACTCCTATTACAGTAGTAGTTGAGCTAAACGGTTCATTACCAGGCCGGTATTCCGGTCTTGCCGGTTGGCTAAATCGATAGCGAACCCACCTCTCAAGCTGCGTGGACCAGATTGCACTTAAACTTCACCCGCCTTTGTAATACATGAAGTGAGGACTTGACGACGGCCGTTTGCATATGCAGCACATTTTGCGAGGCTCTCCGAGCGGAGCATCGAAAGGTTAGCCGTCCGCGATGAAGCACGAAATTGGACAGGAGCGGACACATCCCCTATGATTTGGGCAACGTGCCAGTGAGCGACAATGTCTGCGTGGAGAGGGAGGACGAGTCTGGAACAGCCCGTGAGAACTTCCAACCACCCACTTCATTTCAGCAAGGTCGTGTGAGCTTTTTCATGAAACACCACTGGCGTTCTCACGACGCTACTGAATTGGTTGCAGCCATGACTCTATCATCAATCGACTAGAGCCTCGGCTGTTCGCCTGGGGTGGGCACCTTTTGTGGGAGCTCGGTGGATTGTAGATGACAAGGTCTGGCAGTACTTTAGCACACTCACTCCCGCCAGTTCCCCTTTTCCCTGTGCAAAGACATTCAGCCATGAAGGTCTTTCTGCCTTTGGTACTCGACTTCCTCTTTCCCATTTCGCAAGCGTCTTGTCTGCCATTTCTCCGGTGCCCGGTGAGGGTGATGCTGCACGAGCACATCGGCATGATGAAATAGATACAGTATATTGTATAATGGATGACCGTCTTGTGATCAGCGTTGAGGAACACAAGGTCAAGTGTGGGATACAGTCCTCACAATGCTTGCCGTGTGGGCGTGCGTGGGTGAAAATTAGCCACTGGAGATGGGGCACAGAGCTGAACAAGGATTCACTATACAACAAGCACCAATCGCGCGGGGCAACGGCAGGACAGTCGCCAAGAACGTACTGTATGAGGATGTCGTCATCGCTTGCACCTGATGTGAGTGTTTCGTCTCAACATGGTCGTGCATGCTCTACCTGTTCAAAACCTCACGACCTCTTGCACAAATCAGAACACTTCCCCTAACCCACTAGCACGCCCACTACATTTACTGTAGGATCCTGATGAGTGCAACAGGGCACCATCTCATTTGTGTAAGCAGCTCGGCATCAGCTCATCAAGACGTGCTGGAGCGGAATCCTTCTCAAATGAAATTTCCCACACCCTCAACAACAATGGCAAAAGTCGGGTAATCAACATCAGGTTGCCTCTTTCGCTCTGAGCAAGGGTTGCTTCGCTGAGAACTGTTTTTCCTGAGTACCACTTGCTTCGTCGAGCACGGTTTTACAAGAACTACAGTAGGCAACAGTACTGTATTCTACGTACTGTACAGATCTAACGCAGCACCTACTGTACCGTACACATACGACATCGTCACACTTTCACTCACCAACCTCTTTCTCGCCATCCACCAGCCATGAAGGTCGCTTTCAACTTCGCCGCTCTATTGGCCATCTTCGGCATTGTCATTGCGCAAACTCTGCCCGAAGCGATAGAACATGGAGACAACGTCGTCAAACATTTGTGGGACCAAACTACCAAGGGCATTTTCGAGCCTCAGCCGCCTGAGCGCGTCGGAGACAGAACTGCTTGGGAAGCGTTTTTGAAAGAGGAAGGAACAGGCATCGTCAAAGATTTCTACAAGTTAGTTCTCTATACCAGGTCGCCCCTACTTTCCCGCCAGTGTCTTATACATTCGCTCTGACACTTTTGAACTCGCCTTCGTATCTCAGTAAAAATTTCGAGACAGAGTAAGTCAGTATCTCACGTCTGCTATCCATGATCAGCGCACTGACTAGCTTTCCCTACGTATTCGATCGCACACAACGCTTTGATAGAAACCAACGAAAATTCAATGGAAAGACCAGGTGAGGACTCAGGCTCGACGCTTTCCAAGTTATTGGGAGACGATGCTGACTCTTACGTCCGTCAATCTTGATACTGCTAGGTTCCTCATGGCCGTTACATTGCAGAATAAAAATCCGTACCACATTGAAAAGTTGGGAAGAACGAAGAGGATTCAGATGGCACAAGAACTAATCCGCAAGTTCGCCGAGCAAAAGCAACTGGAAAGGTCACAGAGCCTCGAAAGAGGTGAATCTAGCGCGGGCCGACCAGAATAGGCACTGTTCTGTCGGCCATCTATTTCCGGCTGCAATCAATATTCCACTTCCAAGCTTCTGTCCAGCGAGACCTTTCCAGCTTCATCATTAAGGGGTTTAAGCATCAGTAGGCAGTGTGCCGGCAGGGCTCGTTTGAAATCTGCATACCTTCGACTGTGCGTTGGGAGCAACAAGGCGGTACCACCAGGCGCGTCGTCGAGCAACTCCCCTGACGCTACAGAGAGGACTGTATCGATACAGTCGTAGTGTAGCAACCGCAAAATCTACTGAGGCTGTCCTACGTTTCTGCGACCCACCTGCACGTTGCTGTCAATCCTGACGGGATGGGACAACGCCGCCCCCCGTTGTCCACAGCTTATGCAAGCACCTTGAAAAGGACCCACAAGCTCAATGAGGGCTTGCAACCGTCCCTTACGGAGATAATTAGGCGTCAGCGAACACGGGGGCTTACATTGAGCCTACCTTGCTCGTTCTACAACGTTATCTCCATCCTTCCCCTCACCATCCACGACGAAACTCATGAACCTTCCGTTAACAGTTCTTCTCCTATGCATGATCTGGTGGACGTCCACCTCTGTCTCTACGGCAGATGTTCCTCCCGCTATCATTCAAGACGGTGGACCAACTGTTGGGTATCTTTGGAGCCAAGTGCAGCGAGGCATGCTCTACAAAAAAGTGCCCAAAGCACATGATCAAGACGCAAAAGCTTGGCTCAACTTCCTCCATTCCAGAGCGGAGTCAATCATCATTTCACACTTTCGGTAAATTTCTCAGCCCAAGTGCCAGCAGTCGAGGGGTGGGCCTCGCTAACTCTTTCTATCCTTCACCACGCTTGCAGTGCATTGCTCCGCGCGGACTTCACCATATCTGAAATGTAAGTCTTCGATGAGATCAGACGTGCATGGCGGTTCATTACCATTTGACCGCTGAGACCTTTATCTTTTCTCAATCTTCAGCGAACTTTATAAACCAGAAAGTCGAAAGTGAGTCGCCGTGGTCGATTTGTTCACTGTTTTGAACTCGACTTTGCGCAGGAACGAGCTGACCGAGATTTTCGTTAAACGGGCATGCCTAGGTTCTTCGAACTGACGGATCCAGAACACACTACTAAGGAGGTTTACGACTTTCGCAAAACAGCTCAAGATCCGATTAAGAAGACAATGGCCGAAAGACTTGTCCTCACATTTGCCCAAGAGCTGCAACATCCAGTGCCTGCCGCGCCGCTCGGCGAACCGGCAGTGCCGTACACTCTCCACGAACACGCATTGATAGGTGCTGAACTGGCTAGAAAGCGGCTGCGGGAGGAGATAGCACCTGTAGATGCTGCAGATTTGCGTGCTGCAGATTTGCGTGCTGCAGAGAGGCGAGAATGGGGAAAGACTCTCAATCTACAGTCCGCTGAGAGCAGCAGTCAAAATGGCAGCTGAGCTTGCGGTACTTCGCAGCGCGTTCCTTTTGTTGTCTTGTTTCTTTCATTCAGCCACTTGGGAGAAGAAGCTCATGGCCTCTTGTGGTGGCTTCTTCTGGATGAGAACATGAAAGCGAATGGCGTTGCTTCGTAAGAATGTCTGATGGCCTCGCTTTGTGGCGACTTACATCAGCGGGCATTTCAATACAAATCGTCGACCGAAGCAGATCAGAGCTTGCTGAGCACTAGCCTCAGACCGACGTCGGCATAGACTCGAAGACCAAATATTCCATCCCGTATCTTCAAACTCTTCACTGTTGATTCCCATCTTTTCCCTGCAGCGAGACAGAACATTTGCCATGATGATGAGACTCTTCATCCCCTGGGTTACGTTTGAGGCTTATCTGAAGAACGTTATTCACGCGGTCAAACCTCTCGTTGCTCCCTACCCTGGTCGCATTCAGGACGGCGGTGCTTTGGGGGGGGATTGTCGAGACGGACTCTGCGCAGGGCTTTGCTGAAATATCTGCTGCCGTTCCAGACGACATGGTCTCAATACCACGGAGGCTCAAACCCTCACAGGAACCTTTTACTAGTGTATATCCTGACCACTGGATGCTTGAGCCTCGAAAGAAAAACCATTTGGAACCATTCTGAACCGAAGTGACGGTGAGACTTTTCTTACTATCAGCAAGCAATATCACAGGAGTTTGTAAGTAGACACTTCCAAGAGCACACTCGACCTAAATGACCGTAGTCCGGGTGACATCGATAGCAACGTCGATTGTCTTCACAATTTTTCTGAACAGGCGCGCTGCCGAGCAGAACGCAGGTAAGCGATGCGAGCTGCAGCTGACTTGCACCTCGGCGAGGTCATGTCAAAAGTCCTCTGTACTTACGTTTAAACTTGTGTGTCCTTCAGTTTCCTCCACTTCCTCCAGGAGGTGCCAGTCACGGTGCTTTCGTTTTGCATGATCCCTCAACCGACTTTCAGTACCTCGCCACGGTGCTCGTGTACATAGCAAGCCCCCCGCGCAGCCCTTATTCTACTCGTTTCAGGGCGCTTTCTGCAAATCCCGGCCTTCCAGGCCCTTAGAAGTCGTGGTGGTCCAGGAGTGTATCGCTCCTATTCACCCTCTGCGAGGCATTTGTCGCCTGAAGAGTCCGCTGCAGTACATTCTGTCCCGCCAGAGCACGTCATGCACGTGTGTCTGTCCTTGCACATTCGTCGCCTGCTCTTTCTCTGCTTTTGATGATTGTCACTCGAGATAGTCTGAAATTAATTGTTGTGTGCCGCTTGCTCCTAATGTATAAGGTCACCACCAATCACTCCCGTCTCCACACAATGCCACCTTGTTGAATCGAAGCTGCCCTTCAGACATCAAAAGTGTCGGATGACCGAAGGTGGTGAGAGCGGAAGGAGTGGGGCGGAGCATCTCTTTCACCGACAATGCCACCACCCCACTTATCGGGGGAAGCATTTGTGGGTCTGAGACTGGCTCTCATCTGAAGGTCAAATAAACTTCAGCGGACGTGCAACTGTCCATGCGCATTCGGTGTCTGCATCCTTCCCTTGCTTGCATGTACGTCAACGGACAAAGTATTGTCCTGTATCAATTGTGGACACCACCGTTGCTAGCCCCAACAGCTTCATTTCCCATCCATGCCAACGCCATCATTACCACCCATATTCACCACTGCTACCGCCAATCAGTGCTTTGAATGACAGTTGATACCCAGCTCCGACCGGCTCAACCTCTTGCCACCAAGCCGTTCCTTCACAAACCTTTTCTTCGCCTCAAATTGTCTTCTTTGCCAGAGCGAGACATTGCAGCGCTCAGGTTAATAGATTTGTTTGCAAGAAGCATCCACCCTCTATCCTATCCTAAAATTCCCCTGACCCGCAATTGCCAAAAGCAAAAAGAAAAAAAAAATGCGCTCTACATTTCTCATCCTTGCTCCTCTCTGGCTCCTCAGCGCTAGCCATGTGTTGGCACAGATCCCACCCATCGTCAGAGACGTCCCACAGGCTAAGGCTCTTTGGATGTACGTCTGGAAGCAGGAGCATCTGCCAGCGCGGTTCGTTGCTAAAGAGCTTAAAAAATTAGACATCCGTCCTTGGCACGACTTCCTCACGACCGAGGGCGAAAAGAATATCTCCACTAAGTACGTTCTGCTGCAAAACTTATTTCAGAACTGGTCATGACTGACGGCCAGCGCTTTCTGTTGTTTCGGTGGTTCAGGCTTGAGGAAGTCGGTAGAGAGTAAGTGGCACTGTCCCGTCGAATACCGTAATTGTCGAGGAGCAGTCTGACCCAAATTGCTGCACTTGCCCCGTTTGTTACCGTGCAGACAAGACAATCTCCAGCAGGAAAGTTTGAACGCGTAAGTTAGGGCCCGATTAGACTTCCCCCGCCCGTGGTTGTTAGGAGCGATGCGCTAAAAGTGCAAGGCATTCCAAAGTGTGTCTTGATGGTAACAGGTTAAAACGATTTGCCCAACAACCTAGTACCTCCGGCCACAGGAGGATCGACAACTACACACGACCAACGGTTGCTACCCTGCTCGTAAAGTATGCCGAGTACCAGAAAGGTTTGAATCAGGAAGCGGCTGAGAGAGCAGCTAAGGAAGCCGCCGAGAAGGCCGCCAGGAAAGCCGCCAGAAAAGCGGCTAGCGAAGCCAAGAGAGAAGCGGCTAGGAAAGCGGATAAGGGAGCCGCTGTGAGGGCCGAAGCGGTGGCCCGAGAAGCCGCAGTCCGTCAAAACCAAGCTGCTCTGGCCTCGGGGTCAGCGTCTCCTGGGAAAGACGACGTCTTTGAATACATGAACAACTACCTTGGCGATCTTTCTGTTCCTGGAGCGGAATACCGGCCTGATTGGGATTTGTAGCCAGTGGCACCTAGCTCTCAAATCGAGGCTGTCACAGTTTCGCCCAGCATGTCTTCAGCGTTCCGGTAGCTTTCGCTCTTTAACGGTTGCTAATTCGTGAGTAGTTGAGGAGCTCACACTCACTCTGATGGCGCCCTGTTCTGATCTTCATCGTCTTCCTTCGCATGGTTTCCCCCTGCTTCCTCTCCTCATTCTTAGTTCTTGCGCCTTGTATACCGGATCTCTTGCGGCTTTTTTCGAGAGCGTAGAAGAAAGCGCGAGCAGCTCGAACTGCAATGAAACCATTCATTTCAGATACACTTCTGCCACGCTGAAAGTTGCTAGGGCTTAAATCGGGCACACACTGGCGGATTCGTGCATTATCTGCCGTTCACGAGTGTGGGAAGCAATTACAAAAGAGACCACAGACATAATGGCGAGAAGAACAGATTAAGTGACGAGTGCAAAGAAGGCTTAAGTAGGGGACGTATGCAGAATATAAAGCGAATGAGCGAAGCCGCGAGCAAGACTGAGGACGGTGTTCTCTTGCATGAGTCTTGCATGAGGGTGCAAGCATTGCTCGATCGCAATCATTGCACCTCTTACGAGACACCAGCCCTAGGCAAGTTGTACTTTTGCATCGGTTGTTCGACCATTCGTAGTGCTCATCACCCTGCATGATTTGGCACTTAGGAGTTGCGCTAAGTGAAACGTTGAGGGATTCGGAACCTCAGCTCTTCTTGGGCGTCAGGATTGTCGAGAAGCATTGGTTTTACGTACTCGTACTCGACTTCGCTGAGTTCAGGAGCCACTTTTGAGACTGGAAGATCCCTGAAGTTAATCCTATTCTGGTGGTCGGCGTAGGCCTCGATCAGTCTTGCAGCAATGTTTTTCGTGTCATCGTGCGTCAGCTCAACCACGCCTGGTGGGGTGGGTGCGGCCGCAAGCATCTGCATTCTGTCGTCAAACAAGAGTGGGTTCAGAGCGTCATCCACACGTGGCTTGCAGCATGCAAGTGTGATGAGGCCAGACGGCGACTCACTTTACAAATTCGCTCAACGCCGCATCCTGCTTTGCCCTTTGACAGTTTGGCGTTGACGCGAATGAACGTCGAAAGCGTAATCAGTCCTGCTCCTAGGTGTCAAGAGTCGTGTATCGCTTGCAAAGACAATACTTACTGTTCAGGAAGCTGATCCCAACTGCTCAGCATCACCGGCGCAATTTGAGGACAGCATGTGCGGTCGTTAGTGGTTAGGAACGCTGGCGACTTGGACCTCACAGAGCAGCAGGCAAAGCCATATTACTTACTTCTCTTGAATGATACGATTGCCACGCTCCTGGAGGAAGTCGCGCCAGCCTGTCCAGAGGTACTGCCGAGTGTCCGGAGTGTTCGGAGGCTGCGCTACGAGCCGGTTTTGTTGTTTGAGGATCTTCCAAAGAGTTTTGGTCTCCGGGAACTGGGCCACGATCGGTGGTATGTCCTGGGCCAGGACAAGGCACATTCCGAGAAGCCAAAGTGCACTAAGAACGAGGAAGGACCAACGCATGTTTGGGAAGTTTAGGTCGAAAATAGAAGTAGGAGGACTGGATGGAATCGAGGTAGGCCGCGTTATATGCTTTTGTAATGGCAGGTGCCCTAAACCCCGTTGCTGTTACAGCTTGGGGCATCCGGTAACAGAAAACTGCTTAAGGGTGGCTATGGAGCAGCCCAAGCCTGGACGGTGTCTCTCAGGAGTGGTGGGCGGTCCCATCGATTCCAGTTGTCACTGTTGCCAAGCCACTGGGGCAGCCACCCACTTCGTACATGTCTCATCATCCTAGGGAACCTGCCTGTGAGGGAGACAAGCAGCATCAGAAGCACTATAAAATTTCAGAAGGAGCCGGATGATTTCGATCCAGGAGAGCTCTGAGGCTGCAAATCCGCCTTTCGGAGGCTACGAGACGGGGAAGAAGTGGTAGCGAGCGCCACCACGAAAAGATGGCGGTGATCAGAACGAATGCGAGACGGGCGAGTAAAATAAGAATCCCTCTCCCGGTTGCAACCGCGGCTCCACCGGTTACCATGCACCATGCCGTTGCGTGGGCTCAAATTGCCATGAATGCTCCTTTGCCTTCGTTTACTAAGTTGGTCAACTGTTGGTAAAACCGGTAACGATGGAAAGCACAGACAGACGAACGGAAACCGATCGTGGTCCGATCTTTCCACCACATTTGTGACGATCAAACCGCACGGACCAACTTCGGGTCCTCGTCGTAGCAACTATCACAGTGCGGTAGGCGGGCAACATGATGTGGATCACTAGCTTGCAGATTGAGCCAATCGTTTGTATTCACCGTGCGGTTGCTCTCAGACGAGCAAGTGGAAGTGGCAAAGGACGATGAGGGAAGCACTGGGGAAACTACGAGAGGTAAAACGTGGTGGCGGCGAGGGCCATCATACAAAGATCACGGTGGTCACAAGGAAACAACAACAGAGCGTGAACTCCTGCACCTTCGCACAGCGGGTACCAAGCGAGCGTCGACATCGTGTATGACAAGACTATATTGGACAAGAACAATGACCGGGCCGCTTGGCGGGAAGAAGCATGTCGTCGTATCTGTGCTCTAACTTTCACCGACGGATTTAGAGCCTTCTTTAGCTTCGGCGCGGAGGCGAGCCTGCCTCTGAGCGTACACCTTGATAAGTTCGGAAGCGCCCAATCTCGTGTAATCGCCCAATGGGCCCGACGTGCCCTGAGATGGGTTCTCTACAAACCTGCTCAACCTGTTGCCACCAATACGGATTTCAGAAAGTCTGGCACAATTGGAACGCCACTCCGAGCATTCATCTTGAAGGAACTTGGAACGGATGTTCACTTACGCTTCGTAACTCGGATTGACTTTTAAGTCTCTACGAGGTGGCAAGGAGAACGATTTCAGTGAAATGCGTCAGGCGTCTCGACAAGGAGTGTCAAAGAGCAAGTTTAGTCAACAGAGAACTTACTTTTGAAGTTGCGCTCGCCTGCTCAACATGGTCGAATCCAAGTGCATTCAACGTCAGTGATGAGCACTTCCACACCAAACGGAGGTTGATGCTTCACTTACACATCATTGATAATCTTTTGGCCGTGATTCTTGAGAAAACTTTGCCAAGGACCCGCATCTAATCCTTGAAGTGGTTCAATCTCGTATTTTCCCAGCAGTTGATTCTTCCGAAAGAGATGATCCCAGAGAGCGTTAGTCTCCACAAATTCAGACACCTCCGGTGGCGTCAGGTCCGCGTAACTGAAAGGGTGCATCGCAAGGACACGACCGACGGCGAAGAGCCAGATAGTAGCAAGGATGAGGCATGTCGAGCGCATTTTTGCTACTTCTCGGTAAATGCTGAGGATGGTGGGATGGAGAGTTGTTGGGCAACACCCTGTGCTCCCTATATATGCCATTGCAGCCCCAACAGTCTGCGATTGGTCGAAGCTTGGTGGGCCAGTGAATTGTCGTCGAAGATGAGGATGTGCACTCGATGAATGGCGGTAACAGTGGGACGTGACATTGATACGGCAGTAAGTGGCTGCATGTGCTGGATGTAACGATTCATCTTCACAATTTCATGTTCGCCAAAAAGCAATTGTGGCAGTAATGCCGGCAAAGAGGGTGAGCGGCGAACACATCCATTGTAGACGCACAGCATGCAGAGGATTATAGCAAACCAATATGGGCATGACGTGGAGAAGCACGATAGAACGGGACAGTGAAAAATGCCATCATCGGTTTGCTTCACAAGAACGACGGTGGCCACAGCGGTTGCGAGTGGTGGGAGTGTCGCCACTTTCGGTGGGAGAGTGTGAGAACAACGTTCGAAGCCACACAAGCACTCACAGCAAGCCAAACCCCCTGATTCACCTTGGTGCAACGGTGGACTCTAATATGGTGCTAGGAAACCCCCCCCAAGATCTCGAAATTAAGCCATGAAAGTGGGCTGATGCAGTCCACAAGGACAACCAGCAAAGAGAGTGCAGCCTCAATGTCTCACGACCCTCTGTACTTGCAGAAGTGCCACCTTCGTTGCCTAAACATCGTTCATGCTTGCGGATTTGTAGCGCTCGTTGCGTGTGATTCATGGCAACGGTGGAACCTTGCATATCGACCACAATTGTCCAATAGCATGATCTGCTTCGAGCCGTCGTCCCAAAGGTGATGCAAGAGCGATCCCATGTCAGCAACCAAGCTTTCGTCTGCCAAAATGCAAATGCATATCCTAAGGAGCACGCTTTCGAGTGCATTAACCATCCTTTCCTGCCAAAACGACCGAGACACGCCAGAAATGCGCTCGTCCTTCGACATGCTCCTCTGTTTCTGGCTCCTCGCTGGCTACGTGCTGGCGATGCAGATACCGGCGATCGTGGAAGGCATCCCGGAGACCAAAGCTCTCTGGGAACACTTCTCCAATACGCGGGAGCTGCCAGGGAAATTTGACACTGTGGAGTTGCAAATGTTTCATGCCGAGCCTTGGCAAGCTTTCCTCAGGGAGCATGGCGACAGATTCATCGAAACCCAGTGAGTCACGAACCATCGCCTCTTACTGGATACGACAACGGTGAAGTCCAATGCTACTGACGATAGAGATTGACATTGGCAACGTTGAGCAGATGGAGGAGAATTCCTCTGGCGTAAGTCTTGTCAGAGTTGATGCACAGCTCTTTAGTCTGGGCTGCAAGACTGACGAATCTTTCGCTGTTATCTGTGTCACTGCCTCCAGAGACAGGACGAAGACCATGACTACACAGATCGAAGCGTGAGTCGCCAATCGTTCGGCTGGCCACTGCATGTTACAAGCATTGAGCTTTCAGAACTTTCTTTCCGACAGGATGAAGGAGCTTGCAGGCGCCCCCGAATCGAAAATGCCAGCCGTGGTGGTAGACGAAGACATCAAACACATAGCAGCCAGACTGATCGAGCAATACGCCGAGCATCGGCAAAAGTCTGCGACGGCCAGTGCTGTCGGAGAAGCCGTCGTTGAGAATTGGCAGATGCCACAAGACGAAGACTTGCTGGTCAACAACCCAAATGACGAGGCCGAGCTCCATTCCAGATTGCTTTAGCAATCATCGGATTGTGCTGCCCTTTTGCGCCAAGCATGCTTGGAATTGAGCACTGCTGATCTTGCACGTGCGCACGTTAAAACGAAGCCAATACAGTCCTCATCAACCATGTTGTTTGCTGCTTTCGTGATACTGTCTTTGCATTAATTGCTTTCGTGGTCTGCACTGGCTATGGCGGTCAAACTTCACGGTGTCTTTAGGGCACTATGACCTGGCAGTCAAAAGCTCGCTCTCTCACAGTCCCCTTCTTCGCCGTCGTACCTGCAACACGACAACAATTGACGAGCAAATCAAGAGCCTGTACATCCAATTCAGCCCACGCAACCAACTACAATAGTTGTACCGTACTAGTTACGGTGCTCTCAAAATAATGCAAATTGGTGTGGTGCTCTTACAGACAATGCGAATGATTGTTTGTGGACAATGCCAACGGTTGTGGTGCTCTCACAAACAATGCCAGATGAAGCTGCGAAAGTAGATTGGCGCGTTGCAAGCAAACAACCGGCAGGAAGAAAGCAAGTGAATGGTCTCAACACCCTTTGTGCTTGCAAGTTTGTCATGTTTGTCCTTTAGAAGTCCTGCATGTTTGATAGCAGAACCACCATCCACATTGGATGGTGACCCTCGGTGCCTTCATGGTTGCCAGCTTGGCTCTTGTTGTGTGGACGGTCATGACAACAGTGGCGACTTGCATCAAGCCCACGACTCGAGAGGGCAACCACGGCAAAGGCATGGTTCGAGTCGTCATCCCCAAGGCTTTCGCCCTGTGAAATTTTTTTGCTTCCTGTGCAAGTGAGTCTTGCCAGCAACAAATGTAGATCTTTGCCACCGCAGAAATTGCATATAAGGGACACCCTTTCGAGTCGATCAGCCAGCCTTCTATCCAAGCTATTCTTTGTTCTATCGCGACCCAAGCTCTGCAGAGATGCGCTCTTCCTTCTTCACCTTCTTCGCCATCTGCGTCCTCGGCGCTCGTTACGTCTGGGCCATACCACCGCTACCAAACGCCGTGGCCTCCTTTGATGAAACACGAGCTCTGTGGAATATGGTCTGGGGCAAGCAGATGCTGCCAGGAACTTACTCGATTTTCCCCGAGCTAAAAACCTTCTCACCTGATTCCTGGCAACACTTCCTCATGCAACATGGAAAATCGATCACTGACCGAGAGTAAGTGAAGGGGAGGCCGTTGCTCGGTGAGACAGGGTCATTAGGTAATGACTGACGATCAATTCCATTTCTGCGGGCGCTGTTGAACAGATGGGCGAGGCTTTATGCAGAGTAAGTGGTACCGTCGCATCTGATGAGATTTCTTTGATTGTCAGGAAGCACATCTGACTCAGTCTGCTGCATTCGACAATCTTGCTATCTCGCAGGCCTATGGGGAGCATGGGTAGGGGATCAACCGGTCAATACAAAAAGTAAGTGAGCGCCGCCTCGGATTCTCTTGGCAGAATGATCTTCGTACGCAACGTGCTAAGGCAACTTTTTGGCATCAGGATGAATGCGTTTTGGGATGACGCTGCGAGGAAACAGGTTATTAGCGTCAACACCCAAGCCGGCTCGAAAATTGCAGGTAAATTGGTCGAAGAGTATGCACTTCAGTTGGCTGCTACACGAAACGCGGCCTCGTCGTCGGCTCCTGAAGTTAGAGACGCCGTCAAACAGTACATGGGTCTCGAAGACCACAAGTTGCTTGTTCCCAATCCCTACTACCAGCATAGATGGGACTGAGCAGTGCGAATGCCCCATGCTCGCACTGCACAGTACTGTACTGCACATCAAAGCCAGAATTATTGCAGATTTTGTCCGAGGTAAAGCAGTTGCTTTCCTTGCTAGCTAAGCATCGGTTCCGCTCGAGCGGTTGTTGACGTCGAACGCCGCCTCCTTGTCGTTGCTATGGTAGATGCATTACTTTCATATCTTGATCCCGTCGTGTGATGCTCTTACTTTGCCCTGCCCACGTTCATTTGCACGCGTTCCAGTCCAACCGACGCCTTCTCTGGGACGGGGTAATGGAATTGTGACGAGGTTTTACGAAAGGGACTGTTCCCCTTTAGCGTCTCGATCGCCAGCGAGCTCCGAGTGTCGAGCCGGAAGAACGAGATGCCGTATCTGGTCAAGCAGCGAGATTGCTCGGAAGCGCGAAAAGGGCACAGAACCAGGTAGAAGCCGGACGTCCACAGGCCTTTAGCGTGGAAGTTCTCCTACGGCCACCAAAGTTAGTAGTGTTTCGAGAGCATCGAGCATCGTGACCAGACTGCTGCCGACGATACTGCGAAGCAGCCGTCGCGCAAATTGATCTCCCTTTCTTCTTCTTGTCCTGCCACTACAAGATGCACGAATCGATCTCCTCTCTCTCCCATGTTGAAGCGTGGAACGACGCGGAACATGTCTGGTATTCGTGTCAAGGCGTAAGAACAGGAGCTGGGTATAAGTTAAAAAAAGCAAGAAGAGCCGTCGTCCAGGCGAATGGATCACCACTTGCGCGTGACGGTGAGGTCAACGAGAAGGTTGATGAGTAGGTAGATCATGAAAGCTTGCAGCAAAGCGAGGAAGAAACGCGGTGTGGCTCTTCGGACCGTAGGGGCTTCCATGGTTACCGGCGCAGGCAACAGAGGCTGATGGCCGTGACTGTGGTGGTGCCAGTGAGGAGCAGGAACGATGATGATCCGGGCTGTTCCGTGTGGTGTGTACGGAGAGCATCCGTAGGTTGGTTGAGCTTGCGGTGCAGTAGGTGTGGTGGAATGCGATGGTCCCGCACCGACACCGCCTCCAGTGCCTTCACGCAGAGCGGTTTCGTAGGAGGGAACGGCCTCTTCAGCAGCGTCGGATGTGGCGGATAGCTTGGAGCCAGATGCTACGGCTTTGTGGTCTGTCATGGTGTCTGTGCCCTATTGTGCTGCCGTCGGTCGGGAGTAGAGGTGGTGGACGTCCGACAAGAGCAACGAGAGCTGCAACTCTGAGGTGGGATGCAGGGTTCTGCTGCGCCGCATCTGTTTCACGAGACGCGGCTGAGTTTTGAAGACGCACAGCTATTTTTGACGGCACCTCGGCACAGATCCGACACATGGGTCTCACAGTAAATTAGCATGCGAAGGGTTGCGGTCAAAAGAAGAAAAGAAGAAAACTGCACCGCAGTACTGACTGGGCGATACCGTGCTTGCCTTCGCAGATCGGAGGGGATTCGGTGCTTTCATCGTTCTCTGGGAATGGAAAGCGAAGGAGTACAGGTGTACAGTGTATGTCGTTGGAAAGTAAGCAAGGACAAGCATTCCGAGGCGGCAAATAATTTTCCTCTGTCGTAGCGAAATTGGAGACGCACGCGGTCGACGGACAGGATGGAAACTGGCATTGCAGCGACAAAACAACACAACAGAACACCGGAACGAGCGATGCAGCATCACAAAGCTTTGATAGCGGTAGAGATGCAAGCACGACTGAACAGAAGAGAGTCGAGTACCAAAGATGTATGTATGTACGGGAAAAGCGAAGCTCGGATGGCCACAGGTGACGAGACCACCAAGCATTATAATTCCCGGGTTTGGAGTTGATCTTGGCACCTGCTCATAGCAGCATGGCCGTCGCCAAATGCGAGCACGCAAACGCCCATATCGACTGGAGCCATGAGCTTTGGTAATCGAGGTGCCGGAAGTAGTTTCTTTAGTAGGTTGAGGAAAAGAAGAAAGGAGCAATCCTCGTCGGCAACTCCGTTTTCTCGACACATCTGCCTTTCTCCAAACTTTTTCTTTTGTGGCAGCCAGCGGCACGTGACCTTCTTATTCCTCCACCTGACAGAGCTGCACATTGGAGCCTCAAAAAGCTGTCAAGGCGCTGTTCACACGGAGAACGCCCCTTCGTTCCTTCCTCGACCGCCATTCGTCTCTCTTTACAGCCATTTCTTCATCATTGGCTGCTTTTGCTCGGGCCTCTCTTCTTCCCACGGTTGGTGGGGCTGAGGAACATGCCGTTCATAAAGGTTTTCTTCGGATCATCCCGGTAGGCGGCCTTGCAACTGCCAAGGCTCCAATCACCTTTATCGATCCCACTCCATCACTCGTTTCGCCCGAGTGATTCTGCTTTACTTCGACTCAGCGCCTCTCGCAAAGTTGGGGCCTTTTACATCTTTCCTCTTTATTTTGGTCATGGTC
The DNA here is from genome assembly GCA_928724755.1 of Sporisorium exsertum. NCBI lineage: Eukaryota > Fungi > Basidiomycota > Ustilaginomycetes > Ustilaginales > Ustilaginaceae > Sporisorium > Sporisorium exsertum. Next base: position 632,872 of record CAKMXK010000035.1, on the reverse strand, counting down.
CCGATACTTCGACACAGGAACCGCCAGCCCTACACGACGCCTGCCAACATCTGGATGCCGCTCAAGACCGCTCACCATGCCCACCTACGCCGACATCTGGAATGAACAACAACGAGCTCTGGGTCAATCAGGCCCCTCGAACCCTGTCCGCCTCACTATATCTAAGGGAGACTACATCTGGGATCCCCAAACTTCACGATTCCGCTATGAGGAGCAGTGGGAGGAGGAACACCTCATGGAGGATGAGGAACTGCTCGACAACACACACTTGATCGCTTCCCCTTCTTACGGCGGCAACCATGAACATACTCGCGAGATGTCACCTCCCTCGATAGCTGCTCTTCAACCGACGACTCTGAATGGACACTCGGATGGCCTGGCGCATCACCCTTCGCTATGGGTGCTCGACACCAACACCCTTATGTCGTGCCTCGAGCTGCTCAAAGCACTCTTTGCGTCGCTCTTGACACGCAATGTTGCCTTTGCGGCCGCCATCAAGCAACAGTCGCAGCAGCAGCATGTGCAGTCACTGCCATCTCCAGCATTCCCGTCCTCGATCAAGCTCGTCCTCCCTCACGTCGTCGTATCCGAGCTCGACGGCCTCAAAGTAACACGCCGAAAGGATGACTCGGGTCGACTCGTCGCATCGCAAGCTCGAGAAGCCAACCATTGGCTGCTGTCGGCCCTTCAAAAACAGAAACGAGTGACTATCGACCGCGCCGATACCCCCCTCTCCCAGGACCTTTGGCCACTCTTTGTCCAGCCGTCGAATCACTATGATCATTCGAGGCGATCCAATCGCGGCGCTTCAAGCTGGGACTTTGACGAACCCGATGACGAGATTGTACGCTTTTGCGTGGACCTGAAACAGCAGACAGTTTCTCATGTCAGGTTCTGCTCAGACGACACCAATGCTCGGACCAAGGCGGAGCGCGATGGCATCGACTCGCTGAGCATGCGTGAGCTAGCCAATGCGCTCAAGCTCGGTTTCAGAGACGTGCAGAGCTCCGAGCAAAAGTGGATGCATGTAGCCGATGCACTAATCGAACAGTGGGAGTATCAAATCGGTTCTGCTGATTCGTCGATTCAGCACGGCGTTCAACATCACCTCGGGAAGCAAGGCGGCACCGATGGACAGCTCCATCGGTCGGCATTGCAATCGGTTGGGGCGGTGACGTACGCTCCGACTCTCCACGGACCTGGGCACCAAAACTCGCGTACTACTTATGGTTCTTCCGCTGCAAACAACGGGATCTTGGAAGTCGACATGGATACGGAAGAGCAGCAGTCGTCTAGGAACAGTGCACCGTCTACTGCGTCCGCGCCGTTGAACCCTTATGTTGTACTTCAACGTGATTCACCATCGTATAAGGGGCGCAACACCCCCGATAGCATACACAGTCCCCAGAACCGTCAAGCAGTCCGGACCGTTTCCAGTCGACCTCCGTCCGCATCTCGACCCATCCTTACGCTGTCTCATGGCCCCGTCATTACTAACGGCGAGCGAGGTGGAGGTTCTCAGGTACTGAATCCGCAGGTCGACTGGCATGACCTCATGCAGCAGTTCGGGTCTACTCCACGAACCGCTAAACCACGAAATGGCAGATGGTAGCCGCGCTGCTTTCAGCCACCCCTCTCCTTCTTTTAGGATCATGTCTTTAGCATTTACCTTCATTCTTGATATCCTTGAACCAAGCAGTACATCGTACTCGGGCTGCATCTCTGTGATCTGGATTGAATCAACTGCCTGTGTGAACAGCTCGAGCTTTGAGTGAACGCCGCTTTTAATGGTGAGTGCGTTTTTCGGTAATCGGAATTTAGCTGGCTCAGAACTCGAGCCTTTGCACACGGACATCAAATTTGGCTCCTTCCACCTACGTCCTCTCGACCTGCATCTGTCCATCTCTCAGCATCTCCGATCCGCTTTGCTTTGGCGTCCACCCTACAATACCCCTCTCTGGCCTCTTGCAACAACTACAGGCCGGTATAGACGTAGCGGCTGAACGAGCGCCCGACTCCTTTCAACTCCCTCAACCTTCGCTAGCATTTAACCAACTCAGCCGACACTTGTCAGCACACCTCGAAAGATATCAACATGGCGCGACAGCCAGCCAAGCGCCGTAAAATAGCGTCGCAGGAGCTTGACGTCGAAGGCGACGACGACTGGCAGAGCGACGAGCTCTCATCCCTCGGTGGCTCGGACGATGACCAAGGCTCACAATCAGGCTCAGAGTCAGGGCCAGATTCCGGCAATGACTCTGGCTCAGACGACGATGAGGACGACGTCATCGACATGCTCAAAGAGCCCAACGGCAAATCGAAAGGCAAAGGCAAACAAAAAGCCGCTTCATCCAGCACAGGCGTAGAGGTAGTCATCCCGCTCCCAGGACCCGGTGAAGAAGCGCCACCCAAACGTGGACGCGGGCGACCAAAGGCCGACCCTGTTGCCAAGGAGCCCAAGAAGCGTGGTCGACCGCGCAAGTATGCGCCCGGCGAAAAGCGCCCTCGCCGGTCACGACGCAAACTTAACGCGGATGGGTCACCCAAGAAGCGCGGCAGGCCGAAGAAGGTGATCGATCCGAACGCGGTCATGATGAAGGTGCCCAAGCGGAGGGGGAGACCGCCTAAAACGGAGGGAGAGAAAGGAGTCGACGGCAAGGAGGGCGTCAAGCGCAAGAAGAGGCGCGAGTTTGATCTTCTCGCAGGACTCGATTTGGACTTTGACGACGAGGACGCCGCAGGCATCGTTCCCGGAACAGGAGAGGACGACGACGAGGAGTGGCAGGATGCGACCGACTCACCGAGGAAGCAGGACGACATCTTGGCAAGGCTCAGAAGAAGGATCTTGTACAGGCAGCAAGATGCCGAGCTGGCGGACTTTGTCGAGAGCCTTGGACCCGACGGCGAGCCCAGGCCAAGGCCGCTTAAAACTGAAGAGAATGGCGCTGCTTTGAGCAACGGAGAAAGACTGGACGAAGGCCCGCGTCCACGGCTGCCACTGCGAGACTATGCGCCCGTCTCCGGCATTCCATCTTCAGAAAAGCGCAAGGAGCGACAGCCGTTCGAACCAGGCGCGCAAGAAAGAGACATGCAGAATAACGATGGAATGTCGGCGCTGGCGGAAGCAGCCGCTTCAGCCGCCGCCGAGACAGACGAGCAATCCAGATTGGCAAACAAGCCAAAAGGCCGACCGGTGGGGTCCAAGAATCGCCGTCCGGATTGGGAAAACAATCCGCTTCTGGCGGCAACACGAGCACACACGAGCGCAGGACGTTCCACGGCCAACGGCGGCGACCACGGCAGCTCGCTCTCGCTGTACGGTGCGCCGTCTGCAGCTGCGTCTTCCTCCATCGGCGCTCCCAGGGGGTCGAGCCTCGTCAGACCGACATCTTCGGACGCATACTTCCTGTTCAACACATCGAAACGCGCACGCGGCTTGGCGGGGATGGGCATCGGCATGTCGTCTTCACTTATCTCGTCCAAATTGCCGGCTCTCGACGCACGCAGCCTCGAGCGAGTGGTGGCGCGACACACGCACAGCGGCACTTCCATCTCGGACGTCGCGACACGCATGTATCGCCACCTGCTGCCCGTCTACCTGGCCCAACTCCTCGCAGGATATTCGATCATCTTCCATGGAGTAGGAAGCAAGGCGAAGCTGCTAAAGGAGCTCGTGGCAAAGCGGATCGAGGCGGAGGGCGATGCGGTGGGGGTAGTGGCTCAGGGGGCGATGAAGGGGTTCAAGGTGGAGGATATGCTAGCGGAGATTGAGCGCGCGGTGGGGCTGGGCTCGTTGACGCTGAGTGCGAATGCGGCGGCCAAGGTTGGGGATGCGAGCGGTCAAGCGGCGGGGACGGTGGTTTCGACCCTCACGGCAGCGAGGGCGGAGAGGATCGTGAGGCGGTTTTCGAGGGCCGAGGTTGCGGGACCCACGAAGCTGTTTCTGATCCTTGAAACGGTGGATGCGCCCGGTATGCAGTCCTTGCGGTTCAAGAGCGTTCTCGAAACACTGGCAAAGTCGAACAACATCCACATCATGGCTACGACCGAACACGTCAATTCTGGGTTCATCGCTTCGACGACTGGACAGCATGCTTCCATAGCCGCTGAGGCTACTCCAGAACGGAGCGATGCTGTGCTCGACTACGATCACGATGGCGATATCGACGGCGAGGGCGATTCGAAGAGCGGGATGAGCGGACGGCTGTGTTGGATCTGGCAAAATATGTCGACATTCGTCCCGAGCTTGGACGAGATGCTCATCATGCGATCCAATCCTGCTTTTGCGTCGTGGATGCCTGGTTTGCCGCCGTCGCTCGACCTTATTGGGTCCGCTGCTTCGCTCGGCTCTCGACACACGCAGCCTGTGGGCACTGCTTCAGCAGGGGCTGCGAATGGCGCAGACGGCTCCAACGTGGCATTCTACAATGGTCTTCAAGTATCCGATACGTTTCGTACGGTCTCGGAGACTTCGGCAATCTCGATCCTCAAGTCTGTCACCACGAAGGCGAGGGCGCTGTTCAACTTGTTGGCTAAGCAGTCGCTGGCAGGCAGCAGCAGTGATGCGGGAGGAGCGGGCGGAGTGGGAGGCGTACCGTATGCCGATTTGCTGAATAGAGCGAAGCGGTCGTTTCTGGTGTCCAACGAGGCGGACTTCAAATCGCTGCTAATCGAGTTCAAGGATCATCACCTGTGTCATATCAGCAAACAGGGGGTGATCTCGATCGGGTTGGCAGATGTAGAGGTATTGCAGGCTGTACTGGAGAAGTTGAAGTCGATCTGATTTGTGGTGATTGACAAAATAAAGACGCCTTCACATTTTGTTTCTGTTCCTTTCTGGTCGACTGTGAGATTTCTGGATGGGCGAGAGCTGTGTCGTTGGTGCTGCGAGAGATAGGGTATATTGATGGCTCAAACGACGTACAGATGGCTTTTGATGGTTTACATTGACGAGCAACTTCGTCTCATTGCGACTTTTTCTCCTCCACCTCGTCCTTGCTCGGGTGCTGGGCGAGAGCAACGTGCGAATCGTCCTCTAGAAATGCGGCCACAACGTAAGCTGCCAGTACCAGATTCGCTACTAACGCCGCCAGTCCGCCGGCGTACGTTGCATTGCCTGTTGAAAGGCCCGTAGGTAGTTGTCAGCAATTCGTCTTGCTCTTTCAATGCGATTCAGTGGGAAGCGGAAACCCACCTGAGAGATACCGGTCCTTGGCGAAGTAGTAGGCGGAGATGGGAGCAGCAAAGAGAGCGACGCTGAAAAAGGCGAGTTTGTAGTATACGCCGCGAGCTGGGTCTCTGCCTCTTGGTGCGATACGGGATGGTGTGGGGTCCAGATTCGACATGGCTACCGCAAGCTGGTTTGGTGTTGCCGAAGAGAGCGGCGTGATGGAAGAAGAGCGGCAGGTGTTGGTGGTGGTGAGAACACGGTCGTTTAAGTGTGGGGGAGACAAACTCGGATTTCGGGCAAAATGAAAAGTGGAGAGAAACAACTTCTTTGGACGCTTTTCTTTCCTTCCTCCTCTTCCCATCCTGTCCATCCCCAACTCCTACTCATCTGAGGATGCCGGAAAAGATCCTTCTCATAGGGCCAGTCAACGGCCGTCTGGCTGACCTCATTACCAAGGTATCCGCCATCCAAAGTAAACACGGCCTCTTCACCTCCCTCTTCATCCTCGGCGACCTCTTCCACGCTTCGCCCACCGAATCACTTCTCGCACAACAAACCGACTTGCTCTCCGACAAACTTCATCTTCCCATTCCTACCTACTTCTATCAAGGTTCCGCCCCGCCCTTCCCAGCGCTGTCCGTCACAATCGCAGCAGCAGCAGCACAGCCGCAGAAGGACGTGCCGCAGGGGCTGGTGAAGGTTGCTGAGAATTTGTTTTGGGCGAAGGGAAAGAGTGGAGTGTTTGTTACGCAAAATGGGTTTCGGGTGGCGTTTGTTGGTGGGGTGTGGGACTCTGGAAAGTTCGCACAGGATGTCGAGGGAGAAGCGGCGCAGTTCGACCCGGAGACGTGGTACGAGTCCGAAGCTCAGCGGGAGTTGGACGAGCAGACGGTGCATATCACTCCGGCGACCGTACACCGGCTTCTCGCGCATCCGAGTTTCCGCCTCCCTTTGACGTCGTCTCCAGCTTCGGGCTCACAGGGACTGAGCAACGGCTCGGCCAAACCAGGCACACTAGCAGCAGCGCGTGCCTCTGCATCGGCAACACAGGCTCGAGAAGCCGCTCAACAGGCCGCGTTGGACGAACTGACTTCCCGACCGCCGATCGATCTGCTGCTCACCAACTGCTGGCCGACCGGTATCACTCTCTTTTCCCCCTCAACACCCTCAGATCCACTAGGCGGACTTCCGGACCCCACAGCGAGAATGTGGGGCTCCCCCGCAATCGCTCGCCTGGCATCCCACGCCTGCCCGCGCTATCACTTCTCGCTCGCCCCCTCGCCCTCGTCACAAGACCTCCCCGTCGGCATTGGACCGGAAACGCTCGACATGGGCGCGTTCTGGGAACGCGCGCCATACGTCACCGATCTCTCGGCGCACCTTGCGAATCAGCAGCAGCTGTTGGGTACGCCAGCAGGAAGGAGGCAGGTGGAGAGGCTGAAGGCGGTGACGCGGTTTGTGTCGTTGGCGCGGTTTGCGAATGAGAACAAGCGGCGATGGTTTTTGGCCCTGAATTTGACGCCTGCTGATCAACTCGAGCAGGAGCAGGGGCAGGCAGTGGTGCCGGGAAACGCGACGCAGACGCCGTACTTCATGCCTGGGCCAGCAGGGGGGCAGAATGGGAAGAGACCTGCGGCCGTTGTGAGCAGCGGAAGTGGGGAAGTAGATTCAGGCCCGAACTACAGATTCCAAGAACCGCGCAACAAACGGCAAAGACCCGAAGGTGGAAGCGCCGACACCCCGCCGCCTGGATACCTCTGTCGTATATGCAACGTTGAAGGGCACTATATTCGGTCGTGTCCCTCCAAAATCTCATCGTCCAATACCTCCACCCCTTCCATCGCCACCAATACCGCCGAAGCATCCCAATCAGTCAAGAGCCAAATGCCACTGCCAGCAGGACTACCCGTCAAACCATCCTTCACCCACCAACGCCGACCAATGATCCCCGTCGGCCCCTCCAACTGCTGGTTCTGCCTCTCCAACCCATCCGTCACCAAATCACTCATCGTCAGCATCGGCGCCGAGTCGTACCTCGTCTTCCCCAAAGGTCCATTCATCGACCCTTCGATCTCACACGTGCCGTTTGACGCGGCGCACTTGCTCGTCGTCCCACTCGCACACACGTCCAACTTGCTCCCACCGCACCACCCCGTCCTCGACCGCGGCGATGGGGCGGAGGAGGCGGAAGCGGAGGAGAAGGCGCGAACGCGAGCGGAGATTGAGTCGACCAAGGCGAGTGTACGCTCCCTCTGGTCGGAGTCGGGCCACGTAATGCTCGAATGGACGCTGGTGCGTGTGCGGACCAGCAGCAGGATGACGCACTTGCAGACGCAGCTCGTAGCTCTCCTGGAAGAAATCGTTGAGGAGCGAGACGTGGGGCAGGCGCTGGACGACGCACTGAGCGCCATCCCAACGCACAGGGGCATCCTGCGCTCTGCGAGCGACATCGAAGGATTCTTCTCCCTCCAGCAAGCAGAAGAGGGAGAGGAGGCGGATGGATACTTCCATCTCGCTCTGCACGGAGACGAGCAGCGTAAAAGGGAGTGGCTCGTTCCGTTGACCACAACGGATCGCTTCCCCGTGCAGTTTGTGCGGTCGACGCTGGCAAAGCTGTTTGAGCTCCCGCATCTGGCGGATTGGAAAACATCAAAGGAGGAGGGAGAGGAGGCGGAAAAGCAGCGATCGGGTCAGTTGAGGAAGTTGCTCTCCTCGTAGTCCGCCACGTTACACTTGATCCTCCTCAACCGAAAACGATGAAAGCAGCTCGATGACGAGAATGTGATGTTGTGTCGGATGCTTGCAATGTTGAACGTTTGCAGAATTGAGGTGTGCTAGTATCGATCCCGTCTCGTTGAGCGTGACCCACTCACATCGTGACGCTTTCTCTTCTTACTCCTGCCATCTCCCCGATCTCTACTACTTCCGGTCTTCACCCGAACCCCACCGCTCTCCTCTCTTTCCCTCTTCCCCCCACCGCCGCTATCGTTCTCCGGCTCACCCTCAAACAAGATCCTACGCAGCCGCAACTCGGCCTCTTCCCTCGTCAACTGGATCCCGTCGACCATACCGCCGCCCTCCTCGTCGCTGTATGTACCAGCGTTTTCGTCTGCTGCGCCTGTGCGTGCGGCGCCTCCGGCATGTGCGGTGCCAGTGGTGGTGGTGGACGAGGAGGAGGGGGGAGTGCCGAGGAGTGTGAGAAACGCCTGTGCCATGTGGAAGGCGAGGGGCAGCGGTGGGGTGTCGAATGGTGCGATGGAGGCCCAGGCTGCGGCCCAGGCTTTGGGGCCTTTAGCTGCTGCTGCTGCGGTGGGGGTGTGGTCGAGGTGTTCTTCCTCCGCATCTGCTGGGAGTGTTGTGGTGAGATGTGAAGGGGTGCGTGATCTGCCTCTTGAGTCATAGTCGGATGAGTCTGAGCCAGGGTCGGACCACACGGAGCCAGAAGCACTCGATGCTGTAGATGCACTTTCCTCTGCTTCTTGCTCTTCTGAAATGTTTCCATCCAGTCGCCTTCTAACCCTCTTCAGATCGTCGTGTTCCTCACTCGGCCACTCCTCGTCCAGCACATCCCTCCCCCACACTCCCCGCCTCTTCGCGTTTACCCTCTCCGCAGCCCGCACCGCATCCTGCACATGCATCCCCCACACCCTCTGCCGCTTCGCCGTCTCCGCCCGCCCCCAATCCTGCGTCGCCTGGACCGCGGTCTCGAAGCACGCGCGTGCCTTGCCTCTCGTCGTCCGATCCAGCGCGCGCACCTCCACCCCCCTTCCCCCTCCGGCAGCATTGAACAGCGAGCTCACCCCCACAAAGACATACAGCATTCCCAACAACACATGGAGCAGCGGCTGCGCCTTGTACGGATACACGTTGACGCGCTGCTCGAGCAGCTCGATTGCGTCATTCAGGCGGTGGGCTGCGATGTACTCGCCGACGAGCCCCGCGGTTGTGTGGGATGCCTTGAACGGTGCACTCCCGTTCAGGTCGAGCTGCTGCAGGTAGCTCAGCCTCTCGCTCCCACTGCCGGAGGCGAGCAGGGTTAGTGCGAGCCGCCAGCAGGCGTCCGAGGACCACTCGTGCGCGCCGAGTATCACTTTGAGAAACTTGGCCGCCAGGTTGAACTGCCCGCTCTGCAGACACACGTGCAGACAGTCCCAGCATTTGCGCAGATGCTTCCGGCGGTGCGAGGCGAGGTTGTTCCGCTCAAACGGTGTGTGGCTTCGCGAGGTCAGCAGGCTGAGCGAGGGCGAGGCGTGCGAGCGTGAGGGGTACACCGAGCGGTGCGACGAGAGGAAGGGTAGCGAGTTGTTCTTGAGCGCGCGAATTTGGTTGTTCTGCCGGAACCCCGAGCCGAGAAAGGGGGGAGGGTGGAATATGTACCCCCTCTCCATCGTCGATGTCTCCCACTAGTACGAGGGTTGATGGAACGGTAAGTGACGTTCGAGAGAAGAGAGAAGATACGATGGTGGTGGTACGAAGGACACGAACACCGAATTTCGCAGTGGACCCTGAAATCTCAACCGCCTCTGCTTCCCGACTTCCGTATATGTGGACACGAAGACATGCTCATTCAACGACACATCCCTTGCCTCCCTCGATCACCATCTCAACGCACCAAGCCATGCAGAACAAGAACAGGTAGTATTACACTCGAAACACAAACCGAAACCCAACACAGGCCGACGCTAGAACGCTCACGCCTCACTAGCAACCGACACCCTCCTGCTGCCTCTTGTACTCCTCTTCGTCGCACCTCCCGCGGCAGCACCGCTCGTCTTCCCCTTACCCCTCGCCCTCGTCAGCTTAGCCACCTTCGCCTGTGCAGCCCCCTCGAACGCCTCATCCTGCTCCCCCTTCGCCGCAGCCTGGGCCAAGATCTCCTCAAACTCGCGCAGATCCCCTGCACCCTCCCCACCACCGGCAGCCGCACCCGCTCCCCCTCCGCCTCGACCACCACCCGCTCCTGACGCGTTCGTCTTGTTGGCGCGCGCCTTGGCCAGAATCTCCTGGAAGCGCTTGTACACCTCGGCATGGTACAGCTTGTCTTGGTAGAACGGCAAGCCTTCGATGAGCTTCTTGACCGACCGCTCGCTCTTGTACGGCAGCAGCGAGAGACAGAACGCAATATCGCGCCACTGCCTCTCGGAGTTGGTCAGCCTGAATCGCTGGCAGAGCTTCTCCACCACGTTCTCCGCCTGCTTCTCCTTGTCGATGAAAGTAAAGATAAACTTCATGGTTCGGGCGAACGTCTCTTCGTCGACTGCATGCTTGCCAATCGACAGATGCGAGATAATGTCCGGCAAATTGTTGTATACCGCATTCTCCTTGGTCGCCAGTTCCGAGAAGAAGAGTTTGGCCAGATCCGAAACGCGCGGCTCCTCGTCTTCCAGACACTTGGCCATCTCTCCGAGCTGACCTTTGACCTTGATCATACCGTTCAAGATAAGATGGGTGAGTACCATGAGCGTGTGCTTCTTGACCGACAGATCCGGATCGGCCAAGCCGGCGTAGAGACGGTCCGAGTTCTCGTCGACGAGAGAGCCAAAGCAGACGGCAATATCACCGAGCGCGATGACCACATTACTGCGGATCACGGCATCCTTGGACGTGGTCAGGATATGCAGCAGCAAAGCCAGATTGGCCTCACAAAACGTCGACGAGACGCACATGAACTTGCAGAGCGTCAGCACGGCAGCGCGTCGCACGAGCTCGTTGGGATACGACTTGGGGCTGCTGCAGATGTGCGTAATGATGGGACCAAACATGGCCAGCACACTTCGACTGCCGTACAGCAACTCCTTTTCGCGAACACTGGCAATCACTTCACCGATCTCGTCCTCGGCATTGCCGGCGACCTGATCTAGCTCTTCTACCGCAGCAGCGGCAGCGGCAGCAGCTGCACGACTCGCCTTGCCCTCGGACACCGCCTTGGCCACGGCCTTTTCTTTGTCCGCCTCTGCCTTGCGTCGCTTGTACTCTCGCTCGACCAGCTCGAGGTAGACAATATGCTTGAGCGCAACATGACCGACGATGAAGAGCAACTGCGCCAGTTGGAAAGCGTCACCCATGACAGGGGCATCCGAGCTCGAAGCGGCGTCTTTGGTGGCATCGGGCATCGACACATCGCTTGCTGCATCGTCGGCATCTTGGCGCGCGGGTGCTTTGCCTCCGAAGACACGCGAGGTCATGCTGCGGATAATGTCGGTGCAGAGCGCATCGGGCTGCTCTCCGAGCAAGTAGATGGTGTTGATGGCGTTCTCAGCCAAACTGAACCACTCGGCGCGGCTGTTGCCCTTGAGCACATCGCCCGACATCTGTACGGCCGCACGAAGACGGCCAAAGAGCGGATGCGTCATGGGATAGCGCACGCTCTCGTCGCTGAGCGCACCTTTGACCTTTTTGACGCTACCACCGAGCCGTTGAAGCGCAACGCAGGTGTACTTGGCGAGCACCACATCGCGTGCACCCAGCGGGCCAAGACCGACGCGGAGAAGAGTGTCGATCTGCTCCGAGATGATCTCGCGCCTGGCAGTGGCGAGCATGCCCAGAACAATAATGGCGCCTCGACGCTGCGCCGCCGGGATGGCACGAGGAGCCGAGTAGACGGCCCAGAGCTTGTTGACAACCTCCGGGTGGACGAGGTTCTCGACCTGCATGGTCTTGAGCATCTCCTCGAGCGAGGTGAGCTCGGCGAGCGTGGCTCCAAAAGTGCGTTCGATCATGTTTTTGGCGATGCGAGCTACGTTGTCTTTACCGTTGAGATCGGCGCGGGCGTCAAAGTAGAGCGCACGATAGACCTCGATGAGACGTGAACGGACGCCTTTCAGCTGACTGCCGTCCTCCATGACGAGAGCATTGTCCTTAGTCCAGATGAGATGGACCATCTTGCGCACGCCGGCAGCAGCACCCGAGAGCTTGTACTCGTAGGCGACGCGGAAGAACTCCATGCTCTCGAGCACTTCGGCCTTGTTGGTAGAAGCGAGCAAGAGGGTCAAGTTGGGCATGGCGGTCTCGATCTGAGTGATGAAGGCGATGGCGTCGGTGTAGTAGCGCTTGGTGAGACGGAGACGCATGATCTTTTCGGCATCGACGGGTTCCATCTCGGCCTGAGCAGCAGCGAGAGCCTCGAGGTCGACACCAGAACGGCGACCTTTCTTGGCCTGGCTCGACTTGGCTCTAGGCTTCTTGGCGGACTTGCGCCCGCGACTGGGCGCCGCATCTTCGTCGTCCTCGTCATCGTCCTGCATGACAGTGTCGTCTGCGTCTTGATCTTCTTCGTCTTCATCATCGTCATCCTCGTCCATCGCGTCGTCCGAGATTTCGGAGTTGCTCTCATCTTTTTCAACCGAGTGCTCGCCGGGGAGGTTGAGGGAGCCCTCGGTCTCCTCAAGCTCCTTGGACACGAGGTCATATCGAGCCTGCCATTCCTGAAGAGATAACTCGCCGCCGTGGAGCATACCAAAGGGGTGGGTGAGGATGAGCTTGGTGAGGAGGGCGATGGCATTCTTGCGCACACCACTGCTCTTATCCTCAAGATGGCGAATGACCATTTCGGTGATCTCTGTACGCTGCTTGGGGAATTTAGTTGGCAGATCCAACAGACGAGCACAGACGGTGATGAGTTTGGAACGAACGTAGGAGTTGAGGTCGAGGAAGCGTTCGATGAGGAGGTCGAAGAACGTCTCGATCTGCTTCTTGCGCGCTTCTGCACTGCCACGGTTCTCGTCGGAAGCAGGATCAGCTTGGGCGCCGGCATCGGCGCTATCCGAGTTGAGAGAGTCATCGGTGAGGGCAAGCTCCCTGATGAGCAGACCGAGTGTTTCAATGAGCGCGTTCCTCATGGGATAGGATTCCGAATCGAGATGCTTCTGCAGCAGACTGATTTGCTTGAGGACGCTGCGTGGACTGAGTTCGGCCATGCGAACGAGGAAACGACCAAAGGAACGTGGACTCTTTGTGTCCATGGCGCCAAAGTTCTTGGCAGCGACTTCGCGGAGGACATCTTCGCCGAGACGCTCATAGTCAAACTCGAGACGCATCACCGCCAGAAGCTCTGCCATGGGCTCTGCGAGGTGCTCGTAGTACTGGAGACTCTGCATGATGCTGGTTTGTGCGCTGAAAGCTTGGCCGTGTGCCTTGACGGCTTGGCAGATCACCTTGAAAATGCCGAGCTTGATGGGTTGGACCTTGAGATACGACTCGTTTTCTTGCAGGAGGAGAGCTGGACGCAAGAGACAGCCAGAGATAAAAGAGTCGCGGGCGGCGGAGACGGTCCACATGCGTTCGCTTCGTACACGAGCCGCCTTGGACATGAGGGTAAGCACAGCTGGGATCGAGTTGGACCAAGCCCATGCGTCTGCTTTTGCGGAGCCGGACTTGGCAGCAGCAGCGGCAGCGGCAGCGGCGGCAGATTTGGCACCGGCGCCACGACGTCCACCACCCCTAGCAGCTACGATGGCAGCCGCCGAACCTGCACCGTCGGAACGAGCGCCGCTGTACTTTTCTGCGACCGAGACGAGCCATTGCAGGAGGAAGGCGTATCGCTCGAGCGTCTCTGCGTGGGAAGCATAGGCGTTGGGGTCGTCGCCATCGAGCTCTCGTTGCGCCTCGTCGAGGGCGTTGGACATGCCAGATGCAATGACATCGAGAAGCTTGTTGCAAGCATTTGGACAGAGGTTGGCGAAGTGTTTCAGGTAAGAACGGATGAGGTCGTAGGTTTCGGCACTTGAGATGTTGTCTGGGCTGGAGGTGATGGCATCGATGGCTGAGTCGAGGGTAGAGATCTGTTCGGATGCGTTCAGATCGTCGACGGCGACCTCTTGTGGGATAATGTAGGGTTCATCTTGGAGCAGGAGCAATTCGTCGGCGAGGTTATATCGACCGGTGCCGCCGTCGCCATCAGCGGAGGTCATGGTGATTTGGTGGTGATTGCACCTATGCTCGGAGGGGAGCAAGGGCGCGTGGTGAAGTTCAGATGGATGATGGTAGTCGACATGAATGGATGGACTGAGCTCAGCACTCTCACTATGTTTGCTGAGCCTTTCCGCATTGCGCATTTCAATTTTGACGAGTGTTGGTCTTTTTTTTAGCTTGAGGGAGGCGCGCGTTGCTCTGAGGCGTGTTTTTTTTGGGCGCAACTTGAAAATTGTTAGAGTAGGAAACTGCCGCGCTGTTGGCACGTGATTTGCTGAATCGGTTGACCTCACAATCGCGCATTCTCAGACAAAATCGGCGATATACACGCACGGCAGAAGAAAGCGCGCTCGAGCTGGCATTGCAGTCGCTCTGTATCGGAGTGCTGGCGCTGGCAGATTGCAACTGAGAAGACTCAATCCTTAACTGGCTCAGCTTGAGTCTGAGTCTCGGATCGCGACGACTCCACGTTTGGTGTTCGACGAGCGACTGTCGCTCCTTGCTTTCTCACTTTCATCATCTGCTGGTCAGAGGCTTCGTCTCATCTATTGCTGCTCCGTCCGACATCGGCGTCGTTCCACTACCCCACTCGATCACGTTGAATCCACATCGATAAGGAGCCACTCAACTTCATTTCAACCCAGCCCGCCCGCCTTCCGCACAATCCTGCCTTGTTCCCACGCCTGCCCTCTCGACCACCACAACAAATCACTCAAAATGGTAAGTCTCTCGCACGTCAGCACTGCATCTGCGTTCATTTCGACCCACTCGATCCACCCCTTTCTCCAACTCGCTGTCACGAGTCTACTCTCGTGCAAACGCATCTCCTCGCCCAACCACCATCGAGCTAGGCTCCCAATGTCACCATGACCAAAGCACGTCGTCGCAATCTCCGCGCCACCACCGCGCCTCCTTTGCCCGGAACGCCGCTGAGGCGCCACCAGAAGCAGCCTCTCCTTCCCAAGGAGAAAGCTGAAACCAACTCCACCGCCGCTGTTCTAGACTGCGTCGAACTGGATGCAGATGCCCGCGCGCACCTCGATCTGAATACGTTCATTGACATGACTTCCCACTCTACCGACTTTGCTTTACCCAACCTCACCGCCGCACGCAAATCCAAACCCTCCTCGTGCTGTTCCACCGCCGACTCGAACGAAACCGATGCGCTGGTCTCGCACATCTCGCAGGAACAGCAGTCGAGCGCTCCGCTCCCCGCAAAAAACGTCGTCAACTTCCTGCGCAACAAGTCCGGCATCAAGACGCGCGTTGGCGCCCTCAACGGCAAGCGCGTCGACTACTTCAAAGGCTCCGCTGCGGTCAAAGCGCTGCTCTCGCCCGCGTACGCCAAGCTCAAAGACGTGCCTAAAGTGACCTCCAAGCAGGAGGCGGAGGAGTGCCTGCACAACATTATCCCCTTTGCATTCTTCCTGCGGGTGGACCGCGGCGCTAGTACGGGCGGCAAGGACTCGCCCAAGGTGGTCGAGATCAATCCGCAGCAGATGTTCAAGAGCGACTTGTACTACGTGTGGCTGTATGAGGGGTCGCAGTTGGGGCTGAAGCTGGCAGGGTTGGGTATGGTCGCGGTGATGTTGGCGGGGGTGATGTTCCCGTTGTGGCCGCCGACGATGCGCTTGGGCGTGTGGTATCTCAGCATCGGCGCGCTCGGCTTGATCGGTCTGTTCTTCGCCATTGCTATCGTCAGGCTGATCTTCTGGCTGATCACCGTCGTGGTCGCCAAGCCGGGTATCTGGATCTTCCCCAACTTGTTTGAAGATGTTGGGTTTGTCGATTCGTTTATTCCGCTGTGGGCGTGGGACGTGCCTCCGCCGGCTAAGAAGAAGAGCAAGCCCGCAGTAGGTGCGGCTGAAAAGAAGAAGGCGACAAGTGGAGGGGCGGGCGCCAAACAGCAAGCTTTGGCCGCGGTTGGAGGTGCACCGCCAACGACTGTTCAGACGCCCAAAGCGGCCCCACGAGCCGCCGAGTCCAAACCGGCTGCCAACGGCGTCCAGGCTACGGGCAGCGGTGGTCCCGGCGCTTCGGATAGTTTGGATGATATCAATTGATGTCCCCACGCTCCGCTTTCAGGTCCTTACGTATCGCCAACCAAAACAACTGTGTCTTCCAATCCACCACCGTCGTCATTACCACCATCTTAATCAATGCGCTTTGTCAACAATCAACATCATCCTTTCTCGTCTACGTTGTCACATACTTTGCTATTGTGGTATGGTGAGCATTGTGTAAGATGAGCACATGGTCAACAAACCGAACTGCGAAGAAGGCCACGAACGCCTTCAAGTATTTCGTGCAACCTTTTCGGAACGCTTTTTTAATCTCTCGACGTCAAAGTCATGCTCTTCTTCCTCTGCAACTTGACTCCCTCCTCACCTGAGACCACACGCTCCATCACAGTCTCAAAGCAAACAATCCGAGTCTGCAACCGTGGATCACGCTCTTCAATTGCGTGTGCGAACGCGATCTCAGCGCCAGATCGCCGAAAAGTAAGAGCTCGTTCGCTGCTGCTGTTCGTGCTGCTTCGACACCACCCCCCTCAATGCCGAACCCGCCGCACTGTGCTGCTGCAGGTTCGTACTATCCGCCAAACTGCCCCTCCCCTGCGAAAACAGCTGACTCATAGACCCCTCCCCCTTCGCCGAAAACCCCACCGCCTCACGATCATACACGCTCGCCGGCCTCATCACCCCGCCACTCCCGGTCGCCTGGCTCAACAACGCACCCATCCCGCCCGCCGCACTCCTCAACCCGCCCACCGCCCCCTGCGCAGCGCTCGGCATCAGCAGCGGCGCACTCGGCCGCTTCGGGCGCGACAACTCGGGCTGGTACCGACTGGCCAGAATGTGGAAATCGGATTCCCGGTCGTAGTACTCTTCGTCGTAGTGCAGGCGTGCTGCCCTGAGCTGATCGAGGACGGATTCGTACAGTTCGATTTCGCCATCCAGTAAGGATCGGCCGAGAGCGTGGTAGTCTTGCACTCGCTCATCGTGCAGTCGGTCCATCTCGGAAAGGGTGACGTTGATGACGGTTTCACAGCGCGCGGCAACCTTTTCGGCTTCTTCCGGTGCGAGTTTTGTCGCCCTAGCAGCACCGGTGGCGGCTGCGTTGTCGTCGTCGCTGTCGAACGGTGCGTCCTCGGTTGCTTGGCGATAGCGTGACAGAGTGGTGCGGTGCGTCTCAAGTAACGCCTGCGCCATAGTGTGCGGTCGTGAGACCTCTTTGAACCGCTCGTGCTGTCGGAGCAGTGTCTCTCGCGCGTGCGATTCGTAGATGTCTGCAACATTCTGCAGACACTCCGCCGTGTTCTGCAGTGCACTCGTCAGGTTGAGACAGTCCTGACAATCTTCTCTCCAGCACCAAGCGCCATGCTCGTTGGTCGCGCCCGTCTCGCTGCGCCGACCGACGTTGCCCATCGGAGGACCCAAGATCCGATGTGCATCCACATCCGTGAACGCCGACGTCGCCGCGTTAACATCGCTGCCATCCGACGGCCCAGCCCCTGCCCCCGTCAACGTCCGCAGCAGCGTATACGAGAGCTCACGATAGCTCGACGAAGTAGCCACATTGCCTTCGCGGTGCCCCCTGTACGCAGCCAGCACACCGTGTTTGCCCGCATTGTGCCCGCCAATCCCATTGATGGTCTTTTCCAACGCCTTGAGAAACGCCTCCATCCGATCCGCCTCGGTCGCAGCTTCCGTCGCATCAAAGTTGAACTCCGGATGCCACGTGTGTGCGAACACTCCGCCCTTTGCTGGCTTGTCCTGCGAGACGCAACCATTGCGCAAGAGCAGCGCAGCATACGTGCGCCACTCGACCTCGTCCTCGCAGCTCAAAAAGAAGCGGATCGGCTCCGAATAGCGGAGCACGGGATGCCGCACCAGTCTGGACATCCACATTTCGAGGTCGGCGCGGCGTGTCTCGATGAAGTCGGAGGCGAAACGGCCAGAGTACTGCTTTTCGGGAAGGGGTGGAATCAGCAGCGCAGAATAATGCTTGGAGAGCACTTGGTGCAGCCACTCGAATTGGGTGAATCGGCGAAGAACTGTGACTTGAGCTCCCGGGGGATAAGGGCCGCCGAGAGGATTGTAAGGGATGCAGCTGTGGCTGCCCGAAACTGCATCTGGATCGTCTTCGATCGGATAGGTGCTGGTGACGTGGTAGACCGTGTATTCTTGCATGCCGTTGAGCTTGGCCCGCTTCTCAGGGTGGTGAACCTGGACCAGAAAGGGCGCCGACTTGCTCTTCCATTTAGGACCGGCGGGACCGGCGATCACAAAGTGGTGATTCGGGTCTGCAGCGCTGAGCGCCACTTCAGATGCCTCCGTCTGTCCCTCGACCTGCTCGTAAACTTGTGGATACTCAACCTCTTGACCGGAAGTTGCCGACGCACCATTCTGCCTCGCTGCTGCGCCTTCCTCCTCTTCTGCGACCTCGGTCAGAGCCGGGATGACGGGTTTGCCTCCTCCTGACACCTTGCGGGCGATGTTCCGTGATTGCTCGTCGCCTCCAATGTCTGTGTCGGAGAGTACGTAGTCCTCAGCACCACTGGTGACAAAGCTAGCAAAGCGATTAAATGTCTTTTTGCCAAAGATGCTGCCTTTCCAGTCAGAGCCAGCGCTCATCATCGTGAATTCGGTATCTGCAACAGGCACTACTTCATCCGCGACGTGCTCGACTGGCACTGCTGCTGGTTCTTCGACGGGGCTAGCATCTTCGATCGATAAAGACCGAGACGCAGCGACAGCAACGGCAGACCAGTCGATGGGATTTGTGTCCGTCGATACAGCTGGCATGCCGTCGATTGCAATTGCAGGATTCGCAAAGACCTGTCCCTCGTCCCTCGTTTGATTCTTTGCATGCTCGGCCGTGTCTGCGAGAGCCTCGGCATCGGCCCTTTCAACTTGCTCCCATTGTGCAGCAGCCTCGTTACTAATATTCAGAAAGGTGCTGACCGAGAAGGGTGCTTGAAGCTCGACTGTCGTGGCATGGTCTGGCTTCGAGACGGAGAGATCCTGATCCGAGGCATTCAATACGCTTTGAGTCGGCGAACCGCCATTGACGTATGATGCAGCAGAGTCATGTTGGGATTCTGCAGCCGCAAATTGCGCCTGTAACCGTTTCGGTGATCCTGCCATGCCTACATCCGACTTGACCTTGGATGCTCTCTGTTCGGGCGAGACCGTGGCTGCAGGAGGAAAATTAAGCCCGCTAGCATCTGACTCCCGTGCGTCCAGATCAGGCGCCGTCGTCGCTTCACCTTTTCCATTCCCTGGAGGCGAGCGGGTAAAGTCCTGAATCAAGCAGTACCACCCTTGTGGGATGAGACCTCTCGTTGGCACTCCGTGATCGTCCCAGACGACGCCAAGACTCCACCCACCGGCCAGCTCCTCGTTGAGAATTTCAAAGGGCTGACCGGCGCGAATAATGAGCTCGTTGAAAGCGGATTCACCCTCAAAGTCGTAGAGGGCACGAGCGGGTTTGCCGATACCAGGGTGTGGCATGCGGGCGCTAATGCGGCGAGGTGCTCGCGGAGTCGACGTCGTGGCAGTGGTCATGGAAAGTAAAGTTGATTGGGTGACTTCAAGCGAGCCTGGTTGCTGTTCGGACGACTCTGCTTTACCGTCACTGTCACCGTTCTGCTCGACTTCGATAGCGATGGTCGGCGAATGTGCTTGATCTGCATCCATATTAGCATCCTCTTCCAGCACGCCGCTGCTACCTTCTTCATTGACGGTGGTGGCAGTGTTCAGCAACCCATTCCGCGCGGCAGCCGCCCTCTTGGTCGGGCTGGCATTCGCTGGACCCCATTTGAGGTCAAAGCAGCTGCCATCGTTGGCGCGGAGATGATGACTGGTTCTGGAGAAGCTGGCGTCGTCGTCTTCGGCAATCAGCATGGACGGCTCTCTGGACCTCTCCACCTGCTGCTCTGCCTCGGACGCGGATGCGCTGGCGATAGAACGGCTCGAAGGTGAAGGAGAGATGCCAGAGGTATGGCGACCCGGATCGGAGGAGGACGACTGAGGACTTGCAGTGAAGATGGAGCTCAAGCGACCCTTGTTGGCGCCGCTGACCAGGCGGATGGAGCGGCGACCTGCTGTACTGGAAGTTGCGTCTGGCGAGCTCATGATGGCATCTCGAGGGTACGACACATCATAATTGGAGTGGCTTGGCCGGAGGGTGGCGGAGCTGTCGTCACGGTCGTGTTGAGCTGCTGCGATGGTCCGGATTCGGGAGGAAGTAAGCCCAACTTTGGCTGATGTGGATGCGGAGATGGTAGCATCAGAATCGACAGAGGTGAGTTCCTCGGTCCAGGGTCGGGCAGTTGCCGAGGAGGCTGAAGAAGAGGCTCTAAGGGTGCCAGCGAAGTTGAGGTGGCTCGGTGGGATGACTACAGCGTCCATCTTGAGAGCATCGCCGAGAAAGTCTTGAGTGGCGGTGCGATAGATGGATTCGTCCTGGCTCTGATCGGTGGCATCTCTTAGATGATTTTGAGGCTTTCGAGATGTTTGCAGCACGACCGAGGAGCGTGCATCGGCCAGGTTGAAGGCACCCGCCAAGCCATTGAAGCGATCGCCGGTGATCTGAGCCTGAAGCATTCGAACCTGGTTGCTGATCCTGGGCTTCTGTTTCGTTCCTGTATGCTGGAAGCCTACTCCAGTGTTTTGCCTTGATAGAGCTCCAGGTATAGATGTGTTTGGCAAGGCAGCTTCGAACATGCTGCGCAGGTTGCCGACGCGAGAGGGCCCATTTCCATTGATAGCGATGGGCTCGTTGCGAATGAGGTGTGTGGTAATGTCACCTGCATCTGTATCGTGTGAGGATGCATCAAAGACCCTAGAGACGGAAGGCGCAGTGTAGGTCCTCCCGCGAACGGTTGACCTGGCGCTGGGTGAAAATGGCGCAGTGTCGTATTCGTCGCCACTGGACGAGTCAAAGGCGTCAACAAAGTGGTCTACGGTAGAGCTGTCATAGCCATGACCAAGACGTGCACGGCTGATGGTGGCGGTGGAGGGAGAATGCGTGGTGAAGGAGCCGCCGGTGGTGTGTGTCTGGATATAATGACGGAGAGCGATCGAGTTGCAGGTGCCGGTGAAGGCAGACGAGAGATGCGATGGTTTGGGAGGCGGCCGAGGACGGGAAAGGGTGCCAGATCGACTGCTGGAGGCGATGGACCGGATCGAGCCTGTAGGCGACGAATTGTTTGCCGGCATGCTGATGCGGCGCAAAAGATGCAGAGAGGAAGAGACGGTGGCAAGGACTGTGAGCGTGAGGCCGAACTCGAATGAGCGAGACAAGAGGATGCTTTGAGGCCTCGTTTCCAAACAAGTTTAAGCCGCTTCTCTGCAACGTCCCTTATGCTCGCATGTCGGTCACCTTCCGACAGTGAGCAAAGCAGCAGAAGGTATGAGAATTGCGACTCGGCCAAGGTGAACAGCAAAGGGAGAGAGAGAGAGAGAGAAGCAAACCTTTGCCTGTCACTCATCCCATCTCGACACTGGTCGGTGTTGCCGAAGACCGGTGGGATTCAGGGTCCACAACGAGCGTCTCTTTGCGAGTGTGTTGCTCTTGCTGCTGCAGCTGCAGGTGCTCATTTTTGAATTCCCTTTTCTCGCGAGATACAAATTAGAAGCCCCTGTCTTTTTGAACGCCTGTATTTGTTTGCTGCGGGCAAGCGAGACCAACACTTCTGCTGCCGTAAAAAGTGTTTCTCGTCGATGTTGCCGCCATCTCAGTCACCTCTTCACACCGATCAACAAGAGCGATGGAGCATGCAGAGCGTGAACGATCGATTAAAGAGAATAAGCAAGAGAGTTAAAGGTCTACAAAGTGCTCGGATGGTGTGCATATGGAACTTGGACATGGAATCGATTAGGCAGTCTATGATTGCTTCGTATTCAAGAAACATGTTTGGGGAAAGAGATGACGGCAAAGCAGTGGCTGTCTCACCACCGTCGACCAGCATGACGCCCTTCAACACCGCCGTGCAGACTAGCAGTCGACGAGCTCGACGCATATCCTTTGTCCTCACCCACCAAGTGAGGATCGATCGTCGGCTCCGCCGAGGCCTCTCGGGAAGTCTCGACGTGCTTCGAGCCGCCATTCGCATACGCATGACTCTGGCTGTGACTTCGCGGCGAGGCGGCCCCCGTCGCCTCAGTCAAGGGTGAGCCCGTATCGAACGGCTCGATCACGCTCGACATTGACGTAAACGCCTGCTTGCCGCTCCCGCCCTCGGCAGCAGCATACGAAGAGGAGCTCTGCGAGACATGCGATACATGCATCGAGTTTATCCCGGCACCCAGATAGTGGGAGGGAGACGAGGATGAATTCGTGGAAGGGACCGTTGCGCCGTTGGATACGTGGGTTGATGCGTGGGCGTGTTGGGGTGGCATGGGTTCTCGCTGGCTGCTGCTGCCGCCGCCGTGGCTGCCTCCGTTTACGGCCGAGGCGCTGGCGAAGGTGGGAGTGGTCATGAACCCAAGCGGTCCAGACTCATGACCGCCATGCGATTGGTCAAACAGTCCCAAACCCAGCCCGTTGCTCGCAGCTGCCTCGCTGTGCCCTTCGTCCTTCGCAACAGGGCTATGCCCCTGCCCATGTCCGTCCTGAGCCAGGCTACCACCGCCACCGTTCGAACTGTGGATAACCGACAGACGCCTTCGCGTCACATGGGCAGGGCTGCGCTCCATATTGCCAAACCCGGCGTCGCCGTTGGCTCCTCCAAACATCGGAGAAGCATGCTGATACTGTTGTTGTTGCTGCTGCTGCTGCTGCTGTTGTTGTTGTTGTTGTTGTTGTTGTTGTGGCTGCTGCTGTTGGTACTGCTGCTGAAGCTGTAACTGCTGCTGGTATCCCTGATGGGCATGCCAGCGAGAAGCAGGCTCCATCGACAGCTGCCTGTTCGACAACACACTCAGAGGCGTACCACCCGAGTTCGAGCCCGCACCGCCCTCACGCCTCACCAGCTCCGCCTTCTGGCTCCACGCCGGCGAGGCAAACGTGTGCGTGCTCGGCCCCGACGGACTCTGCTCGCTCCACTCGGACTCGGACGCGCCCATCTGCACGGAGCCATGTCCGAAACCATACCCGCCGTGCCAGCTCTGGGCATAGTGGTGCTCAGAATTCGGACCGACGGGCTTGCTCTCGTACTCGTACTCTACGCCGCCCAACGTCGTCGACACGGGCACGGGCAGATGAGGCCGGCCCATCGCCATGCTGAACTGGTCCGCTTCAATCGCGTTAGGAGCGAATCCAGGCGCAGGCGAGAAGAAGGCAGGTGGCGGAGAGATGGAGGGTGCCATGCGGCTGTGGTAGTCGGCCAGCGCATCGAAGCTCTCGGATCGAGCATACCCGGCTTCGGCTACACTCATGCCGCCGCTGCCGCCTTCTCCGCCATAGATGTGCGATCCGTTGGTGGGATACGTGGGGTACGAGTAGCGGGTGCCATTGCAGGCGCTGTACAGCTGAGCCGCCGCGATGTGATGGTCTTGATTGTGACGCGACGACGTGGGCGTGGGCGGATACTCGGCCAGCCCAACGCGCAGAGTGGGATCCTCGAGCATCTCGTTGTTGTTGTTGGTGCTGTATCCCATGCTGGAATGCTCGTGCTCGCGCTTGCGGTTGGCGTTGATCATCTTTTCCTCTTCGCTTGCCTGCTGCCGGTTCGGGGCATTGGCCGCAGCACCGGCAGGCGCCGCCGTCATCGATGACAACGACGAGGAAGATGCAGAGGCAGTGGCGCGCATCTTGTTCTGCAGACGTCCGCGACTCGAGTGCGTCATTGTGTGACGATGCATCACGTCCTGACGTCGGAAGCTCTTGCCACAGATCGGGCACTCGTACTTGATCATATCGTCGTGCGTGGCTCGATGGCGCAGCATGTGCTCGTGTCGCTTGAACACCTTACCACAGTAGCACATGTAAGGTGGCTCTGGCTTGGGTCCATAACGACGACGCTTTTTACGCTGCACACCACCAGCCCCGCCGCCGCCGTTGACCTGATTCTGTGCGAGGGAGCCGGGAGCAAAGAGGTTGCTTCCCATCATGGACTGGTCGGGCATACCCATGTTGCGCACAAGCGTGCCGGTGGACGACCGCGTGAGGTAGCCGTTTCGCCCTCCACCTCGGGCAGTAACAGCGACAGCAGCAGCACTAGCCATGTCTGCCGGCTCTTGCTGATGGTGATAAGCGAACGAAGAATGATCCGAGATGAACGACGAGTTGGATGGCGCGCCCGAAGTCCAGCTGGGGCCCATCGCTGCTCTGTCTTGAGTAGACAGCGAGTGAACGTTGGAAGGCAACGACGTCGCACAAGAGGAAACAGCAGACGAAGACAGCGGAAGCCGCACTGGATCAAATGAAAAGTTGTTGTTGATGCCGCCTGGGTGAGAGTCTGTTGGGCGCGTTGCAGAGCGCGCGGTCAACATCGACATTGGAAGTTCAATTGTGACTGGTTAGAAGGGGGCTGCAACGATGACGCTACTGGCGAGCCTAGATGACGACTGTGCGCCACGAGTTAGAGTTGCAGAGCACCACCAACAAAGAGAAGTGTCCGTCGATGGTCGGATCGGCAGGTCTGCTCCGTCGCCAAAGGTCGAAAAAATAGATTTTCTGACAAGCCAAGCCGCTGGAACGAGGGGCAATGGTGCTGCCGATCCACTTGTCCGACAGCGCGCGCTTGCTGTGCGATGTCTAACTTTAAATGCCTCGCTAAGCTTGTGACCAGACTGCAGGGTAAGCGAGCCGTGCGTTTGCTCCAGATGCACACCCAACTAACACGAGGTCGGTTGACGAAAGCTATCAAGAGAGAGGGAGCCGAGCAATACAATGTTGTGATGAGGGAACAAGAGAAGCGGCAGTTGTATCGTGGCAAGGGGAGGTATGAGAGCGATAGAAAACAAGAAAAGCGAGGAAGGAGAGAGAAGACGAGGGTCGTGTCAACGAGGGCAGCCTGGCCACTTGGTCTTGTATAAGTATCTTTCCAACCCCTTACGCCGGCAGGCGGTATCGGCAGCACATTACAGCGTTTAACGTGTGCCGAAATAAGACCAAAAAAGCACTCGAACAGGGTTGGCAACAAATGAAGCTGCGACACAGCCATGCTCTGCCCTCTCGCAGTCAAGCCGTCTGCTGGCCTCACGTCACCACAAGCACGAGCTGCCCCAGTCTCGGTCGGTTTCAAGCACCCTAGGCAAAGTACCGAGGCAAAGCTGCACCGTGGACGACCGGCCTATCTGATTTGAGTGCAACAACAGACAATCCGCAAGATACAAAGCACTCCAGCGTGCAGATGAACCATGCAATTCCAGAAGATGAAGACCCCCCGGTTTGCACCCAGGAAACATCTGCATCTCATGCGAATTAGATGCTGCTGCAGGCGCTCAGGGTGGCTTCCCCAAAAAATAGCACTTGGTGCGCCGCCTGCGTGTGGACATGTCGGGTTCGCAGTCCCTCTTCTTCGGCACTATTCCACACCGATGCAGGCAGTTCAAGACACTAAGCTATGTTTTGAGGTGGCTTCATGTTTGTCTTGTGCAGCTGCTGCAGCTAGTAACAGGCTGAGCTGCTTTTCCGCTGCCAATGCTCCCACGATTGGACAATGCTAGTGGCTGTTTTTTTTTATTCTTCGTGTGACCGAGCAAAACGAATGGGGGAAAACGCAAGAGAGAGAGAGAACAATGACCGAGAGTCTTGCGGATTAGACGGTCGGGGTCAGCACAGTCTTCGCCAAGCTCATCGTGTCTGAAGGCATTGATCGAGACTAGAGCAACGATTCATTTGGTGATGAAAAGGGCCCGAGTCGGGCAACAAATGCACCGATCTGGTCGCACTCATTGTTCGCGATTCAGCCCCGCCCCTTGGATAGGAAAGCGATCTGTGTGTGGCTCTCAGCTTTTTCGGGGTTGTGAGAGAGAGTCATGAGTCGCACCAGCATTGAGCGCGGTCCTTGTGCCACCAAAAAAGTAAAAAGTACGACTTCACTTGGTCCCTCGGTCGGTCGGCCTGGGTGCCATCTGTGCTGTCTAGCTCTGAAAGTGCGACTTCGACATGCACATGAGATTTGTTGTACAACTTTTTGCCCCCGTCCTCCATTTCGGGCACGCCTGTGTGTGACGAGGAATCTCTGTCTACCGCGATAAGGTTGCTGTCGATTCCGGAGGATCGAGTGTGGGCCCAAGCCATTGCCGGTGGATGGTAACGCACATGGATGCCACAAGGCTCAAAGCCGGCCCGAAGCGACCCTCCGTGTCCACCAATTGTCCAAATGAAAAAGCATTTCCACCGAAGGAGCAGCGAAAAACGTATCAAAGCCACCGAAAGCGTCCCACCAAAAAAGGGGGAACAGTGGTATCACGCCATGGCAGCTTTGTACCATCTCCACTGTCACTGTGATGTGGTGGTGACAGGTTTGCAAAGAATGGTGATCTGGAGATGAAGCAGCAGAAATGCAGGCTGAGAGCAGAGGTGAGCATGGTATGAGGTCAACAAGAAAAAAGGGGCTCCAAATCGCGATGAAGGGGACATGCAGTTGGATGCAGATTGTATCGTCGGTGATGCATGCTTGCATCACTTTTGGAGACAAGTCGACGGAGAACTTGCAAGCACTCGCCCGCCTCGAGTGGGACTGTCCTTAATCCGTTCAACAAGGCCGAACAAAAGGGCAGGTTGGTAGCTGCTTGTGAGACATTTCATGCCGAACATGAGCAACGCCTTGCTGCTGCAGCCGACACGGCATCGCGATAGTGCCTCGCACAGGCCCAAGTTCGGAACTAGCTCGGTTGGCGAGTGTTGAAAGAATCCGGTTGTTGATGTCGCCGCGAATCGTCCACATGAATCTGGGGAAAACGAGAGACTTTTTCTTGCTTCCCACGGCCTTCGCTAGTGCGAAGCACCTACGATCGACGTCGAGAAGAGATATGGCCGCAACTGAGCCTGTAAAATTGCCACGGGCTGTAACGTTCTAGCTCTCCGCCTCGTTCACCGATTCTGCAGCCTGGTTGCCGGTCTCTGCATGGTATCTCAGCCCGGACTGGCGTGCGAAAAGGGATGCAGAAGACGGTGTCCCGCCCCCTGATGCGGGGCTCGTGAGATTCCAGGTGAGGACAAAGCGTGGTACAGCGAAGGCCCGGGGTCAGTGCGCGCAAAATGTCTCGTGTCGCCTTGCGCCCACAGCGGTACATCGAAACCGGGAGCAGTGTCAAGGCGTGCTCCAGCGCTTTCCAGACCCAGAGAGAGCATGAGATGCCTGCGGCTCCCACCATTGTGCTCCTGTCACTGTGCGTCGCATGAAAACACGCACGCATGAATTTGGGCTTTGGGCGTTCCTGCCAGAGCGATCTACCAAGTGCATGCAGCTCTCAAAGCCCTCCCGACCAGGACCTCCTCCACGCAGCTTAGGAAGGACCCACAAGAAGGGGTGCGGGCACGTGCTTTTCCGCCTCTGCTCATGCTTCCACCTGTTATCGCATACAGTTACCCCTCGCCTGCATCTTGGTGCTGGCCCGTCGTCGGTCTGGAGCAGCATGGAATTGACAGAGGACCGTGACTGACACTGACCTAGCTTGAGATTTTGGCGTTGAAATGAAACGGTCTGTGCTCTTTCTAGCCTTGGACGAAGGTGGAACAACGATATTTCTGGCTGTTCTCGTGTCAGTTTATTGCGACGCCGATGGTCCAGATACATGAAGCACAAAAGCAGGACCGACGTATTGTCTGACGTGGGTTGGTTTGCCGGTCCGTCCCACTTTTCCATATGCTGCCAAAAACTTCTGGCACGAGCTACGGCTTTGTCCCTCCCACGCTACTGACTCTTTCGCGCCTGTTCCAGCCGTTAGCTCCAAGAACGAGTCGGATGGTCAGAGCCGAAATTATCTTGCTAGACGATGGCGCGATCTATGTGACCAGCATCACCAGGTAGCGGCACCTCGAACTAGACGCCGGGAGTGGCTTCCCGTCGCTACCGCTAGAAATCGTCTGTGCAGGAATAGCTAAGCTAGAACACACAAAAATTCGCCCCCAAACTTGCATGTTTCGCAGCAGCTGAGGGCAAAGAAAGAAGCGTGCCAGAATGCCCGGAGAACCAGGCAAGGAGACGAAGCTTGCTGTAAGGTTTGGCAGAAAGAATGTCTCATTGTCTGCATGGCGAGAGGACCCTGCACAAGATCAAGCTGTCATTGATGCAGCACGAGAATTCTTTCGAAAACCATGCTGCATGGCTCTCATTGTTCTCAAGCCAGCATGAATACCGCCGGTATCATGGCTGGGAGAGAGTAAAAGGCGGTCCAAGTGTCCGGAAAGGTGGCAGCCGGAGGACCTGACAAAAGAGCGACGAGCCGAGCTAGTAGGATGATGTCGCACTTCGATCTGCTTGTAGCAACATGTCTATCAAGCTGAGAGAGGCCTGGAATGCGTCCCAAGGCCAGGGATGATCTTTGAAACGTGGGAAAGAGGCAAACGTTGGAGGGTGTCGACAAGGCTGGCTAGGACATTGGACGTCAGCAACAACGAAGCTTTGAGGTCTTCATGATACAACACACATAAAGCTTCATTCCTTGGCAGCAGAAGCGAAAGCTTTGTGCTCCGCCAAGACCTTAGAGGGCCAGAGTGTAGTTAGGAGGCAAAGAGAAGGCGAGACAAAGGGATCCAGAAAGGGAGCAAGTGTGGACGCGCGGCTCATGCTTGATCTGGCGGGCGAGCGCGCGGGCGAAAATTGGAGTTTGTTACGCCGACGGTTGTGATGCACCTTCGAAGAAGAAGAAAAAAGAAGGAGATCCGCGGCTGTCCAACGCTTTACGACGAAAGCTTGTTCCTTTCCCTCCGACTCCATCGCCCGAGTCATCTTCGGAAACGCCATTCCTCCCACCTTCTTCTTCCTTCTTGGAAGCACCGCTCAACGCTTTGACTGCTCCAGGTGGGAGAGCAGGAAGGGACAGCGTAGGGATTAGAGCTCGTCAAGCGGGGAAACAAAGGCATTCGGGAATCTTGGTTCTCTCAACGCAAATTCGCACGCGATGAATCATGGTCAAGGCGAAGTCGACCAACAATGACGCTTGGCAGCACCTCTATCGAGCCCTCTTGCGATCATCCGCTGCTTCGGTACGCTTCAGTCGACCAGCTGCGCGAAATACACGGAGATACCTGCGGGACGACTTCGCCGGCGCCCTTGTTGCAGATCGAGAGTCTGCGAGCAACATCCGCCCTGACGCCCATTTCAATACCGCCGGCGGAAGCAATGCCATAACCTCCGACGCCGACAGCACGTCGAATCCCCCTTTGTCGGCGGAACTGCTACGTGGACAGACGCACAACACGCTCGCCTTCCACCTCTCCGCATCACTGCTCCCGAGCAGCACAGTCGGACGTCGTTCATCACACGCACCCGCCTTGGCAGTCGACGGTGCTGATGCATCCTCCACAAGGACCCCGCCTAACATGCGGGATGCCGAGACTCACCACCCACCTGCAACAGGCGATGCAATACCCGTGCCAAGCACTGAGGCGGACGCGCCTGGCAGGCAACCCACCCCTAAGACCACGCGGCTGGCGCACCGTGTCATTTCCAACCTCTCGTCGTTGACGTACCACCACCTATCGCCACACACCCAGATGCAGTCGCGCGCCCACCTCAGGCAGAACCGTGCCCGAAAGCCGCGAAAGCTTTCATCGCTTGCACGAGTGCTAGGCAAGATGGAGGCAGAACTGCCTCTCGACCCGATGCCGTCTTCCAACAGCAGTGTCGGGCTGGAGAATGTTTTCGGTGGAGGAGAAGGAGGCGGCGAGACAGTGCTCAATGCGCTCCACATGAAACTAGGCTTTCTAATGCCGAGCGTGAAACCGGCACGTGGGCCTGTATCGGCACGCCTGAAGGAGTGGGATGGGCAGGATGCGGATAAGATCGCTTCCGAGGGTAGTCTGCGGCAGATGGAGTCGGATCTGGCTACGGTGGAGCAGCTGTTGCAGCAGCACAGCGATGTAGATGCCAAGCAGTCGTCTGTGTTAGCGAAACAGGTGCAACAGCTCAAGACCGAAGCGGAACAGTTGAGGCGCAAGATCAAGTCGGCAAGTAAGGCGTTGGCACAGGTCGAGGCGCGAGAGCACATGGAGAGTATTGCTGTTGAACATCTGGCGGATCTGGTTGCTGCTGCTCAGGACAGCGAACAGGTGATGTTGGGCAAGAGGCGGTGGCTGAGGCGTAAGAAGGGCGAGTTTTTGCCTCCGTGACAACACGGGTTGGCGCGATACTATATACCATATTCCATTCCGCATCTTGGCTTGTGTGTTTGCTATGGTCAACTTGAGCGATTGTATCGTATCGACATCTGAGCAAGAGCAGGTTCTGTCGAATGCCTTTCTTCATCATCAAGATCGGGCTGATCTGCGCGTTTGAGATTTTGCGTGTTTGTTTGTCGTGTTGCTCTGCTAGAAAAAAATGGGCTGCAGCTGCACGAAAGTCTGCATTGCAGATCAACACTTTCCACTCGACACGATCGCTTCCACCTCGTCCTCCATCTCATCCTCGCTCCAAGGACAAGTGTCGCATCAATGTCGCGCCATACACGACTGATGATGCTTTCCGAAGCCGACGATTCAGCATCCGAAGCAAGCGCGGTGGGGGACAGTCTTCGTGGCTCTACTGGCCGTGCTCGCACCAATCCCTTCCCCACCGACATCTTCAGCCATCCTCTCCCGGCTCACAACAACGACGCATACGCCTTTGCAGCGACACCCGACTCAACACTGCCCCCTGCGACTCTACAAGCGGGATGGCGTTCACCTCGAGTAGCAGTGCGAACCGCCCATCCCGCTGTAGCAACAGCGTTCGACGAGACGCCGGGAGGCGGTTCAAGCACCACCACTGCTGGTACTTTCCATGGACCGCCGCGAATCGAGCGACAAGCGCATGCTGCACGGGTACAGGCACATACCACGGTCCCGCCCCTGCCTGTCTTTGCCGCGGGTGCGGGCCCTAACCTGTTCACGGGACTACCGGCGGCTTCGACAGCGGCGCCAATGGGGACCACCGCGGTCGGCAGCCCGATGGAGGCGTCGTTGTCAAGTTCGTTTGGCTTTGCCCCTCGAGCCGCTAGCTCGCTGTTTACCCTGCCTACGTCGAGAAACGCTGCTCCTCCAGCAGCGGCAGCGGCACTCCCGCAATTCGCAGCACCACACACGCCGGTCCGAGCAGCACGCCCCACAACCGCAACAACGCATGTTACCACGACGGGAGCAGCAGCACACCACTCGATGGCAACGACAACGCCGTCTCCATCGTCAGCGAACCTCGACACAGCCGCGTTGGCCGCAGAGCGTCGGATTCGGGAAGCTAGGGCGGCTAGTCGCACTGCTGGAGCGGCGGAAGAGGCGCATTTGCAACGAAGGGTTTCCTTCTCTCCGACCGTCAGTACGCCTCATAACAATGGCGCTGCCACTGCTGCCGCACCACCGCCACCGCCGAACAGGGTAGCTGCACCCCATCGACAAGCCAGCGGTGGTGGGGTGGACACGAGCATCCCGCACCTCGGAAACCAAGCGCGATACGCACCGATTCGACAGCAGGCCGCAGGATATGCAGACGCCAGCTTCTCGCTCTCCGCCGATTCGACGTTTGCTCGGCCGACCGCCACCCGGTTGTTCGCCCCATCCAGCACCACTGCGGCCGCCGCTGAACCTCAACCCGTGTTCGCCCCCTCCGCCGCTCAAACCGCACCCTCACCTGCTGCAGCGAGAGCATCGGAACCAGAGCCAGACTCCGTATCATGGTCCACCGAAAACGCATCTGCATGCACCCATTCCGCTTCCTCTTCAGCTTTGCAGCCCCCGCCGACAGTGCGCCTCCGCAAATGGGATGGCAGCCAAGCCGTTGTCCCATCGTATCTCGTCTCTGATTCCGCAGAGACGCTGCTGGAAGAGCACCAGTTTGACCACGACGTGCAGGTGCGCTTCGACGTGCGCGCCACAATCCGTCGTCAGGCTGACAACGTCTGCGGTCGAGCCGCGTCGCCTTCTGCTTCTGACGAGGACGAAGCGGTGGATGCGGTGCAGGCGATCCTGGACACGCAGCTGGGGTTGCGCGGGCTGCACGGGTGGTACGGATACACCTTCCCCCCTCGCCCCCTCTCTAACGCCTCAGACGACGGACGCACGAGCCGGAAGCGTCGTCGCTCATCCTCCCCTCCTGCTGCGCCGATCATTGTCTACGACGCATTCGGACGCATACGCGGCCACATCACCGTGCCCAACTACGCTGCGCACGGCGGCCCACCTCTCCCCCTCCCCAATCCACGCGAAACCTTCGCCCTTCGCAACCAAGCCACCGCCTCCCACATCCTCACCACAACCACCCAGCTCGTGGACAGGGAAGAAACCCTCATCCGCACCCTCGGCTCCTTGGAACACCAGTGGAACAGCTTGCAGTCCACACCAACGACCGTGCGATCAGAGCGGTTCATGTCCGAACTAAACGCCAAACGCAAAGCGCTGCGCGAGTTTCAAAGCTCCAACAGGGGGAAGCTGCTCAAAGGCCTGCAGAACGCCTACGTCGATTCAGCGACTCTCTCGCGCGCACCACGAAGGCTTTGACCCCCACACACTTTCGCAAAAGTCACAGCAATTATCAATCTATACCTCACTAAACAATGCAATGCACGATCCATTTGAGATTCCTCTGAACAACCTACACCTCTTCATCCTGACCCTTCGCGCCACCATCCTCAACCTCCAGCGCAGACCCATTGCGCGCCACCTCCAACGCAACCTTCGACACACTCACCCCAAACAGCCGCTCCCCTTTCCCCTCCGCGAGCGGACTGACCTTACCCGCCCCCACACTACCGCTACCATTTTCACCAACCCTCGCCGGCGGCTGCACCTCCGCAAACGCCGCCCCCAACCCGCTAGCCGCAGACCCTTCACTTCCCTCGCCCACCTCATCCCCCACCGGCGGCGTCGACGTCCCCGCAACCCCCCTCAGCCTCGCCATCGCCGACGCCGCCGCACTCCGCTCTGCAGCCATGCTCAAGCTGCGCCTCGACTCCCTCGCCAACGCGGTCCCCTTGACACTCAGCCGCGCAATCGTGTTCGCCAGCTCCTCAACCCGAGCCCCCGCCAACGGCTCGCTCGGCGGCACACTCACCGGCGCCGAGTCCGCACCCGACCCCGCCGGAGCAGCCAGCGGCGTCTGCGCCGGAGAGTTCGTCGACGCCCTTCTCGTAAGATGCGACAACCCGCCCGCAGCGACCAACGGAAACGGATACCCGTCCGTCTGCGACGCCTCCACCGCGTCCGGCGTCCCATCCGAGGCTCGTCGCATCAACTTCTGACCACCCCCAACATCCGCCTGCGACGGCCGCCGCGGCCCCGCACCCGGCGTCTTGGCAATCCCCGCCCGATTCCCCTCCACCATCTCGTCCGCTTCGGCATTAACTGTACCGCCGACCGACTGTCGCATGGCTGCCGGCCCACCACCGCCCCTGCGCGGCCCCGAAGTCTGAGACCAGTGCGGCGTCGCCGGCTGTTGCTGCCCATAACCCCCAGCCGCAGGAAACATCGGATTGTACCCAATCGGAGCACCCGGCGTCAGCGCCACAGGTACATTGTAAGCAGGAGCCGCATTCGCATGACCCCCGCCAGTCACACCTGCACTCTGAACCCCCACCTCGGGTCCTCCCATCTGCGAGCTGCCCCCGACCGTGGGACTGAACGGACCCAAGCCTGGACTTAGGAACTGCGGATACAGCGGCGGCGTCTGTGGCACCTGATGAAACGTGAACCCGGGCATACCCGGAGTGAGGGGCACCTGCATGCGTGCGGTCATCAAATCTGCTGGTGCGCCTGCCAGTTCAGCGCCAAAGCTGTCGGCAAAGTTGGCCGAGGGCAGCTGAATGCGACCTGGATGCGCATTGGTCGACTGCTGAGGCGGTGCAGCCGGCGTGACGAGACCAGGAGACATGAGGTCCGAAGGAAGGTACGACGAGGCAGCACCAAAGCCATTGGCGGGCAGCGTGATGGACATCCCCTCGAAATCGTCGTCGTTGCCGCCGCGAGAGAATGACGATGCCGTCGTCCCTTCTGCATCGTTCGACTCGGAAAAGATGCCAAACGACTTGGCAGTCGAGCCTCGACGATCTGACCCACTCGGGCTCGTACCACCTTCGCTCTGTTGGCGCCCAGCCTCGTCCAAGCTGCTGCCGAAGCCCGAAGCTGACTGGTGTGAAAAAGGCACCTGCATCGTTCTGCCAGCATCGACAAAGGCGGAGAAGCTCGATACCGGCTGCTGTGACAGCTGTCCGAACCTTTGTTGTTGTTGCTGCGGAGGAGGAGGAGGAGGCTGCTGGTACAATGACGAATACTGATGCGATGCTGGATACTGCTGCTGGAACGCCGACTGACCGGAAGATGCCTGTCCCTGTTGCTGCGCCATGCCAAAAGACATGAGTCCATTGTTCCTCTGTGGTTGCTGCTGCTGCTGCTGCTGCTGCTGCTGCTGCTGCTGCTGTTGTTGCATGGACTGATGTGCGTACTGCTGTTGACCATACCCGCCTAGCATGGCTTGGTGTTGCATCGGAGGAGCGACAGAAGGTGCTCGCACATTGTTGGTCATATGAGAAGGCAGCGCCGCAGCAGCAAACGCGCCAGTGTACTGAGCGGGATTGCCAGGCGTGCCAACCGCCGGTCCATTCTGCGCTGCGAAGCGGTCAAA
This sequence comes from Sporisorium exsertum, assembly GCA_928724755.1. Classification (NCBI taxonomy): domain Eukaryota; kingdom Fungi; phylum Basidiomycota; class Ustilaginomycetes; order Ustilaginales; family Ustilaginaceae; genus Sporisorium; species Sporisorium exsertum. The sequence continues at coordinate 598,079 of CAKMXK010000035.1, read as the reverse complement.
GTGCACCTTGAGCGTGCGACCGCTGTACTCGTAGCCGTGATAGAGACGCACCGCGTTTTGAGCGTCTTCCTGCGTTGCAAACAGGACAGTTCCAAAGCCTCGACTTCTGCCGTCGGGGCCAATGGCAACGTCGGCTCGTTGGATGTTGCCTGCTGCACGGAAAAGGTCTTTGAGGTCTTGCCACTGGCAGTGGAAGGGCAGGTTGCCGACAAAGAGAACCCTGCCTGCATACGAAGTGGTAGGCATCTGCGAAGAAAACGGCTGGGACTGCATTGATGCGGTCACTTGGCCACCATACGAACCGGGGCCCGCAGGCCATGGCGCCATGGCAGGAGCACCTGGAAATCCCGTGGGAACCGAAGATCCACCCGCATTCTGCGAATACAAGCCGGCAGCGGTGTCATTGAGGTTGGAGCCCCAGAGGCCAGGCAAGGGAGAGCTGCTGCCGGTGACGCTGCCAACGTCGGAGCCTCGTCGAGAGCCGACAGAACTCGAGGCGAGCGACTGAACAGCAGAGATGGCGCGGTGTTGCGCCTGTCCGCCAAAACCACCAGCATCAAAGTTGGAGCCATGACGTGCGCGGCTGGGCGTTCCACTGCCAGAACCAGATGCAGAAGGAGCGGACAAGCCTTGCCCTTGCAAAATGGCTCGCTCGAGTTCGGAACCCTGGCTGCTGCCGCCTCCAGCCAGACCTGTTTCCGGATGAGCTGAGAAGGAGGTACGTTTTGATGTTGATTGTGAATAGTCAGCTGCGCGGGTCAGGGGAGAGAGGGGAGAGGGAGACGTTGCACCAGAGAGAGAACCGGGCGAATGACCTTTACTTCCATTCAAGCTTGCATCCGGTAGGCCGAGGTATGGTTGCGCTCCTGCAGTTGGATCGAAGGCAAAGGCGTTCGAGTTTGATGCGAGTGAACCGTTTCCGAAAGTATTTGGAGAGGAAGTGGCACCACTGCCAGAGCCGTTGGAAGCGATTGTAGGTAGCACGGCACTTCCAGCAACGCCAACCAGCGTCCCACTACGATCGACGCGCACATCGAGCGTTCTGCCCTGCCACGTGAAGCCTCCGAGCATGTCGGCGGCCTTGACCGCGTCCTGTTCAGTGGCCATGAGCACAGTGCCGTAGCCTCGACTTCGATTGTCCGGGCTCAAGGAGACGTCAGCACGGAGAACGGTACCGGCCTTGCGGAAGAGATCCTTGAGGTCCTGCCATCGAACGCGGTATGGCAAGTTGGAGACGAGTAGCTGTGTGCGTGGATCGGATGCAGAGAGTGGGCCGGTGGTTGGTGCTGATGCTGAGGCACTTGCATTGGCCAACCCAGCAGCAGCTAGAGGGGAAGGGTGGTGCGGTAGCGGGCTGGTAGCATTTGTATGTGTGAAGCTGCCGGAGAAGGAGCCGGAGCGTGCATCCATGGATGTCGGAGCAATGTCGGCAGAGAGCAGGTTGGCGGGTGATACGGAAGGGCCTTCTGAGAAGGACTGACGTCCAAAAGGTGGCCTACCGCCGCCGTTGGCACCATCGGGAAGCGCCATTGGAGTGCAGAAAGAACGACGTGCACGTTGGTGGAGCTAGGCGGAAGAAACGAGGCGGATCGCACGCTTGATGAAGAAGTGGGAGGATGCTGAATAAAGCCTTGGTGATCCGAGCCCTGGTGCGTACGTGTATATAGGCTAGCCAAGGTGGAAGACGAGATCGGACAGCAAGGCAAGCGGTGCGGATGCTGCTCTGGAACAGATGGAAAGCCGGTAGAGGTGCGGATGAGGAGAGCGACGCGATTTAGGCGATTAGTCAGAGATGAAACAATCCAAGTCCTGCAAAGAGAAGCGTAGAGAAATGGTGAAGAGTTGCAGACCAGGGTGACGAGCCAGAACCGATTCCAAAGAGAAAGCACTAAACCACGACGATGACGGCGAGAGTGACGATGATGCACCGGAAACGAAGAAACCCCGGATGCTGCAGGTGACAGAAGGGGATGGCGGAAGGGGGAGAAACAAGGATCGAGGAAGAGAAGGGAGACAAGGGAGGACACAAGCCGAGTTGAGTCTTGACACCTTTGACTGAATGTGGAGTGCTTGCGCTGAGCTGCCAATCGGAGCCGGATTGACGCTGTGCCGCGCTGCTGCGTTTCCGTGTCAATTCGTTGATTTTCTCAGCTCGAGACTGCGGGTCTAACTCAGTGGCTATCTACGAGCAAATGCAAACCGCATCACACCGTCACACTGTATCACACACGCACACAGACTGCAAGTCAAAGCCGGTGCAGTGTACTCGGCGTGGTTCAAAGGATGAGCCCAAGTTGTCCTTGAGCCTATTACCATGTAACACACAGGCATGCGCCAAGCATAAACGGTGAACCTTGGTCTTATTGCAGTGGGACCACAAACAAATGGGCCCCTGTCAGCCGCAGTCAAGCGTCTCATGCGTCGACTGTAGTTCGATCCACTGACAGCAACAAGGCTTGCATCGCGTAGAGGAGATGTGGACAGACAGCAAACAACTTCGGAAGCCACACCTTGACAGTACGAGATGCGCCGTGCAGCACCGCAGCGTCATAGCTGGCCAATAATATTTGTAATGCTTATAAATTTCACCTCAAAATCGGGGTCCGCTTTCTGACTTGTGCATTTTCCGCGCTTGCCTGCTCGCATGAGGAGGTCTTTTCTTCTCGAGCTCAGAAATCCGCGCCTGCTTTTTACCTTCGAAAGCTTCTTGAGCTGCTGCCAACCGGAGCTCGTCTAACACCATCACCTCGGTGCAATCACTACTCTCTGTTGCTCACCTTCTCTTGTCCAGCCATCTAAGCTGCAAACACGGGCAGCGGTGATACCAATCCCCTCAACTACTCCATCAACATGGCATCGTCCAATACATGCCGCAAGACCGTCACGGGTCTCTTGCGAAACTTGTCGCTCAAATCGGCATCCACATCCACATCCACATCCACATCCGCAAAGTCTGCCTGCTCTTCGTCGTCGTCAATAGGTTCAAGATGCTTTTCGGCGTCGGCCCGCAAAGCTGATTCGGCCCCAGCTTCGTCTTCCAAGCAAGCCCTTCAGCAGCAGTCGTCCTCCTCCTCCTCGAAAACCCCCATCAAGACCATCCCGGCTTCGTCGCCTTTGCTCGACAAGCCCATGCCCATCAATTTCCCCTCGAGCACGCTTCGCGCCTTCCCCTCGCTCCTCCACTTCGCCGATCCCGTGCTCGATCCACACCCGGACAACGTGATCCGCTCAGTGCCTACTACCACCACCCCTTACCCGTCCACCGTCACGCTGCTCAACGAGCCGCGGATGTTTGAGCCCACGCCACCCTCGGCCGACTCGCTCGTCCTCTCATCCGGCTCCGACGCGGACGCGGTCGACTCGGAGCAGTACCTGTCGACCGTGACGCCGCTCTCGGTGAAAGAGGTGCGCGACCTCCACCGCCATGCCATTGTGCTCAAGCGCGTGGTGCACATGACCACCAAGGGCAAAGACGCCAGCATGTACGCGCTCGTCATTGCGGGCAACGGAAATGGGCTCGTGGGCTATGGCGAGGGCAAGGACACCAACGCGTCCAAAGCCGGCAGGAAGGCGTTCCACGAAGCGGTCAAGAACCTGGACAGCGTCAGCATCCACAAGGGCAGCGACGGCTCGCGCACCATCGAGACCCAGGTCGAGGCCAAGTGGGGGGCTAGCCGTGTGGTGCTGCGTCCGCGTCCGGCTGGGTTCGGCCTGCGTGTGCCGCCGGTCATTCACGCCATCTGCCGCTCGGTGGGCATTACCGATCTCAGCGCTTCGATTTACGGCTCTACCAACCCGGTCAATGTGGTGAAAGCGGCGCTCCAGATTCTGTGGGGCGGTGCGGCTCCGCTCGGGATGGGTGATGGCGTCGGCGGCCAGATGCGTCGCAAGGATAAGGGCAGGGGTATGCGAGGCCGTCTCGATATCGAACGAAGTCGCGGCCGCCGCATCGCTGAGGTCAACATGTCCAAGTGAAGGCGAGACCGTTCGACGTGGCTTTGTAGCGAATTCTCGCCTTCTCACTGTCTCGCAGCAATGCCACAAACAACTGAAGCTCTGAAGTGTAGCAGTGTCCTCGAATCGGATACGAATCAAGCATTGTCCACATCATCTCCTCGAGCCCCTTCTGCATTTTTGAGTCGACGCCGCTCAACGAGGCATGCCTGTTCATCCGTCCTTGGTGTGTGCTGAGAGCCTCGTTCTGCTTTTGTTCAAAGCGCAAGAATTCTGGTGTTGATTGGAAGAATGTTGGAGCTGTGAGTGAGTGCCGTTACCTTGCCAGCGCATTACGAGGCGTGTGGAGAAGAGTATTCTCGGGAAGACCGAATGCTCTGAGGCAATCTCGAGCTGCTGGTGAGCAAGCGCTTTGGAATCTCTCTCCCTCTCTCTGTGGCTGTTCTCACGGGAGCAGCTGACCATCGCAACAGCGCGCCTCATCGCCCTCATCATCGGCTTGTCCCGTTGAGCGTGGCTTTTCAACGAGCCCTGGTCATCGGCTTGCACCTTTTATTGAAGATAAGGAGAAGAGCGCAGTGGGCAAGCGCATCGGAGCTGATTCACGTTTGTGTGTTCTCGTCCGAAGTTCTGTGAGGATGAGAAGGGAGGGCGAGCTGCAGCTCTGCGGTTTGCGAGAAGGCCGTGCGCGCGCGCGGTGAAGGGTGCTCGAGTCCCCCCCCCCACTCTGCGCGCCTCGCCTCTCCTCTCCTCTCCTCCACTGCGCATGGCTGCAGCTCAGCCGTGATCCACCGCCAAAGCGCTGACTCTTTCTCGTTCGTTCCTGCTTCCGATGCATCACTTTTGGAGAGCAGCACAGGACGGCAAGGCCTGTCCAAAAAAAAGTTCAGTTTCGGTGGCAAGAAGCAGACGTTCACTCGCGTCGTCGTGCGTACATAAATACCCTTTGCTGAGCAGCAACACTTGCTCGCCCCTCCTTTCCATCTCTTGCGCAGAAACCACCATCCCTATTTCGCCCATCCATCGACATTCACTCTTCTGCTTTTCAACACCCAACACCTATCGAAACGCATCTTTCACCATCAACCAACGCCAGAACTTGCGCAATGGGGCAGTACAAGAGTAAGTCGCAACCTCCGCTTGATAGCGATACGTTTTCGACGAGCAGCGACTGACGCGATCTCACCCAATCTTGGCTTCATTCGTCGTGGCGGCGCTCAGAGGGAGACCAAGGTATGCCCTTGACTCGAACTCCACGTGCAGTGCCGAAGATCACTCGACACTGACGTTTCTTTGTGCTCGCCGCCATCAGTCGTGTTCAACATCGGCTCCAACGAGGAGGTCGGCGTGATCGACTCGCTCGACGGTGAGTTGCTCCTCTTTCTCTTCTTCCTCACAATCGTGCGCGCAACGTCTGACCTTTTTATCACTGTTGACTGTACGCCCAGCACAGTTCGTGGCGACGGCACGAGTAAGCCTATGCCTCTTTATCTTCCCCCAGTCTCACCTCATCGATGTTTGAGGACTGACTTGAAAGTGCTTTCCGCTGTGTGGCTGACCAACAGCCATGGCTGCCATTCTCTACGAAACCAAGGGCTCGTTAGTATTTTCCCATTCTCTCGCTCACACTTCCCGTCACAGATGGCGCTGCCCTTACTGACACTTCTAGGCTGCTGTCACCGTCGAAACGAGCAGGGGCAACGTCACGCTGATCCAGCGCAATGTGGTACGTATCTTGCCGTACCGCCAAGTATGTCGCGACGACTAACTGCGCGCAGTACTGAACAGACGTTTGTGAGTCGTTTGCAGGAGAAGATTCAGCCTGCTGTAAGTATGGCTCGTTTGGGTGTCGCACGGTCGTGCGTGCCAAGGCTGACCGTGTCGTGACGCTCGGTTTGTGGATTGGCAGTAGTGACGGCGACCTGTGCAGGTCGCCGTGCGCGCGCGATGGCCTGCGTCGATGGTCCCCACGACCTGGTTTAATTTTCGGTTCAGCTTTGGCTCGAATCATGCCATCTCTGTCTCCTCTCGCCACTTGTCTCAATTCACTCGTTGCCCTTGACGCAATGTCAGGTTGTGTGGATGCAATAATAATGCTATTTCACCGCAAGGCGATCGCTCACTCGTCATCGGACGAATCGTGCTCGCCCGCAATCTCGTGCAACTCTATAAGATACTCGTTGAGTTTTTGGCGCGACACTTCGGTCAGTCCTAGTGTGCCGGCGTTGGGTTGGGCCAAGCCGAGTTTATCGCCCGTTGTAGCGCTGGCTGCTTTCGAAGCCGAGGTATTCTCGATGCCCAGCGCGAGCTGGAGGATGGCTTGGAGTTCGGCGAAGCCAACTGCTTTCACCTGTGGCGAGCCTTTCGAGTGTCGGTGCGCGAGCTGGAAGCGTCTCATTGCTGCGAGCAGCTCGGAGGCGGATTTGGCGTAGAGCAGCTCGTAGAACCGACGGCATCGGTCGAACGAGATGTCCATCCCGCGCTCGCGGTCCGCTTTGGAGGACGGTAGGATGATGTTTTTCAGGTTCTGCTGCAGCGCCAGGATGTTGCGCAGCATCTTGGTCACTCCTTCGCGGTTGACGGCTTTGATCTTGTGCACCAGCCCGATGAGGCACGCATCGATGAGCACCGAGATCCCGGAGAGCGCGAAGGCGCGCGAGGGGGCAGGGAGCGTCTCGGCGAGGATGTCGTCCAGGTTGGCCAGCTCGGCGTTGAGATCGACAACGTGCGGGGCTGGTTCAACGGCGGTCGAGTTGACGACGTATGTTGATTCGCTGATCGCGGTGTTGAGGTACGAGATGATGCGGAGACGCACTTCGAGTCGTAGCGTGAAGAGGAGAGAGGAGGAGAGGGCGCGGTAGACGGCGGAGAGGGACGAGTAGCGCGAGACTAGATCGGCAGTGAGCGGCAGAGGCAACTCATCTTCGCCTACGTCGCCGCCGCTGTCCACCTCCTTCGACCCAACACCAGCCGCTGCAGCTCCACTCGTTGGGGCAACATCATTGTCCAACGCACGCCCATCGTTCAACGCCAGAGCATCGATCACACTCAGCCTCGCTTTGGGCCTCTTGGCTCGCAACACATCTTCCACTCCGCCACCACCCACCCCCTTGGACGCCGGCTCAACCACCGGCTTCAACCGCCCCACATTGGCGGCGAACCACTCGACGCTGTGCTGCAAACACCCGAGCGCAACCAGCTTCTTGCGCGACGTCGTCAACTCGTGGATCGCAATCGGCTGCGCCGCTCTCGCTTTGGCATATGCCAGCTCGAACCTCGCTTCCTGTGCCATCAGCTCCAGCCTCCTTTGCGTGCTCGTTGCAGGGTCGCGCATTTCGGCGAGGCAGGCCACCATCTCCGGCCTCTGCGCCCAGTTGGACGATAGCGCGTACTTTGCTGCTTCTTTTCCAGTTGCACCGCCAACTTCCACTCCACTGGCACCACCACCATTACCACTACCAGTGCCATGATCCCCACCTTCCTCAGCTTGGATCGCCACCAGATCCCGATAACGCTCGCCGCACTTCTGATAGTACTGAATGATCGTTGTCACAATCAGCCTCGAGTACGACTCCCTATGGAACGGCGTCGTCCGCAACATCGAGTACAAGCTGTCGATCAGCACGATCACGTTGGACGCCGACTTGACCACAGGTCGCGATGCAGCCGTCTTGCCGAGATGACGCGACGCCGGATCCTCGGCGAAACTGTCCGAGTGCGACGTGGCGCCAGCAAACAGCGTCTGCACCTTCTCTTCGAGCTGCGGCAGAAACACGTCCTGGACAAACTCTTCCAAAAACGCCGAAAAGCCGCGTGACGTCTCGCCCGCCGCTTCTGAGGGCATCACTGCAGCGACACGCTCGACAAAGGCGAGCGCCGGTTGGAAAAGCACCGAGACGTTGAACGCGTCGGGCTTGACAAGAAGTCGGTGTCCAGCGCCAGAGAAGGATTCCACGCCGCGTCCACCGCGTCCTGCGCCACTGCTGCCATCCGTCGTCGAAATGGCCGAGTTAAATGTCGCGTTCGAAGCCGACGAGGAGGCGACAATGATCTGGTTACCGGGCCGGGCACCGCTCAAGCCACCGGCACCATCGATAGGGCTGACCAACCCAGGCACAGACGCCTTGAGAGCCTGCGTCACTGCCGCCTGGTGTCTCTGTAACGGCCCCACCTCCCGCTTGCCCACACCCATCTTGACGCCAGTATCAGGAAGCTTGAACAGCTGCTTGCTTCGGTTCCTGCCGAATCGGTGGTCTCGCAGCACATCGTTGACCGAGATGACCGCGTTGCGTGCCGAGTTGGCGCCCTCGTCGTCCATAAGATAGTCATGCAGCAGCGTTCGCACTTCCTGCTGGATGGGCTTCCATACTTGCAACAGCGCGCCGACGCCGGAGAGCTTCTTGGATGCGGTCTCGTCCTTGAAGCCTGCCCGACTCGCAATCATGCCAGCGACCTCGTACACCACTCGATGCCCCTGAAGAACAGCATCGAGTTTTGAGAAGAGCGTCCAGAACAAGTCGCGCATCGTCTCGCCATCGCGTTGCAGCGCTGAGGTCTCGCCGGCAGAGATGCGCAGCATCGTCGATGCGGGTCGCGTCGAGATGTTGAACGACGAGCGTGAGGTGCGCATCGATTCGGTAAAAGATCGCGCAAGTGCCGACGAGGATGCCAACAGTACAGACTCGGGGCGGAGGGCGACAGAGAAGCGACGGAGTGGTTCGTTGCGTGCGTCCACCTCATCGATGGTCGCGTCCACCAGCTGATGGATTTCCATCGCAAGACGTTGCGAGACGATATCGAGCGCAGTGCCAAGCTTACCGAGGCGCGAGAGGGACTCGAGTAGCATCTCGATGTAGAGGAACGAATCCGCTTCCGGGTTTTGATCGAATTCCGCACCGTATCTTCCGCCGAGACGACCGCCGAAATCTGAATGTAGGCCGCCATCCATCGCAGCAGTAGCACTGCCGCCGCTGGATTTGAGCTCGCCCGTCAACGCGGAAAAAGATTTGGTCGAGGTCGTGAGAGCAGACTCGGGGATATCTGAGGCCAGATTGGGATCAAAGGTCGGCCTCGATCGGAGACTCTGAAGGAATCGAGTTAGCTGCAGAGGCTCTGTGGAAGCGGACGACATTTGCGCGCTGTCAGCCGGCTGCTGCGCTTCAGAAGCGGTCACGCTGGTGATGGCTGCATAGTCGGAGCCAAACTTGACAACGGGCAATTCGTCCTGGCCTGCGCTGTAGACCTTCCAGCGGTCATCGCAGAAGTAGCTCTTGAGGTACAGATGATTGTGCAGCTCTTCGATGAGAATCTCGAGCATGGCCTGCTCCTGGCCTTTGAGGTACGCGCGAAGGTCGTTGGTCGCGCCAACCTCGACAACTTCTGGCTTGTCGATGGTCTTGAGCGATCGAACGAGCAGATTGACCGACTCGAGGAAGCGCTTCTCAGCCATGAGACTCTCAAGCCGGTCAGGAACGGACTTGAGATGTTCGACGAGGTCAAGCAGCCTGAGCGCCTCCTTGACGGCCTGGCTGCGCTGCCACATTTGGACCAAGTCGGCGCGCTTGGCACCGAGCGCCTCCCTCGAGTCTCGGAGACGCCTTCGTGCGCCACTGACGCTGGTCTGAGCAGTTGTGAGCGACTGAAGGACGCTGTTGTGCGTGGTGATGGCGGTGGCGAATGACTCGTAATGATCGTCGACCGTGCCTTGCAAGGCTGTCTCGATGAGCTGCTTGACTTGGTCAAATTCGAGCCGACTAGCGCCGAGGCTGCTCTCGTCGAGCATGGACAAGGCCAAGGCGACCGAGTTGAAGTGGTCGTTGGCAACAAATGGCCACTCGGCTTCGACCTTGCGAAGGACAGCATTGATGGACTGAAAAGCACGAGGATCAGATCGGTCGACGTAGCTGCTAAGGGGTTTGCGCAGTTGTTGTGAGGTCTCGGAGATCTTCTTCTCGTTGCGGCGACGACGCGACTCTTCTTCAGCAGAGGTTCCGCGCATGATGCGGGCAGCTTGGCGCTTTCGCCCCGCCGAGGTGAGAGCGGAGAGGACCGAGTCGAGCGCTGCGGGCTGGTTGCTCTCTGTGAGGGAGCCCAAGGGTGCGCCCGACTTTCGACGCGGGTCGCGTTGCGGCCGCTGACCGGGCACAGAGAGGCGATGAGAGCTAGGATGGTTGCTGTACAGAGCGGCGTCGTGGCCTTCGGATGGGGCGTCGATAGGCGAAAGGCCGCCGTAGAGGTCGTCGTGATCTTCTGATTCGGGTTGGCTGGACGGCGTGCCGGAACGGGCGACCTGTGCCATGAGCTGAGCTGTGCGCGTATGACGGTCAGCAGAGGGCGGTGTGGCGTGTGGGCTCAGAGCAGCAGCGCCCGTGCTCTGTGCCGAAGGGTTGCGCGAATGACTGCCGCCTTGCAATCGAGAAGCAGCGAGCAGATCCCTGCCTGCCGCATTCCTGGCGGGCGAAGACGGGCTGGCAGCAGAACGTGGGGCGGAAGCGGAACCTACAGGTGGGATCTGAAGGTGCGGTCTCTGCGGAGGCACTCGAGTGCGATCCTGAGCGGCGCTGGAGCTGGTGATGGATGCAAGGCCTCTTTGTACGTCGGGTGCTTGAGTGGGTCTGCGCATGGAGCGAGCTGGACGGAGCGGAGAATGAGGCGTTGGATCGGATGCGTCTGGACGTGAAGGCATGCGATTGTGTGAGATCGTAGCTGCGTGGCTGCCGGGCATGGAGAAGGCGGGGTCGAGGGCAAAGCTGGCGGTGCTCTGATTGGTGGGACTAGGAGGGCGGCCATGTTGATTGTATTGGTTGGGATGACCGTGTACGGCGGTACCGGTGCTGTTGTTGCTGCTGTAGCCGCCATAGGGATAGCCATGATCCTGCCTGCCTTCATAGTTTGAGATGGAATCAGACGGTGCAAGAGTGACGTAGGAAGGACCAGCTCCTAGACTGGCTGCATTTGGAGCAGACGCATCGTAGGCCGTGCCAAAGCCAGCTGTAGCAGCAGCACCGCCGCCTATGGAAGCCGATCCTGGATGATGTCCAAATACCTCGCCGACATGTGGAACCTGATGTCGCGCCGAGGTGAAGCTGGAAGCTGCCGTCCCTGATCCAAGACTGGTATTTTCGTGTTTGATCTTGGAGCGAAGATCCTTGATGGTTTTGGAGCGATTAGACATGGTGGGGACGAGGCACTAAAGTGCTTGCTAAAGTAAGGCGAAGGAGGCCGACCGCCAACACGAGGTAATCTAAGGAGAGACCCTGGCTAGCATTGGATCCACGTCGGCAGCAGAAGGATCTTGTCGTGGTCCAACTTGTGCAACCGCGATCTTCCTTCGCAGTGCAGCGCTTGATACGAAAAGCGACGAGGGTAAGAAGCTGAGATGAGTCGGAGCGGTGATGCTGGTTGAGTGAGAAGGATGGCCGAACAGCAAAAACGAGAGTCGGAGTCGACATGCACAGCGCAACGCCAAGTTGGCCCGAACGCACTCACGCAGCCAGCCAGTCAGTCAGCCAGTCAAGCAGCAGCTCAGTCTCCGGCTCTCGCTTTTCGGGCCCGAATTTCCGCTCGATTTTTGGACCCTGAATTATTTTTTGATGTTTAATTGAAACTGTTTCCTTCTCGTCCTAAAATATTTCGGTGTTGATCCTTCTCGAGCCACCACCACATCACCAAGGCTCTCGAGACCTGCTCTGACCAGGCAGGGAGACCATGCACGCTGATCGGAGTGGCGATCCCAATTTCCCGCAAGGATTGCGCATCCAGCCAAGCAGCTTACAGAGACGATCACAGATTCGAGATCCTACACAAACAGCCGACCAAGATCAACGGCAGGGCGCAGTTCAAGGTGAAGAACAGGCTGGCAACGAGACAGAGACGGCCTCATGGGATCAAGATACGTCCGAAGACATCGAGTCGTTCGGCATAGCAGGACGTATCTGGGAGGCCGCGTATTTGCTGGCACGCTACCTTCGCCCTGCCACTCAGCTTCCTAACGAGCTCGACTTCGATCCTTCTTGTTCCATCTTTGAAGCGGTCAGCTTGCAGCAGCAGACTCTAACGATCGTCGAGCTGGGTTCAGGCGCGGGATACGGCTCCTTGCACCTCGCTCGTCAGCTGTTGCAACATGCTCAGTCCGCTCAAACCGCACCTCGAAGAGCAAGGCTTGTGCTCACCGATCTGGAAAATGTCGTACCTCTGATGGAACGAAACGTAGCTCGTGCTGGATACCAGAAAGCCACACAGCTGCTCGAAGTAAGCGTACGCAGCCTAGCATGGGGGAACAAGGCACATGCTACTGCGCTCATCTCGGAGCTATGCTCATCCGACTCGGCACAAAAGAATCCTCTCACACACATCCTGTGCTCGGATCTCGTCTACTTTCCCGAACTGCTCCCTCCTCTCCTCAGGTCCATCATCTTGCTGTCCGAACAAGGACGCGACTCGACTTCGTGCGCCGGCCCAGAGCTCATTATCTCGTACAAGATCCGCTCGCTGACCAAGGAACAGCCATTTTGGTCTGCGCTCGACTCCTGGTTCGACTTTCGAGCCGTCGACTGCCGCCCAAGATGCAATCCAAACAGCACACATCACAAAAAAGACAGCTCGAAATCGCATCGGCGTCGTTTTGGCTCCGAGGGCAAGGACTACGGCGCAGCGGCAGCGTCGGATCAGGAGCTATTCGTGTTTGTCGGACATCGACGTAGGGAGACAATCGGTTGCTTGGTGCCCGAAAGCGATACAGAGCTTATGCAAGGCAAACGACAACGACCTCAACAGGGACCAGAGGGAGAAACTATCTTTGAGCTGGAGCCTTCGTCGGGCCAAGACTATTTCGAGTGGCTGCTGTTGGCCAACATGGGAGCTGGCCTGGGGTGAGCGCCAGACTTGGGGCTTTGTTCCGGGCGCCTCGAGATGGTTTTGGCGCCCACCCAGTTCGGCTTGCCGAGCAGCCAGCGACGCTTTTCTTCGAAAGATTGCCGAGATTGCGCCTCGGTACGTCGAGCTTGTTGCTTCCAGCCTGGTGAAGCGCCCATGTTCCTTTCCCGACTTGGTTGACGCTCCATCGACTGCTCCCCTGCGACATGGTTCACGACGCGTGTGCCTTCAGGCGGCGGCGGTGACGAGGCATACTCCGAGGGCATGTCGTAGCCTCCTCGTATGGTCCTGAGCCACTCTTGGTCCGGGCCGTATTCGCGAGCCGTATGGATGGGGTGACGTCGCCGCCGCAATGACGCTTGTTGCCTGCGTCTTTGCCGATTCAAGAGAAAGCTGCCGCTTCCAGTCCAGTTGACCGCCATCTCGTTCAAAGGAAGCGACGGCGAATGAGAGCGTGAAGATGCATCAACAAGGCGAGCAGCATTCGCAAAGGCGTCCATCTACCTTTTATCCTGTCACATCTATCGCGTCTCGCATGGCCTCGTAACAAAGCTAAGTTGGCCGTTCATCGCTTGCTCGCCAAGTTGCGCGGTCGAGTGCTCCAAGTGACCACAAATTGGCCGCTTTTTAGACTGAGTCCTGCTTGAAAGCAAGCAATGTACAATAGTTCTGGTGCCATTTCCAACGAGCATGTGGTGCTCATGGCCAAACAGCTTTGACCTCTTTGGCCAACGATTTCTTGCAGAGCAACGAGCGATCATTGAGAGCCTGGCGAGTACCAATCTAACATCGTCGAAAATCCGCATCGCGATCTTCGACGTCACCTCGCAGCGATCTCCGTCTTCAGGCTGCCGAGCTTCAGCTTCAGAGGGAGAAACGTGAAGACCAGGACGCCAGCTGTAAGCCTCTTTTGTGTGTCGGAAAAGAGGTGGAGGCTTCGACGCGACAATAAACAGAAAGAGGGGCTTGCAACGCTCAGTGCGATAATTATTTCAAGATATTGGGTGTCCCCAGCCAAAAACGGAGGAGGGGTTGATGCAGAGAAAGAGACAGAGCCACGCACAATGTAGGCTGAGCCGACACCTTTTCACTCTCCTCGTCCATCGACATTCATCTCGCACTTCATCATCACTGTCGCCACCAACCATATCAGAGGACGAACAGACCCTTCGCTACCGTCGGGACGAACCAACGGATACAGAGATTGCTGCTATACCTTTGGTTCAAACTCATCCATGCACTGTTAACGACGACGCGTCTGCTGCTCAACAGCCAGCCGATCGAGCTATCACTACAACCTCCCATCTCCTCCGGTTGGCCGCTTGACATCCGCATCCAGACGGCACCATGTTGGAGGGGGTGCTCGCCTCGCTTCTCAACAGGCTGCTTGCCGCTTACGTCGACGGGCTCAATACAAGTCAGCTCAATGTTGGCATCTGGTCCGGAGATGTCAAGCTGCGCAACCTCCGTCTCAAGACTTCAGCCCTCGACAAGTTTCGTCTTCCCATCGATGTAAAGGAGGGCTACCTCGGTGATCTCACACTTTCCATCCCGTGGTCCAACCTCAAAGGCAAGCCCGTCCGCATCCTGGTCGAAAACGTCTATCTGCTAGCTGCACCTAAGAACAGCAGTGTCGAGGTCGACGAGCAAGAGGAAGCTCAGCGTGCGCAGGCCGCCAAGCAGGAGAAGCTCGCCAATGCCGAGCTGCTCGGCAGGGACAGCGGCCAAAGCGTCGGCGTCTCCACCGAAGACGAGCAGAAGAACCAGTCCTTCACCAGCTCGCTCATCACCAAGATCGTCGACAACTTGCAGTTCACCGTCCGCAACATTCACATCCGCTACGAGGACAGCCTCTCCAATCCCGAACACCCCTTTTCCGCCGGTATCACGCTCGCCGAGTTCTCTGCCGTCTCCACAGATGCCAACTGGAACCCCACCTTCATCCAGAACAGCGGCGATGGCATCCACAAGCTCGCCCGTCTCGAGTCGCTCTCCGTCTACTGGGACACCGATTCCGAGTCTCTCGCCGGCCACGAGATTTCGGAAGCACAAAAGATCTTCAACGCTCTCATCGCACGCGACGGCAGCACACCCAGCCATCAATACATCCTCAAGCCTGTCTCGGGTGCAGGCAGACTGGTGATGCGCAAGAAGATGACCTCGGAAGTGCCCAAGATGGATGCACAGCTGCTCTTCGAAGAGCTCGGCTTCGCACTCGACGACGAGCAGTACCGCGACGTCATCTCAGTCGCCGATCTCTTCCACTTCTACACACGTCAAGCCCAATATCGCAAGTTCCGACCCAGTGCCGAGGAGCTCGAAGAGAACAGACCACGCGCCCTGCTACGCTTTGCGGGCCAGGCCATCCTCAACGAGGTGCACGAGCGCCATCGCGTCTGGACTTGGGACTATTTCCGCCAGCGACGCGACGACCGCAAGGAATACGTCGAACTCTTCAAGCAAAAGGAGAAGAGCGTCCAAAAGACCAACCAACAACAGGCGGGCGTCGCCATCGCACAGAGCGACAGCGGTTCGCGGCTCGAGGAGCTCGAGCAGAAGCTCGACTACAAGGATATCCGCTTCTACCGCTCCATAGCCCGGCACGAGCTCCGCAAAGAGAGGCTGGCGGCGAAGAAGGACGACCTTACGCAGAGCGGCAGCGACACCGACGCCAACGGTCAAACCGCAAAAGGCGGCGGTGGATGGCTCGGTTGGATTTGGGGAGGAGGCGGTGGTGGTCAGCAGCACCTCGGCCAAGGGGACGGCGTGCTCAATGACGAGCAGCGAAAGGAGCTCTACGATGCCATCGAATGGGACGAGGAAGCCAGCGCCTCCGCCCTCACGCAGGCCGTCGACGCGCCTAGAGATGCCATGCACCTCCGCCTCATCACCAAGCTCAAGACCGGCTCCGTCGCGCTCAAGGACCATGCTCGCGGCACCGACATCCTCTCCCTCGTCTTTGACTCGCTCCAGGCCAATGTAATCCGACGCCACGACAACCTCGAGGCGGCTGTGGCGCTCGGAGGTCTGCGTGTCTACGATGGCACCACTCCCAACTCCCTCTATCCGCAGGTGGTGCGCGTGAAAGACGACGAGTTAGATAATCCTTCCCGTCAGAACTCGAATCCAGGCGATCTCAAGCGCATCGAGCAGGAAGTCGAGCAGGAAAGCGACCCGGACAACCCATTCTTCTATGCAAAGTACGAGCTGAAACCGCTCGACGACCGCGCTGACAACGCCTTGACGCTCAAGATGCGCTCCATGGAAATCATCTACCACCGTGGCTTTGTCGAATCCATCGTGCGCTTCTTCAAGCCCCCCGAGAGCGAGCTCGAGCTCATCGGAGCGCTCATCGACGTCGCCAGCGAGACGATCGAGGGCATCCGCAAAGAGACGCGTGCCGGTCTCGAGAACGCGCTGCAGAACCATAAGACCATTGACATGGTCGTCGACGTCAAGGCGCCCATCATCATCGTCCCCGAAGACGTCACCACCAAGAAATGCCAACACATGGTGCTCGATGCCGGTCGCATCGCCGTTCGATCCGTGCTCGCCGACCAGGGCGCTCTCGACACGGTGCGCTCCAAACAGAACCGCGCCTACACCGACGAGGACTACCGCCAGCTCGAGGACCTCATGTACGACCGCTTCTTTGTCAAGCTCGAATCCGCCCAGCTCGTCATGGGCAATGACATCGACTCGTGCATCAAAGGCCTGCACTCGGACTCCACCGACCACGGCCTCCACCTACTGGAACGCATCAACTTGGACTTCACCGTGCACAACTCGATCCTCTCTTCGGCTCCCAACCTCACCAAGTTCAAGATGACCGGCCACTTGCCCACGCTGCGCGTCAACTTTTCCGATCGCAAGTACAAGACGCTCATGCGTATCATCGATGTCGCCATTCCCAACTTTGACGATGTGACTGGAGCAGATTCGCCGACCAAAGGTTTGGGCACGATTGAAGAGGAGCTCGAGCCTGTGGCCATTGGCAAAGCGCGGCAGGATGGCGATCCTGACGACGACAATCCAGGCGACGACGATGAGGACGAGGGCGCCAAACCGCGGCGTGTCCGTGGCCGACCCTCAGAGACGTTGGACCTCAACAAGGCTCGACGTCAGCGGCTTGCGGGACAGCTTCGTGGTGAGAACGAATACATCGTCGACGCTGGCTTCGACGACGACGACGGCAAGGACGAATTCCAGGATGCGGAAGACGCCACCGTCGACAGGGTCAATGCGCATCAGAAGACGTTTGAGCTCGAGTTTGTCGTCGATTCGCTCCAGGGGTCCATCTTCAGGTCAGCCACCGATCCTTCGCAGCCGGACCGACTACTAGTAGACGCGCGCTTCGAGGGCTTCCTGCTGCATCTCGCCGTGTATCCATACCACATGGATGTCGATGTGGGTCTCCGCAGTCTCGAGCTTGAGGACAAGATCGTTGACCAAGGCGCCCAGTTCCGTCATCTGATCACATCCAAGCATGTCCGCGACAGCAGCGCGCGTTCGGCTACGGCCGATTCGAGCGCTTCATCAGGGACAGCGTCGCCAGCAGAGCAACGCGATCTGGTCCGTGTGCGGTATACGCGAGTCAGCCCCGAGTCGCCCGAGTTCATGACCAAGTACGAGGGTATCGACCAGACGGTCAATGTGGAGCTCTCGACCATCAACATCATGCTCACGCGTGTCAGTGTCCTCGCCGTCTACGACTGGATCATGACCACCTTTGTATCAACAGACGAGCCCACATCCTCACCAGCGCCGTCGCAGGAACTGCAGCGCCGTCCCAGCCGCTCATCAGATCGACGACCCAGCGACGCCGCGTCAAAGCGGGCGTCGATCCGGCCTTCCGAGTCGACTTCCAACACGCGAGCTGTCGCCAATAGCGACAACACCGGACGCAAGGAGAAGCTGCGTGTTCGTGTCAAGCTCAACTCGATCGTGCTCCGTCTCAACAACGACGGCAGTCTCTTGGCGACCCTCACCCTTTCGACCGCAGATGTGGCCGTCATGCTGCGTGGCAACACTATCCGCGTCGCTGCACGTCTCGGCTCGCTGCTTCTTTACGACAATGCCAAGCGCAGCGTCGCTGACCCTCACTTTAAGAAGTTGCTCAGCATTCAGGGCGACGAGCTGGCCGATTTCACTTACGAGACTTTCGACGAGGCCGATTCCGCCTCGTATCCGGGCTACGACTCTTCCATCTGGCTGCGATCCGGCTCGCTCAAATTCACCTTTGTCGAAGAGCCGATCCGTGATCTGCTGCAGTTCTTCAGCAAATTTGCGCAGATGAAGGCCGTCTACGATGCCGCCACACTCGCAGCCTCGAGCCAGGCATCGCAGCTCCAGGAGCGTGTCAACAAAATGCATTACGATATCATCATCAAGACGCCCATCGTCGTGCTTCCTCGCTCCGCCGATGCTCCCGACGTGATGACGGCCAACCTGGGTGAAATCTATGCCAAGAACACATTTGCCATCCGTGACAACAAAGAGGCCATCACCAAGATCGAAGCTGGTCTTCGCCACATTCGCCTTGCCTCGCGCATGCGGTACGGCAGCCAGGAGTACCATGTCCAGATGATTGACGATGTCAACATCTCGCTCGACATGATCCAGACGGACCGAGCCAGTGCTGAAGCCGGCCCTGCCAGCGATAGTCCCGAAACACAGATGGTCGCCAAGATGTCCGACGTGCACATCAAGCTGACTGAGGCGCAATACTGTTTCGTCATGGAGCTGACGCAATCGATTCCGCGGGCATTTGCAGGGCTAGCCGACGAGGCTAACACAGCCGACGACAGCAGCAGGTTGCCAGACTCGAATGCGACCCCAACCGCGCCTGCACCGTCGGCGACCGGGTCCGGGTCGCGAACAGTATCCAGGCAACAGCCAGCCACACCTCGGAAAGGCAAACCAGGCGATAGCACGCCCGGCAAAGGCGGAGACGCAATGCTAGCTGCTCCGACGCCTCCCAAAAAGGGTCCCGGTGTCGATATGCTTCCTGAGCTCGGCACCGTCGTTCACACCGATGACGGCGACACCACCGTTTACACGAGTCTCGACATGTTCTTCGATGTCAACTCGATCCAGCTCGAGCTCTTCACTGCAGCTGCTACCGGCCAGGAGACGCTGTACAATGCGCAGCTTGCACGTTTCTCCATCAACGGTACCGAGGTCAAGCTCAAGATGCTGTCGGACAACTCGGTCGAGGCCGAAGTGGCGCTCAAGACATTCACGGTAACCGACCAGCGGCCGGACAAGGATACCAAGTTCCGCGAGATCGTCCCGGCCGTGAAGCACGATGGCCATCAGTTCATGATGAGCTACAGCGTCTCGGGCGGCGATGATCGCTCGGCACTGGCGCTCATCACCGTCGACAGTCCCAAGGTCATCTTCTCGCTCGATCCGATGTTTGCACTGCTCAACTTTTTTACGAGCGCGTTCCCAGGTTCGCCCGCAGACGACGGCAAAGCAGGCGCCTCCACGGCTGCAAACAGCAATGCCGGCGACCGCGCGCAATCCGCCGCTGGACCGCGAACAGACTCAGCAGCTCCCGAAGCTCAGCAAGCAACTGCTGCAGTAGGCTCATTGGCGTTCCGCGTCAATGTCGTCGACCCGACCATAATCCTCCTGGCGGCTCCTGAGCGTCACGACACGGAAGCGATTGTGCTTTCGATCAAACAGGTGCTCATGTCGCAGCAAGGCATTTTGGCGCTCAAGGTGGACCAGTTCGGCATGTTCATGTGCAGGATGCATCGTCCCAAGGACACGTTGCGCCTGCTCGACAACTTTGATCTGGCTCTGTCGATGGACAGCCGTGTCACCGAGACGAGCTCGCTGACCAGCATCGAGATCGACGTCGAGCCGCTTGTGCTGCGAGTCTCGTTGCGCGACATTCTGATGATGCAATCCGTGGTCAACAAGGCCATCGAGCTCTCCTCGCAGCAGTCTTCTGCCTCGAGCAACAACGACACCAGAAGCATCGCATCCTCGCAGCGCAGGCAAGAATCGATGGCCAGCAGCAGCAACACGATCGATTCGCTCACCAAGGCACCGAGGACGACCACCAAATCGGACGGCAGCAGCACGCTCGACGCCAAGCCACCACAGCGTCTGGAAGATGCCGAGCTGGTGGTGGCGAAAGAGTCGCTTCGCGCTGAATTTGCTGGTCTGCAGATCATCCTCATTGGCGATGCCCACTCGCTGCCCATGCTGGACCTTAACGTGTCCAAGTTTGCCGTCGACGTACATGACTGGTCCGGAGACATGCACGGCAGCACGTTGCTCAACCTGTACATCAACTACTACAACCTTTCGAGGTCGCACTGGGAGCCACTCATCGATCCGTGGAGCGTCCAGTTCAAAATGGAGTCGAGCACGGCGCCTTCGCGCTTCAACGCGACCATCTCGAGCAAGAAGCGCCTCGAGCTCAACGTCACAACGACGCTCATCGAGACGGGTCTTGCGGCCATGTCGCTGATCAACGAAAACGACTTGCAAGATCTGCAGCAGCGCAACCGTGCTCCGTTCGTGATCCAGAACCGCACCGGCTACCGCATCTCACTGTGGCCCGAACAGGACGACCGAAAGCGCAAGAGCAAGACGTCACCGCTGTATCTGGATGATGGCAAGGACACGCCGTGGCGCTTCGACGACTGGAGGTCGATGCGTGAAGACATGCACGAGAGTGGCGGCGATCGACTCTCGCTGCAGATCGACGGCATGCCGTGGGAGCGCCTGCGCCACATCTCGGTAGACCGCGAGGGCGAGTACATGCTGACGCTGCGGCCCAAGCTGGACAAGGTGGCGCACCGCGTCCAGTACGAGGTGAAGCTACACAACAACGTCAAGTACATCACGTTCCGTTCGTCGTTCAAGATCGAGAACAAGACACTCATTCCAATTGAGATGGTCATCCTTGACCACGAGGGCAATGTAACGGACCAGATCCGCCGTATCGGACCCGGCGAAGACTGTCCAGTGCCCATCGAATCCGCCTACCACTGCCGTGTCAAGATCCGACCCGATCCGGGCTTTGAGTACGACTGGTGCCAGGAAAGCCTCAACTGGCAAGACCTGGTCAAAAAAGCGACGCGTACCTTGACCTGTCGAGCGTACGACGAGACCGAAGCACCGTTCCGCTTCCAGAGCTTTGCCATCTACGACCGTCAGGATCCCAGCAGCCGAACGTACCCGCGTCTGACGCTGCGTCTGCGTGCACCTGTTGAAGTCGAGAATCTGCTGCCGTACGACATTCAGTACCGCATCTTTGACAAGAACCTCAACCACAATTGGTCAAGCTACCTGCGCAAAGGCGGCATCAGCCCGATCCATGTCGTCGAGCTCTCGCACCTGCTGCTGCTCAGTGTCGACATTCAGTCGTCGTGCTTCTCGCCGAGCGAGTTTGCCATCATCGCCACCGACAACCCGGACGACTTTCCCGTAGAAAAGGTGCTGACGCTCGCCGATGCCGAGAACCTCAAGCTCAACCTGCGTCTCCACTACTCAAAGCACCCCGACTCTGGTGGAGCGTTCAAGGTGCAGATCTACTCGCCCTACATCTTTGTCAACCAATGCGGCCTGCCGTTTGCGCTCAAGACCAAATCGTGGCTGGGCAGCACCAAGCTCGTTGCTGGCCTGGAGCAAGGCGGAGTGTCTGCCGAGGCCCGCAAGACGCCCGAGCCGTTCCTTTTTTCGCACAACTCAAACGACCGTCGCAACCGCGTGCTGATGCGTGTCGGCGACTCGCAGTGGTCCAAGCCGCTGTCGTTCGAGGCGGTCGGATCGGAGACCGAGGTGGTGATTCCATCTGCGTCCAAGAACGAGGAGATACATGTGGGTCTCACCGTCGAGGATGGCCTGGGCAAGTTCAAGCTGTCCAAGGTGGTCAAGCTGACACCGCGATACCTGGTGCGCAACAACCTCAGCGAGCCCCTCAACTTGCGAGAAGCGGGTGCCGCCGATTTCGTCACGGTTGAGGCGGGCCAGCGGGTGCCACTGCGCTTCCTGCGTGTCGGTGCCGCCAAGCAGATGACGCTCGCTTACCCGGGCATCAACAACAAGTGGAGCGCGCCCTTCAACATCGAGGACATCGGTACCGTTCACTTGCGCTTGGCTAAAGCGGGTCAGCACCAGCATCTGATCAAGGCCGAGGTACTGTTGGAGGGCCCTACGATCTTCATTTCGCTAAGCCTCGAGACCGGGCCGTGGCCGTACATGCTGCGCAACGAGAGCGACTTCACGGTGCAGTTTATGCAGGCGACCGAGCGCATCGATGAAGGAGGCAGCGGCAAGCGCATCGCTGAGGCGATGGGCAAGCGATACGAGCTCAAGCCGCGCTCCAAGATGAAGTATGCGTGGGACTATCCGGCGGCGACGGACAAGATGATCAAGCTGGTCGTCAACGGTCGCGAGCGCAACGTCAACATCCTCGAGATCGGCAGCTTGCTGCCGTTCAAGTTCCCTGCGCCCGACGGCCGAGGCAGCGGCGTCATCTCGCTCGACATACGTGCCGATGGACCAACGCAGACGCTGGTGCTGAGCAACTACAAGGAAGAGTTGAGCAACTTCAAGCTGAAACGTCAGAACTCGACCTTGTCTCGCAGCGACACGATCTCGAGCGCCAACAGCAGGGATGGGGGTTTTGTGGCCGTCGATGTCGACACCAACATCCTGACGGCGTTCAATTTGGAGCTCGAAGGTATCGGCATTTCGCTCATCAACCAAAACATTCAGGAGCTCGCCTATTTGTCGTTCCGAGGCCTCGAATTGCACTATACAGAGTCGGAAGTGACGACGGCGATCAACGTGATCTGCAAGTGGATCCAGATCGACAACCAGCTGTTTGGCGGTCTGTTCCCGATCGTGCTGTACCCGACGGTGCTGCCCAAGGACGGCAAGGATCTCGAGGTGCATCCCACGCTGCAGGCGTCGGTGATCATGCTCAAAGACCAGTCGCACGGTGTCACGCACATCAAGTACGCGTCGGTGCTACTGCAAGAGATCACGGCCGAGCTGGACGAAGACTTTTTGTTCGCTCTGTACGAATTCTCCAAGTTCGAAGGCGCCGCGTGGCAGCTCGAGGCGGAGAAGGAGACGGATTTCATCGAACATCCTCGCGAGGTGCCTGAGCCGAGTTACACGCCGGGTCAGTCGGACGACATCTACTTTGAGATCCTGCATCTGCAGCCCATCTCGCTCAATCTGTCGTTCATGCGTACGGAGCGGGTTAACGGCGACGACAGGGTGAGCTCGCGCAACCCGCTCATCTTCCTCTTCAATGCGCTGACGATGGCGCTGGGCAACGTCAATGAGGCACCGGTGCGACTTAACGCGCTGGTGATTGAGAATGTGCGTCTGAGCAACGCGGTGCTGCAGCAGAGGATCATGTACCACTATGCGCAAGGCTTCCTGCTGCAGCTGCACCGAGTGCTAGGCTCGGCCGACTTTTTGGGCAACCCAGTGGGCCTATTCAACAACGTGTCGTCCGGTGTCGCCGACATCTTTTACGAGCCGTACCAGGGCTTGGTGATGCACGGCAACCGGGAGCTTGGGTTGGGCATCGCGCGCGGTGCGAGCTCGTTTGTGAAGAAGACGGTGTTCGGTCTGACGGACTCGGTGTCCAAGGTGACGGGCTCGATCGGCAAAGGTCTGGCGGCGGCGACGATGGACAAGGAGTTCCAGTCGCGTCGACGCATGACGCGGTTCCGCAACAAGCCGCGCCACGCGCTGTATGGCATCACGGCGGGGGCCAACTCGTTGTTCACGTCGGTGGCAAGTGGGTTCGAGGGCCTGGCGCTGCGCCCGCTCGAAGGCGCTGAGCAGGGCGGTGCCGGTGGGTTTCTCAAGGGTGTGGGCAAAGGGTTGGTGGGTGCCATCACGAAGCCGGCCGTCGGCGTGTTTGATCTGGCGAGCAACGTGACCGAGGGCATGCGCAACACGACGATGGTCTTCGATCAGAACGACATCGACCGCGTGCGTCTGCCGCGGTACATCGCCAGCGACGGCTTGGTACGGCCGTACTCGGACCGAGAGGCGCTTGGACAGACGTGGCTGAAGAACGTCGATAATGGACGGCTGATGAAGGACTCGTATGTGGCACACGTGGACGTTGGGTCACAGGAGGGGTCCGCCGTCATCATGCTGACGGTTTCGAGGATTATGTATGTGCGGACGGTGCGGCTGAGGGTCATGTGGGAAGTGCCGCTGTCGGATTTGAGTAGCATTTCGTTGGAGAGCGAGGGGATCGCGTTGGTGCTGAGGGGCGATGTTAGTGGGCCATTCTTGCATCTGCCCGATGTGAGTACGAGGAACTGGCTGTTCAAGCAGATATCCAAGGTTGTTCAGGCGTATAACGCTAGCCGGCAGTAGTGGGGGGGCGGCGAGCGAGGCACTTAGGATGCTTTGTAGGGCATTGGAATTCAAAGACAAGCTACGGCGGAGGGGGGTGAAGCACGTGTGCGATTGCTTGTGTGTGAAGATGGAGTGAGGTTGCTGGTGAGAGGTGGACTGTTCAACTCAAGAAACGCTGCCCAAGAGTGCACTCGCTTGCAGCACGGGTGGAACGTAGCGGTCAAGACGTCCCCACACAGAGGAGGCGCGAGCGTTGCATTGAGACCGAGCAACAACGGCACCACGACAGGATCTAAAGCGGATGGGAGACGCGAGTGTAAGATGGACAACTGCTCCGCCTCTGAGAAATTGAGTTTTGTCTCCTTACAGCAGAGCGTGCAACGCCAAGCATGGATGAGAGACGAATTTCAGGGTCCAGCAGGACCTCGGCTAAGGCATGGGGCGGCGTGTCGATCTTTTTTACTGGAAAGATCTACGCTCTGATCGAGGTGATGCTCGAGTTATGCTAGTGCGTGTTAGAAGCTTTTCAGGGTGTGGGCGAAAAGCATAGTGCGGGAGAGATATGCGGGTCGAGCGTTGAAGGCGTGCTGGCAAAACGACTCAGAGTGTGAAAGTCGAGGTAAGAAGTAACGCCGGGAGGAGCCTCGAATTGGAACTTGATATCAACAAGTCGCCGTTGAGAGCGGATTGTGCAGACCGGCGGCGTAGGCAGCTCTCGTGGAATGGGCAATCGGGCATCTGGCGTCATCCACGCGGAAGCCGATTGATGGTTTGACATGGCAGCTGTGTCGCTCCGTTGTTCACACGTCGGAGAAAAGCTGCCAGCGAAACAATTGCATTTTTCTTGCGCAAGAATTTGTTCGGTAAATTTGCAATCTCGGACCTGCAGCAGCGAGCACTTTTACCGTAGCTGTCGCCGCCCGCTGCCAGCCTACCGCTGCACTCTGTCGATGCCAGCAGTCGAGTCAAGCGGACACAGCAGCGTGGAAATGAGAGCGAAAAAGAGCATGGTCGAACCCTCGTTTGCACGCAACACCCCACCCGGACGCAGCCCCACCAATAGCCTAAACCGTATCCGTGGTTGCAAGAATGCGTCATTGGAATGGACTGCCAAATCGAGCAGAATGAATGCCAGACGACACAGAATGATATACGCCACCTGTCCAAACGAGCTGGTTCTCAGAGAAACAGGGGTAACCTTTCGAGCTGTGCTGTAGTGTAGATCTTCGTCCGTCGGTGGACCGTCTCTGCGGTTGCCAATCCCGCGCGTCCTTATCCTTACTGCAACTCAGCGGAGATTTTTTTGAATCTAAAATATCCCACGCGTCGAAAATGGGGCACATCTCCAGTGTTGACAAAGTGTTGGTTGAATGGATTTCGTACTCGTGTGGTGCGGTGCCCCTCTTTCCGCCTTGCCCAGACTTGACATGTCGCGGTCGACAGGCTTCTACCACTGCAGACACGCAGACATGCAGACGCAGACGTAGACGAGGATGCTCGGCGCTTGGCCCTTGCGTGTGGATTCTCTCTGATCTCATTATCAGCCGGGACATGCCCGAACCTCGCCACTTTGCCCGGGCGCGCAATGACACTACGCCTGCTCCAAGTCGATTCCGGGCCTGACTTGCCAATCTTAGTCTGCTGGTTGATGGTGGTGACAGTTGGCACCCACGCAACGCCCTCTTTCTAGTCCAACACTGTTGCTCAGGCAGCTGTCTTTCTTTTTTTTAAGGAAAGGAAAAAAAGTAGATGATATTTGCACCTGTCACTTTGCTCTTCAACTTTACTCTCCGCCTGCCTCGCCCTCCTCCTCGTCTCCCCCGTTGCTGGGTCTCTTGGCTCGACGCTCGCTATCGTCATTTCATCTACCTTTCCTTAGATCTTTACTCACCTTGTTCATCTACCACTCCTTCCTTTGCTATATCTCCATATATCTACCCCCTCGACCGCTGTATCTCTAATTCCACCTACCTCTCTCTCATATTCCCTCCCTCTCGTCTGGATACGATACGAGGCACTCTCTCTCCTCTTCCACCCTCTCTTCCCCACACACTCTTGCACACACACACACCCTCCACTCTCTGCATTCTCCCTTACCATTCTCGCACGCATACTCTCCTTCTTACTGCTCAGCATCACCCTCCTTCGACTTGCTCAATTGTCACACGCCTCCAGCTCTTTCTCTCTATTGCATATCCAGTCACACACCACACTCGGGCGTTCTCGGTCACCATCGCTAGCAACTCGCCCATACGTTCAGCGATCAATTGTACACAATCCATCCTCGACATGATCTACGAAGTCGCCGCTGCCGTCGAACACATTGTCTCGCTCGTCCAGCAGGTCGAGCGCGATCAACCCCTTGCTGCCGAATCACTCGCCGCCTTCACATCCACCCTCAAAGACTCGCTCGAGACCCGCTGCCAAAAGTGCTGGCACCCGGCTGACCCCGAGCACGGCTCAGCCAACCGATCTGTAGCATGGCACCTCCACCCAGCAGGTGAGGGAGCTGATCAAGACCTCCTTCGTGCTTTTGCTTCCGTGGTCCAGGCCCATGCTCAAGAGGGCGAGATCATCCAGCCGCATCATTCCAAGGTGGTCCAACTTGCACTCGAATGGCTTCCCCTCGCTTTTACGCTTTGGATCGACCCTGGCTGCGTCGCTGTTCGCACTGGCAACGGTCCAGGTGCTGCACCAGCCTCTTTGTTTGACTTTGATCATCTCAAGTCGGGCTCTTCGTCTTCGTCGTCTATCCATCTCATCTGGGGTCAGATGGTCGCCCAAGCTGCTGAGCGCCATGTGCCTCAACTGACTGTCAGCAGCGCCGCCCCTCGACCTGTCCCCATTGTCAAGCCTACGCCCACCGTCGCTCACTCGCGCTATCCCGTCAATCTCTTCGCCAGCGTTGCACCTCAGCGTCACTCTCGCTCCTCCTCCACCGCTTCTTCGGCATCGAGCTCCTGCCAAGGCCTCGTCCGAAGCGTCAGCCTGTCCAGCACCCACACCGTCTCCACCGATGCCACCAGTGTCAGTGGTCTTGACGTGGATGCCGAGTCCGAAATCTGCCCCAGCCTTGGCTGCTCCCCTTCGTCTTCCCTCTCTTCCACCCACTGCACACCGACCACCGAACACGACCGCGAGTCGGTGCACGATACCACCATCGGCGACGCTGATGCCACGCAGCGCTTTGCCGGTATCCGTCTCTTCGACGACGACGCTCGGGAAGACGACGAGGCAGGCGACGCCACCATCGACGCTAGCCCTATGCTGGGTCTCAACATCTCCAAGGACAGCGCCGCACTCGGTGCCGTCTTCACCCCTGCCCCTGCCCCTGCCCCTGCCCCTGCCCCTGCCCCTACCCCAACCGCTGCCGCCAAGCCCGTCGCTGCTCCGATCAAGTGCAACTACACCACGCACGACAACGGCAACGTTGGAGTACTGGGCGGTGGTGTGCGTCTCGGTGGCAGTGGCAGCTCGACTAAGAGCGGCAGTGCTTCGCAGCTACCACGACACCGTCAGCATCTGAGCTCAAAGAGCGTCAGCTACCTGCATACGGCTCCGGCGTCGCACGCCCAGCTGCTGCCCGCATACGTGCCTCGACAGCACATGCAGCAGTTTCACCACATGAATCCGGCGGCAGTGGCTAACTACAGCGCGCCGATGCCCACTGTGCCACTGCCACCGCTGCAGCACCACCAGTATCAAGGAGGGTACGCGCAGTACCAGCAGCAGCAGCAGCAATATGCGGCACCTCAGCCGAGGCGTGCGATGATGGGCTCGTTCGCGTGTGGTCCGCAGCTACCTGCGCCTTTTGGATTTGCGTTCCCGCAGCAGCAGCCGCAGAAGCAGCAGCAGCAGCAGCAGGGTTATTTGCAGTACGCTGGGGCCGCCGCTCACCTCGACTACACCACGGGTGACAACCAGGACCATGATGCCGACAAAGCATCCACTGCCGGCCGGCGTCGGCTGCGCTCCCGCGGTCGTCGCTCGCGTGGCCGCGGGGCGGGGCGGGCAGCGCGTCGCCAAGCAGCCGCTCTCCGGGCGCTGGAGCTGGGAAGCACCGACGAGCTGCCCGAGTTTGATTGCGATGACGACGACGACGACGAGGTCTCGCGCTGCTCGACGCCTGCGACGTCTTCCGAGTGTACGGCGTACTCGAGCACTGCGTCGTCGGTCTACTCGAGTGCTGCGTGCAGTCCTGCGAAGGGTGCCAGAGTGGGCGGGCGCGCGTCGAGGGCTGATCTGCGTGCCGAGGCGCAAAGGGAGTTCGGCAGCGCGCTGTGCGATGGTCTCGCTCGTCTTGTGGTTTGACCTTATAGCATTTTCTTTCGGTTTCTTTAGCATATCACTTAGCATCCTCATGTAGCATTGTAGCATCGTGTCTCTATCCCATGTCGAAGTTTGCATTGTCGATCTGATCGTGTCTGTGTCGAGTCGTGAGTCTGCATACCCGTGTTGAGCGGGGTCAAGGAGCATCAGAGGGACACACGCCAAGGCATTCAGTCAAGTCACACTCACATCAACAAGCAATACACAACGCCAGCAACCCTATCTACAGGCTACAGAGCAACCACATCCACCCGCGCTCGGTCGTACAATCGGGCATTGAGCGTCTCCATCTCCCCCTTACCTTCCAGTTCCCCCTTGGGCAGCGGATTCACCTGGATGCACACCACGCTACCCCTTGCCACGCTCCCTGGCTGGACGACGGTAGCACTACTCACGACGCGGATGAACGGTTTTGCGAGCTTTGCGCTCGGCAGCACGAGCAGGTCCGGCGTAACCGCGGGGAACTGGAGCAGGTGCGAGTGCGATGTATCGTATGCCAGGGGTGGATGGGCGGGCGGCGGGTAGAGCGGGTAAAAGCACCGCTGCGAGAGCAGGGCCCGCGACCACCGTGTGTTGGTCTCTTTGTTCTTGCTCGCCACACTCTCCCCCGCTGCAGTCGGCACAACGGACGTACCTGCTTCGATACGCGTGACCATCTCCTCCGCCTTGACATCCCCCAGCGCATCCGCCGTCGTACTGCCAACCACCAACTCGTTGACATAGAACACGCTCGGATTCGGCAGACACCGCACGCGCTGCTTCGGCAACCCCATAACCCCAACAGCGTCCTCTTTGCCAAACGACGGCTGTGGATACGCAGAGTGCACGTTGAGTACGTCAAACGTACTCGGGATCAGCACAACCATTGTCGACGGGTACTTTTCGAGCAGCGTATGCAGGCGCGAGGAAAAGTGTCTGGCGAACAGTTCCGCCGGCAACTCGGTGGAGAACGGCAGGAGTGGGTGCTGCGTAGATATAAACGGTCCCGTGAGGATCAGTGTATCCGGCACACCTCTTCGCTGGGCAGACTCGGTATCGTAGGGCAGACCACCGGCTTCGAGCTGGTCCATCAACCTGTGCCATGCGGCGAACTCGAAATCGTCGTCGCTCGTAAACGGCCCGGAAGCAGCGACGAGATTGAGCGCGCTACCGTTGAGTTTGTGGGGCGAGTACGAGTGGTCGAGGGCCTCCTCCACCGTGTGCACCGCCAAGGGGAGCGGAGGCGGGAAACAGATCTCGCTCACACTGAACTTGTCCGCACCCGCATTGATGCCTCGACACAGGACAATCTGTCCGGGGAACAAGCTGAGCGTCGTAGCCGCTCCACCGGTGCCCACGTCCTGCGGAGTATGCTTGACAACACACCCCTTCGAAAACACTAGCGGCGTCCGATTGCCACTGCCCATCATCCTCGAGCTTTCGAGCACCACGCCTGTCTCCGCTAGCTTGGGCAACCCGAACGCAGCCATCCCCTCGTCTTCTCCCGTCTTTGAGCGTGCAGCGGCTTTCGACCGCAGAGCCTGCCCCGCCGCGCTCTCGGGCGCAGGCAGAGCGGGACAGATCCGCCCGACAACCCAGATCGGTTCCTGCGAGGGCAGCGACGGGTCGCCAAACTCTTCGGACTCGTCGATTGAGTACGCGCTACGCAGGATCGAGGCGTAGTCGTCGATACGGTCGTCGAGCACCTGCGACCGCTCGCCCTTCTTCTCAAACATGTAGCGGTAGTTCCACGCCTTTGGGTCGGTGGCCATGGCAAGCGAGACGCGCGAGGATGTCTTTTTGCCCGTGGACGAAACGGGTGGGGCGAGCTGGCTTCCGGATCCGGTGAGGGGGAGGTGTTCGTTGAGTGATTCGAGGATGGAGAAGGGCGGGTGTTTGGAGGTGGTGGTTGTGGATGATGAGGCGGTAGTTTTGCGGAGAGGTGAGTCGATGTCGGACATGTGGACGTCGGTGTCTTTCAGAGCAGCTGAGGGTTTGTACGCCGACGCGCTCGCGGGCGTAGCACCTGGCCCGCCAAACGGAGAGTTCACGTTGGAAGAAGCATTTCGCACGGGTGTCTGGAAAGCATTCCCATTGGCAGCAGCAGACTTGATTGGCGTCGACTTGATCCCCAGCATTGCACTGAAGTCACCGGCGATCCTGCCCCGGTTCAACGCGCTGGACGGTTTCAACGGCGTCTGTGCGGGGACGGCATCAGCAGCGACACTGGCCGCAGCATTGGCGTTGACAGCGGCGGCGATGATCTTGCGCAGCTCCCTCGCATGGTCGATCGTGAGCGGTTCGGATTTGGGCAAGTTGTTGTTGATGGCGAATGCTTCCCATTTGTAGAAGAGGTCCTCCGGGGTGACTGCGTAGTGTGTGCAGATCGAGGTGGCTTCCGAGAGGAGAGATGGGTCGCATGCGATGTACGCGCCAAAGTGCTCGGAGAGGCGAACGGTGAGCTCGGATGCCACCATGTTCGCAATGTATGGGAGAGTGATGGTTAGTGTTTAGATGGTGGTGCTGTTGTGAGAAGAAGCGGAAGCCGACGATGGGGCGCAGAACAGCAGACAGCAACACGCGCTGCCGCTGCTGTCGATTTCTCGAAACAGTGTTGCTCTTTCCCGCCGAATTTCTCAGCGTGCAGTGCGCCAATAAACCAACACGAGAAATACCGCGTCGCGTTGATTGAACCCATAACTCGGAACTCGGGCTTTTGCGCTCGCTCACTTTGGCCAAAGCTGGAAAGGGCTCAAAGCAAGGGTCCATTCGATCCCAACAGTCATTCGCACGTCGTATCACAACTCGAGATGGCTTTGGCCTTCCGCACGTCCACCTAGGAAGCATCCAGCTCCCTGCTGCTCGTCATGACAGCCCCTCCAGTAACTCAGGACAAGGGCAAAGCGAGAGCCATCGATGCCGTTCCGACCACGAACAACGATCAGCCTGCCATCCGCCTCGTCAAGCCTCAACCCATTCCATCCACCTCGCTTCTCAACATCGAATACCCTGGCATTCTCGGAGATGACGCTGGTCCTTCCTCTTCCACCTCGTACAGCAGCCTTGACCGCGCGCTGTCGACACTGCATCCATCCGCCCTCCCGCCGCTCACCAGCAGTCCACTTGAGGCACTCAACTTTCTCTCGCGCATCCCAAACGAGGGATTGAGAGCTGTCGAATGTCGTCTGGGCGGCTTCTCCTCCTCAATCCCATCTGAAGCGAGGATGCAGCTTGACTCGAACCGCGATAATATCGATCAAGTCTACAAGGCACCCTTGATAGGCGAAGCGGTACCTACACACAACATTGTCGTTCGTATCGTCAAGCGCACTTGGCGACAGAAGAAACGCAAACGACAATCATCGGTGGCAGCCGGCAGCTCAGCTCAGCCAGATGGTATGGCTCTCGACCCTGCACTCTTTGCTGAGGGTGTCGATGCAGGACACATCGATTCGCAGCCCCAAGCGCCAAACGGTCACGACGAGCACGATGACAAGCGCGGGCGCTACACTGGTCGGATCAAGAAGGAATACTGCATTGAAGTGCTAGGCATGGCCACTAATACCGTCCGCTTTCGCAGTATGGCTGACTTTGCTTTCCAGCCCAACATCTCCACATCATCTGCGAGCTTGAGCGCGGAAACGACACAGCAACTCGATCCGGTCATGGCGCTACACAAAGCTCTTGCCACCATGGACTTGAAAGCGTTCCAAGAATTTCGCGTTCCCGAACAGCTCGAAGACTACCAGCTTCCCGACCCTTCCAGTTCCGCGCCGAAGAGCAACTTGCACATGGTCCCCCCGGCATTCTTCAGCCGCATGGACGTACCCTTCAACTACAACTTCCAGCAAGCGCCCTACAGCGAGCTGCGCACCGTCCCTACTCCACCGCACTTTACCAAAACCGGCATCAGCTTTGCACACGCCCTCAAGCGCGACAATATCCCAAATGGTCAGATGCAGCGCTTCGTCAACCGCGTACGACTGTCCAACATCACTCCGCAGCCGTTCCGCGTGGGGAGGGATGACAAAGTGCCCACCAAGCCGCAACAGGATGTGATCCGGATCGAGACCCGGTGTGACCCCCAGCTCGTGGCTCGGTTGCGGGGGCTGTTGTTGGAGAGGCCGATGTGGTCTAGGGTGGCTCTGAAGAACCAGTTGAATGAGGCGGAGCTGAAGGAGGTGAATGGGAATAATGAGAAGGTGTATTATGCGCTGGCGGGGTATTCGATGGTTGGGGGTCCGTGGAGGGATACGATAGTTCGGTTTGGGTATGATGTGAGGCGGGATCACAGTAGCAGGGTGTATCAGCGGATCTTTCTGCGTGGTGCACCGGCGTTGCGCGAGCCTTCGCGTCTAGCGCAGCTCTCACCCGCTGCGCCAGCAGAGGCGGAGGCGGAGGATGACGATGACGCTGAGGAAGCAAGCGCCGCACGATCCAGCCTCGTGCCCCTCCCCACCTCTGAACGCTCCCGAAACACACACCTTTTCGACGGCACAACGCTGCATCGCCACGTCGGCAACTTTCAACTATGCGATATCGAGGACCCGCTCATCAAGCCGTACATCTGGCGCGGCAACGACGAAGATTTGCCGTCGTTCCGAGCTGCGTCGGACCAGCCAATGCCGTCGCCTATGGGCACGCAGTGGTTGCGCGCCGAGTGGGACGCCGAGACGGGATGGTACACCAAGCGCGCGCTCGAGTTGATTCGTGCGCTGCTCACCGCGAGGTTTAAGGCGTTGACGGATACAGGAACGCCGCTGGAGAGCGATGCTGTGGAGGCGATAGTTAGTAGGATCCGGCAGAAGTGGCGCGAGGAGGACTTGGCGCAGGGCGCGGAGGGTGGTGCTCAGGAAGGGGTGGAGACGCAGGCTGACAATGCGGCTCACGGCAATGAGACTGGGCTTGATCCCATTCTCTAGCAAGCTGGCTTTCCACGCTCACATCGCAGAGGATAATCACACAGCACGTTCACACACGCATCTCCTCCCAACGCCGTGCAGACTTTTGGATCCTTGTTTGTCAAGTTGCAATTCGGTTTTGTGTCCTGCGTTTGATGACGAAGATCGAAGGTGCGAAAGAATCAAAATAGCGCCGTAGCTGTGGTTTCGAGGAGAATGCTGAAAGGGGATATCAACCCGTAGGCGTCGGGTACCAGTGGAAGTTGTCTGTTGGTCGACGTTGATGCTTCACCGACACTGCAGATCGTCGGTTGCTTTGCGGATGAGTGTTGAGAGCTGACACATTCGACGTCGAGAATGGAGAGTGCTCTTCGGGATGGAACGATACGCGGAGCGGGTTACAGCTTGAAGCTGAGCTCTTCGTGCTAAGGCTAGCGCTCGGGGATCTTTCACTGCCTCTACTCCTTCTTGGTCTCCTCCTCCTTCTTGTCCTCTTCCTTCTCCTCTTTCTTCTCCGCAGCAGGCTTCTCCTCCGCCTCCTTCGCCGGTGCTGCCGCCTCGCTCTTGCTGCCACCGGCGTTCTTCTTCTGAGCGAGCTCGAAAGCGTCCTTGAACCCATTTGCGTTTTCCGAATTGGCAAAACGGATCGCCAGCGTCTCTGCCGTCGGCTCACCGTCAGCCACATCGGCAGCAACATTATACACCCACGAGCGGTCAGAGCCGACGTTGGGGCTGAGCTTCATGTCGCTGGTGACGTAGTGGTTGGCGCACACCTTGAGCGTCTTGTCTCGACGCATGACGAGGCGGACTTTGTGCGTCTGCTTGTGTTCGAGTAGTCGGACGTCACCAGTACCGCGCTCCTTCCACTCCTTGGCGTCCTTGTCGAATCGGAAAAGTTTGGCGCGCATCTTGAATGTCACTTCTTCGTCCTCTTCGTGCGTCTTGACCTCGATCTGGTTCTCCAGCTTGATGACGGGTTCAAAGTGCGGGTCGTTTTCGGGCTCTTCGGCAGCGGCGCCGGAGCCTGCCTGCTCGGCCTGTCGTTGCGTTCGGGAGTGCGGAAGCGATCAGAAAGTCGATCAGTCAGTGGCGTGCTCGAGAAAGGGGAGTAACACTTTCCGAACAAACGGACTGCTACTTTTGTGACCTGAAGAAACTTACAGCATCAACAGTTGGCTTGGTAGCTTCAGTGTCAGCCATCTTTGCGTTTGCGTAGGTGTGAAGTAAGGATACGTATAGCGTCCAGGATGATGGTAGTCAAAAGACAGTAGGAACCGAAACCGACGGCCGAAAGAAACACACACACTCTCTGAACAGACTCAGCACACAACCAACACACAGCGTTTCGCTCGCCCTCTTTCTCACGACTCAAAAAATTCCAAAACCAACATGGTGATTTCCCATCATGGCCTCTCTCTCGCAGCGCACACTCACGCTGTCGAAGGCAGAGAAGCTTTTTGCTGAGAGAACGCGCAACAGCAGCTGTTCTGCGTGCAGTCTGCACTTTTGTAGTCCGATTTCAAAATTTTGAAATGTGATCGATTCGTAACGAATTTCAAAGCACAAGTCTTCCAATTTTTCAGCGCTAGATTGTGTACACGGCGGCCCTAACAAGGCGGAAATATAAATGGCTGCGGAAAGCGTATCGCCCAGGTGTCAGAAACCGCCGTAGCCTGCTAATACGAAGCTTTCTCTCATGACCGGATTTGCGCGGTTGCAGATGCAGCTTCAAAAGCGGCTTTGCTCAAATCAAGCTTTTGTGGTGGGCTATAACTGGAGAAAGATAGCGGCATGCGATTGTCTGCCCTCGCCTTGTTGTGACGTGGTGAAGCCGGCTTGTTTCATGGTTTCTTGCATGGCGACGAGCACGTCCGGACAAATGAAGTCGTGGAAGCTGCTTCCCGTCGCAAACGCTTGTCCGCAGTGTCATCACACGTTTTTCCAACCTACAATATCGGCTCGCTTGACCACCTGACCCTTCGTCACAATGTTTCCGTCGCCACGTAGCTGAATGCTCTCGTGTACGATCGAATCGCAAGAACGTGTCATCCAGCCGTAGCATAATGTTCGACTCGGCCATCCTTGGCATGATCAGCATGACAAGGCTTGATGACCTTTGTTCCAGCAACTCCTCAGCGGAATTGAACTTGGGGATCTAACATATGCCAAAATTCCCAACGAAGCTTGAGCGCGTGCCAACGCATCGCCTTTTTGTCGGTGCTCGTGTTCTTCTGAAACGCAGCTAGTCGCTCACCCTTCCACTTGTACTCCTCATGCACACTCGACGACGTAGCCTTTGGCCGGCTCCGCTTTCCTTTCATTATCTTTGGTGCAGGCACTGGGACGACTCGTATCACTGGAGGAAAGAGCAGCATCCTTAGCCTGTCATATCTCGACCCACACCAGCACCCAAGGATCAACGATCTCTCATCAACATGACATCACGACTTACACCCGTTTCGATGCTGCTATCAGCTTTCGCCTTCACGCTGCTGCTCCTTCTCGCCCATAGCCCGGTTTCTGCACACATGATCGAGCTGGGCGCGCACAGCAGCGAATGCTTTTTCGAAGACCTGCACAACGGCGACCAGATGACGCTCACCTACCAGGTCGGCGGCGGGGGGCACCTCGACATCGACGTCGTGCTCTACGATCCCAAGGGCCGAGCACTGTTCAAGCAGGACCGCAAGGACACGGGGACCTACTCGTTCACCGCCCAGGAAGACGGAAGGTATACCTACTGCTTCTCGAATGAACACAGCTCCGTCTCGGACAAGACGGTCTCGTTCAACGTGCACGGCGTCATCTACGTCCCGGACGAAGGCGACATGTTGCCCATCGAGCGCGAGATCCGCGATCTAGCAGCAGGTCTACAGGCGGTGAAGGACGAACAGGAGTACCTCGTCATTCGCGAGCGCGTCCATCGCAATAGTAAGTCCAAACATGTTCACGGCCCAGATGAAAGCATCTCAACTAACTCTTTGCCTTTGTTACTCTGTTGCGATGACAGCCGCGGAAAGCACAAACACCCGCGTCAAATGGTGGTCCATCATCCAAGGCTTCATCCTCGTCGCCGTGTGCTCTTGCCAAGTCTACTTTGTCAAACGTCACTTTGAGGTTCGTCGTGTAGTCTAAAAACCCGATCCACAACGCTCAACTCAAATCAGCATTCCCACTAGCATGGAGACACACAGCACAGCCTGAAAAAGAGCTAGAACGGTTATTACTACAGCCAGATACGGAAAAAGGGCGAAGAAGACGCGAAACATATACACTGAGACAGACACAGAAGGGGTGAGGGCGAGAGTGTCGAAGAAAGCTTGAACCAGACGGAGCGCAATGTCTAGTCCTTCTTGGACTTCTTCTTCTTGCTCGACCCTGGCTCGGACTTGGGAGTGCCGTTGACCTCGGCCTCCTCTGCTGAACGCTTCTTCTTGTCCTTCTTGTCCTTCTTGGGCGTCTCGACACCGTTAGCCGCCTCCTTTTTGGCCTTTTTGAGCGCCTTGCGCTCCTCCTTGCTCAACTCGCCAGCGTCCGAAGCAGCAGCAGGCGTAGCCGGCTCAGAATCAACGGCAGCGGCTTCAGACTTTCTCGCCTTCTTGAGCGCCTTTCGCTCTTCCTTGGAGAGCTTCTTCTCGTCCACTCCATCGGCAGCGGAGGCCTTGGACGGTGTGGAGGGGAGCATCGAGGGCGCCAAGTGGGCAGCGGTAGCAACGTCGCTAGGACCAGCAGCGTCAGTAGCAGCATTGTACGATCGACCGCCCGCCTCCATCTGGAAGCCCTTCTGCTTGTATCCCTGGTCGCCCGCAGCATTTCTTGCCGAGCGCATGCCCGACAATCCACTCTGCATCTCGAGCGCACGCAGGCGCGACTCGAGCTTTGCGCGCGCCTCGATACCCACAGTAGGAGCACCCTCCTCGCCCTTGGTCTCGGCATCAGCAAGCGCATCCAAACGGATCGAGAGTGCAGCCTTGGTGGCGACCATGCGCGCCATCTTACCCTTGAGCTTCTGTGGCGCCTGGCCCACGAGCGAGCTGTGGTAGATGAGACCGTACTTGGGCGTGTCGTGCTTGGTCTTGAGAGCGCGGAAGAGCGCCTTTTCGGCACCGAGAATCTGGACGGTAGAAGCCGGGTGCTTGGCGAGGTTCATGAGCGAGCCGGCGTGGCTGATGAGGCGCGCACCCACGAGGTCGCCTACGAGGGCGGTGAGGTTAGGAGCGATGGCTGCCATGCGGTTCTGGAGATACTGGTACAGCTGGGTACGGTACTGCGTGATGGAGATAACCTGATCGCAGAGGCTCCAGATGTGCTCGAGATCCGTCTCGGAGATCTCGGTACCCATTGAGATCTCGGCGGCGGCCTTGAGTGTCTCCTCGATTTCCTCGGGCAGGATCTCGCTGAAGTCGGTGGCAGAGGCGTTGGTGCGGAAACCCATAGCACGGATGACCTTGGCGTAGGCGAGGTTGTCGGTGATGATCTTGCCCATCTCCGGGAAGTGCCAGCCGTACCATTCCTTGACACGCATGGCGTAAATGTTGATCTCTTTGTCGAGGTCGTCGAGCAGGCCGATGGCCTGGACAACCATGGTGTCGACCTTGTCCGGGCTGAACTTGAGCTTGTAGCGACTCAAGCTGTGCGAGAGACCAAGGCTCATGGTGTTGAGATCGCGCGGGTCGAGCGAGGCCTCGTCTGAGGAGGACGAGAGAAGGGTGGCCAGGTTCTCGCGGATGCCACGGTAGAGATCGAGGAGCTCGCTGTCGTAGGTGACCTGGATGCCGAGCTTCTTGGCAATGTTGGAGGCTGTTTGTCGGCAAAGAAATGGATGAGAGAAAGGTTAGTTTGGGGTTCAGTGTGAAGCTGGAAGAAAGCGCCTGTTTGCCCAACGTACCAAGCTTGGATTCGGCAACAATGAGGTTCTCCTTTTCCTTGCCCTTTCCTTCGACGATCTCGTCGGTGAGGAATTTCTTGAGGCTCTTGCTCATCTTGCCCTCATTGATGGCAGAGATGTCCTCGACGGCCTCGGCGGTGTTGGTGAAGCGGTGGATGGCCGAGAGCTTGAGGAGGTTGCTGGCACCTTCAGCCGAGTCGAGCGACTCGTGAAGGTTCTTGGTGGCTTCGAGTTTGGACGAGTCCGAAACGTTGAAGAGGCAGAAGCCTACGGCGGTCTCGAAGAGGACCTTGACCATTGTGACGAAGATGTGCGAGGGTGGTGCTAGGTCAGTGTTGGTGGTATTGTGCCCTCGATATGGAAGGCTCCAGACGATGCAGCGCTGCCCCTTAAAATACTCGTGAATCCACCACCAAGGGAGCGAGAGATGATAGAGGAGAGGAAGTGATCCGTGTCCGAGCGGCGAGGGGGAAGTGACGAGGATAAAGAAGGTGTATGACGAGGAAGGACAGTGGCCAGTAAGCTCGTTCGAGAAGGGATTTTCGAGATTTGATCCAATTTTTTCTTTTTCTTGAGCGCCTTCTGCTGGCCCATTTTCGCGAGCCTCTCTGTCGGCAGCTCAAACTCTGGAGAACTCTTTTGAATTTGCGCTGTCTCCTACCAAGTTCTTGTCTTCTTCCTTTTTGCTGTTTTTTTCTTCTTCATCTCCACCGAAAAGCAAAAAATTCAGGCGCTGCTTACTAATCGTGACATTTGCTATCTCGCGAAATCGCACTCGCACGGCTCTGTTCAGGCTCAGCTCTCTTGGTGTGGACGCGCGTCCGATCGCAGAAACGCAACGGGCAACTCCACCTTGATTTTGGCCGACTCACTAACGCAGAGCTCAGCTTGTGCTGTTGCTTGGCTCGCATCGCATCCAACCTCACCATCGCTCGCCACTACTGAGTTGCTCTTGATTAGCATTCACCCCCCAGCCGGACCGCTTCGACTCATCTCGACATTCCATAAACCCCGTTTTTCAGCGCAGCAGTCTCAGGTCGATACACTCAACACACCATGGGTCAGGCTCCTAGTGGCGGAGCGCCCGGTCGCGGAGGCAAAGACAACAAGAAGGATCAACAGAAAAAGTGGGAGCCACCCCTGCCCACCCGCGTAGGCAAGAAGAAGAAGCGCGGCCCCGACTCGTCCTCCAAGCTCCCAGCTGTCTACCCCAACACACGATGCCGACTGAAGCTGCTCAAGCTCGAACGAATCAAGGACCATCTCTTGCTCGAGGAGGAGTTCGTGCAGAACCAGGAACGTCTCAAGCCACAGGAGGATAAAGATGCAGAGGAACGCACAAGGGTCGACAATCTTAGGGGTAGCCCCATGGCCGTAGGCACTTTGGAAGAGATCATCGATGACGAACACGCCATCGTCAGCAGCGCTACCGGTCCAGAGTACTACGTCAGCATCATGAGTTTTGTCGACAAGGACCTGCTCGAGCCTGGATGCAGCGTGCTCCTGCATCACAAGGCTATGGCTATCGTCGGTGTCCTTTCCGACGACGCCGACCCGATGGTAAGCGTCATGAAGCTCGACAAGGCGCCGTCGGAGAGCTATGCCGACATTGGTGGTCTCGAGACACAAATCCAAGAGATCAAGGAAGCCGTCGAACTACCCCTCACACATCCCGAATTGTACGAGGAGATGGGCATCAAGCCACCCAAAGGTGTCATCCTCTATGGTGTCCCCGGTACGGGCAAGACGCTGCTCGCCAAAGCGGTCGCCAACCAGACTTCGGCCACCTTCTTGCGCGTCGTCGGCTCCGAGCTCATTCAGAAGTACCTCGGTGACGGTCCCAAGCTGGTGCGCGAGCTCTTCCGCGTCGCCGACGAGCATGCACCGAGTATCGTGTTCATCGACGAGATCGACGCTGTCGGTACCAAGCGCTATGATTCGAATTCTGGCGGAGAACGTGAAATCCAACGAACGCTGCTCGAGCTGCTCAACCAGCTCGATGGCTTCGACACGCGACACGACGTCAAGGTCATCATGGCCACCAACCGCATCGAGTCGCTCGACCCGGCTCTGATCCGTCCAGGACGTATCGACCGAAAGATCGAGTTCCCCCTGCCCGACCAGAAGACCAAGATGCATATCTTCAAGCTGCACACATCGCGCATGAACCTCGACTCGGACGTGGATCTGGAGGAGTTTGTCGCGATGAAGGATGACCTTTCAGGTGCTGATATTAAGTCGCTCGTTACCGAGGCGGGTCTGTTGGCGTTGCGGGAGAGGCGCATGCGCGTTACTAAGAAGGACTTTACTACGGCTCGCGAGCGGGTCATCGACCGAAAGAACGAGGGCACGCCGGAGGGTCTTTACTTGTGACGTCGACGTCGTTCTTTTTCGATCGCAATCCCGTTTGTCGTCTGTCAGCATAGTGTCAATTTCATCTGCCGTTCCTTCGGGTGTCCATGTGTATTGAGTGCTTGAATGCGCTTTGTGCTTCTCCTTGAGGGGAGCATGTTGCTGATTGAGCTGAACTCGGATTTCGGAAAAGCCCATGTTGGTAGCCCGCCGGATTTTTTGAGCTCTCTGTCACAGAAATTCCGATTGGTTTTTTGAGCTTTTCGAAGTGCTGAGCTGAACCCTTGCTCACGAAGAACATCATCTCCCTGATCACCTTGAGCCTACAGACCGCCAACAGCCACGACCTCAAACGGAACACGGACGCCGTACCGTCATCGAGACCTGCTCGAATACCTCACACAAGAGGGCGCAAGCTGCGAATCGACTGGAGACATCCCTCTCTAGACCTGTATATTCCCCCCTGACGCAGATCCGGCGCCTCTATTTCACCATGGACCACATCCGACCGTTGATGGCGCCAGTATACGTGCCCGGGACCGAGCCGTTACCGCCAGGGGTCAGCGAGGACGATCGGGCGGAAGTCGCCAAGATTGCCAAATGGAACAAGATAGCCAATATGACCATGGAGTCGTGTCCCGTCAAGTGCGCCCTGTCGGGCGCGGCGGGGTTTGGGCTGGGAGCGTTCTTCTCGCTCATGTCGACGTCCTTTGCTGTGGACGACCCCCTGCGCAGAACGACTCTCGCTGCGAACGGCTTGGCGCCAGGAGCGCCGGCAGGGGCGGACATGACGACGATGCAGAGCACAAAGGAGTTCTTCAAGCAGACGGGAAAGAGCATGTACCGGTCCGGTAAGGGTTTTGGGAAAGTCGGCGCACTCTATTCGGGGATCGAGTGCTGTATTGAAGCGGTAAGTTGTGTCTACCCAGCAGTGAGATGTGAGCGAAGTTGGGAAGGCGATGCTGACAAGTTGATCTTGGTGTCGTCGCCGGATCGGTGTGACACAGTATCGAGCGAAAAACGACCTCGTCAACCCAGTAGCTGCAGGCTTCGCCGCCGGCGCCATCCTCGCTCGCAACTCGGGCCCCAAAGCCGCAATCGGCGGTGGAGTTGCATTTGCAGCGTTCTCAGGTGCAATCGATATGTAGTATGTATACCCCGAGCCGCTCCCACAGATAGATTCCTTGCACTTAGAAGGTTCGTTCTCGCTAACCGCTACCCATTCTATGTACTCTGTGAAACAGCTTCCGTCGAGAAACACCCGACGAAGATTGAAACCATTCCACCCCGCTCGAAGATCTGATACAAGCCAACCGATGTTTGGTTAAAGTAGCATGATAGATGCCCCGCAAGTCGCAGACTTCTTTCTCACCCCCACCTGTACTTTTAGCTCTCTCTCTCTCCTTCCGATTGCTCTTGGAAACACTTCAAAACAACCTCACTCACTCACTCACTTGTACAATGTGCTCCCATTGAACGAGCGTTTCTGCGTCCTGAAGCCTGCTCTCAGCATGTCGTCACATTCTGCACACACACTTTGCGCACCGTGTGAAAGCAGCGTCAATTGCAACGCCCCTGCACGCTACAACCTGCTCTCCCCTACCTAATACGGCTTGAACCTTCTCCCAGCCTTCAACTTCTCCACCTTTGCCTTATCTGCCTCGAACTTGGCGCGCAGATCCGCGAGCTGCTCCCTCTTCCTCTCGCGCAACTGAAACCTGTAGAAGTCCTCCAGACCGGTGGACTTTTTCTTGGTGTTCTCCTCGAAGCCGCGCTTGGCCACGCCGACGCTGCCTCCAGCTTCGGAACTCGCGCCGGCGCGGCCGTACTTGCCCGAGGTGCGCTGGACGATGATGAAGCCGTCTTCGTCGAGGAGTTCGCCGGTGGGGCCGACGGTGACGCCGCGCACGCCGATGCGGCGGGGGAGCGGGTGGGCACGCCGGTAGGTGTACAGCGCGATGGCAGAGTTGGCGTGGGTTTGGATGGTGGGGAGCGGGGGGCGGGCGAGGGTGTATGCGGAAAGCAGGTAGGCGAGGCCGGTTGGGGGCGAGGGCGTTGGGGCGGGCCAGCGTACGCCCTTGTGGAGCAGATCGAACGCACGGGTGGCGGAAAGAGTGTCGAGAAACACGATGTGTGCAGAAGAGGCGGTTGTGAGGAACGCTTGTGTGCCGGCGGCGACTCGCGGGTCCATGCTTGGTAGAGGGATGAGGCGAGGCACTTTGCTTTTGCGTTGCGGTTGCTGTTTTCCCTTCTTCTTCTTCCCGCTCTGTGGGGCTAGCTGATGGTGCTCCTCCTCCTCCTCCTCCTCCTCCCCCTCCTCTTCTTCTTCTCCATCAGTGCCGTCCTCACCAACTCCGCGCTCCTCGCGCTCATCTTCATCCTGTTCATCCACCCCTACCTGTTGTCGAAATCTCACCACGGATACACCCCCCGCTCTCCCGAACATCTCCCGCACATGCTCTTCCGTCGTATCCACTGGCAAGTTGGCAATAAAAAGCGTACGCTCAGCAGGTAACGCTTCGACCGCTTTCGACGTCGACGCGGCTGAAGAAGTGGTGTGTTTACGAACGTAGATCCAGTGCTTGACGTCGCCAGGGAAGGCGATGGGGACTGCGAGGAAGCCGTTCGTCAGCGCGATCGCTGCATTCGTGCCTTTGTTTTTGAGTTTGGCCGCATCGTCGGCAGCGACACTTGCCGTTGAGCGTTTGCCCATCTTGATCCGTTTGTGTGGTGTATGGTTGTGTAGAAGCAAAGGCTGGTTGGAGAGAACCCTGAAATCGAGAACATTTTTTGGCGAGGCAAAAATTTCCAGCGGCGTGTGGAGTAAAGTTTCTTCTTCTCGCCCGAATCAGCCTTCAGCCAGACACCCCGTACAACACTCCCAACGATCACCATCAAGCAAACACAAGAACCAAGAACAACAGGGCAACAACTGCTATATTCACAGCAAACATGAGAGGAAGAGAGATAGAGGGATAAAGTACAAAGCGAGAACGAAAAGAACGGCCTTACTGCTCGAGACGTTCCTGAGTGGGCAGGTCGTCCTGATCCAATCGTCGAAAGATCAGTAGAACCAACCTTGGCGCGTTACGAAGAGAACAACCTCTTCTCATAGCTGTGCAGCCCATGCACACCACCTTCAACCTGAGCCGAAGCAGTCCTCAGCTCGAACCTGACCTGACCCCTACCCACAGCCGGGCGCAACTCATACAGATGAGGAACGCCCATATCCTGCAACGAGTGCTGCAGACCCGTGTACAGGTACGGCAAGAACTTCTTCACACTGCCCTTGTCCTGCACAGCGCCCGCGACACCCTGAGCAACCTTCACCGCGTCGCTCTCACTGAAGTAACGCTGAGTAGCAGCGTTCTCCTCCGCAGCAACCTTGTCGGCTTTGGCGGCGCCTTTGCCCGTGGCACCGGCGATCCTGCCCTTTTTCTGGTGCTCCATGGCCTCGATCGATCCCATTCCACGGTAGCCCTTGAGACGCTTGCCATCGCGGTAGAAATAGTCACCCGGCGACTCGGTGGTTCCGGCGAGCAGACCGCCCATCATCACCGCGCTCGCGCCCAGAGCGAGAGCCTTGGCAATGTGACCCACGTTCGAGATACCA
This sequence comes from Sporisorium exsertum, assembly GCA_928724755.1. Classification (NCBI taxonomy): domain Eukaryota; kingdom Fungi; phylum Basidiomycota; class Ustilaginomycetes; order Ustilaginales; family Ustilaginaceae; genus Sporisorium; species Sporisorium exsertum. The sequence goes on along the minus strand of CAKMXK010000035.1, from coordinate 553,831 downwards.
CCATCCGCAATAACGGGGACACCAAACTTGGAAGCAAACTCGGCCACAGCGTGAACAGCCGTGCCCTGAGGTCGACCCACCGCCATCACCTCCTGCGTGATACAGATGGAACCCGAACCCATACCGACCCGCAGAGCATCTGCACCAGCAGCAATCAAGCTAGCAGCCTGCTCGCGCGTCACCACGTTACCCGCAACAACGTCGATGTGCGGGTACGTCTGCTTGATCCACTGGATCATCTCGATCTGGTACACCGAGTTACCCTGCGACGAGTCGAGGATCACCACATCCAGACCCGCCTCGACGAGCAGTCCCAAACGCTCGCGGTCCGCGGGGCGGGTGCCGATCGCAGCGGCACAGTAGAGCTGCTTGCTATCGGGGCGCTTGGAGGCGAGAGGGAAGTTTTGGTTCTTGAGCAAGTCAGAACGAGCGAGCAGTGAGACCAGACGGCCCTCGGCGTCGACGATGGGCAGCTTGCCCTTCTTGCTGTCGCGCAAGATGGTGTTAGCCTGTTCCAGAGTGACGCCCTGCTTGGCGGTGACGAGATCGGTGGTCATGACCTCGCTGAGAGGGAGCGTGGTGTCACGGAACTGGACATCGCGCGCAGTGACAATACCAAGCAGCCGGCCTTGCATAGCACCCGTATCTGTTGTCGTACGCAAGAAAAGACCGAGGTCAGTATATGCTTCCTGAGTCGCGAATCGAATGCGAGGAGCGCGTGAGGCAAGAATCAGAGTTGGAAGAAGAATCGCATCCGCACACACTCTCCCAAGTCTGAGGGAGAGGCTCGGAAGAACGAAGGTTAAATGCAATTATGGTTGTTTCATCTTGTGGTAAGAGGGCGGCGAGGGGGCGGACGTGGCAAGGCGATCATCGAAAGTGGAAAGTGAAAAAATCGGGGAAGGGTGGTGCTGCTGCTGCTGAATGAGGCAAACACTTACCAGTGATAGGAATACCACCGAAACCAAGACGCTCCTTGATCTCGAGAACATCACCCACCGTAGCCTTGGGGTCAAGGCAGAGCGGCTCAGTGATGAAACCATTCTCGTACTTCTTGACCTTGCGAACAACGCTGGCCTGCTCCTGCGGGCTCATGTTGTTGTGAATGACACCCATGCCGCCCATCAGACCCATGGCAATTGCCATCTCGGTCTCGGTGACCGTGTCCATGGGCGACGACAAAAACGGCGTGTTGAGCGTCACGTTCTTGGTGACCTTGGTGCGCAGGCTGACGTCCGAGGCGTTGAAGTTGATAAATCCAGGCAGAACGAGGAAGTCGTTGTAGGTGAGACCACCGTGCTGGCGCGAGTCGACGAGCTCAGCCATGCTGAGACCGTCGCCGTTGGCATAGGTCTTGAGGTGCTCGAGCGCCTGCGAGGGCGAGAGCACCGCCTTGTCCTGGGGGATCTGCAATCCGTTGCTGGCTGGCATCGTGATCTAGGTGTTGATGGAGGATGATTGTAGACGAAAGAGGTATGGTTGGATCGGGTGGCTCTCTGGCGGAGAACAGAGTTGAGAAGGAAGATGCCACTTCCACGTCGGAAGCTCTTGATTTGTTGGATCGTGTCCGGCTTGAGCCTGCTGTAGCGTAGGACAAGCTCGAAAGCCTTTGCGCTGCCACCAAAAAAAGAGTGAAGCAAAAAAAAAAATTTCCACTCTTGCAGATTAACGACTTTTTTCTTGCGCGTCCCAACTGAAAAATTTGAGGCAGAGCCTCACAACCAACGCGCTTGCAAGACACGACAGGCACAGAGCTGACTGCTGCTTTCTTCTCGAGTCGCCACACCCTTGACGCTCTATCTCCGTCCGATCCTGACCCGATCTATACAATGTCAGATTTGAACACTCAGACGATGAGCGACGCGGCCGGATCGTGTTGGCTCTCACTCACACCTTGAACCTCTTGCACTGTCGAGGACGCTTCAGCCATAACAAAGAGCTTGTGAAACACTTCCCTACACGAGAGGTTCAATATTACAGCACAACCGCAGCATGACCTCTCACCCACCCATCCCATGAACCGCTCCTAAGCAAAGCGGGCCATCTTCCGAGGCGGACCATTCCCATTCTGATAATGACCTTCCTCTTCCTCCTCTTCCTCCTCCTCATACACCATCCCTACCCCCGGCCCAGCCTCCAAGATTGCTTCCACATCCACACCCACCATGTCCCCATACTCCTCCACGACCCCCTCAAACGTCTCCTGCAGCTTCTGGCGCTGCTGCCCCTTTTCCAGCTGCACCAAAATGTCCTTATTCTGCCGATAAATCCGCGCCTTCACCTGCAGCCTGTACTGCCTCACCCGCTCCTTGTCCGTCGTGTCCAGATTCATGAGCTGCACCATCTCGAGCACACGCGCCCACTGACGCGGGGCCAGCTTGTACTCCAACCGCTTGCTCTCGATCCATTTCCCGTCCACTGGCGCATGCAGCTTCCCCTGGGCTTTCGCAGTCTCGACGAAGCCACCAGGAGCGAGGAGGCGCCGGAGGTCGTTGCCGTCGCGCAGGCGGTCAAAGTCTTCCGACGGGTCTTCGACGGTGAGTTCCGAGACGGACGGGCGTTGGCGGATCTGGTCGTAGACAGTCGTGTACAGCGCACCGCCGTGGCCCTGCTTCTGGTACGGCGGGAGGATGACGAACTGCGATAGGCGGATGCGCGACGAGTCGGGCCAGCACCAGAACTTGTAGAGACTCGTATAGCCCATGAAGTGATACGCCGTGCTTTCGCCCGAGGTGACGCTCTCGTAGAGCGTGAAAAACTCCCAGTTGGTCTCGTCCTCTTGAATGTAGCTGGCGCCCTCGATGAAGAGCAGCACAAACAGCTGCATGCGTCGATGATATTCGCGAAACCCGGGCGTCTCCCACGTCGACCGGTATACTTCAAACACCCGCGCCTCCGGATCGTCTTCTGGCAGCGCAGATGATGCCAGCGACGCTACACTGCTCGACTTGCCCTTGCCCTTGTTCACTTTACGTCGGGTGTAGCTGTGCACCTTGTCTCCAAACGGACGGAAGCTCTTGTCTTTCGCGACGACTGCATCGAACTCTTGCTGTGCTGCAGAAGCCGATGTCGACGTCGACGCTGAGATATAGTCCGAGGGAAGGAACTCTTTGATCTTGGCCTCGACATCATCGAGCTTGGCGGTGGTCGCTTTGTTCTTGGCACGGTACTTGATGTCGAGCAGCGGCACCAGGCTGCCCGAAGCTACGTTGAGGTTGATCGCCAATCCCTGGTAGCCGTAGATGGTTTCGGCCTCGCCATAGATCGGGTATGTGAACGTGGGGTGGAAGGGTGCATCCGTGCCGTGCGGTGAGCCGACCAGACGTATCACCGTCGACGTGGTGCTATTCGACGACCACGATTCCGTCATCGTGCACCGGAGTCGAGTCGCGAAGCCTCTAGAGTAATCAGAAGGTGTTGGTGCTGTTCAAGGCGTTGATGTCCCGGCTCTTGGAATCGTGAGCTTTGCGTGCTTGTTTGCGCGGATGCCTGAGCGTTATAGCTAGCGCGTGTGTTGAGGTGTGAATGCGACGTGGTTGCATGCGAAGAGAAGGTGATGGGAATGAGCAAGGGCGCGGATTCGGTCAAAAGCCAGTTGGAACGTGCGGAGAGAAGAAAAAAGTGTTTGTTTCCGCCTTTCCGTACGCGATAGTCTGCGCCGCCAGCATTTCAAGCTCGACGCGTTCATGTCGTCTTGCGCAGCACAACTCAAACACACGCCTCTCAAGAGCTTCTTCCGACGTGGCTGATCATCGTTTCATTGGAGGCTGGATTCCCGTATCGCACACTTCGAAGGTGGTCTTCACATGGACATCTTCATCCGCACGTTGATCAGAGACAAACGTTTCCATTAGCGCAATCTTGGGTACGTGACGACAGTAAAGCACCCGTGACCTGTATTCTAGGAGGTTCAGTCAACAGCTGCTGCTTCGTCTACGACTCGAGCTTCGCCAGTCCGGCCTCCAGCGCCATCGAGAAGAAGATGCTCTGTTTATCAGCCAACAACTTTTCCGGCGTATCAAATTCGGCCACCGCCCCCTCCTTCAGCACCAGCACCCTCGTCGAATCAATCACAGTATTCAATCGGTGCGCGACCGTAATCGTCGTACCTTTGAATTCAGACCTTACGATCGCCTGCACCTGAGCATCCGTTTCCAGGTCGATAGCACTCGTCGCTTCGTCAAGCACTAAGATTTTGGCGTTGCGCAAAAAGGCACGCGCGATGCAGATGAGCTGACGCTGACCCGCCGAGAAATTGGTGCCACCTTCGGTGAGCTGTGCGTCCAGTGCGCCGTCGAGGCTCTGCACGTGCTCCTTCATACGCGCCTGTTCGAGCGCCTTCCACAGCGCAGCGTCGTCGGAGCGACCTGTAGGATCCAGGTTCTCGCGCAGCGTTCCTTCCCACAGCTGCGGGTCCTGCGGGATGATGGCGATCGCAGAGCGAAGGTCCTTGAGGCCGATCTTAGAGACATCGATGCCGTCGATCACGATCTTGCCCTCGGCCGCCTCGATGATGCGGAACAGTGCCAGCGTCAAGCTTGACTTTCCCGCACCCGTGCGGCCCACCACACCGATACGCTCGCCTGCCTGGATGTCGATGTTGAGCTTTTTGAGCACCAGACCCAGCTCGCGTCGGTAGCGCGTCGAGTACGACTGCATGCTCACCTCTCCTTTGCTGGGCCAGTCCGGGGGTGGCGCCTGGTCAGGAACTTCGTAAGGAGCCTCCGAGACCAGGTCTGTGTACGACATGACACGCTCGACGCTGACAATGTTCTGCTCCACCTCGGAGGCCGATCGCACAACCCAGTTGAGCGTCTGCGTCGTGCTGAGCGCCTGCGACATCATCAGTCCCAATAGACCCGCATCCATCTTTCCGTTCTTGGTGCGGATGAACACAGCCAACGTCGATGCAATGAAAATAATCACCGAGCCCATTATCTCGATGCGCACCGCAAGCCATCGGTTGCACGACACGGCAGGGAAGTAGCACTGCTGATTGCGGTCGACGCGAGCTTCCGAGGTAGCAATGAAGCGCGCCTCTTGACCAAACGCACGGATCGAGCTGAGTCCTCCCAGCGATTCCTGGAACCAGGTAAAGATGGGCGTCTTGCTAACTGAATCGAGACGTTTCAGCTCTCGGCTCGTGGCCAGGTAGTATCGCAGCACAGCGCGGTAGGCAAATGCCAGCGGAATAATGGCGATCAGGAAGGGCGGCACAGAGTAGGCGACCACACACAGAACACCGAGCACCACCGTCATGGTACGGATGAGGCCATGGATGACACGCGGCAGCACCTCGTCAATCACGTTGACGTCGCGCGAGAAGAGGTTAAGCAGTCGACCCGTCGGCGTCGTCTCGAACCACTGAAGCGGACTGCGAAGCACCGCGTCGAACATGTTGTCGTGGAACTTGCGAGCACTCGAAATCACGAGCCACGTCCACAGGATGAATGGAGCGATGCAGATGCAGATCGAAGCCAAGATGCCTACAATGCCGTACAGCGTCAGGTAGAAGCGTGTACTGCCATCGTCGCCGCCGTTTTCGTTTGCCTTGCCCCACTGCTTGAGCACGACATCGCGCGAGACCGTCATCACCTGCGACAGGATCTGAGCAAGGATGTAGAGGACGACACCGAGCACACTGCAACTCTTGATGTACTGGCGGTAGACTTCGGGCTTGACGCTGCCCTGCTCGGACTTTTCCCTGGGTGCCGAGCTCTCCTTGAGCTGTCGGATCGTGTCCTGCTTGATCTGCCTCTTGGACATGGTCTTGGGGCGCACCATCGAGGCTGAGCTGATGCGTCGATGCAGCTTGGAGCCTTTGAGACCTTCTTCGCCGCCCTGACCGTGCATGTCGAGCTCTTTGTCCATGTCGACGACTTCAAGCTCCTTGGTTGGCGTCTCGGCACTTTCCTCGGCCGCCTGCTCGCGATCGCTCTGCTTGCCAAGGCCGGTGATGAGGTTAAAGAGATCGCCCTTCTTGGCCATCACCTCGTCGTACGTTCCGCGTTCGTCCAAAATGATACCGCGACGCACCGATACAATCTGGTCGCATTGCGGAAGGCAAGCGACAGAGTTGAGCGTAAGAATACGAGCCTTGCTGCGCAGCAAGCCCTCGGGGCCGATCACGTGTTTGAAAATGTGAGCACCGACGTGGGCGTCGACAGCGGCGAGCGGGTCATCGAGCAAATAAATGTCCGCGCGGGCATAGCAGGCGCGTGCCAGCGCGATACGAGCACGTTGACCACCCGACAGGCTGACACCACGCTCTCCCACTTCGGTGCGATCGCCCTCGGGCAGAATATTGAGATCCGGCGTGAGCGCACAGGCATCGATGACCCTATGGTAGAACTCGGGCTCGTACTTGAGGCCGAACAAGATGTTGTCACGCACCGTAGCGCCCATGCACCAACCTCCCTGGGTAAAGTAGGCGGTGCGACCCTTGACGATCGCCTCACCGTCAGTGCGCACCATCTCACCCAATATGGCCGAAAGCAGCGAACTTTTTCCATCACCGACCCTGCCGAGCATCGCAAGCAGCTCGCCCTTCTTGACGGTTAGGTTGATGTCCTGCAGCGTGGGCACGGGCTGCGAGCGCGACCACTTGAACTCTCCATCGCGGATGATGACCACCTCCTCCTCCTCTTGAGGCTCGTGGGCAGAGTTATTCGAGTCGTTGAGCGTATCGAGCACATTGTCTGGGCGCGAAGGCGCATCCGGGTTGGCAGGCTCGCGCTGGTCAGGCAGAATGACTTTGCGCGCTGCTGGGTCGAGCTCGCCTGCATCGAAAAAGTCGGAAAGACGCTTGGCCGAGACCTGAGCCTGCAAGAGCGCCGAGATGATACCGGCAAACATAGCGATGGGGAATGAGAGCAGCTGGTACAAGGCGAGGGCCGGGAAGATGACATCGGCGGTCAAGGGCTCGGGGTTGGTGTAGGCGTAGGTGACAAACGTTCCGAGCGAAACAAAGAAGGGGATGGCGGTCCAGAAGAAGTTGAAGAAGGCCGAGACGACACCAACCGTACGCAGCAGCTTGAGCTCTTCGTCGTTGCGCACCTTGAAGAGTTTACGGGTGAAGGCCTCCTCCCAAGCAAATAGCTTGATCGACTTGATGTTGGTGAGGATCTCGTTCATGAGACGCGTGCGCTTGTCCTTGACCTTCATCTGCTTTTCGCTGAGACGACGCAGGTAGCGGGCAAGCGAGGTATTGAGCGGCACACTGACGACCATGATGGCGACACCGACAAACGAGGGCCAGCCGAGCAGGTTGTAGAGCGACACAAAGGCAAGCGTCATTTGGAAAAGAGCGGACCATGCGATGTGACCATAGGTGCACAGATCCTGAAGGCGGGTCGCGTCCACCGACATGAGGTTGACGATGTCACCAGTGGCCCTGCCGCCGCGATCCTCGTTCGACAGTCGGAGACTCTTTTTGAAGATGGCGCTGACGAGACCGGCACGAACGCGCATACCAGTGACAAAGACGAGCTGGAAGTACTGGTGAAGGAACGAGGTCTGGGTGACAGCGACAGCAAAAAGCGCAGCAGACAGCAGGTAGCCTTGCATGGCGCTCTGGTTCGCATCGGCGCTGTCGTAGCTCTGCACGAACTGGAGCAGCTTGCGCAGGATCTGGGGCTGGACGAAGGCGAGCGTGTCCTGTGCGGATTTGAGGACGGCAGCGAACAGGAAAGGGCCTCCGTAAGCATAGACCAGGGTGGTCCAGAAGGCTGGCTTGCCCGTCGTCTTGTTTTTGGTCTGCTTCCAGAATTTGTCGAAGCGGCGGCCGAGGTTCTCAGCGTCTTCGTCGGCAGGGAGCGCCCACATATCGTCCTCGGTGACGAACTTTTTGGCACCGAGCGTCATGAGCGGCTGCATCCAGTGGAACGTGACACGGCTAAAGATGTTGGCAGTGACAACGGGGCATTCCTTGCCTGTATCGAACGCTTCGTGGCTTGCTGCAGGGTTGGCCTCGGCGTCGGTATCGGTAAAGACACTGAACGAGCTGCCGTTGGGGTTGGCGGTGGGGACGGCATGGTAGCCATTGCCGTTGCTGTGAGCGTTGACAGTAGAGGTGTACTTGTGGTTGAGGTCATCGTGGGAGCCGACCTCGACACCGGCGCATTCAAGGGCAAATGCAACGATGCCGAGGACAAAGCGCACGACCAAAGGAACAAAGGTGATGAGCTGGTGCTTGACGGGCGGCGAGGGTGGTGTTAGCGAAGAGCGAAGCTTGACGACGCCGGCTAGTAGATGAGTGAGCCAGAAGAGGAGCAGCGCGTCCGAGCTGCGGCGAGTACGCGTGTGATTGAAGTGTTGAAGCGGCAGAATCAGCCCGTAGCTCAGAACACCGACGATCGAGGACCAGAAGTGGAGTGACTCTCCCGGTCTGGCGAAGAGGCCATACGAGAGAGAGGCCTGGAAGCCGGCAGCCATGGCAAGAGCAGCAACGACGACATGTTTGGCCCAGAGGAGAGTGCGAGACGTGCGTGTCAACAGACGTGGTTCTTTCCTAGTGAGAATGGCAAGCTGGATGCCGCAAAAGAGAGCGAGGAGGAGGGCCGGTGCGATCCAGAAAGCACCCTCCTGGAAGCAAGGCGTGAAATCGAGATCACGCTGCTGCGAGACGGGGCCCCAACCTTCTTTGTTATCGCAAAGCTTGGCAAGCGTCGAACGACGTTGGAATGTATCGAGTGTGGACGAGAAGAAGCGAAGAGGTAGGCTTAGCAATGGGTCCGCGCCGGCGCCGTGGGATGGCAACGAAGCGTCAAAACCGGACAGAGCGCCGAGCTCTTCGACTGGTGCCGAGCCCTGCATTGCTGCGCTGCACCAAACTTCCGGGCCTTGGTGTAAAGGAGGCTTGAGTCGTCCGGCCGTCCGCTGCTACAATCCGTTCCAGCGTCCAACGCTGAGCCTATCCTGCGGGAGGGCGTTTGACAGCTGCACCGCTGATCCTGACCTCGGCAAAAAATGTAAGCTAGCCCGGCAGAGGAGCAGGCGAGATAAGATAACGGAGGTGTTTCCAACGAGGAGGGGGATAGGTGGTTGAAGGTGGGATTGGAAGATGATGTGCTGAGCCGGCCTTCTAGCGTGCTCTTTTGGTTGCACCAAGAAATCGGCTGTCAAGGCTCAATTGACTTGACCAGGCTGGAAGATGGCGCCCTTTTCTCTCTCGCACAAAAGTAATCCGCATTCGCACTGCGGGACAGAGAGAGGCAGAAATTTCGCAGAGGTGACGCAAAATGCCGCTGACGAACACGCAGCCCACCAACGTTCTTTCGAGCTGATCGGCGATGCGAACGACGAATTCGAATTTGAGGAAACCCGCGGAGCAGAGCGTGATGGATAGCCGAAAGTCATTTTGGGTAAGTGCGAGGCGAGCCAGAAGACCGGCATCACTTTATATAACCAGCCTCGCGGTCACACACCCACACACACACACAAAGCTACTGTAGAGCTGCTACATGGCAGAAGAATGCAATGTCCGTTGGATTGCTATTTTGCGGCTACGCCAAAAATAAAAATAATGCTGCTGCTGTGAGCACACCGGTGAGAAAGAATTGGTTACAGCTAAGGTGGGATGAACAGTGGCGGGAAGTATGGCAAACGAATGATGAAGGGGGTGACAAAACAGTAGGATCATAAAACATGCGCAAAAAAGAAAAGGGCAAGTGGCGACGAGATTTCGTCTGCAACAAGGACCGGAGCTGTCCTCGTCCCTGCAGCAGCAGCTATAGTCGCCTCACTCGAAGAAAGGGCGAGATAGAGCGATTCGCAATATGAAAGGGGGGAAAGAGTGGAATGCTTGCGTCTCCGTTGCGACCAATTGTTCAATATAAAAAGGTGTGGTGTTGGCGCGAGTCGAAGCCAAGAGAGAGAGAGAGAGCCGGGTAGAGAGGGAGGGTGATCGAATGGTGGCATGCTATCGAGAACGGCACAGCATTTGTGGCCCCAACGTGTTGTTAGTCAAAACTCGGTGGAGCCGCTCCTGGTGGCAAGTTGCCAGCTCTGTTTCCAGACGATGGTGATGTCACCGCGTTGTTGGGCATCTGCGACGTGCGTCGTGCTCCGCGCTGCACCTGTCGCACACCCTGTGCACTTGCAACGGGACCGTCATCCACCAAGCTGAATCCGCGTGTGATCGATCGGCTCGGCTGCACGGGGCTCGCTGGATTCGACATGTGCTGCGAATGCCACACCGACCCATCCGTCTCGGGCTCCGCCGTGTACGCCTGCATGGGATAGGCGGATTCGTTCAATGTCGGGTAGCGCTGCTCTGTCGACACGCTGCCGTGCCGCACTGCAACGTCGGCACCCACAAACCGACGTTGCTCCGGATCCGGCGAACTCGACGCCGACCCGATCATGGGTCGCTTCTCGTCGTCGGCTACGTCTGTGTGCGGATATGCCTCGTAGTTAACGGCCCCAGGAGGTGCCGGGAGGCGGTTCGCACCATACTGTGCGGCTGCGAAGGCGTTGACGCTACCGAGAGCCGGGTGGCCCGAGTTGTGCGGCAGAGGCGACGGAGATGTGGCGCGAGGCCGCGGCACCACCACCGTGCCAGGCGGCGAAGCGCCACTGCGTTGTTTGGCATCGGTCGCGAGCGGCGCCGGCAGCTCGAGCAGTGGGACGGCGTCGAGGCGGGCACGTGCTCCCGAGGCGCTCTTGCTGTGCGACACCTCCGATGCGTCCGGTGCAAACTGCGATGCGCTCGACGACATGGTATGCGGCAAGGCGCGGCCAAACTGATCGTGCTGCCCGGATGGGTTTGAGTGGAACGTATCCGACGAGACCACCGAGTAGCGTGTGCTTGCTGCCCTCTCCGGCGAGCCAGTGCGCTGCACCACATCGTACGTTGAGTCGCGCGAGTGAGTGCCCGACTTCCATCGACGCTCGCGCTCAAACTCGGCCCATCGCTTCATCACAATGTGCGAAGGGTCAAACTTGCCATCTGCATCGCCGTGATTGTCCTTCTTGTTCTCGCCCTGCACCACTCGCGTGGCACCCCACGAGAAGTCGTCCATGTGCCAATAGGCGTACAGCGGCAGCACAAAGTTCCAGATGGGCAGCGAGCATAGGTAGATCAACATCCAGCCGACGTACGCAATCTTCCGTGACGTCACCACAATGAGGACACCGGGCAGACCCAAGATGAGCGCAAGCAAGATCAGTGGGATCGTCGGCGTGGGCACGTTGGGCAAGAACGCTTGCACCACCACATAGAGCGTAAAGGCAATGGCGGCAGGCAGCACCAACGTACCCGTCAACTCCATAAACACGACGAAGCGCATCGAGAAGCAGAAGGTACCGCAGAGATCGTTGACCATCACCAGTTCGAACAGATTGTGCACCGTCGAGTTGATCCATCGACGACGCTGCGACAGCAGGATGCGGAACGTGTCCGGCACAATCGTCTTGCAGACCGCCTGCGGCACAAACATCATCTTGCGCTTGGGGAACGTCTTGAGCATCAGCGTCGTCAGGTAGCGGTCCTCTCCGAGCAAGAGCAGATTCTTCTTGTGCAGCGTGTCCACCACGTTCTCCGAGTAGTGCTCCACAATGTCCGGATTGGCCAGGATGGGCACCCAGTAGCCGTGTGGACCCTTGGGTGCCTTGATTCGGTATGCACTGAAGCAGCCGGGCAGACAGGTGACACCGCCGAAGCACGCCTCGAACGCCTTGGTCTGGTGGTGCGAGATGTAGTACTCGAACACCTGGATCATCGTCACCCAGGTTTCCGATTTGTTGGCGATTTTGGTCTCACCGCAAAGACCCATGATCTCAGGATCTTCCACCATGCAGGCGACCATGCGCGAGAGCGAGTCCGGGAACACCTTGGTGTCGGCGTCGACGCAGAGCACGATTTCGTAGTTGTCCGGCGAAACACCCGTGACGCGCCAGATGCTGTTGAAGAACTCGTACTCGAATGCAGTCATGCGCTCGTCGAACATGACCTTCTGCATGAAAGCCATGAGCAGCACCTGCGAGTCGCGCTTACCACGGTTGCCGGGCTTGGCGCTGTCGGCCTCGAGCGGCGTTCCGCACTTGGCGACGAGGATCATGGGCACGCGCTGCTGCTTGGATCGCTCGACGGTTTCGTCGTCGTAGTCGTAGAAACCGGCGTAGATCTTGCACATGTTGTGGCGCTTGTAGCCATCCGCGATGGCGACGTACGAGTTGCCCTCGACCTCCTCAGCTGGGATAACGAGCTCCTTCATCATGGACAGGCAAATGTCGGGCGTCGATATGTCTGACCCGGCACCCTTGACGATACCGTCGGCAATAACGAGCAAGAGCTTGTGGCTGTTGGGGTAGTCGGTGGTGGCGAGACTGTCGAGCGTGGTACGCAGACCTTCGAACGACTCCGAGTAGGCCGTGACGAGGCAGATCGAGTGGGCCAGCTGGAAACCAAATGGACGGTAGTCGGGTCCAGGCTGGGGGACAACGTGGTGCAGCGGGAAGGGGCAGACGCCCATGGCGCTCTCGCCAGGACTACCAGAGAACGAGGAGCGACGCGAGTGGGCGGGAGCCAGTGAGGCCGAGCTTCTGCCACCGGCCACCGAGGGAGAGCCAGGAGGCGAGCCGCCGAGGGGCGAAGCGACGCCCAGACGACCAGCGCGCGTCATGCGCTTCTCGCTCAACGGCAAGGGTGCACGCGAGCCGCTCTTGAGGCTGAGAGGATCAGCCACCGAGAATCGGCTCTGGGTGGGCAGGAACGACTTGTGCTTGCGGGCATTAGGGCGGTACCCGGCGGGAGCGGGACGGTAAATGTCGTTTGACCACTGCTCGATCTCGGCGGCTCGCTTCATGCGCTGTTCGTACGTCTCGTTGGCGTAGTTGCCCAGACGCCACGAGATGAACCAGCCAAACAGGACGGCCATGAAGAACTTGATGGCGACGACACCAATGATGAAAACGAGCGAGAGGTAGAGCTCCACCTTGGAGGCGACGCAGCCGATGGTCTCAGAGTCGATAAAACCGATGCGCGTGATCTGCTCGAGACAGGCAAACTCGTTGTCGAGACGCTGGCGCATGACGGTCGCCGTGACGTCGCGGCCTGCCCAGGTGTCGTTGCGGCGCTTGAGCACGTCGTAGAGCGCAGGGTAGTTGAGGCCAGCGGTGAGGTTGTTGAGTCGGTTGAGATCCAAGACAGCGCCGCGGAAGACGGCAAGGTTGCGGGTGGGGTCGGTAACGTTGTTCCAGTTGAGCGAGACCTGACCACGCTTCCTGATGATGGAGTTCTTGGGCTGACCGCCATCATTGAATGAGCTGACGATGGCGCCGGTGTGGCACATGGTGTTGTTGGTGTACGCTCCCTTGCCATCTTGACGAACGAGGGTGCAGTCAAAGTAGCGGTCGGGCTGGCCACCCCCGTTGCGGTTCGAGATCAAGCCGGTGCACGAGGCGCCCACCTTTTGGAATAGCAGACTGCCGTCCTGTCCACCGGACGACCACGGCTCCGAGTAGATGGGGTTTGTGTGGTTGTAGATCGTGTTGGCGCCAAAGGGCCCGACCTGCGGATGAACGAATCGGTCGAAGCTGTAATCGTAGCCGTTGAACGTCATGGAGCCGACATCGATGGTTCCGAGCGTGTAGCGGTCCGGGGGCGTACCACAGACGGTCTGGGTGAAACCGAAGGTGAGGAAACCGACGGCAGACATGATGATGATGATGATACCAATGAGGCCCATCTTTTCTCGCCAGGCACGCTGCTGCTCTGGGGTGCGGATGCCAAACACACGTAGAAAGGGGCCGGGGCAGCAGATGGTGAGGATGTAGCAGTAGATCATCCAGCCTCCGACGGGACCGGGCGCGATGCGGGAAGTCTTGCTTTCGCCGAGATCGCGAGGCACCTCCTTGGACAGCTTGCCGGACTTGGATTGTTTGCGACGCAGCGAGACGCCGCGCTTGAGCACGTTGATGCCGGTTTCGATCTGGTCTTCATCTCTGCCGAGAATCGACTTGCCACGACGCAGAGGCGGAGCACGTCCGAGACCGCCCGGAGGAACATTGGCGGGACCCGCGACGCCCAGGCCACTGAGACCACCTCCAGGCCCGACGATGCCTGCCATGCCCGATCCCTGCGGAGCCGCACCGTGTTGTGGCAGATGGCCTGTGGTGGAGGGCATGTACCCGAGGCGACCGCCGGAGGCAGCCATGACGTCCATGTGAGCGGCGTGGTTGCGGTAGTACCACTGACGATGGTTGGGATCCATGCGTTCACGATCGGGACGCACGAGCGATTTTTTGCGGCGGAAGTTGGCATTCTGCGCCGAGAAACCGTTCTCAGGGTCGAGCGAGTTGATCTGATTCAAGGCGGTGCTGCTGCTGTTGGGATCGTTGATGCTGCGCTTGTCGTCGCCGTACGACTTGATCGATTCGCGCGAAGGGCCGGATCGCTGGGCTGGAATGCGTTGCGGCTCTTGGAACGAGATGCCAGGCGGACGCTGGTTGGCCTGCGGACCGACGTTGTCGTTGGAGGGATAGGCCGTGTTGTTGAGGGGCGGGGACATGGCACCTTGAGGAGGCGAGAAGAAGGGCTGCTGAGGGCGAGGCTGCTGATGTGATTGCGGCTGATACCCGGGAGGTAGAGGCAGCTGTTGTTGTTGCTGTTGTTGCGGAGGCGAAAAGGGGTGCTGAGGACGAGCCCCGCCCGGGATGGTGAGCGGTGGTAGTGGTGGAGGACCGTCAGCGCGGTTGGGCCTTGCACCTTGCCCTGAGGGGCGGCCAGTATCGGAAGGAGACTCGAAGGGGTTCATGGCGACGGCGACGGCGGCGAGGCAGTGACAAGGACTTGAAAGAGCTTTGCACAGTGCAGTCGGGATGCAATCGCTGCAGTGGATGAACCAAGCTCGTGCTGATGGTGGGAAAAAGGAGACGATCCTAGAGTGTCGAGAAATCCATCCAGCCGAGATCAGAATCGAACGTGGTCTATGCGTATACGGTAGCTGGAAGCTGCTGGATGAAGTGTCGTATGGCTAAAGGCAAGATACAAAACTGTGGCTAGATGAGACACCGAACGTCGAAGTGGATGCTGACTGCCAAGCTCTGCTGGTCGAGGTGATGGATGAGCAAAGTAGGGAGCTGGCGCAGCGCAATTGCGAGTATCACTCGATCGGTATAGAGTGAGCGACCACCGCAGGTGGCAAGAAGTGTTGCGGTGAGGAATGTGTCGAACGGGAGAGCTTGGCGACGAGGATGACCACCGAGGCTCGAAACCGAGAGGAGACCGGACGAACGAGGTTTGTTTGAGGAGGATGGCGAAGCCAGGCGAACACTGGATGCAAAGACCTTGTTCACCAGTTCGGTAAGAGAGAGAGAGAGAGAGAGAGAGAGAGAGGTGAGGACAAGGAGCAGGAGGAGCTAAGAGGAGAGAGCCAGAACGGCGATTGTGTTAATTGCTGCTGCTGCTGCTGTTCAAGGAAAGCAGCCAAAAAGTAGCGAGCGAGCGAGGGAAGCTGCAAAAACAAAGCAAGCCCGACCAAGCGACCGAGTCAAGGCAAGAAGGAGCTGTCCAGAAGCAGAGAGGGAGAGGAAGGGGAGAGAGACGGGAGAAAGAGAGAGCCACAGATCGAGACGAGGATTCAGCCAGCAAGCAACAGAGAGAAGGAAGCCAGCCATCCAAGAGCAGCCAGCAGAGCCAGTCAGTCAGTCAGCGAGAGCGTGTGTGTAGCAACAGTCAACATGGGCGGGCGCTCCGAGCGTGCATCAGGCGGCGGGCAGCAGGCTGCGAGGTACAGGCACAGCAGCAGCGCGGAAGAAAGAAAAAATAGAAAGAGAAAGGGAGAAAAAAAAAACAAGTTCGGAATCGCGTCTATTGATTTAGGGGCCACGCTCTTTCGCCTGGCTTGCGAGAGCGTGTGCGTATGTGCGTTGCAATGCGAGCCACTCGGCAGGGAAATATCGACAACGCTGTTTATTTTATTTTATATTTTCTCATGTTGTTGTTGTGGTGGTGGTGGTGTCTGTGGCTCTGAGGCTGGGGTGCTGCTCGTGGGCGAGGCAGAAGGAGAATTTCGCATTGAGAATCTCATGGCAGATCCACATGCACCGCGCCGCGGAAAGGGGTTGCCGGGCCCCTCTCCTCGTGCTCTCCTCTCTCTCTCTCTCTCTCTCTTCCTCTCGGCTTGGTTGGCCATCGATTCAACATCGCATCATCACCAGCAACCTAATGAAATGGTCATTCGATCTTGCCCTGTCAGTGCTAGAGCAGAACCAGTTCGTTTTGGGACGATCGCGAAGCTGGCTATAACACGAAGACATAGAGGGGAAAAGCGAGCAGGCGAGCAGAAGGACCCCTGTTTTTTTGGCAACCTCCTCTCTTTCTCATTCACGGTAAGAAGTTCAAGTCGGCACGGTCAGACCGCGGATGGGAAGCCACTAGCACAGCAGGGCTCAGGAGATGCTGACAGCTCGCTGCTGCTGCTCGTGTGTAAAGCGAAGGCGGTGCTGTCGAGCAGCTTCTGTTTGTATCGATCCTGGCCCACGAATTTTCCGCAGCGGTAAGTTCGACGTTCCTCTTTGCATTTCATGATTGATTTTCTCTCTGTCAACGCCGATCTTCCTAGGAGAGGTTTCAGTGCAGCAGGCAGGTAAAATTACTGTAAGGGCGCCCTTTTTCGTTTTTTTTTTTTTCTTCTCTTCTCTCCGAGCTGCTTTATGGAAGTGGCTCCGTGACATTGGACCGCCTTGCACCAATGCCAAAGGCCAACCGAAAGAAAAACAAGAGGGCTAAGCATTCGGCACCGGCATACTTAGCTGCAACCATGAGGGCTGTTGCTGAAGCAAAATTGGAATGAAACGCCTACTTCTTTTTCTGTTGATCGGAATCCTTCCGTGATCAGAAATTTCATTCAAGGAAGGGTTCCCCGACCACATGCAAAGATCGACAAAGTCAGGTCTCTTTTTTTTTTCCCTATTGTTATGGACTTGGCCGCGGAGGCCCATCATCTGCAAATTCGAAATTCCAGCTCTCGTGTAAGTTAAAGCCGAGAGCAAGGCAAGTGTCGTCAGCTTGCGTCGGCGGGGTGTACTGTTTCGATTTGCGCGCAGTCTCGCGAGCTTCTCGATCCCTGCTCGCTGATTTGCTTTGCTTCTGAAAGACGGTCGATCAATTTGCCAGATGGTGTGGTGCTCCTCGCACGGATGCAGCCGGTGACAGATGTGAGACTTTTTCCGCAATCTATCTCTGGCCGTGCATCGCTGCAGCGTTTCTTTCGGTGCCAATGTCGGGCGATCGTGGATTTTCCGGAGCAGCAGCAGCTTCCGACGTTCAGCGTGGTTTTGCTCTTGTCTCACTGTAGCATGCAAATCTTTGGTAAACTCCCATTTGCGCCCCGCTGTCTGCTCGCTCGATCGTTGAGTACCATGCAGCAGGTGTTCCTCGAGTGCCGCCATCCTGGAGAGGACGTACCTTCACTGCCTGCCTGCCTGCCTATCGCTTCATGGCCAACGTCAAAGGGTTTAGTTCGCCGGAGCTGTCGATCAGACCGGCGTTTCATTCACGCCCTTTTGGCTGTCGGAAGACATCGTTCGTACTCGAACGGACCGGCCGATTTCAGTCCGTCTATCTGAGATCGCGGCTCGATTGTATCGCTTTTGACACTTCCACACTCTTCAGTTCCACTTGTACCTCTGCAGTCGAACGGTGTGGTATACACGTGGATGGCTTTCATTGATCATTCCCTGTTGACATTTTGCGCAAAACGCTTTGGCTTCGTTCAACGCGAAAGGTGGTAGTCGTCGATCCTGAGCAGTAAGGACACCGTCTCGGTCGCAAGCTCGATGGCGCTCGTGTTGACCAGCAGAGGTTGCAGCACGTTCTCCTCCAAAATATTGGTGATTTGGCCCTTGCGGACGTTGATACCCGCAGTCCTCTCGCCCAGTGCGTGACGGTTGCGTAGTTCAGTCACGATGCTGATCGGGTTCAAGCCAGCGTTCTCGGCCAGCGTGGTGGGGATCACCTCGAGCGCCTCGGCGTACGCCTGGAAGCAGTACGCCTCCATACCTTTCAGCGTCTGCGAGTATTGCGAGAGCAGGCGCGAGACGTGCACTTCGGGCGCACCACCGCCGGCGATGAGCGCCTTCTTCTTGACCAGGCATCGCACTACACACAGCGCATCATGCAGACTGCGCTCGCTCTCTTCAAGCACCAGCGAGTTGGCGCCCGTGCACAGGATGCTCACCGTCCTGCCCATGTTCTTGATGCCCGTGATCTTGACCACACGAGCGCCATTCTGCTGCACCTCATCGACCAGATCAGCCGAGGCGAGCTTGTCCTCGGTGAAAGCCTCGATGTCGGCGACGGGCTTGGCACCGAGCGTCTTAGAGACAAATTCGATCTCGTCGCGCTCGACGTCCTTGACGACCAAAATCTTGAGCTTGGCGAGGAAGTGCAGAGCCAGCTCGTTGACGGCGTCGCGCAGGATGGACTTCTGAATAAGGAGCACGTTGCAGCCCGTCTTTTTGATCTTTTTGCACATGTTGAGCAGATATTGGCGCTCCTCCTTGAGAATCTTGTCCATCTGTCGGTAGTCGTTGACCACAATCTGGTTGTCCATATCCGGCTTGGGGCTGCTCAGCTGGAACTGGCATACGGCAATCTTGGCCTTTTCCATGCGAGTGGGGCCTCCGCTGCCCGAGATGACGTTCTGTGCCAGCACGAGACCCTCTACGAGTTCCGTGTCGTCGATAGTACCACCAACCTTTTTGACGATGCGAATATCGCGCAGGTCGACATTGTCCTGCGAGTCGGCGGATCGCGAAGCACGCGAGGAGTCGGTAGCGGCCCTCCCTGGAACAGCAGCAGCGATGGCAGCAGTGGCAGTGGCAGTGGAAGAGGTAGCAGCCGAGGCGCTCAACTTAGCGGTGGCGCCAGAAGAAGCAGCGGGAGTGACGAGACGCGTGACGGCATCGACAGCGATGGGTGCGAGGACCGAAGAATACTGCGAGACGATCTTGGAATTGAGCGAGGTGCTGGCGGCGCGCAGGAGCGACTCGCGGTCGTTGAGCTCGACGGGGGTGGAGATGTCGGTGAGGAACTCGACCGCCTTGGCAGCAGCCTTCTGGAAGGATTCGGCAATGATGGTGGGGTGGATGCCCTTGTTGAGCATCTTTTCGGCCGCGCCGAGCAAGCTTCCTGCCACGACGACGACCGAGGTGGTTCCATCGCCCGCCTCGACATCCTGCGCTTGCGAGAGCTCGACGAGCATGCGGGCGGCTGGGTGCATCACTGCCATGTGTTTGAGGATGGTGGCACCGTCATTGGTGATAACCACCTCACCGTTGGAGGTCTGGATCATCTTGTCCATACCCTTGGGACCCAAAGAGGTGCGGACGGCGTCGCTGACGGCCTTGGCGGCGGACAAGTTGGATCTCCTGACCTCGTCTGGCTTATCGGCGTTCTTGAAGGCGTTCTGCGAAGGCCCGCCGCGTGCGACGGGGGCGGCGGCGGGTGCTGCTGTTGCCGACATGGTATCGAGTATTGGTGTGTGCTTAGCAGCTAGCTACAAAGCAATGAATGTGATGGTGTGCAAAAGCCTGTCTGCCGAGTGCGTCGCCGCGTTCTTCTGCGTGTCTCTCTCGATGCGCCTCGAGACAGAAAGCTGCTGAGCAGTCAAAACGCCGCGCGCTTCCGCAACTTACTCCTGCTTCTCTTCTAGTGTTGGTTGGTTTTGCTCACTCGCTCGCTCGCTCGCTCAAGCCCGGAAGAACAGAAGAGAAGAAAACCCACAGATTCGCAGCGCGTCCCTGCTTTTCCACTTGCAGTCACTAAGCATGACATAAGCAGGGCGGTTCAAGTGCGTGAAGCTGTGCTTTGGAATTTTTGGGGCTTCGCACTGACGCGGGACGCTGCCCTACTGAGCCTCCACTTTGAGTACGACACACACTCAACCTCTCTCTGCTCTTCATCTCTCGATCAACTCGATTCGCACACACCTCGCCCTGGTCATCACTCACAGTGGATTATTCGTCTGCAGCATTGCATCTAGACCGCTGGCATATCGCAACGTCGCATCATTTGCCACTAGCCACATCAACCACCAGCCGAGTCGATCGCGACCTTGTCACCGACTGTCGTTCGAGCACAAACATCGCTGTGGACGCTTCGGACGCAATCAGACACCCGTCAATCCCTGACGAAAGGACGCAAATCCCTTGCAACATCTCCGTTGTCACCCGCATATAAGCGCCACTGCAGCTCAGCAGCAGTCGTATCCGCCATGTCGATGTTTGGCGGCATAGATGGCGGGTTTGCCCGCTTCATGCAGAACGGCATGGATCCACGCTTTCCAAGACCGCCACGCGCATACGATGAATACTTCAAAGCATACAGCATGGCGATGCTCCCGGGCAAGGAGCGTCTCAACGTCAGCTACGGAGGCAAGATCATCATGCCTCCTTCGGCGCTGGCGCACCTTACCAATCTCGAGATCGAGTCGCCGTGGTTCTTTGAGCTGCGCAGCGTAGGCGCGTCCGAGCCTCGTCGAACACACGCCGGTGTGCTCGAGTTTATCGCGGATGAGGGTAACGTGCATTTGCCTGCGTGGATGATGCGGACTCTGGGTCTTTCTGAAGGCGATCCAATCCGGCTGACGGGGACTACGCTTCCCAAGGGCAGGATGGTCAAGATCCAGCCACAGACGGTCGACTTTCTCGAGATCAGCGATCCGAAGGCGGTGCTTGAGCAGGCATTTCGCAACTTTTCGGCGCTGACCCCGGGCGACATTGTTGAGATCAGCTACAATTGTCTGACATTCGAAATCCTCATCATGGAGATCACACCTAACGCCGATGGCATCTCGATCATCGAAACCGATCTCGAGGTCGACTTTGCCCCTCCCAAAGGCTATGTAGAGCCGGCACCGCAGCCACGCCAACCACCGCCCACCATGGCGTCCAAACTCAACATTGACAGTTCCCGCACCGACTCGGTCCCTCCCACACGCACCTCGACACCTGGCTCGCTCGCTGGCACAAGCGCTGCAGGTGGGTCTGGGGTGGCTACCCCCGCTGGTCCCTTCCGCGGCGCAGGTCAGACACTGAGCGGCAAGAAGAGCAAAGGGAAGAAGGATCGCCAGATTGAGCAGCTCGATCCGTTCAGTATCGTCCGACGCACCGACCTGCCGCGCATCGTCACCAACGATACCCAACTTACAGAGAAGAAGATCCCCGCCGCTCTCAACTTGCCCTTCGGGAAGCTCTTTTTTGGCTACGAGGTCATTCCTGTCGGCGGCAAACCCGAGGATGCTGCCAGGGACAAACCGACAGAGAGCTTTGCAGGGTCCGGAACTACGCTGTCCGGCCGTGCGCCGCGTCCCAAGCCGCAAGAGTCACAGAGCAGTAGTTCGACCAGCGAGGCGCCAGCGGCGACGGCTTTTACGTTGGGCGGAGGACGCGTGCTCGGCGAGAGCTCACGAAGCAGTCGATACGCCACCCCCTCGAGTTCGGATGGACGCAGCCTCAACGACAGCAGAGACAGCAAACGCGATGTTATCGAAATTGACTCCGATTGATGGACATTTGTTCGCTTGCATTGGGGCTGATGAGGCTACTCACTCGGTACATAGACGGGACAAGGGAATTGTGTGCAGTAAAGAAAGGGAGGAACGTAGCTATGGGAGGGGTTTGCAGGATTGGTGGTTATGTTCATCTTGCATCGCATCGTCCTCAAAAATCTCCCACCTGCCGTCTCTCTCTGCCTCTTTGTAGTTCTGCCATCGCCCCGGCAATCCCAGTCGCCAAGCATCGTCCCCCCAGCTACATCATTGCCACGTCGTCCGCATCGGCTTGCGCGTCGTCTGCGCGACCGATCTGCCTCTGCGATGCGGCGGGTCCAGCTTGAAACGGAGATCTCCCCTGAACAAAGCTCGTCGACGCTGATGAGTGCGCTTGATACGTCTGGAAGCGATGCGGGAGCCGATCCTCGGTCCTCGCCAGCGGGTTGGAGCGACGTACTTGATGCAGGTTTGCTGCAGCTGCTCTGCTGGTCGGGCGAATGTGCTGGTAGGGAGGCGTTCCGTGCGAAGAGTGACGCTGGAGAGGATTTTGCAGAGGTTTGGTGAGTCGCTTCAGCGGATTGTGCGTTTCACGCATGAGAGAACGCGAGGGAGGAAGCGCGGCTGGCTGGATTCGAGGAGGATCTGCATTGTCCGCGGTCCCAGCCGAGTCGTTCGTTGCAGCGAAGGAAGGTCAATGACGAGTTCAGTGTCCGCTGTCGTCAGGGATCTGATCCTATCATCGCATGACGAAGCTTGTAGATCCCAACTCACCTCTACCTGGAGACGTTACCGCCAAGGTGTTTGGAGGTATAGTTCGAAATGAAAGCGGCGGCGGCTTGAAAGCGAAGACATCGGATGCGCTTGTCGACGGTCGCGTTTGCGGTCTGAAAAGCAGCGAAAGGCAGACGATGTCAGCGCTCATTACCGTCACACCCTGCTTGTGCTCTCAGCTCAACGGCGAATGATTGCAGCTAGCTTACCTCGAACTCTGCCGATCGCATTCGTGATTCTGAACGGGCAGAGAGGCGAGCCCGGGTCGAGCTTGAGCTTGAGCAGGTGGTTGTCGAATGACAGGCCTCGGCTGTTGGAAAGAAGTTGGTCTGGAAGGCGACAGCAGCAATCCTCGATCGGCCGTGGTTCCGCTGTCTACGGCACGATGAGGTCTGCTGCGATGAACCAAGGAGACAGAGTGTTGAGATGCTGAGCAAAGTGTTTCGAAGCGGCGCAGGGGTACGCTCGGCATTGTAGGATCCTTGGTACTTGTCGCAGCACCAATTCAAAACTTACGCAAAACTACCAGAGCGGCTGCCAGTCTCCATCTTGATGGGCGGCGACCGTATGGCCTGGAGCTCTTGCCTCAGTGCGAGATTCTCCTTACGCATCTCTTCCAGGTCCCTGTGTACATCATCGTCCAAATTCGTGCATAGTGTCAGCCGTGTTGGCGCTGTTGTACTGTACGACTTCTTTCTGCATGTGTAGAGGAGGAAGAAAATCCGTCCTCGTTCACCGCCGGACAATGCACTCGCAGCTTACTTTTGCAATTGCCAAGCCCGAGACAAATCTTGCTTGACGCGGTCTAGGAGCTGTTTCTGCTCGAAAATCTTGCCTTTCAGATGGCTGGCTCGTGATGTTCCGCCAACGACAGAAAGAAGTGACGAGTGAAGTCGAGGGAGCCACTTCTCGTCAGCCGGTGGGCTTATGGGGTCTCGCGCTTATGAGACAAAAGTGTACGCACCCTACCAAGTCCGACATGTGTTTGAGCTGAAATGTTGGGCGGGAAGCACTGCGTGAGTAGATCGGCGGTGATTGACGTGTTTGTAAGTTGTGGTTTGCGAAGCCTACCTGAAACTGTTCCTCGATCGAGAACAAAGGTTTCGGGGCAGTCAGCCTGGTGCGTTATCTCTTGGACGCCCCCATGTCAAGGATACTCACACGAGATGTGTCCACAAGCTCGCTCAGCGAGGTTTCGACGGGCTGCAGAAAACGCTGCGCAGGGGCTGGCAACTGCTCAAGAGAGTGCAAGGATGTCGACGAGGTTCAGCCCATGAGCCGAGCATCACACTCGTCTGTGCAAGCTTACCTGATCCAACTGAAGCTGCACCATATAGACATTGCCGGAGCATTTCGGGCAATACGCTTGGATCTCGTTCGGGAGCGGCTTGTGGTCTCGAGCTTGTCCGCCTGTCCAAGTCCCGACCATCAATATAGCACCGTCAGCTCACCAAATCGGAAAGACATGAAGCAAGGAGGAGAAAAAAGTCCATATACGTACCATTGATCTCTCTGTGGCAGAGAATATGGAAACACTGAGGTGCGTGCAGAAGGAAAGGTCAAAGAAGCAGATTTGAGAACGTCGTCAGGATCGAACCTTGCAGAGGCCTACAACTGTGACTGATATGACTGACCTCGCCGATCCAAAACGGATCTTCCACCACCCCATCCGAGCTACGGACCGTCGCTGTATCATCCGAGCTGGCAACGAGGCTGCGGTGACAGACAGAGCAATGTACGTGGTCGAGGAAGGTAGGTGTGCAGTCAGAGACGGTGGACGTCATCTCGTCTGGTTCGAAGGCGATGGTTGATGGTGGTGGTCGAAAGGACGTCCGAAACGGCCCCGTCCTCCGCCAGATTCTCTTGAACTCAGCCTTTATCTGCTCAGAATGTGACGGGCGCCTGAAACAGTGTGATCAAGCGGATGTGCTGAGCTACAATTCCCTCTCCATAAGCGCCGTAGCAGCTCAGCTGGTCGGCGATCCCGTCAGTGCTCACACAGCGGAGCAGGCTGCGGTCTACGCCTTTGCGCTTTTTCAAAAGACTGTGACGTTGAGGATTGTGTGATACATAGTAGAGCAAGTGGTACTAGCCGCCACAGCCAATGTCCATGGTCAAGATCGTCGTCGTCGTGTGATCTCATTTGCTTACAGTACAGTATGTAGAGCCTAACCTTCCAAGTCCTTTTGTTTTTTTTGTTTTTTGTTTTTTTCGTTTTCTTTTTCGTCCCTTTTCTTTTTAGAACAATTGTCTCCGCACTCGGCGCTTTACCAGGGTCTCCTCGAAACCTTCGTGGACTGCATACGGATGCTAATCGTGCTTTGCCTCCTCTGCTCTCCGCGCATCCGCAAACCGATTCAGTCCCCTACTCGCTCGTCGATCGTGTAGCGCCCAGGGATCCTCTCTACGACGCTCTTCACACGCTGCTCACGCTACTCACGCTACTCACGCTTCTCATACACGGCCCACTACCAGCATTGATTCGGTCTCGCAAGTCCGCGATCGCTCCAACCTTGAGCGTATGGGTAGCTGCGATCGCAGCGCGGTTCTTCCAACGAGGCAAAAACACTGCAAGCTCGACCCCTTTTCCCCCGCCGCCCAACGTCAAGTCTTTTCCCTCTCTCAAAACCAACTGTCGCCGCTGATCGCAGCTACCTCCTGACCTCCATCGCATCCAAGCAAAGCCGTGCCGTCGGACGCCTCAGATCACCTGGCCCGCCGCGCTACTATCATCGTTAACCCTCAAGGTTCCGAGATCCCTCAAACGCGGCCCCACCGCATTTCAGCTCCAACTTCGGCTTCTCGACCCGCCCTCGGCACTGGGACCTACTCCGAAGACCTGCCGCTCGAAAGGTTGTCAAGTCTGTCACGTCCCAAAGAGAAAGGTTCCGGCAGTTTGATTCTCTCGAGCATCTTCAAAAGGCGACGCTAGGAACCTCTTTCGGCCAGGAAAGTGTATCCATCTTCGGTCGCAAAAAACACGATACACGACGGTGCCGCTCGGCCTCGAGCGAGTGATCGAGAGTTCGCTTCTTTCGCTTCAACGCTGACGTCCGACTGCCGCCACATCTGACACCAAAGAAAAGCTTTTTGAACGGTCGCCGTTCTTGCCTTTTCTTTTTTTTTTTTTTTTTTTTTCCCTCCCACGCTGGGCAAGCAGTCACACGGGCCTTACTGTAGATCTCCTCTCTCTCTCACGCACATCATTTCGAGCCATTATTGAAAGGCGGGCGAAAACCCATCTATCAATCCTTGTCTCTCCCAATTCTTCGGGTCAGAAGCGCTAGCGTACGGTGCTAGCTCGCCTTGCTCTTCGATGTCATAGGGTCATCCATTGCTTTGCCAGTCCCTTCTCATGGTCCTCTGACTTAGTCCTGCCTACGATCTCGGGCCCTTCGAAATTCGACGAAACAAAAGTCTGCGCGGAGCGACTATCGCGCCGAATTTACAGCCAAGGTCACCATGTCCGAGCCTCGTGCCAAGCCACACTCGGCCGTGATGGTCAATCGAGCCTCCCATACACACGCGTCTGCCAACTTGCCGCAGCAGCAGCAGACGCAGCAGACGCACAAACCCACTAAAACTCCTGTCGATCCGCGACCACGCGCTCCCGCTCTTCCTCCCCGCCAAAGTCCAAAATCAGCCACGCTTTCCGCCATCCCCAACTTGCCGGCTCCCACTCCGGCGCCAGCAGCAAATTCCATGCCGTCCTCCTCGGCGACCGCCCGGGAGTCATTACCGTCTTCGTCATTCAGCAACGTGTCGAGCAAC
This sequence comes from Sporisorium exsertum, assembly GCA_928724755.1. Taxonomy (NCBI): domain Eukaryota; kingdom Fungi; phylum Basidiomycota; class Ustilaginomycetes; order Ustilaginales; family Ustilaginaceae; genus Sporisorium; species Sporisorium exsertum. The sequence continues at coordinate 527,792 of CAKMXK010000035.1, read as the reverse complement.
GGGTCAAGTACGCACACCTCAACTCCATCGCAGAGTCTTCACAGTCAGCGTCCGTCATCTCGGACGACTCCGCAGGTCAATGGCGGTTCTGTCAGCGGCTCTCTCGATCGCTTCGCGAGCCGACAAGAATCCTCGTCTGATTTGCAGCGACCTGACATTGTCAAGAGAGCTTCGGAGCCATCACATGGAAATGGCCGGTCGTCCCCGTCCAAACGCCCATCTTCATCTCAGCCGCAGCGGGTGGTCGCGCTAACCGGTTCGCGGCCGAGTTCGAACACGTCCGTTGACGCTCCGAATACGTCTGTCTCGGGTAGCCACCCAGCTCACGCCTCGACCTTGCAGTCTCCACAATCACAGCCCGTGTCTGCACAGCCATCTGCTCGCGACGATGCTTCTACATCACCTCAGCAAACATCAAAACCTCGCAACGTGCTGCCGATGCAGTCACCCCGCATGGCAGCGACGACGCGATCACCGAAAGGCTCGCAGTCGCGATCGCAAGCAAGCGCAGCGCCGGCTACCAGTTCACCTGAAAAACCAGTATCGCGCAATGGCCATCAGCCTCCAAAGCGATCTCAGCCAGCGGCTCCGGCGCCGGGAACCGACACCACGCCCACAAATGTGGCATCGCCTCACTCATCGCAAAGCCCTAGAGTCAACCAAGCTGTCGATGCTGCGACGGTGTTCCAAGTGACTCCAAGTACTGCCGAGAAGGAACAACCACAACCTTCGGCAAAGCCGGTACCAAATCCGCATCGGATCAAGACTCTAAAGCAGGCTGCACCCTCAGCCATTCCCGAAGTGCCTTCGCAGGCCGCAGTGCAGCCTGCGGTTTCGCCCAACGGTAATTCGACTCTCGACGCTTCCAAGCAGACCACAACCATCCTCACTCCGGAGAGTGCTGTCCCATCGAGCAATGCAAACAACGAACTCGCTGGAACGAATTCTCCGGCCGCAAGCTCTCCGAACAACGCTGTTGATTCAGAGACGCTGCTTGGCCTTCGCGGAAGCTTCCTGACCTCGTCAGAACCAGTTGATTACGAGTCACTGGTCCGCGACAATGGCAAATTCAAACCGATTTCGTTCATAAGCTGCCTCGAGGTTTCTGAGGAGGAGCTCGAGGAGCACATTATTTCGGTAGTTGAACAGCAGGGCGAGCCCTTGGTCATCTCCGACCTGGACAAATGCCCCGCGTGGACCTCGGATCTGTTCAGTCCGCAAAGGTATGAGTCTCTCCGACCCAGCGTGGAAGCAGATGGCCAAACAGTGGGTTTTCGGAATCCCGCCGACTGGACTGACGAACCTCTCCCTTTGCACGATTTCATGGCTCACTGTGACAGACAAAAAACTTACCCTCCAGAGCAGATGGAAAAGCTCTACGGGAAAGATCTGCCCTGCCCGCCAGAGTGGACTCAGGCTCTAGCCGAGCTGGTGCATCCACGCCTAGGATACCAAGGTGGACAGGACGCATCTGCATCTCTTCGGAAGAAAGCGCGCTTCGACACCCAGATGTGCTACTATGGCCCCAGCCATACCTGCACGCCTCTGCAACGAGACCTTTGCTCGAGTCTAGGGCAGAACCTGATGGTCTGGAGCGATCCAGACGCTTCTGCGCTGTGGATGATCACCCATCCCGACGATGCCGACGTCGTTGACCAATACATTGCATCCAAAGGCGGCGATCCTTATTCCGAAGGATATGCTCCGCATCCCAACGAGCTTCGCGATGCGCCCTTTTCCATCTCCTGCTGGAAGCAGCGCGTCGGCGACCTCGTGCTCATCCCGTCGCGTGCATCTCACATGGTCGTCAACCTGGGCGGCCGCACCCTCAAGACGGCCTGGTCCCGTCTGACCGTCGAAGCGTTGGCGAGCGCTCTGGAAAACGACCTCCCTCTCTATCAGCGTGTCTGTCGTGTGGAGAGCTACCACATCAAGCCGGTGATCGAAGAGACGCTGATCGAACACACCAAGCACGTCGAGGCTGACCTTGCCGAGAAGCACGAGATTTCAACAATCGCAATTCGCGAGCTTCGTGTTCTCCTCAAGCTGTACGACGCCATCCTTTCCGATGCGTTTGTTCCCGAATGGCGCGAGATTAAGTTGGAAGGAGACTACGACAGTTACGTCGAATGCGATTTTTGCGGAGCCGACGTCTTGCACGGCTACTTCGAGTGTCTAAAAGGCGAAACGTTGTGCCCCTTGTGCTACTGCCAGGGCCGACTCTGCAGCTGTGCTGACGCTTTGGAAGCGCTAGAGCCGCGTCAGCATTGGCGCGGCTTTGGCGAACGTCTGCAATTCCGCAACAATGCAGCACGGGCTCTGCTGTCGGCAGACCCATCGCTCGCCTTGCCGATCGAGGAGCGAGCCAACGCCTCAGAAGATGACGAGGATCAAGAGCCTCGATTGCTGCCGGTGAAGGTGCTCAAGGAAGAGGACGTGCGCAAAGGCACCTGGCCGTTCAGTTTCATGGCTGCCATGAATCTGTACAAGCTCCGGCAGACTGCAGGCTGGCAGGACAATGTGGCACCGTGCAGAACCTGCAAAGCGAGTGTTGATCTGTCACAACGGTATCATTGCGAGCCGTGTAACCAGTCGTTCTGCCATGGATGTCTCCTGCACGAGTCGTACATCCATCCGGCGCATACTCTGGCCCAGAATGAGCCAAAGCAGTTCCATGCTTATCACAGGAAGCTCAGCAAGCTCGACTATAAGGAGTGGAAACAGGAGCCACTCGTTTTCATCGATGAGGCGCGGGCCCACTTTGCGCTCATTGAGGCGGCAAGGACCAAGATGAAATGCGGTCCGATCAACAAACTTTGTCGCATCGGCTTCCTCGATATAACGGACAAGTACCCGCACGGCCTCACAGGCACACTCGGTGTGGTGAAGCGACCTCCCAAGTCTCAGGTCGACAAGGTCAGGATAGCGGCAGAGCCAGCTTCACCGTCTCCGCCTTCAACACCGGGCTCGCGTAAGCGCCTGAAGGATCCGAGTGAGCCTGCTTCTGCTGCATCGCCGAGATCACGCTCGAACAAGAGGGCCAAGCTAAATCCTCCTCCGTCGCACGCAGAGGCTATGGATGAGAAAGTGGCCATTGTACATGGGTCACGAACTCCAGAAGCGATCGACGTGCCGGCGATCACACCTGGACCGGAGACTGTCCCTGTCCCTGTCCCTGTGAAATTGCCGCGGCCCGCACTTCCAGGCGGTCCCGCGGTCGAAGCAGGTGTGTCACTTGAACCTGAACACACGGTCTCTTCGAGGCCCACGGTGGCCAACGGTATCAGGAAGTTCGTACTGCGTGAGGGCAAAGTACATCGCGTGCCGCCGGTCGTCGCAAGCCAAAGGGCCGTACCCCTACCATCGCCCTTGCCAGTCCTGGTTTCCTCTGTCGTTCCCAGGGCATCACTCAGCAAACCGACCATGGCCGGATCGTCGTCGAAGAATGGTTCCGCTCCCCCGGCCACACCCAGTGCTGTTCAGGCGACCCCGCCGGCCCTGGCTGGCTCAGCGAGCCCATTAATTGCTCCCAGTGCTCCTGTTATCGCAGTCCCTCGACCGAGCACGAGCCATCCTCCTGCCGTTCTTCCCAAATCAGACGGCGGCCTCTCGCCGGCATCCGCGTCAGCGCCTGTTGCAAACCCCGTGCCAGCACCAGCTGCTGTTCCTGTCGCTGCCCCTACCGCTGCTCTGGCTGTGTCGCCTGCGTCGTCTACACCTCGATCCGTTAGTTCACCCTCCGCAGGGGCGGGTCAGACGACAGAACAAGGCGCTTTGGCGCTGGCGACAAATGTAGTGGCCGCCGGAATCTCTTCGAGCGCGGACGCACCGGCACAAGGGTCGCCACAAGATACCATGCCGGCGGGGCTCGGAGCGCTGGACAGAATGAACCTGCGGGTGGTCACCGAGATCCTGCGCATCTTCAGTCAGTCGAACCAAAGGATGATCCAAACCCATGTGGAAGATATCACAGCAGCGCTGGCGAAGCAGGCCGAAGAGCACAAGAAGCAGCAGGCGAACCAGGACGACGAACACTGCAAAGCTCTGGCCAAGATGGAAGCCACACTGCTCAAGAAGTTTGAAGAGCAGAACGCGCAGTTGAGATCGGAGAGGAACAAGCATCAGGAAGAGATCAAGGATCTTCGGCAGAAGCTGGATGAGGTGATTCGGCAGCAGAATGAGATTGTGCGACGGCAGGCTAGTGAAGCGTCGCAGGTGGACAAGCTCAACGAGAAGATCTCAGGGCTGCTTCACGATATCGACCAACAAGCGCAGGCTCAATTGCAGACGGAGTTGGCGACGCAATCTTCACGGCCTTCAGGTAGTGGCCAGGCGATGCCGAGTACGCACTTTACTCCGACGAGTAACACTCGTTGAGCAGTTGCCTCAATTGACTCGATTTCTCGTCGCACTTTTCAGTCAGGAAGATGCTGTGGCATTGCGAGCCGCTCTTTAACTTGGAGATGTCATCAGTTTTACGCTAAGGTGGTGTGTCGGCAATCTCAAGAGCTAATCCTGTACGTGAGCTTTTCGGCCGAGACCTTACCCTCCTGGAGGTACTTGAGACCTTCAGGGATCTTCTCAAGTCCGCCGGACATCTCCTTGACCCTGTTTCCACGAAGGAGGCCTTGCTTGAACAGCTTATAGAAGCGACCCTGATCGCCGTTGAGCCACTCCTTCATCAAACTGGCATCAGCCGTGACGCGGTCTTCGTCGTAGACGGTTTTACCGTAGCTGAACGGACGTCCCAGCGCGGTATACACCAAGATGTGAATAAGATTGACTTGGCCCTTACGCAGCTCGACGGCCTCGTTGTCCGGCTTGAGGAGCACCGCAACATCGCCGCCCTTGGCGCCGAGGGATTTGACGGAGAGCAGCTGGGTGCCGTGCTCCGAGATGCAGTCGAGCGCCTTGCTGAGGTTAGGGTACTTGGCGGCGATCTTTTGCGGGGTGGTCTCGTCGCGGTAGTCGTAGAGGTCGTCCGCGCCGAGGTCGCGCAAGAGGGCGTGGTTCTTGGGGCTTGCGGTGGTGATGACTTTGTAGCCGGAAACGTGGGCGATCTGGATGGCCCATTGACCAACGGTGGTGCTGCCGGACCAGATGAGAATCTCGGGCGACTCGTCGGTGACCTTGACGGGGCCTTTGGAGAAGTCAGGGACGGGGAGTGCGAGGCGGTGGAACAGTGCCTGAACCGCCGTCTCCCCGCCGATGCCGAGCGAAGCAGCAGTCAAGTCGTCGACGTTGTCCGGAATGGTGGCGACCATCTCGCTGTTGGTCTTGAGGTACTCGGCAAAGCTGCCGCGGTCGGGATAGTAGCTGCCGTGCACAAAGCCTGCAACACGATCGCCCTTTTTCAGCGAGGCATTCTTGACCTCGGGACCAAGCTGTTCGACAACCCCGACAAAGTCGCAGCCGACAATCTTACCGGGTTCGGAGATGAGCACGACGTGCTTCCAGTCGGTGGGGTTGAGTGTGACGGCAAGCGTACGGACGAGGATCTCGTCCTTGTCGAGCGAAGGGAGCGGCACCTCCTGAACTTGGGTGGTGTGGCCCTCAGCAGTGACAAGGGCCTTCATTTGAGAAGGGAGAGACATCGTTGGATCGGAGGCTGTATCGGTTGGCGTTCGATGATGGTGGGGAGAGGGAAGACGTTCAAGACGGATGAGGCGAAGATGATATAGGGTTAGAGCGAGCGTCCCCACTGTGCAACCAAAAAAAAAAAAAAAAAAAAAAAAAATATTGCCGTGGTCGTAGACGACGGGGCAACTTGAGCAAGAAATGTTTGCCGACGGAGATAAAGCCGAGAAAAAAGTGGAGGGATTGGCCAGCGGCCAAAAAGGAAAAGGCGTTTTGCTGATCGTTGCTTTCTTTGTGGCTTCCTACCATTTCTTCTTGCTTCTGTGCAGTAGGAGCGGCAATTTTTGGCGTCCTTGAAGAGGAGATTGAAACAGTCATCAATGAAGTGCAAGACGGCCGAGTGCAGAGTGTGCAGAGGGACAGTAGACGAAGCCTATTGTCTTCGAGTCGTCTAAGCTCAGCTGTATGTCACAGAGGCGCCTTTGATGTTGAAGCCGACGTCGAATGTATCATCGACAGGTCGCATCCGAGCTGATGCTTCAGACCGGTTCTGAGGCTCTTCCAGCGAAGCGAGAGAGGATGACCACCCAGCAGAACAGGATGATAAATCAACGCTCTGTTCAAAATCAGCTGAGAGGCGACGCTGGCTGTGCACCTTGTCTTGTCGGTCACCGAACAGACGCGCCGAAAGTCACTTCGCGTTCAGTGTGGAAGATCCGTGAAATTCCACAACTTGCATTTGCATCGCTACGTTACTGGCACTGCAGTGTCATGAGCTCGTCGGGCGATCCGAGAAAGTGGCCGTACAAGCATCGCGCACGGGCTCGTTCCGAATCGTGTTAGTGCAGCGCTGAACGGGACGGAAGCATGCTCACACAGGCGGTCAAGCTCACAACGTCTCGGGACGTTTTCTGCCGAGGAGAGAGAGAGACGCCGAAGCTCTTTTGGCCTGCAACTTTTTAAGCTCAATCATTGTGCTTCTGATTCGAGAGCAATCAAGTCGGACCCTTGCCGCTTCGGATCGTTTCGGCTCTCATTGCCGTCTCAGCCATCTTCCCTCTGCGCTCAAACGATTTCATCGACCACGCCCCCGCCTCTCAGTCAAGGTTGAGTCATCTATTACAAGCCCACACGAGCTCCTCCCTCATCGCTGGTGTCGCCTCGGCCCGGATCATGCCTTTTCAACCGCGCGGACAACCGTGAAGGGGCTTGGTTCATCACTCATTGCTCGTTTCAACCCACCACCGTTCGGTAGGGCCGCCCCTCTCGCTCTGCGCCTTGGTACTGCACTGTGCGCTCGTGCTGACGCAGCTGTTTAAGGCGTCACGGCCGATATGGCCCAAGATGGGGTACGAGTACGCAAGGGCGCTCTCAAACCCACCACAGCGAGGAGAGCGAGACGGTCGCATTCAACAACCGCTTCTTCGTTTCCTCTGGTTCGCCAATTTCGTTCTCAGGGCGAATCGCTCTTTCAACATCATGGACGATGGATCTCCAAACATCAAATACGAACATTGCTGCTATGTTCGCTCGTCATCACCTCGCTCTTCTATCCCGCCGTCGGCATCTACTTCTGGGCTTCTAAAGGCGGCCCTGGCGTCTCCAGAGGCGATGCTAAAAGCGTCTGGAGGTCGCTGAGCACCCCTTTCATGGACTCGTTCGCTAGCAGCGGCCGAAAGCACCTCAACAGCTTGAGTGACCTCCGCATGATCTGGGACGATGCACGCGACCTCCAAGCCATCGACGTGAGCGATGCCAAGGTCCTCCTCGATCACCGAGCACGTCAGTCCCCTTCGACCACCGATGCAACAGCGCCTACTTTCTCGCGCCCGCGCTGCCAGTCCATCCGGGTCGAACATGTCTTTGTCACTACAGACGACGTCATGGCCGGAAGGGGTCCTCGATTTGGCGTTCTCGAGAAACGTATCTTGAATTCAGCACTCCAGCTGCAGAACTCGATCGAGTCGGAGCTTCTCAAGGATTTCGACGAGGACGTGCCCGAGCAAGGTCTGGTCTGCATACAGGCACGTGGCTCCTTCCCTGGCCGCTTGAAGTCTCTCAACAAGGCCGCCTCAGCAATCGCCGAGTCTCCGGCTTGCCTCACGCTATCGCCGCTCGAGTACTGGAACATGGACTCGCAAGCCATCCTGCAAGACGATGCGCCCGCTCAGTCCGTCGCTCAGTCCCTACTGAATCAAACCAGACTAGGTGCACCGTTGTCTCCTTCCACGACTCTGGCGGGTCGATGGCATCTGTTCAAGCGACTGCCTCGAGCCGAGTTTCTCGCCTTAACCTTCTTCCTCCGCAACGACGATCCCGACGCGTGCTCACAAGCGCGCGTCCCTCAGTCCAACGCGCGACCCACCGTCTCATCGCTTGTCGGCACCACCGCGCGCGGTACCGGCTGGCACCACCTCCTCGCCCGAGTCACGGGAGGCCAGGTGCGCCTCGTCGCATCGCCAGAAAACGTCTCACACAGCCTCGTGCTCCAGTTTGCTCCAGATGCAGCTGTGTCCAAGCGCAAACCCACCCACATCTTTCTCTTGACCGCTTACGCTTTTGTCATCCTCTACATCTCGCGTGGTCTCATCAAGCTGCGCAAGGTCCATTCGCGCTTCGGTCTCGCATTCACCGGCACCACACAACTGCTTATCAGCATGATCATGAGTGTCAGCATCTGCGCACTCCTTGGCATCCGACTCACCCTCGTTCCATGGGAGCTGCTCCCCTTTGTTATAGTCGTCGTTGGCTCCGAGAACATGTACAGCCTCACTAAGGCCATCGTCGACACTCCACTGTCCCTCACCGTATCATCGCGCATTGCCCATGGCTTGGGCAAGGCCGGCGTTCCCATCACCTTGACCACGCTCGCCGATATCCTGCTGCTCCTCGTCATTGCCCTCTTCATAGGCGTGAGGGCCGTGCGCGAGTTCTGCGTCTTTGCCATCTTCTCCCTCATCATGGACTGGTTCCTGCAGATGACCTTTTTTGTCACCGTTCTCAGCATCGACATGCAACGTCTCGAACTGGCCGACCTTCTAACCCAAGGCACCAGACTCAGCAGAAATCAGGACCAGCACTCGCACGACAGTAGCATAAACGGCAACAGTGGCGGCAGCGAGGATACTGATCACGACCCTCGTTCGGATGGCAAAAGACGTAATGGCGCTGTTGGGGCTCACTCCATGTCTGGCAACATTGTCGTTGCAGCATTGTCCAAGGTGTGGAAGGCAAGGACGGCGAGAACGGCCAGTCTCACCCTCATCCTTGTCTACATGGGCGGGCTCTATCTCTACTACGGCACCGGTTACCCCAGCCACCAGCAATCGAGCTACGTGCTCCCAGATGACTGGGATGCCGTTCGTCAGCCACCGGCCTCAGCAAGCACGTTCGATCCGTTCGGACACCTCGACACCCAGCTGAATCCTTCACTGCCATGGTGGACCTCGTCGCCAAGCGCCGATTTCTGGACGTCGCTCAACCCAATGGGCGCGCAAGAGCTGCGCATCGACGTCAAGCCATGGACGATCCTCTCGCTTCGATCGTCGACCGAGGGAGAGCTTCCGCCGTCCGTAGCAACATTTGCAGGCTGGGCCCTCTTTCGTCCCAGGATCCGAGCCGTCGTCTGGTTTGCCAAGCTGGTCATCCTCCCCATCTCTGGTACCACAGCATTGCTCTGGCTGCTGTTGCTCTACCTGCTCAAAGACACCGAGCTGCTTGACGCACAACGAGGCAAGTCCGAGGCGGATCCTTTCGACGATTCTAATAGCTCGACCGCTGCTTCGCCACTGTCGTCTCTCACGCCAAAGACAGCAGTCGTCGCCAATGCTCATGCTTGCGACATCGAGTTTCTCGCCTACGATGACGGGCTCGCAGCCTCGATCGACAACGGCGGAGGTATCCACGTTTGGACAGTCGATGACGGCAACGCTGCAAAACAAGATTCGGTACGAAGCAGCAGTATCGGTTCAGCGCGGTCTGAACCTTCGCTCGATCGAAGCACTGTCTCGGCTCTCGCGCTGTCAGCGAAAGCAGGCTGGGTGGCCGTCGGACTTGCATCGGGTAGAGTCTTGTTTCTCTCATCCGATACTCTGGAACCGATGTGGGACCACCTTGCCGATGATGCGACCTCGCCTGTCACCAGCGTAACGCTGCTGCACCAAGATTCAATGCACAAGCTCGATTCTGTCGTGGCACTATCAGCTCACCGCGACGGCACCGTCCGCGTCTGGAATGTCGCCCGCAAAGAGATCAAGCTCGTGACTTCGCCGACCCAGCTCGATTCTCGGCTGCGATGGCGGTCATTGCCAGTGCTCGTAGGTGAGAGCAATTACCCTGGCAATAGCAACGGCATCAACTCGCATTCCAGCTCAGCGACATCCCGAGCTCCTCTGATTGGCTTTACCACGACGGACGGCCAGTTTCACATCAGAGCCATAGAAGCGGGAGGCGCCAGCGCCAGGACGGTCTTTACGCTCGGTATCGAGAGTCGCGGCTCAGTCTGTTCGGCGCTGCTCTGCCAGATCTTGAGTCGATTACCGTCGGGACAAGAGACGCCGCTCATCAAGAGCACCCTCCTCCTTGGATTTTCCAACGGCAGAGTGCAGCTGATCGACTTCGAAACCGCTGAAAGCATCAGCAGCGTCGATTTGGATGATGGAGCCGTGACTGGCCTGTCGATGATCGACGCCGGCGACGTCCATACCTCTACGTTTATCGCACAGACGACAGGCCGAGCATATCTACTCTTTGTTTCGACTGGAGCTACATCCGCCGCAGCAGCAGCGATGGAGAAGAGCGGATCGATCCACAGCAACCTGGGCGCTTTAACGTCAGGCTCGCCGCTTCGCATCCGCACTCCCAACGGCTCGAGCTCGAACGCTGCCAATTTCTGGGCGGACGTCTCGGCGCCGCCCAGTCCGGCCGCAGAGCTCGCGAATCCCTTGTCATACCCCATGTCTTCACACGGCTCTGCGTCGAGGCTGCGTCGCGCCAGCGCACACGTTCGCGATCGCAGCGGCACGAATGGGCTGGCCGAAGGCAGCACGTCTCAGTCGCTAGCAGCATCAACGAGCCTTTCGGTCTCGGTCAATATGCCTCCGCCCAGTAATACTACGCAGAAATCAGACGATCGCCAGCTGAGGCTACTCGGCTGGGTCCGTTGCCAGAGAGGCGGAAGCTTTGCGTCGGGAGCGGGAAGCTTGCTCCTAGGTGTCGGTCGAGCGCAGCGAAGCTGGGGTCAGAGTCGCTGGGAGTGGTGGGCAATGGATCTAAGGGAAGAGCTGGTGCTTGGACGTGGTGGAGAACTGATTGTACCACGTCAGCCGCTGCTTCTTGGATCGGATCATGATGGCCAACGGTCAGGAGCTGGCAGATCGTCGCAGGACCTATCCTTTGACGATGCATTGTCGTTCTCCCGCTTGCACCCTATTCGAGGCTTTGCGACGCCTCAGCGTCAGGAGATCGCTCTTGTGTTTGGCTTTGGAGGCTCGATCGGCTTGCTGAGTGTCAAGTCCGAGTCGAGCTGATTGCATTGGCATTGCGGTTACCTTTTCATACGGCGTGCACTCGGTCTCGTTATACACCTTCACCACCAAAAAAGCGTCGTGTCTCGACACGATGCGCTGTATACTAACATTCCACAGCCTTTCTTTCTGTTCAGCATTAGCACCATACATCGTCGACTCAACGGAATGTATCCATTGTCCCTTCTTTATGGCCTTTGCGCGAGGTCCGTGTTAGTACCCCATCGACCGGCGATCTCTGCACTATCCCGGAAATCTCCCGAACAGCCAAGGGTCCAGAGCATCTATCCTTTTGCTGGCCAGAGCCCCTGTAGACCCTACACAAAAGCTCCCGGGGAACCCCACGCATGCGGCTGAAGAGAAGAACGGCACGGTCGACCCCGCGGAGGCTTGTAGGCGATGCCGGACCGGTCATCGAAAGCGAAAATAAAATTTGTTAGACCGCTGTCTATCACTTGTTCACCATTTTGAGCGTGTAAAAAAATGGCTATGATCGCGCATTATCGATCGATCAGATAGCATCATCCCGCATGCTGTCTCGAGTGGCCGCAGCAAAGGGATCTCCGGACCGGTTTTGTCAGAAGATTTCCTTTTTTTGGGATTGGAATCAGTTAGAGGGTTCCCTCGCGCTGAGAGCACTCCTTCGGCTTCGACTTGTTTTTTTTTTTTTTTTTTTTTTTTTTCAGAAGGAATTCTGATTGCTATGACGGGCATAGACGGAAGATGGACGAAGGATTCTGCAGGATATCGCGGCCGCCGTGGTTGCAGCTCGGACATCTTTCTGTCATTCTCCTCTCTGTCTCTGGTGTGTGTGGGATTTTGGGGTGAAGTACAGGCAGATCCACGCGGATCAAACACAGCTCAGGGTGTACAGTACAGCGGGACTCAGAAGAAATTCGGGAATAAGTGCTGCTTGCTGCGAGATGACGGGTCCGCAGAGCTCGAGAGCAAAGCAGACTTGGTAGAGATCATCAGTTTACGCATTGCCCTAGCTGGCTCTTCACGCCAACACCCTTGCTCGCTCGAGGCAAGAAGGCTTTGGTATTCCGGGGAAGGCTAGTGCAGGGAGCAGTTCCTGGATACGATCTGTCCGTCTATCTATCCGTCATTGGCGAATCGATTCGATAACGTTCGGTCGTAGCAGAAGACGGTCTTCGCAGAGGCATACAGTCGATTACGCGCGTCTGTATTGATGATTGTGAGCTGCAAGTCTGTCTGTCATCTGTGCGGTGCGGTCGAGCCACGGCAGAAGGGGCTGGAAATTTGCGAGCTGGAAATTCGATCTCGGCGGGCGAGTGGGGCGGGCGGGTGAGCGAGCGAGCGAGCGGACGGACCCACACGGCAGTACGTCCGTGTCCGTGCACTCGGCCCCAACCAAGAAATCCGTGACTGTGCTCAGCTGCTCTCCACTTGTCAGCTTCACATTGCTCAGTTAGACGTTCGTCAGCCCGCGCGTTCGGACCGCTTTCTTCTTCTGAGGGAGCCAGCCAGACAGCCAGCCAATGCTCGCTCGCTCTTTCCGCGCAACACCCCTCCCGCCTTTACGCCATCTTCGAAGCTTGCTCTTACTTTCTCTCGTATACCATCTCCTCCCCGCACATCTCCATCCTTTGCCCTTCTGCTGTTCTAGCAAGTTTGCAAGGATTCTCTCCATAGCCCGGACTCGCATCTCTTCGCTTGCCGCCCAGCTTACCACTCGCACAATGTCGTCCCAAGCTGTGTAAGTCTGATTTCCTTTGGCTTTCCATGGTCCTTGCTCGCTCGCCCTCGTAGCCAGCGTCGCTACTCACGCCCGGAAGAATGCTGATTGCTGACTCGATATCCATCTCGATGCTTTTGCTTTTTCACCCCTCTTCTGTAGCGCCGATATCGGCCTCATCGGCCTTGCCGTCATGGGCCAGAACTTGATCCTCAACATGAACGGTACGTTTACGTTACGAGATCCCGAGTTCTAAAGGCGGCATCTACTGCCTTGTCCTAATGGGATAATATCAGTAGTGCGCAAGATGGAACGAAACTGACCTATTTACAACCTTTCTTCTGCGAATCCGTCCAATCACTACAGACAAGGGATTCACTGTCTGCGCCTACAACCGTACCACCAGCAAGGTGGACAACTTCCTTGCCAACGAGGCAAAGGGTAAGTTTCAATTGCTTCTGGGCTCCTGGAGCAACCCTTGGCTGCGTCCTCGAGCAAAGCGCACGAAGAAGTTGCGTTCAGACATGGTCTGAGAGCTCAGGACGGCCTGATCGGTGAAAATAGACACGTTCCTGACGCTTCTGCTGCTTCACAAACTCTTTTCTTCTCCCTTCACTGGCTCCGATGTATCTCCGCTCTTATCTTGCTTGATCCGGCTCGATCTCGCTGATATTCTTTCAATCTCCAAATCCTCGGTCTCGCAGGCACCAACGTCGTTGGCGCCAAGTCCATCGAGGAGTTTGTGGCCAAGCTGAAGCGCCCCCGCAAAATGATCCTCCTCGTCAAGGCCGGTCCCGCCGTCGACGCCTTCATCGAGCAGCTTGTCCCCCACCTCGAGAAGGGCGACATCATCATTGACGGCGGCAACTCGCACTACCCCGACTCGATCCGCCGCTGCAAGGAGCTCGAGGCCAAGGGACTTCTTTTCGTCGGTTCCGGTGTCTCTGGTGGTGAGGAGGGTGCGCGTTACGGCCCTTCGCTCATGCCCGGTGGTTCGGACGCCGCCTGGCCTCACATCAAGGAGATCTTCCAGAAGACCGCTGCCCAGTCGGACGGCGAGCCCTGCTGTGACTGGGTCGGCCAGACCGGTGCCGGCCACTACGTCAAGATGGTGCACAACGGTATCGAGTACGGTGACATGCAGCTTATCTGCGAGGCCTACGACATCCTCAAGCACGGTCTTGGCCTCAAGGAGTCCGAGATCGGTGACATCTTCACCAAGTGGAACACGGGTGTGCTCGACTCGTTCCTCATCGAGATCACCCGCGACATTCTCAAGTACAACGACGAGGACGGCACCCCTCTACTCACCAAGATCCTCGACTCGGCCGGACAGAAGGGTACCGGCAAGTGGACCGCCATCAACGCGCTCGACCTTGGTCAGCCCGTTACTCTCATCGGCGAGGCTGTCTTTGCCCGCTGCCTCTCGTCGCTCAAGGGCGAGCGTACGCGTGCCTCCAAGGTGCTCGGTGGCCCCCAGATCAAGCCCTTCGAGGGCAACAAGGAGCAGTTCATTGCTGATCTCGAGCAGGCTCTGTACGCCTCCAAGATTGTCTCGTACGCCCAGGGCTTCATGCTCATGCGCGAAGCCGCCAAGGAGTACGACTGGAAGCTCAACAACCCTTCGATCGCGCTCATGTGGCGTGGCGGATGCATCATCCGCTCCGTCTTCCTCAAGGACATCACCGCCGCCTTCCGCAAGAACCCGGAGCTGGAGAACTTGCTCTTTGACGACTTTTTCAACAAGGCCATCCACAATGCTCAGGAGGGCTGGCGTCGTGTGGTCGCCCAGGCCATTCTGTGGGGTATCCCCACTCCGGCCTTCTCGACTGCTCTCGCCTTCTTTGACGGCTACCGTCGCGAGCAGCTCCCTGCCAACCTGCTCCAGGCTCAGCGTGACTACTTTGGCGCCCACACTTTCCGTGTGCTGCCCCAGTACGCTAGTGCTAAGCTGCCCGAGGGCCAGGACATCCACATCAACTGGACCGGCCGCGGTGGTAACGTCTCGGCTTCCACTTACCAGGCATAAGCTGCCCGTTTTGGGATGTGGGCGAGTTGTCATCGCGGCGTCGAGCAGGACGGATTTGTCTTGTGCTAGCCGGTCGACGCCCACGACTCTGATCCTTGCTTGATCGAGAGCGCTCCCGAGGTGCACTGTGAAAATCTGTCTCTTTTGAGTTCGATGCTTTTGAATACGAACGACTTATGCGATGCGCACTGGTGTGAAGCAGCGTGGGGTTGTGTTGAAACTGGATTCGTCTGCTTCTCGACATGACAGTAGAGGGTGGGTTGGCGTGTGTGTGACTCGCTTATTTCCGGCGCTTTGCCGCTGCTCTGTTCCCCCGGAGCAAGCGCAAAAGAGTAAAGGCGACCAACGTCCCTCTGACGATAAGCTATCGCGATGTTGCGCTCGTCACCTCAACGAAGAGGGAACGAGCAAAGGGAAAAAAAGAAAAGAATAGAAAATAAAGGTGAAGAAAAAAAAAAAAAAAAAAAAAAACAAGGTAGAGAACGGAATGAAAAATGCTGCTTACAGGGTTCGAACCTGTGACCTACGCCGGAACACTTCTTTGAGAGGGCATTTTGTAAAGGCGTCGCGCTAACCACTGTGCCAAAGCAGCGTAGTGTTGGATAGCTCCGACAAATGCATATGGGAATGCTCAGAATGATTGCTCATTTTGTGAGGGAGTTGGAAGACCACCTCCTTGGAACATCTAGTCGTCGATGAGTGCATTCTTCGAGCTGACTTCCGAGCCAGGAAGGGTAAAGGTGTAAAAATACATATCCATAGCGTAGAGACGGTCTACACACATCAGAGGACCGAACAAAGAGGGCCTGAGGTACCGACGCCACATCGCAATCACTGAACGCTGCGCACATTCGCCTGCAACTCGCCAACCAACCGATTCCTCTTCGTCGCCGCCTCGAGATCCTTCTCCAACTTCCTCCTAATCTCCTCCAACTCGGCCACCCGCTCCTTCGCTCCCTGTCGCTCTCTCTTCACCCGTTCCTCGGCCGCCTTGCACCGCAGCTCCAACTCCTTGATCCTTGCCGCCCACTTGCCCTCGCCCTCGCCATACTTGACTTTGGCTTCTGCCAACCGATCTTCCGCCTGCGACGCCTGCGTCAGCGCGGTAGCCAGCCGCCTCTCCGCCGTATTCGCCCGACTCGTGAGCGCGGTCAGCTTATTGTTATCCCCCGGAGTCGAGAGGGACGATCGCGTCTTGAGCGAGGAGATCTGCTGCAACAGCTCGGCGTTGGTCGCCTTGACCGCGTCGAGCTCCGACTGCTTCGACACCAACCGCTGGCGCCACTGCCCCTGCTTATCCGCCGCCACTTTAATGGACGCCTCGAACCGGTCGATCTGGCGGAACCGCGAGTCCTGCTGCCGCTTGAGCGCGTTGTACTTCTCCATCAACTTGCTCTCCAACTCCTTGGCCTTCTGATCGACGCCGAGCTGCGTATCGAATACCCGACGCAGCCGACCGAGCAGGCTGGAGTGGAACACGTCGAAGTTCGTAAACGGCTTCAACTCGGCCTCGCGCTTCCGCGGCGTCGACGATCCATCCCCTGCAGACGAAGAGGCCAAAATCTTGCCCATCTGCTGGTAAATCGTCAACAGCAGCGTATTGCGCTGATTCAGCGCATCCCTCGTCGCCTGCTCCGTCCGCGCCACCGTCCGCTCGCCATCATTCAACTCGTACTCGAGCTGCTCCACCTTGGCCCGCGCCGCCTCAAGCTCCTTGCGCTCCCCCTTAAACGCACTCTGCTGCGCCTCCAGCCGCTCCGCCAGCCCCAGGCGCGACTGCATCTCGCTCGCCAGCTTCGCCTGCGCCTCGCGCAGCTCCGAATGCAGCGCCGCGAGCGAATCCTCCTTCTGCCGGAGCGTGTCATCCTTGCGGTCGAGGTCCTTGCGTGCGCGCGCGAGGTCGTCCTCGCAGCGCGCCAGGTCGCGCTTGAGCCGATCAATCTCGAGCTCGAGACTGTACTTGTCGTTGGCCGAGCTCTGACCCATGCGGAAGGATTCGTTTTCTTTGGCGCGTAGTGCGTCTTGCAGAGTTTGCACGTCGGACTTGCGTGTTGCCAGGTCGTCCTCCATCTGGTTGAGTTCCTTTTCGAGTGCGACGATGGCGTCGTCCTTATCGCGGACCACACGCGCCATACGTTCTTCGGTCTCTTCGAGCTTGCGCTCCCATTCGGCGTGCGCATCGTCCAGCGCCCGCTCCTCGGCTTTGAGGTCCTCGACGACGTCCGACACCTTGGCATCCAGCTTCGCATTCAACTCTTCCAACCGCGCCCGTTCCGCCGTCAGCTGCTCCACCTCGCGCGCGTACGAATCTGCCTCGTCGCGCATCGCCTCGAGCTCGCCCAGCGTCGCCTCGAGCTGACCCTGCGTTCCGCTCAACTCCTGCGCCGCAACGGCAAGTTTCTCCTTCAACACGCCCGTGTATCGCTCGTGCTTCTCGTTCGCCTGCTGCAACGCCTCCTCAACCTTGGCAATCTCTTCGTCGAGCTGCTTGATCTCGTCGGCGCGCGCTTCGAGTTCCTCCTCGAGGCCAAACATGCGGTTGGACATCTCTTGCATCTCCTTGTTCGTCTCGGCGAGATCGGCGTCTTTCGCCTCGAGCTCTTTGTGCAGCTCGTCAGCCTCGGTACGCAGTTCGTCCGCTTCCTGCTTGAAGGCCTGCACCTGGCGGTCGAGCTCGTCCGCCTCGGCTTCGACACCTTCGAGTTGCACTTTTTGCTCCTCCAGCAGGTTCTCGGTTTGACGCAACTCGTACTCCAGATCAGCCACCTTAGCGGTGAGGTCTTGCAATTCAGCATCGAGCTTCTCGAGCTCCGCCTCCTTGCCATCGATCTGTAGCTGTGCAGACGCAAGCTCGTCGCGCAGCTTGTCGATCTGATCCTGGTACCGGTCTGCAGCCAGACGCTCAGCCTCGACAAAGCGCACCGCGTCGTCTTCCTGCGTAATGTTAGCATGCTCTAACCTCTGGTTCGCCACATCCAGCTCCCGCTGGAGCGCCTCCTCAGACGACCGCAGCTCGTACAGCTCGTCCTTGTGCTGCTCGATATCCGCCACGAGCTGGGCGTGGCGCTCGAGCATTTTGGCATTCTCGGTCTTGTGGGCGGTCAGTTGCTGTTCGAGGTCGTCGATGGTGCGCTGGTAGTGAGACGTCTCGCCGGGGGAAGAGGCGCGTCGCTGGTCGGAGCGCAAACGTTCGATCTCGTCGCGGGCCAGTTCGAGCTGCTCCTGCACCTGGTCGCGCTCTCTGCGCAGCTCGTACTTTTCGTCCTCGTGCTCGTCGCGCAGAGCATCGATGCGTTGGCGTAGGCGTGTTGAGTCGCCGAGCGATGTGGCGGATGTGTCGTCGCCGCGGCTGGCGTCGCCTGGTGGTGGTCCTCTGCGCTTGACAAATTCGAGCTCGTCTTGGAGCCGCACCTTTTCGCGTCTCTCTTCTTCGGCCTTGTTATTGGCGGCGAGTAGCTTGGCTTGGAGTTCGGCGATGCGCTGTTCGTACTCGGCCGGATTGGTGCCTTTCCACTGCTGCTGCTCCTTCTGTAGCACTTTGATGGCGCGGTCCTGCTGCTTGAGCATGGCCTGCTGCGCGATCATCTTGTTGGTGTACGAGAGCTTTTCTTTTTTGAGCACAATCAGCTCAGCGAGACGATCGTCGAGCGACACCTTCTCACGCAAGAGATCAACGACGATCTTGAGCTCATCACGCTCCTGCGTGAGACTGTTGATCTTTTCCTGAGCCGACTTCATCGACACGCCGGCAGCGGAACGCCTTCGCATGGCACGAGCGCCCCACTGGCCCGAGTCGTTCCCGGGCGAGGCAGCAAGCAGCGAGTCGCCGCCCTGCGACATGTCTTGCTGCATGCGCTTGAGTTCATCCTGCTGAGGTCCCTTTTGCAGGCTGTCCTCGAGCTCTTCGAAAGTTTCATCGTCGGCGATGCGCACGCCGTAGTGCCTTCGCTGCTCCTGCTTGCGCTGCGTGGAGGGAGGCTCGTCGTGGCGCGCATTCTCCTTGTTCGAGGATGTGGCGGACGAATCGTGTGGTGGGGGTGTGCGGGATCGACCCGCAGCGGCACCCGCAGCGAGGTCGATGGGACCCGAGGTGATTCTCCTCGCGCGTTCCGCAGCTGCACTCGGCTTTCTGGGTTTTCCAAACGTGCTGTTGAGCGGCTTGGATGGCGGAAGGTCGATGTTGATGCTCGCCACGGTTTCGAGGCCGGGCAAGTCTTCTCGAGCAGCAGCAGCTAGAGACTGCTCGACCGTCGAGTCGTAGTTTGAACCGGCATCGTAGCCGGCCAGAGCTGCAAACCGGTCGGCCATGCTTGCTCGGAGTGGGTCAAAAGGTGGTATATAGCGTCGATAGAGCGTGGCAAGTAGCGACCGAGCGTTGCGCCGATGCGTTCGAGTTAGCAAGTGTGATTCGTGACGTCAAGTGAGGTGGATATGGACGCTGACGTCGCGTTGCAGGCAATGGTTGTGGACTCGGCGTGCCGATGTCTACGCCATAATTGCGTGTCGTTTGGTAACGCAGTTTTCGACCGCAGTGCGGCTCGGTGAAGGTATCGAGAGATGGAGGTAATGTTACAGAAGAGATAGGCAATGCACCCAGGTGAAAGTCGTGATTCGCTCTGCAGCGAAAACGAGTGGAGAACTGCAGCAGAGAAAGCGCGCGCGCGTTCATCACTTACAGTAGCACCCGCCTCCCAATTTCGCAGAGGCTAATCTCAGTCAAGAACAACACTCGTCACGTGCCACGCGTGTCTCTTTGCTGAGCAAATTCCCGCATGGCAAGCGGACAGACGCATTACAGTAACTCAGACCGACCTTCAAGACCATTCGTTCACCTTTCATGGGCCAACAATGCAGTTTCAAATCATAGCTACAACATCTGCTTTTACTGTGCTCGTCGAATATGAAAACTTAATCTTTGAGACGAGATGGACGGATATCATGCACGTGAGACACAAAGAAAAGAGAGGTGGCAACAGATGCAGAAAGCCCAACAGAAGAAGAGCGCAGCGTCGCAATCGCAATCAGTACGCGTTGCTGAGCAGCAGCTGCGACGTCTCGAGACACAGATTGATCTCGTCCGCCATGGGCACCACCGCTTCCCAGTGCTTGCCCAGATCCATGAGCGTGTCGCGCGCCTCACGCACGCGGCCCCAGATGTCTCGCAGCTGTGCCTGCTTGACTGGATCAATTGAGGGCTCGAAATCGTCCATCGCGTCATCGCCGTCCATGGCAGTGTGGTCCAACACTCGTTGCAAACTGTCGTTGGCGTATTCTCCGTGGCCGTGGAAATCGTTCGACCGGCTGTCCTGCTGTCCAAATGACGTCGAGCCACCCTGCTCGCCCGTTCCGCTCTCGCCCGAAAAGCCTCCGTGTACCGCCAGAGCCTGCATCAGAAGCACAAAGCTGATCAGCACGAAGCTGCAGCAGTTGAACGGATTAGGATTGACCGATTGGCCGTGGCGGCGCTTGGCAATGTCGAGCAGCTTGCGACTCGCGTGCACGCATCGCTGCAACGACAAGCGAGGCAGGAAGGGCCCGCGTGCGTACAGATCCTGCTGCGTCAAAGACGTCCTTTGTGCACCTGTACCGGGCGACGTCAGGTCCACTACATCAGCGTCAGAGCCGTTGCCATCTGCGCCTGCGTACGATGTCAAGTCGAACGAGCTGTCGTGAGCGAGAACGGGCATAGGTTCTCGGCATATCGCCGAGCTCGAACCGTCCGTGTTGTCTTTGATTGAGTTGAGGAAGCACAGCTTGCGCTCGAACAGCGACGCGCCCTGGAACGCCTGACCAATGTGAAGCGTCAGTGAAGATGTGTACAGCTGCACGGCGGCAGCCATGCGAAGCGAGTCCTCGAGCTCCTTCTCCACGTGGGCCAAGTCGCCCGTCAGTGGCACTTCCGAGGGCAGAGGCGAGTCGGGCGCCTCGATCGTTTCGTAAATGCGGATCTGTTCTTGCAGAAAGTTGTCAATCTCAAGCATGCTGTCAAGGATTTCCTGGCGTGTGGCGCGCGTGGGAAGAGTGGAAAACGTGCTCGGAATATCGTCGCCCGTCACCGAGTCAGACCTCGAGACACCGATGCGACCGATAGCAAGCGGCGAGGTAGTCGAGGAGGGCGGCGACATAGACTGTTCCCGTCGCGGCTCATACCGTGAATTGCCTTCGCCTTCGGGAAAGTGACCGTGCTGTGCCAGCGCCAGGACGCGGTCCTGAACGACCAACAGAGCCTGCAACGAACTGATGTTGGCGGTCCAAAGAGCGGGGCTGGAGGCGGCAGGCATCTCACTCTTGACGCGTGGATCGTCGGCACGGATGGTAGGGATGCGACCCGTGTTGTAGGCAGCCCACAGTACCAGACTCCACACGGACCACCAGCAGCGCTTGCGCATCTCAAAGACATCGTTGGCGTCCACTCCCATGGAGGTGAGCGGATGGCCGACGGTGGGCGTGTAGGCAAAGCTGCTGGGCGCCACCTTGGTCCCGAGTGGGGAGGTCTTATGGCTTAGCTTGTGCAAACCCTGACCCATGGCGAGACCAAGTGCCTGATCGGCCTTGAGACGCGCCTTGATCGCACGCCCGCTTCCGTACTCATAAATGACGAGCACGCACAAGGTTTGCACCGCCTCGAGCATCTTCTCGCCCGTCTCATCGCCGTCGGCTTGCTCCAGCAGACGATCGAGGCCGTCGTTGGCCTTGCGTTCAAACGCGAGCGTACGTTCGCGCAGCGCCGCCCTTTTCTCGTCGGAGCCAAAGTTGATACCCTGACCGGACAGCTTGTGCATGGCACCGATGGGCTGGATTTCGTCTCTCAGCAGAGGCAAAATGCACTGAAGCGCATAGATGAAGGTCGAGTCGGGTTTGAAAAACTTGATGAGCACGTCGATGTGCCTCGGTGGCGGCAGGATTGGAATGAAGCGGTACAGATAGCGGTAGTAGTCGGTGAGTAGCGCCTTGACGCTACCCGCTTCCGCAGCCGCGGCGTTCAACGTCTTGTACGACAGCTTGTTAAGCTTGGAGGCATCGGTCACATTGTCAATCGAAGTATGACACGATGAGCTGGCCTGGTTGGAGGCGCTGGGTGCAGCCATGGAGCTGGCGTTGTACGCTGCCATTGCATCATCGAGTCGAGCCCATGAGCTGGTACTCTGGTGGGAGAGGGGCGAAACGGCAGAAGAGTTCCTTGGAACGTCTGGAAGGGGCGCGGTGGGTGGAGTGGTGCCGAATGGGGCCGCAGCACCCATGGGAGCAGCTTGGTGGACATACGTCTGGTGTAAAGGTGTGCCGCTGAAGCCGCCAAGCTGCGCTGAGTGCTGCTGTGGTTGCTGTGCGTGCTGATTGAATTGCTGTTGTGCGAAGGGCGGCTGCTGCTGCTGCTGTTGCGATTGCTGCTGCGACTGCATGAGCATCTGCGGAGCAGGTGGTGGCTGAGCGTTCTCGGGCAGTTGGTATGGCAAAAAGCCGCCGGCCTGGAAAGCGGGCATGGACGCAAAAGGATCTGGAAGAGGCTCGTTGAGAGAGATTGCCGAGGGAGGCTGCTGCTGCTGCGCGGACGGAAGACCTTGCTGGGTCGGCATCTGGAGACTGTTAGACATGGGAGGCGGCTGCTGGAGAACCGATGGATCGAACAACTGGTACTGATTGGGAATGTTGAAAACGCTGGAATGGGGCTGCACCTGCTGTTGCGGGGGTTGTGGCGGCGACTGGATGGCGGGAGCGGCAGAGAGATCGGCAGCGGAGGAATCATCGAGACCACCAGGTCGACGGAAGGCGTAGGGTATATCTGTCATGGCAAAGAGCTTGTCGAGATGGCTCTGCAAGTCCTGTGTCGGGTCGGGCTTTGGTTTGGGCTTGCCTCCACGACGCGATACCGTGTAGAGGCATTCGTCAGGGCGGCCGCGGCCAAGGCAGGCAGAGCATGGTTTGTTTCCGTCACAGCGCGACTTGCGCGAGCGACAGAAGGTGCATGCGCTCTTGACGGGGGCGGCGATTGGGCCCTTCTTGTCTCTATCGTCAGCCTTGGTGGTGTTGCTCCTTACGGGGCCCGAGCTGCTCGACTGCAGGGAATCGGCTTGAGTGCCATTGCCATTGCCATTGTCGTATGGCGAGGGCTGATCGTGTGCGGACATGGTCATTTGGTCAAGTCAGATCAATCCGTGTCGGGGCGGACTACGCGGACGTGCAAGGCTGAGAAAGCCTCGGATGCAAATAAGTGGAACAGCAGCGAAGGCGAAGCCGCCCACGTTTCGTGTATTATGCAGAGGGGGGCTAGGCGAGGCAGTATGCGTTGTTGCGGATGCTGATGGTGAGGAGAAAGGTTGAAACGTCGTCAAAATTGGCGGATGGAGAGAGAGAGAAAAAGGCACGGGGTGAAGAGAAAACGAAAGCCAACGGATAGACTGATCGGAATGAGTGGCCAGGAGCGGAGAAGAGGATGTCGGTTGGCAGGGAAGGAGAGAGATGATGGTAATGAGAGCGACGTCGGCGGGACCGAATGAGGGCGAGAGAGAAAGGTGGCGACAGAAGGAGGGAAGTGCGACAATGCGTGTGATGCCAAAAAAGTTGTGCACAAATGGGATGATGGAGACAGCGAGCCGATGATGAATGAGGCACTCCTGGTTCTACAACAGGCTTGATCCGAAGACCCGCATGAAATCACAAAAACGGGCTCAGATTGGAAGCACTCTGCTACTGTACCGTACTGTACCTGCAGCTGCATTCGGGATTCGGGCTTGCCGCTTGTTCTCCAACTCAAGTGGCGCAAGGCTGTGTCGGTCACCTGAAAGCAACGTCAAAGTCGCCTCTTCAGTCTCGCGCGGCCGCGCTTCTCCCTGCAATTTGGCTCGCTGATTTGCTCAGCCTGAGACAACGTGCGCTTCGCAGCCCTCACTTACTATCGCGCTCATCATGAACTTGATCTTGGCGCGCGGCACTTGTTTGAATTCGCACCTGTCAACCGACTCCGTGAGAGAGCTGCCTATGTCTCCGAGCAGGGAGAGGCTTCTCCAGTTAAATCCGGTCTTCTCGGCTACGGCGGCGACCTCACCGAGAGGGAGGCAGCCGCCGTTGCAATCGGGTAACTCCCGACCAATCACGTGTCCAGCCGTGCCGCAATTCTACCACTGGATGCATGCTGGATTTGTCAGCTATCAACACGGTCGAGGTTGCCAGCCGAGACAACTCATACTCCAGCACAGAGCGCCAGGCCTGAGCCCTGTAGGATCGACCATTGGCGACGAGACTTGCTACTTGCGCCACACGATATCTTCAAGCCTCATCAGTTCGTCGTTCCCATACGACGATGCATCGAGGGGCCCTAGCATGATCCAAGTCGTAACCTTAGCTGGGCAGTGTCGTGGTTTCTCAAACGTGTGACAGCGGGGTCACAAGGCTCGTCTTCGTTGGATCCAAAACGAAAGTAACCGACGAGTGGAAGCACGGTCGCAGCCGCAGAGACATTGTGCTCCTCAGCTCTCCGCATTCAGCCGAGCCGATAAGTTCTGAGAATTCGGCCCCTTGTTTGTTACACCGCTTTGAAGCTACATGGAAGCATTTTTGAAAATCTGGCCAACGTTTCAAAGCCGCGCGAGACAAGATTCGGGTTTCGGGTCGGTTTGAGTCGAAGTTTAAAGCGCAGTCTGGCATGTGTAGGTGTGTGACTCAAAGATCAGAAAAGATGTCGTCCTCCTCCTCGATCATCATCATCAACAACTTTATCTTCTTCATCATTGCTACCTGCCGCCGCTCGTTTTCGAAGCTTTTTGGATAGCAGGACTTTACACTCAGCTTCTAGCTTTCGATTCAACGTCTTCGTCCTCGGCCTTGACTTCAACGTTGACTGGTGATAGTTTACACGAAAGGCAGGCTCCCCACAAGTTCTACCCTCTTCATTTAGGTCCTCCGAGCTCCACACTCGTCTCAAGCATCGGAACACACGCTCCATCGCCAGATGAGGCTACCGGCGTCAACTTGCTTGTCCGCAGTGACGCGCGCACTGGCTCGATCGCATGCTGGCCAGGTCCGCTCCCTGGCTACTGCCACAGCCACAGCCTCGTTGCCATCTCTCAAAGCATCGCTGCCCAATCGAGCCGCACCAGTACCACGTGCTCTGTCCAAACTTTCTTCCACGATCAATCCTAGTGGCTCCGTCTTGTCAACCTCAACAGCCGCGCGCCAATCTCTGCTCGCATCCAACAGCACATTGGCACGATCCGTGTCGTCGTCCGCATCTGCATCCGCACCTGTCGCATCTCCAGTATCCTCCTCATCCGAACCTTCTCCCTATGCATCGCCTCTCCCCACCTCCTCCCTCATCAACGTCACAACACTCCCCAATCGAGTACGCGTGGCCACCGAAGCCACGCCCGGCCACTTCAGCGCCGTCGGTGTCTACATTGACGCCGGCTCTCGATATGAACGTCCCTGGGTCGCTGGCGAATCGGGTGCCTCCCATCTCTTGGACCGTCTCGCTTTCAAGTCGACCACCAATCGCTCCTCACAGCAGATGACCTCCGAAATCGAAGCGCTCGGCGGAAATGTCATGTGTTCATCCTCGCGCGAGACCATCATGTACCAGTCCAGCGTTTTCAACAAGGACGTGCCCGCCGTGCTCTCCATCCTTGCCGATACCATCCTCAACCCCCTTCTCAGCCCCGAGGAGCTCGACGTGCAGAGGGAGGCAGCCGCCTATGAGATTCAGGAGATCTGGTCTAAACCCGAAATGATCCTTCCTGAACTCTTGCACACCACCGCATACCACGCAAACACGCTCGGCAACCCTCTACTCTGCCCCATCGAGAGCCTCGAACAGATGACCGTCGATAACCTGCGCAACTTCATGTCCACGTGGTACAGGCCAGAGAGGATTGTCGTGGCTGGCAGCGGTATGCCACACGAGCAGCTTGTCGAGCTGTCTGAAAAGCTGTTTGGCGACCTCAAGCCCACTTCTGATTCTTCGCGTCTCAGCTCCGGTGCCTCGTCGCTCTCTAGTTCGCCCTCGTCGTCGTCCTCTTCTCGCTCCTCGTCTCTGTCATCGCTCTTCTCTCGATCTTCTTCGAACTTTTCGACCTCCTCCTCTTCCTCGGCCACGCCGACATCGGCAGAGCTGGCCGAGCTCGTCTCCACCCCTTCGCACTACACCGGTGGCGAGCTCTACATCCCACAGTCCGACCTCGAGTTTACGCACGTCTACGTCGCCTTTGAAGGTCTCAGCATCCACGACGACGACATCTATGCGCTCGCTACGCTGCAGATCCTCCTCGGTGGCGGTGGCAGCTTCAGCGCCGGTGGACCGGGCAAAGGCATGTATTCGCGGCTGTACACCAACGTGCTCAACCAGCACCACAGCGTCGACTACTGTGCTGCCTTCCACCACTGCTACTCGGACTCGGGCCTGTTCGGTATTTCCGCCTCTGTGCACCCGAGCTTCAACTCGAGCATCGTCCACGTGATCGCGCGCGAGCTCGAGCTGTGCACCAGCTCCATCTATCAGGGGTCGGTAACGCAGGCTGAGCTCAACCGCGCCAAGAACCAGCTCAAGAGCTCGCTCGTCATGGCGCTCGAGTCGAGGCTCGTGGAAGTTGAGGATTTGGGAAGGCAGATCCAGGCGCACGGGAAGAAGGTTTCGGTCGAGGAGATGTGCGAAAAGATCGACCAGGTGGATCTCAAGACGCTCAACAGGGTGGCGACGCGTGTGCTCAGGCCGCAGAAGATGTCGGTCTCGTCCGGCAAGTCGCCCCGCGGATCGGGACAGGCGACGGTTGTCGCGCAGGGACAGCTTGAAGGGCTGGGAGACGTGCGTGATCTGCTCGCTAGGCGAGGACTCGGTGTGCCGCCTAAGCAGGCTTCGTAGGTGGCTCGATCTTGAGCCCACCTTGTTTTTTGCATCATCTTCGGTCTACCCCTTCCATTCTGTTTGCTCATCCATCGCATATATACTTGACTCGGGAACCGTTTCGGCAACCTTGTATCTCTAGATCCATTGTCTTTGGGCAATTCACCACTTCTCTCCGGCATTGTGTCTTTCCGTGCTCTGCCAGCGAGTGCGAAGTGTTTGGATGAGGAACGAGTGTAGATTGCGTAGTGGCACGAGATGGAACGAACGTAGTTATGTAAAGAGAGTCTTGAGTGCAAAGGGCGTGATGCGGAGATGAACGGGGCAGTGTGAGACGCGATTGAGGGAGGAGTGCTAAATGGCGTGAGATCGGCGCTGAGTTGAAGTGTTACGAGTGCGAAATGGGTATGAAGTGATTTCGTGTTGGGAGGCGATGCATGGCGGTGGGGTCTGATCAGGTAGAAGTAGGGGTCGAATTGGTATCGTACAAGAACGGTCGAGTTTCCTCGCGGAAGCTCCAAAAGAGTCTATACAACCTCCTCTCTCCCTCCTCATCCACCATCCATCCACTACGCTCTTCAGGCAGCAGATGCGCACTCTGCCCGGCATCCGCGCGCTTCTCAAACACCTCTGCGTCGGTGAGCAACGGGGTAGTTGGAACAGTCGTGGCGATGGAAACATCGTCTTCGGCGTCTTCGTCCTCGTCGAAGAGCGAAGTGCGCGAGGTGCTTCTGCTGATGCTGCTGGAGCTGCCGTCGCTGGTATACGAAGAGAGACGCAGCTGTTGACGTCTGCGGGCCATGATTCCAGCACCGGTGGTTGCAGGTGAGCGCTCGACCATCCACGCAACGTTGTCTGCGATGACACTGATGCGCCCGGCTAGGTCATCGTGCTGGCTCTTGGCCTTTTTGTAGATCACGTGTTGACAAATCGGGTATACCTCGTACTTTTTATCCGTACTCGTGGTATTGCGGATCCAGCGCAAAGCGGCAGCGTTGTCAGCGACCTTGTCCTCGCCGCCCATTTGGATGTAGATCGGATGGCGGATCTCTGCCGCCCGCTCGCGCAGCGCTTCCATGGCGTGGACGATGCAGTACAAGTGTCCGATGCGGAACGACCCCTTATGCGAGCGGGGGTCTTGCATAATCAACGACTCGTACACCTTCGGATCCTTGTCCACCACCTTCTTGTGCGGCACAATCACTTCCAGCCGCCCCAGCTGGAACACGTAGTACAGCATCATAAAGAGGAAGCGCAGGAACACATTGACTACGACAAACCTCGTGTTGTACGCCACCATCGGTCCGACACCGATCAGACCGTCGATGGGGATCTCGAGCGGGTCCGTCTCGTCGTATCGGTACGAGGCGGGGTACTGGAGTGCGTACGAGAAGGCGACCAGCCCGCCAAACGACAATCCAAGCATGAATGTTTTGCGTCTCTCGAGCTTGGACTGTGTGATGGCGGGGAAGAGGGAGAGCGACTGATCGCGATGTGCGACATCGTGAAGGACGGCGTGCAGTCCAGAGCAGAATCCGGCCATGTTGCGCTGGTAGACGTGCAAGCCGGAAGAGTAGCCGTGCGAGGGAAGGTCGGGGACAATGAGTCGGAAGCCGGCATCGAGGTAGCGTTGACATTGGCTTGCAAGTGTTCCTGAATGCACGCCCGTGCCGTGACTGTGGCATTCAAAGCAGGAGTGGCAACGTCAGTATCGTTGCAAATGTTGAGAGGTGAGGTTGAGCAACTTACACAAAGATCATATCGGCGTTCCTACCAGCGTCCCGCACAGCGACGGGATCCTGCCACAGCTGATACCACACCCAGTCCTTGCCGTTCTCGAGCATGACTTTATGAAACGTGATCTCGACATCATCCTTCTCGTACAGGCGCTTCTCCATCGCCGAGAAGGCCACGTTCCATCTTCCGTAGCTCCTATCCGTTGGTTCGTGTATTCCAAGAGTCTCGGCGAGCGGCCCGCCCCAGACTTCCCACAATGTGCTGCCGAGCGAGGCACATCTTGACTGCATTGTCGGTATTTTTCCGGTCTATGGTGCTGGTAGCAGTGAAAGAATGGCGTAGAGGGGAAAGTGGAAATGATGAAGTGATGGGGAAGATGAGTGCTGAGCTCGTTGGCACCGACAACCAAAGAGCGCTCCAATGAAGAAGGAAGAGAGGGTGTTGATGACGGTGAGAAAGTATGACCGAAGCGATGATCTATACTGAAACAAAACCCGAGCCTGAGGATGTTGGTCCGGATGAGAAAGGCGTCTGCATGAAACAGGGACTCTGTTGCGGTCGCTGTCTAGGCTCCAGGGGACACCTACACAGTTTGTCAGCTCTTCTCAATCCTCCAAAGGAGGCAGTCCAGTGCCACAAAACGAAAAACAACAAGCCTCGCAAGTGACGCACCTCCAAGCATCATGCAACAGTTCAAGCGGGCTGAAACTCGACTTACCACCCCGCCTTGAGCGCCCCCTGTGCACTTCCGAGTCTGCAAGCGCTTTCAAGCGTGCTCGCTGGCTAAAAGGAACCGGCGGCTCGTTCGCCATACAGTGCAGGTGTAAGTTGGATGTACATTCCAGCGACTAGCCCCTATGTCACTTGATCTTCGGCAGCAGCTTCAAACTTCTGTGTTGATCACCGACCGTTCACTGGGAGTGCTGGCGTGGCAACGGCGGAAGCACACCGGCCACATCCTAACAAAGACGCAGGTCGCAAGTGTGCAGGGGGGTCCAAAGAGACGCGTGCACCACTTGGAGCTCGGTTGTTTGTGCAGTGACATAACGAGGCTGCGTATTTGAAGACCCCGCATCTCAGGTGGCGCCTTGGACCACAAGTAAAACCCTGCACTGGGCTGTGGGGAGGAGCATGAACAAGGCTAAAGAGCAAAGTTTGGAGGCAAGGTCTGAGAGTGTCGAACGAGATCGGCGCAATGGGACGCGCAGAGTGTAGAGACACAATCAAGGCTGTAGCGAGGCAAGAGGCGAGAGGCAAGAGGCAAGAGGCAAGAGGGCGTGAGAGGATCGACTGGAATGCAGCCTAGGTCGCTTAGCCATGCTGTTTCGCAATTTTCGACACGAGGCCAAACGCGGCGAACATACCTGCAAAACTAGAGCCTGTCAGGAGGCCTTGACGCGATCCACCACGCAGGGTGCTGTAACCATGCACACGCTGCTCTGCTCAGGTTGAAGCCTCTACTCTCGGCGATTTAAGTAAGAAGCAACCAGTCCTGTCAGTAAGCGAGTCAACCACGACGACCTTGGCTATCCGAATGCAGGTCGGCAGTGGCTGCGAGGATGAGCTGTCGCATGAGGAGGGCGGCGTCGATCGGGTCTTGTTTGACAGCTCAATCACCTCGCCTCAAGGCAATGCTGCATGCACCCTGCGTAGCACCTCTGTTCGTTGCCGCCGCTGTACTCGACATTCCCCAGCTTCTGCCGAAAGAAGAATAAACTCAAAAATTATTGCATTGCAAGGGGCTCCCTTGGCTCCTGCCTCCTCCCGCTCTTGTTGCCCCCTTGGCTCCCCATGCAGCATTCCGCACTGTCTATGACGCAAATCCAAGCTTCTTGGTATCATTCGCAAGGCTTTGAGGCGTCTTTGTGTGAGGCCAAGCTAACATGGCAGTCGATCTCGGCGTACAGCCTTTTCTCTCTCGCCCTCTGGGATATGAACGTGTGAATACAGCCCCAAACCACGTGAAGCATGGCTTGCTTATACTCGCAGCGTGCGACTGCCTCTGTCCACTGCAAAAAGGCAAGACGAAGATGTGCCACTCTAGCAGGGACAGCTGACGGTCCTCGCAAAAGTCACGAAACGGAGCTTGGAGCTTTTCTGGATCACAAACGCCATAGCATCTGGTTCTCGTTATACCCCTCACTCACTTGACTCAGTCTCACAGCGTGCTTCTAGCTCTATCTCTCTCTCTTGTCGCAGAAAGCAGCAGCCATCAACGATTAGCCCAAAGTCTTCCATCTTAGCACGCCCCCATCAACCACAGCCAACTAGTTCCTCTGTCGTCACTCGCGTCTTTTCGGCATCAGAGACTGGCTCTCCTGATCGTGTTCCCTTTCTCCCGACCGGCAACTGGTCTAAAGGAGCACCTAACGAAGCCAACATAGATTCTCCTAACCATCTGCGTCGTCTCCATCGAGGCTCAGCAGCATCAAAGAGCGCATTATTCACTATGCCCTCCCCACATTGGGATTCGCGTCAACAAGAGAGGCATCAACAAAGCCCATTCCCACAAGGAAGCAATGAAACATCTTCTCGCCCCTCCTACGGCTTTGGCTTGGCCAGCGTAAATGACGCTACAGCCAAGGGAGCTTCGCCAGATCACTATGGTGGAGACAGCCTCGCGATGGGACAGCCAGCTTACGAGATGTTTTCCACACCCCAGCCCCTCGAACCCCTTTCCCACTCTCCGACCACTGCATACCAGCCTTGGGGCTCGGAACAGGAGAAGGTGTTGCGAGCACAGTCTTCTCACACACAACTCATGCCATCGTCGCGCCGCAACTCTCTTGCATCATCCGCATACCAGCACTCACTCCCTGCAGACCACATCGAGCATCCACAACGAGACTACTGGGAGCAATCGGCCCTTCAACCATCAGCACCCTTCTTCGAGCCTGACTACAAGCTTCAGATCGAGCCACCGAGCCAGTTCATTACGGTCGACCAGACGCTCAAGGATCAAGGCGGGATCGCTCGAACACGCCTATACGAGTATGGGCTCCACGACGCCCAGGGAAAAAAGACGCTAAAGTTCTGGACGCTCATCTTGGCCTTTTCCATTACAGTTACGCTGACAGCGCTCGATATGACCATGATCTCCACAGCGCTACCCTCCATCGTCCAAGATCTGCCCACGTCGACGATCGCGGGCGGCTGGGTGACGTCTTCGTATCTGCTCACCGTGACCGCCTTTCAGCCGCTCTTCGGTGGACTGTCGTGCGTGATCGGTCGGCGATGGTCAGCCGTATCTGCCGTGATCCTCTTTGTAGGTGGAAGCATCCTGTGCGGCTGCGCAAACAGCATCCTTCTGCTTGTCATCGGACGTGGTGTGCAAGGTCTTGGAGGAGGTGGTATCCAAGCAGTCGGCGAGATCACCATCTCCGACATCACCACCTTGCGCGAACGTGGCTTCTTCGTCGGCATCTTCGGGCTCGTCTTTGCTGTAGCCTCGTTCGCAGCTCCTGTGCTCGGCGGGTATTTCAGTGATCATGACTGGCGATGGATCTTCTGGCTCAACATCCCCATTGGAGCAGCTGCGATGCTGATGTTGATCCCCACCATGAACTTGCCCGTGCCATCGATGCCGCTCAAGACAAAGCTCGCGAAGATGGACGTGTTCGGCAACCTGGTGTTGCTGGGCAGTGTCGTTAGCATTTTGATCGCGGTGACGGAAGGAGGGATCTCGCACCCATGGACGAGTGTGCATATTTGGGTCCCGATGGTGGCAGGTGTGGCAGGATTCTTCCTGTTCCTGCTGATCGAGTTCGCGCCCAACCCGCTCAGCACGCAGCCAGTGCTCCCTGTGAAGCTGTTCAGCAACCGAACAGCCTGCTCTGCGTTCCTCATGACCTTCCTGCACGGCATCGCCACCTACGGAGCCATCTACGCCCTCCCCATCTACTTCCAAGCCATCAAGGACCAGAAACCGCTCAAATCCGCCGTTTCCACCTTCCCCGCCACCGCCCCCACAGCGCCCTTCGCCATCGTCGCCGGCGTCGTCATGGCGATCACAGGAAGATACAAGGACCTCACCTTCATCGGCTGGTCCCTCACCGCTGGTGGATTCGGCTGGATGACGCGTTTTCAGACGGGCACGCCGGAGTGGGAGCTCGTCGTCGCACAGATCGTCGCCGGCGTCGGCGTGGGGATTCTGTTTGCGATTACGCTGCCTCCGATCCAAGCAAGTCTGCCGGTGGAGGAGCTGGAGACCGCGACGGCGACGTATGCGTTTTGTCGCTCGTTTGGCGCAATTTGGGGGATTGCTATCACTACGTCGTTGCTGACGGCGAGTGTGAGCGACAAGTTGGGCTCGTTGCCTGAAGCGGCGCAGCTAGGGTTGACGGGTCCCACGGTACTGGGGTATGTGGAGAGCATCAAGAGTCTGCCAGAGCCGATGCGGGAGCAGGTGAGGCAGTTGTATGCCGACGGGCTGCAGAAGGGCTTTTATGCGTTCATGCCGGTCGTAGTTGTCGGTTTTGCTTGCTGTTTCTGGATCCGCGAGCTGCCGTTGCCGGACTTTATGCGTGAGGACAAGGACGGCGTCGATGCCACTCAGGCGCAGCAACAATTGCATCAAGACGCAGAACACAGACATTTCCACAACTCATCCGCAAACTCCCATAACCGTGTTATGGAGGAACACACAGGCAGCAACGGGGATAACTCGCAGGACACGACGCTCGTCGCGTCAAATGCGGACCATCGCCAAATTGTTCATTCCACGCACGATGCAGCAGCATCGGCAGCGGCGACGAACGACGTAGACCGCCATCGCGACTATCAGCGCGCACAGGCAACCCCGGATGGGTATGCATCGGATGCATTTCAGACCGGCGAAGCTTCACCTGATGTCGTGTATGCTGCGGACGGCTGGGAGCAAGGCGAGAAAGCAGCTGCGGAAGACTGGATCGCTGCGCTGCCAAAAGCGTACATGTAGTCGCACGCCAAGGTTCCTTTCTACTCATAAAGTAGTTACAGGGTTGAGAACACGTTAGTTGCCGCCCGAACACACACAGACACTCATTCAGACTTGTACAGCATTCCTTCAGTATCACAGCACACTTATTCGGTTCTAGATCCACACTTGCACGCGCAGACACGCACAGACACTTTCTTACACTCCCAATTCGCATTTCCATTCTCTATCCATGGGCGCTTGTGTCGAGGTGTGTGACGTTGACCATATGAGTTGCGGATGAAGTCGAGAAGAGTTGCGTGGAGGAGTCGGAAGCTGGGAGAGGGGGAGAGGGGAGAACCAATCGGAAGTTGAGCTAGGAGCGGGTGATGGAAGTATCGGTGGTGTTCAACTTGGCCAGGCCGATCTTGTTCGCCTTCGTATTTGTCGCAAAGTAGACGTTCTTGAGGAAAGTAGCGCCAACCAACCACTCGTTGTTCTGCCCGACATCGCCTGCCGAGATTGCACTAACACAGTCGCCCTTCAAATTATTCGAGTCGACAGGCAGGAACAGCATATCCCGCGTATCGATCGGAAACACTACCCCTCCAAACTTGAACGCGACCTGAGCAGTCGTTGTGCACGGGATCGTGTATCCACCTTGACCATCCGGCTTGCTGCCCTCAATCTTTGCGTGCAAGGCATCCGCGTCCTTCTGGGGGGCAACAATCAGCGTTGTGCCCGTGTCCAAGATCGCCGTCCTCCCTTGCAATCCCAGATCATCGTCGCTGACAGAAACAGCATCGATCGCAGCCTCCCAGAACCCCTTGCTGGACACATTGTCGATCTCTGTAATGTTCCCCGCATACTTGGCCGGGTCAACACCGCCAAAGGTGACCTCGCCGTCATTGTACCCATCATCGATTCGCCCCAGATGGTACCCCATAACCGGAGCCTGCACTTTTGCTTCCTTGTAGAGCGCATCGATGGGCGTCGGCTGGCCGGCGTTCGACAGTTCGCTGCGCGCGAGACCCATCAGGCCGTCAAACGGCACCGTCGCATCTGCGAAATCGGGTGACTCCTGCGTCGATACTGCAAACGTGTAATTTGTCAACGCGAGCCCGGCGATTTCGACGTTGTCCGTGGCAAGGTGGCCAGAGACATCCCCCGTGCCGTATGCGATGCTCCAAGAGGTGGAAAGCGACTTGAAGGTGTCCGAGCTCGAGGGGCCAAGCTGGGCATGCGTGGATCCGCAAGCCCCGCATGCGGTGGAGGGCACCCACGTATCTGCCGACCCACTATCGATGAGCATTCTGAACGTCTGGTTCTGAGAGCCCACCTGGATGCTCGCGACGTAACCGATGTCATTCGACTCAATGTCTAGCCCCAAGCTCTGTACTGCAGTGGGGGCAGACGCAGAGGTGATATTGTCCGATTGCGATGCGATCAGGTCGACCTGCGGGTAGCCCGAAGAGGCAACTTGCTGGATGGTCGATTTGGCTTTTGAACCGCCTTCCAGCCCAGTACGGCCAAAAAGGTCGTCCATGATGCTCGAGAGGAATCGGCGCTGCATGTCGCCACCTGACGCAGAATGGGTGGTGTAGCCTTGCCGCGGGTTAGTGGCTCGCTGGATATCACGCGGAGAGGATGGTTCGGCGAGCAGCCCTCGACGCGCAAGGATGCTAACTTTACGTCGTTCCAGGGCTTGCTGCATCTCGGCAGAGGTGGGAGCGCTTCGGCCCAGAATCGACGCGAGCTTGGAGTTTGCTCGATTGATGTGTCGCTGATAGAGCATGAGCGGATTACCCTCCTGATTGCGTTCGAGCCGCTTGAGCTGTACCTTCATCCCCACTCTTCCATCCGGGTTCTCGAACGCCGAGCCACCAGTGGTAATGGTGTTGAGAGGCGCCGCACCGCTCTTGATGCCCGAGCCGGAGCCGGAGCCGGAGCCGCTTTTGACGACGATGCCGATTCGAGGCTTCTTGTAGCGCGTCTGCAACATCGAGGCGTCCGAGTCGGTGTACAGAGGCGCAGCAGAGGCAGCGGGCCAGGAGGCGGGATTGACGCTTCCATGGTCGGTGTGAATATGTCCGAGTAGCGAGTGGAAGTCGAAGGCTCCGATGGAAAGGAGGACGAGGAGCAGGGTGAGAAATTGGGCGGAGAACTTCTTCATGGCTGGTTGAGCTGTAGTCGGGGGCTTGGTGAGATGTTGAACTGGGGTGTTCGAGGAGCCTGAGTTGCTCGACGCTATGGAGTGCTAGGAGCAGTGTTCGAGTGCGAGAATGCTTGAGGAAGTTGTCGTGATGAGCTGTCGTCGAGACGTCAAGAAAGGCAAAAGAGGTCGTCAGCGTTTCCCCTCTAATCACCGACCACCACCATTCTAGAAGACTTACGACCGGCCTCTGTTCTATCGAGTAAAGAAAGAGTGTGTATGAAACGCTACCAGACCAGCCGAGACCTCTCCCAAAAGAACGAGCCAAACGAGTGTGCTGGGAAAAAAGAAACGGTTCCTTCGAGGATCACCAGGATCAGGATAGCCGCTAGCGAAAGAAAAGAAAAGGTGTGAGAGCCACAAAGAAGAAGAAAGGGAGGGGAAAGGTACACGGGGAGCGAAACCAGCCGGTGGTATGGAGGAGGGGAAGGTAGCTTCGAAGACGGGATGGACAGGAAAGGCCATTTGAGGAAAGGCGCTACCCTCTGCAAGGGAAGACATTGTCTGGTACTGTAGCACGCAGCAGTACCGCGCGTCGATGGAGAGTGGCTGGGTTCGGGACCTGTTTCAGGTTCTGTTTTCCGTCTCAGCATCATTGGAAGGACGGACCAATCTTGTTCGAAGATGCTCAAAGCTGCCCTCTGCAGCAGTAGCAGCAGTCGCACATTGTCTTTGCAGGAGCGGTTTGAGCCTCTCCTTAGGAAAAGGCGCAGAGCTGACCAATTGTGGTGTTGAAGTTAGAGTTCGGCCAAGCGTCACTTCCCGTGTTCAGCGCAAGTGAACTGCAGCTGCGTGCTGATAGTCCATTGATGCCAAAGCGAGCTGAACAGCAGTGCAGCGGGCTATGTCTCTGATGCACAGGATGTCCATGGTAGCCTATACAGAGCTAGAAGGCGCAGCTTTGATCGCAGAGAGACGACAGACGTCAGGGCGGAAAAGGCAGTATATGATATGGCACGTCCAATACGGCGAGCCCCGCCAAAAAAATAAGTCGCGGCAAAACCTTGGCGGTTGCGGCGGCGTTGACCAAGATTCTAGCAGCACCCTTGTTCTTCGCCCTAAGCCGTGTCAGGGGCCCAGAACATACCCACTGGACAGCTGCAGAGAGGCTTCGGACTGCCATTTGAGCTGCATTCGAAGCCACGACGATTTCGCGTCCCGATTTGAACGTCATCTAGCCGATTTCACTGCAAGTGGAGGCGGCGAGCGCAAAAAAATCGGCCTGCATGAAACCGTGAACGAGCCAAGCCAAGGCTGTCGACCCTTCCCAGCGTTCCTCCTCGCTCTCCTTCACCCTCCATCCATGACGCAACAATGTCGGAATACGTAGCGCTCTACACACTGTCAGGCTCAGCCGCAAACGGCCGAACAGTGCTAGACGACATCCGATCGAGCGATTTTATCGACGAAATCAACAGCGGCGAAGGACCACGCGAAGAGTGCGGCCTGTACAGCCTCGTCCAGCTCGTCCAACCCTCCAACCCTTCTGTGAAATTCGGATCGGAAAAGGATGTGCTAGAATACCACAGCAAACTGGTCAAGGGAGACGAAAAGGCGCAAGTCGATGGACAGGATGCAAAGTGGAATGCGCTCTGCGTGTTGATCGCCGACAAGGACCAGGCTGATCTGGTGCACGTGCTGGAGCTCTCGGAAGATGGCAAGGTGCAACAGAGGCTCAAGGCCAAGGCTAGATCCTCGGTCGAGGTGGTGAGTTTGCGGCGATGCTTCTTCCTCTTTTCTCGCTGCTGATCTTAAATCTGACGATGATCTTCTTGCTTCACCGGACTGACAGGCTTCCAACGTCTCGATCGCCAACATGTCGCTTGAAGAAGTAAGTTCCCCGGCGATCGATTTCGACTACAATCATTTGCTGACGTCTTGCCCTTCCTATTCACTCTCGCCACCAATCACCAGTACAAGGACATGAGTGGCGATGACGATGTATACGACGCTGGACAATAGAACCCACGAAATCAAATGCAGAAGACCTTCAAACCCATCGTTCTAGTCTGACGTCGTCCGTGGTTTCCGGCGGCCTCGATTGAAATGCCCTTTTCAGAGCTGATAACTGTTCATTGCATCAGTCACTATCGTCCAAGAGACTCTTCTTCGACTTGGTAGACGAAAAAGAGCCAGATCGCGAACTCATCGCAGGTCTCCTTGGCAATTCAGGCGGTGGGGGCGCCGTAGACGTCGCAGCGTCGTTATTTGTGCTATTCGCCACTGCTGTCGGCTTGGTCGGGATTGGAGGTGGACCGGATCGTCCGTTGGCCCCCAGCGCTGTGGGTCCCGACGCGATCCTTCTATCGACAGTGGGTGATGTCGATATTGTCTTGCGCAGAGAAGTTGCCGTTGGCGTCGAAGCGTCATCAATGCCGGTCGATGCAATGGTCGGGGACGCTGGCATCGACTTGACTCGGCCTAAAGCGCCGTCTGCGTCACCCTTGTTGCCGAGTAGCAGGCTTCTAGATGGTGCCTTGCTGGCCGGGGAGGGAGATTTCGGCCTCGTCCCTCGACCTTCCGTATACTCTTTGCGGAAAGGGTTCGAAGACCTCGGATCCCTTTCGTCATCACTGTCGCTACTCGATGAGTCGTCTGCCTCTGAATGCTCCTGTTTCCACCACTGCTGCTGGTCATTGGAAGGGTCCGGTACACTCTCGTCGTCCGTGTCTGAGTCTGACACCTCGCCTCCGCCAATGAGCCCGTTGGCAACCTTCTTCTCCTGCAGCAGCTGCTTTCGAATCGCATCCCGCTTGAGATGGTCAACAATCCGCACAGGTCCCACGAACGCGGCGTACACAGGGCGGTGGTCACTCGTCCTCAGCTCGGCGCGAGAATAGCTCAGCTGACGCAGACCCAGCCCGCGATAGAGAATACGATCGGTCCATGCCGGGATACGCTGCTTTTCGGACGAGTCGTACTGATCCGAGCCGTTGTCGTACTTGTACGTGGGCGCAAAGGTGATGGGGCCTTCTTCGTAGCCCGGAAACACTTCGCCAGCGTCTTTGCTACGACGCAGCTGGTCTCTCGCGTAGAGCCCAGCGAGGTCTTGACGCGCGGCCATGGAGCGAACTGCGTCGTTGGTCAAGTCGATGCGATAGTTGAAGTCGCCAAGCCAGATGACGTGATCGTGATTGCTGATCGTCTTGCCTCGTGCAAACGACAGGCCTCGGGTGATGGTCCAGTAATCAGCGTTCCTTTCTTCCCAAGCCGAATGTCCAGCGGCAAAGTGGGCGGTGACGAAGCACATCGAAGTGTCGTAGTAGTCCATGCGGATGGCGACGCCGCCCTTGTTGCCGCTCATGCCCTTGAGACCCGTTTTGCGCGTCGCCGCCTCGACAAGCCGTACATCGTTGACGAGCTCTTCCTTGATGAGGATCACGAGCGCTGTTCCTACGAGCTGCTCGCTTCGAAGCAAAATGTAGCGGGAGCGTGCGCTGGGTCTGCGCGCGATCGTCTCCATGATCTTGGCCTCCCAAATGCGAATCTTGTCCGGGTCGGTCATGAGGATCTGCTGTGGCGTCAGCTGGACAATCTCTTGAAAGGCGATGACATAGATGTCCGACTCTTTGTCCTCGCCATCGGGGAACAGCCAGGGAATGAGCGACTCTCCCGGTGCTTTGCCGTTGAGATTGTACGTGCCAGCAAAGATGGAAATGTCGCGGCTGGAGGAATACTCGTCGACGCGAGCATTGAGTTCTGCTGTGACGCTGTCGAGCACGGGATCAAATACGGTGACGGGTTTCTGATTGGCCATGTTGCCGAGCAGCGCGTCGATGACATTCTGCTTGCTCTTGTCTTGGAAGTTGTTGATGTACATGCGGCCCGCACTCTTTGCTGCGTCGCTGAGCAGACCGCCAAGCGTCTTTTTGCCGCTTCTAGTGAAACTCGAGTTGAGCGCGCCGGTTCCAGCGTAGATTTTGGATAGTGCATCGCCGTTCTCAGCCCACAGCACGCGGTGCAAGACCCAGAGCGGGTGGTTGGGGTCCTGGAAAGCCTGATAGATTGGATCGCGATTGGCAGCGGCTTCAAAGAATGTGTCGAGCATGGAGCGCGAGAGCATGTCTTCGACGACGTTGGTGCGGTCGAGGCAGTCGAGGCAGTTTATGCGGAAGATGCCCTTCTGTCGTCGAAGCACTTGCCCGGTGGCAGTTTCGATGACCGAGTAGCCAAACGCCTTGCGCTTGAGCTGCACAGGGCCAAGATAGCGAAGCTCGCTGCGGACGCCGTCGATGCCACCTGTGTTACGCGAGACGGTATGGAAATCAAAGTTGGTCAAGCCGATGCGCTCGGAACCGTCATCTGCGACAATGTCGCCGCGCAAAGAGGTCGTCTCGTCGGTAGGGGGGACGGCGATGTTTTCGGCAGTGCTGTGTCGCATGTGTTCTGCATACGCTGACGTGAGGACGGTTTCAGCGTCGCGTGTACCGAGCAGATTGATTGCATGGACGCGAGAGTAGTGTGAGATGAGGTCGGCAAAGTGGCGGTCAAACGCTGGCTGCGAGGCACCGCGCGATCGAGTGATCTGAATTTTGGCGTTGAAGGCTTGCAAGCCCTGCTGCTCCCAGAAGAGAGGGACAGAGCCTCGGACTTGATCGTAGGTGAAGGTGATGTTGCCGTCGCTGAAGAGCGTCTCGGTTTCGACAAAGTTGGCCACGTTGCCATCATCGTCAACTCCACGTGTGTTGAAGCGCGTGCCCGCCCTCTTCCAGCTGAGACGGCTGATCAAGGCCAATGTGCCTGTGCTGCTTGCATCCGCTGCCAATGGAGCAGTGCTGGTTGCTGATGCACCCGCCGAAGACAATGGCACCGCAAACGTCCCCACGAAGCCTTGTATCGCTAACAGCAGGAAGCAGCCCTGATCAATCCTGATGCAATCTGCTCGGTCGAGACGTTCGCGGAAGCTGATGAGTGGCTCGATCATGTAAGTGTTCCACACAAAGCGACCGTCGTACTGCGAGATGTCGTGGTCCGATTTCTGCAGGCGTGTCGCATCTGCGAGGCGCTTGTCGAGTCGTGTGGAAAGGTCGAAGGTGCCGCCTTGTGCAAAATAGAAGGAACCTGTGCTCAGCAACTTTTTGAGGCTGCTGCACGGGTGCTCGTAGACGCTGGGCTGGGTGACAGCGCCTTCGTGGCCTGGACCGTATGAGTCGTACGTCTCTGGCTGCGAACCTGGGACTTCCGAGAGGAGCGTGTCGTCCCACGTGGAGCGATTGACACAGAAGAACGAGACGCCGATGATGCGCATGACAACCTCGCCCGGTCGAATCGCACCCACCTCTTGGGCTGCTGTGACGACAGCAACGAACAGATCCTGACCGACATTGATGAGGCCAAGGCACCCGTGTATTGGCTTGGTGGTGAGTCTCTGTAGTGTGAGGCCGTCGATCTCGTGCTCCTTGACCACCTCTACGACCGCCTTGGCGGCTGATGGTGCGTTGGCGGCGGTGGAACCGGCGAGCGCAGCAGCATTGTCAGGGGCTGCTGCTGTCTGTGTTGTTTGCGTCGAGACGAGAATGGCGGTCGCAGAAGGGCTCTTTTCCGAGGATTGCGCGGTCTTGAACGCTTCGATGTCATCCGAGACGAGAGCAATCACGCGCGGCGCATCCTGTAGGTAGACGTGCATTGCATGTTCTTGCTCTACCGCTGCTGCTGCTGCTACTGGTACTGATATGCCGTTCGATAGCGGGTCGCCGCCTAAGGAGGGTGAAGCCGAAATAGTTGTAGGCGATGGTTCAAAGGCTGAGCATTCCGTCCCAGAGCGGCGGCAGTAGACTTTTGAAGCGCTGAGGTTGACTCCGGCTTCGGTCACGTTTGGAGCCAGAGGGCGTAGAGGGTGATGGTCGAGCAGAAAGGTGTTCACCATTAATAGCCGCAACTTCCCACACCATCACATCTCACGTGGAGGTTTTGCGGCTCGTCCGACTCGAGCTTTAAAATTTGAAAAGCACAGCAGCACAGTGTGTTGAATAACGCATGGGCCTTCCTTCCACTTCATCAACGAAGGCGAAATCAGCCACACCATCGGATGGATCCGGCTTTCAGCAGTCAACCAGTCTCAAGATCCAGCTCCATTACGTGAATCATACAGCTGCATTGTGACTCGACCGGACAGAAGCCGACGATCAATGTCGTTGCTGGGAGCGTTGATTGCAAGCTTCGAGCTTCGAGCATGAACAGCTTCGGCTCATCCAACAGCGACCGACCGCCTCGAAAGAAAGCTCGCAACTCTCCACCTTCGGACAAGATGACGCCTCGAAAGGACCCAGGCACTGTGCTGCCTCAAGAAACCTTCGCGTACGTGCTCAGCTTCCTCGAGCCACCAGCGCTCTCACGTTGTGCGCGTGTCAGCACCACTTGGAACGCAATCTGCACCGACGAAGCACTCTGGCGTCAACTCGCTTTGAAGCTAGGATACTGTCAGGAAGAGCGCATAGCCGAGGAAACATCGAGCGGGATTAGGGTTGTCGCCACCGTGCTGCAAAACTTTGATTCCTCCGTGGAGCCAGCGGCATCTCAGGATCTGTTGCAAGCCACTATCCAGCGATACCAATTCAGGAACACCACGGACTACTTTGACAATTGCGACACTTGGCGGTCACTTTGTTGCCGACTGTGGCGTCTCGACTGCAACTGGTCGGCCAAGGATCAGCGAGGTCTCGTAGGGCCGTCACGGATCTCATCCTATCCGGACTCTGGCGACGATGACTCGGAGACATCACCGACGTCGAATTCCTCCGAGAGTCTGTCATACTTGCTGCCACATCAACGTGTGCTTCATGAGGAGATGTGCAATGCAGGTGTCTGGAGGTGCAAAATCGACCCAGAAGAACGAACATACATCGTCTCGGGTCAAAACGGCGGCATCCAGGTGTTTGACCATGCCACCAACACGCTCCTGTGGCACATTGCAAGAACAGCTACAAGACCCAACCCACACCTCGAGTTCTCACGCGGCTGGATGATCTTTGACGGTCCCGGAATTGGTGATTTTGAAGTTTGGCGCCGCGAAAGCCTGGTGCAAGATCTAGGACGAACGCCGGACCGCGGTCACTATCAACGCTTTACCGTTCTCAGCTCACCCCGGTCGATCCGAGCTTTTCGCTTCCAATTTCCGTATCTGTGTGCTGCGAGCCATGGCTTCATCACCCTCTGGGATGTCCCGCAGCAAGAGCTCGTGGAGACGATCGATTTCCGAGACTCACCGCATCGTGGGGGGAACATCACCTACATCGACTTCGACGACGAGTTTATATTTCTCAACGGACTCGGCGCCAAGTACGTGTCAGTCTTTTCGCGAAGAACAAAGAGCATGGTGTGGAACATGGGGCAGCATTTCGCCGCTGGCCAACCGCCTCCGTCAACGTGGCGTCTCGAAGAGCTCGCCCAACCGTCTTCCACATGCCCCAAGTCTGCGTTTGTGCGACACCAACTAGTCAAAGCGCCGCCGAACATGTGGCAGGCAGGCCCAAACAGCATGAACTGGGCTCAGGTGACCATGACGCCGTACCAGGCCTGGTTGGCAGTGCATCCGGATCTCAGGACAAAGACGCTGCTTGTCCTCGGTCAGGGCACGGTGTTGCTCATCCGGGACTACAAGAAGTTCTTCCGCGATCCGAGCAAGCCGCCGGACCTGTTTGTCGAGATTGAGTTTCAGAACTTGGACGAGTATTATCAGCAGTGCGTTGTCGGCGGGATGGACCTGGCGGGCTCCGGATGGAACAATCCGCGCATGTGGGAGTCACGAGGAGGTGCTCAGCTTACGGTGCACGAAGGTAAGGCTGTCATTGTCAATCACGGCGCTCTCATTCTTGATCTCGAGCAAGCACATTGGACGCAGACGCAGCCGCAGCGGAGAGATCCGTCGTTGTCATCTCCTACAAGCTTGCCAAAAGAGGCTCCGCAACCAGAACAGCCGCCTCAAGAGAGTGACGCCAACGCAGAAGCGGGTTCCGGGTCGGCTAAGGAGGCGCAAGATGCACCTCCCGTCTCTGTATACTGCGAGGTGAACCGGTGCCCGCGTCACTCGTACCAACATTGCAGCAGCCTACAGATGGACGAGGCTGGCGTCTATCTGACAGCAGACAGGCACGCCTTCGGCAACATGTACTTGGGCGAAATGTTCGATACGCCGATGGATTTCAAGCGGCTGCTCCTCCACCTCGATTTTTCGAAGCGACCAGACCCTTCCACCAGCGAGGCTGAGGATGACTTGGAAGCGATCGTCGAGTCAGATGACACAGCTTCGGGAACCTAAGCAATTCCAATCTCTCAATGACCCTCATTGTCGTGCGTGGCCGTTATCAGTCGACGAGACGATTGTCGGTGTGAAATTTGAGAAGCGCAAATGAGAGAAGGCTGAGATAATGTACAATGCAGCGATCCTGGTGTCCTTGCTGAGAATGCGCGCGGATCGAAGTGGTATGAGGGTGGCGCTTGCCAAGTGACGATCAGTGTTCGAGGAAGCGGACGTCGCCTCGCTTTGGTTCTGTTGTGCGATTAAGAAAGGGTCAGCCGGCATTGCGGATCGACTCTCTGCAGCGAATGGGAGGATACTCACTAACGATGGGATGCAACTGTGCCATGTAAATGATGAACCACATGAGGTACATGCACGTCAAGGCCAGCACGACCGATGTGCGGATCAGACTGTGAGGTAATCAGGCGGAACCATGGTTGCGCGATGTCAGTATAGGCTTCGCTTTCAGTACCGGTGACGATTGCGGCTTGTGTGTGAGGGTGACTGCCTAACTTACACTTGATTCGGGCCCT
Source organism: Sporisorium exsertum (assembly GCA_928724755.1). NCBI lineage: Eukaryota > Fungi > Basidiomycota > Ustilaginomycetes > Ustilaginales > Ustilaginaceae > Sporisorium > Sporisorium exsertum. Next base: position 483,517 of record CAKMXK010000035.1, on the reverse strand, counting down.
TGGGCGTTGTGACCCAAACCGCGCTGCTCGCACCAGCAGCGATAAGGAACACCCAAACGGTGGTCCAGCCCGACATGATTGTGATCTCTGCGTGTCGCTATCGTCGTCTCCCGAAAGATGTTAGCTTGCACTCCACGTTATCGGGCGATGGTTGCGACTGAGATGTGAGGAGAGAACGGGGTGAGGATGATTGACAGGAGGTCGAAAGTGTGCGTGCGTCGAAAAGGTGCATCAGCGACTGCGAACCAAAAAGTGCATCGGGCCCCGATTCGACTGAATTGACTCTGAGGCTGGCTGGCTTGTGCGTAAACGGTACAGCCGCTCACGCGCAACAGCGTCATTGTGAAGCTCATTCTCGACTCTTCGCCGAAGATGCGCCGTTGAGCGAGAGACTCCGCTGTGCCTTTCCATCCACTCTCTTTCCTTCCTCTCGCTCTCCTCTTTCCGCATCGACCATCACCATCACACTTTCCGAGTGCTTTTCATCTCCAGCATGGCATCCCAATCGCATCTCGGCAGCGCCGCTGCAGCTGCCAACGTCAACATCCCTTACAGCACACCAAGCACTCCTCATCCTCAGCATCAGGTCGGATGGGTCGGTTTGGGCAACATGGGCATCAAGATGGCTGCCAACTTGGCCAAGCACATGCGCGAGATGTCGCCGCCTCTTCCTCCTCTCCTCGTGTACAACCGCACCACGTCCAAGGCGCAGGCGCTCGAAAAGGAGCTCGACGGCCTCGTCAAAGCCGTTGACTCGGTCGAGGCGATTGGTTCACGATGCGATCTCATCTTCACCAGCTTGTCAGACGACGATGCGGCCGAACACATTTACGAGGCGCTGCTGCAGGCTGAAGAGAAGCGCGTGGGCAAGCATGTACAGGAACGCATCTCGAGCGGCTTTTCGACGCTTCTCATCGACACGAGCACGCTCTACCCCGCCACCACGGGCAAGCTCGAACGCAAGATCTCGGCACTGCCCAAACGTCATTTCGTCGCCGCGCCCGCCTTCGGCCCCCCTCCCATGGCTGCCAACGCCAAGCTCGTCTTTGCCGTAGCAGGTCCGTACAACTCGAAGAAATTCGCCTCCCAGTTCCTCGTCCCCGCCATGGGCCGCAAAATCATGGACTTCGGCTCCAACCCAGAGCGCGCCGCCAGCTTCAAACTTATCGGCAACTCGATCATCGTCTCCACGATCGAGATGCTCTCCGAAACTATGACGCTTGCCGACAAGACGGGCGTCGGCAGCGACCGAGTCTACGAGTGGCTCCAGGAGTTTTACCCCGCCCCCTCGGCGCTGGGCTATGGCAAGAAGATTCTGGACAGCAACTTTCAGGGTGAGAACGGTTTCACGCTGGACGGCGGTATAAAGGACGCTTCGCACATCATCAAGTTGGGTGAATCGGTTGACTGTCCTTTGCCGATCATCGAGCTGGCGAGACAGCACATGGTCTCGGCGAGAGCTATTGGCGGTGCTAACTTGGACTGGAGCTCGCTTAGCGCCGGGTTTAGGGTCACAGCGGGCGTGGAGCCATTTGAGAAAAAGGAGATGCTCAAGAAATGGGCTCAGTCAGAACACAAGCCCTCGTCCTAGAAGCGCACTCGTGCACCAGGTCTTCTGTGTTCTCGAAACCACTCCTGTCTAACCGCGATCCAACCCCTTGTCACGCGATGTCGAGAAGCATTTGGTCATGGGGTCACAAGAAGAGTGTACGATTGAACGAGTTGAACAAGAGAAAGTGCAAAGAGCTACGCATACATGAGGTCAGAAACAGAACAAAGAATCAATGAGACGCTCCCACGCCTACGCCGCACTAGGAGCAGCCTGCGAAACCTGCGTAGCCGCCGCCGACGCATTCCACAGCTTATCCTTAGCAGCCACCTTGATGTCGCCGTACGCCTCATCCTGCTGCAGCTTCACGCAATCCTTCGTACCCAGAACGAGCATCTCAAAGAAGAAGCCGGCAGCAGCACGTCGCGAAGCACCAGTCGAGATCTTCTGGAACGACAGCTTCTTCTCCTGCGTCTCCGCATCGACTTCCACGAAGCGCGACTGTGTAGCCGCCGCCTCTTCCCCCTCAGCAGCAGTGGCAGAGAGTTGCGATCGAACGACACGCAGCGCACGGACGGTACTCTTGGCCCAACCCTTCGTCGAAGCTTCTGCGTCTTCGGATGCACGCAGCTGTGACGCCACTTCTTCGCCTCCCAACGCCGCCGCTGCAGACGCCTCTTCATGCGGTCGCACATCAAAAAGAGCCAGAGGGTTGCTGGAGCTCACGGCAAGTGAGTCGAGTTCGCCCTCGTCGGCTTCCGGCGTGGACATTCGCGAGAGCGCAGGCAGACGGCCCGTCACATCGCCCTCCGCCTCAGCTTCCAGCTCGGCACGCGACCTGCGCGAGGATCGGCGCAGACCGTCGTCTCCCAGTTCCAAACCGCCTGCAGCTGGCACGTCGAATCCACCCTCGTCTCCCATGCTAAAGTCAAACCCAGGCTGGTCGACGTCCATTTCCCCGAATCCGACCGATTCGCGCTGGCGCTCCGCGCGGCGAGCAACGCCCATCTCGTCATCGTCCTCGCCAAGCCTTGCGCGCTTGTGGGGACCGTCGTCTTCGGCCAGCGCCTCAGCACGTCGACGTCGCATGGCGCTTAGGTCGAACGTGAACAGCTCGCTCAACTCAGACGCAAGTCCGGCGGGTCCGATGAACTGCGAGCTCTTGTCCTTGTTGGATGGGTCGGCAAACGGCATAAAGTGCGAAAAGGGGTCTTCGTGGATAGTGAGCAGGCGGAGGTACGTGCGCGATCGGGGCAGGTAACGCTCTTCGGTCAAGATGTCGGCGAGGTTGGCGGCCTGGCCTACAGCGCCCTGGCTGAGTCCTTGACTGAGGCCGCCAAGCTGGGTGTCGGGAAGCTCTGTGTGTGCATCGACAATCTGCTTACGTGCCTTGGCCTGTCGGGTGGCCGCCTCGTCCTGTTGTCGCTGCTGGGCGGCATCACGGATACGAGCTGCTGTTGTGGGTGTCATCTCGGCCATGGCCAACGCCATGCTGTTGTCACCGGGAGGAGGCGTCACAGGCCTGTCGAGATCCATGGGAGCGTCAAATCCATCGCCACCAAGGTCGAATTCAGGCATGCCAACACTAGGTGCCTGCGAGCCGCCAGCCGAGCCGAGAGTGATGTCGTTGTCCATGCCTAGGTTAAGCATCGACGCTACCGACTGACGCCCAGCTTCGCTGGGAGCGTCTCGACCTACACCGATGCTGAGAGTGTCGTCTTCGGGAATGATGTCGCCGTTTTCATCAACGAGCTGGCCAGCTTCATTTCTGCGACCCTCAACCTCGGGCAGATCGTCTTCGAGACCCAGATCGAGTCCCCCATCTGGGTCAAAGTCCTGCGACGCGATGCCTTCGATGCCAGAAGAAACGTCAAAGGTATCGTCAAAGGCGCTGTAGTCTACGGTGGGGAGGGTGATATCGGCGGCGCGTGCAGTGTAGGCGGTGGGGTGTTCGGCGAGCTTTTTGGCTTTCTTGGCAGCCAGCTTTTCAAAGTCGGTGTCGTAGTCGTTCATGGCCTGATCTGGAAGCAAGATGTCGAGGTCGGTGCGGATATCTGGGAGGGTGATGGCGTTTCTCGAGATGTTGAGCTGGTCGCTGGTCATGTCAACAGCGCCGGAGCGGAAAGCCATCTTGATCTTGAGGAGTGCCTCGTTGCAGTCCTCGAGCAGGTACTTGGCTTTGCGCGAGTAGATGCGCACGACACCGAGCAGCAGCTGACCAGAAAGACGGAGTGCCATGGGGACGACCTCTTGGCCCATGATGGCGCTGACACTCTTTTCGATGCTGGTCGTGAGAAATTGAGTTTTGCTGAGCTTGCGTTCCCAGTGCGCAGCGAGCCAGACGCGGGCTAGCGGGCCGCGCTTGGCGAGGATGACGTCGCTGTAGAACATGGTGGTGATGCTACAGAGCGAACGCCGAAATGATGATGGTAATGATAGAAAGAGAGGGACTCCAACGTATGTGATGTTGATCTGGGAAGGGTGATCCGAGAATTTGAACTCGGAAGACGTCGGGTTGGTCAAGTCACTCGCCAGAGAACGAGGCTTTCGGCTTGTCCGACGGTTCTTCCCACGACGTTTGCCCGTGCTGAGTCGATGGCGTGAGAGCCGATGACAATGGCGGTCACTCGCGGCGGCTGATCCGAAATGGTGCGAGAAGGTGCAAAGCAGTGGAAGATGATGGATGGAGAGGAGTTGAGGATGAGAGAAGAAGGACGGTCGAAAGGATGGATGGCACGGCACGCACACGCTCGTTTTTGGAAATGCAGATGCGGATGCGGATGCACGCCAGCGCGACACGACCAAAAAAAGAAATGGAAATTGCTGCGAGTCGTATTCTGGCTCAGCAGCACAACTTCTACTTCCCCACCACCGCGCTCTCTCTCCCTGCCTGTCTCGGGTGTCTCAGCAGCACTCAACGCGACGGACGTGTTCATTCTGCAGTCAGTTTTGCTGCCGCAGGCCACTCACTGGCCGAGATGCTGAGCGCACAAAGTCAACTTGAGTTGCACACCCACACGCACAAAGACAGGCTCAAACGTATCATCAGCACCCTTTGTACGCAGTACAGCCGAGCGCATTACTCACGCTCAAGGTTGGAAGGCTTTGAGTTCACACAGATTTGCTGGAATCACCGATCGACTGTCCAACTACCTCGACGGTCAGCCAGACAACGTCGAGCATCGAGAAACTGTCCTGAATTGCATTGTCCCTGAGGAGTTCTGAACTACAGTGGAGGTCATGCCCGCTGCGCCCTCGTTCGAGCATCCGCAGGTTGGCCTTGAAACTGAGGCATAGCCCCCGTCGCATGCTGAAGTCCGTTGGGAGTGGCATTATACGAACTGATCGCGTTCCGTTGTCCAGCACGCGCTCTGGCCATGTTCTGCGAGAGCAGCGTTGTTGCCGGCAGATCCGGCATGGGTGGCATTGGCCGGATCGACGTCGAAGTGCGGGCAGCCACCTTGTCCGGGCGACTTGGCGACCTACCTGGATCCTTGTCGGGCCGCACCTCGCCGTCTGTTCTGACAATGCTTGGACGGTCGCGATGCGATCTGTTGCGCTGCCCATCTGCCGGTCTCGTCGGGCTTCGAGTGACATCTTGAGAACTGCGCTTTGGCATCGCAGGTGGTTGCATTGGCATTGGTGCATTCGGCACAGGTCCTCGTCGTCTCTGTGAGCCGGTTGACGATACTGGCAGATACCTCCGGTCTGACTGATTCTCGGTTTCCGTCGTCGTCGCTGTCGCTGTCGTTGCAGACGAAGCCGGCACGATGATGATGCGGTCAGGGCCAGAAACGCGCACAGCCTGGAATCCATCGGCTCGCGAGTCATTCGTCAGCGGATAGTTGCCTCTCTTTGCAGGCCGGCTCTTCTTGGCTGATCGCAATCGAATCTCGTCCTTGTCCTGCAACGTGGCTGAAGACGAGCTCCAGGTGCGTTCTTCGGGCTCTGTTGTGGAAGTGTTGCGCGCGTGCTTGGGCTTGGTGGGTCTGGGCACCACTTTGCGTGCAGAAGGCTGATAGGACGAGTCCGAACTGCTGCCTGCCTCCTCCAACCTCGGGAAACCAGCTTTGCCTTTACGTAGCGAGTGCGTGGGCGTGTTGAAAGCGACTTTTCGCGGGGAACGGGTTGGTGCGCCGTTTTCGTTTTTGTCTTTCGAGTCCTGTGCTTCCTGTACGTCCACAGAGCGGCGGATGGGATGTGAACGCATCGAAGACATAGCAGGTCGTGCATCCGTCCTTGACGCTAAGTGTAGCGGCTCGTGTTGGCTGCGACCGACTTGCCCTCGCCGATATGCGACGCTGTCGCGGTGAGCATTGTCCCGACTTGCGTCTTGTGACATCGATGTTCTCAGCGATGGAAGATCTGGGCTGCTCTAGTGGTCTTGATGCTCGCGATGGACGCGGGTTCGGCGCTGCAGCTGCGGCCGTGCCTCGACCCGGATTGAAGGGACGCTTCTCATCTCCAGCCTGAGTCTCGCCCTTCAAGTCGGCAGTGCCGCGTCCCAGCAACACCGAAAAGAAGCCGGGGCTCCGGCTGTCTTGTGGCATGATGTTCGCTGTCTCTACAGAGACATTGGAGACCCTGCGCCCTTGTTGATTGGTCCCAAGCAGCGAGGACCCTTTTCGGCGATTGTAGATGGCCCTCTCGAACTATCCCGTCGTATAGGTACGAGCTTGAGTTTGGGCGTTGGTGGACTGGAGAGTAGAGGCGCGTCTGGGTTCGGAAAGGTTTCAAGCCGGCTAGCCTGCCCTTGTGCAGTCTTGTATTCATATCGTCAGCGACGGATCAGCAGTGTACAGCGCAGGCGGCGGAAGGGGAAGAAAAAACCTGTTTCGGCCGCGTTCGAGAGATTCTGCATGAAGGTGAGAAGAAGCCCTGCAAAGCCTCCTGCGAGAATCGGAGTAATCCCAAAAAAACAAGGCGTCAGGGTTTTGCCTTGGCAATTCGCACAGCATATCCGAGGGGCTTCACCTCATCGCGTTTCCAGGAGTGTTCCAGGAGGCGCGCCAATGTGAGGCAGGCAGTCGAGCCATTTCCCCGCATACAGAAGTCGACGCTCACGGAGGTGGCTTGTCGTTCACCCTAACGATCTCAAGCCCGCCCCGTCTCAGCGTGTGGACACGAGATCACTTCGATTGGGCAGCCGTCATGCACCCCAATCATCCACCTGTTGTTCGTCCCGGCGGCGCACGAAGGAAGGCGGGGCAAATGGATTTGATAGGTGGAACTGAGGAAATACGCAACCAGCGCTGCTCGGGAATGCGCGGGGAATGCGACATGCCTTGGGCTTGCCGCGCTCCTGAGTGTCTCTGCAGCGATGTGTTGCACTTCGCTGGATGTGAGCCTGTGGAAGAGGCCTTCATCACGGAGTTTCGGACAAAAGGAACTACAAATTGAGCGTTCCGTCTCCTGAAGACGAGTCGATGAATTTCTGTCAGACGCAACGGGAATGAAGTTTTTCAGTTTTTACGGTCATAGGGGCATCATGCAGCGTGACGTACGAAATTCTTAATGAGATCTCGCGATTCGATCAACCAGCAACGTTCAGGATCGCAAGGCAGCTGACCGTGAATTTTGACCGGCGGTTGAAGGATGAGACGGTCTAACATCAAAGGAATTAGGCGAGTTGGTCAGATCACAGACGCCATGCTTACGAGGGCACGGCCGAACACCCCGAGGCCGGTCGGCGATCCTTACGAGGCCTTTGTGATCTCCTTGGTTTTGGAGCTCGTCGAAGCGCATTTCAAGACCCCTAATAAAAGGTGTCTTTTTGATTTTTTAACAATTAACATTCTCCAAGGATTCCCTCGGCAGACACGAATCAATCCCTCCGCCGAGGGCCAAGGGTCAGACCGAACGAGATCCATTACGTGAAGCAGAGTAGCTACTAGCAATCACTCCATCTACTCGTTGGTCATTTTGCTTCAGAAGCGGCGATCATCACGGCGTTGGTGCATGTCACCAGAAAGGTCAGACGTCGTCGCGATGCCAAGAGAGTAGACAGCCGGACGGCCACCAAGGATCCACGTGACGGCTTCGCGGGCTGCGCGTCTCTCATTGACAGGCTCGGCAAAGTTCACGGAAAAATCCAAGGCGATCTTGGACCCTGAAGAATCGTCGCGATCGAGAGCAACACTCGTGTCGTTTTCCGAGAATGGTCTTGCGTTTCTAAGGAAGAGCCTGTTGTCTCGAATGGCAGCCGGAGTGTGGCACACCAATGTAAGGCCCCGGGATCAAGCCAAGATCCTGTAAGAGCCTTTGCATCGGCATCAAGAAGCTGGATCCGGCCGGGTTCGGGTGGTTAGAGATCCAGAATCGACCACGGAAAAATTTCTTTTGACGAAATTATTTGTTATGAATTGATAAAGAAAAGATAGAAAATGTGACTTTAGAGAGGAGCATCTACAGCCGGCCACGGGCGTGCATGTGATCTTACGTTGAGGACACCCTCGATCAAGTCGCTCCCACGCAAGGGGGACGACGATTCCGTTGGATTGCTGCCGCATAGGCCAGATCCCCCAAGCCCGCATCGTGATGTTCGCGGTGCGGGGAGAAAGTGTGGATGGCGAGCGGGAACCGTAGTGGACCCATTTATGCCAAGGTGCCGCCTTGCCTTGGCGCTGAACGAGGTCTATCGCCCCGAAACTTCATCCAGCTTGCAATAGCGGTCGCTTATTCTCTTGGTGGTTCTACTTGGACTGTTCGCGACGCGAGCAAGAACATCGCGGGCGCCTTGTCACCTGAGGCGTTCCCGGTTTGGCGAACACCGAAGTCAGAACGTTCCGCACACAGGAAACGAGACTTCCACCCCTCTCCTCGCCATCCATCGCGATCAGCAAGGACAACCAAGATCACGTTGGAAGAAGCCAATGCCCTGCGCACATGATGTCGCGTTTGACAAAGTTCAGGAACGGCATGGGCACTCCGTTTGGCTCTGGGTTGCGTTAGCATGGACACGGTGTAGAGAAGGATCGCAGATTGGTATATGAATTCGCTGTAATGTATCGGGCCAACGAACGTGTCGACGGAAGTACGACAGGCAAGCGCTCCGGCGGGTTTCCCTTGGGAGGATGCGATGGCGGGCTCTGCAGGCGGATGATTCATCTGGAAACGCATGCCGGCTCGAGTTTCGGCTGAAAGTGGAGGGAAAAGAATTAGCATCTCGCTCATCACGAACTCATCTGCGATACGAGGTTGCGAGACGCGAGACCAGCAGCATCATATACCTTCAACATGGTCTTATCTATCCATCCTCGACAAGGACGCTGAGGCTGACTGCAAACAAGTGCGCTCGAGGGGGTGCGCCTTCGGAGAACGGGGGCGGAGAAGGTGCCCTCAGCGCACCGCCGAAGCACCGACGCTCAAGCGATGGCGCCTGCAATTTCAACACAATGAATTTCACATCAACCTGCAAAGCATCAATGGAGAGCGGCTCACAACAAGCACGCTAATTAACAGTGCTGTGCAGGTGTTTCTCTTTGGTTGGCATTGATGTCTGTACTTCGACAGGAGAGTATGAGGTGTCGCCTTGAGAGGGAGGATAGGTTCGCCTTGAACCCGGTGATGCAACCTCGAGTCTCCGCTCGGCTGCAAAAGCGTGGCGGAACGGTGCCTTTCGTTCTTCCTCTCGGTTCCTCTCGGAAATCATGCTTGCTGCTGCAGCTTGACTCTGAATTTCTTTTGTTTTTGTGACGAACAAAAAGAGAATTATTCCCTGCAGCAACACAGGATTCGGGCCTTTGTAATAAGTGTTGTGACGTTTGGGCTTCACCAAGCTGGATCGCGTATGCAATTTTGCGTCTGACACACAAGCGAGCGAACGCGAAGCGGCTTCAATCAGAGCGTGGGAGTGTGATCTTGAGGAGAAGGGTCGAGGCGGAGACCTTTCCTCTTCACCCTTCTCCGCCCGGCTCTGATTGAGCATAAGGTCCCGCAGCGGACGGGAGCCAGCGACTACTGTACTACGGCTGCAAGGGCTGCTTAGCTGTCTGTGCCGTTGATGGCTTTGCTTGTGTTTGGTTGTGAGCTTGCCTTGCTCGCCTTGTAGTGCTCCGCTCCGCTCTAGCCTGCCATGCGGTACCTTTGACTGTCAGCGCAGTAGTTGCTTGGAAGGTTCCAAAGCACGCTCGATGCGACCTTGTTCAAGGACAGTCTCCTTGCGGTCGGTGGTCTCGCTCTTCGATGTCTCGCATCGCATTGCAACATGGTCACGCTCTGCTCTTCTCGCTTGTGGTCGATGACAGGCGCTTGCGTCTGTGCGGTGTGCGTGATCGTGCTGCTCGTGGCATGTTTTTGTTTGTTTGTTTTTTCTTCTTCTTTCATTTATATTTTCTTTTCTTCCTTTGCGGGTTGGCATCCGAAGTCGTCGGTTGCCGCTCGCATCGCATTGTGATTGTGATGGGAACGTGAAGATGTGATCTCTCATGTTTGGAGCTCGCACGGTTTGTGGTTGACGCCGCTACCGCATGCCTCTTCAGAAGCTCGAAGCGATCGACGTTGCCTCTGTCTCCAGTCTGATGCTGAGCGGGACAGCGAGTGTCTCGACACACACGGGGACTCTGCTGCTGTGTCTCTTTACCGTCTCATCCGATGCATCTTTCCCGTGGGACCTGGACTGAACTCGCTTCATGGCCTTCAGCCAAACTCACTGCACAACTCTCTTCTCTCTGTCGGATCCTTTGTCCACCGGGTCGTCGTCGTCGCCGCCTGTCTCGGCTCACCATCAGCTTTGTCGTGAGAGAAAGTCACTTTTCCATCGAACACGTCCACTGCATTAATCCGGATGAAGCTCACACGGACAAAGCTAACTGTAGGGCCTGTCGTCTACCACAACCCCTTCATCCGCACGACGCTCAAGGTGCGGGCGCCAAGTTGTTGGCTGTCGGATTTTTTTTGTTTTGTTTTTATTTACGCAGTATTTATTTTGAATTTTAAGATGACACAGCTCTGTGACTGTCTGTTTATTGATGCTCTTGGCTGTCTGCCTCTCTCTCTCTCTCGAGTCCCCTTTGATCACATCCCACCAAAGCGCCTCTTTGCCTTTCATCTCAAGCTTGGTCACTCGCTCTTCGTCGAGCTCTCACCTTCGCCATCATCATCCACCTGCTTCTCCTTCTTCTCGTCTCCTCCAACACCTCATTATCCCCTACCTCTCCACCTCGCGCACTTTCTTCCTCCTTTTCTTGTGTGCTTTTGCGGTGTTCTGGCGCTCTCATCGATCATCTCTTGGCAGCTGCCTGTTGTTGACCACAGCGTGGACGCGCTTCACTTGGTCTGCGAAGTAGATTGCACCGCGCCTCCTTCCTTCCGTCATCCTCATCTCGTGGTCCTGCTCATCCACCTCTGGCGCACCGCAACCTGCATTTAGATTCAAAGAGAGTCACCCCCAGCATCTTCGACCAATCTTTTCCTCTCCTCTTCTCGACCTGTTTCTTCTCTTCTCCATTTCAAGCATTGCATCCCTCGCCGCTTCATCCCAACTTCATCTTTCCGGCTTCGACCACGTCCGCATACCTGAAAACAAGACTTTTGGCTATACCATCTCAAAAGCATCTAGATACCTCTCTGCATACACCCGCAGCATCAACATATAGCTCGAGACGTCTCCTTATCCGCCCTCTCTCAGCCTGGACATACCCAAGCCCACTCATCCGACCTTCATCGTCTCTCTAGGTACCCGTCCCTTAGGCCACTTTCCGCTGCGCTCGTTACAAAAAGAGGAGCAGCACCATCTCTGTGATACCATCCGCAGCAGAGTGTCCATTTTGCCAGACCGATTCCTTCTCCACGGCCACAGCATCTTTGGTGCATCTTACGTTTCATGCACCTCTGCTTCGTATCCGCTGTATCTTGCTGATCCGAGCTACGAGCCTCGACTCGGAACGTGAAGCGTCCCGTACGTTGGCATCTGGTACAATATGGCTCAGCCCGCAGTCAGAGTGAGTCTTTCCCCCCACCATTCGATGTTTCTATTGCCCATTTTATGGCCCATCACCAACTGACATACCTCCTTCGTACCGTCCTTTACTGCTACAGCAACCTGCAGTTACCAGGTCCCGTATCGCCCGCCCAGGCGCCATCCCAGCTTCTCGCAGCGGCGATCGCATCCACCTCACAGAAGCTTCCTCTTCTACTCACCTGACAAAAGGCAAAGCAGCCAAGGCAGTCGGCGTCGCCGCTGTCGGCAAGCTAAGAGTCGACCCCAAAGCCATGCCACAGCGTGCCGCCCTCTCGGACGTCAGCAATCGTGCTGGCGCTCTAAGAGGACTTGCTCAGACTGATGGCGCGGCAAAACTGGCGCCTGGCCATAACGGCCTCCGCGCTCAGCATACAAAGAGCATGACCCGTCTCCGCGACGCTCGCTCGCGATCCACAACGGAAGAGAGACTCCCCGGGCCAACGCGATCCGTGTCCGAGCATCGCAATCTCGCCTCGAGCGGCGTGCAATCCATGGACGTCGAAGCGCCTCGCCTTCTACCACCATTCCAGAGCTCCTCCTCGCTCAAGGCAGGCATGGCAGGCGAATCAAGCGCAGATGCAGAGATCCAAGACCTCGCTGCTGCGCATGACGAAATGTCGGACGTTGAATCCACGTCGAGCAGCGACAATGACACGGCGGAAGATGCGGGCGCAGATCGGGCCAACTGGCTCGATTCAGAGCGACTCGATGCTGGCACAAGGCCCGAGAGCGTCACCTCGGCCGAAGATGGCGACATGCTCGATTTCAACATCGATCCCGAGGGTCTCGTCTCGTTGCATCCAGAGCTCGAGGAGGCGGCACGACGCAAGGTAGCGCTGATCAAGTCTCGGTACCAGGAGGAAGTCATCCAACCAAGGGCGGTCCAAGCGCAAGCCCAGCGAGCGGAAGCGGTAGCCGCCGGTCACATCCCGGCGGACCTCGCAGCCCACGAAGACGAACTCATCATCATGGGTCTCGATCCCGAGGAGGTGCGCGACACAAGCATGGTGGCCGAATACTCGCAAGAGATCTTCAGCTACATGGCGCGATGCGAGAGAGAAACGATGGCCAACCCCAACTACATGGACTTCCAGAGCGAGATCCACTGGCACATGCGCGCGACGCTCGTCGACTGGCTCCTGCAGGTCCATATGCGCTATCACATGCTGCCAGAAACACTCTGGATCGCCATCAACGTCGTCGACCGCTTCCTTAGCGTGCGCGTCGTCAGCCTGGCCAAGCTGCAGCTCGTCGGTGTCACGGCCATGTTCATCGCAGCCAAGTACGAAGAGATCCTTGCGCCCAGCGTTCAAGAGTTTGTATACATGACCGAGGGAGGGTATTCGCAGGAGGAGATCCTAAAGGGCGAGCGCATCATCCTCTCGACTCTCGATTTCAACATTTCGTCGTACTGCTCGCCGTATTCGTGGGTGCGAAAGATCTCAAAGGCGGACGACTACGACATCCGCACACGCACCTTGTCCAAGTTCCTGATGGAGCTTGCATTGCTCGATCACCGCTTCCTGCGTGCTCGCCCCAGCCTTATCGCAGCGGTAGGGATGTTTTTGTCGAAAAAGATGCTCGGAGGCGAGTGGGACGATGCCTTTGTCTACTATTCGGACTTCACCGAGGAGCAGCTGGTGCCCGGCGCCAACCTATTGCTCGAGCGTCTGCTGGACCCGGGCTTCGAGGAGCAGTTTGTGTACCGCAAGTATGCCAACAAGAAGTTCCTCAAGGCGAGCGTGTTTGCGCGCGACTGGGCTTACCAGAACCACAGCGCACTTCTCGCAGCAGCAGCGGCAGCGGCAGCAGCGGCAGCTCAAGGAGGTCAGCCTTCGCAATGAAGGCATCCCTGTTCCATGGAGGGGTAACGACTCGCTTACGGGCTCGAGTGACATGGTGCGTTGAGGCTGCGGCTTTGCGTCGCCGAGGTTTGACAACCACGTTCTTTTTGTCTTTGTTGCTTTGTTTCCCAACTGTCAAGCTCGGCACCGCAGCTCATTCCACCGTTTGCCCCGTCTGCGAACAGGGGCGTCAACCTTGCAATCACGGAGGTGGTGATCTCAATCCAGCATCGTGCTCATTTTTGTATAATAGCTGCCTCGTGTGTGCACCTTGTGTGATGATACCATCTCGTTTCATCTATCCCCTCCGACTTACGTTTCATCATCATCATTCGACTTCTCGGTCTGCATCTGAACATATTTCTTCAACGATTCACGACACTCATCTTCATTTTATGCCCGCTTTAGTTGGTTGATCTTCATTAGTCTCGACGCAAACATCGTATTCCAATACTTGGCGCTTGTGTGTGATGGCGGTGTGTGCGAAGGCATGAACAGCGGAGAGAGGCGTGGGTCAGGTATGAAAAGCGGGCTCCAGACTCCTGAGGCGCAGCCATGTTGGACGGGCAGGAAGAAAGGCTCGGCTGAGAGAAGAGCGAGACGGCGAATGCTTCTTTGACGCTATGTCATGCTCTGCCATGCCGCTGTATGTGCAGAGGATAGGCCAGGGGTGACAGGCGGCATTGACCGAGCAGCTCACACACCGCAGCCGAGGTCTACGTCCAATTGTGCCTTTAGGAGGAGGAAGAAGAAGAAGAACATAGGGGGCAGAGTGGTGATGGGAGCGAAGAAAGGAAAAAAAGGATGCAAGGGGTCTTGAGATGCCTCGGACGTCGTGTGCATTTCTTGTTGCTCGCCAAGTTTTGACATGGCGGACCCTGGCGCTATAGCGGTGGACCGCATCGCCTCTGCCTCAAGCGAGCCTGTGGCCTGTGGCCTCTCGCTCTCCCAACTCGATCTGTTAACTGCATGCAGTCAACAGAGTGGGTTTGCTGAAGATGCACTCGATCAACGGCGATCAGATTCCCTCCTCGAGCTTGTACAGTAATGTGTGAGAGCCGACTGGCGAGTCGACCTTTGGACCCACTGCCTTCCCCACCAAGTGAAGTGCGAGAGATGAACACGACGACTTGGAGCGAGTTGAATCGGGTGTGTCGCCGAATTGTGTGATTTGAGTTGGATGATTGGACCCTTTCTGCTGCAAGGCACTGTCCGACTCGCCGGCCAGCGACGGACGGGCTGAATTTCTCCCAAGGCGAGACACTCACTGGCTGGCACAGACAAGCGAATTCGAGTCGTCGAAGCGGCTGGGGGGGGCGAGACCAGGCGACCTCTGCACTGGCTAGCGCTCAGACGCCTCGCTCTCTCCGATTTCACTTTTCTATGTATTTTCGCTCTTTCTCCGCTCCGCTCAGCCAACAGCTCAGCTCAGCTCAGCCAGCCCAAAGGCCAGCCCAGCCCGCCAGCCCGTCAGTCTCTCAATTCACTCGGTTGGTCAGCCATTCTCTGTCTCTTGTCGTCGTCAGCTCTTGAATCTCTCCTTCTCATTCAGCTCTCGTATCATCTCAACTTACTGCTGGTTTCTCCCTTCAACTACACCACAGCATAGGCGCCAATCCTGCTCGGCCATCCTACGCGCATCGGCGCTTGACGTCCATTCATCGCATATCCAGCATCCCATCTCGCCTCAGCGTGCATCGCTCTGGCCAGCAAACATCGTCGTCATCATCCTCATCCGCTTCTCTGCAACGTGCCATCATCTCTCTTCATTGCATCTGCATATCCATACGCACCTGTTAGCTATCGTATTATTCGCCTCAGCAAAGGCGTGAATCCTACCTTCGTTCGCGACGCCTGCCTACAGCCACCGAAGCAGCTCGCTCTTCGATACCATCGCAGCGGCTTGTCCTGCCCGCAACAGCCCGTCTCGCATAGCCATCATCTGCTGCTTCATCTTCTCCCCTGCGATCAAATCTGAATCTCGCTCTTCAACGTCGGTTGTCCCACTCCGGTCACCCCAACTTTATAGCCGAATCCCTGTCTCGGCTTTGCGCGACGATCTAGGACAACAGATCTTCGCTCAAGTGCGCTGGAAACACGCATCTACCGACAGCTCCCGTAGTGTAGCACTTTGGAGTCCCACTGTGCCTCGAGACTGGCCGGCGCCTAGCATTTTCATTCAAGCATTCCTCCTTTGGCGAGGGCCGATCTCGTTGCGGTTCTCGATGCGGATCATCTAGAGCCTTGTCGCCTTTCCGCGCTTGCTTCACTGGCGACTCAGCAGCCTACTCCTTGCGCTTGCCCCCTCCCCGCTCGTTTGCCGTCCGTCCTGCGAAACGTTGTCACCACACACGCACACACCAAGATTAGTGCCCATCCTCGTCCGTACGCACCTCGTTGCGTACGTGACCTCCTCCTTCACTCACCATGAGGGAATCCAACTTCTGCAACCCCGCCCAGAACAAGGCGAGCGTCTGCATCTCATCCGCCGTCTATGATCGCAGAGGTAAGTACTAGCCTCTCCCTTGATGGCCTCTTGCCTATATCAGATCCAGCTCGCTGACATTTGCGCTTCCTTCCAATCCTTGCCTCTCTGCTTCTCCTACGACAGCTATTGACTGCACGGCCACATTGCCGCTTATCAACTCGCTCAACCACCTGGCCTACCTTACCTCCACTTCGCCACGCATCCGAGAAATGGTCACACTAGATGGAGGTCTCGAACGTCTCATTCGCATCCTGCGTACCGTGCCCAAGACCCCATCTCCCCAGGCTCGCGCCTTCTCCATCAAGGAGATGCAGGCAGTCTGGAAGTGGAGTCTCGCCTTTCAGTGTGTCGTCAACATCGGTGTGCGCGGCAGCGAGAGCGTCAGGACTCGTGTGGTCGAAGCAGGCATGGTGCCCGTCACCATCCGCGTGCTCGAATCGTACCTCCGAAGCATGGACAGACTCAAAGAGGATCGACGCAGGGAGGCCCTGCTGCAGCACCAACGGCACGAAGCACGTCGAGAGGAGCGCTCACACCGGGATCGCCCCGAGTCGGCATTTGCCTCTCATGCTCATCTCGCACCTGTCAACGACGACCGCGCGCGGCGACATCGGCCCACGCGCGACGCGATACCCCAAACGCCTGCTCGTAGTGACAGAACCTACACCACCGCTGCTGTTGGCACACCTTCAGATTCGATCCGCCCTGCAGAGACCCTGCAGACGACTCACTATGCAGAGGTGCAGCAGTCTCGCAATGGATCCGTCCCGCCCGCCACGCGCGACCGTTTGCTCACCGAGACGCGGCCGACAACGCCGCTTGAGGATCCCGTCTCGGCACGGCGTTCATCCGTGTTTGGCGACATGGAAGCACAAAGCAGCGTGGACGACTTTCTCCCACCACAGGCTTCATCAATGCCCGTCGTCGATGCCAACGAGGCGCGCGCTACCTTGCCATTGATTGATGCCATCGACCCTCTTTCGCTCTCATCTGGCAGCGCGCCTGCCGTTGCTCCCGATGGCACGCCTCGAGCCTTGTCATCCGCACAGGCACAGAACCCCAACCTCATGGCGGTCAGCTCCTCAGACGACCTGCGCAGCCACGCTGCTGAAGCGAGTGGCAGTGGCTCGGACGGTGCTGAAGATGCCGAGATGTTTGCTGACGACGCCGACGACAGCGAGGTCGATGTTGTCCAGTCTTCCACAACGCGCTCGATAGACTCGGACCATGTGCTAGCCACCGTCCCGAATGAGATGGGCGTCGACGATGAGCTCGAGGAGCGCCGAACGCCTCGACCTGCTCGCCGCGCTTTGGCTCCCCTGTCTGGCCATGATTCAGAGCGCTCGGCCCAAAGCTTTGTCACTCCCAACAGGCCCACGAACGCCACGGCACCGCCCTTGTTCGAGCGACAGGACACGGTGCGACCCTCGCGCGACTTTTCTGCCGCCTCTGGGTCTCGGGAAACCACCTCGACCAACCTGGCTTCGACAGCGCTCGCCGCACAGATGGGCTCGCAAGATGCGAGCAGCTATGGCAGCTCTCTCTTTGATCGACAGCTGCATGATGAACACTCGTCGCATCAGCCAAGGGAGCAAGCGCGTGCACAGCCGGATGCATCACAAGCAAGATCCTCTCTTCCGTATCAACAGCAGCAGCAGCAACCACAACACCTCCATCATCATCATCATCAGCAGCAGCAGCCACAGCACCAACAGCACTACCACCACCACCACCACCATCATCACCATCACCATCACCCTTCACAGCATCAGCAACAGGCACTCGGCGCCTACAACGACGTTCACTACCAGCAAGGTGCCCAGGTGACCCGTCAGGAAAACCAGCACCAGCACCAGCACCAGTACAGAGAGGTTGTTCCACGCGAAGGACCGCGCACTGCAGCGACGAGAGCCACGCAGACTGCTCCTGCGGATGCCGCTGCGGCTCATCCAGCCATCGTGCAGCTCAACAATCTCGCCGACACCAACGCCCGCGCCGGAATCGACGTGGTATACCGCGAGGAAGAGGTTCTGCTCAGCCTGCAGTTGCTGGCCTATCTCTCCAAATACGCGCATGTTCGCATTCTCTTCCACTCGAGCGACTTTGCCGGCGCCTCCCTCATGGGTCCTCTTGATGCGCTCAACGAAGAGCTCGAACAGGCTACCAAGCGCAACAAGAGCTGGGATCCGTCCGAGCCTCCGCGTCGCAATGTGTTTTCGATCGCCGAAAAGTTCACACTGCGATCGTCGCGCAGCAACTCGGCTGCCTACCCTGCGCCTCGCCTCACCATGGAGATCCAGTACTGGGCCGGCGTCATCATGCGCAACGCGTGTCGCAAGGACGAGTCGCGAGGCGGCATCCGTCAGTGCGCCAACATGCTGTGTGGCAAGTGGGAAGAGTATCCTCGCGAGTTTGCCAAGTGCCGACGCTGCCGCAAGGCCAAATACTGCAGCAAGCAGTGTCAGAGCAAAGGCTGGCAGATGGGCCACCGCTATTGGTGCAGCGCCAAGGCAGATGAAGGCGAGACCAAGGACAAGGAACGCGAAAAGGCCAACGAGCCTCACCGTGCAGGACGCCAGGAGGATGGCGATGGCGGCGCTGCTCCGCACATCGTACCGATGACCGCGCACGAGGCAGGACATGCAGGCCTTGCAGCTGAGGTGCCCCGCGAGGCGGCGGATGGGCTCGGTAATGCCGGTGCGCAACGACTCACGCGCACAGAGGACATCGACCTTGATGGACTGGACGACAACGATGCCAGTCGAAGGCGATGGCCGCTGGCTGGAGATGCCGCTCGTGAGCCTCATGGCCTGTCCCACTCACGTGACGAGCGATCTCGCAACAGCTCTCGTGCGGATCTGGGCTTGTCCTCATCTGAACATGAGCATATGCGAGAAGCGCGCACTCAGCCTCTCGGACTTGGACCTGGACCAGCTCAGGGTCGTGCCACGTCTGGTGGACCTAGCGCAAGCACGGGCGCGTCGACCATCAACGGCTCCCACATGGCCACGCGCAGTCTTGCGGACGCTCAGCGGGACGGTCCATCGCGAATCCATCGTCTTGGGCCTGGAGCTCCGTCCTCCGCAGGCATGGTCGTCGGACACAGGCAGGCTGCTAGTGCCAGCGAGGATGACGACGCGTGGATGGGCAGTGCGACTGAACCGGGTGCTCCGCGTCTTGGGATGATGCCGTCACCCTACACCGACACGACGACGGGTGATGCTGGACCCTCGACAGCCTCGCCGTGGTACGCCACGGCACGCGATGGAGTAGCGGATGGCCTGGCCAGTGCGTCCGGTGCCTTTACCTCCGATGCGTCGTCGCCTTCGCGAAGCTCGATGGTCGACAGCCCTGCCCAAGCGCCTCGCGGCGCTCGTCGTGGTGTGGTGCCTGGTTCGATGGGACTGCCCTCGACGATGCTGCGCCAAGACCTGCGAGACCGAAGGGTGACGAGCTTGGCGAGTCTGGACACAGTCGACGGCTCGGATGTGAGCGAGGACGAGACAGAACGCCGACTTGCTCAGACGCAGGGAATTCTGCCAGCGTTCGCTGCTGCTGCTGCGGCTGCCGGGCTGCGAGCTCGCGAAGGCGAGGCGCCGCCACGCGTACCTCAGAGGACGGATCTTGCAGGACGGCCATTGCCGCCTCCGGTGATCGCGTCTCAGAATGGCGAAGAGGATGAACTTGCGCTGGGCGGACGCGCTACACCGGGTGCAGCAGGAGAGCAAGACTTTGCCACGGGTGAGATCGACCAGATGCTTGGACACTGGGCCACCCGACGTCCAGGAGCGATCGGTGGTCCGCAGCATCGACTAGCAGAAATGCGTGCGGACGTGCCGTCGCCCGAGCGCTCCTTGTCACCAGAAGCAGGCGTGTACGGAGCTAGCACCGAGGCATCGGAAGCCAATATGGGCGCCCGATCGGACGATGAAGACCTCGGCGCCACATCGAGAGCGGCCAGGTACGCAGGACTGTATGGGCAAGTACCGTTCCATGCTGGAATCATGCGTGGACAAACGCCGCAGCCGCATCATCGACTGCACCAGCAACGATCCGCCAGCGGGTTCAGCCAGTTTGGCACGCATGGAACGCGGCTCGGCTACGGCGAGTCAATGGGCGAGCCTTCGACGCTGCAAGCGTACCGGCCCTCAATGGTGTCGTCTCCGCTTGCCCAGACGCCGATTCGGCGCACGAGCGGGCAGGGTGTCGACGAGGCGTCGATGAACGTGGTCAGCAACCTGGAACAAGCCGCGCAGAGTCTGAGGCAGGTCAGCCAGACACCGGCGAGCAGCAGCAGCAGCAGCAGCGTGATCTATGATAGCGAAGATGTTGCCATGATGAACGATACTGGATCGGAGCAAGGGTCGCGGCTGGCGTCGTTTGAGGACGAGGTGTTGGAGGATGCCGACGACGGCGATGACATTAGCATGGAGCTCTGAACCGAGCTGCCTGCATGGTAGCTGCGCCCTATCAAACTAGCAATCGGAATATTTTTATACTCATCTGCTTGTCGAGGTGCTGTACGAAGAGGCCAGGTCTGTAAATGGTGCCGAGGTGTTGTGTGTGAGAGGGTTGTCGTTGACGCTACGGGAAGAGAGAAAGCCATTCAATGCGGCAACCCACTGTTGCTGAGGAGGTTGAGCCGCCAGGTGCTGCCGAAAGAGCGAGCAGGAAATTTTTTTTTTTTTTTTTTTTTTTTTTTTGGAACAGAAAGGGGGGCGCAGCGCACGGTCTCAAGAAGGTGCGGAAACTCGATGCACGTCAAAGGGTTTCAATTCTTCTTCCACACCAATCGAAGTTACCAGCCATCCACCACAACCTGTCCTCCGTCCCCAGCATGTCGTCGAACGCAGCTGCGGCTCGCGGCGGGCCTGCAGCAGGAGCCCAACCACAACAGCAACGCACCGATTGGAAATGGACGCTGGCACGAGCACTGATCATGTACGCTGGAGTCAATGCGGTGACCAATCCCAAATCGCCCGTCGCTGGCTACATCAACAAGTTGATGGGCCGTGAATTCGTCGATCCCGCATCGTCTTCCGCCTCTTCGACATCAGCTGCTCCTGGTGTTGCGCCCTCCGTCACTCCTGGTGCTGATGGTGGTGCTGCCAGCGTGCCAGTGAATAGGTGGGCCCCTCCGCCTGCCGTCAAAGGCCCTGACAACGTCGCCGTGCCCATTTGGAACGACGATGTCCAGCTCGATTTCTACGTCTACATCTCTTCCGCTGCGGCTCCGAGTGCGGACATGGTCAAGACTCAGCTTTCGGATTTGATCCCCGAGAGCGGGTTGGCCAATGCCCCGCAGATCCCCTTTGATGCCTTTCCCGATTTGCTGCACGATCCGCTGCACGAGAAAAGGCGCCTTGATGCTCAAGTTGTTTACACCTCTTCCGCAACAAACAGACGAAAGGAGGAGCTGAAGCCGATGGCGGCCGTCAAATGGTCCAACATCCGCTTGGGAGATTTGGCGCTGTCGAGGGATGTCGACCTGGTTCTGCCGCTGGACGAGGCGGTGAGGAAACACAATGCGAGTGTTTGGGCTGATATGGTGGTCACTCAACAAGGTGTTTCACCAAACCCTAAGGATGTCAGCCATCATCCGCTGGGAGTGGTTAGGCGGAGGAAGCTGCTATCGAGGCTCATGCCATTGAAGAAGAAACGAGTCGAGAAGAACCTCTTCGACAAGCCCAACTCCACCACTTCCTCCAATCACCCAAACCAGGACGCTGAGCAAGACGACCAAGATGAAAAGGTCAAAATCCTTGGTCACTGGCACCGCAACCTCACGCTTGCGCTAGTACAAGACCAGGGCGATCTGGGCGTCCAGCTGAGCCAACTGCCCCCACCACTGCTGCAGCACGTCTCGGTAGTGCGCGACCCTTCGTCGGGCGCAATGGTAGCCGCACCCCCACCCGCAGACGCCCAAGCAGCAGCGGTGTTGGAGCAGGCCTATGCAGCTGGCCGACCGCCGAACGTCCTCCGATACCCCACCGTCTTCCCGAACGATTTCTGGCTGCTCAAGGAACACATGCACCCCATCAACGAGACGGTGCGCGAGCTGCCGCTGCACATCCATCTGTACCACCAGTCGTGGTTCAAGTTCCAAATGCTCGCTGCGATGTCGGACTCGTTTGACAAGCAAGCCGCCGGTGGCGGTGTAGCGGGCTCGGCGACGGGCAGCGAGATCGACATGATCAAGACGATGCTGCTCGAGACGAATCCGTGGTTCCTGGCGCTGACGATTGTTGTGTCGATCTTGCACTCCGTGTTCGAGTTTTTGGCGTTCAGCAGCGACGTGCGGCACTGGAAGAATAAGGATGATTTGGCCGGTGTCAGCGTGGGGTCCATCGTGACCAATGTGGTGGTGCAGCTGATCATCACGCTGTATCTGTTGGACAATAACGAGGATACGAGCTGGATGATCCTGGCGGGACAGGCGGTGGGTGTGTTGGTCGAATGCTGGAAGTTAACGAAGGCTGTTTCTGTCGGCATCGTCGCTGCGCCCAACTCTATCCTGCGCTATCGCCTTAAGATCAGGGACAAACACAAGCTGTCGGCGGAAGAGCAAAAGACGCAAGAATACGACCGGCTCGCGTTCAAGTACGTCGGTATCGCCGTCGGACCCCTCCTGGTCGGGTACACGATCTACTCGGCCCTCTACCAGACACACCGCGGCTGGTGGTCGTTCATCATCTCCACTGCTACCTCGTTCGTCTACGCGTTCGGATTCGTATCGCTCGTCCCACAGCTGATCGTCAACTACAAACTCAAGAGCACCGCTGGCATGAACAGCAAGACGTTCGTCTACAAGATTCTGGGTACGTTCGTGGACGATATGTTTGCGTTCTGTATCAAGATGCCCACGCTGCACAGGTTGGCCTGTTTCAGGGACGATGTGGTGTTCTTCATTGCGTTGTACCAGAGGTGGATATACGGGGTGGATCCGACGAGGCGGAACGAGTTCGGGCAGACGCTTGAGAAGAAGGATAAAGAGGAGGAGAAGGAGGGCGAGGGTGAGAAGGAGGGCGCGAAGAGTTCAGCGCTGCAAGACAAGTCGGGCGGACTCAAGTCGAGAAGCAAACCTTCAGCGGTGACATCGGGCAAGGCTCAGTGATGGGCTCAGCAGACACACACGAATGTTGACAGAATGCGACAATAATGTGAAAATGAATTGCGAAACACAACAATGCTAGAAGGTGGGTGACAAAGTGTCAACAAAGCGATGATGAAGGGTGGCTAAGAGTGCATGCCATCACACGATGCTGGTAGGCGGCAAGCGCTTGAAGTCGTTGCAATCATCGCAGTCCTCCGGTCGGACCACATTCGATTCGCCTCGAACAGCAGGTGTGACACTGCCAGAACTGATCGTCTCCTCATCTCCACCGCTCCCACGCTGCGCCACCCTCCCCTCCTCCACGCCCTCGCCGATCATCTTCTCCTCATCAACCTCGGCCTTGCCAGCAGCCCTCGCGGCCCTAGCGGCACGCCTCGCCTCCCTTCTCACCTGCTTCTCCTGCTCACCCGCAAAAAACTCGGCCGCCTCCCTCTCCTCTCTCTCCAACGCCATCGCCGCGCGACTCCTCTTCCTGATCTGGTCGCCATACTTCAACAGCGCAAACGGCACCACGCCCAGCACCGCGGCAATACACGCCAGCAATGTCGACGCATACTTGGGCGTCAACTGGTCGTACATCTGCTGCGAGAACAGCGGGAAGGTAGCAGCAAAGGCGTTCCTCAAAAAGCTCTGGGCAGCAAGCGCACTCGATGCGTAGCGCTCATAGCAGTCCGCCAGGTAGCTGAACACCGCCAAGTACACCGGGTACAGCGCGGCGTTGAAGATGGTCAGCCCAATGATGGGGGCTGCGGGGGTGATGCCCACCCTACCCGTCCATGCAAAGATGAAGAGGCCGATAGGAGCGAGTACTGCGCCGACAGCTGCGTAGTACAGACGCGCTTCCGGCGGCGGCTTTCCGCCATGCCTGCGCGCCGCGGCAGCGTACAGCTTCTCCTGGTGGAAGTTGACAAAGTACCCGATGATACCGCCGACGGCGATGGTGAGTAGCGCCATGTGCTGCTGTTCCGAGTCCCACCCGTAGTCGCGGAACACAATCGGGATCGCTTCGAGGCTGATAAAAATAATCCCCCACAGAAACCCGATCCACAAGGAAAAGCTAAGCACGACGGGTTCGAGGATCAAGTACTGCATCGGTCGAAACAACGACACTTTGACCATGATGAGGAAGCTGAGCCGCTCGTCGTCGGCTCTGCACTTGTGTAGCCGCCCGGTCTGCTGCGTAAGCTTCTTGGCGCGGCGCGAGAGCAGAACGGGCCCACGCGTCTCCTTCAGCACAAGCCACATGGCGAGATACGTCAGTAGCGCCATCCCGCCCTGCCACCAGAACATGACGCGCCAGCTGGCCCTGTTCACTGTCACCGAAGAGACATATGGCGAGACACCCTGGGAGATGTACACCGCGATCGAGTAGAGCGACATGGGCAACCCGCGTTCGTTGGCGTGAAACACGTCCGACACGCTACCTGCAACCAACGAGTTGCCCACAGACGCCGCCATGCCCTGGAAAAACCTCACCACAATGATGGTAGTAATGCTCTTCGCAAGCGCCTGCGGAATAAAGAGCAACGTAAACACCAACGCCGCAGTGAGGTAGATCGGACTTCTCCCGTACACCTCGCTCAATGGCGCAAGGATCAGCGGCGCACTCGACACCGCCAGCAGAAAGGCCGTGTTGCCGCACAGATACACCAGCTGCGTCGTGCGCAGATCGTGCGCAGCCTGGAACATCGCCGACGGATACCCGCACCCGTTGAACGCGGTACACGCGGTGAAGATGAAGCACACCGAGACGAGCAGCCACTTGCGCGTTTTGGGCCAGTTGAACGGGTTCTCCGGATCGTCTGCCGGCCAGTCGATGTACACTGCGTCTGGGTCCTCGGATTTTGTGAGTGTCAGAGCGAGCGCAGAGGCGGGGTAGTGAGGGTCGGCGCATCGGTGTAGTGACGAGACACGCGACGAGGCACGTTGCAGTTCCGGCCTCTTGTTGACGGACTCGAGGTAGGTGACGGAACGGTTGGAGGCCGAGCGAGGGCGACCGGTGCTAGGCTGGTCCTTGGAGCGCGAGTCGGCTCTAGCCAGACGCGAGGTGAGCGGCTGAAGCGTTTGCGTCGCCGGAAGCGGGCCAGGCAGGTCGGCGTGTTCTTCATGGTCGGTCGAGGAGTGGAGAGATGGTGTTGACGAAGACGAGGCATCTTTCTTGTCGGAAGCAGAGAGCTGATGGGCAGACTCTAGGCGGGTATCTGAAGTCGACGAGGAGATGGGTGCACACGACGAGTGAGACGAGCTCGTTCTGGGTAAAGCGTTAGAAGCCGAGGAGGTTTGTTGTAGGGAGAGAGGGGGCTGTTCCGCACCATAGTAAGCTGGTGCATGGTGCGGACGACATTGACTGCTGCTTCTACTGTCGGAAGTCATGTTGAATGTGCTGAAGGTTTACGGAAGTTGTGCTGGTGCATGACAAGGCAAGACGGCCGCGCTCTATGAAGGGAGTCGGAGAGGGTTCCTGGCTGACAGTCAGATCTAATAACTGGCCTGGAGGCAAATCGGAGAGGATGTCTACGGGATCGAGCCGGAGCTCAGGTTCGGATGGATGGTTCGATGGTGATGAAGGAGAGAAAGCAAAGAGGAGGGAAGACCGGAAGTCATTGCCTATATGACAGGACCAGACTTGACCGAGGAGGGCATTCTATAGAGCGGGCGGCTGCGCTATTCTCTCACAGCGCCTTTCTGCCGCTACTTCTGCGCTCTCTGTGCGAAGGTAAAAAATAAATCCCGGGAAAACCAAAATTCAAAATTCTACTGTATGAATTCGACAGCGGCGACAGCGCGGTTGCAGAGCGATTGGCGCCGCCACAAAAAATGCAAAGCCGATGAATTGACCGAGCTGCGCACTTGCTCCTCATCTTCCAGCCGCTCTTCGCACCCGCCTTGCAACACTGACCAAACCAAAACCTAAAGTTAATTGAACAGCCGTTTGGCCCCCACATGCGACCGCTGTTTGATCGGCAGACAACGGCCTGGTTTCATTTCGCAGTTGTGCACAGCATAGCGCAAAGCAACCAGTGATGATAACAGCGGCATTGCGCGGCCAACAGAAAGCTGCTCTTCATTTCGTTCGATCGGCAAGCAAACAGCGAGCGGTGCGCAGTGGGAAGAGGGACGGAGCGACATTAGCTTTCGGCGGATTCAACGGAAAGCCAACCCTGTCAATGAGCGTAAAACCTTACGGGCGCTCCACGCCTCCATCTGCTCTTTGACAGAGTTGAACCTCCACGTTGATGTTGTGTAGCCGACCATGACTCACACGCAGCCCTGAGCGTGTGACTCGTGCTCAAGATACTCGAGCGATACCGTCGTCCGACGCAATACGGAGATATCAGATCGCTGACGTGCGCAATGGGAAGCTTCCACAGCAACCGAGAGTGCGCAGCACTCAGTGGCTGTCCAACACGGTTCGGTCTCTTGATCGGCGTCCGGGCTTAGATGTATTTTCAAAAAGAAAAGAAAAGAAAAGGAAAAACAAATTCCACATCGAGCCGGCAGGAGGCGGCGAAGGGTAAAATTCCAAAATGACGCATCCGCTTGCACACAAGTCCGAAGAGCTTGCCGGGATCTGGATTTGGTTCACAGTCAAAACCCCGATCTATCGGGCATGCTCTTGTTGCAAACTCTTTCTCGACACGCCATCTGAGACGGAACGGCCTCAGTCGTGTCGAAACACATACAGTCGCAGATGGCGTCAATGTTGTTACTGATTGCCGAGTATATCAAGGTGCCGGCGGCTCGTATGCCGCTGTGCGTAGCCATTGGGTCAAGGATCAAGAACAACAACGGATCCTGTCAGCAAACGACTACATCTCATGGGTTATCGTTAACGTCTACTCACGCAAAGCATTCTCGTCCTGCTCCTCCTGTCGTCTCTGCTGCCACTTCACCCTGGCCTTGTCGACAGCGTCGCGAAAAGCCAAGCCACCGGACTCCATGAACCACAGCTTCAGTTTGCCCACCGGATGCGATTCTTCACCGGGCTGTCGCTCCGGGAGGCCACCTTGCGCGACCGAGTAGACGTCGGCTTGGAGGTACGGTGCGGTGAAGATGGGGATGACGTATTTGCTCGATTGGAAATGGTCCAGTGGCACCGAGAGCGAGTTGAGTATCGTCTGTGCCGCAGCGGCATCTCCGGTGGTGGCTTGGGGTTGCCGAATGAAGACAAACTGTGACAAGAGCATGCAAGGATCACATCAATGGTCTTTGCTCAATTCTTCTCGGCGATGCTGATGGTAGGGCGACTCACACGATGAGAAGAGATGAGAGCATCGCCTTCCGCTTTGTAGGTGATGCGCTGAGGTGCATAGTCCAGCCTTTACATCCTCAATTGAGACGAGCGTTTGGGCGCTTCAGCAAACCTCATTGCGTTGTAGAAAAGATATTTCTCGTGCGCCACTCACTGTAACGATACCTTGCCTACGTGGCATAGAATCTCCTCTTGTGGCAGTGGCAGAGGTTTGCGACCTTGCTGGTCGAGCATCACCCAGTTGAGCGCCATGGTCGCAGCTTGTTCCGAGAGGCTCCGAAAGCTCGCAGACCGATCGACCCAGCTGGAGAGTCAACGACGGTGCGGCGATAGGCGCGAGCAACGACGCCGCAAAGCGCACGAGCCAATACTGGGACGACGAGCGCTTTCTTCAGCAGCTGTCAGGGAGTGAGAGAGCGAGCAGTTGAAGAGTTGTCTTGCTGGGCTCGAGCATGCAAAACGCACAGTGCGACAGCTGCGACTGACAAAGTGGTTGTTGTGCCGTCGCGGAAGAGCCGATGATGCTTAGGCTCGCCGACCTGTGTGTGGCCGGTGGAGACCAAACTTGCTTTTGGCCGCTGGCTCCGACGTCCCCACACCCGCAGCTGCGTCGATCCGTGAAAAGGGATTTGAAATTAATTCACTCTGCCTGGCTTCTTTTCGTTATTGCTTTTTGAATCACGTTCATTTGTATTTCAACCCCAGCTTTCAACTTTTCCCCTCTCTTCAGTCAAGGGTCACCATGGACTCTCTTCTGCACGGCTGACCACAAAAGGGCTGCTTGTCTGCCTGTCTGCCGGATTGACCGCTCACTCGCTCGCAATATCGCATTCACCAACTGGAGAATCGTGGGGCAGAAGAGCGGCCATGCATGCGTCCCGCTGCTCAAAGCTTTCAAAACGCTTTCAGACGCTTTTTTTTTCGAACAGAACGTGTGTGACAAGGCGTGAGACCGTTCAGCGAAAGTCATCCTTCCTCGCTGTCCTCGAGCCAAGAACCGGTTGCTTCTGGTCGCCACCTTCCCACTTGCATTCTGTCGACTCCATCTTCTTTTCATCACCATTCAACCTCATACTATCCCGCCCACTACGCCCGGCAAATCGCTGTCACCCATAACGCCGGAATTGCCGCCCTCTTCAACGTGAGCATAAAGATATAGCTCTCTCACTTTACTTCCTTCCCTGGACCCCTGCATTTTGCTCAAGAGTAGACGCAGTACCACCCCCTTTTTCCACAATGGCAGCCATCGCAAAAGCCGCCGCCAGCTTGGCCGCCATCGCGTACCTCGATGCCAAGCACGGCATCTCCAGCGACCTCCGCCTGGGCCGCAGTGCGTCCGGCGGCGAGATCAGGCACAAGATCCGCTCGTGGAGGAACAAGCTCTCGCTCTACGAGTATTTCGACAACCAAGTGGCCACCCGTCCCAACGCCGTCGCATACGTCTACCTCGGCAAGTCGTTCACCTGGGGCGAAGTTGCTAAAGATGTCCACCGACTCGCCAACTACCTACTCTCTCGCGGGCTCAAGCCAGGCGATCGTGTGGCCATCTTCATGGGCAACTCGGTGGCCATCCTCGAATGGTACTTTGCCTGCATGGCCATCAACGTCGTCCCGGCCTTTATCAACAATTCGCTCACCGACAGATCACTCGTACACTGTGTCAGTGTTGCACGTGCCAAACTGCTCGTTTACGAGCCGTACTTGGAGGGAGTGGTGTCCGAGGTGCAGGACGAGCTGCTCTCCAAGTCGCCAATCCAGAATTTTTTGTGCTACAACGACGGCATCACTCCCGTAGACGGCGACACCGAGAAGGCTCCCATCCCCGTTGCCAAGCCGTTGGCTAAAAAAATTGATTTCGGCCCCACCGAATTGCTCAAGTACTCGGCCAAGCGCATCCCGGACAAATACCGCAAGGACGTGATCGAATCGAGCACTGCCGCGCTCATCTACACGAGCGGCACCACCGGCTTGCCCAAAGCCGCGCTCTGCTCGCACGGTCGCCTGGGCACCGCCGTCAGCATGTGGCCCACCATGAACAGGTTTTCCGCCAAGGATCGCATCTACACTCCCATGCCGCTGTACCACTCGTCGGCGCTCTTCCTGTGCATCGGCGCATGCACCTGCTCCGGAACCACCGTCATCATCGGCCGCAAGTTCTCGGCGCGCAAGTACTGGGAGGAGGTGCGCAAGTACGATGCCACCGTCGTGCAGTACATTGGCGAGATCGCGCGTTATCTGCTGGCCGTACCGCCGTCGCCGTTGGACAAGCAGCATAAGGTGCGAATGGCGTATGGCAACGGTATGCGGCCCGATGTGTGGGAGAAGTTCCGTGAGCGATATGGCGTTCGGATCATCTCGGAGTTCTTTGCTTCGTCGGAAGGCAATGGTGCGCTGCTCAACTACAATACGGGACCGTTTGGCGCTGGTGCGGTCGGGAGGATGGCAACGCTGGCGACCAAGCTGCGACCCGACTTCAAGATCATCCGCGTCGATGCGATTACGGAGGACATTTACCGCGATCCCAAGACCGGCTTCTGTGTTGAGTGCGGGCCCAGCGAGCCGGGCGAGTTCGTGATGCGCATCGGCACTTCGTCGACCTCCAAGTTCCAAGGGTATGCGGACAATCCGGAAGCGACGAATAAGAAAGTGCTCAAGGACGCTTTTGCCAAGGGCGACGCGTGGTTCCGCAGCGGCGACTTGATGTCCAAGGACAAAGACGGCTTCTTCTACTTTGGCGATCGCATGGGCGATACGTTTAGGTGGAGGAGCGAAAACGTGTCTACGCAGGAGGTGAGCAATGCGCTGGGCCAGGTGGTGGGTGAGGCCAACGTGTACGGTGTGCTCGTGCCCAAGCACGACGGACGTGCCGGCTGTGCGGCCATCCCCGCAGACGAGGCTTCGCGTGTCGACTGGAAGCAGCTCGCGCAGGTCGCGCGCAAGAGCCTGCCCAAGTACGCCGTACCCCTCTTCATCCGCGTCGTCCCCACCATGGAGCAGACGGGCACAGTCAAGCAGCAGAAGGTGCAGCTCAGGAACCAGGGCATCCAGCACCACAAGTGCGGATCCGACCGTCTGTACTGGTTGCCCCCCAACGCAGAGGCCTACGAACCCTTCTTGCCCGAACACTACAAGTTGATCGAGGCGGGTAGCGTGAGGCTTTGAGCAGCGTGGTTGTTGCGGGGCGGATCGAGTCGAGTCTACCAACTTTCCTTCTCTTTAAGTTATGTTGTTCTCGTGGAAAACTTGGAATTCATCATCGTTGGTCTCTCTCCCCCTCTTGTTTGTCTCGCTCGATTCAAAGTCGTGTGCTCGCTAGAAGGTATCAATTAACGTTATAGACTGAGATTGTACTTTTAACCGCTTCAGACCGATTCTCCACCACCGATAAAGTTCTGAACCAACCGTTCAATCTCGGCCTCAGAAGCGTCCGGTCGCATACGCCGTGCCATCTGCCTCGCTTGCTCGCGCACCATCTCGAAATCCTGCGTGTCCTCCGTGTGCTCCTTCTTGATCTCACCACTGCTGCTGAAGGAAGGTGTGGTGGTGGTCTCCGGTGCGTCTTTCCCGCTGCTGGGCATGGGGCTCTTTGCCTCGCGTGCAGCAATTGGAGCTGCGGGCAGTGCAGGCGGTGCAGCGGTCGACACCGGTGCCGAAACCGAGGCTGAACCTGGAGCGCCAACAGGACTCCTAGTCAGGTTGGGACCCATCTGACCCTGACCCTCGGCGTCGTCTGCCATCATCGCCGGGTCCAGTGGCAAGCCTGCAAACGTTGAGCCAGAAGCAGTTGCAAAGTTCTCGGCTTTTGTGGATGAATACGTCGGCATGGGCGAGGGCGGACCTCGCACACCGTCCACCGAGTTGCGGCCGACATGATACGGCGGCAACCTGTCAGCCGTTGCGTGAAGGCTGTGCGAAGGTACAGTAGCAGCGCCCGCGTACGGACTCACAGCCGTCGGTGCGTCGACAGAGCTTCGCGCATACGTCGGCATGCCGTCGCGTGCCGCAGTGGATCGCAGAGCGGGCGAGGTGCCCAGCAGACCACCACTACCAGCAGCAGCCGCAGCAGCAGCTGGTGAACGCAGCGGGTCGCCAAAGCGTGGTTCACGGCCATCGCGGCCATCACGTACATCGCGGAAATCCCTTTCGCGCTCCCGCTCATAGTCACGATCCGTACCGAGTCGCTGCGACGGGATTATTGCAGGCGACCTCATATCGAACCTGCCGTTAGAAGGCACGATCGGAGGATCGCGTCGCTGAGACGCATAGTGACCGTCGTCACGAGCGTAAGCGGTGCGCGAGTACACCTGGTCGTCCATGTCGCTGCCATACGTGTGATGCGAGTTGGACATGGCAGGGACCGGCGGGCGCTCCATCCTGGCATTGTGACGGTCAATGGCAGCACGAACCACTCGCACACCCTCGGGATCATCCGCTTGCAAACGGATCGCCTCGCCCAGAGGAATCTCGGTAATATTGCCTGCCGCATCGCGCAGCGGATGTACGAGCGAGCGACCGTTCCAGCCAACGTAGAAGCGCATGAGCATCGCGTCCGTGATGCCTCGTCGGTAGAGGTTGTCCATGCCCTCGGCGTTCCGTCGGCGCGCTGCCTGTGCCCAGTCGAGGCTGGCGTTGCCAGGCGACGGCCCGGTCCTGGCCTCCCACTGCGGTGGCGACGCAGCAGCAGTAGCAGCGAACGAATCCTCGTTCCTTGTCGGCTTGGATCCGGACATCTCAACAGCTGGTTGACTCGTGCCCGCTGGCGTCGAGGCGCTGGGCAAGATACCTCGGGCAGCTTCGCTCGGCACAGGAGCTGGGGCATAAGGGAGCGCTCCGCTCTCCTTTGCAAGCGTAGACACCGAATCAGAGCGGCCCAGAGAAGGTCGCGCCTTGGTGGGGGTGTCCGACTCGAGACGCGCGCGCTTGCTAATCTGCGACTGCACCTCCTCGGCATGGATCGCCGGCGTGAACTTTTCCAGATGCAGCACGATTCGCTTGTTCTCGGGACTATTCCATGATTGGACCTTGCTAACCGGCTTTTCCAGCGATCGCAGTGTGGCACGGATGTCGAGCCACAGATCCGGATCGGTAACGCCAATGTCTTTGACCCTCACCTCAGCCTGAGGATATTTGCGCTCGGCCTTGATGCAGCACATGGGGCAGTTCCATGGCTCGTTGCCCAGGTTGTCCGGATTGTCAAGGCACACGCAGTGCGTGTGGAACCACAGCATGCACTTGTCGCAGGCAATCATGCGGCCACTCTCGGGCTCGTGGCACAGACAGTAGATGGGCTGACGATCGCGGTAGGCACCGATGCCGATCTCCTCTCGGAAGACGAGCTTGGCCCGCTTGCCTCTCTTTGCCTTGCGCTTGCGATCGTCTCGGATCGCCGGGGACCCAGAGTCGCGATCGGCAGGAACTGATGGACGAGACGAGCTTGGCAAAGGCGCAGCGGACTCGAGGCGTTCCTCGGACCCCGTTGGCGTCGCCGTCTTGGTGCGCTCGAGCTGCGCATAGGATCGGCCGTCCTCCGGCTCGGGGCCTAAAGCAAGCAAATTCTCGCTGATGAGGTCGAGCATGTTGACTTTCTCGGGACCCAAGACATCGATAGGGCAGGCGATGGACCGACGCAACCAGTGCGCGAGGATGACTGCCTTCTGATCCCTGCGCATCAACGAGAGCGTCTTGATCATCCGTTTCGCGGCTGTTTCGAA
This sequence comes from Sporisorium exsertum, assembly GCA_928724755.1. Classification (NCBI taxonomy): domain Eukaryota; kingdom Fungi; phylum Basidiomycota; class Ustilaginomycetes; order Ustilaginales; family Ustilaginaceae; genus Sporisorium; species Sporisorium exsertum. The sequence continues at coordinate 450,598 of CAKMXK010000035.1, read as the reverse complement.
GCGCTTAGCCTTGGCGACCACTTCCTCGATGGCGTCCCACTCCAGAGGCAGGAACTTGAACTGGTCTCGGCGATGGTCCTGGTCGTACACGAGCTTCGATAGCTCAGCAATGCTGATCGCTTTGCGCGTTTTGAGGAAGGCGGCGTTGCCGTACCACGGGCAGAAGGGACACGCCCAATTGCCGTCAGCACGCGAGACCTCGGACGAGCGCACCTTGATACACGAGAGATGATATCGCACGCGGCAGTGGCAGCATTCTGCACTCGTCGACGATGGCACGGCAATGGGCACCGAGGTCCTGCAGATGCAGTTGCGTGAGCTGGCTCTAGGCTGGTCATCAGTGGGATCGGTGGCATTCTCGACCCGCTCCACCAGCTTGTTGAGTTCAGCGTCGCGTTCTGCGTCACTGAGATGGTGGGTGCCATTGGCCATGGTCTGCATAATCTGATTGAAAGCAGCTCGCCAAGCGTCATAGACCGCAACGGCCTTTTCGATGTCGTTCGCGTGCTCGAGCTCCAAGCCGTTCGACTTGGCGGCCCGCAGCATACGGCGCGCATCGGGAAGCAGCGCCATACGTTCCCCAGCCCCGCCGTTCTCCGAGATCGAGATCATCGACAGATCACCATCCACGTCGGCTCCAGTATTGCCTTGCGCTGCCGCCTGCAGCCCCTTGTACAGCGTCTGAGCGGTCTTTTGCAGCTCCTTGGCCTTTGCAAGCGCAGCGCTGACGTTTTGCGCTACTTCGAGTACAACGGGAACGTCGGCGGATGATTCCGAGAGCTCCTCCAGCACACCCACCGTGATGGGCACAGAACCCTCAAGCACTTGTCTGGAGCGTTCGGTCCAGCGTTGGCCAGCGTCGCGTCTCTGCTCTAGGTCGTTGCGCAGCTCGTGGTCTCCAAGGCCACAGGCGTCGGCGCGCTCCAACAGCTCCTGCACCTCGTGATAATACAGATACGTATCGCGGACTTCTGTGACCTCGTGAACCCACTTGCGGCGCTCGACATAGTCGGAAAGCTCCTTGATCTGAGGTGCGTCGACGTTGAGAGAGCTGCCGAGTGTCAGGACGCTTTCGCAGTCCTTGAGGCTCGCCTCCTTTGCATCTCGCTGTCGCATGATGTCATTGAAGCGCCCGATGAACTCCTCGAGCTCTTGCACAAGCGTGCGGAGCGAAGGGATCTCAGGCGCGTCAAAGTGAAGACTATCGAGCTCCGCAATCAACGCATACAACGCCTCGGGACTTCGATCAGCAGCGGCATCCGTGTCTTCGGCGGAAGCATCCAGGCTCTGTCTCCTGGAGAAGCTGTCGTCGCCCCCGGGCCCTCCCTTGGATCGGCGCCCCCTCCCAGCAGGCGTAGCTGTCGGCTCGCCGCGCCTCTTGTGCAGCTTGCGCACCAAGAACACGTTGGCTCGCTCGACCCACGAATTGGCGCAGTTGACAAAGGTCTTGAGATCCTCGAGCGGCTCGAGCGAGTATGCAATCTTGTCGCCTTCGTGCAGCAGAGATCTGAGCGTCTTGAGCGGAGGGTTGGGGCCGAGCGCGAGCGTCTTTTTCAGGCGCTGGGTCCAATTTCGAGGAATGGCGGCCCTCTCCGACACCTTGGCCAGGATTGCGCGAAGCTGGACATCCGAGAAACGGAGCTTCAACGTCCACTTGACGGGAGCGTCGGCGTTGCACACCTCGAAGCCGTGATCGAGACAGGCGACGCCATCCGCTTTGGGACTGGTCAACTGGCCGAGGTAGCAAAAGAGGGTGCAGTGGGCGCAAATGTACTCGGCCTCGGCAACGTCCTCGTCGTAGACCTCTTCCTTCAGGTCGGGGATGATCTCACGAAGGGCGTTGCGCTTGGCAATCTCGCGGTCGACCATCTCTTGCATGGCTGCCTCGAGCCAAACCGCGGTCTCGATGGTCTGACTCTGCTGAGAGACCGTGATGAGCAACTGGTCGTGAGAAAAGACGGCAGGCTTGCGGAAGCGCTGGTACCTGCGCGAGGATTCGAGGTCATCAAAGATCCAGTCGGGGAGAGCAAAGTTGACCGCTTCGTTGAGGTTGAAGCCGTGGTTGAAGCCGCTGTGGTAAGCCTTGGGGAAGGTGACGACGAATTCATTGGCGCGTTGGTCGCACGCAACAACTCGAACACCTTCCTTTTTCAGCTTTTCCGGACTCATCATCGTAGTGAGATGGAAGAGCAGGTCTGGAAGCGTCTCGAAAAGATCGGGAGCAGCCTTGCGCATGGCGTTCTCGAACTTTTCAGCGTCTTGGCCCGGAATGCCGTACCACGTCTTGGTCTCGCCCCAGTGCTGGTAGTTGATAGAGTAGGTGTAGTGGTCCTCGTTGTGCCAGCAAAAGGTGGAGAAGATCATGCCAACGTAGATCCACGGTACAGTCATGCCCGAGATGTCGGACTTGATGTATTGCAGAAGCGAGCCGGGCAGGATGGGCAGGTTGTTGAGGTTCCACTTGTCGCGGGAGTACGGGCTCAGCGGATGCGTCTCTTGGGTGGGCAGAGCGCTGCCGTGCGTGGTCGAGTGCACATCGGCACCGTATTCGACTTCGACTTCCTCCTTCTGGCTGTGCACCAGTCGCCAGAACTCGCGCTCCACATCGTCCTCGGACACGACGAGGTCCGTTCCGTGGACGGGGCGGGCCACGCCATTCGTGAGTCCATTAATGTCGGCTTGCGTCTCGGCATGCGCATCGGGCTTCCAAAGACGCTCCGGGTGTTTGGCCCACCAATCGCGCTTGAAGGCTTCGGCGCGCTGCCAGAAGGTGTAGAGGCTGTGCGTCTCTCCGTCGTCGAAACCAAAGTCGTGGCCTGTACCGACCAGACACGGCGGACAGAACCACTGCGACTTGGGGATGGAAGTGAGAGCGGGTTGAAGACAGTACATGTGATAGCCTCGGTTGCACTCGTCACAAAGCAGCATGTTGAGGCCGTCCTCGCCGCGGAGGCAGATCTCACACATTTGCTCCTCTTGTCCCTGATGAGCTGTTTGCGTGCGTACGTGCGGGTCTGCCTCGGCATGTGGACTAGCACCTTTTCTGCGCCGGGTGGCTAGCGGTGTAGCAGGGCTTGAAGCGAGCTGCAACGGGTTTCGCGATGACGAGGCAGGCGTGCTGGTTGCTTCCGATCTCTTGCGTGCGCTGCGCCGTGTGCTTGCGACGGTCGAAGGGCTTTGCGACGCGGTTGCCTCGACGGTAGGTGTCGCATTTGCGAGCGCCTCAGCAGCGGCAGCGGCAGTGAAAGGCTCGGGTGTGTTGGACTGTGCAGCCCGATCGCTGTTGGAGGAAGGATCGAGGCTAGGCGACACTGAACCGTGGTGGACACCGTTCTCTTGCACGTCCGAGGTGGATGTCGCACCCATGGTGGCACTCTGAACCACATGCGGGCTTGTCGAGGAACCGTTGGCGCGAGACTGCTCCTTGGCTTTGGTCAGGAAATCCTCGAAGGGCAAGATGATGCGCGTGTAGGCCGCTTTGACTTGGGTCGAGAGCTGACCGCTGTCCTTGTCGCTATAGCCTATCTTGCGCGTCGCATCGGACCACTTTCGGCCGCGGCAGACGGCGTCGTAGCCACCCAAGCTGGAGATGACGAGCTTGAGCAGGTACAGATCGACCGAGCGGCCGTCGATGACGGGCACGGAGACACGCTTGCGACCCTGCTGCGCGTGGAACTTTTCAAGTTGCTCCTGATAGTTCTGAGAGGCTCGGGCATCGGCGCTGAGCGAGTTGAGACGCTGGACGCGGGTGCGGAAGCGGAAGGTCTGTTCATCGAGCACGCATTCGGGGTTCCAACCTTGGGGCGGGATGATCTTGACGATACCGTACGCCTTGCCGTTGCCACCTTGCGGGTCGGCGATCCACGAGATGTACTTCATGGGATCGGCAAACTCTTCGAGCGTTGGACGGAACGTGGGCGCCTCATCGAGCTCGAACAGTCTGGGACGAAGCCTGGGGGGGAGGATGCGTGGTGTGCTTGAGCTGGTGGGGATGGCGGGCAGCGTAGAGGTGGATGCGAGATTAGAGTTGTCGAAGACCAGAGGTGGGAAAGGCTGATGCTTAAACATCTTGCGTGCAGGGTGGGCTGCGGGATTGCCAGGTACGGCGATGAGACCGTTTTGGGCGTTGTCAGCAGACGTCGAGGAGGGTGCATCGACGGGAGAAGCCTCTTTGCCCGAGATGGCGGAGATGGCGTCTGCTTTGCTCTTGCGACTGAGCCTCTTGACGGTGCTGGATTGTTTGAGGTCCGACACGCCGTCGTTGGACTCTTCGTCGCTGTCGCCTCCAGCGCTCTGGCCAAAGTCGCGGGACGAGACTACGATGGGTTCTACGCGACGAGGTCGGCCTGGCGATTTGGTCGGACTCGAAGGAGCAGCTGCTGATTTTGTTGGGGACGGGAGTGGTGTGGAAGGCAGAGTAGATGCACTCGACGTCGAGGCGGGCTCCACTTTGATGGGTTCATGGCCGTTGACGGACTTGACGATGATGCGCTGGGGAGTGTCGCTCGGGCCAGATGGCTGAGCGCCTGTCTTTGTTGGCGTCATAATGGCAGAGCGAGGAGAATTGCTGGTGCGGCTTCTACAAGCAAATGGACGAAATGATCACTGGCGCTGGACCAACGCGGGATAGCAAGCGCGTGGTGGAGTAGGTCGGCTGGACTGGAAGTGGCTGTCGACAGCAGGCGTGTTGATCAGCGGAAGGGGCGAGGCGTTCGATGGATGTATGCGCCTCAGCGGATGAGTGGGATCGAAGCACAAATCAAACAGGCACCTTTCAGATGGGCAACCATAAATAGAATGCTGGTCGGGACCTCACGGCTGATACTGGCAGTCTTGTACGCGGCGAATTCGACAGTGATAAAATTCGAGACTGCTAGTGTTGCAATGGAAGAGCGAGAAGTGGGCGGCAGCGAACACGACTCGAAGATCCTGAAGAGACGGAAACAACGAAGTTTGTAAATGTGGTCGGTGTGGCAGCTCAGCGCGAGAAGCGGCGGTGGGAAATGGCGAAAGTGGCTTCGTCGATGGAGCCCGCGTCGGCGGCGGCGGTGGTGGTGGTGGTGGTGATGGTGATGAAGATGGGGTGACAGCGGCGGGATCCACGATTAAAAAAAGAGCAAAGAGGATGGATGATGAGGGGACGTCTGAATTTGGAGAGAGCTGTTCCAAGAAAAAGCTGCGCCATGGCGAGCTAGGCACAGTGCGGAGTAGCGCAGAGCAGGTCAAAGACTGATCAGCAAGCACTGGCAGTGCAGCGAGCCGAGTCGAGTGAGAGGGACACGCAGAAATTGAGCTTTCATGTGTCGCAAAACGCAACCAGCCTTGCGAGCGAGTGCGGCACTAGACGGCAGCTTTCCACCGACTGTCAAGATTGGCCAGTTTTTTTTCTTCCCTTGCCAAATCCTCCCGTGTTTCAAGACAGCGATACTGTAGCAGGGCAGAGTGCAGCGCAGCTATCTGTCTCTCGCCCGGTTCCGCACTGGACCTCAGGAATTAGAACTTGCCGAGCGAGTCCAACTGCGCGCCTTGTCGAATTTTGCGAACGCTCATGTCAAATAAGGAACAGCCAGCCAGCCAACGAGTAATTCCATAGTCGTCGCATGCTCACACATCTGAAGTCGGCGATCATGCGGATTCAGTCTTGCCACATACCTTGTGTGACAGCTTACCTTGTACCAGTATTGAATTGGCAAGCGCAGAATACAATCGTGTGAACGTGATTGACAACGGGGACGCGCTGAGCAAGATGAGATCCGATCAGTGCTCAGGTCGTCAAACGCTGACCCGCCCGTGTAGCCGGGTCGCCTCTCTCTTTTGCAAGACTTCATTACCAACATTTCGGCGTTCATGCTTCGTTCATCACTGGGTTGCGCCTCGACGCTCAGACACCCGAGAAGGCGCAACATCTCATACAAAGCCAACGCTCAAATCTCAAGACAAGTCGCCATGAAAGCTCCAGTCCACTGTACCAACGAGCAACAAGTAGAGATACGAAGCTGAGAATTGCGGATCGTGCACATGGAATAAGTATGATACGAAATAGAAGAGCGAAATCGAAATGAGTGACTTTACACCACGATAGCGCAAGCATCAACGACTATACAGATAATGGCCTCGAAGCACGTCTACGGGCGAACAGTCGTGGGAAAAGAGAGTGTAGATCTAGTTGGTAGGACGGAACCGATGGCGCGATTGCAAGCGGCAGCTCATGCCTGGGTTAAAACTTGACAAGGGGGAAGGGAGAGAGGATGGCTGCAGCCGTCGAGAGAAGCACAGCGGGTAAAGATAGATGGATATAGGAAACGAATCCGGGGTTTCAACTGGGACGATACGATTACTCGTCCTCGATCTCGGTTCGCGGGTGGAAGGCCCAGAGGTCCTCGCCGTCGTCGTTCTTCTCGTGGACGATGGTGAGGCGCTGCAGGTTGACGAAGAAGTCCTCGAGCAGAGGGTTCTTCTGCGAACGCGTGCGGCGGCCAAGGTTGTTGAGCCAAGTCCACTGGTTGAGCACGTAGTAGACAGCACCAGTGATGGCAGTAACACCGATCGAGTAGGCGTAGATACGCACAACAGTGACAATGTCGGTCCAGCCACCGTGGGGAGCGGTGACGGGGTTGCGGTGAGGGGCACCCGAGAGCCATCCAAAGAGACAGAAGATGGTAGCAATGACATCGACACCAAGGACGGCGCCGACGAGTTGCCACGAGGGAAGAGTGATGTCCGACTCACCACCGCCGAGACGCGTGATGAAGATGAGCCAGTTCTCCGTAAGCGAGACTTCGAGGAAAAGGATCTCCTGGGTGTTACCGAAGTTCTGGATAATACCACCGTTGTTGAGGAAGAGCGTACCGCGGATGATCCAGGTACCGGCAGCCAGGAGGAAACCGAGGATGACCGAGATGATCCAGATCTTGGGCAGCTGCCACTCGACGGGAGCCTTGGCGTGGGGAGCGTTGTCGTAGGCGATGGCAATGGTGGCAACGTCGGCGAACAGAGCGATGAACACAATGAGGTTGGATCGGATCACCTCATCGAGGATGAGGATGGTGAGCACCAGGTAGATCTCCAGGTGGAGACAGAGCGAGATACGGTACTGGATGTAGGCCTTCATGCGGTGGAAAATCTGACGGGCGACCTTGATCGAGGTGATGATGGTCGAGAGACCCTCGTCGAGGAAGACGACATCGGCAGCCGAACGGGCAGCGTCCGAGGCACCTTCGACGGCGATACCACAGTCGGCCTTCTTGAGCGAGGGAGCGTCGTTGACACCGTCACCAGTCATGGCAGTCAAGTGGCCACGGTGCTGGAGCATCTCCACGACCTGGTACTTGTGCTCGGGGAACACCTCGGCGAAACCGTCAGCAGCCTCAACAAAGTCGTGGATAGCAGAACCAGCCATGCCGCCCGAGCCGATCAGGCGGTGCGAGTCGTACACCTTGGTGCCGAGCGCAAGCATCTTGCACGTCTCCTTGGCGATGGCAACGGCGTCACCGGTAAGCATCTTGACAGCGATACCGAGCGACTGGGCCTCGGCGATGGTAGCAGCAGTGTCGGAACGGGGAGGGTCGAACATGGGCAGCAGACCGAGGAGCTTCCACTGGCCGTCGGTGTTCATGGCAACACCGAGCGAACGGAAGCCACGCGAGGCGAAGTCACCAGCCACCTTGCGGTACTGGGCAGCAGTCTCGGCATCGGGGGCGCAGAGCTTGAGGATCGCGTTGGGTGCACCCTTGGCGGCGATGTACTGCTTTCCGTCCTTCTCGACCTCAGCGGTGATACGCTTCGAGACGGGGTCGAAGGGAATGAACTTGTGGGTGGTCCAGCCGGAAGCGAGCTCCTCCTGAGCGCCGGGGTAGTCCTTGAGCGTCGAGATGGTAACCTTGTCGATGGGGTCGAGCGACTTGACGTTGTGCGACGAGGCGAGCGCGGCGACGGCCATCATGTAGTTGACATCTACACCCTCCGAAGTGAAAGGCTCGTGGATCGAAAGCTTGTTGGCGGTGAGGGTACCAGTCTTGTCGGAGCAGAGAACGTCGACACCGGCGAGCGACTCGATGGCAGTGAGCTTCTGGACGATAGCCTGGCGCTTGGCGAGGTAGGCAGCACCGACGGCCATGGTGGTGGTGGTAACACAGGGGAGACCGACGGGCACACCGATGATGAGGAAGATGAGGGTGTAGATGAGCAGGTTGTTTTCCTTGGGGGTGGCGATACCGGTGTTGCGGAAGAACCCGCCGATCCAGAAGATGAGGGTGAAGACGATGACGAGGAAGAGGAGGGCGGAGCCGATGGAGCCCATGACCTTCTGGAAGTGACCTTCACTGTCGCCGCCGAGGACGAGGGCAGCGGTGCGACCGACGAAAGTCTGCTTGGCAATGTCGGTGGCGAGCACGTACGCCTTACCACGCTTGCAACCGGTCGTGTAGAAAACGGTGTCGCCGATGTGCTTGTCGACGGCGAGCGATTCTCCGGTGATGGCCGACTGGTCACAGGCGATGATGGCAGGTCCCTTGTCGACACCCTCGTCGTCGTCGTCGTCATCGCGGCGCGTGGCGCGAGCCTTCTCGAGAATAGCGGCGGCCTGGGAGCCGTCCTTGTCCTCGTAAGCAGCCAGAACACGACCGTCGCAAGGAACGGTCTTACCATCTTCGATCACGACAATGTCACCAGGGACGAGGTCACGAGCCTCAATCTCGACCTCGCGGCCGTCACGAACAACGGTGGTGCGGAGGGCGATACCAGCCTTGAGCTGGGCGACAATGTCACCGGCCTGCTTCTCCTGGTACCAACCGACGAAGGCGTTGAGGAGCAAGATGGCGATGATGACACCAAAGTCGATCCAGTCACGGAGACCGGCGGCGAGGGCAACGGCAAGTTCCATAACGTACAGAACGGGACCACGGAAGAAACCAATAAACTTGAGCAGGAGGTTCTCCTTGGGAGACTCGAGCTCGTTGTAACCGAAGAGGGAGCGGCGATGGCCAACCTCGGACTCGCTGATACCCTTGAGCATGTCAGTCTCGAGCCACGAGGCTGGCACCTTCTGGGCAACTTCCTCGACCTCGCCGTGCTTGTTGACGCGGACCTCCTTCGTCTGCCAGAAGAAGGGGAATTTGCGCTTCTTGACGATGCGCGACTCATCGGCACCCTCCTCGTCGCCGCCGGCGGACTTTTGGGCGCGGATGAACTCGATGAGCGTGGCATACTCTTCCGAGACGCCCTCGATGCCCTTCTCGTTCCTACCCTCTTGGGTAGCAGAGCTGTCGGACATGGTGAAAAAGAAACGCTACTGAGAGTGCTAGCTGTGGGGCGGGTGAGAAAGGTGAAGGCAGATAGGAAGGAGGGAAGCGGGGGAGTTCAAGATAGGGAAGCGGAAAGGCGGGAGGAACAAGAAAAGACAAGACACCAGGCGCCAAGAAAGAAAGGGAAAAAGATTAAAGAGCAAAAACAGTCAGCTGCTTGATCTCTCTCGAGGAATCGGCATGGTCGTCACAAACGCAGCAGCCTATTGCAGTCGCGCTAAGCACAACGATTGGACGAGATTCGGTAGAGCTGGTACAAAGTGGGACATCCGCAAGTGCAAAAATTGCGAACTGCTACCTGCATCGATCTGATTGGCCGCTGCAGGGTGCTACAGTGGTGTTTGTGGTGCTGATGATGACGGCGCCGCCAAAGCATCGCGCCAAAGCACAAAGGCATGGCTCGATGGAAGGAATCACTTACATTAGGTTGGGTATGTTCGGTCACTCCTTTTGGCGATTTTGTCGATCTATCAGAATCACTGCTTCAAACGAGGTTGAGACAGCAAGAAGGATAGACGATGGAATCGCAGTTCGACGTACGTTGGTCGCCGCTTGCGAGACGGTGTTGGTGAAGAGGGAGAGAGAGGGAGGAAAGGGGGGGAGGTCTTGAGGATGGTGGTGAGTCGGAAGGAGGAGAGGAACGAGACCTGAATTTTGACGAGATAGCGACCAAGAGGTGTCCAAAGACGGGGAGCGCCGTGTTTATGAGGCTGCGACGATGAGAGCGGCGGAACAAGGCGCGAGAGGGTGAGAGAGCGCTTGCTCCCAAAGTCAGCCTGTCGGAAAGGGCGAAAAGTAAGAAAGCGGGCGATTGCGGCGGACCAAAAGGCAGCGAAAGAAGAAAAAGAAAAAAGTAATCGCGGCGGCAGTAAGGCAGTCATGGACAGGCGAAAACCCACAGAAGTGGGCAGTGAACGCGAGTCAAAACAACAATCGAGGTCAGGGCGCAAAAGCAGAGAGAAATTCGCAAGAAGTCGCAAGACGCACGGGTGAGTAGAAAAACACAAAGCAACTTTGGATCAGAGCACATGCAGATTTTCGGTGACTGTGACTGCTGCTGCTGATACTGTACCGGATGCTGCCACTTCGACTCAACTCGACGCACGGGCGAAATTGCAACCCCCGTTTTTCCATCGATGCGAATGCAGTCACGGGCTGGAACGGCCTGCAGTCATTCTCCATCGGTGCGCCCACTTCATGTTTGTATTCGCAGCTGTAAGCCTTGCTCAACGGTGTACAGAATGGACAGGTGAGTAACAATCGACCACAGTGAGTAGGGAGCAAGAGATGGAGACGGACACAGATTCCAGTTGCATCTTGTCTCAGTGTGGATTGGCGGAAAAATCTTTCAAGAGAGACGCGGAGGGTCGATCACCGTTTGCAGAGGTTCAAAACCAACGTCGCTCTGCTCGCCGGCGGCGGTGAACTGGAGAGCAGCCGACGAGCATAACCGTCCTGCAGAGTCAAGCAGACCGAAAAAGTGAGCATGACCACCTCGTGCATCTGCCGCTTGGACTGCTGCTGCCGCGGAGGTAGGAAACCAAGAAACCACCGACTAAGGACGAAATCCACGGCACCAGCTGCTGAGGCCAGGGCTGTTAATGCCGAAACAGGGCTTAGGGCCCCAAAGTTCGAAAACTTGTGCATACGGCTCGCAAATGGCGGAAGAAAAAAAAATGGCAAACGGATCCCGGATTGATTTGCAAGCGACGCTGACAGGTTGATCCAGTCAATCCCGGCATCTGGCGCGCACGACCACACAAAAGCATAGGGACTGCGTCAGACTCTCACATGCGCTTGCACTGCCGCAATGGCGGCAGGCACCCGAGATCAGTCGGGAAGCCAGCCACTTAGAAGCCAGCACTTTTCACAACACCCGATGGGATGGAAGGCAGCCAGGTCATTTTTCTGATAAGGAAGAGAATGGGAAGCGGAGGGTCATCCTACAGTACAGGCCGTCATCAGCCGCAACCTCGACTCGAAGGGCTATACAACATCGAATTGTTCACTTTAAGCGAGATTAGACTTTTTGTCCTTTTACCCAACGGGTTCCAGACCGGCACCAAGCAGAAGCAGGGGTGCTTTCGGCCGCGGATCTGTCAGTCCGCTTCTCTTTGCTCACGTTCTCCGCCCTCGAGCGTCAGACTCGCTTCCCAAGGCAAATGAGATGTTGTCGCAAACCGAGTCGAACCTAAGCCCCTGTCGACGATCCAAACTGCGTCGACATTGCAGGAAGCAGTTCCTGACCCACCACCAAAGGAGGAGCTTCGAGCTAGCAGAAAGGTTGGAAGCTAACGACATTCCAACGAAGCCTGTTGTTTTCTCCACTCACGAGCTTTTCTGACTCGTGGAACTGCTGCGTGCCTAGCGGTGTTGTTCTTGCATTGCTTCAACTGCAGACAGCGATGTCGATGTCTTCTTCTTTTTCTCCCTTTTTTCTTTCCTCTGTCTGCAGTGTAGATGTTTTTTACTGTGCAGTTTTCCTTCTTTTTAGAAGGAATTTCGAGATGCGAAGAGCAACCAACCCACACCAATCCACATCCACGCTCTCTCCGCAGTAGTCCTAAGCGGCGGTCCCATGGCGTCGCGAGCGAAGGGGTTGCCAATGCATCGGGAATCAACGCCGCGTGATCGCGAAGGATCGTCGGGCGGCAGCGTTGTGCAAATGCCACTTTTGTTAAAAGAAGCAGTATCACGCCAAGATCAGCATCCTAGTCGCCATGTTTAGGGGGCTTCTCGGCACAAACAAGAAGCGCTTGCCCCTGTCGACTGACCGACAAACTCCTCCGTGAAGTGTAACCAGCACGAAGCTCCTTTCCACACGGCTCTTCTTTGGAAGCGTCGGTGTGATGCGACCATTCAGATGACTTCCGTGCCAACCCTGAAGATCATCGTGCAGGTTGGACATCGGTTTACATACTTGGCAGGAGAAACCAACGCGTGTACCAAGCGATTACTGCCTCCTCGTTGCTGGGCAGCCTGTCACTTCGTCTGGAAACTTGGTTCCAACGGCTGAAGGCGGTCTCATCAAGTTTGCGTCAGGATTAGGGTTGCTACTTCTTGGTGTCGACGAATGAGCGTCCCCTCGTTTTGCTGTTGCTTTGCGTGCTTCGGTTTGCTGCTGCATGCCGGACCGCGGCGAAGACGAGATCTGGCGAGGGGATTTCCGATGCAGTTTGCAGCGGTCATGATCATCGGTGTTGATTTGCAGGCAAAGGCCACGAGCACGTCGCCGTCATTCGGCAGCGAAAATGCGAAACCACCCGCTCGCCCAAACAGTTTATTTCTTCTTCTTCGGCTCGACCTCTTTTCTATCTCCGACAGTACACGATAAGCAACCCAAGCCATCTCTCTTCCTCGGCAACGGGCGGCAGAGAGCCAGCTCGCTCGTGCGCGCGCCCTCTTGACACCTTCGTCGGCTCGCTCAACGAGCTCCAAACCCAAGACGACCAATAGGAGGTCGTCGTTTTGATCAGACACGCACCGTCCTCTTGCAGAGCGAAAATTCAGCCCGAGCCGGTCCTACCGCCAGGCTCCACTCTGTCAGACCAGCCAAACCCACTTGTTGCGAATGCCGTCGACGTACAGTGTACAGTACAGTACATGGCGCTGTCTCGCCATGTATTGCCGCCTACCTTCGGGGACCAAGCAAATCCCAGTTGCCGGTTCCTAAGCTTGTGTTGACCAGACTTGCCGGCGATGTCCACCCGAAAACGCACGAGGTCTCTGTGCGCCATGTCTGAAACCGACAAAGCCAATAGCATGCGCCCTATCGACGGGCGGCTTTCTCGCCAACGAGAAGTGTGCTCGGGTCTTTCGGCTCCATTTTCATCCCTCCGCTGGAATTTCTACGTTTTCTTTGACGTTGCGGACCGATGCTGCCCGACAACTCTACCGCACTGATTGGTGTGCAGGATCTACCTCGCATCCAGGCTTGTCAAGGGCCGACAGTGCTTCGGCTTTGTTCGCCCATTCTCAACACCGCGCGGCATGTGGGCTGGAGTGTCATGCCGAGAGCCGATAGTTTCGAACCTCCCGCCGGAACATCTTTCCTTCCATGCCGAAGATAGGTTTTCCCTCGTGCCATCTTTGCTTTGTATAGTACATTGAATTCTTGGTAGCATCGGGAGACATCGAGGTGACAATGGGTCTAGGGTAGAGAAGATGGCATTGGCGATGTCATCTTCTCATCATTTTGGCAACCAACCAGTTGAAGAGACGGCCAGAGAAGGCAGAAGAGAGGGTAAAATTCTCCGAACAAAGTCCGACAAGAAAAGCAAATGGAAAAAAGAGGACAAAAATCACGGCGAAGAATTGACCGAAGCCAGGCTTGTGGCATATCAGTGACAGATGCTCCTCGTTCGCGACTTTGCTGCTGCCCTAAAGATGCGACGAGGATGTCCGAGCATCACTGGTCGACGGCGGCCAGTCTTCTGCTCAACCCAAGGTGATGCAGAGAAGCTCCACCTCTCCGTTGACAGCCGGATCGTGCGCCGAAGGAAAGATAGGCAACGTCTCAGCGTACAGCCGAGCCGGATCGTGAGTGGGCACAGGCAAGGTCGGCCGTTTCAGGGCCCCTACACTAGCTTTCAATCCAAAAGATTCTGCAGATCGTAAGCAGACAAGGCAAAGAAGAGCATGAGGGTCGTGTCAGCATGGGCGGCCCATCTCTTGCCACGGTCTCAACGCAAGTACTTACTCAGTGCTGCTTTGAAAGAGCCGTACGTGTCGGGATTGCGGATTGTACTAGCCACGAGGGCTTGGCACGTGCTGGGTCCGACCTCCAAGCAGGCTCGAATCGTCTCGACCAATGGATCGATCAGATCGGGATCATACACCACATCGGCGGCGAGGATCAGCGTTGGCCGGGCCTCGGCAAGTAACTCGATGGTCGGAAGATCATCTCGTTGCTGACTCTGCCGACGTTCCGCGCTCAATTCAAGCCAGTCGAGCTCTCTGATCTCCACGATTGAATTGGAGGAGTCGAGACCGTTGACCTGCAAGGTGTCGCGGAGGCGCGCTGCCACCTGGCCAGGCATGTCGGTCATGAACGTATGCAAGTCCTCGTGTGGAGATTCCGACTGCTGAATGGCGCACGCGGTCCCAACGAAGCCAGCGCCAGAGCCGAGCTCCAGTATGCGTGTACCTGGAGCAGTGATCAGCGACGCATCGCTTACAAGATGCCCAGCCAAGCGCAGAGCCGCTTCCCACGTCTTGAGTCCCGTGGTGCCCTTCGAGATGGCAGTGCCTTCTTCGCGTATCGTCACCCTAAAGAAATGCTCGAGCAGATCGGTCTCGCTCGTGTCCGCGTCATCTTGACTATGGCACGAGATACTGGCACACTTTGGCCAATAGTGCGTCGTGAATTCAGTATCGGGAGCAGACCCAGCTGTCACTGCGGCAGCACCAGAAGAACCGTTGGCCATCACCTCGACATATCTCTCGAGCAGCGTTGCGTCCACCTCTGGCCACTCGATTTCGTCGACGCCCTGACTCCGAAGCACCGCACCTTCGGCCTGCACCGCCGCGTCGAGCCGCACGTATAGTTCGCGGAGAAAGAGGGTCCGATACCTCGCAGTCGCCGCGTGTTTGGGTTTCTGGAATAGATCACGGTCGATTTTGTCTTGAATGCGCAGAAGCATCGTCGGTGACGGCCACACAAATGCGCTGGATCGCGGTGGGATCCGTGCTTCGTACTGGATGAGAAGGGTCCGCCTTGCGTGCTTCAGAGTCGATGGTCCCGGCCCCTCGTTGCCGAGTTGCCCTTCGGAAGCATACCCAGCGACGTTCATCGCCAGTCGTCTCGTTCTAATCGCGCCCGGCTGGAATTCGAAAGCGCTTTCCCTTCGAAGAGGAAGAGGTGCGGAAGAGATGGACTGGTGAAAGGCAATGAAGAAGAAGTTCGCATGCCAAGTCGAACGACTCGATTTCCGCACGAAAAGAATAATCTTGGACCTCGCCGGTCAAAGTGACACTTCTTGACGCGTAAATTGCAAGGCGGTGGCGCGTAAAGGCAAGAAAACCAACACGTTGATTTCCAAGACAGAAAGCTCAGTTTCTCGTGGCGCGCAATGGAGGGCTGAGCAGCCAACTGACATCTTCGAACGTCATTCACCTCCATCTTTGTCCACACCATCCATCTTCAACCGTCCTACACACACTTGTTCGCACGAATCGTCGTCGAATCGTTCGGCTGCTCGTCAAAATGTTCAACAACAGTAAGTACACACTCACGACATCGCCTAGTCGAGCATCAGAACAAGATCGAACACGACCCTCCTCACGCGAGCAGATGTCTTACTGACCAAGCATCCTCTTCAACTGTTTCTTCGCTCTCCCCGCACCGTCACGCAACGATTCAAACCTTGACTCAAACCTAAATGCTGTCGACAAACAAACAGGTTTTGGAGGAGAAGGCAACCCATACGCCCAAAACTATTCGACAGGTGGCGGAGCGACCGGAGGCGGCTTCTTGGCCAATGGAAGTCAGACCGACTCACCAAGCGGAAAGGTGCGGAACATTCATCAACAACACACGCTCCTACAGTATACCAAATATAAAGTAGCACTGAGCTAACCAATCTTGATCTTTTCGTCCCGCATTATCTCTCATCTGCGACGACTCTCCTCGTCCATCGCATCAACACCGTTCAACCACCATGCTGTCTTTCTCCGCACAGAGAGCCGGAAACAACACGCTCAGGCCCGTCACCATCCGCCAGATCCTCAACGCCGAACAACCGCACCCCGATGCCGAATTCACCCTCGACGGCGCCGAGCTGGGTCAATTGACCTTTGTCGCTGTGGTCCGAAACATCTCGAGGAACGCTACCAACGTTGCGTACAGCGTCGAGGATGGCACTGGACAGATCGAGGTGCGCCAGTGGCTTGACAGCTCTGGCGATGACACCTCCAAGACTTCTGATATCCGGTAAGTGACGCTGAACCTGCTTTGTTCCACTGGGACGAGCGGCTCGTTTCACCTCCAGCGAGTTCGCTACGGATCCGCACTACTCTAAAGCGGACCTCGGACAGTATAACTGCGGAAAGCAGGAAGACGCGGAAAGGCATGAATGATACTGACGATTCCGCTCGCTCATCTCGCTGATACACGCTCGCCCGCACCCCATCGACTCAGTCAAAACGTCTACGTCCGAGTGCTCGGCACCCTCAAGTCATTCCAGAACCGACGATCCATCTCCGCAGGTCACATGCGGCCCGTCATCGACTACAACGAAGTCATGTTTCACCGTCTCGAAGCCGTCCATTCGCACCTGCAACTCACGCGCGGACCCAAGGCATTGCAGGCCAACGACGGAGGTGCCGCCGCACAGGGTGTCGATCGCCCCCACGCACAGACGAGCGACATGAACGCCTACTCTGGCTCCAAGAAGCCCGATGTGCTCGACCAGTATCAGAGCCTCGACCCGCTTCCGCGCCAGATCATGGGCATCGTCACGAGCGAGGCCGAGAACCACGCGGATGGTGTCAACGTCCATCTGATTGCTAGGATGCTCAAGGGGGTGGATGTGTCGGACGTCAAGGTTGCTGTGGAGGAGCTCAGCTCGGAGGGTTATCTTTACACGGCTGCCGATGACGATCATGTGTTGCCTACTGCGTGAGCACTGCCCGCAACGAAGCAGATTCGCAAGGGCGTTGGTTTCTTTGTCTTTGGTCGTAATGTCAGAAAATGTATTGTATCTCTTGTTCTGGACCTGTTTGAAGTGGACCTCGATGCATGGGCAGAAGTCAATTGAGGAGCAGAGTGGCGACGAGCTTGCGGTGTGTTGGATTCTTCGTCATCGTTCGCAGGCATTGAATCGGGTCCGATTGCACTCTGAGGTCTGGACGTTCTCGGCGAGACGTGCTTGGTGCCGACGCGCTTCGGCGGCTGTTGGGAACGGCGAGTGGTCGGTGTGGCGGAGGAAGGAGGTGGAGTTTCGGCGAGCAGCGTGCTGCGGCTGAGGATGGTTCGCAGTCCCACCTGCCGTCTTGAGTACGCCATCTAGACGTGGCTCGAACAGGAACTTTCCCGCCCGATCACCTTTGCGCAGACTGCCGTCTCGCTCCTCGTAAAGGTCCATCGACTGGGTGTCAACCGTCTTGCACATTGCAAGGAACACATGAGCTGAACCAACACGCAAAGACCTCAACTCACATTTCAAGCTGTCAACAGTGCCGTTTCGGATCGTCGACAGCAGTCACTTCTCAACCCGTCAAGCTCGTAACTCCCGTCGTAAATACCTCGCTGGAAAGGGGCACCCTCTACCCGAAGGTAGCGGGAAAAAGGGAAGAAGGGGGAACACTGGGAGGTGGCATCTGCCACCTCCGAAGGGAAGGCCCTTGGTGTGCCGGTTGTGGTTGCAATTGGTATGTGAGCGTGTCGGCGGAAGCGGTGCAATAGCCATGGCATTTGAACAGAGTAGAGATATGTTGGGGGAAGAGCGTAGTCCCCTCCCACCAGGCGGCGCAAATCGGTGTCGCCAATCTAGCGTCGCCGCAATGGTTCCGCCACAATGGTTCCGCGTGTCCAGGGCGGGTCGTTGGGCACCCTGTGCTAGGCCGGATTCTGTGGGAGCCAAGTGCGTGTCCCGGCTGCTATGAGTCTTCACAAAGCGCGTGTTGCAGCAGCATGTCTGTCTGCCATTCAAGCGCCGCCCAGTACCCTCAAATGAACACAAAATTCTACATATGTATAGTTGAGAAGATACACAGCCCGGTTGCGAATGACTCCGCCGTTCTGGCCATAAAGTGGGCATGTGCGCCAATGTCGCAAGCAGACTGGCAGCGTTTCTTTCCACAAGACTCCCAGCCCGGTGAAGCAGGCTATTATTACTATTATTTTTATTATTATGTTTTTGAGACGATTACAACAGAGAGATGGCTTGAATGCAAAGTTGGTCGGGTGTTTCGAGGGCTACGAAGACAGGTTGCTAAGCGTGTGAAGTAATGCAGCGGCGGTCGTCGGGAGAACATGTGTTTATTCCGCCGGTAATCGGCGTCGGTTATTGGTCGGTTGCCGCGAATCGCGAAGGCCGGTAAAAACTATCGAAGAGCCAGTGCTGCTGCGGGGGGCGAGAGGTTCGCCCATTACCGAGGCGTGACTTCGACAAGGAGGAGACGACGCGAGCAGGGGTAGCCGTAGCCGTCGCCTGTAGGTGATGCGGCACAATGTTGACATACGGGTCAATTCGAGAAAGGACTAGTTCGCCAATAAGGCGCTCCGCAACGGTAGCAGCTCCTCTTCGTCGCGCCTGATACTCTTTCCTGGCCAGATGGATCTTGAGGCGTCGTTCGTCAGCAGAGTAAGCGAAGCGAACGCCAGGCAAGTCGGGAAGTATGAGCTTCTCGATGAGCCGGTTAAGGTTGGAAGATGGACGGCCGGATGGAGAAGAGGTGCTCGACGGTACTGACGAGAGGTCGGAGGAGGCAGCGGAAGAAGCGGACGCAGCAGCTGCCGTAGTGCTGCGGGTGCGGTGTGGGGAGGAGCGAGAAGGAGGTCGAGGTGATTCGGGTTGGCCCGCATCCATCGACGGATCGTAGTTGACGTATTCCGAACTTACGCGCTCGCAGAGGTCAGCAAAGACATCTTGTCCCCGAAGCCCGGCCTGAAGATTGGCGGTGGCGAGGATGGCGATGACCTCAGCGGGCGTGACGGAAATGTCACCCCCTGATCGTGCGATCAGGACATCCTTCGTCAATATGTAGTAGTATACTACATCGCCCAGTGGGTCCGCCTCCCAGTCGATCTCGAGCGCCACGGTCAGCCATCCAGTCGTGAGGATCCCCCACGTCTGTCCCCGGCCGGCCATGTATTCCCACGTCTTGGTGATGCACTCGAGCACGTATCGATGAGTGGGAGAGCTGAACAGCCGTCCTCGAGGGCGCTCACAGTGAGCACGAAGGAAGGCAGAGCGTAGATGGATTCCCTCGCCGTCTTGCAGCCCGACGGTGAGGGGCGAGTGAGAGAAAACCTGGCTGTCGTCTAAGGCGTAGCAAACCCTATATTCCGAGAGGAGATCCCGTCGCTTGACTTCGATAGAGAGGATACGAACCTCGACCCCAGTCTCGCGATCTTCGGCAACGAGTTCGATGTCCGGGCGTGTCTGGCGGTGCCAGAGACGGTAGAAAGCAGCTTGTTCTTCGTTGGTCGTGGGCGGGTCCATCTGGGGGGAGGGGAGCGTCTCGGCAGGCTCCAGCTCTTCCTCAAGGACGTCGAAGACGTCGTTGATGTTCAGTCGGGATCGCGGAATATGGCTCGACGCCTGCCGCGGGACGAGATTGGCCTGCAGCACCGTGGAGTAGTGCACTTTGTTGTGCACGGTGACCGCGAAAGGAGAGGTGGGAGGCGGGAGCTCGGCATCATGGTGAGCGAGGTGTAGCAGCTCCGTCGTGCGTTGAAGGATGTAGGCCGCAGGCTCCACGACGTTCGATTTGAGCAGGCTCGCGTGAAGCGCCTCGTTGAAAATGGCGGGGTGGAGCGTGCGCGCACCTTGAAATCGAACAAAGTCGGTATCAGAACCATGGGTCGAACGAAGGGACAGCACCCCGTCGGCCAGGACCTCGTCGAGTCGAGAACGATCGCCGGCGCGGAGGAGGCGCGGAGCGAGGGGAATCTCGTCCGCTTTGTAGATGGAGGCGGGATTCGCGTCCGCGAGTTGCGTTTCTGCCGTTCGCATAATGGCGTTCAAGGCCGCTTTCGAGTCCGAGACGTATTCCTGATAAGTGCTCCAGAACGACGGCCGTCTGATCGGGTTTGGGTTGGCCGGGGTGGTGGGGGGCTGGGGTCGAGGGGCAAGGGGAGGTGGAAGAGGGAGCGAATCTGCGGAAGGACCAGCAATGCCGGTAGGCGGAGCTGATTGTTGTGGAGAGGCTGCTTGTATGCGGGATAAGGCGGTGAGGAAGTCCGCGAGGCGAATGTCGCCCGTGCCGCTGAGCGCCATTTGGAATTGGTCGGAAGCCGAGCCTCGCGTGAAGAGAGCGAACTCCGGGATCGGTGGCTGAGACATGTTGACCGGCCAGCAGAGATGGGGAGGGGCGAGTCGACGAAGGAAGACGCAGTGGGGACGGAGAGCGCCGTAGGAGAGGCGATGTATGCGGGCGATCAGCGAAGGAGCCAGTAGACTAGAGGCAAGGTAAGGAGGGTGGTGGTCGTTGGAAGCCGGACGAGAAGAATGGTGGGAGGAAAGGAAAGTGTCGGAACAGGTAGTGTGAAGGGCGATATGTGCGTGTTGGCAAACCAAAAAGGCCGTCGAGGTAGCGCAAAGGAGGAAACAGTGTGTACGCGGCCGTCAAAGAAAGTAACGGGTCGAGGAATCAGTCAGAGCAGAGGAAGGAAGAAACGAGAAGACAGGTCGGTCAGAAGAGACAGCAAGGAGAGTGGCGCAGGAGCGGGTAGAGTCTTACATGAATGAGCCCCAATCGTTAAAGAAAGCGAACGCGCAGCGATGCAGACGGAAGCCTCTGGGGGTAGGGCGAATAGCGTGGCGAGGTGAAAGAAGGGAATAGCGCAAGAACCCGGGGTCGAGAAGAGCGCGCTATAGCCGCCGACTGGCTGGAAAAGAGCAGTCGAGTCGAAGAAAGGATGAAAGCTTTGTGTGGCAGGGCGAGAGCGGGAGGGAGGGGAACAAGAGAAGGCTAACATAGATGTCGGTCTGGGGCTGAGAGGGTTAACCGCTCGGCCGGCAAAAAGGGTGCAGAGAAAGGCGAGGAGATTCAGTCTTTGAGTGGTCCTCGCACGGCCAAGAGAGGTCGTGGAGAAAACACGCGAGACGCGGTGAGGACGACTCCGAGTGGAGGGCAAAGGTAGAGAGGGGGAAAATCGGGCGCGTTCCTCAGGCATCGGTGAGATCCGTTACCAGCTGCACCCAGCCGGCGAGCCATTTCATGGATATCCCCAGCTCGCTCGCGTCGGCACCCGAGACGGCGAGTACGTAGGTGTCATTGCTGCTTCAAGGCGGAGGCCGTCAGGAATCGGGTTGAGGCGGTGGTCATCAGTGCGCAGTCTGGGAAACAGATAGGAATCGCAGCGGGGTGGGGGATAAGTCTGTCTTGGAGCGGTTTAGCCTGGGCTTGACGTCCGTGTCAGGAGGGGGGGGGCCGCTCAAGGACGACTGGGGTCCCTAGTGAGCGCAGTTTGTCGTCGAGGGGGGTGTTAGGTGGCTGCTGGCGAGGGAGGCACTGGTGTGATTCGGCGTCGGCTGGCAAAAAGGGGCGATCCGGCCGAGCACCCGCCGCCATCTTCATGCCTTTGTGGTGAAGACTGCCGTCTCGCTCCTCGTAACGGTCCATCGACTGGGTGTCAACCGACTTTCACATTGCAAGGAACACATGAGCTGAACCAACACGCAAAGACCTCAACTCACAGTTCAAGCTGTCAACAGTGCCGTTTCAGATCGTTGACAGCAGTCACTTCTCAAACCGCGAAGCTCGGCAATTGCTAGCAGCCTCAGCCCTTGCACACACACAGATGACGACATCGAGAAGTGGCCATGCTTGACTTTAGTCTCTGATTCACTGAAAACAGATGCGCTGAGCTCAGTAGCCACCACCATAGCCACCTCCGTACCCACTTCCGTACCCACCGGCTTGGTTGTAGCCACCTTGATTGCCGCCCTGACCATAGCCTCCCGGAGGAGGATACTGCGGAGGCTGACCGTATCCCTGAGGAGGCTGCCCGTAGCCCGGTTGACCGTACTCTGGCTGGCCGTATCCACCTTGAGGAACACGGTAACCGCCAGCGCCGTAGCCGCCGGGAGCAGGATACGCAGAGTGTTCCTGACTACCCTGACTGCCATAGCGGTCGTGACCAGTGGGTTCGGCTTGAGGGAACGAAGGGCGGTTGTGATCGTACGACGACGAGTCTTGATCGTCACGACGACCGCTGCCGCCGTAGCCGGACGACTCTCGACCTCCCTCGTTGTCTCCCTCTGGCAGTTCCCGGAACAACTTGTTGCCACCAGGAACGTGGCTGCCGACGAAACCGTGGACTTGATTCGAGATGTAGTTGGAAGTATAGCCCGCCATCTGCGACCCAATGCTGTGACCTCCACCGCCACTGCCACCGCCGCTGCCGCTGTTACCGGGATAACCTCCGCCGCCGCCGCCGCCAAAGTGGTGGTTGCTCGAGAAGCTGTGAGCGGCCTGACTGTTGGCACCACCCATGAACGAGCTGATGCTCGGCTGGTCGTTTCCGTGCGCGTGCGGTTCGGCCTTGCCAGAGCGCGTGTTGGTGTGATTGCGCACGCTCTGCTTGCTCAGACGGCCGATCTCGGTCGAATGGCTCCTGGCCCACTCGGCAACGTAGTCCATCATCTCCTTCTGGACCGGTGCCTGGTTGTTGAACCAGTACGGGTGGAACATGGGCGCCAAACACTCATCGGCGACGCGTGCAGGATCAAGGTTGCGATCGTCCCACGCCTTGACCACCTTGGTCACGGTATTGCGGACGATGATCTTGGCTACGTTGCCAGCTACCTCGTTGAGGATGAGGCCGAAGTGGTCCTTGCTGAGCATCGAGTGAGTGGGATCGGAGGCGTTTGGATCGTCAAACACCTCGAACTGCTCCTGCGTGTTGATGACTGCACCAGAGCCAAGCTTAAGAGCGCTCATGCCCTGCTGCATGATAGGCTTTGCATAGGGCTCGATGAGGGTGAAAACGAATACGTTCAATTCGTTCGTGAGTTTTTCTACCAGAGAGCTGAGACCCGGGATCTTTTCGATCGTGCTTTCGATGCTCTTCACGATGCGGTCGCGGAGCTCGAGGATCTTCCAGAGGTTGGCGTACATCTCCTGAGGCGACATGTTGGCAGGATCAGTGACGGGACCGCGAGAGACGTCCTCGAGATCGCGCGAAACGTTGCCGCCGCCCGAACCGGGCACCTTGGAAAGCATGCCGAGAAGGTTCTGCAGGATGCTGCGGTTGTTGCCGCTCGACTGCCTCTTGGCGTCGTCCATGGCCTTGTTGAGATCCGAGATGGATGCTTCCGAGAGATGATCCTGTGCTTCTCCGAGCAGGGAATGGATAAAGTCGGCACTTCCAAACGTACCGGTGACGATGGGGGCGACCTGCGTACCGTCGGGAGCGCGCACCTTGACGTTGTCGCCGACGTGGAGGAAGACATTGTGGTGACCGAGGCGGTGAAGAGCAAGCTCGGTCCAGTTGCTGTGAGCGGGGAAGTCCTCGAGCGTGTGGAGTGCCTGGCCGAGGAGGCGGTAGGCCTCATACAGCTCTGCGTCCTGTCCCGTCTCACGTGCGCGACGACCCGTCTCGATGACGCGGATGAGGGTGCGACGAATGAGACCCGAGCCGGTGCGCCATCCGCCATTCTCGTTGGCGAGGTAGTTCTTCATGCCGGAACGAGGGTCGATATCGAGCTCCTGCGGGTTGACGGGCTCACGAAGGCGAGGATCGTACTCGCGAGCGTCTTTGCCGTCGGCGTAGCCTTTGGGGTTATCGAGGTGCTCTTCGGGCAAGTAGACGCCGAGTCGCTCGTCGGTGACTTGGAATTCGGCGGTGGCATAGCCGTGTGCCAAGAAGCCAAGCACCATGACGAGGTTGAGAATGGCCTGCTTGGACATTTTTTGGAGTGCGGCAACGTCCATAGCCTGACTGTAGTCGCGAAGCCAGTTTCCAAAGTAGGTGCGCTTGATGTCGAGGCCGCCAAACTTGCTGGAGCCAAAGAGGGAGCCACCGGCCTTTTTGAAGAGGTCCTCAAGAATGTCTTCGATGTCTCCGTGTCGGAACGCTTTGCCCTCCATGTAGGCGAAAGAGGGGATGTTACCGGCACCGAAAGCACAGGCACCAGGGAGGGAGGAGATGGCGACGATCAGCAGACTCAGCATGGCTACGAAGAAGAAGCGTCCGCCGAGCCAGCCGCCGCGACGAGCCTTGGCAGTTGCAGATCGGGCCGAGTCGTTAGCAAGATCGTTGGCGACATCGTTGGTGATGAAGAGATCGGAGTCTCGCGAGGCGTCTGCAAGGGCGTTCTCGATCTCGCGGTCGGATTGCACCATGGTCGGTTGCACTGAGCTGGGAGAGTCGGAACTGGAAACGGTGCGAGTATGGCTTGATGATGGCTGTGTCGAGTGGATGTTTCTTTCGAGGGCGAGCTCGTCACGAACGGCGTTGACGATCCCTTCGGCGTCCTTTGTTATGGAGTCGTTGTCTTGATCCGAGTCCGAGTCGGAGAGATCGTCAGACTCGGCTTCGTCGAATCTGTCTTTAGATGTAGATCGCTCGAGGTCTAGCTGATCTTGTGTCGATCGAATGAGAGCGTCAATCTCGTCCTGCTCGCCACGTGGCTGTGCGTGCGAAGGCTTGGTAGCAGTGCTGCGTGACAGTGACGCCGTTGACGAGGGCTTGGGAGCGGCTGATTTGTCGATGGAGTGGAGGTTGCGAAGCCTTTCGAACAAGATTTGATCCGTGTCGGCGCGCGTGTCTGCGTTGGAAGATGTGCGAGCTTGCGTTGCTTTTGTGGAGTCGGATTGAATCGTGGTGGAAGCAAGAGAAGAAGCTGCAGACTTACGTGCTCCAGGTTGAAGTCCTTGACGGAGTAAACCAAGTCGATCTTTGAGGGCTTCGTCGGTCATTCAGTGAGTGAGTAGTGGAGAGAGGCTGTGCTGAACAAGACGCAACAGAGGTGCACACAGAAAGGAGTCTTTGCGAAGTAACGAGCGCATAGCCTGTGATGTCGTTTGAATCCTGAAACAAAAGCACACGTGAGAACTTGGAAAGCTCAAAAAGGTTTGGCGCAGCTTTTCGCTTTCGCTTGGGAGCTCAAAATTGTGAAAATGTCGCAGAGCGAGCGTGGCGCAGCGCACAGCCTACGGGACAATGGCTCGTGCGCAGGTCTCCTTTCTTGGTCAATCTGACCAAGCATGACAGTGGGCAAACTTTTCGAGAAAATTTGTTCAGCCACGCAGGCGGACGACGAAGACGGGAGACAAACATAGATAAGCGAGTTGCCTTCGTATCTAGCTCGCCATTCTCGACCAACTTGCCGTGGCTCGTCAGAACAAGATGCTCACGAAGACGACTGTTCATACAAACCACACACCGTCTGCCCGCATCGCTGGTCGACGCGGAAGCCTTTCCTTGCAAACACATTGCAGTTCTGTCGACCACAACTTGTATCCATGTCGGTCTGAGCGAGCGACCTAGCTTCCAAGCTGCTAATGGCCCCTTGAACTAGCAAATGGAGTCCATCGGTTTGTTTGTCGATTCTCACAGATTCAGGCTTTGCCAGTTTCGCCTCTGCCCACACGAACGCTTCGTCCGCCCACGACTCAAGCTAGGCGTCCTACACCGCCGACCTTACACCTCGCCAGATCCTGGTAACTTGAGAGAGAACATCTACGATAACAATCAGCCCTTAGGACCTTTCTGCCTGATTGCAGTGAGCATGGCAAACGACAGACAAAGAGGGACGGACGAGACAGGGTAAGAAGCAGGCGGAAAGGGGTTCAAGAGGCAAAGAAAGAAAATTCCCATGCGAGGGTCGTCTCCGAACCGCAGCTAACGCCTACTAGTTTTCCGCATCGCGCGTCGCGTAAAGTAGTTCTGAAGCAGAACCCTCTCTACAATCCAAGTTCCCCTCGAAGCGAGGAGCTGAAACGCGCGACGCGAGGCCGACGCGTAAAGTACCTCGGTGGCAGCTACTGCAACATGCATGCGTGTCTCAGTCCCCGACCTGCATATTGATTGGCTTTTTTGTTCTTCTTCGCCTCTCACTACTACGGTGCTGGTCAAGCGTGTTTCTTCCTGCACGACATCGACCCTGCGGGCTTAGCTGCACGTTGGAATTTTCAACATTTTGCCACGCTTGTCCTCAGCCGCAAGCAGCACATCGCATTGCATTGCATTGCATCGCTGTCACTCGCCGCCTGGCAAGGAGTCTTTGGTCCGTCCAGCTGTGTCCAGAAACCGAGCCGGATGACCTGAGAGGCGGACGTTTCCTGCAGGGGACGATCTCTGGTAGCTGGACAAGCACTTGGCCCCTTCCGGTTTACACTGCAGCCACGATCCGACGAGAAGAAAGACGGGAATGCATCCTGTATCGAGTTGGACGACGAGACCAGAGGACGCATTGGCTTTTTGGGTGCGATGGTCGTGTGGAATGGTGCCATTGCCGTCAACCGCATTCCTGCTACCTCTCTTCATTCCATTGCCTCTTGCTTTACGATCGATCCTTTCGCACAAGCAAAGTCAGTACAAGAGGTCATTGGTCGGATCGAGCTTGGTGCCGATGCGGGCGAACCTGGAGCAATGACTGGGAACTTTCGACTCGATATGGCAAATCTCACCAACATGCCGCAAGACCAATCCAAGAAATCGCCCTCAGAATTTCCCGCCCTTCGAGCTTAAAGCTGAAGCTCGACAGATTTCGCGCCTTTCTTCTCAGTCTGACAAGTTCAATCGGCAGAGCAGCAGTCGGCAAAGCAGCAGCACGGTTCGCCGCTCTGGCACGCTGCCTCGCTTTTCATCCCATGCAGAGTTCTTCCGTTTCGATTCGGGTCGCCGTGCCAAACTTTGAGAGCGCTCGGTCCGCTTGGTGTGATACAGCTAAACGCTAGATGTGGCCCGCTCGCTTGTCTTCCGAGGAAGAGAGCAGATCGCCAAAGCCCAACTCGATCGCTGCATGAGCGGTCTCAGTAGCTCTTTCAACATATGGCGTCGCTTTGATCAGCTCGCATCGCAGACAAATCGCGGCGATAGTGGCGGCTGCTTGTTCGAGTGGACGCTGAAGTCGAGCTGGAGGAAGGACGAGTCGGACCAAAGAGCCGAAAAAGTCGAACGAGGAGAGGGAGAGAGCCAGCAAGGCGACTGTCAGCCTCAGCGTGTGGCTTGGTCCTCTTGTGATCCACGGTCAGTCACATCATCATCATTGTGCTGCTACTGCTGCTGCTGCTGCTGCTGCTGCTTTGTGGTGTTAGCCTCCTCCCAAGCCCGAACTTGTGCGCTTCGACGCTGCTTTGCCCTCGTTCATGCGCATACAGTACACATTCGAGCCCCATTTTTTCCGGTGCTCCTCCTGTGCCTCTATCGAGAAGCCAAGGTCTCGCTGCATTCCGCCTCCGCCTCCGCCCCTTCTCTCCTTTGCTCGTGCTCGTGCTTGCGTGCTGCCTGTCCCTGCTAGATTCTGATCCTCTCTGACACAACAAATCCAGCCTGCTTCGGGTCGGAGTCTTACTTTAGGCTAGGATCCGCAGGAATCGCATCGCTGCATCGCTGCGGCTTTGTGCTTGTCCCTCGCGTCTTGTGCCGTCGTCAAGATTGAGCATCTACATGCTCTGCCGCTGTTGCTCCGCTGCCCCTCTTCGCTTGACGGACAGCTCTCCGTGCCTGGCATGTCCCCGTATCAGTCGAGTGAGCGAGTGAGCGAGTGAGTGAGAATCGTTCCCTGGCTGCACGCCGCCACTGCCTCCTTCGGACCTCACATGCCTCTCGTCCTCGTCCTCATCGTCTCTGGACATCGCTATCGCTTTCCACTCTCATCCACCACCACCACTAGCATCATTACCATCGTCACTACCACCTCTTACACCATTCACTGCGGTCGGACACTCATCCGCTCTATACCCTGACTCGTTTCTTGCTCTCAATCCTTGATCTTGCAGCTCACCTCTTAGTTGCAGTGCACCGCATTCATCCAAACCACCACGATCAGCTCTTGTCGTCGACCTCACTCTCCCCTCTCACCATCATCACATTCATTGCACTCGATATCCACGCAGCCTTTCACCTCGACATCATTCAACAGCGGTTCACAGCAATCTTCTAGGCCGAACCAGTCTCTCCCGACGCACGAAGTTGACGGAAAACGCAGGCACACGGCCCTCACGCAAGCACGAATTCAAATTCGAAATCGCATCGCAGCACACGGCGACACATTTTGCTGCCACTGCCAATCAGTCTTTCGCTCCAGCCGATTGCAATTGCACCCTTTTTGGCAGTCACATTCCAACTTGGCTGCGTGCGGCGAATCCAATCTCGCTTTCGATTGCACGCTTTCCTATTGTCACGCTGCATCCCCTTCACATACGCTTGGCTCCCCTTTCATTTCCCCTTCCCCCTTCCCCCTTCCCCCTTCCCTTTCTCTCTCTCTATCGTCACGGTGCCTAGCTTCGCCTTGTCTGCTGCTCCAATCAGTAGCCAAGCTCGTCTTCGCTTCAAAGCTACAGACGCAAACCAGAGTCTTCAAGCAAGCTCATCCTCTCCTCACCAAGGCTCTATCGCTGGTCGCTGGTCGCCTTCCCTTTGAGTTTCTCCTGCATCAAAACGTATTTCATTCGACGTAAGTCTCGCCGCCATTGTTTCTTCCGCCCTTCGGATACGGGCGAGCGATTACGTCGAGCTGCAGCTCCATGCTGTGGTGGACATCGATGCTCGAGTGCATCCCTTCTCGGCCTCGTCGGCTTGGAGATCTGCGAACAAATTTTTGCTTTGCCGTCCCCACCGCCCGTTGTCATGGCTGCTGCTGCCCTTTCATATCGTGGACCCTGTCGCTAACATCTATCTTTTCTTCCCTTTCACTCCTCATCATCCATCCTCTCGGCTGCTCGCATCCACTCTATTCTGTATCCTGGCTCCATCAACTTGCTCGTGGTGATCCTCATCATCCTCGCTGCTCTGCTCACCACCCGATCACGTCCGCCTCTGCGCCGTCTATGCATCCATCATCATGCTGCGATCGTACCTCGATCTCGACCCTCCGTCGCCGTCACCATCACCCTTGACACTGTCACCGCTCGCAGAGTTACCGCTTCTCATCAACACAATGACAAGCGCTCTCTCGCCCTCCATGGTCAACATCCAGGCCCCCTTTGCAGATGCCGGCCATCTCAAAGCAAGTCATCTCCATTCCAAATCTCGCACTTCTTCCCCCTCACCTCAAAAGAAGCAGCGACACTCGTCGCCCAACAAGAAAGCTACTGCACTTTCTTCAGCCTCACCTGCGCCATCCACATCATCCACGCCTTCGGCGCTCAAAAGGGCAAAGAAATCCTTCAAGCGCACTTCCAGCACCGCCAGCATCATGGACACCGTCATGAACTCCAGAGCCGCCACCGACCACGATGCAGTTCCTGCCCACGCTCCAGCCCAGCCCTTCTCCAACTCGGACATCTTTGACTACAACCGTGCGTCGCCCTTTGCATCGTCATCGCAGACTACACTGGCCGATCTCGAAAACGAACAGCTCGTCAAGGTGCTCTCGACACCGCGCCGCGGCAAGCGCGTCGGCAACGTTGATATGGGCTGGGAATCACCCGTGGGTGACCGGACCCCCACGGCTGCTTCCATCGCTGCGGCTGCACCCCACACGTTGCCCAAGATCGCTGGCCCGTCTTGCTCCTCGATTAGCGCTGCCGCCGACGCATCTCCTTCCAAGCGCAAAGCCTCGACTGCCTTTGCATCAGAGCTTCGCTCCTCGCAACGCAGCCTCGTCGATACCGCTGGCTGGGCCTCGGCTGCCATGATCAGCTCGGTGCCCCTCTCGGAAGATCGAGGCAAAAGCTCGCCCGGCTTTTCCCCACGCTTTGTGCCTGAGCCTGTCATGTCTGGCCTCGCATCGGCAGAGACGCGCGATCCCTTCTCGGCTTTCGTAGTAGATGACTCGTCCTTGGTTGTTCAAAGTGCCAAACTCGTACCCGTCGAGGTGCAAGGCCTGGGTCGAGTCGCTGTTCATCGCGACTTTGCCCAGCAGATCTCGGATCATCCTCCCACTCCCAATCAATTGGCTTCCAGACGCTTCTCGTGCTCGTCCGATCGCGATGCCACGCTGCTCCGAGGCTCCGACTCGGAAGACTCGGCAGCTCACAGCGAAAATGGCTCGTCGACGGACCCCACCTCGGCGGGCACACCGTGTCCCTCGGGCATCTCTCCCAGCTTTTCGCTTTCCTCCCAGTTCCCCGCGTCGGAGCCCGCCTCGCCCGTCAAGAAGTCGGCCTTGTCCGATCGAAAGTCCAACGACATCGGCGACGAAGCGCAAAAGGCATTGATTGCTCTCATGCGAATCGGTCCCACCGATGTCAGCAGCAAGCACTCGGACGACAAGCAATACCGTCCACGACTCGGCGGCAGCAGCTCTTCGCCCAACCTGCCCACGCTTGACTGGCCCGACTGCCCGACTGGTCCCTGGTCTGCCGCTGGCCGTCACATTGACAAACTCAAGCAGGAGCGTCGACAAGGCATCCAGCGCTGGCTCGAAGCCGACTCGAGCGAGGAGACCGAAGCTGAAACCAAAGAGCCTTCGGGGGCAGCCTTTCGCCACCACCCCATGGTCGCCAAGGCTCTGCTCGACCGGGCTCGCAAGCACCAGCATGCTCAGCTATCAGCGGCGGCGGCAGTCGCCAGCGCACGCAGCCCGTCCAAACGCGGTAGAAAGTCGAAGCATCAGCAGCTGCTGCGCGTCGTTGAAACACCCAAGCGCCGTGGCCGCAAGCCCAAGGCGACAGCCTCGGTCACCAGCTCGTCGCGCAAGTCGGTGGCGACGGGTGCGTCACTGGCGCGATCCAACACCAGCGTCATCTTTGGCTGCAAGTGCGGCATCGACGACGACTCGATCATCATGGTCCAGTGCGACGGATGCAAGCACTGGCTCCATCTGCCCTGCGTCGGCATCAACACGGTCAACGACCTTGACGACGAGTGGTTCTGCGACGACTGCTGCGACGCTGCGCTCACCGAGCACCTCTCGCCTGCCTCGTCCATGCCTGCTTCCGTCTCTTCGTACGCGCATCTCAGCACGCCTGAGGCCCTCGAGGCGGTCCTTGCGGGCCAAGAGCCCGTCTTCACTCTCCCAAGCGGTACACCTATTCACCGTCACGGCGTTGCAGTGTCGTCGTCGATCGCACTGGCACCCAGCCCGCCGCTCTTGTCCGTCGGCGACCGCGGCGGACGCAGCACCGTCAAGCGCCAAGGCCAGGGACGTTCGCGAGCAGAGCGTGTCGGCTGGAGGATGAACGAACCCGGATCGCCGCTGGCTCGCAAGAGCACCACGGCCTCGTCTGGTGTGCGACCTGCTGTGCCCGAGACTCCTTCCAAGTTGAGCGAAGCCACCGTTGACTTTACCGATACCAGTAACACGCCTAGCTTACTTGCTGGCTTCTCGCGTGCCGACTGGGAACCTACGCGCGCAAGTCAGAGGTCCGAACGTCAGACGACGCCGCCTCGCATGGTGGGCATGAGCACACCCAGCCGACACGCCTCGGGACGCAAGGCGAGTCACTCAGGCCCTCTCTCGCTCGGCCTTGGAGACGATGACGCGGTGCATCCCGATGTGTTTTCGACGCCTTCGCGCCTCGCTTCGGGCGGCTCTTGGGCTTACCGTGCAGGAGCTCAGCATTTCGGCAGCCAGACTCCCTCGCGATCGGGCGACCGCCACCAGCGTGTCGACTCGTTCAGCGGTGGACTTCTCTCGACGCCTGGCCGGGATTTCCTTTCAGGCGCCTTTGGCACCGAACCCTCGACCAGCATGCCCAGCCTGGTGTACAGCAGCGGGTACGTGGATGGGTTTGATGACCACCTGGGCAGCGAGGCGTTCTACAGCGGCAGCAGCAGCCGCGCGTGGCAGCTGCAGTCTCCCACGTCGAGCACGCGGGCAGCACGCGCACGCCAGCCGTCTGGCCTCGGCACACCCTGGTCGAGTTCGCTGCTCAAAACGCCGGAACTGCAGCCTCGTCAGGTCAACACTTCGTCGGTGCGGGGCGGTAGGTTTGATGCGAGCGACGATTTCCCTCCGTCGTCTTCGCCGTTCCCTCGTACGCCGACGTTTGACATGAGCAGCCCACGCTTCCTTGGCCACCACAGCTCGCACCATGCGTACGGCGGCAGTGCTCACGAGAGGCAACCGAGCCATCTTGGCTTGGGTCTGCCCTCTGGTGCCAGCACGTCGGCGAGGCTACACAAGGCGTTGGGCGCGGACCTCAACAAGAACAGCAGAGGCCATCGCTCGTTGAGCATCTCGAGTGCTAGCGGAAATGCCAAGCACCGCCAGGTTTCGACGGATGTTCCTATGGGTTTAGGCATTGGGTTGGATCTGGATGATGTTCTGGATTGGTCTTGACGTTGTTAGCCTTTCTCTTCATCAGCAGTTCGCAGTATTCGCTGTGTCGCGAGGCAAAGCCGACGCAGCCGTCCGTTCTTCTTTTCTTCTTTTGTGCGTTTTCAGTTCATTGCTATCTTTTGCATGGTCTATCTGTGTCTGGTGTGTGTAAGAATGTGTGCGGTGCGGATCTGATGTGAGCGTTGAGGGGTTGAAGGAGGGGTTGGGTTGTTAGCGGGCAGTGGCGCTTCAAGCTTGGATTTTGCGGAAGTCGGGCAGAAGCTTTTCGCGTGATGTTGGTGTGGAGGAAAAGCCTCCCCGAAGAAGGAGCACCTCTTTTCCTTTCTGCACAACTCTAGCAGTACGATTCCAGATAGCTGCGCCGATCTACGGTATCATCAGCAGTAGCGTTCCAACTCCGCAGCGACGTACGAGAGACGAGCGCTTGACGACGATGGTCAAAGTCTAAAGTCGGGCTCAAGAACTTCCAGGCAAGGCTACTATCAGCGTAGGCGGATGGTCAAGGATGGAGGCGTTACGGCTGGGCGATACACGGCACCTCAGGCGGGAGTTTAAAGATATTACGGATGGCGTCAAACGATTCGAGTCGGCAGAAGAGGTGTTGACGAGGTTCACTGCTCCGCTCGTCCGGCTGGTTGGTGAGGACGGTGTTCCTCGTTCTCTCAAGCCCTTCGCGGGTAGCACGGGCAGCTCGTCATTTCGTAGCGAAACTCTGGACATCCTGCTCATTGAGAGCGTCCAGGAGGCGCTACTCACGCGCATCGCAGCCGACTGGTCCACCGCTCTGCCCGCGTCCCAACTGCACGAGCTCATTGACGGCTGGATCTTCGGCCCGCGCACCCTCCCGCGCACGCAGGGAGTCATCCAGCAGTGCTCGCTGCGCTCTATCACGCGGCTTTTCTCCTCCTCGCTGCCCCCTGTAGCGCTGCTCGAACAGCTGTGTGTGCGGGCACTATCGCGGATATCGCTCGCGTCGCTGCTCGCCGCGGTAAATGCTGAACCGAACACAGCACGCGCGGATGTGGCATGGGGAGAGACGCTGCGGCTGCTCGCCTCGCTGCCGGATCGACTGGCGAATGCGACGCGAGGCAAGATGCCTTTCACCTCGGCGGTGTGGGTCGAGCGCGTGCTCGTGTCTGGGCTCGTTAGGTGTTTGGCGCGCGGTGAAGAGACGGGCCAGGTGGGACGGCTGAGGGATGTGGTTCAGCGGCTGGACAAGAGGGGGTATTTGAGCAGGGGGTTGGATACAGAGGGGAGAGGGTTCTGGATGACGATTATGCGGCAGCGGGAGGCAGGGGCGGCAGCCAATTGGCTGCAGTTGAGGGCGAAACTGGGGAGCACGTTGAGATTGAAGTTGGATCTCGGACTGGTGGAAACGCTGCAGCATCTACTCGTGGTGCGAAAGGGGCTGCCGATGGGGCTGGTGACGAGTGCGGAGCGCGGAAGGGCGGGCATGGAGGGGTCGGCGTTTTTGGGTAAAGGGTCGCAGGGGAGTGTTGCTGCTGTAGCCCTGATCCTTCGCGCTTTCCTCTCCTCGCCATCATCAGATTCCCCCAGCTCTGACTCTGATACCGACACCGACGACGAAGCAGACCCGACATCTCGAAACATCTCAACCTTCAAACAGCTCGCACTCTCCCCGACCCCTCAATCTCCCCTCCTCGCCTGGAGCTGGTGCGCATACCTCTCCTGGCACCGTCGCGGCACAAACGCGACGCTGCTGCATACATGCCTCGAAGCAACGCTCTCACGCTGGGCAGATGCGGTACGGATCAAACGGTCACTGCTCACCGAGGAGCTGTTCCTCGCCACGCTCATCGTGGGCTTGCTCGCCTCAATCCCTTCTGACACCACCTCGTCCACGGCTCTCCCAGCGATCGCTCGATCACGAGCAGTGCTGGACGGCGTCTCGTTGCATTTAGAGCACTCAGATCCCACGGTGCGGCGGCTGGGGATGCTCGTCGCGGAGCTGCTGAGTGCGAGGACGACGACGGAGGGTGCGAAAGTGTTGAGTTTCGGAAGTGGGTTGTGGAACGGGACAGGGGAGGGGAAGGAGGAGGCCAGGGTGTTGAGGGCGTTGAGCGATGCGTGGAGTTATCATGCGGGGGTTGTGAGGGAGGTCGAGAGCGGGTGGCGCAGCGATGGGTTCGCGGAGGCGATCAAGGTGTTAGGTGTGGCGTCTGAGGATGACATAGTGGGGATTGAGGGGCGCGAGGAGGTCGTGGTGGAGAGGAAGAGCAGGAAAGCGAGCAAGCCAAAGACGCGAAGGTTGCCAGAACGGGTCGATCCGCCCAGCCGTCTCCAGGAGAGTGGAAGAGCGGTACGGCCTCTTATTACGATGCTCGATTCAGACGACGAGGATCAAGACAGGGAATCGGCTTCTTCACCGCCATTGAAGATGTTTTCGCACACTCAACGCTCCCCCTCTCGTCGATCTGCCTCCTCCTCCGTCTCGAGCTCATCCGATGATTCAGATAGCGACGTCGCCCCCACCGACTCCAACTCAATTCACCGCCTAGCAGCCTCGCTCACCGGCCTCTCCCCTACCGAAGCATCCTCCATCCTCCACCCCTCACCACCCTCCTCCTCCGCTCACTCAAAACCACACCGCACCCGCATCGACGACTTCGAAGCCAACCGCGAATCGCACGCCCCGCAGTTCCACACCAAAACCCCGGCCCCCGTCTACATCTCGCAACTCTCCCCGCTCCTCCGCTCCGCCTCGCGCTCTGACATCCGACTCGCCCTGCACGCCGCGGCGCCCCTCATCCGACGCAAGAGCTCCACGCCGCTGTATGGGGCGGAAGTGGGCGAGAACGCGGTGGACTTGTGTCTGACGCTCGTGGCGATGCATGACAATTTCGGGATCAAGCGGTTCGAGGCGATGCGGCGGGACGCTGTAGGGGCGCTGGCGGTGGCGGCGCCAAGGGTGGTCGTCGGCTTGTTGGCGGAGCAGGTGTTTGGGAGTCAGTACAGTGATGTTCAGCGCGTGGCTATGTGGGGAGGGATAGTGGAGAGTGCGGTTGTTTTGGCGAAGGGTGATGCGGGGGGAGAGGAGGCAGGGGTGGGTGAGCGGGCGGAGCGGGTTGTGGCGGGAGTGATCCGGAGTGCGAGGGAGGCGGGGGAGGCCAAGGTGCCGCAGCTGCGACGGGAGAGACACCTTCAGGTCAAGTCTACTGCGAAAGAGAGGGGGAAACTGGTGCAGTTCCACGATCCATCGCTCCCAGCAAAGGTGGCGGTGGATGCGGAATGGGAGGCGCTCGCGGGGGAAGTGTATATCTTCCCCCTCATCCACCGCTTCTTGGCATACCACGCCTACCGCTCCTCCTCACCGCGACAAGGCGCAGGAACATCCGCCCTCTTCACCCCCTCCACCCACGCGCTCTTCCTCGACACCCTCACCATCCTCCTCTCCCTCGCTCCCACTCCCCTTGTGCAACAGGCGACTCCATCACTGCTCGAACTCCTCTCCACCGCTGTGCCCACATCCCCCGTGCTGACGTGTTCGACACTGACGCTGCTCGCGCTGGTGCTCGATCGAGCGCTCGCCTCGCACCCGCGGGTGCTCCTGCTGCAAGGCGACAGCGCGCGCTGGTTGAAAGGGTTACTAGAGTTTACGCAGGATGTGTTTGCACACTCGCAACGGCAAGCGGGGGAGGTGGAGGCCGGAGGATTGACAATGAAGATCACGGCGAGGGCGGCGGCAGTGTTGCTGCTCATGGACCGGCTAGAGCAGGCGAAATCGGACGAGGTTAGGAGACTGATCGGCTTTGTTCCTTCGTAAAGAAAGCGAGAATTCTGTTACACTTCACAGTCGCAACAGCCCGCTATCGGTCGACGATACTACAGTTGTGAATTCAGCATCGCACAGCAACGTAAGCCCGAGTGAAAAAGCACTGCAATGTGAAACCAAACGCTTTGATTGCGAAACTGAACAACGATTGAAAAGCAGGATGAAAACTCACGATCAACCATCTCACTTCTTCTTCTTCTTACTCGCCCCACCGGCTGCTACCGTCGGCGTACCAGCCCTACTACTACCCGCATTGCTCCCCGTATCCAGTCCACTCTTCCTCTTCTTCCCGCCTCCACCGACCTTGGACTCCTCCTCCTCCATCTCCTTCAGCACCAACAACACCAACGTATTGCACCGCCTGCCCAGCTCCTGCGGCGTACGGCTCTTGATAAACCAATCAAACCTAAACCCGCTCCAGCCCATAACGTCCTTCTTGATGCGATCGTACGTATCGCCCTCCCCAAGCCCGTACTCCGCCAGCTTGACGAGCAGGAACCGATCCTCCTCCTCCGAGTAGCTCTTGCCCTTGTTCTGGCCGTAGTGCACCTTGAGCTGCAGCAGCGGTTGGCGGTACGAGTGCACCTTGCGCTTGATCACCGCTTCTTGGTGCTGCTGCTTGGCCAGTTTGGCTTCGCCCTCCTCGATGCGCGCAACGAGCTTCGACGAGTCGGCAAGCTCGTCGATGCGGTCCCAGAACACTTTCGAGTACTCGCGCACTTCCTTTTCCGTCTTGCTGGCATCGGGCATGTCGGCAGCGATGAGCGCGTACGCTTTACGCCCGTACCGCTCGCAGCCACGCACAAAGATCTGGAACTCGCGTCGGTTCCAGTTGCCAAACCCTTCCTGGGCTAGCTGCTCCTTCTCCTCCACCTCCTCCTCCGTCAGCGCTTCGGCAGTATCGATGTACTCCTGCTCGCGCTTGCGTTCCGCCTCGGCCTCCTCCGCCGTCTGTCCCTCGCCCACATCCTTAGCAGGCACGCGGTAGCCGATCGAGCGCTGGTACGCCGCCGTCTCGCGCTCCTGCAGCTCGGCGAGCCGCGCCGGGTAGAACTGGAAGTCGTTGATGTTGATCTGCTTGGGCGCACGCGGCGCCTTGGGCTGCGCCGGTTTGGCTCCCACCCGCATCGCGTCGCGGTAGTAGTTGTCGATCGAGTAGTTGGCCTTGCGCTCGCGCTTGCTCGGCTCGATCCACAGCTGCCCAATCGGCTTACGCTCCGAAAAGTCGTTGCCCTCCCAGTTGTATACGGTGTCCGACTTGAAGTTGTTCAGATCGTCCAGATTGAGGCCCTGATACTTGGCCTGGATCGCCTGCGTGCGTTCTTCGCCGCGCGAGATGATGTCGTCAATGTCGTCGTTGATCGACATGTCCTCTTTGTTCGAGATGATCTTTTCGGCGCCGTGCTGGATCATGTCCACCAGGTCGTCTTTGGACTGGGCGGCTTTGGCCGCTTGCTGCGCACGTCCCTGTTGGATGACGAGCTGGTCCAGACGCAGCTTCTGCGCGGCTCGGTCGAGGATGCGCTCTTCAATGGCGTGTTCCGTGACGAAGCGGAACACGTAGACCTGCTTGGTCTGGCCGATACGGTGCGCGCGGTCCATCGCCTGCAAGTCCGCCTGCGGGTTCCAGTCCGAGTCGAACAGCACCACAATGTCGGCGGTGGTCAGGTTGATTCCCAAACCACCGGCCCGGGTGGTGAGCAGGAACACAAACTTCTCGGACCCGGGCTTGTTGTACTCGTCAATCGCAGCGATTCGATCGTCGTGCGCCGTACCACCGTCGATGCGGCAGTACTGGTACTCTCTGAAAAGACAGTAGTCCTCGAGGATATCGAGCATGCGGCTCATCTGACTGAAGATGAGCACACGCGATCCCTTCTGCTTCATCTTGCGCAACAGTCGGTCCAGGATCACCATCTTGCCCGAGTTGTCGACCAGATGCTCGTCCGTCGTGAACGGAGGACCGGGCTCGGCACCGTCAAACAGGTACGGGTGGTTACAGCACTTGCGCAGCTGCATGACGATGTTGAGCAGACGCGTCTTGCCTTCCTTCTTGCCCACTCCGCCATTGACTGCGTCAATGTCCTTCTCGAGGATGCTCTTGTACCACTTGCGCTGCATCTCGGTGAGACCGACAAAGATGTTGATCTCCTTCTTGGGCAGCAGCGACTTTTCGACATCGGCCTTGACACGACGCAGCAGGAAGGGCCGCAGCACCTTGTGAAGCTGCTGCACCACCTGGTCCTGGTTCTCGTCGCCCTTGCCCTTGAACCACGACTCAAAGTCTTCCGAGTTGCTAAACACGTCCGGCAGAAGGAAGTTGAGCAACGACCACAGCTCCATCAGGTTGTTCTGCAGCGGCGTGCCCGTGATGAGCAGGCGCGAGCGCGAGTTGAACGCACGCACGATTTGAGATAACATTGAATCGACGTTCTTGATCCTGTGCGCCTCGTCGATCACAATGTACTCCCACGAGAGCTTCTTGAGCGCACTCTTTTCGCGAAGACACATCTCGTATGTGGTGATGAGCACGTCAAAGTCCTGCGGAAGGAGGTGGTCCTGGATCACCTTTTCACGCTCCTCCTTGGATCCCTTGAGCGTGACCACGTTGAAGCCGGGCACCCAGCGGTGGAATTCGCGGTACCAGTTGTCGAGTGTCGACTTGGGGACGACGACCAGGTGGAAGCCGGGCGTGTTGCGGAAGTCGCGGAGGTAGCCGAGGAACGAGATGGTCTGGAGCGTCTTGCCAAGACCCATCTCGTCGGCAAGGATACCGTTGATGCCGTTGTGGTAGAGCGAGATCATCCAGTTGAGACCCTGGACCTGGTAGTCCCTCATCTTGCCGCCCTTGACGTATGCTGGCGACTCGTTGAAGACAAAAGCGGTCTCTTCGTCCTCGTCGCCTTCTTTGAGGAGCTCCTCGTCCTCCTCCTTTTCGGTCTTTCTGCGACGCGTGTCTCCGCCCTTTTTGGCCTTCTTCTTGGAGCTGACCTGCTGCGACTCTTCGAGCATACGTGCAAACTCTTCGTCGCGCTCCTTTTTGATGTCGATAAAGTGCTGGAAGAGCTCGGTCTGGCCGAGGAGGTACGAGAAGCGCTTCATGCTGTCGGCGAGCTTGGACTTGTCCATCTCCTCGCGCGTGCTAGCGAGCGTCTCGTTCTGAGCAGCTTTGACGGCTCTCTCCTGCTTGCGCGCTGCTGCGCGCTCGTTCTTCTCGCGCTCCTTTTCGAGCTGTCGAGCGGTCTTGGAGGGGGACGACATGGATACATCGCCGTCGTCGTCGAGCTGATCGGCGTCTTCGTCATCGTCCGAATCAGCGTCGCGCTTGTTGGGTGGGGTCTGTGCTCGGGACACGGACGCGGATGCGGTGGGGGCTCGACTCAGGTCGGCCGAGACGGGGATGTAGTCGGAGAGCTTGTCCTGGTCTTCCCAGTTCTTGGCGTCGCGCATGGCTGGAGGGATTCCAGACGGCTTGAGGAGGCCGTTGGAGCCGTTGGGCGTGTCGGTCATGACGGGCGATGCGGGCTAAGCAGTATGTGAATAGAGAACAGTGTGAATGAAGAGTTTGATGATCTCGAGTAAGTCAGTCGCTGAAGGATTGCTGTCGCATCACTTGTCGAGGGCCGTGCTTTGTCGAAAGGACCGTGCGAGAAGGTTGGTGGAGGACGCGTATACTGGTGGTGTGAGGTGCGACAGTAGCGATCGATGAGTCAAACAAAGGATCAAATTCGAGTCTTGAATCGGACGGAGCGAGCGGCAGATGCGGCGATGCTATCGAAGGCCGTACGCTTTATCGGCAACGCAATTGATTCGATGGGGATGCAAGGAAAGGATTGTGGTGAAAGGAGAGAGTATGTGTGTTTGTTATTGCGAGGAGGAGGTAAGGGATGGTGGTGGTGTGAAAAGCAAGACCTCCAAAGCTG
Source organism: Sporisorium exsertum (assembly GCA_928724755.1). NCBI lineage: Eukaryota > Fungi > Basidiomycota > Ustilaginomycetes > Ustilaginales > Ustilaginaceae > Sporisorium > Sporisorium exsertum. The sequence goes on along the minus strand of CAKMXK010000035.1, from coordinate 410,514 downwards.
AGTTCTGCTGAAATCAACTCACGCGATGGCAAAAGAAAGCAGGGCGCGCGAGGAGGAGCGTTGCGTCGATTCCAACTTGGAGCTGCAGAAGCAAAGCCTTGAAGAGGAAGACAGCGAGAGCGTCATGTCAAACAAGGCAAAGGAATTCTTTCCGGCCGGGAACGGAACCGCGCGCTATAACGCGTCTCCACTGAACACGATTGACAACAGCTCGAGACAGACAAGGACGCGTTCAGAAGCTGGATGTCAGCGTGCGTCATTCGGTCCAGACTCCTGTTTCTCAAAGCACAAACTTCGAAGTCTGCACGTTATCAAAAGCACTTTAGACCCTTCAGAAGCGACAGGAACAGTAGCAATCGGCACAAGAGACGTCTATATATTATGTGTGAAAGAGATGGTACAAACAAGTTTGGTCGAGGTGATTACTTGGAGGAACACTCGGAAAGCTCGCGGTACTCGACGAGACGGAGCAAGTTCCTCTGGAGCATGGCGATGGTGGTCTTGCCGATAGCGGGCAGGTACATGGACGCACGCGTCCTCACATCAGGCTTGAAGTTCTTTTCGCTGGAGAAGTTGACGCAGACCGCACCGGGCCTGATCCACTCGGTCTCGATCTTGTAGTTGGCCGAGGGCACGCCGGCAATCACGACGTCCGAAGCACGGATGCACTCTTCGGCGGTCATGCTGCAGTTGCGCACGACGTGGTGAGGGCGAAGCTGCGAGGCCGTGTTCTGAGCATGGGCCTTTTTCACAATCTCGGATCGTGCGCGGCCCTGTGGTTGACCAGAAGGCTCGGCGGCACGCTTGTTGAACTCCTGGATCGAGTCAATGTCGACCGAGTACACCTTGGCACCGTCGTTGGAGAGCAGCGCGGCGAGCGGGCGGCCGACGACTTCGGATCGGTTGATCACGGTGATCGTCTTGCCGTACAGCCGGTCGCCGTAGGGCAGCTCGCGATCGTAGACGCCAATCGCCTCGAGACACTTGACCATGGCCAGGGGTGTACAGGGGAGGATGGACTTGGCCATGCCCGGAGGCACCTGCTCGCCATCGAGCGCCTCACGGCTGGCGCGCTCCTCGGGCAGCTCGCGTGTGGTGCCGGGCGCATTACCGAGCTTGGCAGGCGAGATCCATCGCACGTTGTGGTACATGTTCCAGCAGTAGCTGAAGTGCAAGCCCTCGACGTCCTTGCGCGGGTCGACAATCTGCTGGAGGTACGTGTCCTGACGGCCGAAAAAGATAGGGTAGTACACCATGATGCCGTGGACCGTGTCGTCGGCGTTGGCAGCGATGATGAGGTCCTCGACATCCGCTTCGAGGTCAAAGTCCGGTGCGCTACCCTTGTGGTCCTCCTCCTTGACCTCGACCGAATCGTCCCAGGTCTTCCAGATCTCGAATTCGATGCCGACCGCCTCGCATGCCTTGCGCGTCCACTCGGCGTAGGCCACACTGGGTGGACTTGGGGTGGCGAGGATGCCGACGAGCTTGGGTCTCGACTTGCCCTGGTCGATGCGCGCCTGAATCGCCTGCTTGATGGCGTCTTGGTACGGAGCAGCGATACCGGATGCCTGTACGAGCTTGCCCGGGTTCTCGGCGCTGGGCAGCGAGCCTGACTGGTTTGAGTGCTGGACGACGGGTTCAGACATGCTGCTCGCTACGCCACGGAGCACGTCGTTGGGTTGGACAGGGCTGGTCGAGTTGCCTTGACGGTCAAAGGCGTGTGCGAGATCCGAGGCTGAGAGCTGGTAAGTGGGCTCAAAGTCGCAGATGGTAGCACGGTGGAACGTGTCGAGAAGCTGGTTGAACTGAGACTTGCGTTCGGAACGCACGTACGAAGGTTCGCGGAAGGTGCCTTTGCCTCGAAGTCGAGGAGTCAAGGGCAGAGCCGACGAGGATGAAGAGGCCGAGGTGGAGGCGCCAGGGGATGAGAGGTTCTCGGACGAGGAGATTGGTTGAAGCGAGGAGGGTCGCGCCAAATTGCCGAGCAACGAGTTGAGATGGGACAGGTCGAGTCCGGTGGGATCCGACTTGGCGGTTGTACGACTCGACGAGTGGAAAGCCGAGCTGTGCGGGAGCGAAGGAGTTGCTTGAAGTGAGGAGGAGCAGGACAAGCTCGAGGCGGATGAGGCGAGGCCAGGAGTGGTTCTAGTGACTGATGGATTGGGAGTTGCAGAGCCAGGTGTGCAATGAGATGGCGGAGACGAGACGGGGTTGTCAGTTATTATGGTTCGAGAACAAGAGCAGATGGATAGCATCCTGGATTCACAAGCCATCGTGGCAGCAGCAATGGTAGAAGCAGCAGTGGTGTGGAAGCACGAAGCGTTGTTGGCGAGCAGGATCCGAGCGACGCAGGACGAGGGCATCCGTACCGTCGAGAACGTGGTGCGGTTGGCGATGCAGAGCTCAAGACGATTCGCCGAGCTCGCAGAAATGTGCAGAGAGCAGGGCGATGGTTGCAGTCGCTCGCCAAGGTTCATGAATCGAGCAAGAACGCTGAAGTTGAGTCGGTTTGTGACGTGGAGCCGGCCCTTGAGTTGTCGAATTTGCCCTGTGAATTGATCAAGAGGCTGGCGGTGGGGTGGGCACAAGCGTTGTTCCCAAAGCGAGGCAACGAATGTGGTAATGAAGTGGGTGCGCTTCCTGCCGTCGATGCAGCTGTGAATTCTGCTGCGGTCGAGAATGCGGCAATGCTTGCTCTCTGGAGTTATGGCAGCAAGAGAATGGGTCACGGACAAGGCAAGGAGGGGGAACCAGGACTGCCAGGATGCGTCTAAACTTACCTGTACCGACCCAAGAGGATGCTTGACTCGAGTTTACGGCTGCTGCTGCTGCTGCTACTCGTGATGAGGAGGCAAGGCCGGCTCGGATAGGCAGATGGGGCGGAATGATGGGCAATGTGACAGGCGAGTAGGATTGTGGTCGGAGAGCGAGGTTGTCTGCAAAGACGCTAAGTCGCAGGCAAGGGAGCCAAGCGACCGTGGGAAAAGTCAAAAAATTTCAAAATTGTCACTTGCGAAAGGAAGAACGAGAAAACAAGTCGTTTCCCAACCGCGAGCGCAACTGTCACTGTGAGGAGCGAGCAGCCACAAAAGCAGCTTCCCGCCCTTCCTCCTGGCCGTGCTGAATGTAGCAAAGCCTCTTGGAGGCAGAGTGGATCAACCATGGCATGTCGCCCTTCCCCGCGCTCTTCCCAAAGAACATCTGCAAGGGGTTTCGATCAGCCCTCAAGCCTGACGTGTTCCTGAGTCTCCCGCTTCTTGAATGGCGCGAGCAAAAATCGTGCATCTGTGAACTTGCATCGGCGATCTGCTTCCCTTTTTACGGAAGCCGGAAGTGTCTCTGGCGAATCTCCACAGAACTTGCTGCTGAGCTTTGCATCTTTTCTTCCCTTGTGCTTCCTCTCCACCTCGTTTTCCACCTTGCCACACCATCCATTTGGCGAGCCTCTACATACTCAGAGAGACGCTGCGATCAGAGCTAGATGACGACACGGCATGGCTAGTCACTCTTCCGTCGGTGCTGCACGCCAGCACAGTCGTATCCTCTTTGTCAAGAACCTCAACTACAACACCACGGGCGCTGATCTGTATCAAGTGTTTGGCCGCTACGGTGCCATCCGTCAGATTCGACTTGGAGATGCAACGGGCACCAAAGGCACAGCGTATGTAGTGTACGACGAGATGGCCGATGCGAAGCGCGCGCTCGACAATCTGAATGGCTTTCATCTCAACGAGCGGTACATCGTCGGTAAGTTGCAACTCATCCTACAGTGATGCTGGGCAGGAGAGCGAGCTTGGCCACCATATGCTCAGGAAAGCAAATGCTGACTTGGTTTGTTGCCTTTCTTGCACTTGATTCCTTGTCCATACAGTGCTGTATCACATGCCCGCCCGGCTGGCTGCAAAAGCAGATCTCGCTAGACGAGAACAGGAACTTGCAGATCTCAAGGCATTTCACAATATCGCAGATGAGGCATGAAGTCGCACTCCTGCCCGAATCTTTACAACCGACGACCGGCATCACTACAAAGTGTCGTCCCACCAGAAGGAGTACCCCTGCTCAGATACACCAGCCCAGCACTGGCGGGCGGCATCGAGCAGAACGCGTCGGAACACCATAGCAAGCAGATCCAAGCTCTCTGTTATGGTAGCTCGCGAGACAAGCAGACAGAACTTTGCTTCGTCCTACTACCGTCCTGTCGACTCCTGTCAGAAGCATCTCCATTGTACTTGTACCTATGATCAAACCCAGTTGAACCCTACGAATATACCACGCGACTGTGTTTCGCTGTCTAACTACAGCCTGAATGAAGTGCCCTGAAGAAGCACATCCACCACCAAGAATGGTGACCTCGAAGCTGACCTCTCCTCTCTATCTCTCTGTGCTCAAACACAGTGTCAATGCAATGGAAAGCGGGCCGAGAGGCAGCAACTATGACGAAACCCTCGAAATCGCCGATCTGCTCTCAAAAATGTTCAAAAATCGAGCGAGCGAACGGCCGCCGCCAGATTCAAGAGTGTCTCGTTTTCGCCCGTTATGTGCTGCGGCTCCGGTCAAAGCAATTGCCGGAGGAGGAGTAACCGGTTACCACTCCATCCTTTGCTGCTCAACGGCCCTTGCCCCTCTCCAACCATCATCACATCCTACCATTCTTCCTCCATAGAACAGCGTTACGCCTCACTCGCGCAAGGGAAAATGACGACTGCACAACCGAACAACCGGGTCATCGTGTACGGCTATGCGGCGTCTCCCTTCTTCCAAAAGATGACCACACTCCTCGACCACTACGGCGTCGAATGGACCATGGTCGAAGTACCACCCGTGATGCCGCGGCCGCAGCTGAGCCAGCTGTTGGGCATCACGTATCGTCGAATTCCAGTCGTATTCGTCGATGGGCAGGGCTACATCGACACCACCGCTGCAGCGCACGCGTTGGAGCGCGCCTTCGGAGGCTCGGGCAGCAAGTCGCTCTTCCGCCAGTACCCCGCGCTGCAACTCCAGCTCGCCGTCAGCTGGTCCGAGAGCGTCCTCTTCCGGCTCGGCGCGGGTCATCTGTACAACGCGCCGCTGAACAAGCGCTTTATCGACGACCGCAGCCAGTTTATGCCCGGATCATCGTTCGATCCGGACGCGATGAAGGCTAAAGTCCCCTTTGTGCGCTCCCAGCTCGTCGCGAATCTGCAAACTATCGAGAGGCATCTGCAGGAGCAAGGCGGCAAGTTTCTGTTCGGGGAGACGGTGCAGTATCTGGATCTGAGCGTGTACATGCCGTTGAACTGGGTGCAGACTCAGTTGCGAACGGGGGATGATCTACTGCCTACGGTCACGCCGAAGACGGCCAACCAGGATTGGAGCAGGTTCCCCTTCCCGCGCACACTGACCTGGCTGGCGGCGGTGAGGCAGTATTTGGAGCAACACCGCGTCAAACCCGTCAAAATCACCGCAGAGCAGGCGGTAGAGGTCATCCTCCAGCAGGCAGAGAAGGGTCGGCAGCAGGCCGAGGACGCTCTCAAGATCAGCAAAGACGATCCGCTGGTGAAAGCGGGCTGGATCAGCGGCGACAAGGGTCAGAAGATCAGCGTCACTCCGGTTGACACGGGAAGGGTGCCTCAGCTCGGTCAGATTGTAGGGTTGGATGCGGTGAGCGTCACGATCAAGATCGATGTGCCAGGTGGCAAGGCGTTGCTGGCGACTTTCCCGCGGGCCAACTTTGATATTAGGGCTCAGGACGGTGCTAAGCTCTGATCTCGACCTGCCGGGAAGAAAGACAAGCGTTGGTACAGGATCATGCGATTGTTGCTTCATTTACATTATCGGTACACGGCCTTGGAATACAATACAGTGCAAGAGTAGCAGTGGATCGCGTGGTATATTGTCGTTGTTGGACAGCTGGTAGCGAGGACTGTGGCGGGAGCGAGATTGAGACCGCCATCTGCAGCCGCACTTTTTGGTATGCATCTGCAGTGCAAGGACGAGAGCGAGAGGGTGCAGTTTGTTGGACCCTGCATTGAGCTTGATCGACGCGCTTTGTGCTTTCGTCCTTGGTCCGTGGCGTGTCTTGCTGCAGTCTAGCCCCTCTCTCTCTATGCCTTGTCCCAATGATAAGCCTGGTCGCGATCCGCGTCTCTTCACCTTCGCTCCTACCCACCATCTTCATCTTCATCTGCATTCACCGCCCACATGATGCGCAACATCGTGATCCTAGTCGTGGCGAGCAGCCTCATCCCCCTGACCTCAGCGGCGACGCTCCCTGCGCAAACCCACTTCTCGCTCTCTTCCCCCGCCAACCCGCTGGCGGACAGCACATGTCTCTCGTGTTCCACCTCACCCACGTGCCCGCTCGACCCGTGCAGCACCAACACGCCCGGTGGTCTGCTCCTACTCACTCAATTCTGGGACTTTTCGCCCGCCATCGGGCCGTCGGACAGCTGGACCATCCACGGGCTGTGGCCGGACACGTGCAACGGGAGCTATGATGCCGACTGCGACCGGGCACGCAACAACAACAACATCGCCGCCGTGCTTCGCGCATCCCAGCATCCCAAAGCTGCAACCACCTTGGATACGATGAACCAGTACTGGCTTGCACTCAACGGCAATGACGGCCAGCTCTGGTCGCACGAGTGGAACAAACACGGGACTTGCGTTTCGACCCTTGCGCCGCAATGCTACAACACCGCAGCAAAGACGTACGAGGCTAACCAAGACATTGTCGACTTTTTCACCACCACCGTCGACCTCTTTGAGCAGTACAACGTGTATGAAGCACTCCAGCACGCCGCCATCACCCCCAGCACAACCCAAACCTACACCTTGGCCCAACTCAAGAATGCAACGCGAGACAAGTGGGGCAAGGAAGCCACCTTCAAATGCAGAAACGGTGCATTGAACGAGGCCTGGATCTACTTTCATACCAGTGGCCGCTCTACCACCGCTGACGCCTTCGTCCAGACCGACCCGCTGACGAACAACAACAGATGCCCCAGCTACGGTATTCGATACCTCCCCAAGTAGTATTCCTCGAGCACACATCACTACAAGATACAAATACACATGCTTAAGATTGCAAAGAGACGGGGGTATACAATTGAAAAGCGTTCTTCTCTTCTTGAGAAAGCATGTAAAAGCCATTAGACCCTCCCCTCATCCAGGTCGCGAATCATCTTATTCCCATTAATCGTGTTCGTCGTCGCCACTACAAACCGCCGATTCCGCGTTTGCGCATTCATGAACCTTAACGCTGCCAACTCGGTATACGTCACACCGCCGAGGAAAAACACGAGCGTCGTCGTCACTGCGTCTGGATCACTCGGCGGAAGTAGAGTCGCGCCCTGTTCGCCACTCGATGAACCAGACTGCACCTCGTCGAATGTGGCACCGGGCAACTGGTTGACCGCCTCCTCGAATCCGCGCCAGCCAACGATGGGGTGAGCGCGCGGCTTGACTGCCCGCCCAACTCGGGGGTCGGAGCGCGACGGGTCGAGCAGCGCTTCCTTCTGCGCCACCGCCTGGACGAGTCGGATCGACAGCGGTGCATAGCCAGAATAGACATACGAGATGTCCGCAGGCGCACGTTCGTCCACATCATCGTTGATCAGACGCAAGCTCTTGCGCACCGACGCAAACCCGCCTTTGCCACCCTCCTCCGCACTACCCTCCCCATCTCCACCCGCATTTGACGAACCGCCACCACCGACAACACTCGACAGCGCACCACCAAACCCGCCCGCACTCACCGCCCCCACAGGCGCAGCAGATGCACGCACAAGTAACCCCACCTTCTGCAACGCCAGCAGCAACGGCAAATGCTGATACCCATACGTCTGCAAGATCTCGCGCTTGACAAATTCGAGGTTCTTAGCCTTGATCCCGCCCGCAGCGCTCCCCAGCCCAACGACGCTGGTCAAACACAGCAGCCTGAGCACGCCCACGAGATCGCGCTCCTCATTGACCATGTCCTCGATCGCCTGGTACTGTGCCGCCAAATCAATGCCCGCAACCGAGTTCTGCTGCACCTCGAGCATCCGGTTAAACTCCTCCCTCGCCGTCCACTCCATGATCTTCTCCGTCAACCCCGTATGCAGACGCAGAGACGCATGCTCGGACTGCAGCCCGCCCAATTTACCCACAAACGCACGGATCTGCGAGACCGTTTTAGCTTGATGCCGGCCCTCGTAGTCCTGATTGAGCCGTTTTGCCGCGCGGTGCAGGCGATCGCCAACAACGGCAAAATTCAGGTTGCGAATCTCGGCAAACAGCAGATCGCTGGAGGGGTCGAGACGATGCTTGCGCTTTTTTGGTGTTGTGGTCATTTGCAGCGGAGTGCCACTACCTGAGGCGTGGGGCTGTCCACCGACTCCTCCTGCCGCCTGCGCTTGTCCCGTGAGCAAGGCAGGATCGACCTCGACGTGACCGTTGCTGATACCTACGACTTCGTCGACGAGCCCCTCGTACGTGAGCTGAGTACACAGCGGCGTAGCGTAGTCGACAGCACGGTCGATGATGATCAGGCTGTCGATCAGCTGGCTCGGCGTGGTGAGTGCTGGACTGGATGGATCCGATGCGAGATGCTCCCGCCTCTGCCGGATCAGGAGGTCGGCCAACCGACGTGCTAGCGCACCTTTGCCGAGGATACGCGGGAAGAGACCGTAGGCGTGCTGAAGTGTCATGAGCGCCTGGGCCGATCGGAAGATGGGCGTGTGGTCGCCATCACAGTAGATCTTTTTCCACGCTGCGTCGTCCTCGAGGCTGATCAGGTCGTTGTCCAGCGGGACAAACTCGAGACCAAAGTCGAGGAGCGAGACGTCCGAGAGCACGGCTTCCTGGTCGAGGAACTGCAAACACGGCTCGGTCCTGTGCGGAACAAACGAGATTGTATATGTGTGCTGTAGCGGGGAGGTTGGGCGAACACTACGATCGGCGCGAAGGTGTTCTGAAACAGTGCCGTATGGCCGCAAAATCAAAGCGTGAGAAAGTCAGTGTGTGCTCACTGCTTTTTGAAAGAAGAAGGAAAGGAATGTCGCCTCCCGGCACAACCCAGCGTCTGTGGAAGCAAAAGCAGAGCAGGGTTGTATAAGGAAGGGGCTTCGTTGGGAGCATCCTTGTCAGGAAGATCTCCTCGTTCTTTGGACATTGACTGACCGTATGCCTATCGTTGAGGAAATCTAGTAGGCCCGGCTAATTTAGTCCAGACAGTGGGGGGAAGGGGGAAGGAGGAGGAGGGGAGAAAGGGCGAAGGAAGAACATACCTGCAATGGCTTTCATCCACTTGATCTCTGGACGACAGATGTAGACGACGGATTTTGTGGGAGCATTGACGCTTTTGAGGCCTGCCTTGGATTGCGACTGCGAATGGCTGGCATCGGTTCTCGAGACGAAGGCGGTGGAAGCGGGCTCGAGCCAGAACATCTTCTCGACGCCGTGCTGCTTCAAGCTGGAAACATCGGCAACAAGGCCGAGTGGTCCAGCGAGGGAAGGATCGAGCATAAGCGTCTTGGCCTCTTTGATGGTGTCCAATGTGGACATGAGACCGCGGCGTGCCAGGTCTGTGAGGATGCGAGTATCGAGGCCGTCCCATGGCTGTGGCAGGGGCTGTGCCAAATCTGGAGACGAGCCGCCGTTGGTAGGCGCGGTGGCAGCAGCAGCAGCAGTGGTTGCAGAGACAGCATGGCCAGCCTGACGAGTTGAAGTGGCTGCGGGAGCCATGGCGAGCAAGCGCTAGTGCCGGCCAACACTGGATTCGCGACCTCCTCCCGCTTGTGGTGATCCAGAGTTACCTAGAACTGTAACACTGATGACAAATGCGACCGAGCTCGATGCGGGAGGAGGTCGACGAGGTTGTGACGGCAACAAGTGTCGGAAGGAAGGCAGCGTCCAACCAGTCCGAGCGAGATGAAGAGAGAAGAGTGCTGGACACGAGGGAGCAGCTTGTGATTGGTCGAAGGAGGGAAGGATGGTTAACCAATCGCGAACAATCCCAAAACGGGCGACAGGCTCGTGCGGCGCGATTTTTGAGCGTTAAAGTGTGAGATCGCCGTTGGCTGCTGCTGCTGGCAGATCTGAAAATCAACTCGCCGAGTTCCGAGTCACTTTGCAAGAATCACAGCGCGTCGGTTGGATTTTCCAGCGCAAAGAGAAGAACGAGTCAAATCAGTTGCTCCTTCGCACACGACCAACACTTTCCTTTCTCCCTCCCACCATCGACACGCATCCTCCTTATCAACAACAGGTCAGCCTTGGTCGCATGTTGATACCCACATCTGGCCTGCCTCGTTTACGCTCCTTGGTCACCTTCGTCCCTACTTTGGCACACAAGCACTCGCTCTCTCGCGCACCCTTGGTCGTATCTCCTCGAACTGCCTTGCTCTCCAAACGCGAGCTCAGCTGCGCTCGCAAGTCAAGTCTCATCATGGCAGCCACACAGCCCGAGACATCCTCATCTGCAGCTGCTACTGCCGTGGCTGCTGCCGGCAAGGTCTCGCAGCCCGAATGGCAGATCCCTAAAAAGCAGCTCGCCGAGCCCGAGCTCAAAGTGTACAACTCGCTCACCCGATCCAAGGTGCCCTTCGTACCCAAAAAGGGTCGAACCGTCACCTGGTACAACTGTGGCCCCACCGTCTACGATGCGAGTCACATGGGTCATGCCCGTAACTACGTCACGCAGGACATCATCCGCCGCATCCTCCGCGACTATCTCGGCTACGACGTCCACTTTGTCATGAACATCACCGACATCGACGATAAGATCATCATCAAGGCGCGTCACTCTCACCTCATCAAGCAGTTCCGCTCGCAGCATCCTCAACTCACCAAGCCTCTCCTCGCCACGGTCCAGGATGCCTGGTCTGCCTACTTTGCCAAGAACCTCGAGCGATTTGCTCCTCCCGTGCCACCACAGGAATTGCAGGGTGGACTCGCAGTCCAAGCAGGCAAGGCGAGAGCGGGAGAAGCCGGCTTTGAAGAGATTGCCCGCCTGCGTCAGGACGCTGCGTGGCTCAAGGCCGCTTCCGACAAGGAGCCCAAATTTGGCATGTGGTTTGCTGCCCTCGACAAGTCGCGCCAAGCTCAGGTCGCCGCCGCCATGTCGCTCGCCGCCGCAGACTCGTCGCCCGAAGCAGCTTCTGCCCTCATTGACGCATCCGAAGATGTTCTCGCCGCCTACCTCGACAAGCAGTTCGGCAGCACTGTCACCGACCCAGCCGTCTTCCGCGACACGGCGGCCTACTGGGAGGCAGAGTACTTTAACGACATGAAGCGGCTCCACGTCGAGCCTCCCACTACTCTCACCCGTGTCAGCGAGTACGTCCCCGAGATCGTTACCTTTGTGCAGCAGATCATCGACCGCGGCTATGCCTATGCCGAGGGCGTCGACGACGACAAGAAAAACGTATGGTTTGACACGCGTGCCTTTGACGGTGCCAAGAGTCAGGACGGCAGCTTCGAGCACTCGTACGCCAAATTGCAGCCCTGGTCCAAGGGCAACCGCGAACTGCTCGAGGAGGGTGAGGGTTCGCTGTCCACTTCGACCACGGCAACCGCAGGCAAGCGCGCTGCGTCGGACTTTGCGCTCTGGAAGTCGTCCAAGCCCGGTGAGCCTGCCTGGCCATCTCCCTGGGGTCCCGGCCGTCCCGGTTGGCACATTGAGTGTTCCGTCATGGGCTCCGCCGTGCTGGGCGAAACAATGGACATCCACTCGGGCGGTGTCGACCTCATGTTCCCGCACCACGACAACGAGATCGCCCAGTCCGAAGCGCATCACGGCTGCCGTCAGTGGGTCAACTACTTTTTGCATACGGGGCATCTGCACATCGAGGGACTCAAGATGTCCAAGTCGCTCAAAAACTTTATCTCAATTGACGAGGCGCTCGAGCGCTTCACCGCACGCCAGCTGCGCATGTCGTTCCTCCTCCAGCCTTGGCATGGGCGTATGGACTTTAAGCAGTCGGCGCTGGGCGAGGTCAAGAATGCCGAGTCGGCGTTCAACAACTTTTTCGTCGGCGTCAAGGCGAAGATGGCCGAAGCCAAGGCGCTGGGGGTGGCGTATTCGGATGGACAGCATCACTACGGTGTGGGCGAAAAAGCGTTGATGCAGAACCTCGAGGAGGCGCAGCACGCTTTCCGCGGAGCTATGTGCGACTCGTTCGATACGCCCAAAGGGATGGAGATCCTGCTCGACCTCGTGAGCAAGGCCAACATCTACGAGAAGAGTCACGACAAGCGTGCCGACGTCAACATCGGGGTTATTGCCGCCGTAGCGAGATATGTGGGCGACATGCTCAAGATGCTCGGTCTCGGTGAAGGTGCTGCGCTGTCGGCGAGCCAGGAGATCGGATGGGGCGTTGCGGATGAGTCTGGAGATGGCACGGCGGCGGTGGACAAGGAGGAGCTGCTCATGCCGTACCTGCGTGCGCTCAGCAACTTCCGCGATGCAGTGCGCAATCTGGCCCGCAGCTCCGCGCCTGCTTCGGAGTACCTCAAGCTCTCGGATGCATTGCGCGATAACGACCTCGTAGACCTCGGCATCTCGCTCGAAGACACGGAGGATGGGAAAGCGCTTGTGAAGTTGGTCCCCGCCGCTCAGCTGCAGGCTGCCAAGCGCGAGAAGGAAGCGGCATTGGCGGAGAGGGCGGCGAGAAAGGCACAGGCTGCTGAGCAGGCGCGCTTGAAGAGGTTGGAGAACTTGGAAAAGGGTCGAATGGCTCCGGAGCAGATGTTTAGGACGGAGGAGTATAGTGAGTGGGATGAGCGAGGGTTGCCGGTTAAGGATAAGGAGGGGGCCGAGTTGGCGAAGAAGAGGAGGAAGAACTTGGAAAAGGATTTTGAGAAGCAGACCAAGTTGCACAGGGACTTTTTGGAGGCAAAGGAGAAGGGTGAGATTCAGTAGGCCGGGCGGCGCACTGTATCGAGATTCCACCAGTATTGTAGAGAAATGCTAGAACGTTAGGGCTGCAACTTCGCATGAGAAGAGAATGAGATTGCGGACGTGTCTGTCTATGAGGATACAACGTCGATCTTTGCCAGTTGCAGAATGTCCTCGGCTGAAACGGCAGCCAGCTCGTCTTGCAGCGCGGGAATGAATGTGCCTGGACCTTTGACGTCGTCCCTCTGTGCTGCTTTTTCGCTTGCGATCGTCATGGCCAACAGTCCGGTCAATGCGCCAACGAGCAGATCGACATCACCGTGTGCAACAAGAGTGTTACCCAACGAAGCATGCTTCGCAGCAGTCCCCTGTGTTTTCGCCAGGTTGCATGCGGCAGCCAGACCTGCGCCGACAGTGACTCCCAACGCACAGCCTGAGCCCGTAATCGCCCCGAGTAGCGGATGCCCATTATCGCTCGTGATCACCGTCCTTCCATCCGTCAGGTAATCTTTCTTCCCAGACAACAGCACCAGACACCGCTCCTTCTGCGCCAACCCCCTCACCAGCGCCACCGGATCCTTTAGCTGCCCGGACCCGGAATCGACGCCTCTACTCTGCACCTCGTCTGCCTTCCCCGCAATACTCGCCAGCTCCGCGGCGTTGCCCTTCAACAGCGTCACCTGCGTATGGTTGAGGATCCCCCGCACCACATCCTTGCGGAACTGCGTCGCCCCACCGCCAACGGGATCGAGCACGACGGGTTTCAGGTTGCGGTTCGCCGAGGCGCCGGCGACGTGCATGCCCTCTCGGGAGGCGGGCGAGATCGTGCCGATGTTGAGCACGAGCGCAGAGATCGCGCGGCTGAGGTCCGCCGCTTCGGCCGCTTCGTGCGACATGATGGGAGAGGCGGAGAAGGCGAGCGCGAGGTTGGCAGACATGGTTGAGGAGACGTGCGAGGTGATGGTCTGGATGAGGGGCGGGCCGTGCGAAGATGTGCGGTGGAAGCTGAGCAGGTTCGCGGCGGCAGTTTTGTACCACTCGGCGTTCTTGGGTTGCGAAGATGGGAGGGCGAAGGCAGACGCGATACCGTGCGTGGGTGATGCAGAGGAAGGACTGGTGGAGGAGGAGGATGACGCGGTGAGACCGGCTTTGAAGCTGCGCACGATGTCGGCGAGCTCCTTGGCTGCGATATCCGAGTCCGCACGTCCCATGATGGCTGAGATGACAGCAACTCCATCCGGAGCGTTGGTCTCGCTCGTCACACCAAACAGTGCCCTTGCTGCCGTATTCTGGTTGAGCCCTCCAATCAACACACAGGGCAACCTCTTGCCGTCCTTATTAAGCTCAGCAACGATGCGCTGCGCCCCACTGCACCCAATCAGCTTATCCTCCGTAATCCCCGCTTTGCTCAGTGTGCCGTAACACGGCCCCACGCCAGCATAGTCCGCCTTGCCCTCCTCCCGCGCCACCCGCGCCTGCTCCACCGTTTTCACAGAGATACCCAGCAGCCTCTTGTCGCCCAAGATCCTTCGTGCTTCGGCAACGGGGATATCCTCCTGCCCGATGTGCAATCCAACGCGATCGGGAAGCGACAAGCACACAGACATGTTGTCGTTGATCAGCATGGGCACGTTGTATTTGTCGCAGATCTGTAGCGACCTTCGTGCGATTTCGAGGAACTCATCCGTCTCGGCATCCTTTTCGCGGATCTGCACGAGGGTCACGTTGTGCTGCGATAGGCAGAGATCGAGCGAGGTGTAGTAGTCGACGCCAGCAGGGAGCAGTTCTCGGCCTGTAACAAGGTAGACCGAATAGTCGACGGTGGACTTGTTCAGTGTGGAGGAAGACATTGTCCGTGTCTTTGTAAGGAGCAGTCGATTGTGGTGGTGAGGAGAAGGTTGAGGAGCGGAGTTGGGTGTGGGCAAGAAGATCTCAGAAAGCTTAGGAGCCTAATGTGCATCGGCAATGCAGGAAAGCGCCGCTGTAAAAAAAACGCCTTCTACGTTGGTCCGTGCGAGCACCATGGAAATTTTGGCGAATGTGAGACCACCATACCTAACAATTTGAAAATTTCCCCCCAAACGTCAAAGATCGCGATCAGGGGGCTTTTCGCTTGCAACACATCTATGGAGCCATATCACTTGCCACTCTTCCGTCGCTTCAATCGCCAAAGCTCGCCATTCGAAAGCCCTGTGACACGTCGCCTCTTCCTGCAGGGCTCTAAGGGCACAGTTTCATGAGCTGGACATCCTGCATTCGCTCGGCCCGCATTGCGACCAGGCGTACAATGCAACAGCTCACCTGCACAGCGCCTGTCCTTCCTTCCCCTCTGCCCCTCTCTGCACGGCCCACGTGAAGAAGCTGGAGATCTTGGTTCAGAGACCATCTATTCTCGCTTTGAAGCTGCTTGATCCCGCCGGTGCTGACTATACCATCGACCGCCAAAGCTATGACGACTTCGCTGGATGCGGGTAGCTGGAACTCCATTTCCGCACGCTTGGGATACGTTGCGAACAGCGTCACGGTATGGAGCTCCTGTCACATCCGCTTCCACTGACGGAGTGCGGAACTCGCACACCGGCTCGCATGACGCATCACCTTGTCGGCAGAGCATTCTACTCTGGTACACAGCAGCTTCCCAATACGGAACTCCAATCCCGGCCGTGGTTTGTCATTGAGGTGGAGCACTCTAGCGTGCGCAGTTGAGCGACGTACCACTATCCCAACCCAAGCTATCGGACAGCCCGCCAGGACGAGAATCGAACAAAGTGAACATCCGTCGTTGCTCGTCCTCTCCTTCTTTCCGGACCACCACCACCATCTTGTTTCTTTTTCTCTACCTCCTTTTGTTTCTTTTCCACATCTGCTACAGCTGGCTTTGGCTCGCAACCTTTTCGATCGTCCTCGCTCTCACTCGCCGGTCGCTCGTTCTAGATTGGTCCGCTGCAGATCTTGCAAGCATTTCCACAGCGAGAGTCACCCGACAGCTCACTTAGGCGCCCGTCACGCTAGGTATAGATCGACAACCGACGACGAGCGACACCGTTGAACTCCAAACCTCGACATCCCTTCGCTAGTCGAAGAGATACGCCAGAGACAAAACTTTCACCCCCGACAAAGCTCGAAGCTTTGCCTCCAACTCCCGCAGGACCAAACCAGCTCGAAAGCAGCAACATCTTTTCGACAACGAGGAAACCGGTTTTTCTTCACCCCTTATCTTATCACAACCTCTTTACTCTCCCGCCACCCAACACAACGGATCTCTGGTAGATCCCCCATCCCCAACTCTACACAAGTCGCTTCGGCTAGCGGTGCTAATTGCAGTTGAACCGATTTTCCTGGGAAAAGGCGTCGTCAAGATATTCGCGCGCTCTCGCACTGTCAGACAGCTTCCCACAAGCACGTTCCGATAGTTGTCTCAGAATAATTCAGCATTAAAAAAATCAGTAAGTCATCATACCACGGAGGAAGGGGTAAGCGACAAGCGACCCTAGGGTCTGGTTCACGATCATCCTGGTGGACATCAGTCAATGTGATCCGATCGTGTGGGTAGCGAGGTGAAAAGGCTCTGCTTGCAAAAGTGACCCCGTCCTGGCAGAATATGCGCTGGCCAGAGAAACGGAGGGGGCTGCAAACATCTTCCCGCTTCGATCCGTCTCTGAATGTCCCCTCAATCTTGAACTCGAGCTGACTCTTCAACGCCTCACCTTTCCTCCATCACCTCTACCCTACCACCCACTCTCTCCAGAACGCCCATCAAGATGCTACCAGCCACACACACCCGACGCCGGGCCAAGCGAGCTTTGACGCTGCTCGCCGTCGCCTCGGCAGTCAGCGGCATCGCGGCTACCAACGCAGTTTCCCTTCCCGGCAGCTCGTGGTTCAAGCGTCAGGACGCTGCGGCAGAAGAACAGGTGCTCAAGCTCATCAGTGCGTCTGGACCCTACGCGACCATGACGGGTGCGAGCCCCAACGCGATCCAGTCGGCCGTGGGGATGAGCGGCGGTAGTGCGACTGCGATTGCTTCTGCGCTCGTTGCGGATGCCACTTCCGCCACCACTGGTGCGACGGATCAGGTGCAGGTCCCATCTGCGGCTGTTCAGGCGGTGGAAGCATCGGCTTCGCCGTCGGCGAGTCCGGACAAGATCGCGAGTGACAGTCTGAGTGCTGGGCAGGATTCGCAGCTCGAGTCGGCTTGGAAGGAGGCCAGTGGCAGCGAAGGAGGGGGTGTGCAGAGCTGGACGTACGATCCCGGTGCGTATGGGTGTGGATTTGATCCTGAGGGGGCAAGTAGCGATGTTGCGACGGCGACGCTCTGCAGTGTCAATGCGCCTTCTGCTTCCGCCACCTCTTCGGCTAGCGCCCAGCAGGATGCTGTACAGGACAGCGCCTTCCAGCCCGTCGCCACCGCCGCCGGTGCTGCAGGTCGACGACGAGCGCTCCCCACGCCCGAGCCCCAGCCTGCACGACGACAGTACCCCGTCGTCCCCGCGGGTCCAGGCATCGTCATCGAATCCTCCTCGAACCTCTTCCCTCTCTTCACATCCTACGCATCGCTCGAGCCCCCGTCCACGACCTTCGTCGACTTCGGCCCCACATCCAACCTCAACACCACCAGGCCGCGCCGTGCAGGAGATTCGTCCGGCAACGGCGAAGCGCCCGGCAACATCAACAACCCGAACTCGCCCGATCTCGGGTGGCTCGACGTCCAGGTTGGTGCTGTTCCGTACAAGAACGGCGACCTGATTGCGTCCATCGTTTGGATCCTGGCGACGATTGCGCTGATTCCGCTGCTGCTGATTCGGCTGTTGCGGAGGTCGAGTCTGATCTCGATGATCCTGTTTACGGTGATTGTGTACATGGTGTTGATGCTGATCTCGTTTGGCGTGCGCGCCAAGCTGGCCAACCAGACGCCGTCGACGAGTATGATGAATGTGGAAGGGATCATCTTGGCGATTCTGATCCCGCTGCTGATCGAGCCGCTGGTGCACCTGCTCGGGCTGTACTCCCAGCAGAGCGGACGCGCCACGGGCGTGCCCCAGGCCAGTCTCGTGCTGAGGATACTCAACTTGATCGTGTTTATCCTGTTCATCGTCGCGGCGTCTTACTTCGCCAGCTGGTTGGATAAGTGGAACAAGGCGCTGCAGTTGACGCAGACCGCGCAAGATCTGCCTTCCATCACCCCACCCAAGGTCACGCGCATCCTGCCTGTCGTCGGCAGCGTACTCGAAATCGTCGTCATCCTCGGCGCAGCCCTGCTCATCCCCGTAGCCCGCGGCGACAGCGGCAGCATCCGCCCCGGCAGCTTCATCTTCATCCTCCTCCTCCTCCTCTTCATCTCCACCGTCTACCGCCTCCTCCAATCCCTCCACGCCACCACCCGCATCGCCGACGAACTCGGCGGCAGCCTAGACTCCAACGACCTCCTCCCCTTCTTCCAGGGCGGCTCGAGCAACAGCACCTCCGACAACCAGCGCGTCGCCAACGGCCTCAGCCTCGCCCCCCAAGGCATGTACGGCCCTAACTCCAAAGGCATCGATTGGGAGCAGCTGCAACTCACAATGGCCAGCAGAGGCACCCCCCAGACTCCGCTCATTTTCAATCTGGTCTACGTCCTGCCCATGTGGCTGATGGTGTTCCTGCTCTTCTTTGCGCATGCGCCCAAGAGGGACGACGATGGTCCGGGTGGCGGCAAGGAGGCTACTGCCGTTGCTAAGGCTTGAGTTCGAGCCGGGTGGCCTAGATTCCCTGTTTGTGCCCTCTTTTGTATTTAGTTTGATGCGTTCACTCGTGCCTTTCAATACCACCTTTTCACTCGAATGTCAGTCGCCAATGTCAATCGAGACACATGCAGAGCTTGTTGATGCTGACACAAATGATTGAATTAAAAGTACAACTTGAGTGAGAGAACAATGCAATATGCGATATATACTGTACCGTAAACAAGTTGGGCTTCTCATCTAGAAGTGAGTGTACTGACTCTTTGCGCGAATCTTTTTGCCGTACCTGTAGAAGACGAAGGGTACGGGAATCATGAGCACGTTTAACCCGGCCAGCAAGCCAGAGGCGCCTGGCGGTGTAAGATGATCGTACATGGCTTTTCCGAACAAGGGGAAGGCAGCCGCCCATGAGCTTCTACAGAACGAGTTGGCAGCCATGGCGCTCGCTGCGACGGGACGATAGGCGTGGGTGGTGTATGTGAATACGCTGGTGTAGATGTAGCTGATGCCGATGCCGAACAAAACAGTGCCGAGGATGGGTACGATCCAGTGGATGGAGCGGTAAGTCGTAAAGGCGAACCAGAACATGCCGGTGGGAAGTAGGACGGCACCGACCATGGCGACGGGCAGGCGGAATTCGGGTTCGGCTACACCGTTGCCTTTTGTCTCGACAAGGCGCGTGTAGTGGCGCGCCCAGAAGGGCATGGTGAGGACGGCGGTGACCATGCCGATGCCGATGCCGAGGAAGGAGAGACCGATCTCTTGCAGGTTGAAGCCGTGCTCCTCGAAAACGATGGGGAAAGCGACAAAGAAGAGATAGAGGATGCCCAGTAGCAATGCAGACCAGAGACAGAGGAGCAGAAGCATGACTTCTCTAACCAGCAGCTCAAATGGTCGCGTGGTCGATGTGAGGATGGTTCTTGCGAGGGACTTTTGGGCGACAAAGCGCTCGTGTGTTGCGTAGAGATCTTGGTTGCCCGTCTCGCGTCGCAGACGTTTGGCTCTAGTGGCGAGCAAGGCGGGTGCATAGGTTTCGGGCCCAAAGAACACAAGAATAACGAGCATTACAGTCGACCAGATGTTGATGACCCAGAAGGTCCATCTCCAATCGGCGTGCTGATTGATGAAGCCGCTCAGAAGAGGGCCAAAGACGGGACCGAGGAAAGGACCGTTAGTGTAGATGGCCATGGGGACAAACATGTCTTTGGCGGCAAAGATATCGGACACGGACCCGCCGGCTACGCTGAGGAAGGCGGAACCGCAGAAACCGGTGAGGAAGCGGAAGATGAGGAAGACGGGAAGGTTGTTGGCAAACGAGACGGGAAGGCCGAGCAGAGTGAATGCCGTGTACGAGACGAGATACACGGGTCTCCTGCCGTAAAACTCAGAGAGCGGGCCCAAAAGCATCGGTCCCACACCTAGACCGATAACAAAGAGCGAGAGACCAAGGATGGCGACGGTGCGCGAGATGTGAAACTCGTCCTGGATACCCTGGTAGGCATTGCTGATGATGGACGAGGCGTTTGTGACACAAAAGGCACAGGCAGTCACGACCGAGAGAAGCACAAGCTTGCGAGGGCGGGTCCAATTGAGAGGATTCTCGGCATCGTTGTCGGCCCAAGTGACGAGATTTAGATCGCGATGATCCTTCTCGGGGTGGGTTGGCGGCGTTAACAAGGACGGCCCACCTTTGTTGATGGGCTTTTCATTGTCGATACCCTGTTCTAGCTGCGATGCGGTGGGCGACGGCGACGATTTCTTGGGAGAAGCGGTTGGATGTGAAGCGGAGCCAGCGTGGGAGATGGTGCTGGCACGAGCCGTTTCGGACAAGCTGGCGCGAGGCGAAGGTAACGCGGATGCGGATGCGTCCATGGCGCTTGATCGGACTCGATACCTTGAGGTGTGTTGATGGTGGGCAGGAGACTGACGGAGGGCAGCGGCACCTTGTCAATTGTAGCGGGGCAATGAAGAAGTGGGACGCCCGCGTTGCCGCGTCCATCAAGGTGAGGTCGGCTCGAACTTTTATGTGTTAGATGCCGTCGCAAGGTCTCTACTTCGGCGATAGGAACAAGGATTTGGCGAGAGAAGAGCCGGATCGCAGCGGCAGGATAGCGTACAGCCGTGAGAGAAAAAGCTGCGGGTTGTTTACCGGTTCCGTCCACCGCGCGCACAACGGCGTTCACACGCAGAGGAAAAAAAAAAAAAAAGTATTCCCGGCACACCTGGCAATGCAAAAATTGAGATGCAAATCCCCGTCTCACCCGGCGGCAACGGTAAAGGTTTAGATCGCCTGGCTTGACTGGCTGCTATCGCCGAATCGACGTCGCTCTTGATGATGGTGATGGTGATATGAGATAGATGGAAAGTTGGATGGACAGAGAACAAGATTGAGAGACTCGAAGGTTTATGTCTGCAAAGAGACGTTACAGTTTGTCGTCTCAGAAGGACTCTACTTATAGCTTGCAAGAATGCAGCAACTGGAGCAACAGGCTTTCATCTCGTTACGTGAACTCTGCAGACAAGTCTGCGGAAGGTCGGCAAAGGAGCCGTTCCCACACTGAGCTACGTTGGCGCTCAGAGTTGAGCCCGACCCTCTTCGGGGTCGATCCGACTAAACCACGTCAAGTGTGATTACTTCGGGAGCTGGCCGAACCGATTCTTTTGACCAGGACTGCAGTTGAGGGTGTGACTACGCCGACGCTGCCGTTTCGAAAAGTAAGATACGTTGTTCTCAGAACTGACTCTGGCCTAGCTCGCGCCATTCGTTTTGTACACGGACTCGGAGAAGACCGAATCAGTCACAGCTTAGCCATCGCTGTGCTGAAAGTCGTCCTAGTTACAGCAAGCAAGGCAAGAGTTGTTCATTGAAGCCTGGTTCTCTGCGGTGGAGCAATCCGAGCTTCCGACCAAGCGCCCATCACCCGATGTCTGTTGACGCGATCCACTTCAATCCATCGGGTCGACGCGAACAACGCTGGCGAGCACAGACAACCAAAAAATGTCAAATGTGATCTCTGAGAAGCACCCCGACGGGCGGTCCGAACAATGTGAATAAGAGTTGGCCAAAGCTGCATGTGCTGCTGCACGGCTACATCTTTGTCATCACACGCTCTGTCAACCCACAGAACATCCGCTCACCCCACGCATCCTTTAAAGTCACAATCAATCAAGCTCGTGCGCGCGGACCCGGTCGAAAAAGCTCGTAGTTACATCGGCGACTCCGAAAAGCGGTGTCAACGGCGTGTGACAGTCTTCGACATCATCGCCGTTCTCTTCTTGTTTCTTCCATCTTCTTCCCTCTCTCCCTCTCTGGTGCGCCGCTTCGACGTAGCGCCAGAGCTCACTGGCGTGCATCATTCATCCTCCATCAAACCCGCTCAACATCCCGACCCGTCGTCGCAGGACTCAAAGCGCAAACCTGCAAGACGCGCTCAACTGTCGCATCAACCTCTCTGCGTTCACTCCCACAACCCCTACTCAGCCGCCCGGCAGCGTCACACAACAATCCTCTTTTGCCTCCGCTAGCAGCAGTAGCTATCCACCTCCCTCCGGACAAGCCGGCGCATCCTCGCAGCCCACGGCTTCGCTCGTCGACGACATTGTCAGCGCTGGTCAGAATCCGGCTCTTCGCAAGGTCCTCTTTCAGCTAGGCTCAGGCCAGACATCTCGACTGGCCGCTGCTGCTGCGAGCGAGCATTCTCTCGCTTCCTCTTCTTCGGCTGCTCCGTCCGCTGTATCAGACGCAACAACAGCATCCGATCAGCAGCAGCTCGAAGCAGAGACCAACGTGAGTGGCGCCCGCACTGCTGCTGCTCCTGCCGCTGACGCACAACAGGCTTCAGCATCCAGCAGTAGCAGTAGCAACAGCAGCAGCGAGTCTCAATCTCAACCAGCCCTACAGACTCAACCTTGGCAACCACGAGCACAGCCTTTCACTGGCGGCACCTCTTTCCGTCAACATCTCGAGAGAAGCCAGGTCCATCTGCAACAGCAAAACACAATGTCGAATCAAAACATGCAGTCGCAGCCTCAAGCTGGCCAGCAATCACAGCACCAGACCGGCCCGCTCGACTCGGTCACTCTAGGCCAGCTTCGCAACCTCATCGTCGTCGACAAGCCGAAGTCGCGCCAATATGACTTCCCCGTCAACGCCGACGCAGACTCGATGCAGAACGAGATCGACGAGTTCTACTCGTACGTCGAAGTGCCTCAAACCGCGGAAAACAGAGCTGCATGGGAGGAATGGTGTGCTCTACCTGCCCATCTCCGCAACATTGGCTATTCGACCACAGCGTCCGATCTAGCGCGCGAATCTTCAACATCCTCTAACAACGCTCAATTGGCTCAAGATGGAGGAGCTCTCGGCCTCGGTCTCAACCTCGATCATGCAGCCCCTTCCAACGGTGCGCGGCACCACGCGGGCCGAGACAGGCGGCCCAGCTTGGCCGAGCCTGTGCTGGGCGAGTGGACCACTCTCGGCAGTTCGACGCGCCGCCGCATCCTTCAGTCGCTCTTGTCCACGCTCGAAGTTCGCGACCCTGAAGCAAGATTCCGCGCCTCACGCGCTCTTCTCTATCTCCTCCAAGGCGCCTTTGCCGACACCGCTGGCCCCGAGCACCAGCTTCATTGGCTTCTCGAAAACGCGCGCACCGTCCGCCAACTCGGTGGGTTGGGCGAGATCTACTCGGCCATCAAGCTCGCAAGTTGGAAGCACGACTACCTCAGCTCGCTTCCAGACCACATCCCCGCACACGAGCCAAGTCAGGCGGGTCAACACGGCCCTGCCAACGCTCCCCTCCTAACACCGGAAGCCAAGCTTGAATACCTCGACGAGATCAACCTCGAACTCGCCCTCCACTTTGCACAGCTCTACTCGCTTCTCGAGAGTTCCAGAGGCGAAGACGAATGGGGCGATGAGCTCATGAGCCTCGATCCCCCTCTTCCCATCTTTCTCTTTGGGCTCGTCGCCTCCTTGCGCGAAAAGAGCGCCAAGGGCTATCCCGTCAAGAAGCTGCTCCTCTTGCTCTGGAAGTCGCTCCTCTCGTGCTTTGGAGGCCTGCAGGACGTCGAGCGATGCAAGCTGTTGGCTCGTGAGATTGAGGGACTAGGACCCATCGACAAGTCGGCCAAGCGCAACGTGCTCAAATCCGATCCTCTCGACTTTCAAGACTTTCAAAACGAGATCTCGGTCAAGTATCCCACTTTTGAGCCGCCCAAGCGCCAAGACAACGACCTCCCTCTTGACAAGCTTGCCAGCGCCATTCATCCCATCCCGCCGCGCAAACCTTTCAGCAACCACATGGACGGCTCCGACCGAGGCTACCCGGGTGGTCCTCAGCAAGGCGCCAACGGCATGCTCCCCGGCACACCTGCGCCCTCGCCACCGCCCTCGCCGAAGCCAAACAAGGCCAAGTACCAGACCGATCAGACCCGTCCCTTCATCTTTCCCTACAATCGTCAGGTGCACGGTCCAGGCCGCCTCGTGCCGCGCAGCATCGACGAGGCTTCCAAGCTGTACAGCGAGCACATGCACGTCAGTCTCGAGCTGTGGCAGACGTGGCGTGTGCGAGAGCAGTGTATCCACGAGGAGAGCGGTGTCGGTAGCGCTGCTGATGGCACGCGTATCGGCCTCGGCGTCAAGCAGGCCGCAGCAAAAGTGTTTGCCAGTCGCACCGACGCTGCCTCGTCTTCACAAGGCAGTCGCAGCCCCGTCAGCTCTGAGGCGTTCCCATCGCGAGGCATCTCGGAACGCACCTTCAAAGTCAAGGGCGAAGCCACGTACGAACACCTCGTCGAGATCGAAGAAGACATCGAGGCCGAGTTGCGCGCCGTCGCAGGCGATCACATGCTTGCAGCGCTCGACAATCCGCGTCATACCGAGCTCATCGACCAGCTTGCACAAAAGCGAGCCGACGTGCGACGACTGCAGCGCGTCGACCAGCTGTATCGTGCCGTGCTCCCGCAACTTCAATCTTCGGTCATCGTCCTTCTTAAGTTGTTGCTAGCCACCGTCACTTCCATCAACACCAACTCGGCGCACGCTGCCGCCATCGCTGAGGGTGCCGCCATTGACGAAGCGCCACCGCCGACGCTCGAAGACGTCGACGTCGCTCGCCATCGAGAGATCTTGACCAAAGCCGTCTCCGCCATCCTGCTCCTGTGTCTCAAATGGTTCAAAGCAAGCCATGTGATGAAGTTCAACTATCTCTCCCAGGTATTGGTGGATAGCAATGTGCTTCTGCTCATCCTCAAGATCTTTGGCCTGCAGGAGATCGCCCACGGTGTCAAGACCAAAAACGAGGCCGATGATTTCCGCTTCTTCAACTATTGCTATCTTAATGGTGGCCGCGAAGCGCGTGGTGCCCGTGCCGAGGACTCGCTCATGTCGCGACACAACATCATCGGTCCGGTCGCCATCAACCCCGGTACCACCTCGCCGCCGCCAGGCAAAGTGACGACTATGCCCGACGGCACCGAGATCGAAGTGGTCAGCGACTATTCCTGGCGCAACTTTTTCTCGAGCGTCAACTTCACCAGGATCTTGCAGAAGCTGACCAAGCGCAAGGTGCACAGGATCCTGCTGCTGGTGCAATACAAGAGTTCGGCGATCCTCAAGCGATCTTTGAAGGTCCCGCACCAGGGTCTGGAGCTATACGTCTTGAAGGTGATCAAGAGCCAGATTCCCTTTTGCGGCCGCAAGTGGCGCCAGAGCAATATGCGTGTCATCACCAGTATCTACTTGAACTGTCGACCGGATCTTAGGGATGAGTGGCTGAGCGGATCCGATGTTGAGGCGGACGTCGAAGACTCGTTGCCACAAGAACAGGCGCTCAGGTCGTTGGTCAAGTTTTACAACAATACGAGATTCGGTCCCCCACCTGGCGCGAATCATGCTCACGGAGAAGGACACGCACACAAGCGATCGATCAGCACCAATGCAGAGAGACACCAGCAGCAAGAACAACATGATCACCAAGCCATCCAGCAGCAGCAACAGGGACAGCAGCACGCGCAGCCATCCTCGCACTTCCAGCAACAGCAACAGCAACAGCCACAGCCACAGCCACAGCAGCAGCAGCAAGCACAACAGTCGCAGCAAGGACAGCCGCCGCCGGATCCATCTCAGCAGCAGTCGCAGCAACGCGGAGGAGCTGGGGCCGCAAATGGTGATGGCAGCAGCGAGCAATCCTCGCATCCGGCCGCCCTGTCGCCGACGCGCACTGCCAATGGCCCTTCGTTCTTCGAGAGCGATGTGCTGCCGCCCTTGCGCAGATCGCAGCAGACGTCGGCGCCAGGAGGTTACATTCCAGACGACGTGGTAGAGGGATACCTCGACACGTACGAGGATGTACTCGGCGAGGTGTTTGGCGAGAATGTTTTCTATCCGTCCGAGGGAGGACACGACAACGCTAAGGGCGACGGCGATGCTAGTCACGGTGGAGGTGGTGCCGGTGATCCGGGCGCATCTGGTTGGAGCTCTGGCAAGTGGGGTTTGACACAGCAGGGATCGTCGACCGCCTGGGCTCGACTCGGCGAGATCCTGGGTGAGACTGTTACGGACTCGGACGCGTCCAGCATCGACACGTCGCGCTCGAGATCGGGAGCCGGGTCGACTTCCTCGACGGACGACGATGGCGACAGCGAAGGCGGTCGGGATGAGAATCGCAACGACTGGGAGCATCTTTCGCCCAAAGAGATGCGCTATCTCACTTCGGGAGTGCTTTCACCGCCTTCGCCCTCGCCTGTTCCCTTGCGTGGAGGCAAGCAGCCTTCGCCGATGCAGTCGCCCCGGATGTCTGCTTCGCCTTTGACGGGTGGTTCGGCGCTCGACACTTCGCCCGGGTCACCGGTAAGACCTTTTACCATTTCGGGCGTTGCAACGGGTAGCTCGAGTCGACCGGGAAGCAGAAGGAACAGTCGATCTAATTCGGACAGCAGCCCACTGCGACCCGTGCTGACCGACTGGAAGAATGATGATGAACTGGACTCGCTCGATATGCTCGCTCAGGCCGAAGCGAGGAGGGAGCAGCAGCAGAATGCGGACGAGGAAGACGACGAGGAGCAGGCAGAGGCGCCGTTGCCGCTTCAGCACAGGAAGGCGGGAGGTATTGATGAGGTCGAGCATATTTTTGGTACTTGAGGAAGAGGGCGGAGCGAAAGGAATGGTAAAGTAATTTTGCGAGGTTGTTTGGCAGCTGTTGGTGTGTGAGTGAGAGAGTGAGAGTGTGGTGCGTCGTATGCGGTGTGCTCGGTTGTCGTTGTGGGTGTTTGGGGTTTCGGAGCAGGGGACGGAGGCTGTCATGTTCTCACGCAGAGTCTCACGAGACAGAGCACAAGACAGCTTTTCAAGCCTTCGTCTTGGCTAGAAACGAGGCAACGCTCTGATGGAAGGGAATTAATATCTGATTGACTGTGATGGTCTAAACTCAGTGCTGGGGTGGCTAGCCGTAGTTGAGACGGAAGATGTCGTTAAAGACGTAGAAGGAGCCGTTTTCGGGGTTGAGGGTGAAGGTTTGGGAGAATTTGAGGGGGTTTGCGCCGTCGTCTACGACGAGCATGCCGGTGACGAGGACGACGAGCGAGTTGCCGTCACCGGTGGGTTGGGCGTCTCGCGTCTCGACCTTGTGTTGCACTTTTTGGAATGGCAGGCCCTGCACGAATGGGAGCGCGTGTATGGGGGTCAAGTTTCGGGGTGTTAGCGGGGTTGCTTTGGGGGGGAAGGGTGAGTGGAGGGAAGGGGGTTTGACGTACGGTGAGCTTTTCGACGATGGCCTGGGCACCCTGTACTTGCGAGCCCTCGAAGGTGAGCATCGAGTTGGCTCGCTGTTGTGCATATTTGCAGGAGTCAGTTGAGTCAGGGTTGCGGGGAGTTGCGGATTGTGGTGCGTCCAGTCGTCGCAGAAGGCGGAAGATCGTGCGAGGGAAGCGGAGGCGAGGGAAAAAGATCTTGTGTCAGTCTTCTATCCATTCGAAAGCTATTCCGAATCTGTATCCCATTCGACATCCAAACGACCTCACCGCCCGCCAAAGCGGGATCCGACCACAAGCAAAAAAGGCTCTCCCTTCTTCACATCGCCGTCACCTCCAACTCCTTGAGCCGGCAACACAATCCTCCCGTCTCAACCCCTCCTTCCACCCCTCCCCCTGCCTTTGCGATAAGGACACCTACGTAAAGATTAACGAGCTGGTTTCGATCAGCGTCGAAGGTCGAGTAGTAGAAATCGGTGAACTGCTGTGCGATCTGCTCCATGGTGACGAATCTGTTTCGATAGGTGATGGTGGTGTGTGAAACAGCTGGGAGCAGCAAAGCAACACTTTTCCAGAGGAAACCAGGAACGCACAGGACAGAATGCCCCGATTTTTTTTCGGCAGAAAGGTGTTATGTTCAGAGGTTGGCCCGATCACAATTCTCGTCCGACAGCTCTTTGGTTAGAGCCATGTTTCTGAGAGACCTTGCTTTGACTGCTTCCCTGGCCTGGCCGGCAAACGGACTTTCAGCCGTGCTCTCAAAGACGTAAGCTCCTGCACACGAGCAGCCCTACATTGCTATTCGCTCAACACAATTACACTTCCACGCTGTCGACCATTACGAATCGTTACTATGGTCAAGAAGCATTCAGCAGCTCAAAACATGACATGACTGTGGGGGAAATTTTTGTTCAAGTCGCCGTCACAGCGACTACTCATCGTCCGCAGCGTCGTCGACCTTGGCAGCGACAGCGTTAGCACGCTTCTTGACGGTGTCCTTGGCCTGGACACCCGTAGCCGTCGCCTTGTCCGCAACCTCCTTAGCCTTACCCTTAACAGCAGTGGGAGCATCGACCTTCTTTCCGTCCTTGGTGGTGACCTTGACCTTGCTGCCGCCGCCAAGCACGCCGCCGAGGAGACCAACAAGACCCAAAAGACCAGCGAACGCGGCACCCAGACCACCGGCGACCTGGGGCATCTCCTTGATCGCCTCGATGGGGTCCTGGCGCGCACGGGCGATGAAGGTGTTGACGTGCGACTGGACCTGACCAACGAACCCGGCGGCAGAGGCGGCAGCGTCGTCGGCGGCCTTAGCAGCGGTCTCCTTCTCCTTGTCCTCCTGGCCCTGCTCGATCTTGATCTTCTGCTCAAACGTCTCTGCGGAGAAGGCCTTGGCTTGGGCAGGGTCGTGGCCGATGTAGATGTTGTCGAAGAGGATATCCTCATCCATGGTCCACAGCTCGAAGCCGACACCGCCGATGGGGTTGAAGTCGGCCGGCGACTTGTCCTCAAAGTAGTTGGGGTTGGGGATCTTGCGCGGTGCCCAGACACCCTTGTAGTCTGGGTTGTCGATGAGCGGCGCCGACCACTTGCCCTTGTAAGCCGGGTTGCGGATCACGGGGCGAACCCACTCACCACAACCAGCGGCAGCCTCGCACTTGGGGTTGGGGATGCTGGGCGCAAACCACTCGCCATCCTCCTCGTCATCCCACTCCTCAGGCTTCTGTGCGTCTGGGTCAGGGATGGTGAGCGGCTCATCCTCGAGCCAGCCCTCGGGCTTGACGGCATCCTCGTCCGGGATCTCAAGCGGTGCGTCCTCATCCCAGTCGGCAGGCTTGGTCGCTTTGGGATCGGGGATCTTGGCGTGCTCGACCCAGTCGGCGGGCTTCTTGTCCTCCGGGTCGTCGATCTCGGCTTCCGGGTTGACGGGGGGCTCAAAGTCTTCCAGCAGCGAACCCTTCTTCTTGGACTCGTTGTTAATGAAGATCTCGAAGGTCTGGTCTGGCTGGACGACGAGCGTGTAGAGCGTCGAAGTCTTGGCGAGCTTTGGGTAGGCGGGGTACTTGACGTGCTTCTCCTCAAATTCGCCCGTCTTGGGATTCTTGTGACGGAAGATGAAATGCACCTTGTTGGTCTGACCGCACTTGTCAGGGCCGAACATGATGGTGTATGGGGTCTTGTCCGAGAACTCCTCGGGGGTGACGCCGGCCTCGGTAGCTGAGAGAAGCTTGATGTAGGCACCACCGCAGCTGAGACCCTTTTGCAGCTTGACCTCGTACTGAACGACGAGAGGCTTGCCCTTGGGATCGATGCGGGACTCGAAGAGGTGCGAGATGGCGTGCTGCTTAGCCTTGGACTTGAGAACAAGACCGGCATCGCCAGCAAGACCGGGGAACACCTCGGGCTCCTCTACGGACCAGACACCGTCGTACTTGAACGCCTCGGTGTCGTCCTCCTTCTGGAATTTGGAGGCCTGGGATGTGGACCAACGTTCGGACCAGTCGGGAGTGAACTGCTCGATGAAGGGGGCCTGGATCGAGGTCGGGGTGAATTGCGGACGAGGAGCGTCGGCGGAGACGACCTCTGCAAGCACAAAGGCAGCCAATGCAGCGGCGACGGCGGGCTTCATGGTGTGAGTGGGTGTGGCGAACACGGGTGCTACGATCGTTAGGAGCTCCGAATGCGGTATCGCTATGACGTGGAGCGAGCGTAGAAGAGGAAGAAACGAGACGAGGCTGACCGGGCGTTGAAGATGAGGGGTTGAAGTGACGGAAGAGAGCAAGGGTGGAAGGTGGAAGTGAGTTGGAAATATGTAGGCGGACCGTGCTTTGCTGGGGAGCGTGGAATTTTGGACGCGAGCGTTCGACTGGTCAACTCCGACGCCTGATGAGGTGGAAGCTTCTGCCGCTGCTCCAGCGTCCCGCACATACACACACTCCCATCTGCTCTTCTTTCTGACTACTCTCGACAATGACAACATACTTAGCGTTCACGATAACCAGACTCTAGCTTTGGTCGAACAAATCAAGGTTGCGTGAGATGAGCTTTGTGACACTGCTCCATCACTATAGAAACCGGCAGATTGAAGCTGCAAAAGTGACCGATTCGGCAACGCAATATCGCTCGGCAGCACGTTGTGTCGCTCGACAGCGAGACATGGAGCAGCGCCCACGATCCGAACCCCCTCCAACAACACCTCACACATTCAGTGCTGCTTGTACCTCGTGGCTACTTTCAAGAAAGGGCCGTCATTGTTTGCTAGGCAGCGAAGCATGTTCAGCAATGCCTCGCCACGACGATGCATGGGCCAGCAGCAAGAGGCAAGACCCTGAAAGAAGCGGCGCGGGCCTGATTTTGTGCTCGAAGGTTCGTTGCGAGCGACTGTTTGACGTGGAACTTTTGGATTTGAAGCTTCCTTTCTTCTTATCGGCCGTCAGAGTCCAAAAAGCCTTAAACATTGTTGAAGCGGGATAAGTAACAATGTTGCAAAAATTATTGCTTTCGCGCTCTGACATCCAGGCCGAGCTTGGGCAGAAGAGGCTGTGTCGATCGCAGCGCATGACACTCGAGCTGTGTGAGATAGGCTGGTTGAGCGTGCTGTCGGTCGATGGAAATTGCCCTTGCTTTCTCCACTCCTGAGCTCGATGGCCTCGAAACCAACACTCTGCAACGCAGTCGATGCAACGAAGCAAACAGCAGACTCACGCGCACACGCTCAATCACAATCATCCTCCCAGCTCACTATCACATCCACGCTTTGCACCACCACCATCCTCCTCATCGGTCACGAGTCGCTTCAAAGGAGTGAGTATATATACAGTACCTTTATCGCGGAAATTCTGCCACAAACCAGCCGTGTTGCTCTCTCGCTTGCATTTTGCAGCCTTGCAAAATAATCCGCAGCTTCACCTTCCTCCACCACCATCCGCCCCCTTGCTCTCTTGTCGCAGCCGCGTCCACATCAACAACGAAAGGAGCTGACGAACTCTCTCTTGCTTTGACACAACATCCTCGTCTACCACATCCTTACTGCAGCTCCTCTCACGAACGCGATAACGACGGATCGATCTCCCCCTTTCTACCCCTTAGCAAGCCTCCCCGCCGTGCACTCGACTCCTCCTCCCGCAAATCTTGCTGCCACGCATCCATCACTAGCTTCGGCTGAGTGATCTTATATACACACACACACACACACACACACACACACACAATGGCAATGGACCAGTCGCTCATCAAGCTTGTCAACAAGCTTCAGGATGCCTTCACCAACGTCGGCATCCAGAACCCTATCGACTTGCCTCAGATCACCGTCCTCGGCTCCCAATCCTCGGGCAAATCCAGTGTCCTCGAGAACATCGTCGGCCGCGACTTTCTCCCGCGTGGTACTGGTATCGTGACGCGTCGCCCTCTCGTCCTTCAGCTCATCAACCGTCCCGCTTCCACCAAACCCAACGGCGATGCCAAAGCCGACGCTAATCTCGCCGGTGCCAACAACCAGCACGAGTGGGGCGAGTTCCTCCATCTTCCCGGCGAAAAATTCTTCGACTTTGACAAGATCCGCGAAGAGATCGTCCGCGACACCGAGCTCAAGACCGGCAAGAACGCCGGCATCTCACCCCAGCCCATCAACCTCCGCATCTACAGCCCCAACGTCCTCACCCTCACCCTCGTCGATCTACCCGGTCTCACAAAGGTGCCCGTCGGCGATCAGCCCAGAGACATCGAGCGTCAGATTCGCGACATGGTGCTCAAGTTTATCTCCAAACCCAACGCCGTCATCCTCGCCGTCACCGCCGCCAACACCGATCTGGCCAACTCGGACGGTCTCAAGCTCGCCCGCGAAGTCGACCCGGAGGGCACCCGCACCGTCGGTGTCCTGACCAAAGTCGATCTCATGGATGCGGGCACCGACGTCGTCGACATTCTCGCCGGCCGCGTCATCCCGCTCCGTCTCGGCTACGTTCCTGTCGTCAACCGTGGTCAGCGCGATATCGACCAGAAGAAGCTCGTCAGCGCCGCGCTCACCGCAGAAAAGGAGTTCTTCGAGAATCACCCCAGCTATCGTAGCAAGGCCCAGTACTGCGGTACTCCCTTCCTCGCCCGCAAACTCAACACCATCCTCATGCACCACATCCGCAACACGCTCCCAGACATCAAGAACAAGATCGGCTCCCAACTCGCCAAGTTCCAAGCCGAGCTCGCCTCGTTGGGTGGCGCTTTGGGCGAAAACAACTCGGCCGGCGTCGTGCTTCAGATTATCACCGAGTTTGCCAACGAGTTCCGCACCGTTATCGACGGCAACTCGAACGACCTCACCATCAACGAGCTCGCCGGCGGTGCGCGCATCAGCTTCGTCTTCCACGAGCTATACAGCAACGGCGTCAAGGCCATCGATCCCTTTGACACGGTCAAGGACGCCGACATCCGTACCATCCTCTACAACTCGTCTGGTTCCTCGCCCGCCCTCTTTGTCGGCACCACTGCCTTCGAGGTGATTGTCAAGCAGCAGATCAAGCGTCTCGAAGACCCTTCCATCCGCTGCTGCTCGCTCGTGTACGACGAGCTGGTCCGCATCCTTGCACAACTCCTCACCAAGAACCAGAGCTTCCGTCGCTTCCCCGCCCTGCGCGAACGCTTCAACACGGTCGTCATCCACTTTTTCAAGAAGTGCATGGGCCCTACCACTAAGCTCGTCTCGGACTTTGTCGCCGCGCAGGCCGTCTACCTCAACACGGGTCACCCAGATTTCATCAGCGGTCACAAGGCTATGGAGATTGTCAACGAGCGTCTCAACCCACCCCAGCCTGCACACGATCCCAAGAAGCCCAACCCACATGCGATCAACAACGACAAGGACCTCGACGTCTCGCTCAAGAACGAGTCGGGCTTCTTCGGCAGCTTCTTCCAGAAGAACCAGCAGGTCAACAAAGCGACCCAGGCGAAAAAGGCGCTCATGGAAGCTCCACCGCCGTCTCTCAGGGCTTCGGGTCAGTTCAGCCAGCGCGAACAGCTCGAGACCGAGGTGGTCAAGCTGCTCATCCAGAGTTACTTTAATGTGGTCAAGGTGGAGACCATCTCGATGGTGCCCAAGTGCATCATGCTCAACTTGGTGACGCACGTCAAGGATCAGATGCAGAAGGAGCTCCTGCAGGAGATCTACAGGCCAGACGTGCTCGACGAGTTGATGAAGGAGTCGGATCACGTCGTGGCAAGGAGGAAGGAGTGCGTCCAGATGATCTCGGCGCTCGAGACGGCCAGTGAGATCATTGCGACTGTATAGATGAGGAAAGCAACACTGTTGGTGCATCGTACGCAACGCAAATGTAAATTCGTAGTGTTGAACATCATTCATCGCGAGTCGAGACGAGAGAAATCATTGTGACAGTCCAAAAGGTATAACGGGTTCCATTCCACCAAAAAGTGCAGTCCTCATGGAGCAAGCCGAACTCAGGGTGAAGAATCAGGTTGGCCTCTGAAGGGCTTCTTTCGAACATCGTCAGCTTCTGCGTGGGAAGAGCGTTTGAGTCCCCTCTTGGCATCGTCCAGGAACTGATTGATGGCGAAAGGGTCGGTGGTATCCTTTTCGAACTGCACAGGGCCTGATCGGGGAGCGTTGCCAGCTGACGAACCGTCGGCTTCGATTTCGGCGCCTTTGAACTTGCTCTGACCCAATCCGAAACGGTCGTTGTTCTTGAGCTCTTCCTCCAACGCGCCGTCGTCTGCCCCGCCGCCGTAAATGTCATCTGCCCCGCCACGCCCGGCAGGCCGTCGGTAGATGGCTGCGGCGGCGGAGCTGCCGGAGAACAGCGGCTTGTCGTACAAGTTGTACGAGTCTTCATCGCCATACCCTGCGGACAGGGATTCTTGGTTGAACAGCCGGCTGTCGGTCATCGAGTCCTTGGAGGCGGTCGGCTTGGCAAGTCCCAAGGCCACCTTCTCGGAAATGTCACGGTTCTGTTCGCGAAGCAGCTGTTTAGCTCGTTGTTCGGTGCCCATGTTGGACATGCGCAATTCGCGTTCCCGCTCGCGTCGGCGTTCTTCGCGGATGCGATCGCGTTCTCGTGCGCCTTCGTCGTCCTCGTCATCGCTGGCTGCGGATCGGTCGGATCCAGAGTCGGAATCAGAACCGTAGCCGGCAAGCATCGCCGACATCCCCCCGCCTGCGGGCGCTGCCGATTTGGCCCGAGGCGGCGCATCCCACTCGTCCAGTCGCGAAGCGGCATCGTCGTCGTCGTCATCGCCACCACGTCCAGACACGGAAGGCGTAGCAGACGACAAGCCAGCACGTTCCTCGCGCGCACGCTGTGCCAAGTTTCGCAAGTGTTCCTCCTTGGCCGCTTTTTCCTTAGCGGCGAGCTTCTGCTGCATGATGCTTCGCTGGCGCACCTCCTCGCGCGCATGCCGATCGGCGAGATTGAGCGCTTCGGCAAACTGAGCAAAGTTGTCGTTGATGACCACGTCTTTAATGCCACTGCCGTCGGCGGCGAGACGCTTGTCGAGCGGGATGGTGTAGCCCTTGTTGTTCTTCCAGTTGGAGATGGCGGGAGGGATCATCCAGTCCTTCTGCTCCTGCGCTGTCACCTTGCGTGGTGGTGAGCGCAGTACGGGCGGTGGCGGGGAGGGTGGGCCGGCAGCTGTCTTTCTGAATCGATGACGCGGCGGTTCGAGCGGATCGCGCGCTGCTTCGGTCATCTTTATTATGCGTTGTGTGCCGTTACCCGCGCCCTGCTGTCCCGGCGTGTAACGGATGAACTGAGCAGCTTGCTGGTTCCCCGGCTGAGACGCAGATTTGGGGACGATGGGTTTGTTTCTGCCCTTTGTGATGGCTTCCAACGCAAGACGCGTGCGCTCGGTATTGCTCATAACCTCTTCTTGCGACGGTCGTTCAAAGCCAGAGGCACGATCCTTGTCCTTGATATCAGTGCGCTGCGAGAGCGGCACAAGATCCTTGTATTCCGTCTGCACCGTTTGGCCCGGACGCAAAGTCTGCTTGACGATGGCATCGTATCGCTTGTTGCCCTCGCCATCAACGCGCATGGCGAGCTTGTTGCTGGGACCTGCGGACCGGGTTCGACCCATGTCGAGCGGGTACTGTGCAATGTGGCATTCTGGGTAGGCGCCGCCGTCGCCAAAGTCGGCCTGCGTTCGAGGTCGCCACGATGCTCGCTGGCCGTAAGGTGGGATGTTGGAGGGTGTTGAGGATGAGGAAGCGGACGAGGTGGAGGGCCCGGCCTCGGCGTGGTCGTATTCGTCGTTGTCATCGGCGTCGTCTCGAGTCTGCGCAACGGCGCTATATTTTGGAGCGGGAAGAACGCTCTGCAGTGTGGCCGCCATCGTAAAAGTGTATATGTAGGTGCGCCAATCACCGAGGATCGAGATGATAAAGATGAAGAAGGAAGGCACGGTGCTGACGATGATGCTCAGCGAAATTTCAATCTGGAATATGCGATTGACCCTTTCCCGATCCACGCAATAAGTGCCCCGATCCTAGTCGGAGTTGTATCAGTCAGACGACGCCTTGAGGAAAAAAGTCCGATTTCCGCTTTGGACGCGACTGTGCCAAGCGCAGCTCAGTTGTCGATGAGAAGGCCTTTGCACGCAGTCGCACCTTCTCTCCCTCTCCCTCTCCCCTTCACACTCTCACACTCACTCACTCACACCCACTACGACACAAGAATGGCTCAGTCGCTCACTCGGTCCTCATGATTCGTCTCGAACCGGCTCTCGTCTCGTCTCTTCTCTGACAAGCACCACCTTCAACTCTCTACTTTAACTGGCTCGCAACACAGCCTTTCTGCACCCACTCTCCCTTACGCTTTGACCTCGATCTTCCGGCCACTGGCTCTACCGGCTCTATAATTTCAGGAAGCATACGCATCGGATCTTGCCTCGCCGAATCAATACCCACTACGAATAGCTCCACATCCGACTCAGCGTCGATTAGACGTCACACACGCAGCTTCACTTGGTCTACCCTGTCTACTCACGGTGTCAACCCCGTATACGTTGACACACGCATGGTCAAATCGAGCGCATACATGCTGCAAACCGGCCCGTAGTCTAGCTCCCAGATCCTCCTCAGCAGCTCCCTTGGTTTGTTGACGGCGACCCTGGCGTCCCCAACCAGCCAGCCTCGGCAAAATGTCCAAGCAACGAGGAACAGCTGCTTACCGCGGCTTCACTGTCAGCCATCAACGTGTCGTGCTTGATCTCAGCTTCAGCGGCGTCGTCGTCGGCTTTACAGAGCTCACCATCGTGCCAGCACATCGCAGCCTCCGAACCATCCACCTCAATTGTCGACAGGCTTCTGTACAGTCGGTAGCCGTCAACAGTCACCCCGCTGAATTCTCCTATGCCGACCACCTCACAGGCGCATCCATCTCAGATACACGCGATGTTCATCGATATCCCGAGCTCAAGCGTAGAATATATGCAGCAGCCTCCGACGGCCTTCATGGCGAGCTCAGCGTCCTCATCCCTCCAGACGTGTCCGTACAGACGCAGCGCGCCGGAAGCAGAGCGCCCAGCATCGCCCCCGATGATGCCCCTACGCCTGGCGGCTCTGCTGCTTCGACAGAGCTAGCTCCCATTACCGTCCGCATCGACTACTACCTCAAAAATCCTACCGACGGTCTTCAATTTATGCGTCCGACGGCAGACGCGCCCTACCGCGTGCCCCACCTCTTCACCATCGCCTCATCCCCGGACGCAGCAAGATGCTGGGTGCCATGTGTAGACAGCCTGTGGGAGCGATGCACCTGGGAGTTTGAGCTCATCGTGCCTAAATTGCTCAGCACGGCCGACGAAGATCAAGAGGCAGGCGCTCCTGCACTCGAGCAGACAGTTGCCGCCAGCACCGACAACTCAGATCCCGACTCGCAGGTCGTCGTCGTCTGCACCGGTGACTTGATGGAGCAGGTCACTCAC
This sequence comes from Sporisorium exsertum, assembly GCA_928724755.1. NCBI lineage: Eukaryota > Fungi > Basidiomycota > Ustilaginomycetes > Ustilaginales > Ustilaginaceae > Sporisorium > Sporisorium exsertum. Next base: position 373,260 of record CAKMXK010000035.1, on the reverse strand, counting down.
CCCAACAATCCTTCCAAAACCATCTTTTGTTACACGCAAGCCGTACCCACCTCCGTCCAGCACATCGCATTCGCTGCCGGCCCTTTCCACATCATGCGCATCGAAGCGGCAAACCGTCATGCTGGTCAGCCTTCTACCGGCATCATCACCGACGTCACTGCAGGTGCACCTGCCGTCGTCGATGATGCAGGGCAGCCCGAGATGCTCGCCTTTTGCTTGCCAGGCCGCGAAGACGAGCTGCGCAGCTCCATCAGCTTCACCCGCCAAGCGCTTGACTTTTTCTCGCAGCAGTACGGCTCCTACCCGTTTGGTGCCTTCCGCATGGTCTTTGTCGACGAGCCACCACAAGATTGCACGACCCAATCGACGATGGCCATCTGCTCCAACGATCTACTCCATCCGACCTCGGTGATCGACCAGGCTATCGAGAATCGCCAGATCCTCAGTCATGCCATCGCCTTTCAGTGGGTCGGCATCAACATCATCCAGGCAACGTGGGCCGACACCTGGCTTGTCAACGGTCTCAGTCTCTACATCAACGGCCTCTTCCTGCGACGCCTCATGGGCAACAACGAATACCGATTCCGGCTCAAGAAGGACCTCGATCGGCTCTGTGCCTGGGATATCGGCATGCCGCCTCTGTACGAAGCTGGTGCCTTTGAGCCTCCCGACCCTGCCACGCTGCCCTTTGTCAACCTCAAGGCGCCGCTCGTGCTTCACATTCTCGATCGAAGGCTGCGAAAGATGGGCGCGTCCGTCGGCCTTGGCCGTGTCATCCCCAAGGTCTTCCTGCAAGCCATGACGGGAGAGATGACCAACAACATACTCAGCACACAGCACTTTCTCCGAACCTGCCGCAAGGTCAGTGGTGCCGACCTGCGTCTCTTTACCGAGCACTGGATCCGTGGTAGTGGCTGTCCGCGCTTCATCTGTAGTGCCAACTTCAACCGCAAGAAGCTTCTCATCGAGATGAACATCCGTCAAGAGGTGCCTGCTGCCCAGTTCGCAGCAGCAAGGCCTGGCGACGCATTAGCGGCCAACGCCGTGCCGCTGTTCGAGGGACAGATGACCGTGCGAATTCACGAGGCAGACGGTACGCCTTACGAGCATGTTCTCGAGATCAAAGGCCCCGCGAAAAGGTATGAAGTGCCGTTCAATACCAAGTACAAGCGAGTGCGTCGGAACACCAAGCGTTTTCAGGCTCGTCAGGCTGCTGCAGCCGCAGCAGCGCAGGGCGATCAGGAGGCGCAGGAGGCCATCGGGCTCATTGATCTCGGTTTTGGGTTGGGCATGTGGGAGGACGAAAAGGCGCGAGAAGAATGGAAGGTCGCCGATTGGACCGAAGAAGACGAAGAGAAAATGTCGTCCGCGCCATACGAGTGGATCCGCATGGACGCCGACTTTGAGTGGCTCGCCAGCATCCATTTCGAGCAGCCGGACTACATGTGGGTCTCGCAGCTCCAGCGCGACCGTGACGTGGTTGCGCAGGTGTCCGCAGTGCATGCTCTGGCTCAGATGCCAAGCTTGATCACTTGCAGCATGCTCACGCGCACCGTGCTCGTCAACAAGTACTTTTACCGCGTTCGAACCGAAGCCGTGCATGCGCTGGTCCACTGCGCCATCCCGCAGCTCGATAATCTGGGGCTCTTCCACCTTCTCAAGCTCTTCCGGACGCAGTTTTGCCACGACTCACCGGATGAGGCTTCGATCGAGAACCCGCTCGACGTGCCCTGCATTCCTCGCGCCAACGATTTCAGTGATGCCGCCGAATACTTTTTGCAGCGAGCGCTCATTCACGCAATCAGCCGCGTCCGCAATCCGGAAGGTCACACCCCGCCGCAGGTCAAGCGGTTCTTGATCAACTTGCTGCGTTACAACGACAACTCGACGAACCACTTTGTCGATGACTTTTACCTTGCTGGCGCCATTAATGCACTTGCTAGTGCCTTTGTCCCGGTCGAGTCAGCGATCGCAAGCAACCAGGATGCAGACGCGGTCAGCGAAGAAAGCTTCTTGCTGGCTCATGCCATCGCCGAGGTCGAACGCCTGCAAGAGCTGGACCGACTGGTACCATCGTACCACAACGTTATCACGCTGGCCTCGCTCGATTTCCAGGTTGCCATGATGTTGGCCAATCTCAAACCCAGGGATCTGCAGCTCTTCTTCGTCTACACGCGCCAGGGCAACTTTACACCCGTCCGCATTGCAGCGCTCAATTGTCTTTTGCTCGTAGGCAACCTGGACCATCGTATCATCGCGCGCTACTGCTTTGCGCTTCTGCGGCTCGACGAGAACCGCACAGTCAAGCGGTCCTTGGCCAGAGCGTTATGCGAGGGTCTCGCAGTCGCTATGAGCACCGGCGTCTTTGGCGGCGGAGGCCTGCGCGGTCCCGAAGCGCTGCTCATCGAAGAGGACAGCGGCCAAGTCAACGCAGCCGAAAAGGCTCGAGATGCCCAGCTGGAAGCGATGCTCAAGACATTGAAAAAGGAGATTGGTCGGTCGGCAGGTGTGCGTGAAGGCTTCCTTTCCGCTCTGCTGGCGCCGAGTGTAGATGTGGAAGCACGCTGGGCGCTGCTGAAGCTGGCCGAGCTGCTCTTCCGGCCTGCGGAGGAGAAGGATCTGCCGTTGCAGCACAAGGTGCAGCTCCGCGTCCGGATGCCGAGCGCGCAAAACTCGATCGACACCAGCGCGGTCGAATCTCCGTCCATCTCGAAAATCAAGCTGGTCCGCCCATCTCCAGCGATCGCTGGCGACGAAGGCGTGCCCAGGACTCCTGCTGCGACCAACGGACCGCGCGTCGCTTTCGAGACTCCCGAGAAGCCCGCCGCCGTCGAGAAGAAGAAGATCAAGCCCAAAAAGGTCAAGCCTTTGGCTCCTGGACAAGCGTCGGGCATGTCGTTTGCCGACCTCACAGCATGCAGGAACACGCTTAAGAAGCTCATGCAGAGCAAATTTGCGTCGATCTTTTTGAACCCGGTCGACCCTGTGCGTGACCAGGCGACGAACTACTTTGACGTCATTAAGGAGCCCATGGATCTCGGCTCGATCCTCAACAAGCTTGACAGTGGACAGTACAAGGATCGTCACGAGCTGCGCGCCGACTTTGAGCTGATGATACGCAACGCCAAGACCTACACGCCGGATCCGAAGGCGTGGGCGCACAAGCAGGCGATGGGCCTCGAAAAGGTGTTTGGTCCGCTGTGGACTAGGATGGAGAAGACGCTCGAGCAGTCTGCGGCACGTCAAAAGGCTGCTCAGGATGCCGCTCTTGCGCACGGGCAAGGTGCATCGGAGACGCCGGATCCCGCTTCGCCCGTTAAGCCGGATGCATCTCCTGCTGTTGCGCCTGCTGCTTCGGCGGCTAATGGTGGGGCTAGGGAAGCTTCGACGCCGAGCTCTGCGGCTCCTAAATTGTCACTCAAGTTCAAGTTCAAGACCAAACCTGCGGGAGAAGAGCCGCAAGCGGCGGCCGTCAGCACACCCTCGCCGAAGCCGAAAGCGCCTGCGATCGAGACTTCGCCCGCGCCTGCTCCGAAACCCTCAACGACGCTCAAATTGAAGAAGCCGCTGATCAAGCTCAAAAAGAGTGGTGACGGTGAGACTGCTGCACCAGCGACACCGTCGCCTGCGCCGCCAACGCCCACGGTAGCAGAGCCAGATGCAGATGCACCGCCGCAGAGCGTCGATGATGACATTCTGGAAGCACTGGGCGAGAGCGTCCCCAAGGCGAGCACATCCAAGCTGCCTTCGGATTCGAGCAAGGCCGCTGCGTCGTTATCGCCCGCTCCTGCGGCTGGCCCAGCAACGTCGCCAAGCAACAAGAAGAGCAAGATTGGCACCAACTCGCCTGCGCCAGGTGCGTCGGCCTCGAATGGCATGGCAGCAGCCACGCCTTCGGCAGCAGGAGGATCGCCGTCCAAGGACATCGCCAAATGGGCGGAGGCGGATCCCGTGGGTGCTACTGCTGGCATGCCCATGAGCGGCAAAAAGTGCAAAGTGCTGCTGCAGGTGTTGAAGAAGTCACCCTTCTCAATCTTCTTCCGCTTCCCTGTCGATCCGATCCGCGATGGTCTCCCGACCTATTTGGACGAGATCAAGCGGCCGATGGATCTGAGCACGGTGGAGAAGAAGGTCAATCAAGCGGCCTATACCACCATGGGCGAATTCGCCTCGGACATCGAGCTCATCATTGCAAACTGTCGACAGTTCAACCCCCCGGGCACTGAACCGTGTCAGCATGCCGACGAGCTCGAGAAGCTGTGGCGCAGGGAGTGGGCCAAGGCGGTAACGCCCAAGCTCGAGGCGAACGAGAAGCGCGCGTTGGTTGGGTTGGTCAATCGGCTCAAGGTGCACCAGTCGTCGCTGCTGTTCCGCGAGCCGGTGGATCCGGTGGCGTTGGGCATCCCGACGTATTTCGACGTGATTCCGAAGAAGGATGCACGCGATCTGAGTCTGATCGAGTCCAAGCTCAAGGCGGACAAATACGACTCGTTTGCAGCGTTCGACGCGGATGTCAAGTTGATGTTGCGGAACTGCTATACATTCAATGCGCCTGATGCGGCAATTGTCGAGATGGCCAAGGCGTTCGAGGCTTACTACAAGCGCGAGTTCACTCATGCCAAGCAGCAGGCGGGCGTTAGTGCCGGTGGTAGTGCCGGAGGAGGGGGAGCGGGCACGCCGAGTACAGGGAAGAGGAAGTTGACCGCAGCAAATGGTGGCGGTGCTGGGAGCAGTAAGAAGGTCAAAAGTGGTTGATGGAAATGGCAATGCAATGTCTATTCGCCTTCAGTACAGCTTTCAGTGCGATCGAGTGTGCGTGTTGGCTAGTTGAGCGGAGTTACGATTGACGCGGGGTAAACGCCGGTGCCGCCGCCGAGAGGTTGGCAGCAGTATTCGCATTTGCCATTGGCTTGGCCGGCAAGCTGTGCTGCCTAGGTACAGCAGCCACGTTGTCGCTTGCTCGACTTTGACCCTTGGTGTCACCATTGTTGCTCTTTGACAAGGGCTTGTTCCGGGTCTCGACGCCATTGGCTGTATCAGGCTGCTGCTGTCCACCGTTCTTACTTTGCCTACCATCGGCATTTGCCTGCTTGCCACTCGGCCTGTTCGTGCCTCCCTTCTTGCCTCCCTCTTGCGCTTTCGTGCCTTTTGCTTTGACCGCATTGCCATTGACCGAATTCGACTGTGCCGGTTCCTGGCCCGCCTTTGACGAAGACGAAGCTTTCTCTCTCAAGCCTGAAGACTGCTGCTGTTGCTGAGATTTTTGCTTACCTTGCTTCTTCTGTCCTCCTTTACCCTTACCTCCACTAGCGCCTCCAGAACAGCCGCCCTTGCCCGCCTTCTTCTCCTTCTGCAACCGTCTCGATTCCTCGGCGAACCACTTTTCAAACTCTTCCGCCTGCTTCTGCTCCTCCTTACGACGCTCTTCAGCTTGACGCTCCTCCTCTTGAATGTCGAGGAAGCTTCGTCGCGCTGCAGCCGTCTGCCGGATCGTCTCTTGCTCTGTTTCGACCGCCATCCTTTGCTGCTCCTGGATCTGCGCAAATGTCAGCTGTACGGGGGATGCAGGCATGGTCGCACGTTCGGTGCGAGAGACGTCCGAAGAGGGTCGTGTCGCGCTTGGAGCATCTGCATTCAAAAGGGAGCGCGACAAGTTTGATGACGGCCCTCGTTGAACTTCCGCTCTGGCAGTACGTGCTGCAGCCAAAGGTGGAGTCATCGATGGCGACGTGCCAAAGGCACCCAGAGGTGGAGCCACAGCAGGCGTCGACCACGCCGATTCGTTGGTGTTCATGCGCTTCGGTACGGTCTTGGACGCCATCCGTATCGGTGTATACGTCGGGCCCATACCGCTGGCAGGCGAAGGGCTGGCGTCCGAATGGGAAGGACGAGAGCCAGGCTGCAAAGGTACGGCGGAAGGACGTCGACTGCTGAGCGTTGACGCCAAAGGCGGTGTACCCTCGTGCGAGGCTCCTAGCACCATCGCCGTTGTTGCGGCCGCCTTCATACTCCACGGTGAAGACGCAACCTCTTTATCTGGTGGGGATGACACAGGCGCCGTCGACTTCCAGGGCGACGAAATGCTGCCAGTGTGTCCCGGAACCGGCTGAGCCGCCGCCGCCGCCGCCGCCGTCGCAGCAGCAGCAAGTCCAGCTTCTTGTTGCTGCCGCTTACGCTCCTTCTGAGACAAACGCGTGCCAGCAATGTTGATGGGCGAAAGCTCAAATCCCGGCGTGACAGACTTGTGGACAGGCGTCGATGTGCCTGAACCACTAGGCGTCGTCGCATTCGAAAAGTATGTCGGCGCGGAGGTTTGCTGCTGACGCTGCTTTTCCTTGGCCATGATACTGCGAAGATCGTTGGGGGCATCAGCAGGCCGCAACGCAGGCGAGGCAGAGGCGTCCGATATCGCTTGCTTCCTCTCTGCTTCGACCGTACGAGACTTCCACGGACGCGATGGTGTGCCCTTGTCCACTGCGTCGTCAAGACTGAGGTGGGCTACCTGCGGCAATGAAGCCCATGGCGAGCCCTGCGTGCGGATGCTCGGTTCTTTCCTCGGCGTTGAGACATACTCGTCCTCATCCATGGAAAAGACTTCTGAGGCGTCGTCGGTCATCGCCCGCTGCGAGATACCTGCGCTGATGGGATGCAGGGCATCGGGACTGGCTGGGGACGAGACACCGAACCGAGCGCTGGATTGGCGCCGGTTCGAGTCTTGCGCCAGTAAAGGTGGAGATTTGATGCCAGCTACGCCTGAACCCTTCTTGGGACGAACCTTGTTGACCACGAGGTGCAAGCTGGGCGGAGGGATGTCGAGGTCGTCGTAAAACTCTCGGTGCTTCTTCACCAAGGCAGCAAGGCGATCTTCTGCATAGCTTCGATGCAATTTCTCGTCTTGCTTTTGCCGGACATAGACAGTCAAGGCTCGGATCATGCCGTTGTCGAGCTCGTTGAGACGACCACCCTCCAGCAGGGCCTCCATGCTCTTGGTGCAATAATCCATCGTAATGTCCTTGAGCTGATCAGCCTGGTAGAAATCAGCTTCGGTCATGACGGCGCCCACGGTATGAGCAAGAATGCGCTTCCGCAGCAGCGAGCTGACAACCAGCTTGAGCTTATCGAGCAGCAACTCGTTTGCGGCCGCCATGACTTCGACCAAAAAGTCCATGTACTGCTCCAATGACCGATCAGCGTCGCATCCGGTGAAGAGCGTCTCACCATTGTCCGTGTAGAGATGCATGAGCACGATGCGAGCCACCTCCCAGCGCATATGCTTCATGTCGAGAGAGATGACGTTGTTGCTATCCCAACGTGCAGCGGTCCAATGCGGCTGGAACAAGGCGGCAAAGAAGGGCGACCTGCGTAGAACGACCGAGTGGGCGGGGACTGTGCGGTCTTCGAAGCGGAGCACGACGTCATTGAACCTCCTGCTCTCTTTCGGATCAACATCGACGTCGACGTACGAGTTGAAGAGGTCGGACATGTTACCCCGAAGTGTCGGCTCCGGTGGACGCGGCATACTGGCTTTGACGCTGGCACCTAATGCGGTGAGACCAAGGCGCTCCGAGACATTGCGCAATTCATCCTGGACGCGTTGACGGTCTACTTTCGCTGCCTTAAGCTCCCTGTCGATGACGAGTCCGACGCTAGGAACCCATATTGGCGGAAGATCGTCCGAGTAAATATAGTGCAGCAGAAACAGCGCCGAGACAAAGCTGCAGTTCGACATCGTCACAATGGAGATGCGCTTACTGGTGCCGGTCGCGGTGAATTTGACGCCTGCAGGCAAATTGTCCTTTGTACTAGATTCTAGCAATGCCTTTTGCAGCAAGGGAATGCGTGCTGCCAGGACGAGCTTGTGAACGGGCAGATAATGTCCATCTGCAATCAGAAAAGCGTCGCAGCCGAAGGGAGGTGAGAGATTATGAGGACCATAGAAAGCTTGCCGCCTTCCTGTGCCAGATGCAGGCTGTGCTTGCGAGGAAGTAGCCTCACTATTCAAACCCGCCTCAGCTCCGTCGGTAGCCACGCCGGACACAATTCGACCAGCAACCCAGCGTTTTGCCGCTTCCAAGATGAGCAGCGCCATCTTGGCGTACTTTCCTGTGTCTGTCCCGGCAATCGACCTCTCCGTGTGCTCGTCGTCCGATTCGCCATCCGACTCGACATCATTACGAACATCCGAAATCTCGACGACCTGTGAAGTGATACCTTTTTCCTTCTCACCATCCTGGCTGAGCGTCTGCACCTTGAGGTGAGGGAGCAAATCGCGGAGTGCCTCCTCGACGGACCTGCCCTTGACGCGTACGTCTGGCAAGCTGGGGTCGGCTTTGATGGCAGCGAGCGCACCGCTCTCGCTTGTTGCGACCTTGACCACGCGCTGAAGGTAGGGGATCTGCTGGAACTTGAAGTTCTTGCCTCCTCCGCCCTTGCCTCCTGCATCACTCCTGCGTGGACGTACAAAGCAGTGGCCGCTTTCCGTACAAAGGATGACGGAGCCATCAGCGCCGATGGCAACATCGCGCACGGCTGTGAATTTTTTTCGGACAGACCAGAGAAGTTGTGGCTTCGGCGCCAACTGCGCTCCTGAGGACTTGGCTGCGGTTGAAGCTGATGCAGCACCTCTGCCAGTCGTGCCGGCGTTGCCGTACTCGGAGGGGTGTTCGAGGTTAAAGGTGAATAGATCGCCCATGTCACTGAGAGCAGAGAACGTGTTTCCGCTGCTGGAAAGCTTGGAGATGAGCGTCTTGGGCTGAACCTGCCTGGGTCTGAAGACGGAGATGCCACTGGAAAAGCGGGCGAGGGGAAAGTTGATGCGAAAGTGCGTGTCATTGTGCCAAACAAAGACATCGCCGCCTACCATCAAGCAAGCGGTGCCAAAGTCGGAGGCAGCGACCTGCTGGATGCCCGCCCCCGCGGCGAGGGCTGCAACCTTGCGTGGCTGTACCTGGACTGCTGTTCCGCTCCTGTCGTAGCCGAGCTGACCTGTGTTGGTTCCCCACGTGTACAGACCCTCTGAGGTGAACGCCGCCGAGTGAAGCTTGCTACATGCTGCACCAAGAACGACTTCCTTCTTGAGCGGGCCGACGATTCGTCGAGGAGAGATTTGAATGTCGAGCTCGACATTTTGAGCAGAGGCAGCGGGCTGACCAAAAGTGACGCCCGCTCCGCCGCCGATCTTGCCTGACGTTGAACCTACGGTGCCAAGGCCTTGTTCTATCGTGTATCCCAGCTGCGAGAATCGGTTGAGACCAAACGAGTAGATTGCACCGGAGGCTGTGATGATGAGGGTGTGATCTTGAGCAACAGCGACCGAGCGTGCTGTCTCGTTGAAATCCTTGAGCGGCTCGAAGGAGGTTTGCGTCTGTGGCGATCTTCCAAGGCGACCGTTGCTTCCAAGACCGCAGACCCAGACGTTGGCGACCTTTTCGTCGGTCAAGATGACGGTATGCAGACGACTCATGGCGATGTCCTTGATACCGATGCGGTCGAACTTTTTGCCCGCTGGCAATGAAGCTCTGAATGCATCTTGCACCGACGTTGCCGCAGTGCCGCTGGGTCGACGAAGCGTGATCTTGTCTGGCAGCTGTCGGTCATCACCATCACCGAGACCGAGATTGTAGTTGCGATTGGAGCCCCAGGTGAAGAGCTGCGTCAATGTACGTGAATGCTGGTTGCGAGTAGGTTCGAAGGACAGCGCATCTGCGGGAGGATTTGTCCCCGCAACGGTCGAGTTATACAAATCAAAGGCAGTGAGACCCTCAAAGTCCTTGACGCGCAAGTCCAAGTCGTTTCTGCGTAGAAGGATGATGGCGGTCTGCAGGTTGGCAGCATAGAGCGCTCTGTGCAGTGGCGTATATCCGCTCTCTCCATCTTGCAGATTGATATTGACGCTTGGGTGCGACAAGAGCGCGTTGAGGTAGCTGGCGCTCGATGGTTCTGTGCTGGAAGCGATGTGATGCAGCACCGAACGGCCGAGATGATCACGACGATTGACTTCTGCGGGTGGACATGGACCCGAATGTTCCTTGTAGCTGTGTGGTGATTTGGAGAAGGCGGCGGAGCCTGCACTGTATGAGCCGTTAGTGCTCACCTGAGTGGCGTTGGATTTGTCCGGCGGGCTGCCTTTGAGTAAGGCGCGAAATCTTTGTAGATCGCGCACATGCCAGCAATCTAGGAGGGTAGGAGCGACCATGCAAAGGAGGGAGCGATACCCTAGATCAGGGTATCACCCGCCGCCTGAAAGTCGAAGAGGTGGCTCGCCGAATGCACGAGACCTCGTCGGCTTCCAAGTGGGGTTTGACTCTGAGGTCGACTTATCAAGGGACCGTCAAGAGTCGAGATGCAAAGTGTGCTAGGTGGCAAGGCTGCGGAAAGTAATGACGGTGTTTGAGCGGCAATGGAAGGGCTGCAATCCGTGAGCGATTGGAAGTGGGGCTGATCTGCAACCAAGGTTGCGAGTCCTGGCCGGATTCAGTTTGTAGGTGATTGTCGCAGTGGCCGAATCGAATGGCTACGTCTGAGTATGCCTGTTCGCGAACGGCTCCGAAATGTAGCAAGCTCTTGTCGGTGATGGTGTCGAAAGGAGGGCTGGATCCTCTGCAGGCGATGCTTCCGTCGTACCGCGGATGCCCGTAAAAACGTGTAGGCCGAGCTGATTTCGAAAGTATCTTCTGGTCGGAGACACCGAATGAGGAGGCGTTCGCGTCTGCAGGGTTGAAGCCGAGTGCTGATCTGAGTGGGAGAAGGAAGAGATGACGACTGCTTGAAGCGATACCGTGGATGTCGTCGACGCAGGTTTCGAGTCAAAGAGCTGCAGCTCACGAAAGTGGAGTCGGAAGCTCCTTCGCTCTTTCTCGCGGCTTTTCCGCAGCGCAGCGGCCAATCGCGTCAAGCGGGTTGGCTGAGCCACAAGCCTTCTCTCTCTGCGTGTGTGCTCCGTGGCGAATTTTTTTCCTCGCTCAGATTCGGATTGGCCGAGCACGTTGCAAGGCTGGACCCTGGCTGGCTTGTTCTCCTCTCCGCGACAGCTGCAGTGCCTGTGTGCCTGCGGGACTCGGTGACTATCAGCAAAGACATTTAGGCTCGTTTATTCCTTTTTTCAAACCATTCCGATGATCGGGCCAACTTTACGCTAAGTGACTTATACGTCGTCACCATGTATACATTGATGCTGTATATATACGTTGTCCTGGAATTGAATACATCATCTTTGATGAGACCATTCCGTTTGATTGTGCTGACTACATTGAGCTCACCTTTTCAGATCGCTACTCGCACCTTTCTCGAATCACAATTGAATGAATTGATATACTATATACATGAATCAATCTCTTGGGTGGTCTGGCCGTCGCCTGTGTCGCTATCATCTGTGATGAGGCCATGCTCATTGTAATGAAAGAGGTTTTCTTGAGGACCCAGGCCATAGTGGTACAGCGCATCACGTGCATCGTGGAGCTCCCCGAGCGGAAAGCCATGCTCGGCAACCTTCATCCAGCGCGCGGTTTCCTCAAGCCAGCCCTGGCAGTTTTCGTCGGTGATCGTGTTGAGATGCAATGCAAGCATGTTTCGGAGCCCATCATGATCACGGAGCTCCTGTCGACTGATGACGGTCTTGACTTTGCCAAAGATGCACTCTGTGATGTTGAACCACGGCGAGTAGGGCAGCAGGTATGTGAGGTAGTGTCCGTAGTCCCGTACGACCTCTGCAACGTCCGTTGTTCGATGAAAAGCAGCATTGTCCATAACAAGTGTGCACGATTGGCCTTGAATGGCTGGAAAGAGCTTGAAGCGGAGGAAGTCGACAAACATGAAGCTCTTCCAGCCACCAAGGATGCATTCGTGTGCGATGACGCCAGTCTTATCAACGGCAACGAGGAGCGACATGTTGCGCACACGATTTGCTGGCCGTTGTTGCTGCCGGGCTCATTCGCCTTGCTGTGATCGTCCAACAGATCGTGTTGTGTGTAGGTTGAAGCCAGCCTCATCAAAGAAAATCGCATCTGTGATGCTCTTGCCCTCGACGTTAAGGCTCAGGATCCACTGCTTTCGCTGCTCAATCGTCTCAGGGTTGTTGTATCGCTCGTGTTCCACATGCAATCATTTCAATGTAAGGTGACATCGATCTTTGATTACACGTGAAAGTTGAGCTAGTGAGATGTCAGGACCGCCTTGTTGAATGACATGGTCCCGTATCTCGTTGAGCGTAGCAGCTGGATGCTCGCCGACGTGTTTGATGATTGCATTGACGGTGGAATCGCCGAATTTGGAGCCACGGAGCGCAGCGCCACGCTTCCGTTGTGAGGTAGTCGCTCCCGTGTTCTGGAACTTGTTGATGATTGTCGAGACCGTGCTGTAAGGGAATCGTAGCTGCTTTGCGACCTCACCGATGGTGAAACCCTCCTCGATGACCATCTGGATCATCTTCTGGCGCTCGGTATCAGGCACAGGCGTACGCTTGCGTTGAGGCATGATGGTGAATGCATTGGATGACATTGTTATTGATATGGTGGTGGCACTGGCTAGGTATATATATTTATTGAGGAGGAGGAGGAGATGGAGCTCAATCAAACAAAACACAGGCGATCATGAGCTTGGCTAGGCATTCAATGACGTATTCAAAGCTCAATCAAACGGTTTCATGCAATCAAGAGTGATGTAATGGTCTGGCATTTGACGTGAGCGTGTGAAAGTGATGTATATACATAGTGACGTACAAGCCGATCCAATGTAAAGTTGGCCCGATCATCGGAATGGTTTGAAAAAAGGAATAACCCAGTCACCCAGCCTGAGCGTGAGACTGCCTACAAATGCTGCGTGCAAGAGCTGTGATTCAGTCTGTGCTGTTCTGACGGATAGGCGGGCTGTCACTTGGGTCGCGTTAGCGTATAATGGAGGCAAACAGCGCCGCAAACCCGATGATGTCGGAATCAGATCGCAAAGACGTGGTGGCTTCCAATCACACCAGCACCGTATCCGCCTCTCCGTTCGCTTGACTTCGAACGCAGAAGCATCAAAAGCGAGCTATGAGAAGCATACAAAGCGCCAGGAGCGCCGACGTCTGTGCTTTTTCACTTAAACTCGACTTGGTTCCAAAGACGCGCATCCCGACCCTGCAGCAAAGCGCCAGTACAGACATCAGACCCTGGATTTTGTCTTGAAGACGCCTTCCGTTCTCAACAACACTATCTTCCATCGCTGACCACACTTCCAATTGCCAGCCGCGGTCCACTGGCCCATCCGCGAAGCCCATCATGGCCGCCTCCGTCACCTCTTCGACCCAAGCCTCTCACAGCGAAAGCATCATCTCACCCACAACCGCAACCTCATCCACACTCTACTCTATCGCCAGCACCTCCTCCACCTCAAACTACACCCTCTCGCTCAGCGGCACAGACCATCTCCGCGATGTCTTCCACAAACGCATTCGCAGCCTCGTCTACCTCAAGCGCTCCCTGCAAGGTCAGAGCACGTGGTTCCAAAGCGTCCAGCTCAACCCACACGAGCTCGCGTCCGTGTTCGACAATGACCGCATGCACAAGCGCACCTTACGCTACTCGCTGCTGGGGCTGAGTCTGTCGAACATCCTCGAGATTGCGAATCCAAGCGATCTGGCGAGGGCCATCGTGTCGCTGGTGAACGAGCTCGAGGGGTGTACGGATGACAATCTTGCTGCGCTAACGAGCGGGACGAGTGCAGCGAACTTTGGAACTCAGAGGCCGAAGATGCGCAGTTTCTTCAAGAGCGGGAAGCAGTCGTTGAAGCGGTCGACTGCGGCTCAGGCGATCAGCGAGTTCGGGATGCTCGATTCGAACATGGGTCCCGCTTCGACGTTGACGGGTAGTGGCGAGCAGACGTCGTACTTGATGGCTCCCAACATCCCGTTTCAGTTGGATTTTTTCCAGACTTTTTTCACACTGTGCGATATGCTCACGGAGATCTACTACAAAATGCTGTCGTTCTTACCCAGAGATGCAACGACGGTGGGGCATTGTGCAGATGGAACGGCGCAGAATCAGGGTACATGGCCAAGGGCAGTCTCATCTCCGACGTCGGCGTCCGGGAACACGAGCCAGGACTTGGAGAATCGAACGGGCAGCATCAGTCAAGCTTTCTCCGCGGCGGCTGCTGGTGGTGATGCCCACACGGACAGCAACGGCGACAAGGCGGGTTTTGCGAACACTTCGACGCCCGTGATCAGCGCGATGACTCAGGAACTGCTGCTCAAAGCAGATGCAAAGATTAAGAAGGTGATCAATGCGCAGGTTAAGGACATTGACAACTTTGCACGGCAGGCGATCAAGGACGAACTGGCGTCTCTCGATCCGCTTATGAAGGATTTGGGTCTGGACACAGCTGCTGGTAGCGGCTATTCCGCATCGTCGCTCATCTTGAAAAGCGCGTCGGCTTTCTCTAGCACCACCGCAACTAGCAGTGTCGTCGGCAGTGGCGCAAGCAGCGGCCTTCCCACCACCTCAACAACCTCCCTCCCATTTGCGTTCAGCCAACCACCCTCCTCCTCATCTGCCCTCCCTTCCTCTTCCACCTCCCCCTCCTCTAAACTCACTAACATCGTCCCAGCCTCCAGCCTACCCTCGCACTTCCGGCGCGCCAAACCAGATGCCGTTCGCTCATCCCAGGATTCAGCGCACCATGGACACCATCAGTTCAATCTCGCTTCGTTGGGCGGTGCTAGCAAAGGAGAAGCAGAATGAAAATACGAACCGCTGGACGATGATAAGAACAGGGACGGCCGCTCAGCAACGGATGCCTTTCGGAGCGCTTCGGGTAGCTAGCGTCGGCCATTACGCCATCCCCGAATGCACGAAAATGTCGGTCGCTTATGGTGATAGACACATTAGAAGTTGGGGGACGGAGTCTACACCGGTACTGAAAAGCCGTTTGGTAGGGACCACCCGGGAACGGGGTGATAGCACAGACGCGACTTGTCCATAGAGATCACACCAGTTTGATGGGGCTCAGTATTCCGAGCTGGACATCGGACATTGGCACTACGCGCGCATCGCTACCACATGAAATACGTTACGAACCTAGAAAGAGACAGCGAAGGCTGGATGAATGGCGGAAAAGAGGTGTGGTATTTGCGGTATTGCACACTATCCAATACAAATTGAGGTCTATGCCGCTTGCAAATCAGGCTTTGTCTGGCTGGGAGGTGCACTTGTCGCCGCCTCCTCCAATGGATCCAGCGGCGGCGTTGGCGGATGATGGTCCGTCTCGGACCGGAGCGGTTTGGGCCTATGCGTGTCAACCGCCTCGATGGGCAGCTGGAACCTCTTCTCGTCGCACCCGTACGCCTTGGGTGTGAGCTGGATCACCGTATGCAGGGGGATCTTGATGTAGGGCAGGTCTTCCTGCGAGAGGGCGTGGAAGTAGGCGTACAGACAGCGGATGATGGCCTGGTGGCCGATGATCAAGATATTCTCCTGACGTTCGAGTTCCATGATGATGGGCTCCAGACGGACGACGACGTCGCGGTACGATTCTCCGCCGCGATAGCGGTAGTTGAACTTGTCGTCATCTCGATTGGCGTAGTCCTCCGGGTAGTACTTTTCAATCTCCTCGTACGTCATCGCATCGCACACGCCGGCGTCCAGCTCATCGAGACTCTTCCATGCCAGCTTCGGGTAGGGCAGCTCACTCGCCGTCTGCGCTGTGCGCTTCAAGGTGCTGTGCCACACCGTCAGCGGCGCATCCCCGATATTGTCCTTGATCAGCTGCGGCAGCGCCTTGGCGTACATCCACCCACGTGGGCTGAGATCCGAATCACCGCCAATTTTGCCCTCGACGTTGTACTGCGACTCGCCGTGACGCGAGAAGAAGATGTTGCGCGGCGTCAAGTGCAGGTTCATGAGGTAAAACGCAATGCGCGATTCGAGGTAGCCCTGGATGCGATTGATCGTGACGCTCTTGCCGACGTCGGTGACTTTGACGTAGCTGTAGTGCGATTCGGATCCGTCGTGATTGACCGGCTCGTAGGTGTCTTCGTAGTGTTTGATGCGTGCCAGGAAATCCGCCTTGGCAGCTTCGGGCGTCATGCCCGCATAATCCGGATCACCACTGCTCACCTTCACCGCAATATTGGCGTCGATGACTTTGGGGTCGGTGCAGATAGACTCGAGGAACACCAGCTTGAGGTCAGGCTCCTTAGCGATTCGGTCCGCAATCTCCTTCCTGCGCGCCTGGGTGGAGTTGGTCGCATCGTGAATGCCAACATTGCCGCCACGCTTCAGCCAGCCGATAAGCTGTTCGAGACACTCTTCTGCCATCTGCGAGCGCAGCTTGTACGCCGACGGATTGGAAGGGTCGAAGAACGACGCCGTATGGTCGTCTTTCACACCGGAAGAGGTGTACTTAGCCCGGGCCAGCGCACGTCGCAGCTGACCGACGTTGAATACTTTCACGTCATACTCTAGCCATCGGAGGTACTTGAGCACGCGGTTGGCGACGTAGCTCTTGCCACGCGCAGGCAGACCGACCATGCACACGACGATCTTGGCGCCCGAGTAGTCGGGTCTTGCACCCGCGGCGCCGAGATTGGGCGTGGTGAGTCCCGTGCGGATGCCAGTTCCCAGCCCGAGCGCCGTACCGAGCCCGCTGTGCCCGCTGGAAGAGGGCCCCCCTTCGCCCACCTCGGGTGCGTCTTTGAGGACGCGTCCGCGTCCGCTGTCATTCGTTGGCGAGGTGAGGCTGTGCTGCTGATGATGCGGTTGGGGTTGTTGATGGTGTTGTGCTTGGCTCTGCGACTGGTGGAATGAGTTGGACAGGGATCCGCCCATGGCAAGGACGGGACCGTGCTGGTTGAGCGGGTCACCGCCTTCGAAGGGTGTACCGGGGACACTGTTGGAGTTGCTTCCTGCGTGACTAGCGGATCGGGTGCTGAATGCGCCTGTCATTGCCAAATTGGGACCCGCAGCGGCAGCTAAGCTGCTCGAGACAAGTTCGGGGTGATCACGCAACAGAGCCTGTAGACCGTCCGAAGACGATGCTAGACCAGACGATGCTACGGCGACATCAAATGCCTCCCTCTGCGATGCCTGCGGGAACGGAGCGGGTCTGGACTGCGAAAAGTGCCTGGGCGATGCGGACGATAAGCCAGGAGTGCCTCCGGCCAGCTGACGCGAGCCACCGCGGACGGAGGAGGAGCGGGAAATGTCGCGGACAGCAGGTTGCTGGTGGCCGCCCACACCGGCCGAGGAAGCATCGCGTTGAGCTTGTTCCTGCTGCGCCATCTTTTGGGCGAGCTGCTGGGCCTGGGTGGCGCTGTATCTGCCCGGGGAGGCGGTGCCAGGACCTACACCGGGACCGCCGCTGAGGTGACGATGGTGGACAAAGGTGTGAGGCATGACGGGCGAAGAGCCTCCACTCTCGATGGCGCAGTTGTCGGCAGCGTTGGGTGCGTCGTCTGCGGCACCGGTGCGACCAGCTGGGACATCGACAGGCTTTTGCGACATGGTGTCGAGCCAAGAGAGCGGGGAGCGGGTGACTTGCGCCGAAAAGAAGTCGCCGGAGCGGTTCTGGTGGTGTACCTTGGGTGCTCGGTGCGAGAGCCGATCCAGAGGGGAGGTCGTGCTCGATATGGCTTGATCGTGACCCTGCAAAGTGAAGGTCGGGGGACTCGCGATCAGATTCGAGACGACAGAGAGAGGTAACAGGGAGGAAGGAAGGAAGGAAGGAAGGAAGAAGAACAACGAATGGATAAAGCGAGAGCAACACACGACCCACAACGAGAGTTGCCGGTCAGGTGATGGAGAGGCAGGCAGGGTCGCAAGGGCGAGATCGGTCCGGACTCATTGATCGCTGTATCAGCAATCCTGTCAAATGCTTGAATGCGGGGACGACTCAGCTCGGCGGCTCACAGCTTTCATTGCTGAAGCTGGAAAGAGAGTGCGCTCCCGTGCCGCTCCTGTCCGTGTGTGCTGCGTTTATCTATCGGGTAATTGAGGGCGGAAAAAAGGCCAAGATTTCCGAATTCCTCCATCTTCTGCGGCTTTGGCCGAGAGCAGCGGTTTATCGTCAGTGCTAGTGTCGACCTAACATTTAACGAATTTCAGATCAGCGCGGAAGACGGGAAAGAAAAAGTCGAGGTGGAGAAACGTAACCAAACGAAAACCCAAAAGCTTCTACCTATTCATCTTTCATCCTCCCAAACACACATCATCGCCCAAGATGACGCCGGAAGAGTACGAAGCGCTCAGCCCCGAGCAGCAAAAGCAGCATGATCAGGCAGAACGCGCTCGTGAAGCCGCCGAACAAGCCGCTCTCCCTTACACCTGGAAGCAGCAGCTCGACATTGTCGAAATCTCCGTCCCCGTTCCTCAGGGCACCAAGGGAAGAGACCTCACCATCGAGCTCAAGAAGCGCAAGATCAAGGTCGCTCTCAAGGGCAAGGATGCCATCCTCGAAGGAGAGCTCGCCAAAGATATCAAGGAGGAGGACAGCACGTGGACCATCCAAGATGGCAACCTAGTCGAAATCCAGCTCGAGAAAATGAACAAGAACGAATGGTGGCCCAACGTCGTCACTCACCATCCTAAGATTGATACCACCAAGATCGTGCCCGAGAACTCAAAGCTCAGCGATCTCGATCCAGAGACAAGGTAAGTTTCCGTCAAGTAAAAAATGGGCCTTTCTTGACCTTGCTGACCCTTTCACACTACTCGCTTCAACAGAGCCATGGTCGAAAAGATGATGTTCGACAACCGTCAAAAGGCCATGAACAAACCCACCTCGGATCAGATCCAACAACAGGAAATGCTCGCAAAACTCGCAGCTGCCAACCCGAACATCGACTTTTCAAACGCAAAGTTTAACTCGTCTTCGTAAACTGCACTAATCGCAATTCAGTAAAGTACAGCAAACCTTCCGAAGGAGTGGCTTCAGCGAGAAACACCAGCCGATCCCGAACCAGACGCAGCAGCTGGCTGCGTGCGCTGTTGGCTCGGTTGCGTCGCAGCCACACGCTGAATCAGCGTTCTATCCAGCTCGACCGCCTTGTTCCACATATCGATCGACAGGCTCTTTTCACCATGCGACAGAGCGAGCAGTCGAACGATGGCCATCCTTCGCAGCAGATCTTCCTGTCCGAGCGAGCCTTCCACTTTGCTGCTCGCGCCACCGTGCGCGTCCTTTGCCTCCTCTTGCTCTTTCCTCCTTTCGCGCACAAACTCTTGCTGGATATGCTCGCTGACGCTCTCGGGAATCTCGAATGACTTGGCCGTTGCGAGGCTTCGAGCATGCAGTAGCGCTTTCCTCCATCCGCTCAGCTGTGCTACGTCGACCCGAGGAATTGCGCTCGCGTACAAGTCGGCAGCGCCATCGATAGGCTGCAAAGGACACTGAATGTCAAACGGCAAGAAGCTCTTGCCTTGACTCAAGATGATGGCGTTGAGATCCGTGTCGAACTCGAACTCCGAGTACGGGAACGCGTACGGCAGCTTATGCGACTCGAGCACCGACGAAAGCGCCTTGATGTTGCGAATGCCAGTATCCTTGAGTTGCCCCTCACCCATCGCGCCTTCGTTGACAACGATAGTGGTTCCGTTCACCAGCTGAAGCCGACCCGCTTCCAAACCAGTCCCCTCGCCAGCACTCTTCGGATACAGCGCCTTCTTGTGATCGTTCAGCGAAGCAAGGTCCATCGACACTTCCACTACCGCGGGGAGCAGCTGCTCCAGTCGACGCGAGAGCTGTGTCTGCGCCGATGCAGAAGGTGCGCCAAAGTTGGAGATGTTGAGCGTGAGCGCACCGAGGCAGAGGTTAGCACGGCGAACGTGAATGCGCGCGATTGCAGCGAGTAATACGAGCTCCGCAGCTAGTTTGTCGCCGCTCAGAGCGCCGGCGAGGAAGTCGATCAAAGCTTGTCTCTCCGAAGATCGAGATAGCAGGCTCGACTGCGAAGAGGCTTCGGATGAGCTCTCGGATCCAAGAGAATCTAGTTCGACCGGAGCGGCATAGATTGCGTGAACACACGGCACCTGAGCAGACTCTGATGCAGGTCCAGCAGTAGATCCAGTGTCTTGCCACTCGTCTTGCGGCAGGCCAGCAGTATCGAGGATACCCACCACTTCGATCAGCTCGGTCGTCTTGAACTTTTCCGCCGCGTCCAGATCGTACAGCTTGATCAGCCCACCCACATGAGGGGTCTCTGGGAGAGGAGATTTGGCAAGGTAAGCACGCGGCAAGCTCGATGAGTTTCCACTGGCTTGAGTGCTGTTCTGCGACTCGCGCTGGCCTCGCAACTCGGCAGCCGCCGCCTCGGGCCCAACTTCAAGCTCGCGCTTCATGCTGTTCATTGCTTCCTCTCTAGTGCGAGGGCGGCGTCCGAAACAGTCCGTGCCCACACGCACATTGTCGCTGCCAGCCATGGTTGCGACGTCCATATCCGCAGACATGCCCATACTGAGCTCCAGACTGCCGTTCGCGTCGGCGCTATCGAGCAAGTCTGCGTACATTTGTTTGATGTGCGGCTGTTCTGCCCTCTGCACTTCGTCGCTGGTGCGAAGGAGCTTGACGAGGTTGGTGCGTGTGCGGATGAGCTTTTCAAAGTCCGGATTGGCAGAGACGATCTGGTCGACGCTCTTGGCTGCGTCCGCATCGGCGCTCGAGCTGTTCGCGGCTGCACCGATGGTCATGATGCCGCGCAGACGCAGGTTCGGACACTTTGTGAGGACATGCACAGCCAGCTGGAGCAGCTCGCTGCCCTTGGCTTGCTCTGCATCGTCGGACAGAATGGGTGGCAGCCCACTCTTGGCATCTTCGCCGCTCGTGTTGACTTGCAAGTAAACGCGCAGCGGTTCGTCCCGCCTTGCGGCATCGGGCGAGGCGAGTGCCTTCTGCAACACGTTGGCGGCCTTGACAGAGTCGAGTGTTTCCAGCAGATATAAGTTGGGAATCGACGCCAGCAGCTTGCCTTTGTTGCTCTGCAGACCACCGACAAAATGCCAACGGATCTCCTTGGGTAGCACTTTGGCCTTGTCGACCATCTCTTGCACGTAGTTCTCGCCAAAGTGGAGCTGCCCAACCTGCTTGTGCGCGGCAAGGATGGCGGAGGGAGGATGAAGTTTCGAGATGGCAACCAGTCGTGGCTCTTTGCCCGCTGAGCCGATCTCCTTGCCCTTCTGAACGGCTTTACGGATGCGCTCGCGAACCTCTTGGATCTTTTGGGGCGATTGTGGTTCGTCGATCGACACTGCCGAGGTGGCATTGGCTAGCTGGCTTACGGAAGCATCGGAAGACTGTTCGTCGATAGACTCGCGATGCGCTTTTGCTGCCCAGGCAGACTGTCCGGGCACCGATACGGCATACATCACCGTCCTCTCAGCGAGGTTCTGATGGTCAAACTCGTCATGTCCTGCTCCCTCCGACGAGTTATGCGCATTGGGAATACTTGCTTCGCCGCCGTACATACCGGTGAACGTGCGCCCGTTGTGCTCGTGCTTGGCGAGAAACACCTCAGTGCCCAGACCAGTGTCCTGGATCATTGCGCGGAACCGAACCAGGCGGTGTGTTCCAGGTGCATTCACATTCGAAATCGGCAGCAACGTGCTGATGTTGCCTGGCGAAAGAGACGGAATTTTGGCACTGGCATCGGGAGAAGCAAACAATTGACGAAAGTGCGTCTCTACGAGCCTGGTGACGTTGGATGGCGATTTGTCCTGCGCATCGCTGTAGATCTGTTGGACGACCTCGAGCGGCTTGGTGAGAGCCAAGGAGAAGTCGGTGTCGGGCACCATTTTGCTACAGCTTTTGGGTGGAGATGTGCTGAATCGGTGGATAATGACAGAATGCGAGATGGGCGAAAAGGACAAAGGTGCAGCAATGGGACGGAGCCATGTGCGCATGCCTTTCAGCTTGCTTGCCTTGCACGAATGAGTGAAAAGGTGATGGCGGTCGGCTCTGTACGAAGAGGAGCTTGAGGTGGAAGGATAATCGGTTGTACGAAGCTTTATTAAACGCTTTGCTCGACTCGATTGCAGCGAAAGGCGCAGTTGAGTGAATGACAGCTGATTATGTAATGCGGCTATCAGCGCATCCCGCGGCATGTTGGACCCTGGACTGCTCTTGGTCCTCCCGAACACCATCCCTCACGTCGTTACTGCACCTCGTCGCCGTCATGTCACGCTCAAGCGAGTCCTTCACCCTGCTCGAAAGCGGCACTTCCCGGGCCCACTTCAAGCTTGCCAAACAGCTCGAAGAAGCGAACTCGCCTCATCAGCAGGACATCATCATCCTCGATACAGTCGCCCTTCTGCGCAAGCAGCTTTCTTCACGCTCTTCTTCTGCTGACGTGTCTAAGCTCACCTCGGCGCTTATCACGCTGCTTCACTGCCTTCACCACTATCCTGCCTCGACCTCCTCTCTAACCAATCAACCTACGTCTATCGATGCCAGTTTCGCACTTCTGCCCACCTTGCAATTGCTCAGCTTAGCCACGAGCTGGAAGGATCTACTTGTAGCACATCAATTGCTCCCGTTTCTCCTTCCCCGTAATGACGATCGCAGAACAAAGGAAGGGACGGCTTCCGTTTCTACTGCCAGCTCGTCTCAAGCTCTCCACCCAGCGACTGACGACTCCTCCTCGTTGCTTCTTCTCAACACCTTCCGAGCAGATCTCTCGGCTGCTTCGGAAGATGCCCAGCAGCATGTGCCCCGTCACGACACTGACAAGCGCTCTCGATCTCCGTCACGCTCTCGGTCCTCTTCGCGTTCTGTGCCACTGGCAAAAGAATACCTTCAACCCGACCCTGCGAACATGTCCAGCTTCCGAGCTTTAGCCTCGCTTAAGTCCCTCGTGACCGGTACACCCCGCGGGCCAGCGGTGCTCTCGTCTCTCGCTTCCACGCTGGTGGAGCTCACCCGGCATCCGGACTCTGCCATCCGCTCCATGACGCTCAATGCCATGCTCTCGTGTGCGTCGATTGATGCACATGCATCATCCGACACCGATGGGCAGGCAGAGATGCTTGACGCAGCACTCACAATCGTGCGCCTCACTCTAGCTTCAACGTACGCCTTCTCCGCTGGCTCCAACCTCGACGAGAATCAAGGGAAGATTCTAGCGGAAATGGAAAGGCGTGTCGATTCTAGCCCCAATGTTCTCCGCGCATGTATCAGGATTGTGGATCATGCACGTGCTGTCGGCCTCATCACAAGCCAAGAGGCGGCATGCCATGCCGTTGAAACGCTTCAAGCAACTCGATGGGCACCTATGCACGTGGAAGTGCCAGCATTTCAGCAGCAGCGCCTTGCGGCAGCCGTCGTTGGACGCACAGAGGCTCTCCGTGCGCGAACGGCTGCACGACAGAGACCCTCCTTACAGACAGAGCACGACTATCACGGTGCATACGCGCCTTGGCTTGTGGACGCATGCCTCGCGTCCTTGACAGCATGCATTGCAAGCTCGCTCGAGCCGTTGTCTCCTCCCTTTGAGGACACGGTGAAGAACGAGGTGCTCAAAATAGTGCTACGCATATACCACGTGGCATCCCAAGGCAAGGCGGCAGCACTGGCCCTTTGCGTTTCGTCCGCAGGATGCATTGGAGCCCTCGCACCTCTTCCGACGACTGCAACGTCGGCGCATCCAGCCGTCAACCACGATGAAGAGCTTACAGCCTTGTGGGCCGCTCTATCCGCGCACGTCAAATCTCAGCTGCACAGCACCAATCCAAATCGCAAGACAGCGGGCATCGTCCTTTTGGACGCCCTCCTTCCCCTTGGATGGGCACAAGGCAAGTCAGACGTAAACGCTGCCCAGTCTCCGTCAGACCAAGGACATCCGGCTGCATCAACTTCGCCGCTGGACATCACTGAAGCTGAGATGGCACAGCTCATGGCGCTGTTATCTGACCCGGACGCCTCCATCCGCAGACGCGTGCTGGCGCTGCTGCATCGAGTCGACTCTGGCCTCGCCGAGCTCTTCGCCACCTCGTCCGGCGTGCTGGAGGGAGACGAGCTGGAACTGGTGGACGAGGTTGCAGACACAGAGCGCCGCCTTGACCCTGCAGTTCAAGGGGCACAGGAACCTTCGCTCTTGGACCTCGTCCACCAGTGTCACAATCACGAGCCTTGGCTAGACACCACTCTTACACCTTTCGTTCTAGACGGTGTGCAAATTGGATTCCTCGCTGCGAGGGTGGTCAAAGCATGTCTGGATGACTCTGCAGAACAGCTGCGTGCCGCCTCTCCTGCTGTCCTTCGCAAAGTTCGATTCGCCATGCACCACCGCGAGATTGTGCCTCCAACAGCCTCTTCGCGCGTGTGCGAAGCGATCACTTTCACGTCGCACTTTGCAACGCCAGAAGCAAGAACGGCTGGGCTCAACGCGGTAGCGCAGCGGTGGCGCCAAGCACGCATCTTTCCGGATCCTCTCGATGGCTGGCGCGACGAGCTGTATGCGATCTACGGCTTGAACCCTCAACCAGGCTCTCGTAACTCGATCGCGTTCAAATTGGAACGAGCAGCCTGCGCCTTGTTCGGCTTTGCCACGTTTGGTGTCCATTTGACCGCGTACACTCTTGAGCCGACGACGGGCGAGCTTAAGGTGTGGGTTCCGCAGCGCAGCAGCACCAAGTCGACGTGGCCGGGCTACCTGGACAACTCGGTCGCCGGTGGCATTGTTGCAGGCGATCTACCCATGGATAGTATGGTGCGCGAATGCGAGGAGGAGGCCAATCTGGAGCCCGCGTTGGTACAAAAGCATATCAAGCAGACGGGCGTGCTGAGCTACTGCTACAAGACGTCCAAGCAGGGTTGGGTCCAGCCCGAGGTCGAGTACGTTTATGATCTGCCGCTACCTCCAGAGGTGAAGCTGCAGCCCAAGGACGGTGAGGTGGACCATTTCGAGCTGATGACGCTCGACGAGATCTACGACAAGATGCGAAAGGGCAGATTCAAGGCGAACTGCGTACTTGTGTTGTTGGACTTCTTGATCAGGCATGGGCGCATTACGGCGGAGAACGAGCCAGGGTATAGGCAGATCGTTGCCCAGCTTCACGTAGATCTGCGGTTGCCTGGACCGTGACGATAGAAATGGTTGAGGGATGTTTAGTGAAGCAACTTTTGATTGTTGTTTGTGAGTCTGCGCTATTTCGATACATGAGTTGTGAAGTTGATTTAACGGAGGAGACAGGTGATAATGATGGCGACCGGAGAGGGCGAGACGAGCGGGGAAGGTGAGCAACAATGTTTCGAGCCGGGAGAAGAGCGTCGTTCATGCGCCCAATGTCGAGGGTACGCGGGCCATAAATCGTCGGCACGTGCGGGGGTGCGATCTATCAATATGCTGATGGACTGCTATGATGGGGCTGCCAGACGAGCTGTGGCTCGGGCGTGCAAGGAAGCCAACTCAATCTAACAATAAATTTAAAATTCTTCTGCACATCGATAGCCGATCTCTCGACCATGTCGATGAGCGATTGCATCTCAACACTGTAAGTAAGTCAGAGACGAACAGCGTCAGATGGACTTTGAACATGCCATCGGGTGTTCGTTGCGTGCAATGATGAAGACGGAACTCGAGATCGTGTCGACGGCGAGAAAGCATGGTCAGGGTCTCGACGCGTGAATCGCGTCTTGAAACGCTTACATGAGGAAAATGCAGGCGATGACGTCGCTTCCCGGTTTTATTGACCCTTTGTCTCCGCTTTGGTTCGGCCACGAGCTCTCCACAGCTGGTCTCGCTTACGGTCTTTGTGTCAAGAGAATGTGTCTGAGACGAGCATGCAATCTGCATCGACTGCTTTTGGTGATGGCTGCAGCGGAAAGAGAGATTGGTCTCAGCCTGTCATGCTCAACCATCGTCAAGCCACGCAGTAGCCTCAGTAATCCCCTGATGGACTGGCATCTTGTGGACCCGAATCGAAAGAGCGATTAGAACCGAACAAAAGCCCGAATCCGCTCGTGTGGATAGAGATGACTCCGCACCAGAAACTCTCCGCGTGAGCGTTGGCACCGCACCGGCGCCACGGCAAAGGCCTATTTCAGGACAATAGAGCGAAGCTTAACCGTCTAGGGTTGGTCATCTGGGCATGCATGAAGAGTGAGACTCGAAAGCATGACTCGCCATGCTGACTTAGATAGCATCCTATGACCTCTGGTCTTCTCCGCCCGTTCGATACGAGTTGCTGGGTCGCTGGCCGAAGCGATGTTCACAACTTTGTATCTTCTCGATCTCCGTAGCTCTTGATCTAGACAGGCGCTCTTGATCTCTTCGTCTCGGAACTGTCAAGCCACAGTGGAATGCAATGCTCTTCAAACGTGCTGCACGAGGTCGTCGAAGTGCTTTCGAAAACGAGCAAAGACGTCCATGGCTTCTACCCGAGGATCAACCCGTTATCTTGCTGAAAACATAATCGATCTGCCGCTACAAAGTTTGCTTGTTGCTCTCCCAGTGCTTTATATTGTGTCTCTTGACCAAAGACGGATGGGCTCACCTGGTAGTCATCTACATTGCTGTCTGCTCTGGTCTACGAAAGCTTCCTGTCTGAATGCAACACTTTATTTTCCAGAAAAGAAAAAACAAATCACAATATTCTCGCGATGGTGGACAGCGGCCGATCTGCGGGATCCAGACGGATCGAGCCATTCTAGGGCCCAAGGGCTCACGTCAGGGTTCGCCCACGCCCGAGCAATGACGCTGCTCTCGAAAAACTTCTTAGATGGATCCACCAGTGTTGCACACCACCGAACACGAGGCAGAGACTGTCTTGCTTTCCACATTCCTTCATGTTCAAGGATGCTGCTCGCTGCTAGCCCTCGTTTTGAGGTCGTCAGCCAGGATCTGGCTCGTTCAAGAGGTGCGGGTCGGATCGGACCCTCGTTCTAGTGGTCTTGAGACCGCTTCGCTGCCGTTGTGCGGTCGTTTGGATGACGTTATCTTCTCACCCAATCGTCCCGCGGTGCCTGTGCCGCGGCGCGGACAATTTTGACGATCCACTACTTGCCGTCGTCCTCTACCGTCGTTGCCTTGATGACGCCGTCTGTCCCTGGCAGACGTCCGCTTGCCTAAATGGTATTGGCTGCTGTACCCGTCAGCAGGTCAGGGCACACGTTCTTTGTGCGCTACCGCTGGTGCGCCTCAACTTTAGCGCTTCCCTTGTCATACTTCTAGATGTGGTGCAAAAGCTCCTGTCACTGAACTTTGCCCGTCAGAAGTACCGTACACCGAAGCCATCCGCAGGAAAGACTGAATCTCATGATTACGCCGTGATGTAATGCCAGAAGTACAGCCGCTGGTCGAGCCTCGACAGCAACACATTCCCGCTTCGCAGCCGGCTCGAGTTGCTTTGAGCTTTACCTTTCTCGGAGTGAGCGGCGGACCAAGCAGATCAGGCGCTATCGCTTCCATGAGATATAAGAAAGCTTCCCTTCCGCATCCTCACCATCCCGTCTCTCCACCCATCTTGTCCACCAGCAGCAAGCCCTTTGGATCCCCTCGACCAGGCCCTACAGCACCAGGCAGCCTCCCTCCTCAGCAACCTAGTTCACCCCGTCCACCAACTTCGAACCGTCGACCTTGTCAACATGAACGCAGCCGCACAGCTGCTCAAGCGCGGGGGCAATGAGGCCCTCTCCGTCAACCCCACCGTCGCTGACATCGACATTACCACCCATGGTTCCGATTGGCTCTGGGCTGTCTTCTCGGTCATGGCCTTGACCGGCCTGATCGCGATGTTCTGGTCCTTCAAGATTTCGCGCGGTGAGCGCGCCTTCCACTACCTCTCGGCTGCCATTCTGGCCACCGCTTCCGTCGCCTACTTCTCCATGGCTTCCGACCTGGGTGCCACCCCCATCCGCGTCGAGTTCACCCACTACGGCCCCGCCGAGGTGAACGGTGCCCGTCCCACCCGATCCATCTGGTACGTTCGTTACATTGACTGGACCATCACCACCCCTCTCCTCCTCCTCGAGATTCTCCTCGTTTCCGGCCTTCCGCTCTCGACCATTTTCATCACCATCTTCTTCGATCTGCTCATGATCATCACCGGTCTCGTTGGTGCCCTGGTCGAATCGACCTACAAATGGGGCTACTACACCATGGGCTGCGTTGCCATGTTCTACGTCTTCTGGGTCATCTACGGACCTGGTCTCAAGTCAGCCTCACACCTCGGCGCAGAGTTCAAGAAATCGTATCTGCACTCGTCGCTCCTGCTCACTCTTCTCTGGACTCTGTACCCTGTAAGTTTTGCGTCCTACGCGACTAATGAACTCCAGCTCCGAAACCACGCGGAATCCTGAGGGGAAAAAAATACTAACACTAACACCATATCTTTCCTTCTTCCGGTATCTTCCGCAATGTCTACCTCGTTCTCGCCATCTTGTCCTTCTTGCACCTGCAGGTTGCATGGGGCCTCGCAGACGGGAGCGACACCATAAGTCCTGACGGTGAAATGGTTTTCTACGGTGTTCTCGACCTCCTGGCCAAGCCCGTGTTCACCCTCTTCCACCTGTGGTCGCTCCGACGATGCAACTACTCTTCACTCCACCTCAAGAGCGGCAAGTTCTCTGACTACGAGGACCTCTCTTCCAACCACTTCCGCTCGATGGAGCACGGCAAGGCCGCTGAGGCTGGCGTTGGTGCCACTGGTGCCAACACCACCGCCGGTGCTACCACTACTGGAGAAAACACCACTGGCGCCAACGTTCTCCACCCTGCTCCCGCTACCACCATGCAGCAGCAGGAGTACACTCAGTAAACGTCTTTCTAGCTTTGCGCTACGGGAGAGGTTTGCGCTTGCTCGCACGCTCTTGAAGCCCTTTGCTTCAAACGACGCTGCACGCAGCGACTTGTTCAAGCGAGCCTCTTGTCGCACCCCTCACCTCGTCCTTCTTTCGCCATTACAAGCTCAGGTCGCTTACCTGCGCTGAGCTGTTGCACTTCAACCAACATACCCAGTTTTGTTTCGTTCCATCTTTTATCACGTTGATGTACGGCCTACGGCCTATAACCCACATTCGTCCCGTTTCAAGCTGTGAGCCGTCTTGATCACTGAGCACTCGCAACAGCGGAAGTCGCCGAATTGAACTTTGATCTCAAACGTTCACTGAAACGAGCATGCTCGTCGTCATTGATCGCTCGAACAAATTTTCTCGTCTTGTCCAGATGGCGGCAGAGTCTCTAAAAATACAAATTTGTTAGACCTTGCTCGCACACCGAGTACGCCATTAGCAATAATTTGTAAGCATTATTGTGAGCCGCGAAAAAAAAAAAAAAAAAAAATGGACGTGCAGCAAGTGGAAATTTTTTCCCTCTCCCAAACCTGCTACTGTATGCGACAGTTTTTGGAAGAAGTGCAAAATGCTTTTTTTTCTGGTTTGAACTGCCAGGAAAAATTTGGGCTCACGACACTTTGTCACTGCTCAGCCTTCTCAAAGTCTTTCGAAACTCATTCGTAGTTCCGTACGGCTACCATCATCTCTCCTAAACCCTCTTCCACCTTCGACTTTCCGGAAAGAGCTCTCCTCGACATCGACCTCCGCTAGTGAAGGAGACCGGGAGCGCTGCATCCTCACCCGACCACTACAAGGCAGCTCTGCTACGTGCGCAGCCAGGTGGACACTCAGCGTCTCTGAGGTGCTTCCAGGGGGCCCGCCCTTGGATCCTTAGCTCACAATGGACATCAAGAAGCCCATCACTTCCACCATCTCCTCGGCGTCCTTCTCCTTCCTCACCGCCGAGGATATCCGCAGAATTTCGGTCAAGCAGATCATCAACCCTGTTCTGCTCGACACCACCAACCACCCAAATGCAGGAGGTCTCTACGACTCGGCCCTTGGGCCTATGCGACCGAATGACATCTGCTCCACATGCCATCTTAACTCGTATCAGTGCCCCGGCCATTTTGGTCACATCGAGCTCCCCTCGCCCGTCTTCCACCCGCTCTTCATGGGCAACATGTTCAACCTGTTGAGAGGCACCTGCTTCTACTGTCACCGATTCCGTGCCTCGCTCGTCGTCCTCACCAAGGTCATTGGTCGCTTGAGACTGCTTGAGTACGGTCTCGTGGACGATGCAGAGAACATCGAGGCTGAGGAGCCCCGCTCACACGCCAAGCTCTCCGACCTCGGCAACGATGATTTCGACAGCGCCGACGAAGACGCCGACGAGGACCAGGCCGGGGGCAAAAAGTCGAAAGCCGGCAGCTCCAAACCCAAGGGCTTCACTGGCGAGACTCCCGCCGAGTTTGCTGATCGCATCAACAAACAAGTCAGGGAGCTCATCAAGGCAGCCAAGGCGAGCGGCAAGGCTCAGCTCGAGCCCGAAGCAGGTAGTCTCGCCTACACTGCCCGCAAGAAGTGCATCAACGACTTTATGAAGGATATCCACAAGAAGCGTTGCGGCCAGTGTGCTGCCATCAGCCCCAATGTGCGTCGCGACGGATTCCTCAAGATCATGGAGAAGGCTCCCCTCCCCAACGAGATTGCTTCCAATGAACAGAGAGGATACTTGCGCATCTCGCCCGTCAAGCGCGTTGCTGCCATCGAGCGCCGCCTCGCTGCTTCGGGCGCATCGACCTCAGCTTCCGCCGATGCCGACGACGAGTCTGGCATCGCATCCCAGGCCATCTCGGCAGACGACGCCCCCAAAGAGGCTGGCTACCGAGTCATGCCGGCTGTCGAGTGCCAAGCGCACCTCCGTCTGCTCTTCCACAACGAAGGCCCTCTCTGCTCGCTCCTCTTCGGTCGCAACGGTCCATTCCGACTCGGCAACTCGGAAGGCAAGGTGAAGCCAAAGTTGGGCGACTCCATCTGGTCCACTCCCAACGGTGCCAGTGCCGACAACTTTTTCATCAGCGTGCTCGCCGTGCCACCAACGCGCTTCCGTCCCGCCAGTATCATGGGCGACATGACCTTCGAGAACTCTCAAAACGAGCTGCTCACCAACGTGCTTAAGACCACCTTCGCCATCCGAGATCAGATCACCGAGCTGGCTCGACTCGCTTCCAAGAAGGATTTCCCCGAGCTCGGTCCCAACGCTCCCGAGTCGGAATACAGAGCAGCCGAAGCACAACTCATCAAGGCTCGCGAAGACACACGCCGCAAGGTCCTCAACTCGATGATGCAGCTTCAGGTCGACGTCAACTCGTTCATCGATGCCAGCAAAAACCCCATGCCTTTGCGCCAAGGCCAGCTGCCCCCACCAGGTGTCAAGCAAGGCCTCGAGAAGAAGGAGGGTCTCTTCCGAAAGCACATGATGGGCAAGCGTGTCAACTTTGCCGCGCGTTCCGTCATCTCGCCCGACGTCAACATCGAGACCAACGAGATCGGCGTGCCGCCCGTCTTTGCACGCAAGCTCACCTATCCCGAGCCCGTAACTGTACACAACGTTCAGCTCATGCGACAGCTCGTCATCAACGGTCCGTTCAAGTATCCTGGTGCTGTCGCCATCCGCAGCGAGGACGGTACCGAGACGCAGCTCGACAAGCTCAGCGTCGAGGAGAGGACTGCACTCGCCAACCAGCTCCTCACCCCGCAAGAGCACTCTTCCAAGCAGGCTCGTGGCACCTTTGCGGGCCTCGGCAGGTCGACGCGCACGCCCATCGCCAACAAGCAGGTGCTGCGTCACCTCCGCGATGGCGACATCCTGCTACTCAACCGACAGCCCACCTTGCATCGACCGTCGATGATGGCCCACAAAGCGCGTGTGCTCGTCGGCGAAAAGACCATCCGCATGCACTACGCCAACTGTAACTCGTACAACGCCGATTTCGACGGTGACGAGATGAACATGCATTTTCCGCAGTCGCAAGCCGCTCGTGCCGAATGCTACTACGTCGCCAACACCGACAACCAGTACCTCACTCCCACCAGCGGTAACCCCCTCCGCGGTCTCATTCAGGACCACGTCGTTGCCGGTGTGTGGATGACGTCGAAGAACACGCTGTACACTCGCGCCGAGTACCAGCAGATGCTCTACGGTGCTTTGCGACCCGAAGGCAAGTACACGGGTGGTGGCCGTGTCCTCACCGTGGCTCCGGCTCTCCTCAAACCAGAGCCGCGCTGGACGGGTAAGCAGATCATTTCCACCGTGCTCCTCAACCTCAAGCCAGCCAAAGCAGACGGTCTCAACCTCACCTCGAAAGCCAAGGTGGCCGGCCGCATGTGGGGCAAGGACCACGCTAGCGAGGAGAAGGTCATCATCGAAGACGGCGAGCTGCTGCAAGGTGTGCTCGACAAAGCTGCGTTCGGTGCCTCGTCGTTCGGTCTCGTCCATGCTGTCTTTGAGATCTACGGTTCCGAGACCGCGGGAAAACTCCTCAGCATCCTCTCGCGTCTCTTCACCAAGTTTCTTCAGACCAACGCCTTCTCCTGTCGAATGGACGATCTGCTGCTCAGCAAGGAAGGCGACAAGGTCCGCCGCACCACGCTCGATGCTGCCAAGGACCAGGGCAAGGGCGTTGCGATGAAGACTGTCGGTCTTGAGGGCGAGGATGAAAAGAACCCGGACACGGACAGGAACCTGCGCATCCGCCTCGAGGAGGTGCTCCGTGACGACGACAAGCTCGCTGTTCTCGACGGTGAGATGATGAACTCGTCCAACGCTCTCACCTCCAAGATCATCGAGTCGTGCCTGCCTTCCGGCCTGTACAAGAAGTTCCCCGAGAACAACATGCAAATGATGACCGGTTCCGGAGCCAAGGGTTCCGCCGTCAACGTCTCGCAGATCTCGTGTTTGCTCGGCCAGCAAGCCCTCGAGGGTCGACGTGTTCCTCTCATGGTCAGCGGGAAATCACTTCCCTCGTTCCGTCCTTTCGAGACTTCGGCACGAGCTGGTGGTTTCGTCAGCGGCCGTTTCCTGACGGGTATCCGTCCTCAAGAGTACTTTTTCCACTGCATGGCTGGTCGTGAAGGTCTCATCGACACGGCCGTCAAGACCTCGCGTTCCGGTTACTTGCAGCGATGTCTCATCAAGCATCTCGAAGGTGTCCACATCCAGTACGACAACACGGTCCGCAACGCCGACGGCTCCATCCTGCAGTTCAACTACGGCGAGGATGCGCTCGACACGACCAAGAGCAAGTACATCGGTCAATTTGACTTTACTGCCGCCAACTTTGAGAACTACAACAAGCGCTACGATCCCAAGCAGCTTGGCGAGGTGGTCGAGGCGGAGCTCGCTGCCGAGCACATGAAGAAGGCGCTCAAGAAGCCGCACAAGTACGCTCCTGTCCTCAGCGTCTACACGCCCTCGACGCACTTCGGTTCCATGTCCGAAAAGTACGCCAAGGACATCGAGGCCTACATCGAGAAGAACCCGAGCAAGCTTCTTGCCGACAAGAAGAAGAAGAGCAAAAAGCGCAAATCTGAGGCCGACGCAGGCGCTCCCGCCGATGCCGGCACCGTCGAGAAGCTGCGCTCCGCCAAGGAGAAGCTCGGCGTCGAGGCGTTCCGTGCCATGTGCAAGGTCCTCTACCACCGCGGTCTCGTCGACCCTGGCGAGGCTGTTGGTCTGCTGGCCGCCCAGGGTGTCGGCGAGCCCTCGACGCAGATGACGCTCAACACGTTCCACTTTGCCGGTCACGGTGCCGCAAACGTGACGCTCGGTATTCCGCGTCTGCGTGAGATTGTCATGACGGCGTCGCAGAACATCAAGACGCCCATCATGCGTCTGCCCGTTCTCGACGGGATCACCAACGACCAGATCAAGACGTTCTGCAAGGACGGCAGTCGACTCGTTCTCAGCCAGGTCATTGACGAGGCCACGGTGACGGAAAAGATCTCGCCCAAGTCCGAACAGACTGGCTTCCACCGTCAAAAGACCTACACGGTGCGCCTCAACTTTTACCCTGCCGACGAGTGCAAGGAAGAGTACAACTGCACCACGTCGCACATCCTGCGTGGTTTGCACGAGACGTTTGCGCCCACGCTGGAGAACAGCATCAACCTCGAGATGCGCAAGCAGAAGCGCGAACACGCTCTGCAGGCGGCTGCCATCGGCAAGGGCCAGACCTTCCCGGACAACGCTCCTGCCGGCGACAACGCCGACGACGATGCAGTGCCCGTTGCTGGTGCCAATGGCAGTCAGGTGCGCGCACGAGCCAACGATGCCGACTCGGACGACGAGGAGGATGCGTCGTCGGACGTTGGTGACGGAGACGCCGACGATGCCAAAAGGAAGCAAAAGTCGGCGGCACATGCATCCTACGAAGAAGGCGATGACGAGGACATGGGTGGTGTCCCTTCCACCGCCGAAGACATTGAAGCCGCCTTCAGCAACGGGAACAAGAAGTCGACCAACGCCATGGATGTGGACAGCTTTGACAGCGACAGCAGCGACTCGGAATCCGAGGACGGTTCGATCAACGAGGAGTGGGCCGAGCAGACCTCGGCGCTCGACCGGGCACTGCAGGAAAACTCCAAGTACATCACTGCCTTCCGCTTCGACGACGTCAAAGCACGATGGGCCGAGTTCGACCTCACGCTGGCGACGCAGTCGCAGAAGCTGCTGCTGATCAACATTGTGGAGCGCGTCTGCCGAAACAGTGTCATCCACGAGATCCCCAACATTGCTCGTGTCATGAAGCCACCGCCCAAGGCTGGCGAGGAGGGTGTCGCGCTCACGGCCGAAGGTATCAACTTCCGCGATCTGTGGGACTTTGGCTTCGGTGTGGTCGATCTGGACAACCTCTACACGAACGACATTGGTGCCGTGCTGCACACTTACGGTGTTGAAGCCGCGCGCGCCGCCATCGTAGCAGAAATGCGAGGCATTTTCGATACCTATGGTATTGCCGTGTCGCCACGACACTTGTTCCTCATCGCCGACTACCAGACGGCTGCCGGCGGTTTCCGTCCTTTCAACCGTTCAGGTATCGCCGAATCGTCTTCGACGCTGCTCAAGGCGTCGTTCGAAATGACTATGGCTTTCATCGGTGGATCTGCTTTGCACGGAGACGTCGACATGCTCAAGACTCCTTCGAGCAAGCTCGTCGTTGGTCGACCTGTTTCTTCCGGTACCGGTACGCCCGAGATCCGTCTCGCTCTGCCTGCGCCTATCAGTGCTGCGGCTTGAAGCACGGCTCGGATTGTATCGCGATCGCTTGTATCACCATCATCATGTTAAATAATTTACAGTGTCTATTTGAAATGTCATGTTCCACAGCATACACAGGGTCAGTTGAGCTCAGTGTGATTGCAGTCATGACGAGCATTGTTGAGTGCCGATGAACTGACGCGTAAAGTGCTTGCGCGAAAGGTTGCAGAGCGCGCCGCAGAATCGCATGAACTCGGGCCAGGGTCCAAATTTTCGCCGTGCAGTCGAACGTCGATGAACCTTTTACTTTGTTGTCCATCCCCATCAAACCACTTCATTTGCGGCCGAACACAGACGCCACTCCTCTCGTTCGGGACGGATATGGAGCGAGCGACGTTGCATGCATAGCAGGGGTATTCTACTTGACCCTCTGAGTCGCTCTACTCAACACCTCTGGCTTAGGAAGTCGCTGACTAGAGACGATGCCCCGCCTCCAGCACGGTGCACCTCCTCAAAATGGTCACCGGCATCGGCAGGCCCATCCCGCTGATGCGGAACAAGCAAGGAAGAAACGTCGCTTGGTCCAAATCGGCTCTTCACCGCCTCCGTTCACCACAGCCTCCCGCCTCCTGGCAACAAGAGATGCACGAACAGGACATGATCAACCCGAGCCCCCTCACGCCGCATCTACATCGCCAAAAGCTTCAAGAAAGAGGCGAATCGTTCTTGTACAGCGGAACAAGCCTCTGGAACTACGATCTTCTTGGTCCGCTTCACGCCTGCACTTTCACGAGACGACGAACGGATCTGCTGCATCTGTTCCAGTAGCAGCGCAGACCGATGCGCAAGGTGACGGTACACTCCAAACGCCAAGACGGCAACTCCTGCAGCGGAGGCCTCAGCTGGATTGCAGTGCGACGAGCTCGCCGATAGGGACGTTTGGGGGGCAAGCAGTCGGCCGCTCCGGTCGTAGTCTGTGCTCCTCACATATGGGAACATCCGAACAAGCATCGAGGGCCAAAAGCACAAAGACCGTTGGGCTTCCATCTCTCCATTTTCCCTCTCGGCTACAGGCGGGACTTGGACGCAGGCGAAACACCGCACAGATCTCGGAGACGACTGATAAACACCACGAGAAAGCAGAGGCACCTCGAGGAGAGAAAATGTCCAAGCGTCCAACAGAGGAGCTCGTCAAACCTAGGCGACGGCGTGCCAAGATGAAGCGGGTCCAGCTCGGAGGTGGTTTCCCGTCATCCTCGGCGGATCAACCGCTCAGCGATGCGGATCATTACCTCAATTCGCAGCCGGATGCTGATGTTCTCAACGCCGCGGACGAGTCCGAGATCAGCTACTTTCCCACGCTGCGACCCACTCGGCCCTCTTCCGACGAGATGCGGACTGAAAGCGATGAGCCAGATAATCAGGCCATAAAGATGCAACAAGACACAGCGGGAAATTCGACCTTGCCAACTGGTCCGACGATTTCGATCACACTCGCATCCCAAGAGTTTCGGCCGGTGGCGGGAGGCCCGCAAGATGTGACATCAGAGCTTGTAGACGAGCAGCCAGAGGACGGGGACTCGAGCGCGGGACTGCTCGAAGTGCTTTCGCAGAGTGCCATGCGCAGAATTGGCGAGATGCAAAAAACTCAAGCTGTCTCTTCAAGGCAAGAGCAGCAAGGAGCAAGTGATGACATCGATGCATCGGTGCAGCCGCTGGCTCACGTAGAGGCTCCACATCAGGTGCAGGTCAGCTTTGACCCCACTCACTTTACTCGCATCCAGGCGCAGCGCATCGCAGCCTCGATCGTCACTGACAAGCTCGCATCGAAGCGGTGGTCATCGGTCAATCCAGACTTGGCTGCGGTAACGAAATGTTTTATCGAGATGCCTTCGCGTCGTCCGCAGAGGATGCTAAAAGCTGCTTTGCGACCCCCTTCGTCTGGTGCGGTTTGTCGCGACCTGGGCTTGTCTTCCAGTCAAATTCAAAGGAGACCGTCCACAGATGTAGCCGATTTTGTCCATCATCGTCTCGGTGGCTATAACGACGGACTCCCAAGTGACGACGGAGAATCACTCGAGTCATTCGAGCACGGCCTTTGCTTTGCGGGATACCGACAAACACGCAAGAATCAGATTCGTACACAAAGCGAGTCAACAGAGCTGCCCGCGTTGCAACCGTTCGAGGAATCAGCGTTCCAACGACGGAGACAAACGCGACGCAAGGAAGTGGTCAAGGTCATCGTCCCTTTTTCGGAGCCATCGCTTTCCGCACGTGCCACACGAGCTCATTTCGTCGCACCGGATCCCGCGTCGACCGGTCCTCGACAACGTCCACACACATGCACTGCGGACGGTACGGTCTGTCTCGTCTGGATGCAGTCCACGGCGCAGTCGTTTTTCCGTGCTCTAGAAACCATGCTGCAAGCAGGATACGCACCTTCAGCACAGAACAGCAGCTCTTCGCATCGGTTGGGCTCATTCGAGTCAGATCTATACCCCTGTCCGATTCTGCACTACGCTGCTCACGTCGAACGAACAACCGTGCCCTCTCACGTGGCTCTGTACGTCCATCTCGACCGACTTGAAGAGGCGCGCCACAAGCTCGCCACGATCGAACTTGGTGATGGTGCTGACGCAAGCTGCCGGCCATTCAGCGATCCTGGCGTGCGCCTGCTCGTGACAAGTCTCCGGGGAGAACCTCTTTGCTTGATCTGAACGAAACGGATATGCACCAGTCTTTGTAAGTTAGTTTTATTGCCGATGATACCCCCCTTGCCGATGCTTCATGTGCAAACAAGCAAAGCGAACTCGTCTGGGCAGTACGAGTGGACGATACGCATCACGTCTTCGCAGACTGTTCAGATGATTCACATTGCAAGACATACAGAGAACAGCGTGCTAGGCTTCGATCGAGAGGAGGTCAAAGTTGAAGTGAGTAAAAGGCGAAGACTTGTCTTGTCTGTTGCTCTGCTTGCGAACAAGTTTCGCCGGTGAAGCGTCTGCTGTCTCGCTGCTGCTCTTCTCGTCCGGTTGGCGAGAGACACGGGATTGAGACGTGGGTACCACTGTCTCTGGCAGCGAGACAACGTTGGGCACGACGTCTTCCGGGAGCGACAGGAGCTCGAGCAGTCGATTGGCGATGCGATCGGCTGAGTCTCTCATGCCGCCTAGGTTGCCGGCTGCGGGACCGATCTGTAGGCCAGCGTAGGCTCCAGTGACGAAGAGGGGCACGTCGCGTCGATACTCTAAATCGGCAGTAACAACGGGCATCCCTGCAACCAGTCGGACAGGATGAGTCTTTTGAATGTGCTCGAGGAAAGGGAGGCCGCCGAAATCGATCTTGGCACCAGTGGCGACGCAGAGGTAGTCTGCCCGGATAGTTTCAATGCTGCCACCGTCGGCGTTGGTGCGCAGCTGGAGGCTCCACTGTCTGTCACCATCGTCCGGATCGTCCTTGTCGGTATCTTCGACAACGTTGTCCTCTTCTTCCGCCTCGTTTCTCTCACAATCCTTCCTTCGAAGTCGGCGATCGTGACAAGCAGGCGACGCATACATAGCAGACGCGATGGTGGTGTGAGTCCGCACTTCCACCTTGCCCAGAGCCTGAAGCCTTGTAAGCACCTTCGCATATGTCGGCGTGACACTTCCACCGTTCCTCGCAGCGCGAAGGGTTGTGAGTCGCTCCTGTACATCTTCGTTCT
This sequence comes from Sporisorium exsertum, assembly GCA_928724755.1. Classification (NCBI taxonomy): domain Eukaryota; kingdom Fungi; phylum Basidiomycota; class Ustilaginomycetes; order Ustilaginales; family Ustilaginaceae; genus Sporisorium; species Sporisorium exsertum. Next base: position 334,564 of record CAKMXK010000035.1, on the reverse strand, counting down.
GCCAGAACTGCATCTTGAGGTAGTTGCTATAACGTCCTACCCAGTCGAGATCGACGTCGAACGGCTTGCTCTTGAGATGGCCGCGCGTGAGGAGGATGACTTTGTCATAGCCTTCTTCTAGGGCGCGCACAACAATTTGGGCCGACGTCAGGCCTCCGCCCACAACGACCATTTTTCGCTCGCGGGAAGTTGGGGTGGAAGGAAGGGCGGGCGGGAGCGGGAAGGGTAGAGAGGCGAGACAGCTTGAATGCATCCAGCCTGGACCACAGGCCGGAGGTGGTGTGCGAGGAGCGGTGCTGCACTCGTTGCTCGTGCCGGTGGGAGAAAGGTAAGGCGGAATCATGGGAACGCCGCCAAACCCTACAGCGCTGACGACGGCTTTCGCTGAGATCACCACACCGTCAGCGCAGCCGGCCTTGTCTCCGATGCCGTCTGCGAGCTCGAGCAGGAATCCTGGGCTGTGGTTGCCAAAGTCATCTTGCACCGTCTGCTTGGAGCCATCGAACCAGACCAAGTCCTTGACGATGCCTTTCAATGTGGTCACCGGACTGTCATCCAGCCCCACACCTTGCTGAGTATCCAAGTCAAGCGAAGAGCACTGCTCGGTAGCGCTGTCGAAGAACTGCGAGATGCTTGGCCATGTGCAGGAACCACAACTGTCGCTTGACTGGACGCGGTACTTTTGTTCCAACCTGCGTGTGAACGAGTCAAACAGAGCCGAACTGGGCGTAAAGTAGTCGCGACGGTCCCTCTCGTTGACGTGCACCTTGGCCGAAGTAGCAGCAGCGGCGCTTGAGTGATGCTCTTTCGGCTGCTGCAGCTGCTGTTTGCGTTTATGCTTGGACTTCTCCTTACCCACCACGCCGAGAATCTCGATAAGGTCTGGCAGTCTCGCTGCTTTGCTATCAGTTTCACCTTCAGGGGATGGCGAGTGCTTGCCTCTAGACCATCTGCGGCAGCCCCTCCCTCGTGGTACAACCGAAGCCTTTCCAGCAGCGATCCTTTGTTCGATCAAATCTATGACCTGATCGGGTGTGCCCTCAGCTGCCTGTCCTTGCTGATTGGCGTAAGCGATGAGAGCATCAAAGTCGCTGGCGTCCGGGTGGAAGAACATGGGCGAGCGCAGATGGCTAATTCCAAGCGCACGAAAGTTCCTCCTCCATAGCCCAAGAAAGCCTTCACCCAGCTTGTCGATGACTAGGATCTTGATCCTGCCATCGCAAGCGCAGTCGTTCTCGTTGTCCACGTTCCAAAGCGCTTTGCCTCTCTTCTTGCTACCTCGTCGAGTCTGTTCTTGCAGCTCCCTGGAGATGCTCGCTTTCGACGTTCTGAATGCCTTGGACACTTTCGATGTGATGAGAGCCGGTTTGTGCTGTCGATGTGTAAAATGCAAGTGTCGATGTTCATCTTCGGTGTAGAGTGCGGCTGGACGTGATTCGAGGATTCGAGATACGACGGCAAGGGCAGCAGGTCCGGCGCCGATGATGACCAGATCAAAGTGGGCGGCTGCGTCGACGCCTGGCTGCGTAAGTCTGCTCGGCGCTGGAGGAGTAGGCTCGCATGGTGCAGTACAGTGCTGACCGGTTGCCTGCTCTACAGTGTCAAGCTCTTCGGGCACGATAAGGTTCTCTGGCGTCTTTCGATGTGTTGGCAGCATCTTGGGTAATGATATGACGAGAGCTCTCAAGGCAACGAAACACACACAGCATTCTTTGCCCGTAGCTTCAATACCTATATACTTGCGCACTCGTCAATGTACAAGACTTGCACGCCTCCTCCGGTTTGTAGCCGGGGGCGAAGTCGTAGTACCTTTCAGGTCATCGGCCATGCAACGACGGGCTGGGACACAGCTGCTTTTGAGGTGACGGCGGTATTGCAGCTGCTGACTGCCAAGGACGCAGCTCAGGGGCAGTCGGCTAGCCATGTCACATAACGCGGGGGTCCCATGACAGGCAGGATCTTATCAGCGAGCCGCGATACGACTGGCAAGGTCCTCGCTCGCACCTTGAGGGTCACAGGTGACCTGATCTGATCACCCGATCTACCACGGATCGGGAGATCAAAACAGCTAGATAACGAGGCAAGCGTTGACGTAGATCGAGATCCGGACGAGGACTTGTTCAAGGTACTGGGGAAAGTGCAGTACGTTGGTAGCAACGTGCTCCGCCGCAAACCTTGTACAGTATGAGCGAGGATGGCGTCAGAGCGAGGCGAGCGACGTGATCCACTAGCGTGGATGCCGTGATTTGCGCACGTCTTGACACCAGTTGATCATTTTATTTTTATTATTTTTAATGTCTGCCACTGTTGGACAGCTGTCTGCAGTGGCGCTACACTCCGCACCACGCCCGAGCACATCATTTCCACAATGGTGTTGGACGCATACAATGCCAATCACGTCAAGGCCCACAATCGCCGGTGTGGCTGTTTTCCCCACCCACTACTCGAACCCGTCTGCAGCCTGCCAACGTGTCGTGATTGCCAATCTCTCCTGTCGCAGCCTGTTGCTGAGTTAGACATAGCTTGGAAGCGATCAAAGCCCCATCGCTCGCCATAGCAGTGCGGAGTCACACCGTGGAGCTGTCTTATCTTGACTTGTGCTTTCCTTTGTGTCACTTCAAGCTCGGTAGGTGTCTCAAAACGACCGCTCATGCCACCCGTCTATTCAGAACTTTTGCCAGAAGAGGCTATCACAAGAATCTTGATTGCTCCTTCATTGTGCAATCTCTGGTCGGAGTGCACCCATCGTCCCGCCCCATCTCGGCTGCTCAGACATGGCGACATTCCTTTCCTTGATATCCTGGTACTAGCGCGCTGCTAAAGTGCTGAAGTGACCTCATCCTTGGCGCATTAAGATCCGTCCGAGGCATCTCCAGTGTGATCTTATTGCTCCAAAGGCAGGCAGGCTAACATGGAGCAAGATCTCGGCATAGTACAAACAAAGCAGGTACCCATGCGAACGAGGCATTGCATGAAAGGAAATCTTGAGACAGAAGACTTCCTGCAGCGGTTTATGCGCTTTTGTACGTGCATCAAAATGCAGATCTGGAAGGTTCGTGGGTTGAGTCGACTCAGATGAACGCAGTACTTAAGGGCTTGCATCTTGGATTACGCATCACCCTTGCTCACAACTTATCCCTGCTTCTTGTCTTGACCTCTACGAGAAAGCTCTACCATGGCTCCTCCTCCTCTTTCTCAGGGCGTCGGCTACGGCGTAGTCATCGGCCTCGGTGCTCTTTTCGCCATTGTTGTGGTCGGTGTTTCTCGCTCACTTGTCCGCTACGCCGGTATCTCGAAGGATGCTGAGGAATTCAGTGTCGCACGACGATCGCTCGGTAGTGGTCTCACAGCAGCTGCAGTGATCAGCTCTTGGACTTGGTCCGTTACCCTCCTCTCTTCGGTCTCGACTGCTTACAACTATGGTGTGGCTGGAGCTATGCTCTACGCCTCGGGCAACTGCACCCAGATCGTACTGTTCTCGACACTTGCCATTCAACTCAAGCGTCGTGCTCCCTCGGTCCACACCTATCTCGAGCTCGTCCGCATTCGATTCGGCACCCTCCCGCATTTGACCTACATCTTCTTCGCTCTTGCCAACAACATTCTCGTATGCAGTTCGGTGCTGCTCGGTGCTTCAGCGGCGATCAACTCGATCACCGGTATGAATGTCTACGCTGCGCTCTTCCTCCTTCCGGCCAGCGTTGTAGCCTACACCCTCCGAGGTGGTCTCCGATCCACTATCTTGGCCGATTACCTTCACACGGTCATCATCTTTGTCATCCTCTTCACGTTCTGGCTGCGAGCCTACACCACCTTCCCCGAGATTGGCAGTCCCGCAGCCATGTACAACTTGCTCGTCAAGATTTCCGAGAAGATCAGTATTTCGGGCAACTACAAGGGCAGTCCGCTCACCCTCAAAACGGAGGGAGGACAGTATTTCGCTTGGCTGTCTACTTTCGAGTATACTGGGGTTGTGTTCCTCGATGCATCATTCCACCAGAAAGGCGTCGCAGCTACTCCAGAAGCGGCCTTCCCCGGATACCTCATCGGAGGTCTTGCATGGTTCTCCATCCCCTGGTGTCTTGCGACCACTGCCGGTCTTTCAGCTCTCGCACTCGAAACCACCTACCCCGGCTTCCCGACCTACCCGAACCGCATCCCCAAGGAAGACGTCTCTGCGGGCTTGGTCTTGCCCTACGCCGCGCAAGCTTTGCTCGGCAAGGGTGGTTCAGCAGCGGTCCTCCTCCTCATGTTCATGAGCTGCACGTCGGCCATTTCGGCTCAAATGGTCGGTGTGTCCACCGTCGTTTCTTACGACATCTTCAAGACCTATTTCAAGCCTATCATTTCCCCGACCGGCCTGCTCCACTTTAACCAGTATGTGGTTGTGGGATTCGGCCTGTTCTCCGCCGCTTTCGCCAGTTTGCTCCACGGCGTCGGCCTAGATCTCGGATTCCTCTATAATTTCGTTGGTATATTCACCGGCGCTGGCCTTTCTCCGCTCATCTTTACGTTCTTCGACACCCGGCTGCATCCGGCGGTCATTTTCCCGGGCATTTGGATCAACTTTTTGAGCGGAGTTGCGGTTTGGTTGTCGGTAGCATACCACAAATACGGCGTTGTCGACCTGGACAGTGTCGGTCAGGTCATCCCATGTCTCGCGGGCTGTGGTACAGGTATTGGAGTCGGCTTGGTGCTTTCGACCTTGTCGGTGTTGTTCTTCCCTCGCGAGTTCGCGTGGAGCAGGATCCCCGAGATTCTCGAGCAGCAGTACAAAGAACAGATCGACCGAGCTGCTAAGCACTCGCTCCACCTCCACCACCATCAACATCAGCAGGCCCAGGAGGGCGAGACCTCACCCAACGAGAAGCCATCGAGCCTTGATTCGTCGGCTGATCCACGCCATCAACTGGAGATCATCGAAAACGACCCCTCCTACAACCGGGCGCGTCTGGACCGCTACTTCCGCATCGCCGTCGTCTCTGCGCTCACCATTTTTATCGTCATCACCATTATCTGGCCGTTCAGCTTGTACCGCGACTACATCTTCACCAGCAGCTTCTTCCAAGGCTGGGTCATCGTCTCGTTCATCTGGGCCAGCTTCGCCTTTGTCGGAGTCGGAATCTTCCCGCTCATCCAAGGCATCCCCGTCGCCAAAGTCATCCTCGCCAACATCCGAAACAAGGTCAAAGGCAACTCGATCACCCCCACTGGCAAACCACAGCCCGCTTCCAACGCTACCTTGACGCCACAAACCAACTCTAGCGGCTCTGCTTCGCCTTCCCAGCTCAAGACGAATCAGACCCAAAACAATTCCGTCTTTGTCGCTTAGACTTTTCTTTTTAAAATAAAGAGAGTACCAATGCCCCCTTAGACCCCTCCGCCCGCTAACTTAATGCCAAAGCGTGCCCAACCTCCTCTGCGCTCATACGTAGCCACACGTCGTACCCCCAGATCTCACCATCCAACGTATATGAGCGAATCTGATCTTGAACCCGAAACGCATCCTCCAAAAACCCCTAACCCATCCCCCAACCTAGCTCACGTGACCCCCCATCCTCAATGCCTGCTCGCACTCCCCACACTGACAAGCAACACTCATACGTAACCAATCACAATCGAACGTGGGAGACACCAAGGCCACGTTAGCTCTTTCATGCAGGACGAATGGCCTTATATTCAACGCATTCAGCCCTTCCACGAGCCACGGAACAAATGCACCAGCCTGCTGACGCCCTCCGGCCTCGCCCGTGTCGGGTTAAACCCCAGCGAGGGCACAATGACCACATCGCGAATCTGAACGGGCTGTCTAAGCCCGGACAGGTCTTCCGGCCTCACGCCTGCGGTAGCATAAACATAGCTGACAACCGAATCGGTGAAAACCGCTGGCCCAGTCCATTCTTCCACCGACAAAACGTCCCACCCCCAGCGCCATCGACCAGCCTGCCACTTCCACGACATGGCGGTACCCTCCCAAGGCCGCACCTCATGCGCCTCCCTCATCCTCTCCTGCTCCTTTTGGGCTTCGACGCTCTTGTCGCCCCAGCCCCATCCGTCGCTAAACGCCTCGCGCTGCTGCTCGATCTCGTAGCCGCGATACACCTCGGAGGCTTGGAGCACGCGCCGAAGCACGTCGAGCATGATAGGGTGGTGCGGAGCCAGATGCAGCGTCCACTGAACAAACTGGAGTGGTCGATGACGCCGCAACGGAAGCAGACGCAGCCTCTCGAAAAAGTTGCGTGGATCGTGGTTCTCGTTGGGGTCGTTCTCGATGCCAATGACGGCGCGCACTGGCTCGGGAGATGCTTCCCCCTCACGTGCTGTCGACGCGGGGCCGGCCCTGCCAAAGATGCCGGTGTCTTGAGGAATCACCGATGAGAGTGGGACGGCATCCTTGGTCCAGTTGGTGCGATGCATGAGTGGAACCGTGTCCATGTCGCTCCAGGTACCGCCTTCTTCGAGCATCAGGAGGTAGCGCAAGAGGTCGGCTTTGAGGATGAAGCGTGGCATCGATTTCCACATGTGCTGAATGGAAGAGTTGTCGAAATGAGACTTGATCCAGCCTTCGGCGCCAGCATCGTCGAGGAACTTGGGCTCAAAGCCCATCTGCGACCACTTGGTGAACCACGCGCTAGGAGCAGGCTTGCCGTCCGAGGACCAGATGGTAGGAGGCACCACTGACGCTGGGTTGGGGAAAGGCGATGAATGCTGCTGGAGTGTGCTGCTGGAGTGCGACGCTGCAGTAGCGCCCAAATCAGGATGCTCGATGCGAGCCAGATGGTCGCTGAGGGCCTGCCGCGTTGCTTGACTAGGAATGTGTTGAGTCAACGTATGCCTAAGAGTTTGAACGTATCTCTCTGGCGGCAGCACAATGTAGCTTGGCGGGCGGAAGGTGATGTAGCAAAAGATGTAGAGGCACGGTAGCACGATGGCTACGAGAGCGATGAGCTTGCATCTTCGCGAAGAGCTCTTGGCGCGACGATGTGTTGCGCCAAGTAACGCCGAGTAGTACGAGGGCGGCTTGTAGTAGCCTGGAGGAGGAGATGGCGAATCACGGTAGCGGTCGAGCGAACATGTCGAATGACGGCTGTCGCGAGAACAGTCGATGGCAGTCTCTGTGGACGAGGTGAGCGCCGAGTAGCTGCATTCGCTGTTGGGGGTGCTGCTGGTGCTGCCAAATGTGAAAGGCCCGATCTTGATGTCCGTGAGAGGTAGGAAGCGATCGCCGCGTCGTTTGCTCTTGTCAGATGTGAAAAAGGAGAACATGGTGGCGTTGCACTGAGTGGACGGGAGAGGCCGATGGCGGTGGTACTGCACTTCTGGGAGCCAAGTGACGACTCGACCTCGAAAAGGCGCAGTGCCGTACTCGTCGCAGTGCGTACGATGTTGGACAAGGCCGGATAGCTGATGGTGTGACGCCGTCGCGCCCGTTGAAGATGGGAAGGATGCTCTATACGAAAGCGAGGGCAAGCATGTGGTCGAGTAGACTAAGAGAGGCGGCAAAGGAGAGAGGTGGGAAGACGCTGGAACGTATGATCGACTTAAGCGCGTTTCGGCGCTTTCTCGAGGTGGGTGCGGAATATGAAAGAGCGGAAAGCGGGTCGGACGGATAGTAGTGAGAGTTGCGAAGTGGGCAAGTCAAGTCTAATGAAGCGAATCGAATCGAGTGTGTGTGCGTGTGCCAAGCAGGCAGCTGTTATGTCCAGCCCAAATTTCGTGATGGAGAAGAGAGAGGCGGAAGAGAGTGTGTGCAGCCGCAGCTGAAAGTGAAAGATGCAAGGACAGCAAGTGATGTTGCCAAGGCGAGAGAGAGGCTCGGCACAGCGTGTTGGAATCAAGTTCAGGCACAGGAAGGAGCGTGCAGTGAAAGCTCATAAAACACACAGTCTGCAGCTCAAGTGCGCCATTCGCTCGCAAAATCTCGCTCAAACTGCAATGCAGACAATTTGGCTTGCTTGGTTGTGTTTTGAGCCATCCAGCCCGGTCGTCGTGGTGTGTGTGTGTCCCGAGGAAGGAAACGAAAGAAGTTGAGGTCTCACACGTTTCGGCTTCGGCACGCAATTAGGCGAACAAGGCGCTGGCAACGTTCTTGATCTTCTTGGCACGATCCCGTGTCAACTTGTTCCCATGCTCTCGGCCAGATGAGATAAGCGATGAAGGCTTCCCGTCTTCGAAACCGACTGACTGTTCCATACTCTTATGCAAATTTGCGCACTTTTGAACCAACAGCTTCAACTAAAGGTTTGCCACAGTATCGCCGCAAGAACAATCAAAGTCATGCACACAATGTGCATGCGAGTAGAAGGAAAACCCCTCATCGCGGGATTGCTGACTCCAATTGGCCTCTTGCTGTGCATCCGAAACAGAGCTTGGCCCGGTCAGAGACATGCCCTTTCGCCTCTTTATCGCTTGCAAAGATTTGCTTCGGAAACCTTCGCTCCGATTGCGTGTCCAAAGCTTCTGGCCGCCATCCCAGGAACGAGCCATGCCCCCGCATCGCGTTACAGTCTCGAGGGCTCACATGTTCTTCACGCAGCGAACAGAGCGAAAGGAAAAGAGGACTGCCTCTGATTGCTTCGATGATACTGCGAACCTGGTTGTTCATCTACTTGAATCTATAAGGAAGCGATGCTTCACGCCTTGGGTGCATCCGAACTTAACGAGAACCGCGACCACCACCTCCACCCGTGAGAATGAGCTTCTTCTTGACCCGTTTCGGCTTTGTCGCAGCGACAATAGCATCAGACTTCGGTGTGTCCCCGCCTTCTGCCTCCACCGGGCTTCCCTTTGTTGCTGCTTCAGAACCTTCTTTTGAGCCTGCAGCTGCGGTCTTGCCTCCTGTTCCTCCACCACCACTTGAGCGGCTCTGCCTGTTGAGGCCGCGACCTTCACGTACCGCACCTGTCGGTCTGCGTCCCGAAACTGTAGAGCCCAGGATATAGTCTTCTTCCAGCTCGTGCCATGCATCTTCCATGTGGTCGTCCCAGATCCCATGAGCATCAGAGCCGCGTCCCTGGATCGCATTGGCGAAGCTCGATTGAGAAGCAGGTGTGCCCCACACCGTCTTCTTGACCGGCGCCGCTCCTCGCACTGGCTTTCTCGCAGCACCGTGCTGACCTCGTTCTGTCTGATCGTCGGAAGAGATCGATACTTGGTCCAGCCCAGCACGCGTGCCGCGCAACGAGTCGGGAAAGTCCTCCGTTCCAGCTGCACCAGGGTGCACCGGGAACTCGCGCTCAGCGCCAAACATAGCCGACTCGCGGAAGCTGGGCGACGATCCGGGCGCAAATCCGCTTTCGCTTGCGCTTCCAGTGTCGCCAGTTCCGCCGCCTCGCCCCTGTTCAAAGCTGCGCGAGAGACCATCCGATGGGAAATTGGCTTCGCTCGTGAATGCAGCCAGTTGCTCCTGCTGTCTCCGATACGCTGCAGCTGCCGCTGGTCCTCCTTGGTTCGAGATGAGCTCCGCCTCTTCAGCTCGTGTCTTGGCTCGATCTTCACGTCGCTCCTTGTCACGCCTTCGATTTCGACGCTGGCGCAGCGCTTGCTCGTACGGACGCAGCGTCGCTTTGCTGATCAGATCCATGCCCTCCCAATCCACTTCGATGAACACCACATCTGCTGCCATGGGAATGTGATGCAGATACTTGCATCTTCTACGCAGCTCCTCGTTCATACTGCCTTCGTCGGCTCCAGCCACCTTGACTGCAAGATTGCGTGGGAGCTTCGCGTACGCGCCATAGTGCGACAAGAGGATCTTGGTGTCGAGCGGGTGCAAGAAGATGCTCTGACCCGACGCTGCCTGGAAGAACACGTATGAGGACGATTCGGGCTGCGGAGGATTGACATTCTTGCGCGCCTTTGGCTGACGATGCTGGCCAGTCTTGTGCAAAACATCCGACGTTGCTCGAGATGCTCCATCTTCTTTGCTTGATGCAGCTCCGCCATCCGAGGACGAATGACCCATCATGCCGCCTTGCGTCTGTGCTCGGAACGCCAAAAACTCTTCAGCACCTAACGCCGCTTCGGGCGTTCCGTCGCGAGCAGCACTGGTGTCGGATTTCGCCAAAGCAGCGGTCACTTCAGCCTCCTCGTCGGTCTGTGAGCGCTCCAAGCGTTTGCGCTGTCGTCGACTGAGGTCGGTGCGCTGTAGCTGTCCCGACAACGTCGCTTGATGGTCCTTGAGATTGTTACGCGCTTGCCCGATAGAGCTGCGGACGATGGGTAGATCCAGCTCGTCTCGCACCTTTTGCATCTGATCCTTGACTTTGTTTTGCGCCAGTGCCACAAAGTGAAGCCCACTGTCGTCGGTTCCAAAGCTTTTCAGCACATCGATCTCTTCGGCCAGCTCCTGGAGATCTTTGTTGAGCGACTCGATGAGCAAGTCGGGCGTGGCTAGCATGAATTTGGCAAAACCCATCACATCCGGCTGGAAATGCCACGGTGCCGAGTGGACGGGGATGAGTGGATGGTCGAGCTCGGAAGCGGGCCACGTCGTCGATTGGGGCAGCGCGAGCGTGGTCACGTTAGGTCGCTCGACAAGACGTAGCGCAAGCATGTCAGGATGCGAATGTGTGAGGCTTGGCGTGCTTTCGCTGCCGAGGACACCTGCTGTCGCCTCGTGAGTGTCTTCATCGAGTTCGCTGATGCGTTGGACGCGTTCGAGCTCATACTGCTCCTGCAACTTGGTCTCGTGCTCGCGAGCTGCGGCCTTTGCATCCCACCAGCGAACAGCCTTGAGATCGCGCGCGTAGACGGCATCCCAGCAGATCGGACAGCGTCGCCACTTTTGCGTCGACGGTTGCAGAGTTGGTGCGGCTGGCCTGCTCTTGCTGTCGTCGTCCTTGAGGGTGAGATAGTGGAGGATGCAGGGGTAGCAAAAGACGTGACCACATTTAGTCATGCGTGGAGCTGTGGGTGGTGAGAGGCAAATGGGACAGGCGGCTCCTTCGTGTGCTGGCTCGCGCGGCTGATCGGTAATAGGTGCAGACGAGCCTACGCCAGCAAGCGCGGAAGACGTTGGAATGACAACCTGGAGGATGTCGGCCCAGTTGAGGTAGATGTCTGGATCAGCAAAGTAGGCCGTGTAATCGCCCGTTGGCTTGACGAGGAAGCGGTACTGTGCATTGACGTAGCGCTCCTTGTTGAACGGCGTGTAGGTAGCGCCTCGACGCGATCTGCGAGCTGGTCCGGCGAGAGGCGGCCTGCTTCGAGGTGGCAAGGTAAACGAGAGCAAGTGGTTCATGTTCTGCCCACCGCGCTTTAGCTGCTGCTGCTGCTGATGGACGCTTGCCTCATTGCGAGCGTGGTGCGCGTTGTTGCGCCCGGCATTTCTACGCTTTGGGCCTTGATCGGTGGATTCAAAGTGTTGCTGCTTGGTGCTTCCATCGGTGGACATGGACTTGAGCGTTGGCCGCAAGGTGCTCATGGATACGAGAGAGAACTGATCAGATAGAATACGTACGACCACGCCAACGCGAGGAGGCGATTGGCGATTGCTCTTGAGCGCCACCGAGTCGAGATGGCACGCGGCGATCAAACGCGTGAGAAGGTGCCTGGACTGATGGTTTCCAGTGCAAAGTGTCCGAACGCGGTCCGAGATCACGTTGTTCGTTTGGTCCGAAGATCGACCTTCAGGCCTTGAATTGTTGTTGAGTGTCGATGATGGTTGCGAGGTGCCAGAGCTGCGAAAGTGAGTCTCTAGCTCTGATTCATTTCACACAAACACGTGCAGGACGGCTCAGCTTTATAGGAAAATTTGCAGCTCCACAGCCAGTATGGGCGTGTCAATCGGATCTTCTCGGTCAGCTGCAGGAAAGCGCAGTCTTGTGGAGGAACTCTCAGCCAAAAAGATCAACGCACGGCCTCTTCGGATATCGAGCGCTGCAGCGTCTTCTGGGTCACAACGTCGCCGTGGCTGTTTTGTTGAATGTCGCTCAACTCATTGGATGGAAAGACTTTTCAAGCACACACTGTCAAGATCAGTCTGGGATGGAATTTTGAGATGAGACTGTCAATTGCAAAGTCAGTGTTCGACCACATGTCACCGTCAAGGAAAACCCGGTCTAGGGCTTGTAACCAGCCTCGGCGAGCGACTCCTTGATACTGGTGAGCAAGTAGTCAATGTCACCGCGCTCCTTGTCGTTGACAACGGTGACGCCCATGTGCCCGATACGGAAGTACTTGTCCTTGACCTGCTTGTGCAGACCAGCGGCGACGACAATGTTCTTTGCAACCAGCTTGGGCAGCAGATCGGTCGCCTTGAGGCCCTGCGGGTAGCGCACCGCCGTCATGCCGTGAGCGCCATCCTTCTTGCCGTCAGCAGCGAGCTGTTTGAGTCCGAGCTGCGTGACAAAGTCCTTGACGCGATCCGAGGCGGCGATGTGCTGCTTGAAGCGGTCCTCGAGCGAAGGCGATCCCTTGGTGATGGTGGTCAAGCTGGCGTGGAGTGCATAGATAAGGTTGGTGGGTGGCGTGGCAAAGTAGGCACCGGTGCCGGCCTCGTACGCCTTCATGACGGGCAGCCACCTGGACCAAGAGGCAAAGTAGCTGTTGGGAGGCACGGTGCGCTTTTCGAAAGCAGCAATGGCCTTCTGGCTGGCAGCAAGCACCATCAGACCGGGAGGGCAGCCCAGTCCCTTCTGGGTGGCGGTGAGCACCACATCGATGCCCCACTCCTCCATGCGGATCTCTTCGCTACCAACACTGCAGACACCGTCGAGGACGAGGATGGTCTCGGGGCTGACGCGCTTGACAAGCTCGCCGAGACCCTTGGCGTCGCTGAGCACACCGGTCGAAGTGTCGACGTGGGTGAAGGTGAGCACCTTGTACTTTTTCTTGTTGAGCGCCTCCTCGACCTCGGCGAGCGAGGGCTTGGAGCCGATGGGTGCCTTGATCTGGTCGACCTTGGCACCGTAAGTCTCGAGGCATTCGGCGAAGCTGTCACCAAAGTAGCCCGAGTTGAGCACGAGCGCATCCTCGCCGGGTTGAATGACGTTGGCAGCGACGTGGTCCCAACCAAGGGTACCAGAGCCGGCAGTGAGGACGGGCTGCGAGTTGGGAGCGAAAAGCACCTCGCGCAGCATGCGGATGCAGTCGCCAAAGACAGGGATGAATTCGGGCGAAACATGCGACATGGCCGGATGAGCGTTGGCCAAGAGCACATCGTCGGCGACCTCGATAGGGCCCGGGATGACGAGCAGCTTGTGCGGTGCCTGCTTGAATTCTTGCGACGACATTTCTTTTCGTAGTGTTGAGGGGAGGGTATGGCTGATGTGCTGGGTGACTTGCTGGATTCGGTTGCGTGCTACTGAAGTGGCAGCACGTAAGGTTGAAGCGTTCGAGGAGGTTGAGGGTCGCCGTGAATCGAGAGGTGCGATATGATCCGCGACCATGGGAGCGGAGAGGGATTGACGACGAGGAGGCGGCATGGTCAGCAGAACGAAACGACGTTGGTCGATGAGGGTGGTGGAGAGGAAAGATGGAGCAAAGGCGACGTGGCAATGCGCAAGCGAGGTGGGGAAGGAGCAAAAGACGCAAATGAAGCGACGATCCACCGAAAACGATCGTCGGAGTGGGAGCCAAGCGAGAGAGCGTCGACAGCAGGGAGAAGCGACGTTTGACAGGCCAAGACAAACCGAGTCAGGCAAGTGCGGGGGAGAGGCAAACGCCGCGCAGACAGAATTCGCAGACCTCGACCGAAAGTCCGAAAAGGCCAAATTTCCGACCGCGAAGAATTGGCCGAAGAAAAAAGAAAATAAAGGACAGCAAAGCCAGTCAAAATCGAGAAAGATAGCGGGCGGCGGCAAAAGCAGACGTTGAGGAATGCGCGGCGCACGAGCAACAGCGCATCGTAGACATTTGCAAGTGTGCAAGCAAAAAAAAGGATGGTCGCCGGCCAGATCGTTGCAAGTCGCGTCGGAGCGAGATGCGCAAGCAAGAATGGTCGATTGAACAGCCCGATTTCGGGTGTAGGCGATCGATCAATTATTCGCCCGAGATTCCGAGTTATGAGCATGTCATCGGAGGGGTCGTTGCCGTCGGTAGCGATGCCAGGAGCGACGGAAGAGGCCGAAAGCAGCAGGATGTGGTCATAGAATGGTGATCGTCAACAATGTCGGATAATCACCAGAAGTCGTGATGCAAAGCGAGTTGGTACGCAATCGCAGTCAGGTGCCGGATGTTGAGTGGAAGACAGCGAATAAAGCGACGCAACAGGCAATGCAGAGCGTAGACATGTTCGCAACGTGTCGCAAAAAGGGGGCGAGATCAGATAGGAAAGAGGACGCCCATGTTGACAGTTGTTTTCGAGATAAGGTCCACGGGAGCAGCACCGCACACATCGAGTGATAAAGCGTGCGCAATCGTCGAGTGTGATGTGCAGAATGAGCAGCGTCGCATTCAGCCCGAGGGAGCCACATGGGGCAGCAGCGGAAAACAAGGTGCAAGTGGTGCGAGAAAGAGAAAGATAGGTATCAACGAGATCGTCAGTGTGTCTGTTCGAGGGTCGTCGGCGATGCCACAAGGGCAATGCTTACGTTTGATCTCGGATGTGTCACCTAGTAAATGACGTCAAGACAACGGTCGATGATGGGAGTATGTGATCAAGAAGGGCGAGGAGGACAGATCACAAGAATATGCCGGTTGAAGCTGTTTGTTGCATTTGACCGTCTCTGTGTGGAGAAGCCGTATCTTTCAACGTCCAAAGAAGCGGGATCGCCGGCTGGAAAGGTTCCCTTTCCGCCTCGCTCAGGCCAATTTCGCCGGACATGGCCGATGAAGAAGGCATTTTGAAATGAACACCGCATCGGTATTTCGTCCCATTTTTCATCGGCGATCCGATCCTTCTGATTCCTCTTCGTACGGCACGATGCAGGATGGATGTCAAAGTATTTACAGGATGCTAGGATGGAGGCAGAGGGCGCCTTCAAGCCGTGGGCGATGCGCTCATGTGGCAGGCGGCGTCATGCAAGGATTTCATCTCTGTGCGACAACAGGCAACCGCTCGATCCTGTTGAGCATTCCGACGATGAACAAAGCGACAGGGACGCTCATAAAGTCAAAGACGCACAGGCTTTTACTTGCGGCCCTTGCCACGCTTCTTGGGCGACGAGGGCTCGTCGTCTCCGCTGCTGAGAGCTCCAGCGGCTTTGCCCTTGCTCTTGCGTGCACGAAGGTGGTGCTCAGGCTGCAATGGTGTAAGGGACCAATACAGGACGAGGCGCGAAAGGAAGCATCGGTGTTGTCAGTCAATCTGCGATCCTGTCTCCAAGCGATTGGCTGACGTTAGCCTGCTTTGGGGGCTTCCACTTACAATCCATTCATCCTGGATACCAGCCTGCTTGACGACAGCGGGTTTCTCGAACTTCTTGGGACCAGCCGCCGATTTCTCCTGCGACATGACGTAGCTGGTGAAGAGGAAGTAGACGATACCGACGACAGCGGCGATGGCAATGATGTAGACCGAGATGAGCTGGAGGTCGAACCAGTTCTTGGGGGGCTCGATCACCTGCACGGCACCACGGTAGGCGTGGATGCGGTGCTTCTTGCCCGTCTGCTCGTCGTTGACCAAAAGGCTAAACTCGACCGAAAGCTCCTGCGGCTTGAACTCGGGCACAAAGTCAAAAGGGATCTGGACGGGTCGACCGCCAACAGATCGGAGAGGACGCGACTTAAAAGTGGTGGTCGTCATGTTACGCAGCACGCGACCCTTCTGGCCGTCTTCCTTCTTGGGGTTCAGGAAGGCACCGGTGATGGACTGGAGCGTGAGCAGACGGTCCTCCTTGGGAGGGTTGGTGACCGAGAAGACGACGGTGTTGGCCTGACCATTCTTGACGATGGAGAAGGGGTTGTTGGGGAAGGTGGTGACGATTCCAAGCTCGGGAGTATCGTGAGCCTGAGCTGCAACCAGAGCAGCAGGCACCAGGGCGAGGAGAGCCGAAGCAGCCAGAGCGAAGAACCGCATTTCTGCAACGAGGACGGAGCAAACGGGGAATGCGTGAGCTTGAGCTTGAGCTTGTCTGACCGCAGCTTTTCAGGGTACAGAATGTGATACGCACTGTGATAATACAAAAGAGCCAAACGAAAGGTGGAAGATTGAAAGGGTGGTAGTGGTGGAGACAGGCCAACGTGGACGACCGAAGGCGTAGAAAGCTCAACTGTCGAGGTGCAGATCTTCCAGCTCGGTTTTGTCGCGTGGGGCGTGCTCTCTGGCGGCGGGTCGTGCCTGATTGGACGCCGGCTTGGGCCTGAGAAGGACTCGATCGCCGATGAAAATATCCCGATGTGGTGTATTGATGCCAAAGTCCTCCACAAAGAAGCGGATCAGCTGTCGGTTATGCAGCTGCAGGACTTCGATCTGTTGACCTGCATATGCTGATCAAGCAACACTTCCAAGGGTCCATTTTGCCATGCTTGGGCCGGGCCATTCGACATGCTGTGTCTGAAGAGCTGTTTCGCTGGATGTGTTGCCGCTCAAGGAGCTTCGATACGTAGGATGAGAGTGCAATCCCCGATTGCTCGGCGGCCGTGTTCCTCCTCGCTCTGTACAATCTCATCATCACCAAGACCCTGTCAGGCGGATTGTGCTTCATAACGCCAGCATGGCTGAAACAACATCTCCCGACCAACGGTCCTACCTGACCCTCACGATCTCTCAAGCGCAATCGCTTCCTCCTCCACCCAAACCGGAGCCCAAGCAGCATGACTCGGTCAATAGCATGCTAGACGAGCGAGCGCGCCACATGCCGGGACAGCTCGCTGTCGGATTCACTCGGCTATCCACAGACGGCACGTGGACGTGTCGCACCCTCACATACGCGCAGGTGTCTTCGCTAGCGGTCAGCCTAGCAGGTGAGCTGCAGACGCGGCTTCCGAGCAGAGAACCGAACTGCAAGTCGCCCAACCAGACACCGCTCGTTGCGGTGCTTTCGCCATCTGGAATGGATCTGTTTGCTCACATCGTCGCGCTGTGGAGGTTGGGTTTGGGCGTGTTGTGTATCGCACCTGGATCGCCCACTGAGTCGATTGCCAAGCTGTTGAGGCTCACAGAGACCATTGTGGTGCTTGCGCATACGTCACAGGTCGACGCGGCGCATGCAGCTGTGGGCGCAGGGGGTGCAGTTGCATCGGAAACTGCCCATCAAGCACAGGTCTGCCAGATGCTGCCAAACATAGACGAGCTCATTAACCGCAGTATGGAGAGCCTGACAAGCAAAGTAGATGGAAGTGCGGGACCAGACGACGTGCTTGTGGCAATGCACACGAGCGGCTCCTGCGGTCTACCTAAACCTATCTACCAGCTGCACCGCTTTTGGACCACTTCGATGCTCTCTGCACCCGGCTGCAAACTGTCTGCTTTCACCACAACGCCGCTCTTCCACGGTGGAATGTCCGATTTGCTGCGCTCGATCCAAGCCGGCTCGTCTACCTTCTTCCACCCCACCGCCGACCCCGGTGCTCTGTCGACCGCTGCAATCTGTCAAGCCATTGCCGCTTGCAACAGACGAATTTCTTACTTCCTCTCCGTCCCTTACATTTTGGATATGCTCTTCACCGACCGGTCCGATGCAGGAAGGCAGATGCTGGCGAGCATGCAGCTGGTCAGCACAGGGGGTGCACCACTGCCCCAGCAGCTGGGCGACGATATGGTGCAGAGCGGGATCAAGCTCGTCAGTCGGCTGGGCAACTCCGAATGCGGCTTTCTCATGTCCTCCTGGCACGATTTCGAGACTGACAGCGAATGGAACCATCTACGCATCCCCGACGAGCTGGGACAAAGCATGCTACACTTCGAACCACACGATCCAAGTGCGGAAGGAGGACTATTCGAGCTGGTAGTGTCGAAAGACTGGCCCACAAAGCTGGTAGCAAATCGCGACGATGGCAGCTACGCCACCTCTGATCTCTACTCTAAACACCCCTCACTCCCAAACACGTGGAGGTACGATTTCAGGTCGGACGACACCATCGTTCTCGTCTCTGGCAAGAAAGCTACCGCACCCGTCGCCGAGCAAAAGCTCAAAGCTTCCCCACTCGTGACAGAGGCCATCGCATTTGGCGCGAATAGAGCCATCCTCGGTGCGCTTGTCTTTGTCAGCCCGGAAGCTGTGCCTCAAGGTGCGGCGTTTGACGATGTGCTCAAAGTCAGGTTGCTGAGGGAGCTTCAGCCGGTGCTCGGGCAGATCAACGCGGTTTCACCACCGCACGCACAGCTAGCCACGGAGATGGTCCGCCTCCTGCCGCCTGCCGATGCGGCAAGCATACCACGAGCAAGCAAGGGAACGCTTCAGCGAGGCCGTGCTTACCAGTATTACGCGGACGTGATCGATTCGGTCTATGTCGATTTCGAAGAGGGTCGTTCGTTGCGTCTTCATTCCCCCAAGGACAACGGTGCTGCTGGTGGTGGAAAGGAGGAGCTTGGTGGACAAGAACTGATCCAGTGGCTGCAGGCCAAAGTGCACGAGATCAACGGGCGCATGCTGTCGGCGGACACAGACCTATTTGTGGCCGGGGTAGACTCGATCCAGTCGGCTCGAATTCGGGCTGCTGTGCATCAGCAGGTCGAGTTGGGAGGAAAGATGTTGGAGCGCAACGTGGTGTACGAGTATCCGACGTTGCGGTTGCTTGCGCAGCACATCGAGGAGGTGCGGGCGGGAGGCGACGGACAAGGCGGAGTTGAGGATGTGCGGCAGCAGTGCGAGCTCCAGTTAATGCGGGATCTGGTGGAAAAGTACTCTCAAGCTCCAACTCAGAGCGCCGCCGAGGACGACGGCCTCGTGTTGAAGGCAGAGACGGTAAAGCAAGATGTGAAGGGAACGCTTTACGTGCTGACGGGCGTGACTGGTGGACTGGGTGCGCACATGCTCGATCAAATGGTCAAGCAGCGCCATCAGCAAGACACAATCGTTTGTCTGGTGCGAGCAGAGAGCGTCGACCACGCCCGCAAGCGCGTACTGGACTCATTGGCGTCTCGTCACCTTGACGCCACCCACTCGTTGGTCGAGGCATCCGATAGCCCAGTTCACACACTCCCCGCCGACCTCTCCCACCCAGACTGCGGCATCCCCCCTACTCATCTATCTGCACTCATCGGCCACAGTGGAGTGATCACGATCCACTCGGCATGGTCCGTCAACTTCGTCGCCTCGCTCAGCAGTTTCGAACCCGAAAACATCGCCGGGATGTCCCACCTCATCACTCTCCACCAAACCCTCGTTGCCACTGCACGGTCCCGCCGCCAATTGTCGTGCTTCACATTCTGCTCCTCGGTCGCGTCTATCTTGGGCCGGCGCGCAGAAGCCGCCTTGGACGAGACGCTGTCGACGGCGCCCGAAGACGCAGTTGCAATGGGTTACGCGCGGAGCAAGTGGGTCGCCGAGCAGATCGTCGCGCGTCGCTGTGACGACGAAGGAGCGTACCGAATCGTTCGGATCGGTCAGCTGTGTTCCGACACGACCCACGGCGTGTGGAACCAGAACGAAGCGTGGCCGATCCTCATCTTCATCAGCTGGCAGCTCGGCATCTTTCCCGAGTTACGTGAGAGGCTGGATTGGATCAGCACCGACGTCGCCGCGAAAAGCGTGCTCGACATCTCACTCTCCTCGCACAAAGCCAAGCCAGTTTACAACCTCGCCCAACCCACAACCGCCTCCGCCTCCACCGCAGCCCCGAACTGGAAAACACTCTTCGAATGGCTCCAGTCATCCAACCTAAACCTCGCCCTAGTCCCACCCGCACACTGGCTCACCCAACTCGAATCGTCCAACATCGACCATCGTGGCTTGCTCCCCCTCTGGCAGAAAAACTTCCACTCCTCTCCTCCAGAACCCGAACAGCACATCCAATTCATCTGCAAAAACACCCTCGCCACAAGCGAACGTTTCCGCAACTGGCAACATCAAGGCGTCACCCAACCACTCATTCACAAGACCGTTCAAAGGTGGAAACAGGTCGGCTTTCTTTCGTGACCCAGCCCGCGTCAATCTAAACTCATTGCCTCAACTTCGCCTTACGCTGTCTCGATCTCGATTCAAGAAGATTCGAAAGGTGTGAGTGTGTGTGTGATTCCGTCGCATGTGAATCATGATGAATGGGGAGCGCGCGAGGATCACGCCGTCGACGAAGCAGCGCTAGAGGCAGGCCCAGACTCAGCCGGCGCCCCCTGTCTCGGTGGCGGTGCACCGCCTCCAGCGCCCGGCGGACCCGCGTGCCCCGGCTGCTGCCCGCCACCACCAAAGTGAGGACCGGGCCCATAAGGCATCCCAGCACCCGGCTGGCCGGGATAGTATCCCATATGAGGTGGCTGGCCCGCCGGTGGCGGAATCGGCGGCTGGCCTTTTTGGTGAAGATGCTGCGGCGGTGGAGGTCTCGGACCGCCCGCTGCACCCGGAGGCGGCATAGGCATAAATTGCGGCTGCCCCGAAGGCGGCACATTGCCCATCTGCGGGCTGTACATATTCTGCGGCGCGCCATGCTGGTGCATCGAGGGGGAGAAGGGCATCTGACCCATAAACTGCTGAGGCACCGCGCCGTACGGCATGGGCGCGCCTTGCATGCCCGGCGCCATCTGCATCGGAGGCACCATGTTGGGCTGTCGACCCTGAGGCATGCCTTGCGGCTGCGGCTGGCCGCCGGGGTATTGGTACGGCGCGCCGCCGTAGTGTTGGTAGACCATGCCAAAGGGTTGCTGCGGGCCAGGGCCTGTGGGTCCGGGTCCAGGGACGGGTGCGGGCACGGGCCCGCCTTGCGGTGAGGAGATGGGCACCTGGCCAGGGTAAATGGGCTGCGGCACGGGCTGTGGCGTCTGAGCACCGGGATGCATGCCAGGCTGCATCATTCCGGCGTGGTTTGGAACGAACAGGCCAGTGCCATCGTCCATGGGACCGCCGGGAGGGGGCACGACAAAGTGCTGACGGTATGGCTTGCCGCTGAATGCCCACATAGGACCTACCGACTTGGCATCGGGTACTTTGGTCACCTTGAAAGCATTGAAGTCCTCGCGGATGTGCAAGCTGCCTGAGCCCGACGTGGTCTTCTTGATGACGCGGTTGCCGAAGAAGGGATTAGCGGGCGATGCGGTAGACGTCGAGGCAGCTTCAGGAGTCGCAGCGAGCGGGGTTCGAGCCGACAGCGACGGAGTCACAGCAGAGGTGGCAGGGCTACCGGCAGCGGCTCCCGTGGCCGCAGCGGCAGGCGTAAAGGTGCTGGATGCGCCGCCAGGTGTGAAGCTGGCCGCGTTGGGGTTGAAGGGCTTGAAGGAGCTCGCTTTGGCGCTCAGTTTGAACGAAGACGTGCTGACCGAGGATGGGGTTCCGCCTTCTGCCTTGGTCGGCGGCGTCGCACCCGAAGCTGCATCTCCTGTGCCGGCTGCAGTTGCAGCCTGTCTTGCCTTGAACTTGTCCGGGTTGAAGGGTGGGATCTTGGGGATGGTCATCTTCTGCAACATGGCCTTGCTCTCGGCCAGCTTCTGAGCATCCTTATTGACCTGAGCAGAGCCGGAGAGGCCAGCGGGGCTGACCGCATTGGAAGAGGATGCCAGCGCAGCGCGCGAAGCGGCAGAAGACCTGCTGGCGTCGACCTTGGACACGGGTGTGGCAGACGAATGGGCAGGCGTGGGGCTGAGGCTCTTCTGCAGACTGGGATCGCGAGGTTTGTCCGAGGCACCGTCGGCCTTGTCCTTTTGCACCAGGCCGGCGACATCAGAGGGCATGGGCGTGTTGAGCTTGAAGGTGCTGGCCCACGACTTGAGGTCGGCAAGGCGTGTGTCCTTTTCCTTCTTGGCCAGAGCGGCCTTTTTCTTTTCGAGACGCTCGCGCTCCGAACTAACAAAGGAGCGGAAATCGCCCATGAGCGGGTTGGCAGCGTCGATAGAGGGCTTCTTGCCTGCGGCATCGCTGGCGTCCGGTTCCTGCGGGATGCTAGGGCTGGGCACCTTGACATTGACGATGGGAGGGTTAACAGCAACGGGCGGAGGAGCGGCGGTGGTGGTCTCTGTAGACGCAGCTGCCGCAGCTGGGGCAACAGCAGCAGCATTGGGAGGAGTAGCTCCGTTCGACTTGGACGCGGCTGGAGTTGTTGCTGCTGATGCGCCTGGTGGACCCTTCTTGCCAGCGCCGCCGCCGCCAGTAGCAGCAGAAGCCGCAGCCATCTGTTTACGAAGTGCAGGCGGCACATAGGCGTTGGGGTTGCGGACCACAGCACCGTATTTGTCTTCCTCGTTGACACCCGAGTCGTCGGCCTGGCCTCTCTCTTCGGCCAAGTGCGGGTTGCTGGTAGCCTGAGCCATGATCTCGCGCGCAATGCGATCGGCTTCTCGCTCGCGGTTGCGGAAATCCTTACCGCTGCGGTCAAGCTTGGTGGTGTAGAGGTTCTCTTCGTAGTTGGACTTGATACCAAAACGGGCCTCGTTGGCGGCGAACTGGTCCCACGGCTTGCCAGCAGCGGAGGCAGACGAATCTTCGAGACCGCCACCAGCAGCGTCGGTGGGCG
Organism: Sporisorium exsertum; assembly: GCA_928724755.1. Classification (NCBI taxonomy): domain Eukaryota; kingdom Fungi; phylum Basidiomycota; class Ustilaginomycetes; order Ustilaginales; family Ustilaginaceae; genus Sporisorium; species Sporisorium exsertum. Next base: position 312,079 of record CAKMXK010000035.1, on the reverse strand, counting down.
ATGCCCAAGCCGGCAGCTTGCTGCTGGGAGCGTCGAGATCGGCAAGATCAGGGTCGTCTGACCATTTCTGCAAGGTGCGGCCGCTTGCCAAGGGATCAAAGGCTTTGGAGATCTCTGTGTCGGTGCGGAAGGCTTCCTTTTCGCGTGCTTCGCGCATCTCCTTGGCCTGCTCTTGCATCCTGACCTCGGCGGCTTCGATCGATTCGAGATCCTTGTAGGTGATGAGAAGCGACGCCTTGAAATCGCCGAGCTGTGGGTGAGCGTCTGCATCCTCGGCGGGCAAAATCTGCTGGACTGAGGCAAGAGCGACGGAGAGCTCTCCGCCTTCGGTGTTGGCGGCCGAGAAGATACCGAAGAACTTGGAGCCGCCCTTGACGGTGACAGTGACTGGATTGCCGACGAGCGTGACCAGCAAGAACATGATGCGGTCGTGCATAAGCTTTTGCGTATCATTCTGAGCGGAGCCTGCACTCAGGGACGGAAAAGCGGGTGCCTGCGCCGCGTTGGTGTTGGATTTGTTGGTGGTATTGATAGCTGCAGCACCGCGCTGGTTGGCAGCCTTGGCGTTGTTCTGCTGGCCATGGGAGGCCGGGCTGTTGGCGGTAGCATTGTTGCTGTGGCTGGAAGGAGGTCCATTACCCCACCTCGAGGTGTGCGGAGGCCCACCAGACGGGCCTCGATTGGCTGCTGTTCCGGCGCCACGGCCAGCTGCGTGGTGATTGTGAGCCCCGCGGAAGCCGGATGTGGGAGCGCCACGGCCACCTGGGCCGCCCTTGGTGCTACCGTTGGAGGCCATGATGCCGAGATTGCTGGATTGCTGCCGATGCCAGAGCACCGTGCCGGGTCAGAGGCGTGCTGAATGCAGCGAGGGATGGACTCGGGCGCAATGGCCTCAGGCCCGCATAAGCAGGATACTCTGTCGAGCCTGAATCAGAAGCAAGAGGCCGAGAGACTGGTGGCAGCAAGACGAGCGTGCCTACCGATGGTCGTGACGAACAGCAGAATTGGCTGTACGCAATAGCGGGAGTCGCCTCCGAGCCTAGGTTATGCGGGAACCCGTGGTGAGACTGATACAGCAATTCAATCAAGAACTCGCGGTGTATCAGCTCTGTCGAACGCCGAGCTTGCGGGCCAAAGACGGAAAAGTCTCTGAGCCAAGCTTGGTGAGGAAAGGAAGGGAGGAAGGAGGAAGGCCGATCTGTCCGAGTGTGTAGGCCAGCCCGCAATCCGTGAAAGAAGGGCGGAAGGAAGGAGCGAGGGAAGGCCGTGTCGTGAATTGGGACAAGGAGCTCAACAGGTCGAGAGCGAGGGAGAAAGCGAACGAGCGGAAAGACTGAAAAGGGTCGAAGATCTGTCGACCTTGACAAAGGCTGCCGTGCCCTCAAGGCCGTGCGATTTCAAAAGAAGCAGTCGAATCTTGAAAATTGCGCCTCTGTCTCCTTGTCTGGCGTCGGATGAGCCGTGCAGCTCTCAAGCGTGCCCACTCTGCCGTTGCTTTGCTTCGTGCTGCTTCGACGCTGCTCGCCTCTGCGGGAGGTCAGAAATTGAAATCACGCGTCTTGTTTCTGAAATCAACCGGCTCCGCGATTTGTATTTTTGCCCAAGCTCAGTTTCAAACCACTTCTTCCAAGGGGACAAAGAAGGACACCCCCCAGCGCGGCGTTCCTTGTCAAGTCTATCTTGACACGGGCTCTCGATGTCGCATCAAACATCAAAGCAAGGCGTTCATAAAGCACCCGCAGACAAGGCTGCTGACGCTCGTTTCGAGTGGAGATAATGGTTCAATGCAGTACATAATCCAAAGGTCTAGACGGTGAAATGAGAAAAGGATAGATGCTTACTTGCTGAACCGCTTTGCACAGGAGCCTTGTCCATATCAGAGCTCGTTGCGCACGGTCGGAGTAGCTTGCCAACGGATCCAATCAAACCATCCCGAGATCTTGGTAGCATCGGCACCACCTGAGCCGGAAGCTTGTGCTTTTGAGGACCACCAGCTCGCAGAAGAAGTGCTGCCTCCAAAACCAAGCGTGCTTCCGATGGGCACCTTGAGCACTCGAGCGCAGATCCAGACGGCTCCTCCGCCGCCAATGACCACCAATCCAATGTATGCCCAGAATTGCCAGCGGTTGGTGCCAAAGGTGAGCGCGTTGCGATCGTTGCCGCCCTGAACTGCACCTTTGGGATCCACGGCGATGGTACAGATGAGACCGTACAAGTCGGCCGACTGACCATCGCGGATGCTGATGTTGAGCGGCCCGGCTCCCAACCCTGGAATCTTGAGACCCAGCTTGCGGCAGTATGTGTCCGGCTGCACCTCGTGGCGCTGCTGTGCCAGATCAAGGTCCGCCTTGGTGGCCACGAACAGCGACGGCATCGACTGCAGGAGCGGATACTGCTGCCGCAAGTTGGAGATGTAGCTGAAAGAGTTGGTGTCGCTCGAGTCGTAAACAAACACAATGACGTCGGCAGCCGACAGCTTGGCCGTATTACGCAGCACCTCGGCTTCGTAGCGTGATCCAAACTCTTGTAGTACAAGGTAACGCTCCGCGCCTGCCTGCTCCACCGTACTGACGACACTCATCATCTTTTGCGTCGGCTCGTAGGCGTTGGCAAAGCGCTTCCCCACCATGTTGCGAAGAATCGCCGTCTTGCCGCTACCCGCCGCACCAAGCACAAACCCAAGGAAGACACTCCTCTGGATCGCACCTTTCTTCTTTTTGTCTGTCTTCCTTGGACGTGTCAGCTTCAGCGCCGAGGTCGTGGATGGCGGACAAGGTGTGCGGTTGCGTGATGGTCTGGAGCCCGGCGGACCGCTTGGCGTGAGCGGTATTGGCGACGGCGTCGACGAGCTGCCGGACGAGCCTGCCAGAGGAAACGACGGATAGCCGAGGTACGCCATGTACTCGAGCGTGGTGCGGTGGTCGAGCAACGTGGTCATGCTCCATTGCGCCAGCCAGCCTTGCAGCGTGACGGCGCCGTGCTCGTCGGTGATGGTGGAAGCGGGGAAGCCGGTGCCCTGCCAAGGATGGCGGTTGTCTGGTGCGGTGATGAAAAGGCTATCCAGCTCCTCTTCGCTGAGTGCACCATCTCGGTCCTTGTCGTGCACCTCAAAGATGTCGGTCAAGAACTGGTATCCGTTCGGTGAGAGCTCCACCGAGCACTCTGGTGGCACGGCGAAAGCAGGCTTGACAAACGAGTCTTCGAGGCTGAGGTCGACGCCGTACCCGAACGTACGCAGAACGGTCCATGTAGTCTCGAGACGGCCCCGTTGGATGAAGAGCGTATGGAGGTAGAGAAAGCCTGCCATGGTGAGGCTTCCTTCTCGCAGATGTGGATGGTGCGCGGGAGCGTCGCCGTTGGCGCTGGAGCTCGAAGCGGCTACGCTACCGTTTTCATGGCTGTACCGCAAGCCGGCTACGGGTGCCTGGATGACGAGATCCTTGATGCCTTCGAGTTCCTGTGCTTGAAGCGGTGTGTCGAAGCATTTGCTCTGGAACTCGTTGAGCTCGGCATCGCTGAGCAAGCCGTCCTTGTCCGAGTCGCAGAGGCGAAAGATGCGCTTGAGCGCGTCGACACAGGCGGGCTTGAGTACGTGTTCGCGGCTGTCGTAGAGCGGTGCTGTAGGGTAGAGGACGGCTTTTTGAGCAAAGTAGAACACTTCGCTGACGTTGAGCGGGATGCGGGCCGAGCATTCGACGCACGTCTCGACTTCCTTGAACTCAGCCATGACGGGAGCCAGCTCGTCTTCGAGAGCAGCGTTGGTGACGTCGCCGGAGCGCAAGTCGATCTTGTTGCCAACGAGGATGACGGGAACATTGATGCCTAATGAGCGAATGTAAGGAAGCCAGTAGGTGGGTATACGATCGAACGAGGAAGGGGCTGATATCGAATAGACGATGCAAATGACGTTGGCCCTGCGAAGTTCGGCTTCGAGGTTGGCGCGGTGCTCTGGACTCGAGCTGGTGTCGACAATCTTTGTAACGACGGCTTCTGGAGCGACTTCTGGCGGTAGCGTGATGGGTGGCACCACCTTCTGTACTTTGGAGACGTACGCCTCCTTGACGAGCGAGGTGATGAGGGTTGACTTGCCGACATCTGGGTCGCCGGCAAGCACGATGCGAACGTCCTTGCGCATGGTGTCGATCGAGCCTCGAGCACGCTCGCGGAGCGGCTGCAGCCTATGTGAGAGCGGAACGTGGCAGTGCTGCTAGACCCAGCGCTGCTGCTCTGGACAGCTGCGTATCGACTAGAGCGTCACAAAGTGACAGGGGCGATGGTGTCCTGTAGAAGGGGTTGAATTCGACGTCTACAGAGTGGTGAAGGTAGTTGGACCGTAGTTGGTGGCGATCAGGCGAACTGAGGGTTCACCGTGTGATACGGGCTGTCCGGAGATGTTTGGACCTGTCGCGTGATGTTCGAGGAAATGAAGCTGCCCAACGTCGAGTGAAGCGAGGCGAGGTGAGGTCCGTGAGAGTTGCTCCCCGGAAAAAGTCAATTCGTATCAGCTAAAACACCAACACCAAGATACGCTCACCGAAGTTCGTGCCGCCACTTGCTGCCCTTCTTTTTTTCTTCTTCTCTTTTTCGGTGTCTGTGTCGCCGGTGGTCGACCGCGCTTTGCAAAGATTGACGGAGACCGGCAGGCTGTGACAAATTCTAAGGCGCTCAACACCGGTGTCAGGCAAAAATGTAACGCTTAAAAAATCCATTCAGGGAGAGAAGAACGTCTGCGAGAAGAAACAGCAGCGTATCCGGAGACGCTTGCTCTCGGAAGCATGGATGAGCTGGGTGATAGACCTGTCGCGCTCGACTGAGCTGAGTTTGGGAACGTTCGACGATTGCTTGCTTCTTCACGGAACCATCCGACGGCTGTGACTCTTGAATGCGACACGCGCGTTGCCTCGACTTGTGGGCGCTCAAGAGCGTGAGAGGGAAAGTAAGCCCGATCACGATTTTTCGACATGTTCGACTGAGACCGCAAACATTTTTGGCCAAAAGCACGCCGCAGCTCAGCACACAGCGAGGATTTTTTTTTTTTATCTTCTGGAAGAACTGAGCCTCTTTACAAGCGTGCGCTCCTTCCTCTCCCACTTCCTTCATCGCCATCGCCATTTCCGCCCTCCTCGGCCTCCCCCCCGTCCCATCGATACCGATGCGTCCGCAGTCGACTTGGTAGAGCAGATCGCAGCGTTCCGACTCGGACACCCGCTCTACGCCTCTGCAAGGGCAATCTTGCCATCGTCTCTGCACGGTGCCCCCCTCGAACGACTCTGGGCTCCGTCACTACACCTTGCTTCCTTCAAGATGCTGGTGTCTTGGCTGTCCAAGTCGAGAGTCAAGTGACGAGGACATACAAGCGAGATTTCCAGAGCGCAGTCGGACTCAGCGCGTCGTGCATCTGTCTACATAGTTGGCCGTGGCAGACTCATCACTTTCCTTTTTTTTTCATTCTGGTAAGTAGTTCCGCTGGTTTTTGATCCGCTCTTTTGCAGTCATGTCGTCCCTGGTTCTCGACAAGGCAGCAAGCGCATCTATCGTTTCAAGTGCTAAGAAGCAAGTACGGCTTCCAGTCCGAAGGCCACCGTTACTCGCCGGCCAGTCCTGTTTGGATGTGCCTTTCAAACTGGTTCGCCCTCGGGCGGACCCATGCGAGTGGGAAGGTCCGCGTACTCCTCCTTCCTTTTCGGCTTCCATGCCGAGGCCGGTCCTGATCTTCCGGGAGGACTACGATGCTCGTTGCGCCGCCTCTGTGGTCTTTGACCAAGGAGGGCGGCCGATGGCACCGTGGGCTTCTTCCCGCAACATCTGCTCTAGCTGGGCGAGTTCAAGCTTTAAAGCGCTGGCTGTCGATCGCGAATGCGTTTGCAAACGACACAAAGTGCCCACACCAGAAATGATACTCTCGTCAAGCCTCGTGCTTGCCAGCGCTCGTTCTTTTTCAGCCGGACCTTCTCTCCCACCACACCCAGTGCGTCTGCTTGGCGTGACGTTTCGTTGCGTCCGTGGCCCTGTTTCACACACGACGAGGCCCCGTGAGTGTGTCTCGTCCCGCCATGCCAGTCGTCGGCGCTAGAGCAATGCAACCCCAAGACACCACCCTCCACCAAACGTGGGCCGGGCAAGGAAGAGGGTAGACGATCTCTAGGTCAGCCGCGGCGGTGTTGGTACATGTTCACGCTTGGGCACCCCAGTCTCGCTTCGGCGGGGTCTGGTTTGAGGTCTTGTGTGGCGCGGGATGCCACGCGCACTGGAGTGGCCGGAAGTTGCCACGGTGGAACGAATATCCTCTTTAGGAGCTGCAGCACGACGTGTAGAGAATGGAACCGGGCCGCCAAAGAAGATCTTGGGTTTGGATGTCCTGGGCCCAAATATGCGTTCCCCTAAGGCTCACGGTTGTAGACTGCGCCAGCTTTCGCTCGGTCGTATGTTCGGGGTAAGGAGGATGCTTAGCCTCTTTGGAGGTGAAGGCTTGAGTGCAATCGGTGGCGTCTCCTCTCGTCCAAGAGAGGAGCCAACTCGACGCGAGACTACTCTTGGTCTGGAAGCCCCTCTACTTTGTTTTCTCTTGATTCGATCGATTGCACTTTGTTGCTGAGTTGTCCTTTGTCACCTGGATCTCTCTCTCTGCTTAGATATGCATCCATGTTCATCAACCGTCGGAAACACGACATCCGAATCGATCAATCAGCTTCGTCAACTTCCCCCAAACCGACCCCTTCTCCTGTCCCTCGTAGAAGGCGGCTCGACTGTCGGATCCAAGACGAACACATTCTTTCCCCCACCCCCTCCCTTCTCCCTTCCCCTTCGATCATTTGTACACAAGCTGAGACAGCGCTGGTAACATCGAGAATGGATTGCATTTCGTAAAGGAATCATGTGTCGGATGAAAACTTGATCAAAGACTGAGAGAAAGAAGAAGAAAAAAAAGATCGAGAGAGACGACAGAGTGAAAGACGAGGCATGCCTGCAAACGTGTCTGCACTCAGCTGCGAATACGAATGCCTTTATCCTGAACGACATTGTTGCCGAAGCGGCCTGCACGCCCGGAGCGGTCCGTGTGGTCCAAACCGAGCGCGTCGTCCGGTTGGAACTTATGCTCGTACAACAGATCGTTGTCTTCCAAGTAGGTCGGCTGCTTGTACGTCGACGACTGTACCAAGGCGAATCGGAACTTGGCGAACTCCTTCTCAGGCACCTCGAGGCGTTCTTGCAGTCGCCTGCGCGTCTCGCGGAACGGTTCGTTGCGCTTGACCACAAAGCGGAACGGCACGCCGTGCGTCCGCACCAACTCCTTGCTAAAGTGGAAAACATTGATGATCTTGTCGTCCTCGGTGAGGTTCAGCTCGTCCAGCGGAACCTCTTCCGCAAACAGCTCGGCGTCCTCGCCAATGTTGCCAATCATCTCGACGCCGATAAATTCGCGCTGCTGACGCCCGTTGAGGATGGCTTCAAACAGTCGAAGCTTGCCGCTGCCCTCCGGCGTCAGCTTGACCTGCTTGGCGAGCTGATCCGTCACATCCGAGATGGTCGCCGTCTTGGGCAAGAGGAACTGGTGCACCGAGTCCTCCTTGTTGTTGGCGCCCGTCCAGAAGATCTTGAGGTTGCGCTTAGTCTCGAGCTCGATGATGCTGACGTCGAGGAGCTCGTAGTACAGCAGCGATGCCTGGCCCTGGATGTAGCTCGGCGACACAATCTCGTTGACCGTCTGGTTGGCGGTGCGCTTGAGCACCGTTTTGGGTGTGCCGTTGGGCCCGTTGCCCGTAGTGAAGCGCAGCTTGAACGGGTCGTGCTTGAGACGCTCGCCCGCCTTGGCCGCCATCATGTCGTACGTCATCTTTTTGCTGAGCGTCAGCTCGAATTCGGCCTTGTAGTCGACGTCCTCAAAGCGCGGCTTGAAGAGCACCTTGATCTGGTTTTGCAAAAAGTCGTAGAACTGGATCGGATTCGAGTAGAGCGACTGCGATTCGTAGTCATGCGCGTCCTTCTCGGAAAGCTCGATCTGGAAGCAGATGACATCGCCATCCTGGATCTCGCTCTGCAGAAACGTCGAGTGGGGCTTCATCTGCTCAATCATGCCCGGCTTGATCTCCTCAAACAGCTTGACTTGCGTGGTTGGTGGCCAGCGCATGAGCTCGTTGATGGTGGGGACCAGGTCGCCGACCTTCATGTGGTGCTGCACGTAGACGCGCGAGATACCGAGTAGCGTCTGTCGCGACGTGTCAAAGTACTTGAGGAAGATCATCATGGACGGGTTGGACTCATTGCTGGGGAGGTCGCCGTTGATCACTTCCAGGAAGAGGCGCAGGTCGTGCTGGCGCGATGCCATGCGATCGCGCACCGTCTCGAGCGTGAGGTTGGGGTCGTTCTCGGGCACGACGGTATCGGGGCGCACCGTCTTGTTCTGGCGGTTGACCAGCACCCACATGCGGATGAGGTCCTCGGGCAAGTTGTACTGCGCCGCGATGCGCGACTTGAAGTTGAGGTAGAGCTCGTTCTTGAGCACGCGGAAGGTTGGCAGATCGGTAGCAGGAAGGTTGCGCTCCTCGAACGTGGCGAGATCGAAGCCTTGGTGGCCACGGAACGTGTCTTCGGTGATGAGCTTGACGGTGAGGTAGAGGTGCTGCTCCTCGCGCTCACGCTTGCGCGCCTCCATCTGGAGTCGCTCGTCCTCGAGTCGTTGACGCAGGTGCACGGGCGTGTCTTCTGGCGCCATGGGCTTGAGCACCTCGTCGATGTCGCGCTCGCGCACATAGACAAGCATGTAGGCGTTGGTGAAGCGCTTCATGGCACGCACAGGCGCACGCGCCACGATCTGGCCCGCTGGATGGCCGTTGGGGATCTCGCCTCCATAGTTGTCTTCGAGCACCTCCTTCTCGGTGACGGGCGTGACGCGGTCATCGTCAAACTTGAACCACTTGCTGTCCTTCTCGGGCTTGAGCAGCGCAAAGTAGTGGCCGCCGTGCAAATCACCCGAATGGACGAGGACGCCGTGCAGCTTGTACTTCCAGTCCTCCTTGCTTAGCGGCGACTCCTTGTCGATGTAGTCGGCGAGGTCGATTTCGAGCGGAAACTCGTGGCGGTCGTTGATCTTGACCATCGAGTCCTTTTCGATGTCGTACTCGAATCGCTTGAGCTGCAGGTGGAGGACGGGCGGGAATCGTTCAAAGATGACGCCCTTCTTGGCATCTTGCAGGCCATAGCCTTCGGCGTGATACTTGTTGTCGCCTTCGAGCATCTCGGTCTGGACGTAGTCGCGGAACGAGTCGGCGAGGTTGCTCATGCCCTTGACGTTGAGCTGAATGTCGTAAAAGTCTTCGGAGCGCGACGACTCGTAGTCGACGTTGACACAGCGGAGATAGGACTTCATCTTGCCGACAAAGAGACGCGTGATGGCGCCGTCGGCTGCGGTGCCCTTCATCTTGGTCTCGAGCTTTTCTTGCAAGACACGGTTAAACTCTTGGACGTCGTGCTGCAGAAAGCTGTCGAGCGACTTCCAGCCGAACGATTTTGTGAGCTCGTTGGTGCCGACCGGCTGGTCCGAGGTCTGGAGCAGGTAAAAGACGCGTTGAAGCGCCAATGCGACGCTCTCGGAGGGCACATCGCCTTCTGTGGGTATCTGGTAGACGGCTTTGCGGAAGTAGTGTGTGCAGAAGAGCGACTGGAGCAGCGAGTTCATGTAGCAGGTGGCGCCCTGGTTCTTGAGGCCGACGTAGCCGGTCTCCTTCTTCGAATCGTAGTTGATGAAGTTGTGCCAGAGCACACCTGTAGGATCCTTGAGGACACGTACGTAGGCGGTGACATCGGCGCAGTCGTTCTCGATGATGGGACGGGTGCGGCCATCGGTAGGTACGGCGAGCTTGCGGAGTTCGTTGAAGCGGGTGAAGCCCCAGTCCATCTCCTCTGCGGTGAAGCGATGGTGTGCTTGACTGGTGGAGAAGATGGTGGGATCTTGTGGATTCGAGATGACAAGGGCAAACTGTGCGCAGACATGCCAGCCCTCGGGACTGCCCTTGGGATCGGCATAGTCGAGATAGACCGAGACCATATCGTTGGGTTGACCATTCGAGTTGCCAAAGGGGAAGAGGAGGATGCGCCAGCGATGACCACCACACTCAAACTCTGGGCCGGTGATCCTCTTGTCTAGTGTTCGCCACCCTTTGATCTTCCACGTACACACGGCGAAGTCCTCCTCTTCTTGGCCCAGATCGGCGAGATGCTTCTCGGCAAAAGCCTTTGCATCGTGGACGGACACCGGCTCCTCCACCTCCATGGGACTTGCGTTCTTGTCGATTTCTGGGTTGACCAGAGCGGTCGAGGGATCGAGATGTGGGTCCATGGTTGTGGTGGATGTGAAGGGAGAGGAAAACAAACGGTACGAGCCTTCTATGAGTCTTTTGCGAGTGCTGCTCCGATCGTAATGATTCGACGGAGGGTGTTGTTCCGCGCTGACACGGAACGGTCGGCAACGGCCAGAACGATGTTGGCTCGTGAGAAGCTACTCGCGTTTTGAGTCGAGACGGGTCACGAGGATGTGGCGGTGTTGTGAATGGCCGGTGTCCGAAAACAGCGCACGGGTCAGGATGCGACGTGCGTGCTTGCAGAGCAGGGGGGGGCACGATACGAGTCAGGAAGTCGACGACGGATCGCTTAGAGGACACCGAGTCGAAGCGTGGGCTGGCGGACTGGTGAGGGTGTGGAAGCTGGCCGAAGCTCGAGAGACAGGAGCGCGTCGGCGGTCGTCCCAGTGAGATTGGAAATGAAAAATATCGATCGAGCGAGCAGTCGACGATAGCAAGATGGCCAGTACGCAAGACTCGGTGTGACCGGACTGTGGAAGGGTGCGTGCTGGTGGAGGCGAAGGCGAGGATGAAGATGATGGGCGAGGTAAAGGACGATGGAAGGACTGGAACTGGTGACGACGACCAAGCAAGCAACTCCAAGTCAAGGCGATTGTGCGGCTGTGCGCCTTTTTTTTCGTTCGGATGATGCGAATGCAAAGGCGAGAGCGAGAGAAGAGAGCGGACTGGCTGTAATCAGGCTCTAGCTCAAGCACACAGCAGCACAAGACGTGGAGAGTGTCGATCGAAAAAAATGAGAGCGGCCGACTCAGCAGGAAGGGCAGGCAGCCGGACAGAGGAAAGCGTGACTGAGCCGGAAGAGTGCGAAAAATGAAATTGGAGAAAGGATGGCTTGTCTGCCTCTCTGTGGTTTGTGCGCAAATGCAAAGACGGAGAAAAGCAAATGTGGTCAGAGCGACCGATGCGAAAATTTGAGGTTGAGGCCAGACAGAAGCACAGGCTCAGTCGAGTCTGTGAGCAGAGATCCTCAGACACGGCTGCCTCGGCTCGTCAGCCCAAACCTGAGTTGCCACAGCCAAAGACGACATCATCTGCCGGCCTTTCTGCCTCGAAACAGCCAGCTGCCTCCATCCCGTTGTCACGGCCCCGGTACAACACGCAGCACGCAGGATGCAGCCCGTTGATATGTGTGACAGCGCTGGTTTGTATCTCTGTCGAGTGAAGCAGCGAGCCAGACGACTTATCGGGCCTCCACATCCGAGTAAGGAGTAAAGCGTCCTTGAAACGGTGATCGGACAGGCTGAATGGAAAAGAAAAGCCCGATCATCCCTTATCGGCAGAGACTCGATGCGATTGGAGATCCTCTAGAACACTCCCGCTCTCGCTGCATGCCCTTGGCGCGCCGTCACGGTTTGATAGGGCTGCCCTGCTAGAATATCATGACATTTCGACGAGAGAGGGTTCAAGAAGAGCAGCGTGTGTTGGATGCGGATGCCTTGCGTCTGCGGTTTTTCACGAGATCAGAAAAAGTCGATCGAGAAACGAAGGCACAAAAAAGGCCGACGGTGCGAAAAGCTGGCAAATGTAAGGTCGCGCTTCGCAACACTGGCACGCCGAAATCCGGCACGCGCAAGGAAAGCCTTCGGTTCAAGCGCAACGAATACCTGGAGCCTCCCCCCTTGCATAGAACACGTCCGCCTGAGCGTCGCAACGAGAGCAAAGAGATCTGGAGCGAACAGGACAAGGCCTGACTGGCATGAGCAAGGATCGACGAGGTGCAGCACAGCCTTAAAGCGAAGCAACCAGGGGTCAGAAGTCGAGTACTGTGGGCGACACGACCATGAACCTGGCAGCTGTTGCACTTCCACTGGTCTTGAGCAGGGTGCAAACCTGGACTTCTATATACAGCACTGTTCATGGCCGCCTCAAAGTCCACCCTTCTCAACTGCCGCTACAAAAGAAGCACCGAGGTCCCATTGAGTGGATCCCACCCTTCCTGACTGGGTCGTATGGAGAGGAGTCGCACCACGGTCAAAGTCTGAAGCGCACAGCGTGGAACGGCACCAGCTGTCAAGGGAGTGGTGCTGCGCCGAACGAGAGAGAGATTACATGCCTCTGTCGCGCCACATGCGATCTGCACGTTGAAACCGACAGCAAAGCACGGACAGGCGCAGACAGCTCCAAGGTGGGTTTGCAAAAGCTTCCCACACCTTCCGAGCTCGACTCCGGCGATGTCGTCTTGAGTGTCCCAGACTGCAGCAGCACACAATTCCCGCCGAATCAGTTCGGAGACGGCCTGTCAGGGTGTAAGGAAGATTTGGTTGCCTCCCCCTGCCCTCGCCTTGCCTAAACGAGTGGTTGCCAGGGACAAGGCTTCACGCAACGAGAGCCGACTTTCCAGAGATCCAAGGTTGAAGCGAGACCGGAATCGCGACTTGGCATAGAGGCGTTGGGAGCAGAAGAGACGACCGCTCGCTTCACTTGTTCGACTCGTCTAGCGCGGCAGAATCACGGCGATCACGGCGATCAGAAGCGGCGCGCCGACGGACGATGCTTCTGCCATTCCAATCTTGATCATCGCACGTCCTGCTGATCGTCCAGCATCCGCTCAACGGTCGACGAGGATGGATGACGTGGGTGCGGAGCGCCATCATGCACATGCGCTCCGGACACGAGATGCAGGCGACGCCGAAGGCCGAGTTGGACAGGTCGCTGGCATTTTTTTTCTCGTGCCATTTCCAAAACACGTCCGAGCTGCGTTTGCGCGCCGAGACCTTTGACTGGCAGTCGTGGAGAAGCCCAAGCCAAGGCGAGGTAGCGGACAGTATGTCAGTCTTGACAACGACTTTTCGGTGCCATCTTGCGCTCCGCTCGGACTGTGCTGCAGACCTGAAACGAGAGTGACCGGAGTGACTTTTGGAGTAGTTAGCAAAGTCGCTCGTGACTATTGGCATGGATCCCGTGTCGCAGTTTCCTTTTCAAGCTCGCAGCTTGACTGGGGAACGCCATCTGACTCTTGAGAGCATCTTCATGCAGACATGAAGCAATCAGAAAGCTGCTACGAGTCGCTTCTCATCGTCTAATCACGAACGGCGGTCTACGTGCGAGAACGTAGAGCCCTGGCACTCTAGCCACGGGAACATGGACAAGATGGAAGGGGGGGAAAAAGGAGAGAAAAGGCAGCGCTGCGCGGTTCACGATTAAATTTTCTCCAAGTCGGGATGCTTCCGAAGGACGTGATTTTCTGACAGGCAAGGCACCAGGCGAGTGTGTGTGTGTCTTTCTCTCTCGTGTATGCACCTCGCATCGGCTGCGCATCTGGGCTTCGCTTGAACGCCTTGCCAATGTTGCTGCGCTCGAATGCATGCCTTTCGGTCTTGATAGAGAGAAAGCTTGTGTGTGTGTTCTTGTCTCTGTCTCTCTGTTGGCTGCAGCTGGGTTCTGCAATGTGAATGACCGAGGCTGCTCACGGACAAAGCACACTGTCTGCCAAAGGCAGCTCGGTATGCTCACGCTCGACTGCATATCCTATTGCACCTTTCTCCGCTCCTGTTCCATCCCAACTGCTCTCCGCTCGTCGATCTCTGCAGCCGTCTGTCTCACTTCATCCTTCACTTCATCCTCCTCTCCATCCTTCAGCAGCAGCAGCAGCAGCCGTTGGGCACCAGAGCGCAACCCGCAACCGTGTTCTAATTGCCGACCGTGTGGCCGACCGACTGACCGACCCCGGCAAACGAACGAACCATCTATGACTTTGGCCGCGACGCCCATCTCTTGATCGCACAATTCAATCCGACAGTCTGGTTGCATCCCGCGTCCCTTGATCGTCATCGTCCAGCCTCGTGCTCGCTTCTCATCGCTTCTCTTCGTCGCGGCTTGGTCTGCTTCTCCATCTTCGTCATCATCTTGATTCCCTTCCACCATCTACGCGTCTCTCACTCTCCTCTCTCCATATCGTTTTCCCCTCCCCAACCCCCTTGCTCCCCGTGTCTCTCAAAGCATCTCGATCGCACTCTTTACAGGTCGACACCCCACTCTCTCTTTCGCGACGTTCCAGTCCCACCCCAACAATTTCGACGTTCTTTCGCAGCTTTCTCGTGACTTTTCCAGGACCGAATCAGCTGTCTTGTTCATCAAACCAACGGTCTTTTCTCGCTATCCCACCTCTGCCCTGATTTCAACCACTATCTCTACCTTTACGTACATTCTTTGGCAGCTTCGCTACCTAAAGTGTCCTTCCAACTAGACACATTTCGACCTGGACGCCACACACGTACAACGACACAATGCGCACATCACAAGCCATCAACGTGGGTGCCATCGCGGCACCTGCCCTTCTCCTCGCCGCTGCCACTGTCCAGGCCGCCTCCGACTCGTGCATCAGTCTCCAGGGCAGTTCCATGTGCCCCTCGTTTCAGACCAACTTTATCAAGCCGAGCAACTTGTCGAGCGAGTACAACTTCTTCGACACGGTCACCGACGTAGCCTCCTTTGACAGCCTCTTCCAGCACTACCTCACTTCGTAAGTACCGACTGCGCAGGAACACGTGCGCTCGGAAAGACTGACTGACCTTTTTTTGCTCTCTCTTCGCACACCCGCAGTCAAAATGGCTACTACACCGACAAGATTCAGGATGGGCTCGGATGCAACACCACCCTCGCACAGAACGTCACCCTCCAATGGCAACAGACCGTCTTCTGTTCACAATTCTCGCAGGCCTCGTACGAGTCCGGATGCACTGCCGAAACACCACCCACTCTCGTCTGCCAGGAGACGTGCAACCAGTTTGCATCCTCCGAGGAGGATGTCGTCGACAACACCGCCTACTGCCATTCCACCAACGAGCTCAATGCCTTCCAGCGCAGCGTCAGGTCCGACACGCTCTCCAACGACTACTACACCTGCACCGACTACAGCTCCCTCGCCACCACCAACATTAACTCGTGCGTCACCGGCATCGAGAACGAGGGAAGCTGTGGCTTTGGCTACTCGACCGACCAGCTCTGCGCCTTCTGCGATCCTGCAGGCGGTGTCACTCCTCCTCCTTGCTGCTACGAATCCCGAACCAACCTTTCGCAATGCTCGCAGTGGGGTCACCCTCTCGCTGCTACCATCCGTCCGACAACCACTGTAGCCACCAACGTCCCCGGTGCCGCTCAGAACACGGCTGCCACCGCCTCGGCCTCCGCCGCTGCCAACTCGGCCACCGTCACTGGCGGCGCGGGTGCGGCTTCCGGCTCCCAGAGTGCTGCTGCTGCTTCGTCTACCTCGAGCAACAAGAACGGCGGCGTCTCTGGCGCCAACATGGCTCCTGAAGGCCAGCAGCTCGTCAGCTTGGGCGACCAGGTGTTTAGCAAGGGTCAGCTTGCCGGCATCATCGTCGGCTCCTGCGTCGGTGCTGCGCTTCTCGGCGCACTCATCGCTCTCCTCTGCCTGCGCAGGCGAGGCGAGAAGGGCGACACGGAGAAGAACACGGTCTACGGCGCCGCTGCCAACGAGAGCCACGTCGAGCGCCCCTGGATTCAGAGCGAGGAGGCCATGGTCAAGTCGCCCGAGCTCGGTCGTCCCTCGACGGACGCCAAGTTTGCCGGTGCTGCGGGCGTCGGTGCGCTGGCTGGTGCTGGAGGCGCGGCTGCTATGGGTGCTGCTGCGGGGGGCAAGGGACGCGACTCGGTCGACGAGCGTCCCAACAGCGCCATGAGCGGCGAGACGGGCACCGATGGGCGCGGAACCACGATTCCCGCTGTTAAGGATCAGTACTCGTCGCACGACATTTGCCCCGGCGAGACGGTGGTTGCCATCTACCCGTACAACGCTACGCTGAATGACGAGATCACGCTGCAGCCCGACGATGTGGTGACGGTTCAGCGTCTGTATGACGACGGATGGGCGCTCGGCCGTACCGAGTCTGGCAGCGAGGGTGCGTTCCCGCTGGTCTGCGTCACTTCGACAAAGGGCGGTACTTCTGGTTCCGGTGAGAACCTGAGTGGGGGGATGACCAGTGGGAATGATGGAAACGTCACTTCGTCAGCAGACGGTGCTGTGACCGCTGAGGAGGGTCCCTAAAAACCCTTCTAAAGTGATCATGAAGTGTTCCGTTTTTTTCCTGTTGGTCACCGTTCCCTGCCCATCTACCCCCCCTTACCCTCTAAGTTTTTATCACTCCTCCGCCGCTCGTTCGACTGCGATGCGCCACTCTCTTCCGTTTCCCTTCCCCCCCATATGCTGCCTCCCTCTTCCCCAACTTCGTGGTGATTCATGTATCTGTTGCTTGTTCCCAGCTTTATCTGCCCAGAGCGCGATGCCCCCTTGCTTTCCCCCAACGCTTCCCCCCTCTTCTCTGCTTGGAGGGCTCACGACGCCGTGTTCTCGAAGAATGCAGGCGTCGTCTCAGAGACCCCAAGCCTTTCCCGAAAAGGGCGCGCATTCGGCTCTGCTCGGATTCTGCTGGTTTGGTTCCGTTCTCCCCCCCCCCCCCCGTATCCCCTTTCCGCTTGATGTCACGGAAAACACTGTAGCTTCTGTCCCTCGTGTTGGTTTCGTCTCACCCTTTTCTACGTGCGTTATTCTTTAGATCTCTTAGCCTTATCCTTGTTGGGAAATTTCTTAGCCGCTTCTAACGTTATGCACGACACTGTCTGTGTGAATGCGATCGATTGGAGGGCGAGTGAGTGGAGTAGAAATACAAGGTTTTTTTTTTTGGCGTGGGTTAGAAGTTGTAGATGGGCAAGATACGGTGGAGTTGGAGGGGATGTCTGCAGAGGGGGCATTCGGGTTTTTCGGCGATCCAGGCGGTGATGCAGGACCAGTCGAAGCAGTGTCCGCACTCTGTTACTGCGGAGGAGCCGCGGTGTGGGGAGCGCTGGTCCATGCACAGCGTGCACTGCAGCGTGCTCTGTGCATTGGTAGCTGCGGCCGAGGTGTTGAGTTTTGCAATGGCGATCGTGTCCGGTTCGCTTGTTTCGGCGTTCGACTCGGCAAGGTGCGGGTAGAGCAGTTCGACGGTTCCGCCGTCTGGAGGGGAGGTGCTGGATGGTGGGAGACGGGAGGCGGGCTGCGAAGCGTGTGAAAACACCGTATCGTCAATGACAACTGTTGTTGCCGGATCGACTGGCGTGATACCGGTAGACTTTTCAGTTTGGGTGTCGGTATCGGCCTGTTTCGCTCTGCGTCTGCGCCGCCTCAGTTCCAACAGCAGCTTCACCGACAGCTGGATTCCCAGCAGCACGCCGAGCACCTCATACGACGGCGGCTGGTACCCCTGCTGCTTCGGATACGTCGAGATGTACGTCACGCGCGTCAACCTCTGCGCTGCGCTGTAGAACCTGCCACCAAGGTAAAACAGCATCAGGTGTGCCGCTGACAAGTACGCCAACCACCCATCCTGCGACTGCAACACCTCGAGCGGCGGCAGCTTCCTACTCAGCCACGTCACCAGCCGCCGGTGTGCCGTGCTGTGTGCCGAGGCGTCGAACGGTCTATCCAACGCACGCGCACGCGCGCGCGCCCTCGCCTCTGCCGTCTCAAACTTCTGTTTAGCCGATACAGAGTAGCGCCGGAGGGCCGCGTAGAGTTTGGTGAGCGCATACGGCCCGAGCACGTGGAGCAGGATCCAAGCGAGTCGTTTGGGGAGTGTTACGATCCGCCGCGTGCGCATGTCGAGCGGGATGCTGTTGACGTATTCCTCGCCGAGCGTCTGCCCACCGCGTCCATCGCCCATGCCCGGTATCGACGAGGTGGAGAGCAGGTAGTATCCCAGCGCGCCTACTAGGGAGATGGACGATACATGCGAGTGCTGCACGCGTGTGCCGAAGAGCGAGCGCACAACGTCCGACACCTGCGACGTGAACAGCTCCTTGTAGTAGGTATCCTTTTGATAGGCTCTTACGATCTCGGGCTGCGCAGCTGCGGGGAAGCTGAATCGCGCTTGCGCGCGGTATGTCGGCGCTGAAGTGGTGCGAGGCGAGCTGGATGCGATCGGAGCGCGTGGTTGCGTGGATGAGGAGGATGGCTCTGCAACGGCGCTGCCACTAGCAGCAGCAGGTGGGTTGTCGTCTGCCATGGTTGACGATCGTGGCCGGGTTGTGAGAACAACAGCGAGATGAACTGCTGAGATTCGGCGAGATTCTGTTTGCTCCTATGAGCACAATGCTAGCGACGAAGCAGTTGCGAGCTGGATGGCAATGAACAAGCGGATGGTGTTGAGGAGAGAGTGGATGTGGAGAAGAATCAGGCTTTCAACGCCGACTTGGACTGTCAAACCGGAAAGCGCTCTTTCCCCGCAACCGGCCATTTTTTGGGGCAGAAATGTCTGCATAAAAGACCTAACAGTCCCGATAAATTCTCGGGAACGACACCATCCGCGTTCCGCGGTCCGCTCTGCGATGGCCGTCTCTGCCTTAAACCCAGATAGTGCGTGCTCGTTCCTGGAGCCCGCTTTCGTGCTCACACTGCTGCGCATGCCCCAGCCTTTGCTCACACCCTGTGGGCACCCAGAACAACAGCGAGAGGGACAAGGGTGTCCTGGTCGGTCGCGACGATTGGTAATAATTCGGAGCTGTCGATTCCGTCATTTCACGCGATCCACACTCCATCTTGCTACACGGTTCCCTGGGAAGGAAGCGCCATGTTCTCCAATGTATCCGTAGCGGTGTCGAACAAGTGTTTTGAGGGATGGGGTTGTGTCTCGTGAATGTGCGCGAGTGGGAACACCAAAGCTTAAAACCGAATCTCCGGGCCCACGGCGTGGTGTGGTGTGGCCACCAGGTCCATGCAAGGTTAGTAGTTCGTGTGGTTCCCTTGCCTTCTTGGGCTGCCGAAAAAGGCACCTTCTGTAGCAGATCACGGCATTTGACGTCCAGATTCTGACAGCGACCACACGGCCCGGCCTCAGCACGAACACACGAGGTCCGGCTCGAGAGTTCCGCTTGATGCCCTCGGCGTGTTCTGGCGCTCTCTCTCGAAGGATCTTCTGTGGTTATTTCTCTCTTGTGCCTGCATGGTGTATATATAGTAGCCGAATCCTTCTTAGATCGTCTCGCCCATCCCAACTCTTCCCATCACCGCCCCTCATTCTCTACACACACGTTCGCGCCATGTCTCTGCCCCAAGCCACCCAGGCATTCCTCTCGCACCTCGCCGTGCGCCGCAGCACCTACACGCTCGCCAAAACCCCCTCGGTGCTCACCCCGGACCAGATCCAAACCATCCTCGGCAAGATCCTGCGCGAGTCGCCGTCGTCGTTCAACTCGAAATCGCCACGTCTCGTCCTACTGCTCGGCGCGGACCACGACGAGTACTGGTCCAAGACGGTGTCCGAAGCGCTGGCTGCTGCGGTCAAGTCGCAAGGTGGAGACGACGCAGCGGTTGCCGGAGCCGTTGGGCGTCTGGAGCTCTTCAAACCCGCTTTTGGCACTGTGCTCTTCTTCGAGTCCAACGGCGCGGTCCGAGCGCTGCAGGAGAAACTGCCCCAGTACGCCGCCCACTTCCCCATCTGGTCCGAACACGCCTCGGCGATTGTACAGACCAACACGTGGGTTGCGCTCACCAACGCCGGATACGGTGCCAACCTGCAGCACTACGGCAACCTTACTGAGGCTTCGCTGAAGCAAAAGTACAACCTGCCCGAAGACTGGCACTTCAAGGCTGAACTCGTGTTTGGTGCCAAGACCGAGGAGCCCAAGCCCAAGGAGTACAACGAGGAGCAGGAGAACAAGGACAGAATCAAGGTCTTCGGCGCTTGAAATAGCTTAGATCTCAATGCAAACCATACAATCCCCTAAGACTTGCCTTTTTAGAAAGCAGCCGTGTGTCGTTGTAGATCAGATACCCGTCGATTTGAGATTCGCAGTTCCTTTTGCCTCCTACGCACAAACACAGCCGTATCTCCACCACAAACTCGGGGCTTGTCTCGAGATGAACAAGTTCTAGCATTCCACAGACACCTCCAGCGCTCTCGTCACAAGAAGCGCGCTGCAAGTCATACCCCCTGTACATCAAAGTTTGTGAGCTGCAAGAGCACAATCAAGGCTCGAGCGAGGCAGGGAAGCAGTTGTTCTCCCTCTGCTCGTCCCACTTTGCGATCTGTGATGAGAGGAGATTGGGTAGAAAAGAGAGGCGAGACCAAGTCAGCATTGCGAGTCTCGGGCGGTAATGAGAGCGAGATGGACGCCAAGCACGGCGAGGAAGTCGCATGATCGGACCAGGATGCGTGGAGAGTTGTAGTGGCTGTGTTGCTGCTGGAGTTGGGTCATTGGGGTTTGTGCGTGAGGTGACGAGCGGAGGCAGTGTACGCCGCATCCTTCGCTCCTAGAGTGTGTAAATGCGAAGCAACGCAGCCGAAAGCCCTTGCTTGCTTTTGACCCGCGCTAGACTCTGCAACTGTTCGCCCCCTTGATCCATGCTCCATGTTGCTACTCCAGCATAAGCTGTCTGAGCAAACCTTCGGGCCCCGGAGTCGGCGGCTACCAGCCAACGAGTCGCTCCAGTCGAAGCCAGAGACAAGGCGCCGATTTTTGTTGCCGTATCACCCATGGACTCTTAGCTTGCTGCTGAACCTAACAATGGTGGACCTCCAATGATTGGCTGCACAGTTTCGTACTTGGCGATCCTCGTCTGATCGGCTGCTCCGAACGTCGCCCGTGCGTATACTGAGGGTTTTGCGTAGCGAGCTGCCTCCTTGTCGATAGTCGCAACACATGGCACCGATCTCGCTGACAACCTCCGTCGTTTGCTACCACAATCCGTCACATCGCAAAGAGGATACTCACCCACTCGTTGGGGCACAAAGAGTTGTAGGCGCGGAAGAACTGCTTGCAGGGGACAAACTCGTCACCCTTGGCCTTGACGCATCGGTAGTAGTCGACGTAGCTGGCGTTTGCCATCGAAACGAATTGCAACAGCAATGTCAGCCTCCTTGCTCTACCTCGAATCCACCTCTCTTTCTCGGATGGCATGAGCGCCGACTTACTTTTGCCAGCAGTGCTTGGTCTGGTTCTGGTTGGGGAAACGCGCGTCGAACGAGGCGGTCTGGAGGGTGAAGGACTTTTGTTCGGAGTCGGACATTTTGAGCGCGGCGGATGAGGTTGCAGTGGTGAAGACGGATATGGTGATGATCAAGGGGGTGATGGCGATTGACCGCCAGTCGGCTCTCTCGCTCTCGGTCTGCTGAACCGATCTTGGAATGCGCTCGATTTCCTGTTTCCTTCTCAAACATCACAACGGCTCAAGTCGGATTTTGAGGGCAATCCTTTGCATCGGTTCCGAGCGAAAGAACCAACTCGGCGCGGCTCTAACAATCTGCAGCTCGAAAATTTGGCTCCACCTTTTGGCACGGTTGGACGCTGGCTTTCTTCTTGCTTTGTTCCATCTCGCCTTACCTCTCGTGGACACATCTTACCCCATCGCTCCGAAAGATGGACATCCTCAAAGCAGAGATCGCCAGCAAGCGCAAGGCCGCTGAGCTCGCTTCCGCCCCCTCTGTGGCCAGCACATCCGCCTCTGCGACAGCTGATGTATCACCACCCGCCAACAAGTACATGCGCAGAGGCGACCTGGAAAAGCTGCGCGAACAGCAACAGCAACACCAGAACCGATTTGCATCTCCCTCTTCCCCCCCTTGCTCACCGCACAAGCGTCTCAAGTCAACACCCTCCACAGATGCTGCATCACCACCACCAAGGTCGGCCGCTCAGGGCATGAGTGCAGCTACACGCGATGCACTCCAGACGGCAGCGGGCGAAGTGGAGCGCGAAAAGTTCAACGTGTCCAACGACGAGGCGGTGCGTCGGCTGCGTGCGAAGGGCGAACCCATCCGGCTGTTCGGCGAATCGGATAAAGAGCGACGGTTGCGACTGAGGGCGCTCGAGCTGATCGAGGAGAAGGGCGCGGGAGCTTTGGGTCAGAACGATTTTCGTAATGCGCTGCAGAGCGCCGAAAGTGCGACAGCGCTCGAACTGCTCGAAAAGCGCAATGCAGCCAGTAAAGGTAAAGCGGAACAAGCAAAGTTGGAGGCGTTGCAGCAGGATGCGGCCACAGTTGCTGCGATAGGCGATGCCCAAAACAACGCCAACGACGCTCAACCCGTCTCCGGGTCCAAAGCATCCTCCCGTCAAGGCGTCGGCATGCACAGCCTGCTGGACCTCAACCTGATCAAGACCGACATCGACCGCGTCTACCCGATCATCTACTACACGCTCAAAGAGCTACTGCAAGAATGGGCCGATTCGCTCGCCGCACGACCCGAGGAGGTGAAACACACAATGCAGGGCAAACTCGCCGCGGCGACGCAAGTGCAGTCTGGCGAGTACCTCAAGCCGCTGTTCAAAAAGCTGCGCAAACGTGCGCTCACCCCAGACGTGCTTCTGCGCATCGCCGAGATCGTCCACTACATGCAGCGTCGCCAGTACCGCACCGCCAACGACTCGTACCTGCAGCTCTCCATCGGCAACGCTCCCTGGCCCATCGGCGTCACCATGGTCGGCATCCACGAGCGCTCCGGAAGGGAGAAGATCTTCAGTAGCAACGTGGCACATGTCTTGAACGACGAGGTTTCGCGCAAGTACATCCAGAGCTTGAAGCGGTTGATGACGTTTGCGCAGACAAAGTATCCGCCGGAGGATATCAGTATGATGATGGGTTGACCGGTGTTTCAAGCGATAGTCAATTATACCACATAATACCCCTGCATCGAAAGCTCCCGTGCAATTACAACAGCGCCACCTGGCGTGATAGAATACATCGTACTGTTTGTAACCCGTGTTGAAAAACGAGCCGTGGCCATTCAACGACCTCCAAACAGAAACGCGGGTGACTGACCGCGCCAGTTGGTCTCTGTTTGGCTGTTCAAGCCGTTGAGATGTTTGGGTGGGGGCAGGGGGGATCCGCCTTTGGTTAGCGTCGTCGGTGTCGGGCCAGCCGAGGTGGAAGTAGCACTGATGGCGCGTGTCGGCGTCGGCGTGCTAGGTGCAGGCGAAACCTTTGCTGCCACCGCCGGTGCAGCAGACGGTGTACCTGCCTTGCTCACCACCTTCTCCCCCACTCCCGCTGTCGCTGCTGCAACCCCAGCCCCTACGGGAGTATCGAGCTTCTTCTCATACCCGCGATCCTCACCCCCGTAAAACACGGGGACACTCCACGGTCGACCGCCCATACTCAGAACCTCGCGTTTCGCCTTGACCCACCTGCGCGGCTGGCGCGCGTTGCGCTCCAACGCGATCACCGCCTGGAATGCCGTCGGGATCCTCGCAATCGGCTGGACGGGCGGACCGGCGCGCGAGCTCGGCAGCGGCGGATAGCGGAAACCTGGATTCTTGGCTGTTCCGGCTTTGGCGCTCAGGTCGCCCGTGAACGTCTGTCCGCCTGGGCCGGAGACGATCTTGATGGAGGTTGAGCCGTGCGAGGGTCGAGTCGTGCCGACGGCGGCGAAGGGAGTGGGGGGCTTGCTGGCGGATTCTGCTGCGGTGGCGACTGCGGTGAGGTTGGGGATGGATCTGGGTCTGGGCAGGGTGGTGGAGGGGAGCGGCGTGCTGGCGGCGCAAGGCGTGGGGGTTTCGGCTTTCACCGTTGGCGTGGAGGAGGCAGGCGACGGGCGGGCGTTGGCCGTGTTGCCGAACGTCGCAGGCGTCGTCTCTGCCGGTGGCAGCTCGTACACCGGTTTCTGACCTTTCGTCAGTCCTTTCCTCCAACCGCGACCCGGCCCGGCAGCGCCGCGTGCCTTGGCTGTCTTGCGTCTCTTGGCGGCAGGCAGCGCATCCAGTTCTTCGACCGACATGGCTTGCACCTGCGCAATGCGTGCCAAACTGCCGCGCTTCGCCAGCCTGCTCGCTCCGGAATGCGGGCTCAAAGAGCCGTCGTTGGAGGGCGAAGCGGACGAGCTTGCGCCCTTGGAGCGTGACTTGAGCGTGATGCTCCTCCGCTTGAGCGTCGAGGGAGAAGCTGGTTTGGAGAGCGCATCGTCGTCCGCCTCGAGCTCGTCGAGCTCGTCCAGTTCATCGGCTTCTTGGTCTTCGTCGTCCTCGAGCTCTTCAGCGTCCGACGCATCGAGGTGCGCGGCAGTGGTGTAGTTGGGTGTAGCGCTGTCGCGCAACGGAGTAGTTGGTTCGTCGTCGTCTGAATAGTCCGGTGCACTGCGCAGCGGGTTGGGGTTGGCCAGTGGGGAAGAGGTCTCGCGTGGTGCGGATGAGAGGGGCACTCTCAACTTGACCTTGACCATGGCGTGAGTGGGGAGAGATGGTGGTGGCGGGCTGGAGACAGATACTTGACGCGCGGCTGTTGCCGAGTACTTAGCGGCAGGACGGCGGGCAAGTCGATGCAGAGGGCGTGATGGCACGGGTTTGCCGATGCGGCGGTGCGGTGGATGATGGTTGCGTAGAGGGGCGAGTCTGGGTCGTGTGTGCTGCGCATGGAGTCTGCGCCGAGTGTGCGGTTGTGGCGATCAATGCTCTCTCAGGCTTGAATGCTCAAGGCGTTGTTAAAAATTCGAGCAATTTTGAGTATATATCGTTTCTGTATCCGACGCTTTCAAATCAGCAAACCCAAACTCGTCTGTCTTCTCATCGCGCTTCTTTCACACATCTACTCTCAAGACGCTGATATGCTTGGCAAGACAAAGTACAGTGTGTCGAGAGCTTCGACCATCGGTCAAGAGCAACAGGGGTATAATGGGACATGTTGCGCCTTGATCCAGGCGCACGCTAGTATTGCTGTCGCGTCGAGTAGTCTGGTGAGCCAAGAATGGGATAGTCAGCCAATAAGCCTTCGTTCAGTCAAGACGAGATGGTCCATCACTTACCTTTGGGACTGATGACAAGACCACGGCCCTTGCTCGCGCCCCTGTACACCACTTCGACGATATCGATGAGCTCCTGTCGGTCTGTAATGGCCCAGTTGCTGCCCGTCACCAATACCCAATCCGCAAACAGTCGTTCGTCAGTCAGCACTTCCTTATAGCCGCAGCTGCATCTTGGCCCCGAACTTACATCTTGTTGTTGTTGCCCGTACCCAGATCGATCATGATATGCTTGTTGCGGTAGAAGAACATGAGCGAACAAGCATCGTAGAGCTCGTACATCTTGTTGAAATCCGGCACCTGCGTGATGTCCACCAGATACACCACGGCAAACTTCTGGACCGCCGTCGAGATCTTGTAGAGCGTTTCGTCCATTTCCATGCACACTGGGTCGGTGTCGTGTCCGAAGCGGATGATGACCACGCGGTCCTCTTCGGATAGGATCGCCTGGTCTACGTGCCAGCCCGTAGGCAGGTGTGGTAGCAAGTACGACATTCTGGCGCCACACCGTCGACTCGAGAGGCCGAGTTAGGGACGACAAGAAACGAGCAAAGGCGTGGAAAAATGCAAAAATGTGGAGCGGTGCAGCAGTCTCGGGAGACGGACAGCACGCGCCGCTTTCTTCTCGATTCCAAGCATACACGACAGCGCCTTTCCTCAAGCGTAATGTGGCAGGCCAACCCAGCTTTCGATTGAGTTGCGGAGACTAGTAGTACAAAGAATGATGACAAACCGAAACAAACTGGCGCGCCTAGCCCGACTAGCCCGACTAGCCCGACTAGCCCTGCGCTGGCGATCGACTGCGTTTGCGATCCTCCTCCTTGATCTGAATAGGCGGTCTCGGATTAGGCTTGTAGTCCGAGAGCATCTCGCCTTCCTCCTCCTTGACTTCGCCCTCTTCTCCGCCACGCTTTGCCTCTGCCGCTTCCGTGTCGGCAGCCGCCGCTCGCTGTTCGCGCGTCTCCTTGCGCTCGCGGTCTCGACGTTGCCTCTCTCGCTCGAAGTCGCGCTCACGCTCGCGGTCCCTTTGTGACAGTGTCGCGTTGAGACCCGACCCATTCGATGTCCCTGCTGCTGCTGCTGCTGCCAATGTCGCTCCCGCCGTGGCTGTTGGGCGACCATTCGCGGCGCTCCCGTTGCTATGCTGCGCCCCCGCCGCTGATGCTGCAGGCAAACCCATGGGCGGCGCATTCGGGTTGCGTCTCCTCTCGTCAAACTCGCCGATCATCTCCCTCAACCGCAAGTAGCCCAAGTGCATCTTCCCTCCAAAGTGATCCGCCAGCCTGCGATCCGAGTCGAGAATCGACAAGTAGGCACCGCAGACATCGCAGACGCGCAGCTTCTGATGTCCACTCGCTCCCGAGTTTTCCTGTGCGTTGTGCAGCTCCTTTTCCTTCTGCTCCTTTTCTTCCTTGAGTGCGTCAGCTTTGGCCAGCTCGGCGAGCGACTCTTCGATCTGCCCTTGCTCTCCTAGCGCTTCCACTTCGGCCATGACCGCAGCGAGCGCCGTTTCGATCTCCGAGATCTCGCGGTTCATGTTGGCGAAGCGCGCCAGTTCCTCGGGCGTCTGTTCGAGGCGCCGCTTGTTGGCTGCGATCTTGCGGTCGATGTCCGAGATGAAGGCAAAGATGTTGTGCTCGTATTCACGTTCGAAGTCCGGGAAGCGTTCGCCGGCGGCAAGCGCTTTGCGATACTCGTCCTTGTATTTTGGTGTGTGCGATTTGGGGCATGGGCCCAGATCCACTTTCTGTTCGATTGTCACAGATTAGGAGAAGGGATGTTCAGTAGAAGCCAAAATGCTGGATGTCGGTGCACGAATGCAAAGACTTACGGTATTGGCAAACAGGTCATGCGGACACGTGCCACAGAGAAAGTTGCGGCACACCTTGACATCGGTGAAATGCAGATTCGCTGTGGGTGCGCCCATTGCTGCTCAGAAAAGGAAGATCGTAGTGGAGAGCGTCAGTATGTAAGCTCGACTGTCAGCGTTGGTCACACCAGTCCAAGCCTTGGTACTCACCTTCTGGACCCATGAGCTTCTCGAGCAGCATGCGCTGCACCTCGGCCTTGCGACCCATGGTGACTTGCTAAAGAAGCGCCTGCAGCTGTGTCGCGACGAATAGGTGACGCGCAGGTGACCGCTCGAAGGGGAAAGGGAGGCAAGTGTTGCCGAGTCGTCGCAAGGTGATGAATGCTTGGAGACAAGTGAGAGAAGGAGAGCAACTTGGTGTTTCAACACTTGCACCTCGACTTGAATATGCAGAATCCCGTTTCCGACTCCCGAATTCACCTCGAGAAAAACTCAGGGAATTTTGGGTCGGAAATTCCGTGATTTGCTGTTGCTCTGACACACGACTGAGCTTCATACGCAATCAATCGTTCATCCTCCTGCTCACCACCATATCCTCTCACCGTGGGCCCAGGTGCAACAGACAATGGGTGCCTCCCAGTCATCGCACAAGACTGGTACGGCTGGAGGCACCGCTGCCAACGCAGACCCGGCCTTTGTCGACTACTACGAGCTCCTCCACATCGAGCAGACGGCCACCACGGACGAAATCCGCAAAGCTTATCGCAAGCTTGCCCTCAAACACCACCCGGACAAGAACCCGGACAATGTTGAGCAAGCGAACAAGATCTTCCACAAGCTTCAAGAGGCCTACGAGATTCTCTCTGACGATACAGAGCGTGCGTGGTACGACCAGAATCGAGAGCGCCTGCTCAATGGACAAGGGCCCGATCTGGACGACGAGGAAGTGTTCGAAGCCTTCAGATCTGGAGCCGCAGAGGCACCGCAGCCAACCAGCTCCTCACGCGGACTGACGGCCAAGGCGCTGCTCCGATTCTTCGATCCGAGTCTAGCGAAGGATTTCACCGATGGCGACAACGGCTTCTATGCCACCTACCGCCGCCTTTTTGAGCGTCTTGCACAGGAAGAGCGCGTAGCAGCCCCATACCCCGGAGAGGAGAAGGACAGCACCATCCCAGCCGCTGACGCCTATCCGTCGTTTGGATACAGCCACACTCCCTACTCTCACGCAAAGGGTCAAGATGCAGCCGTCCACCAGACACCTGTCAAAGATTTCTACAACGTCTTTATGAACTTCCAGTCGCGCAAAAGCTTTGGCTGGTTCGACAAGTACGATCTTCGCGATGCACCCGACCGACGAGTCAAGCGACTCATGGAAAAGGAGAACAAGCGCGCAAGAGACGCTGCGAGACGCGAGTATAACGACGCCGTTCGTTCTCTTGCCGCGTTCGTACGCAAACGAGATCCACGATACAAAAAGTTTCAAAGCGAGCTTAACGCCACAGGGCCCGGCTCGGCTGCAGACGTTGCTAGGAGGAAGGCTGAGGCCGAAAAGCTCAGGCTGGAGCGAGAGGCACGAGCCCAGTCGTATCAAGCGCAGAGCTGGCAGCAGCCCGACTATCGTTTCTCTGACGAAGAGGACGACGACGAAGAGGTCGGAAGTGACAACGCTGACAGTAGCGGAGACAACGACGAGGATGACGAAAATGGGGAGCCGCCGGGACCGACGGAAGCAATCGACCCACTCGACGACCCGTCTTACTCTGGATGGGACTGCGTCGCTTGCGACAAGTTCTTCCAATCCGAGGCGGCCTTCCGCAACCATGAGCGCAGCGCCAAGCACAAGAAAGCCGTCCAAAAACTCCAACGCGAAATGCAGGATGAAGAAGACGTGCTCGGCTTGGGACTCGACGCCGAAGACATTGCTATCGATGCGTCTCTGGCCGACATGCACCTCGATGGCCGCAAGCCAGATGCCAACGTCTCGGCTGGCTTCTCGATACCCACCTTTGCTCCGGATGCAGCAACAGCCAAGAGCAAGAAGCAGAAGAAGCAGGCCAAGAAGCGTAGACAGATGGAACAGGTTGCTGGGCTCACACTAGATGAAGACGGCTTCGTGGTGCAGGACTTGAATCGTAAGCAGGCCAAGCCGAAGGTCAAGGAGGAGATCCTCCCTATGGCCGATACTTCCGAGGATGGAAGCGAGGGACCTCCCTCAGTACACGTCATCGACGACGAGGCCTCAAATGGCGATGAAGCGGGTGCAGACGTATGCGATCAAGTAGGCGCGGGCGATGAGGAAAGTGCGCCGCCAAAAGCTTCCCAGTCGCAGCAAGACGACGTTGCAACATCCACAAAGGATGCGCCAAAACAGCCGGCATCCAAAGAGCAATCCGCTGCAGCCGTCCCGGAAGACGATCCCTGGGGCGGTCTCGAGGATCCTTACATCCCCGCCTCTGCCTTCTCCTCAACCATCCCACCACCGCTCCCACCGCTCACACGCCCAGCCGGGTCCTTCGACATCTTTGGCTACGGCAGCCTCATCTTCAAGCCACCGCCTTACGTCATCGCAGCGGCGCCCTGCTACATCAAAGGCTTCGTCCGCCGCTTCGCTCAGCACTCGGTCGACCACCGAGGCACGCGAGAGCGTCCCGGGCGCGTCGTCACGCTGGTCAAAGCCGCCGACTGGCACCCACTGCGCAAAGCAGCTAAAGTGGACGAACCCAAGTCGCCCGAGGGCGACATTGTGTGGGGGGTCTCGTTCACCATCGACCCCGAGCATGCGGCGGTGGTGAGGCAGTATCTCGACTACCGCGAGAAGAATGGGTACAGTGCGATGCATGTTCCGTTGTATACTAAGGCGAACGACGAGCAGGGTGGGGAGGAGAGTTTGGTGTTGAAGAATGCGCTGGTGTACGTCGGGTTGCCTTCGAATCCTGCCTTTGTGGGCCCGCAGTCGCTTGATGCACTTGCACAACGCATCTACACATGCGCCGGCCCGTCCGGTCCCAACTCAGAGTACCTGCTCAACCTCGCCAAAGCGGTCAGGGAGCTCGCGCCGCAGTCGGTCGACCATCACCTCTTCAGCCTGGAAAAGCGCCTGCTGCTGTTGCAGGAACAGAACGTCGACCCTGCGCTGCTCATCGCTCAAGAAGCAAAGCAGACTGCATCAAAGATCTCCTCAGCGACGCAAGACGAGCATGACGATCAAGAGGACGCAGAAGCGACGAGGGGAGAGAAGGCAAAGAAAGGCGGTAGCAGGGCCAAAGCGACGGGCAAGAGCAGGGAGTGGTGCAACGTGTGCAAAGCAGGCTTCGAGAGCAGGAGCAAGCTGTTCCACCACATTCGTGAGACGGGCCACGCGTTGGCGGACGAGCAGCCGAATGGTAAGAAGGGCAGACGCAAGTGAAGAGGCCCAGGTTACCGCATACGTGCGACACCACTTGACGAGGCTGTGCAAGATAGATGCTAGCATAGAAAGAGCCTCTGTAAATCAGCACATGCTTAGAGATACATGTATGCTGACGCGTCCATGCTTTGTGCGTGTGTGCGTGGGAACGAGAGCTGTGATGTTTACTTGACGATGCGCGGATGGCCGTAAAACGGGAACAGGGACCAGCCGTCGAGGTTCGTGTGGACGATCTGCAGAAGCACGTTACGCCACCCAATCGGCGGGACATGGCCACGTGGCACGGCTACCAACCGGTGTCTGCTGCCACTTGACACGGCTCAGCGCACGCATCTGCGTTTGCTGTGCTACTGGATGGACGAGGTGCGGGGGAGGATGGATCGTCACGATCTGAGCATGGTTGGTGGCGGAAGGAGGAGGATAGTGTGTAGCACAGCCGTTCTAGGCGTAGTAGCAACTCCGGTGTTGGTTGCTCGCCGTTGGTGTGGGAGATGATCATGTGAGACTTGTCTCCTTTTGCATAGCTATTATGCAAAGAAGTCGTAGCTTGTGTCGCTGTTGACTGCATCAGATTCGACTCGGGTTACCGCCACCAATGCGCTCTCAAACCTCATCCCATTGGAAATGTCATGGGTTCATTCTCAATATACAGTACTGTACAGTACAGTACCGGTTCATAAAGATTCGAACGACTTCATGTGTGGGGTGAACATCTACCCTCCTTCTCTTTGTCCTCATCTTGAAGTGTGGGTTTGTCTGATCACAATGTTTTGAATCAACCACATTGCAAACTTCACTATGGCAGGCAGGAAGTGGCTCTCTCCTTCGAAAAGGGCACTGATTCATGGCTACAGGCTGTCTGGACTCTCAATGGAGCAGATAGCACAGCACATTGGTGTCAGCAAAGCAACAGTCCATCGTACCATCAAGCTTGCTACTGAGCGTGGCCACTATCGCAATGCCAAGCCAACAGGGGCAAAAAAGAAGGTATCTGAAAGGCAGAAGCGCATACTCCTGCGAGCTATCTTCAAGAGACCATGGGCTCAATGGGCAGACATTATTCGTGAGGTTCAAGGCATGTCTCTGTCAACGCTGAAAAGAATCGCAAGAGCAGAGGGTATCAGGCGCAATGTTGCTTGCATCAAGCCTGCGCTGAGCAAAAAGAACATCAAAGATTGACAGCAGTGGGCCAAAGATTACAAGGACGAAGATTGGAGACGGGTCATATTCACAGATGAGTGTGCAATGGTTATTGGAAGGCGCAGCACCCGTCCAAGAGTCAGCATGCGCAAAGGCATGCGAGATAGGCAGAAGCACATTGCACACCAGATCAACAACGGGCACGAAAGCATCATGGTGTGGGCTGGTATTGCATACAACTTCAAGACACCACTTGTTCTAGTGGAACTCGAGCCATCAAGGCTTGTAAATGGAGTGCGAGTTCCAGCAGAATCACTGAATGGAGAAGGCTATGCCCAGAAGATACTCGAAGGGCCCCTCTATGCAGCTACGCAGCTTCTACCTGATCACAAAGTGCTGGAGGATGGTGCACCATGCCACACAGCCTTGATTTGTGTTATAAGCTCGGGATGGTGGGTTTAGTCGTGGAGCTCGCGGTTGTGGCAACAGCGATCAGGACCCCGGGAGGGTGGCTGACTCCCGGCCGAATGACCCGGACCCCAAGCGGAGGCCAGTAGATCGGGGCGATCGGCGAGGTCAGAGGGGACTGCGGCATCGCCCAGAGTTCCGGCCATAGGGTCTCGGGGAGCGAAGAGGAGCCCCGGACACCCCAATCATCCTTAGAGAGCTTTGTCGATTGTATTTTATTCTACACTCACTGTAGGACGGAATCCAAGACCTTTCCCGAGAGCCTCGTACCCCGATACCGTAGCCGACGGCGTCCCGGACTTCCAAGCATCCGGCGCACTACCCTTGGCCTCCAAGGGGATCCGACCCATTCGATCCCGCTCACTCGTATCCACTGCTCTCCCCGGAGGTCCTCAGACCCCAAGGGCGTAACAGGTTCCTACTCAAAAACAAGGTCAGCAGCCACCCGAGATTGCCTACAACCAGGGCTGAATACTTTAAGCTTGCTCAGAAGGTCTGGGAGGAAGAGATCAGCTTCGAAGTAATCAATGCAAGCATAGACTCCATGAAAAAGCGCCAGCAAATTGTAGCTGCTGTCAAAGGAGGCTCGACAAAGTATTGATCTGTATATCATGTACCAATGTAAAGTTGCTATTCTGAAAGCTGCTCTTTCAAGGTTTCAGACAGTATGTGTTGCATTCCATATGCTCTCAGGCTCATGGAGCAGCCGGAGTTCAAAGTTGATACACAAACTTGGAGCAAGGCATGGTGATGCGAAGATGAAATTTTGTTCGAATCTTTGTGACCCGGTGCTGTACTGTATCTGTTGGATCCGACGAACGGATCCAGCTTCACCTCGCACTCAGAGTATTCTCACTTAGCGACACTCCACTCCCGGCATCGGGAGTTGACACTCACTCACGAAACCAAATCGCAACACGCGAGTTTGCAGACCATTTACCGGAAAAATCCTCTCGGACAATATATCCCAGCGCCACTTATGATTCGTTGATTGACTTCGACTCCCGACAACGGGAGTTGAGCATCATTGATGAATCACAGAAGTACCATACGGAAACTCCCGAACGACCAACCAATCATGGATTGACGATAACATACATTGCAGTCCGGACCACGCCGGACCAATCAAGACGCTAGAAGGTGTTAGTTGATAGCAGCTGAAACCACGTCGACTAATACGAAGGCAACGTTAGTTTTATCAATACTTGTATACGACTTACAACATCCGATGCTGGGTGTTGATACCCAGTACCTTGTTTCCTAAGTTGCGATCTTGGGAGGACGTTGCAAGGGTCTTAAGCCAGTATCCAAGGGCGATCCGACTCTGATGTCTAAGATCCGTCCTTGACAAAGACAATATAAAGTAGTGAGATAGCGCAGTCGGCCGGAAGCCTGGGGTACAACCATAGACTATAGACACCCGACGATGGGTGTGGGATATCGCTCTGGGATCTAGGGATGTGTTAGAGAGGTGGAAGATTCGATATATTTCTGCTCTTCGGTGCTACGAAACTGGACCTTATATACACATGCGCCGCTGGTTGATTTTACACTAAGTCGTGCTACTCTCCCCAGCAGAGTCTCCCTATACAACGCCCTAGGACTTGTCCTTCCTCCATGGAGTGCAACGCCCAACATCGGGTGTTGCCTCCCTTCGAGTTCTCAACGTCCCGTTTTCTCCCTTCTCTCGTCCTATGATTGGTCCGGTACATAGATGTCCGACCATAGTTTCTTCCGTTGTCCTGGATGACTCGACATCGGCAGGTCTCGGAGGCAAGCACTCGTCGTCGAGTCTTGTCATTGGTCGAGAGGTATATCGTTGCGTTGAGGTGGAATGTGATTCGCTGGCATCACTCAACACCCATTGTCGGGTAGTGAGGTCCATGAACCAATAAGCGCGTCCGTCTGCGCGCCATGCGTAAATGTATTTTCCAGTTAGCCCGAAAGTTTCCCCGACGTCGGCCTCTTGAATTAGTCCCGTCGGAGTTAAACACCCGTTAGTGGGTGAAGTGCCTCGTGAATGAAATGCCGAAGTGGGAGACGAATTCAGATTCGCATTGTCGAATCCAACAGAAGGTTGACACGGATGGATACGGAGCAGGGAGCTCCGGACGAATCAGAAAAGAGGAAACAGGGTCGAGGGACGAAACGACTTGTCAAGTAGGCAAAGTCAATCCCCGACACCGGGAATAGGCAGCCGTGTCCAGGAGGAATCACACTCTGACAACAGTAGGAAGAACGGCTCGTATAGCGTAGCATCCGAAGAAACACACATGTATATAAGTCATCGGTTTGGTCCGACAAAGGACTCGCAATTCATCGAATCATTGACCCATAAAGAACACTCGACGCCTACCTACAGAGACATCACTCCCGATAACGGGAGTTACCATCTCAATAGGTGCAGTCTCGTACGACTTCCAGCTACTGCGTTACGCATTGTCAAGTATTGTCCAACTGTAGCATAGCAAGTGGACCTCAACATCCACACTCTATTACGGTTGTGACCTAACAACTAACGGCACTCCCCAAAGATCGCAACTTAGGAGTACAGGTATAGGGACTCTAGTCCCGATATCGGGTGTCAGTAAGTGATACTTAACAATTGAGCCGACTAACCCTCATTCACTTGATTCCAGTCGGCAGAACCCTCAGCTTCCAATAGGTTATGAGCCCAAACCCTAGAGGAAATCTACAAGGCAGTTACCTAGGTACCCGTTCTCGATCTGCCCCACTCGATTCGATCGCTGGATCTTCCAGCCGGGGCGAAGAAAACTCACAAGGGGAGGAACCCTCACAAGAAAACGAAGTCCCGACATCGGGAATAACCACTCAATCGCCATTGAAGACAACTGAATTTGCATTCACGATGGGCGATTCGGATAACAACACCAGGCTACGATTGCCTAGGCTCGAGCAGGCGAAAGAGTTCTACACATGGAAAGACAAATCCATCGATGTATTTATGCAAAAGGGGATGAAGATATATGGTATCATAAAAGGTACCTTGCCCCGACCAACGGAAGAGGACCCCTCATACGCAGAATGGTCTAACGCCAACTTGACGGCGTGTGGTATGCTTCGAAGCAGTCTCTCGAATGAGATAAAACACACCATCAATGACCTAGAGGATGCTCGTAAGATATGGACCACACTCGAAGACAGGTTCGCCAAGTCCATGAAGTGGCAACTCGAAGAAATGGAGACTGAGCTCAACAGCCTCAAACAAGACAAGAGAACCATCGATGGTTTCGTCGCCCGCATTGCAAGACTGTCCGACTACCTAACACTGGCCGGAACCCCGATCTCCTTCCACAAGAAGTACAGCATCCTCATCAAAGGACTAAGGAAGGAATACGAAAACATCTCATCGCAAATTCAAGAGACATACTGGGCTCGAAGAGAACGAGGACAAATGATAGTCCACAGAGTTGGGGACGAATCAGAGCAGTTCACAATTGCAGCCGAAAACATCGACGAGAAGGTCGAATATGACTCCATAGTGACAAGACTCAGGAGCGAAGAATTACGACTTGGGTTAAACACCTGCAGCAGCGATAACAAAAACAAGAATAACTCATCCGCTTTCTACGCAGGGAACGGAAACAAGAAAAGAAATCCCAATTCCCGAAAGCAGGGAAACAATAACAAGCCGAAAACTCCGATAGAAGACATTATTAGATGATAGCAGCTGAAACCACGTCGACTAATACTAAGGCAACGTTAGTTTTATCAATACTTGTATATGACTTACAACATCCGATGCTGGGTGTTGATACCCAGTACCTTGTTTCCTAAGTTGCGATCTTGGGAGGACGTTGCAAGGGTCTTAAGCCAGTACCAAAGGACGATCCGACTCTGATGTCTAAGATCCGTCCTTGACAAAGACAATATAAAGTAGTGAGATAGTGCAGTCGGCTGGAAGCCTGAGGTACAACCGTAGACTATAGACACCCGACGATGGGTGTAGGATATCGCTCTGGGATCTAGGGATGTGTTAGAGAGGTGGGAGATTCGATGATTCGATAATATTTCTGTTCTCGGTGCTACAAAACTGGGCCTTATATACACATGCGTCGCTGGTTGATTCTGCACTAAGTCGTGCTACTCTCCCAACGAAGTCTCCCTATACAACGTTTGGGAACCTGTCCTTCCTCTATGGAGCGTAATGCCTGACGTCGGGTGTTGCCTCCCTTCGAGTTCTCAACGTCCCGTTTTCTTCCTTCTCTCGTCCTATGATTGGTCCGGTACATAGATGTCCGACCATAGTTCCTTCCGTTGTCCTGGATGACTTGACATCGGCAGGTTTCGGAGGCAAGCACTCGTCGTCGAGTCTTGTCATTGGTCGAGAGGTATATCGTTCCGTTGAGGTGGAATGTGATTCGCTGGCATCGCTCAACACCCATTGTCGGGTAATGAGGTCCACGAGCCAATGAGCGCGTCCGTCTGCGCGCCGTGTGTAAAGGTATTTTCCAGTTGGCCCGAAAGTTTTCCCGTTGTCGTTTTCTTGATTTAATTCGTCGTTGCTCCAACACCCGTTGGTGGGTGGTTCGCCACGTGCATGAGATGCCGAAGTGGGAGACGAGTTCAGATTCGCATTGTCGAATCCAACAGACATCACTTGCTACAATTGTCAAGAAAAAGGACACTTCTCGAAGAACTGCAAGAAACCAAAAGTAGAGCGACAGGTGTAGAAGAATGTGATGCCGTAGAGGGTTAGCTCGCAGGCGTCGCAGCTATCGTTTCCCGTCGTCGATATGTTAAGTATCAATAGGGTAAACAATTTGCAATACTATCTCTTCGGTTCCAACACTGAGCTAGCGTGTAGAGCTGAATCTGAGGATATTTCAGTCCAGATACTGCTCGTTGGTGCTGTAGACGAAGGGAAAACACTAGTAGGTACCGAGGTACAGTAAGCCGATGGAGGAAAGGAATAGTAGACGTCGAGAATGGATGGGAAGGAATGGCAGACCAAGTAGACAGGGGAATGGGAACGTATTCGATTAATTTTTAGGGTGAGAAAGTAACTACAAGGGTCGAGTCTTTATAGGCATCATCGGCCCGTCGTCGACTGTATACGAGACGACGGCGGCAGTGTTGAGCTCGTATATGAGACTATTGAAACGGTCAGAGAGACAGATGCAAAACGGGGAAGGGACTCGAATCCGTGTGATTGGCCATATGTTGTGAATGGCCGAGTTCGGCCATCATCACCGAGTTCGACCGTTGCTGAGTTCTACCGTCATCGCCGAGTTTGACCGCTGTTGGACTTTCGGCGACTCGGCGTCGGCGAACCATGCAAGGCACCGTTGTTAGGACCGGATAAACTGAAAGACCGTGCCTGCATGTGTGGGAGTCCCCGATGTCGGGATCCGGACTCCCGCACTTGGTCCAGAATTTGTTGGAAATTCCAAATTCGATACGCGTCGAATTTGTTAGACCGAGAGATTGAAAATGCGAAAGGAAACCATCGAGATCGACTTACCCGATAGTGATATCGGGCTGCCACGAGCATGATCGAAGGACCATATACGCCGATAACAGGAACAGAATTCCCGACAACAGGAATCCAATAGCCAAAACGAAAATGCCTACGCCGCTGCTGACTTCGCACACTTGCAATCGGACATGTGGCTCATGGATTCAGGAGCAAGCAGACACATTTGCTGCAATGAGAACCTATTCACGGAATTGCAAGTCGGTGTCTCGATGCAACCAATTTGGGTCGCCAACGACATCCCAGTCAAGATTGAAGGTTTGGGGACCATCGAGATGACTGTCAACGTCGGGAACGGGAACACGAATAAAATTACCCTAACCAACGTTGCATACATACCATCCTTCAGCATCAATCTCCTCTCCACTGGTATTATGCGAAAGAAGGTGAGGATCGTCACAAACGAAAAGGAGACGCTTGCCTTAACTAAGGATGGCCGAGTCACGTGCAGGGGAGTCCACATCGGACCACTCACATATGTCGACCAAGTCGGCACCGATTTCGCTGGACTGGCCGCAAGCCAAAGACCCAAGGGCGAAAATTGGCATGATCGACTGGGACACCCAGGCAGACAACGCCTCGTCGAGATCGCAAAAACAGTACCAGGAGTAAACATCGACACTGAAAAGCCGCAAGGAAAATGCGAAACCTGCGAGCTAGGAAAATCAACCAAGCAAGCGTTTAAAACCCCGATACCGGGAATGTGGAGCCTCATGGAATTAGTACATTCTGACGTAAAGGGCCCAATCCCAGAAGAGACACCAGATGGCCATCGATATGCAGTGACCTTTATCGACGATGCAACTCGTTTCACAATGGCCTACCTTATGACCCATAAAAGCGAGGTGTTTGGATGCTTCCAAGACTACAAGACGGTCATGGAAAAGCAAACTGGCAAGCAACTCAAGCGCATACGAACCGACAATGGAGGTGAATACACAAGCAACCTCATGACCGATTACCTCAATCAACACGGTATTATACACGAACGAACCTCAC
This sequence comes from Sporisorium exsertum, assembly GCA_928724755.1. Lineage (NCBI taxonomy): Eukaryota > Fungi > Basidiomycota > Ustilaginomycetes > Ustilaginales > Ustilaginaceae > Sporisorium > Sporisorium exsertum. The sequence continues at coordinate 273,669 of CAKMXK010000035.1, read as the reverse complement.
CATTTGCCCCAGAACAGAACGGTGTGGCAGAGAGGATGAATCGAACTCTGTTCAACATCGTACGCTGCATCATGATCCAATCAAACGCTCCCAACATGCTATGGGGAGACGCACTACTCCACGCCGTCTATCTCAACAATAGACTGCCGATGAAGGGAAACGGAATGAAAAGCCCTTACGAGTTACTCCACGGGAGACCCACTGACCTGTCGATGATCCGCACTTTCGGATGTGCAGCCTTCGCCCACATTCCGGAGGAGTGACGTACCACACTAGATGACCGCGCGGTGTCATGCGTCTACCTTGGAGTAATGCCAGGAACCAAAGCCTACAAACTATATGAAAAGAATGAAGGGATGTACCTGACTCAAGTACACGCAACCTTCGACGAGACATCATTCCCGTTCCTCAACGAACCCGGAAGCAGAAATGGGCTTATGGTACCCGAAGACACATACATGTCTACACCAACCGGCGATGAAATCACGAACACAAACGATGTCATCCGTGATGAGGATCCTACTCCCGATACCGGGAATTCACCCCACCATGATGAAGACGACCCAAGAGCAAACAAAGCCTATCCACACCGCCGAAGTTCAAATACCGACCATGATGCTCCGGAACTCAACGCATGGCCATACCTCACGCCTGATGAAAGGGCTCAAGGAATATCAACTCCACCAGAGAGCCCACCAGGGTCTCCCAGGTTGCAGGCCAACACAATCAGGGAAGTAATAAATGAGCTCGAATTCCTGATAGCGGGAGACGACTCCCCAGATCCAGTTGGATTACTCGATGATGAACTGCGCACTATAGCACAAGCGTACAAAAGATCCGATTGGGAATTATGGAAACAAGCCATCGACAAAGAGCTCTCGTCCCACAAAGACAATAATACTTGGTCGATGACCAATGCACCGCAAGGGAGCAACATTATCGGCAGCCGCTGGGTGTTCAAAATAAAACGCAAGGCCGACAGCACCATCGACAAATACAAAGCTCGATTGGTAGCACAAGGATTCGCACAGAAACATGGCATCGACTATGATGAAACCTTCGCACCGGTCATCAAGATCTCAACGCTAAGGTTACTCATGATCATCAGCCTACAGGTAGGGTGGAGCATCTACCAAATGGACGTCGCCACGGCGTACCTCAACGGCGAAATCGACAAAGATTTGTACATGCGCCCACCACCTACACCAGAACACCCGCGAGGCCCTCCAAATGGAACAGTGTGCAAACTCAACAAGTCACTATACGGTCTCAAGCAAGCTGGACGAACCTGGTACCACAAAGCCGATTCCACCCTTCGAGCGTTGGGTTTCACTCAAAGCAAACACGATTCCACGCTGTACATCAAACTCCCGACGACGGGAATTGAACGTTCGCGCGTGATACTTACACTCTATGTTGACGACATCCTGATATTCTCGGCAACACAAGAGTCGGCTATGCAAGTCATGAATGACCTCCGCAAACATTTCAAAATGACGGGAGGTGAGAGATTAGACTACATCTTAGGGATCCAAGTCCGGCAAACGCCAACCAACATTCACTTGTCCCAGACAAGTTACGTCAACTGACTTTTGTCAACCTACGGCCTCGAGTCGGCCAATATCGTTCACACACCCCTCAACCCAAGCTCTGACCTCAGAACAGGTGAGCCGCTGTCGCACCAAGATCACTCGATGTACAGAAGTATGATTGGTCAGTTGCTTTACATTGCAACATGCACACGGCCGGACATCGCCTTCGCCATCCAGAAGCTCAGTAGAGAGCTCGCCCTCCCGCACACGGGAGCAATGGTCCAGGCGAAACATTTGCTGCGTTACTTGAAAGGAACCAGCACGCATGGGTTACTGTACACACGCGTCACCGAACCAAAAACCCCGATAACGGGAATTGATTTTGGCAGATGGCTCAAGACATTCTCCGATGCAGATCATGCGGGGGACACTGAGACTTCGAGATCCACATCGGGAATAGTCAACACCGTAGCAATGATGCCTTATAGCTGGGTCTCAAAACTCCAGTCGATCATAACGGATTCGACTACATACGCTGAATACGTCGTGATGGCCGAAGCCGGCAAAGAGATCATTTGGACTCGATGGGTACTAGCTGAACTCGGACTTCAGATCAAGACTCCGACAGAACTCATGGTGGACAACCGAGCTGCCATCGAGCTCAGTAAGGAACCAAAGTTCCACAATCGAACAAAGCATTTCAGACTCAAGTACCATCTAACAAGGGAATACCAGACAGATGGAGTGCTCACCGTGAAGTCGGTATCGACAAACGAACAACTCGCCGACATCCTCACTAAGGCACTCGAAAAGAACAAGGTTATGTCGAACAGGAAAGCACTCGGCATCGACAGTCCTCAATAAACACTCGCAACAAACTCCCGATAACGGGAATTAAGTCCCAGCACCGGGCCATGTAAATACCATGTCGACAACCGACCGCAGACAAAGGATAGGACGACTCAACGATCGCACTCAAAACTTACCCAACACAAAACATTCGAAAAAGATCAAAACCCCAAAAAGAGACTGGACCCGTATATATATAAAAGGATCAAGATACAAATAATGGAGTATCCACCGTCGACATCGAACTCCCACCATACGGGACTGAACTCCCGATATCGAGAATTAGGAACTGACACCGGACATACCAACGAAGCTTAAGGTTACCCTAACTTCATAGGTGTGCATATAACATCTCACCATGTTCATCAACCGACTCACACAGGACGGAACAGTCGAACAAAGGTTTGAGGAACAACAAAGGGTTGATGCACCCGCTAGCGGAACCGTGTGCCAGCCACACAAACCACTACGACTCAGCTGACCTCCTCCTTCTTCTCCACCACTACCACCAACACCACTCGATATGGCGCGTCTCTCCGCCAAACAACGAGAAGCTCTCCGCCGAGCTTCAGCGGCCTCGCAAGCCAAGCGAGCCGCTGCCACCAACACTGCGGCCAATGCCGCCACCACCACCAACGAGGCCGATGAGGCCAACAACTCCCCTGCCGCCGACGATTCGGCCACGACGACCGGTCCCTCTGCTGCTGCGAACAGCATGGACATCGACGAGCCCTCTGCCAACGATGGCATGGCCATCAACACTTCGCCTGGGTGCTCAACGCCCACCACCACCACCTCTGCGCCCATTGCCGACAGCATGGCCAGAGGCACGACTCCGAGGCCCTCTGTCGACGATGACATGGCCATCGACGACTCCCTGCCCTCTGCCTGTGCGGGTACGGCATCACCAACTTTCTCCGTGCCCTCTGCTCACTCGAGCATGGCCCCGACGAGGTCCTCTGCCGCCCGAGGCACGACCAACACCCGCTCCTCTGCCCTCGAGGGTACGAGCACTTTGTTTCTAGGAGACGACGACGATGGGGATGCATGGGCCCCACGTCAGGATTCATCTACAGCAGAGGCTGCCGCTGGAGGAAGCTCGAGGGCACTGCTCCCCCCTGAGCTAGGTTGGAGTGGTCCGATGGACCTGTCGAAGCCATTCGAGCGGCAGAGACGCTTCGTTGTGCCTGCGGGAGAGGTTCGATCGTCCATCAAACACTTCCCCAAGTACGGCGAAGAACTCCATCCGGGATTCGTGGTGGCCGAGCCGGGGTGCAGCACCTGCCAAAGTCGTGGTGTCATCTGCACCTTCGGTGTCGGCCACAACCACACGAGGAGGAGGAGGACGCCCGAGAAGGGGTCCTGCGACCTCTGCACCCTCATGGCGAAGAAGTGCAGAGGCGCGGGCTTCGAGGGCAGGAAGACGAGGAGGGTAGTGATGGTGGCCAAGATCAGGGGTGACTTGGACGCGCTGATCAAATTGGCCGGGAAGGAGATTGCCGGCAGGGCAAGGGGGAGATTCACGCCGAGCGAGGTTATCAGACTCGCCGGTAACATCAAAGCAGACTTCGACGCCCGCGAACAACTTATCGGAAGAATCGTCGAGGACGACGATGAATAGTTGTTCGCAAATAACACCCCCTTCCCGCTCCTTCATTGAGATGTCTGTGTCGCGTAGTGTGAGTACTCAATGAGGGGGACTGTTGGATCCGACGAACGGATCCAGCTTCACCTTGCACTCAGAGTATTCTCACTTAGCGACACTCCACTCCCGGCATCGGGAGTTGACACTCACTCACGAAACCAAATCGCAACACGCGAGTTTGCGGACCATTTACCGGAAAAATCCTCTTGGACGATATATCCCAGCGCCACTTATGATTCGTTGATTGACTTCGACTCCCGACAACGGGAGTTGAGCATCATTGACGAATCACAGAAGTACCATACGGAAACTCCCGAACGACCAACCAATCATGGATTGACGATAACATACATTGCAGTCCGGACCACGCCGGACCAATCAAGACACTAGAAGGTTGACACGGATGGATACGGAGCAGGGAGCTCCGGACGAATCAGAAAAGAGGAAACAGGGTCGAGGGACGAAACGACTTGTCAAGTAGGCAAAGTCAATCCCCAACACCGGGAATAGGCAGCCATGTCCAGGAGGAATCACACTCTGATGACAGTAGGAAGAACGGCTCGTATAGCGTAGCATCCGAAGAAACACACATGTATATAAGTCGTCGGTTTGGTCTGACAAAGGACTCGCAATTCATTGAATCATTGACCCATAAAGAACACTCGACACCTACCTACAGAGACATCACTCCCGATAACGGGAGTTACCGTCTCAATAGGTGCAGTCTCGTACGACTTCCAGCTACTGCGTTACACATTGTCAAGTATTGTCCAACCATAGCATAGCAAGTGGACCTCAACGTCCACACTCTATTATGGTTGTGACCTAACAACTAATGGCACTCCCCAAAGATCGCAACTTAGGAGTACAGGTATAGGGACTCTAGTCCCGATATCGGGTGTCGGTAAGTGATACTTAACAATCGAGCCGACTAACCCTCATTCACTTGATTCCAGTCGGCAGAACCCTCAGCTTCCAATAGTATCGTCCTCTCCAGCGTGGAATTACGTGACGCTTTTTGAAAAAGCGCTGCCTCTCACGCGCACTGTCCAACATCGCACGCCGCTTCGCACCTCCTTCTCTCCACACCACCAACGACCCTGATTGACCTTCGAATTGAATCTAGCCTCACCAACATGACGCAGCACCCGAGCTACCTCGACGATGCCCAAGTGAGCGAAGGCGCTTCGTCACCGTCGCTGCAAGCTGGCATCCGTGTACGGCCTGTCACGATCCGGTTCACCGAGCCTGGCGTGCGCGACTTGCAGCTCCGTCTGCATTCCATCACAACCCTACGTTCTACCCACAACACAGAAGAGCAGCAGCAGCAACAACACAAGGGAGCGGGGCTCATCTTTGATTTTGACGCCGAACGGCACGCGGATGCTTGGCCTCCTCCATCACGGGCAGCGGCGACGCCTCACGAGGAGGGGCAAAACGTTGCTCGGGAAGTGCGTGACGCGCTGGATGCGGACGGCTTGCTGGGTGACGAGAGTGTGCGGACGCTCAAGGCGAGGCTGGAGAGGTGGAGGTCCGGGACACGCGGGCGAAGGTTGCGGTTGATCCATGCGGGCCGGATGCTTTTGGATGGGGTGAAGCTGGTCGGGTACTTGGACGAGGTGGATGTGCGAACGAGGGTGCAGAGTGGGCAGAGGTGGGAGGTTGCGCTGGATGCTGATGCGCAGAAGGCGCGCGGCGTGGACGAGAGCGATGACGAGAGCGAGTTGGGATTGGCAGGGGACGAGGAATCGGTGGGCGGTGATACGGTCGAAAAAAGCGAGATGAGTGTTGGGCAGCTCGTGGAATGGCTATCTGCTCAAGCGGAGCACGGTGCTACAGGTGCCACCGACGGCGGCGAGAGTAGCAACATACGCGCACAAGACAAAGGCAAGAGGCGCGAACCAGCATACTACTCGCACACTGTCCGTGTCACCATCCGCACCGCTCCCACTGTCTACATCCAATGCTCAGTCGGCGAGCCCATCACCACCCCTCCGCTCGACACCCGCACCCACCCAACTAACCCGATCGACACACACCCCACCCCACCCGTGGAGTCCACGACGGACTCGGAGCGCCATCGCGGCTTCAACCGGCTCCTCGACGCCGGCCTCACCCAGGAAGAAGTCTCTACCATCCGCACGCAGTTCCGCACCTCGCACCCGCTCTCCACCTCCTACGACCTCATCCAGGCGCAAGAACACGCCCAACACCTGCTCCAGATGGAAGAATCGTGGATGGACACCTTCGCCTCCTCCCCCCACCCGCCTGCCGACCTGGGCGAGCCCCCGACTACCGGAGCATACACCACCGTGATGCAGGGTCTGATGGTGGGGTTTTTCCTGCCACCCCTCCTGCCGCTGTTCTGGTTCCGCGATCGACCACATCCGTCTTCGCTACCTGCTGCGGAGACGCGCGAGGCGGGAGAGGAGGACGACGAGCAGGTGTGGGAGAACGAGAGGTTGATCACGCGCGAGAGCGTGCTGGGAGCAACGATGCAGATCTCGATCGTGTTTGGGTTAGCTGCCAACCTCATTATGGGTGTATTTCGGTTTATTTGGTAGCAAAGCGTTTGAGGGGTATATAGCACACTCGTCGCAACTCCAATGCGGGGGATATGCATTACAGGTGATGTTGCGACGTATCACCCGCCATTGACGACATTCATGTTCGCCGGCGTCGCCGAAGCCGAGACGAAACTCATATCGCTAAACAGCGATTCGCCGAGGAAGCCATCCAGCATTCCAAAGTCCCAGTCGATCTCGACCCCCGCCGCACCCGCACCCGCACCCGCACCCGCAGCCGCATCGCCCGCCACTCCACCCTCCCCACCTCCACCCCCCACTCCACCCCCGACCGCAGCAGACGCAGCATCGGACGCAGCGAGCGCCGACACGTCCAGCGCCGGCTCCGGGTCCGCGGAGGTCGACAAGAGGTGCGGCGCGAAAGTGTACTGCTGTTGCTGCGACGACGGCAGGGACGGCTGCTGCGATGCATCGTGTACGATCGCGGTCTGCACGCCCGAGGGGCCAGCTTGAAACTGCATGAGTTGCCGGAGGAAGTACTGGTCCGAGTCTGCATTAGCCACGCCACCGCCCTGAGCTGTCACCTCGTCACCCTCCGCAGAAGGCGCTGTAGACGATACACCTTCGTCGGTGTGCTCGCCTCCCGCACCCACCTGGCCCGCGCCGCGACTTGGCGCAATCGCACCATCCCGCGCGTCCGCCACCCCATTCTCTCCGCGCGACACATCCTTCCCTCTCCCGTTGCGCGCACTCTTGCTCTGCCGCCTCCCGCCTCCCACGTCATTCGCCTCGCGATCGCGCTTCCTCGTCTGCTTCCCTCTCGCTCCGTCCGCATCCTCCTTGCGCGCCAACTTGGCATTCCACGCGCCCCGCGCCTTGGCCAGCACGGTAAACAGGAAAAACGCATAGCTGCCCGCAGCAGCCCTCCGGTGCGGCGTCGCATTGCCGGCATCCTCGCACGCCTTTGCCACCTTCTCGACCATCTCAAACGTATACTCTGCATCCACGTCGATGCCCAGATCCTCCTCCTTCGCCTTCTGCCCCGCACCCGCCGCCGAGCCGGCACTGGCACCGGAAGTGGAGATGAGCCCGACGATCTTGAGCGCGACAATCGCACAGTACGCCGGGGTGACCACCGCCGAGTTGTGGCCCCAGAACAGGCCGTTGGGCACCATGGTCGCCACGAACAGGCCGAGGTAGGCGATGCAGCAGGCGTAGGCGTCGCGGTAGATGGGGCGAAGCACCTCGAGCCCCAGATGCGTGCTCCGCAGCGCGATCGTATCGAGCATCAGCCGCGCGTACCAGTAGTACAGCTTGAGCCGGTTCATGCGCGACAGCGACGGTGGCAGATCAGCATGGCTTGCCGCTCCGCGCTTCGACGCGCTGCTGCTGTTGCTGCTGCTGCTGCCATTCGCACCGCCAGCATCGGACGCAGCCGGAGCACTATCCTGCGTCGACTGCTGGTGCGACGGCCCCGTCCACGTCGCCAACCAGGTATCCAGATCGGACGCACACGTGCGCCGAAACAGCTCCACCTGCTTCGCCGTGCGTTCCGCCGGCAGATGCGCGCTGGAAGCATCGAGGAAATTCTCAAACAGCTCGGTATTGCGCTTCATGAGCAACCGCAGCTGCACCACCGCCACCACCGCCTTGTCCTGCGGCAACGCAAACTTGTCCAGATGCCAATGCGCACACCCCATGACCACGGGATCGTTGGCCAGCGTCGGCCGCCTCCCCATATGCTGGCTCATGCTCGTCTCGAAGAGCCACAGATTGAGCCACGTCCTTTCTCGATTGCGCAGCCTGCGCGCCAAGCCTGCATCATCCTGCCGACTCGCCGGCCTCACGGCAATACGGCTGTTCATGTCCAACTCGGAGGCAATGCGGATGGCAAACCCCACATACGCCCACGCCTTGTCCTCGCTCAGTGTGTTCATCTGCGGGTGGTACGCGGCGAGGATAATGAGCGCCTGCGGGATTTCGGCATTGCGAAAGCCCTCCATCAGAATCGTCGGCAACAGGTTGGACCGGATATGCATCTCGAGATCCGCGGCAATCTGGCTCGCCTCCACCTTGTACTTGGCCGCAATCCAGCACGTGCAGCTGAGCAGCAGCGACGAGCACGAGCGCACATAGTCCAACGTATGCAGATGCGGGTCGAGCAGCGTGATGGTCGGGTTGATGTGGTCGATGAACACCGTGTAGAGCGACTGGGCTTCGGCGAGCGTGAGATAGCCGCGGTCGATCGGGTCAAAATGCGGCAAGTTGTCGAGTTTGGTGGTGAACAGACCCACGTCGAAAAACGCCTTGCCGCGGCCGGGGCCGAAGCGCGAGACCGTGTTGGTCTTGGTCAGGCCCGGATATTCGCCAAACAGGCTGGCTCGTCCGTTGTTGTGCTGCACCGCACCGCCCGAGGAAGTGAGGGGGTGTTGGGCGTCGGAGGGATTGGCCGCGTTGTTGGCATTTGCGCTTGCCCGAACATCACAACGAGCCGAGTCGCGGGATGCGGATCTGGCCTTGCTGCCGGAATCCTTGCGGTCACCAGGTTCGAGGCCAGAATCCCGATCGCGCGCCGAGTCACTGGCGTGTGCAAGCAGCTTGAGCGGGTTCGAGAGCGTGGGGAGTCCCAAGTTCTCCGGCTCGTCCGGGTCATCAGACGTCGGGGTAGCTGAAGCGATGCTGTGAGGTGTCTGCCACGATGAGGATGCAGAGCCTTGTCGATGGAGCTGCGAGGGACGTCGGGTCATAGCGTTGGCCGGTTCACGATACGCCGTAGAACCGGCTGCACGAGGCGAGTGTGCTGGCGGCGACATCGCAGACGAACAAGGCGCAGCGGCGGGCGGCGGTGGTCGAGGGTGCCAGAAAGAGTCGGGCGATGACGTCTGTTGGTGGTCGTCGAGCCGGGCATTGGGCTTAGCGTCTACGGCTGCAGATCTGGACCGCGTCTGCGAGCTGCCGGGGCTTAGTACCGCCTTGTTCTTGGAGAATTGCTCAAGAGCGCGACTGAGCGAGTCGACGGTGCGTTCGAGCTTCTGAATCTTGGAGCTGTCCGACTTGCGCCCGCGCTTGTGGCTCTTGTAGTAGCATTCCTTGCCGAGACGCTTGCATCGGGTGCAAAGGTCGCCGCCGGAACATTTGACTTTGGAGAGGCGGCATTCCATGCACGAGATCTTTTTTTCGGCAGCCGCGGCAGCAGCAGCAGCAGCAGCAGCAGCAGCAGAAGTAGCAGAGGTGCCAGATGCAGGAGTCACGGCACTGGCAGTAGTAGCAGTGTCGGACGGACGGGATCTCGAATGGCTAGCATCCTCGGTCAAGTCGGAAGCATGCGAAGGGACGGGCCTCACAGACGGTCGGCGGTCGTAGGGTGGCGGCACATGAGACGTCGAAGCGTCCGAATTGTGCGGTACCGAAGAAGACGCAGAGGATGGTGTTGCAGAGGCAGGAGAGTACCCATGGTCTGCGTATCTGTACTGGTCCTGCGCATGCGACACACGACGGGTGGGTGGCATGTTTTGGTGGTGTCGGCCTTGAGGATGATGGTGGTGCGCATGTGGATAGGAAGGGTAGTATTGAGGATCAGGGTAGTGACTGGGTTGAGGAGATGGAGACGACTCTGCGGCTGCGGCGAGGTGATAGAGCGCATCGTGGTACATTTCGGGCTTTGGCGATACCATTTGTGGCGGATGGCAGAGGTGCGCTGCCTCTTGTCAAGCAGTTGGGCGCGGGAATTGCCTCCTCTTTCTCAAACAGCGGGTGATACGGCTCCAGCACGAGGAGCGAGTGGTAGCTTGTGCCACTGGACTGGATGGGTGACCCGTCGGCTTGTGAGCTCGTGTGACGATGAGAGAGTCTCGCCGAGAAGATTGCAGTCGATGAGTCGAGGAGCTTCCAAAGCAAGAGAAGGAAAGCAGCGAGAGCGGGACGTGAGAGGACGTTGTGTGGGAAGGCGTGGTGAAGGGGAGGCAACCGGTTTGATGAAGAGAGACGGACGGGCGGGTGCGCCGTGCAAGAAAGGCGGAGAAAAACAGGGTCCAAATTCACACTGCCAAGCAAAGAGCAGCAGCAAACGACTCAGCCACACAGTAGTCAGCGCATACAGTATCCCCTTTGGATGCATGACGCAGACTTAACATTCTGTAAAATTCGCCGCTGAGAGCGCGAAGCGAAAAAGCGTCTTTTGCGTCGCTTCGCCATATCATGGCTCCCTCAATAGCATCATCGATTTCATCGTCGCAGCACACCATGGCAGCCTCAACATCAGCCGCAGTCACAACATCCTCCTCCACAGCTGACAGCAAGAAGCTCGCCATCACACCGCAGCTCATCTCTGCATTCAAACCAGCCAAAGTGTTCACACAGCATGTCACCAAGGGCACGTCGATCACGTCGGCCAGCTTCGACAACCACGGCTTTCAGTGCATCACCTCGGGCGAAGACGGCAACATGCATATCTACGATGCCAAGTACGGCGTGCACAAGCAGAAGATCCCCTCGCTCAAGTACGGCGTACACCTCGCCACATTCACGCACGATGCCGAGTCGGTCATGTTTGCGTCCACCAAGGAGAACAACGCGATCCGATACATGGATGTCAAGCTCGGCAAGTTCATCCGCTACTTTGAGGGCCACGAGAACAAGGTGGTCACGCTGCACAAGAGCCCGCAGGACGATACGTTTCTGTCGGGCAGTGTGGACGAGGCGGTACGGCTGTGGGACGTGAGGACGCCCAAGTCGATGGGCCACATGCATCTGCAGGGGCATCCTGTAGTAGCGTACGATCCGACGGGCAGGGTGTTCGCAGTGGCCATCAACGAGCGATCGGCGGTGCTGCTGTACGATGTGCGCAAGTTCGACCAGATGCCCTTCCTCAGAGTAGACCTCGACGACACGGCGGCGCTCTCCAGAGTATCCATGCCCCCCCGCATCCCCATCATCACCTCGCTCACCTTCACCCCAGATAGCCAGTATCTGCTGCTGGGCACATCAGGCGACGTACACTACGTCATCGACACTTTCGAACAAGGCGGTCCCGTGGTGGCGAGGTTGATAGGACACCAAGGACTCGAAAAGGCCTCGGGCACGTCAATAGGCATGGTGGCCGAGGCGGGCATCAGCGGCCAAGAAGTATGCTGGACCGCAGACGGCAAGTGGGTGCTCTCCGGCTCGGCAGACGGCTCGGTGGTGTCATGGTACGTCGACCTGGACGAAGCCAGTCGCAACGAGTTCAGCAACTTGAAACCGCGCTACAAGCAGACAGGCCACGATAGTGCCAGCCGAGTTGTAGCGTTCAACCCAAGATATGCGCGTAAGTGTGGGCTGCAAGCAGTGGCAAGTCGTGGCTCGACATGTTCCGTACTGACTCGAGACTGTCTGTCTTTGACACAAACAGAGTTCATCAGTGCCGGCGCCGAGGTGGCATTCTGGCTGCCAGACTTGCCCGAAGACGTGTAATGATTCACCCAAGACGTCACAGATAGAGTAACAAGAGCAAGCCAGGCCGGTCGACTTCGGAGCCATGGAATTTCGGAATATGTTAGACCGCCTTGTCTGCCGGCAAAATTTCGAAATCGGTTGCAGCACAGCAAAGCTCGGTCCGTGCATGAAAGCCCTTTGAGCCCGTCGCTGTGCTGTCCTTTCCCCCACGACGTGGCGCTCTTCCCATCGTCGACATCCCTTCTTCTCTCGCAGGATCCCTTGCTTTGACTGTCACGACTCGTCGCGACTACCTCCCCATCGCGTGTCAACATTCTTTATCGTCGACACACAATCCTTCCATAAGCAAACGGCCACTCGTTTCGCTCTTTCACCAGGCACCTACGGAGGAAATACACTCTAAAGCTCTGGTCAGCTTCCCTCGTCGCCCATACAATGCTTTCCGAATACATTGCGCGCGCCGGTCGCGCCATGAACTCGACCGTCCACGTCGACTGGTCTCTTTACGGTGGAGCCGAGTCCACCTCGCCACCCTCTGCCTCCAGCACCCAACCCAGTCTATCCCGTCCAGCTCTACGCTCCAAAGCCTCGGCCTACTCGTCGACATCCTCCACCCCCTCTTCATCAACGCGCAATTCGCGTTCCTCCTCTCCCGGCGATTCGTCCACCTCCTTCACATCGGATCACGACGACAGCGGTGTCGATCTCGGCCACTCCAAACAGTCCAAAGCAGCAGACGAGCAAGACGAGCAAGACGATGTGCCGCTCTCCCAGGTGCTCAAGGGTGATGATCACGCATCGATTCTTTCTGGTGCTAACGGCAAGAGGAATGCCAGTGCGGTCGATGGCAGAGCTTGGCTGCCTGCGATTGCGCCAAGAGACGAGCAGTCGGCGAATGACTTTCTCTGGATGCACACCGAGGAGCCGCATCGTTCGCGTCGCATGGCCATCCTCAAGGCCCATCCGGAAGTCAAGCGGCTGATGGGCTACGAACCGCTCACCAAGTACGTCTCGTTTGGCGTCTTCGCACTCCAGCTCTCCATCGCCGTCTACCTGTCAAAATACACATCGCTGCACCCGTTGTCGTGGCAGTTCCTGCTAATCGCATACGCCGTCGGAGGCACCGCCAACCAGAACACGTTCCTCGCGATCCACGAGATCACGCATAACCTCGCCTTCCGCGGTCTGCGCGCCAACCGTCTCTGGGCGATCTTGGTCAATGCCGCCATCGGCGTGCCCTACGCAATGGCGTTCAAACCGTACCATCTCGAACACCACAAGTACCTCGGCGAGGAGGGGACGGACACGGACCTGCCGACGACGCTCGAGCGCGTCGTGCTGCGCAACGTGCTCGGCAAGGCGTTCTTTGCGACGTTTCAGATCTTCTTCTATGCGCTGCGCCCCGGGTTCGTGCGCGCGCAACGACCCACGCTGTGGCACTTGCTCAACGTCCTCTTCATCCTCGCCTCCAACACGCTCCTCGTGCGATACTCCGGTTGGGTCGCACTCATCTATCTGTTGCAGTCCAGCTTCTTTGCAGGAAGCCTCCACCCCTGCGCTGCCCACTTTATCGCAGAACACTACATGTTCGCCGGGATTCAGCAGGAAACTTGGTCCTACTACGGCCCGCTCAACGTGCTGGCGTACAACGTCGGGTATCATAACGAGCACCACGACTTCCCCAGTGTCCCGTGGACACGCTTACCCCAGTTGAGAAAGATGGCGCCCGAGTTTTACGATTGCTTACCCAGGCATACTAGCTGGCCCATGGTGACTGTCAGGTTTATTCTGGGAAGCGATAGCGGGTTGTGGGCCAGGGTTAAGAGGCCGAATAGGGACGCGGCGAGGGCGGAGCAGCGGGCACAGAAGAAGGCCGTGTAGAGGACAATTGAAACCTTTTGCGTGGTTTGTCCTTTTTGTGAACCCGACTTGTGTGCGTACGTGTGCTTTGTGTCTCACGACGACAAGTCTGAAAAAGTCTTGCTGCATGCCTCACCGTCACCAGCAACCACCGACACGCGATTGGAAGCATGCATTAAAGCCAAAAAAAAAAAGATGCATAAGAAAGAGCACGACATGTAGGGGGATGATGTAGAACACTGTCAACCGTGCTGCTGGAAAAGCGACACGCTCGTGGGGATCGAAGGAAAGGCGGAAGTGACGTCTACGAAACCCCAATCAAGTGTTACTCGACTAAAGAACCCAAGCGCCTCCAGCAACTACTGCCAACACCATCGCCGCAGCACACGCGACCTTGCTCGTCTTCACCTCCACCACTTGCGCGCCATTCACCGCGCCACTCGAGCTGCTCGACCGTGGGCCCGTGTAGGTCGTCGCAGCGTTCGGGATGGTGGTTACACTGCCGTCCAAGATGGAAACGGTGTTGGAGCCGGTAAAGCCGCCTGGGACACCCGTGCTGATTCCGGCGGGGGGGCCGGTGGTGGGCGTGGGGGCGGTGATGGCCTGCGAGTAGTGCGTATTGAGCGAAGCGAGCGTGGACGACTGTGCGGCGTCCGTGGCAACGTAGTAGGGGGACGGACTGCCCGACGATGCTGCGCCCGGAGTGAAGACTACTGCGGAACCAGTGGAGAGGCCGCCCAAACCGGTTGGGATCGTTGCTACTGATTGACCGTTGCCGACTGATGGGGAGGGAGATAGAAGGCGTCAGTCCGGTAGAAGCTAGGCGGGCCCGGTCGTTTCCGAGACTTACCATTAATGCTGGCAGGAACACCAGCTGTTCCTTGTGCGTTCACTTGTGGTGCCAGACAGGCTGCGAGTGCGAAAGCCGCCGCGGCACAGGTTGACGCAGAAATGGACTTCATTATGGGCAATCCTCCTCTTGGTTGCGATGCGGAATGATCGCTGAGCGAGTCCAAGTGGGGTTTAAAGAGCGGCTCCCACGCAACAGAGTCGTCCAAATGAGACAATCTCCTCTCTAATCGTATCAGATATCGCTGCGTGTACGATGGTGAGTATAGGACGAAAGACCGACGACGCTGGGTATAGATGATGGTTATTCAACAAACAAGGATGACCATGTCAGAGAGTGGATGGCTGCTGAGACCTTGCGTGCGTGCGTGTGACCTTTGGACGCTTCCAGGCACAGCGACTCTGACCAGAACCGGAAAAAGGAATTCCCCGCAATTTCTCTCGGTCGCTCCTCTTCTGCTGCTGTGCTGCAAACTGCGCTCTGCCCATGAATTTTCCCAGGCTGCATGGAAAATCCTCCTTTTTTGGATTTTACGCCCAAATTCAGACACAGCGCCGCCGACGACGCTTTTTCACGCAGCTTCGAGGGGAAGAGGCAGAGCAGCACTGGTCCCTTCCTTGTTTTCCCCCTTCCCCCGCAACGGCAGTGCGTTACAATAGCAGCGCTTCTGTCGGCGCTGCCGAGGGTTGTGATCGACACTCGTGGACAAAGCCGCTTCGCTCTTGAGCCGGTTCATCGTATCATTCAGTTGACAGCTCAATACATCAGTCACACCATCCTACTACTTGCATATCAAAAAAAGATCAAGTTCTCGTCCGCAAAGCCGCATTCTACAGCGGTGCAGGCGGAGGCGCCTGTGCCACATGATTCGCATCCGGGTTCCATCCACCGGACGCCCTGAGCTCGGCCATCCACCTCTCCTTCTCCTTGGCCAGCTTCTTCGCCTGGAAAGCGAGCCACTTGTCATGACTGAAGTAGACATTGACCCAAAACACCGTCGACATGACGATGAAGACTGCCAGCGTCGAACCCCACTGGTAGAGCCCTTCATCGCCCCGAACGCGACCCAATTCGGCTGCATCATAGCACGCCTTCTCCAGCGCGAGCGAGAGCACCTCGGTACTGAACTTCTCCTCGACTCGTTTCTTAGCCGTCGTCGCGACCTGCTTCCGGTGCTCAGGCGAGAGTCGAAGCAGCGCGATAATCGACACAGCCCAGATAGCGGCTGAAGGGTGACGCAAAAGACCCGTGCCCGTCTCGAGGTTGGTCGGTTCGCCACTCGCCGACAAGGCAAGGTCAACGACAGTCTCCACAGGCCCACCGCTGTTGGTTGCCAGAACGGGCACACCGCATGCCATGGCCTCGAGCGGCACAATCCCAAAATGCTCGTCCGTCGGCGTGTACAGCAGCGCCTTCGTGGTCGGGTTGAGCAGAAGCGTGTGGATCAGCGCCATCGGCAGAGACGGCAGCAGGACCACCGATGCTTTGGCGAGCTCTTCGGGCACGGGCGCCGTGGTGGGCGTCTCGAACGTCTGACGGTGGTAGCTCAGCGTCACGCATGACAGTCCGAGCTCCTTCGCTTGCGTCTGCAGTTCTTTGAGGGTTGCCACGTTGTCTCCTACGCGCCTGTCGTAGCCTCCCACCAGCACGAGTCGCATCGGACCCACGTCGTCGCTCCTCGTCGATGTGGCAGCCAACTCCTTCTGCGCGGTTGCAAACGCTTCGAGTGCCAGCGCAATATTCTTTTTCGCCTCGAATCGGTTGATCGATAGAAGCGTCGTCTTGCTCCCGTCCTTGCAGAATCGCGCGATGGATCCGCGGATCGGATCACCCACCTCCTGCGCCTCCTTTTCGAGCTTCTTGACCGCCAGCTCCACCTTGTCCGCTTCAAACTGCCGATAGTCGACGCCAGGGTAGCACACTCTCGGCTGCCTCCTCAGCCTGAAGAATGACTTGACAAATTGAGCTGACGTAAACTCGGAGTTGACCAGGATCTTGTCTGCGTAGTCCGTTGTGCCCTCTTCGAACAGGTCGAACGGCAGGCGGTACAGTTTGCGCAACACCGAAGGACCCGACTCGCCCCGAGCATGTGCCTTTTGCATAGCGATAGAGTTGCTAATGTCCTTGTCCGGGAAATGGCAGTAGTACACCACGCGCGTCGCCAACAAGATCTTGAGCCACGGAATCCCCGCCGGCAGCTGGTCGAAAAAGAACAGATCAAATCCGGGGATGGGCGGCGAAGAGGTCAGTCGTGTCGCAACAAAGCGAGGTAACGTTCCCGGATAGTTGAACAGCATGATCGCGAAGATGAGCTGGGACACGAGACTCATCTGCTGCAGAATCGCACACGGAAGGTGGAAAGAGCCGAGAAAAGATCGTGGGATCGACGTGCGCATCACCTGCACTTTCAGCGTTCCATCGCGTGTAGGCTCGAAGCAGTGACGTGGATCGTGATGTGAGGTGAAGATGACGACTTCGTGTCCGAGCTGTTGCAGCGAAAGGGCTGCATCCACCACGAGCTTCTCCGCACCACCGATACCAAGGTCCGGGTGGACGAAACCGATACGCAGTTTTTTGCGGGGTGAATGCACCGAGTTGGCCACCGCGGCCGACTGGCGATCGAGGACCATCTCTGCAATGGAAGGTTGGAGTGTACTTCAAGGCAGAGGTGAGAGGAGGTGGAAGCTTCTGGGAAAGGATGGAGAACGGCGCGTTTGACCTTCACTCGTGGGGATTGGTCGTGCGCGTTGCGTGCTTCTTCGACCTGTGTTTGCTGTTCCGCTGCTGCCCCCGCCACGCCGGCAACCTCGCCAGTTGTTCGGCTTTCGGTCAATTTCAACGTTGCCCCTCGCTCCTTTTTGTTGCTCAGCCTCCACACCTTCGTATCGTACATGGTGTGCATGATGTGCATCTTCCCAAGACTTGGCAAGGAAGTGCCAACCTTGGATTTCAACAACATCGACGAAAAGGGTCAGACCGCATCAAGCGATCATGCCCCCAAAGAAGGCGGCAGGCGGCTCGCCGACCAAAGCGAGCCATGCCGCTCGTGCTGCAGCCTTGCTTTCCAAAGCTCGAGCGCAAGCGTCGTCTTCGCCAGCCGCACACGCTCGAACTAGCACCACGCCTTCGCCCACCAAGCCCCTCACATCATCTAGCGGTCCAGCATCTTCCTCCACGACTAGCGAACAAGCGATGCCGCTGCCAGACCTGCTCAAAACACTGTCGTCCAAAGGCGGCCTTCCCATGCGAGATGCCATGGCTGTAGCGGGCAAACTCATCAACGCTCGAGCCAACACACCGTCCGCGCTGGCTCATATCTCGCTCATCATGCTGCAAGATATCGGCATCCAGTCTGAGGAGCATCGCAAGCGCACTGTGCTGGCATTCAAAGGCAAGAAGGCTGCTGGCTATATCCCCTCTGCCTCAAGCGCTACAGCATCAGGGAGCGGGGCAGGATCTGCAGGACTCGCACCCGACTTTGGCACCTACCGCAAGCGCCGCCGTATCGCCGACGATGACGAGACGCTCAGTCGAGAATACGGCAACATCATTGCACCCCCTGACGACCGGCCCGGGTCTTCGCGCCGGCCCAAACTCGAGATCGAATACACCTTCAACGAGATCCTCGACCACTCCCTCCTCCGCGGCAGATACGCCGTCGTCAACCGCGCGCCCGTCATGACAGCGTGGGCCACCATCCTCCTCGAACGTCTCAGCTTCAGCCGCGCCGAGGCACTCAGTCTGGCGCACTGCTACGTCAACTACACGAGCACGATGCGCGGCATCAGCCTCGGCATCATCCCTGCTGCGGAAAAGGAGCGCGCCGTGCACATCGTCGGACCCAACCAGCCGCACTTTGAGCTCATGGGCGTCAAGGTCCCCGTTATGCAGATGCAGGATGGATCGTATCGTGGTATCAGCGCGGGCGAGGTGGTGCAGCCAGATAAGGCGTTCAACTACATGCGTCGGTCCATGGCTCAAACTTTGTCGAGCGTCATAGGCGCTCTGACGTTGTTGGCTGATAGCTTTATGGAGCCGATGCCATCGACCACATCAGCCGCCGCCAACCAGGATGCGAGTGGCAAAGCGGAAATACCAGAGACACCAGAGTACGGGGCCGAATACCTCAATTTGCGCGGGTATGATCTGTACGCCGAGTTTCGACCGTCTACGTCGGGCGAGTGGGGCAAAAAGGGCAGACTCTGGTACGACAAGGTGCTTGCTCTCCGACGCGGATGCGAGTCGGAGTGGGTCGAGTGGAAGCAGACGGAAGCACGCTTGGAAAGGGACGGATCGCTGGAGGAGGATTGGAGCCAAGACGTGGAGCGACTGGTGCAGCAGGAATTGGACAAGGAGAAGGAACAGGAGCAGAAAGCGGAACCGCTCAAAGAGCAAGCAGTGGATAGCAAGGATCAAGTCACTCTGTAGAATTGATGGCGAGTCGTTTGAATATACCTCTAGCGTGAGGAAGAACAAGGTGTGCGTGTGTTCTGCTAGCGACGGCATTGTCTAGTGTCGATTCTGCTCTGGATGCTCAGCCAGCCGTTTTCGGGCACCTGTCGTCGGAATATCAGAATCAACTCAGGTCAGCGATCCCGCTGAAGTCTTTGTCGCTCGCGCGGTCCAGTACCCACGATCTTTGGCGCGATCGACGTATCCCGCAAACGCGACCGACGATGTTTGCCCGCTGCCTGGTTTTGCAGCAGTTTCGGCTGCCCCGCTACTACCCAACCCGGCACCAGGCTTGTAAATCTTGGTCTCGATGATATCGGTCCGACCTTTTCGTTGAGCTCCCAAACCTTGACCCTGAGACCATCCCATCATTGCAAGAAGCTTGCTGCCAATGTTGTCGCTTTCGATCGGCTTTTCACGAGCAGACTGCGGCATCGCCTCGACGCTGTTCGACGCAGACGCTTTGGCAGCAGGGCCGTCAAACACTTTGATGCGAGCATCGGCATCGTTGTGGTGCTTGGTAGGAGTGTCTGCGCCGAATACAGCTCGGCGTTCTGATGCGCGGTCTCGATACGTCGGTGCGCTCGGGGAATGCAGATCTTGAGGTGGAGCATTCTCAGCGCGGCTCTGATCAGCCGTAAACTCGAGCATTTTGGCCACGGCCTGTCGACACACATCGATGCTGGCGAGATTGTCCTTATGCAGCTGCGACTCGGCTTCGTGCCTGTGCAGCGTGTCGATGCTCTTGAACTTGCGTTGACACAGGAGACAGGCGATGCGCTCTCGATCCTTGTAGTCGTAGGTGGCCAACTCAGCGTCAGACAGCTCCTTGACTGTCGACGAGCCAGATTCTGACGCTTTCGGATCAACCGATGTGACGATATTTGCGCTGTGCGAAGACTGTTGCAGCTCGGATTGATTCCGATTCCACCTTGTAATGTCACTTGCAAACCGCTTGTTTGTTGCAGTCGTAGCCAATTTTGGTACGGAAACCTTGCTGGAGGATGCTTCGGATGCGCCGTCGCCTTGGTCCGCTCTTGGAGGCATTCGCAGGTCCTTCCATGCGACTGTGCGGGCGTGATGCGGTGCTGCTTGGTCGAGTAAGGGCCGTGCCGCCCTGGCCCCGGGGGAGCGGGACCTGCGCCTGACTTGATCGCTACGCCGCCATTCGTGCTTACCGCTGCTCGCGTACCGTGGATCATCGCGATCTACGTAGCCACTGCTCTGCGGCTTGCAAGAGGATGACGAGGGCGTGGGCCATGCTTGCGATGAAGGCGCATCATACTTGTGCTGACGCGGCAGCGAACAAGCGACGGGAAAGAGAGGAGCACGATCAACATCGGATTCGCTATAGGACATGGCTCGCGTACTATTGCATTTTTTCGCCGTGCATGTACAAAGGCAGCCGTACCATCGCGGTCATCGTTGACTCTGGATCGTGGACACTGCTTACGTTGACTGAAGCCACAAGGCGCGACCATGAGAAAGCGCCTCTCTCAATGGTCTCGCCAACACTGCACTTACTGTTGAGCCGTGGTGGGGTGTACTGCTCCGCTGATTTAGAAACGAGCCCTGGCCATCATCACGCGCGCTGTTCGCCTCTTGTGCCGGCTTGTCGGGAAGGCCGTGCGACGAGTTGGGAGCAAAAGGTGTCATCTGTTATCCGTGCGGAGATACTCTGATGCAAGCAACCACACTCGCAGCAGCAGCATCGCTTCTGCGTCGGTTGTGGTCCGAACAGCTCGATACGAGGATGGTGGGAGAGAGAGAAGCCATCCTCCACACGTCTTCCGCACAGCTGTGCGTCTGAGAGGCAAACGGTCTGCTGCTGCGCGTGGAACATTTGAATATTAATTTATTAAATCTATCTTTAATCTTCTTGGACGCAGCAGGCCAGAGACTGCACCGCTTTGTTTTGGCTTTTTATGTTTGAAATTGACTTTAGCCGTTCAAAACACACAAACTCGCTGCAGAAGCTGTTGACCTTCCACCTTACCATCTCCTTGCTTCCCTCATTGCTTACTCGACCTCGACTCTGGTTGCATCTGTCAGCTCCAGACCATATCGTAGCTACAATTAGCTTCCAGCAGCACCCACACAGCCGCTCAACATCCTGGGATGGGCCACACGTTCGCGCTCTAAGATCGAGGGTCAGCTTCAGCACAGCCTCGTTGACCAACACCTCGGCTTTCCATCGCGTCGACACGGTGGTAGATCCACGGACTCGATAGACCACTCCGAAAGTGCAGCCGGGCAGACACTTCGCCTTCTCTCGACTCAGCATGTTGGCATCCTAAGCCACCGCGCATCTCTGAGCGCCTAGAGATCCTCTGCCTCTCGCTACCCCGCTGTTTTTCCAGCATCAGTCGATCAGCAGCCAGCCATGCATGCCGGACAACGAAGTACGAGGATAGCGCCACCCGCTTTGGCATCCTCTTCGGGCCATGGGCTGGAAGCGCTCGCAAGAGGTGGCGGGTCCAGTGCTTCAGCAGGCATGGCAGGCGTCGGTGCGGGCAGATCAGGCGCCGCTGCATCCTACCGCTCCTACGCCTCTTCAGACTATCGCTCATACAATGACTACAATGCCGCACCACCACACTGGAACGCTTTCGACTCTTCACAGCCCGCAGATTCATCCCAGCTGTACGGTGGCTTGCCCTCGGCCCAGTCTTCCTCGTCTTTCGACACACAATCTCGTACAATGGATGCTATGAGTTTGTCTTCCTCTTCATCGTTACACGCTTCTCAATCAGTGCAACATCTGGCAGAGACCACTCATGACTCCACAGCAGCATCGTCATCGTCGGTTTCAGCGGCCAATTCAGCATCCTCGAGTTCGAGCTCCCATCAACGCGCCATTTCCGAGGCTGAGCTTTTGGCCTTTGTAGATCAAAAGCGCACAGAACCCGCACCCGAGGATGCAAACAAATACTCAAAGAACCCATCCGCTTCTGACGGCGATCGCGGTACGCAATCCAAGAGCGCAAAGGACAGCTCTAATCCCTTACATACCCTGGACCTCTGCCACAAGCGCATCGATCGCGTCCCGGATGCCTTGGCGGTCATGATCAAGGATCAAGTGGTTCGACTCGCCCTCGGCTACAATCGTCTCACTCGACTGCCCGACAATTTCGTTGATCTTCACAGCCTTAGGTACCTCAACATCCGCGCCAACGGCTTTGCTCACTTCCCCGAGTGCGTCACCAGGATGCCCAACCTCGAGATTCTCGACTTGAGCCGCAACAAGGTGCACACACTACCGCAGAATCCGGGCCGTCTCCTCTCGCTCCGTATCCTCTCGATGAACGGCAACCGCCTGACCGAGCTGCCATCTTGGGTCGGCAAGATGAAGCATCTCCGCATCCTCAAGCTCGACAACAACCCGCTCGAGTGGCCGCCACCTCACATCTCCAAGATGCCCAACGTGGCGCCGCCCAAAGCCCCGTCTTCTTCCAACAGCTCTTCTGCAGCCGCCGAACGCGAAAAAGTCAAGCGCTTCGAGGATCGACAGATGCTTGTATGGATTGCCAAGCTGCGTTCGTGGATCAACGATCCTGCCAATCAACCGCAAGATTCTGCGATCACGGCCGCAGAGCAGCCACTTAGCTCACTAGCGGAGTCTAGAGAAGCACAGGAGTCAGATTCAGCCATCGATCTTGCCAGCCATTCGGGATCGAATCCCGTCGAACTTCCTGCCTCTCAATCTGACGGCCTCATCTCGCTTCATGTGCAAGTGCCGCAGAGTGTATCCGAACGTACGCTCAGACCGGATACTGCGGACGAGGCACCTTCTGCTTTGCAAGTCCCACCCGAGCCGGTTGCGACGGCCACAACGGGCTTCACGCCTGTTGACGCAGACGCAGTTGCGCACGGGCTGTTGCCTCCCCTGGTTCCGCAGCCGACCGTGAATGCCGAGTCAGCGGGTGGTGTTGCGCCACCTACAGAGCTTCACCCACCAAGCTCCCGATCAAACTACAAGACCGCCGTACAGCCTGCTCAGCAACAAGCAGTAGATCAGCAAACACTGCCGATTGCTTCCGCAGACGACAACGTTCTCGCGACAGATGTTCTCGCGAGTCATAGCGTTTCGACCGACACTGACGGGCGTCAGCATGCCCGCAACAATTCGCATTCTGTCGTCCAAGACATTGCTACCACTCATCAGATAGAAAGTCGTCGATCTCTCAAGAGCAAAAAGTCGCTTCCTGATCTACGCAAGAGTCACGAGGACATCTTGCAGGAGCGAAGAGGTGTGCTCGCCGACTTGCAGACGGAAAAGAGAGCACAACAACCGAGCATCACGACCACGTCCGAGTCAAGCCCCGATCATAGTCAGTCGTTGGCGTCTTCTTCTTTGAACACAGCAGAGGCCGTCACGCCCTCATCACAAGCATACAACGCAGCCATGCAGCCGTCGAGCAGAAAGCTGCCGTTGCAACCGCGTCGTGCTCCTCGGCCTAGTTTGGGGAATGGTTTGGCATTGCCAAGTCGCCATGGATACGAAGGTGGAACGAGCGGGTTTGCCAACCTTGGCACACTTGCTGCACCGCAAGCGGGTGCCGGGCCGAGTCAAGGGGGCGGTCTTCGCAAACTCAGCCTGCCCACTGTCGGTGCGACGCAAGCTGCTGCTGAGGCGGCTGCCGCTGCACTGGCCGCTCGTGCTGGCTATAGCAACACACCTCCGCGCCTCGACATGGGTCATGGAAGGATGTCCTCCGATCGCGGCGGCGACAACAACTGGTCGGCCCGTGCGGCGTCTCCCACGGTCAACGGTTCCCGTACAGCTGCAGATCAGGAACGTAACAGCTATTTCCGACGTCTGTCGACGTTGCCCCCTTCGACCATTTCAAAGGCAGTGCCCGTGCCCGTTCTCAAGTTCGTCGATGGTACACGAGGAGTTCTGTTCGCGCTTTCGCAGATTCATGCCGCCATTGGTCAGTTCATGACACCCGTCATCGACGAGAGGATTTCGGGCCAGTTCCACCGGCTGCTCGATATCTCCAACGGCTCCATCGGCAATCTGATCAATGCGTTGGACCGCTTCGATTCGCTCTCTCGTCGCGGCTCTCCGGATCCGAGCGTCATACGCGGTGTGCTTGTTACGTGCAAAGACTCGGTCATCACTTTCCGCAAGCTGGTCAGCGTGCTGCAGCTTCAGCTTCGTGCGTTGCAGAGCAGCTCCGATGTTCGATATGCGCGGACATTGCTGCTCATGCTGTATGGCAGCATGGCCGAAGTGAGCAACAGCTGGACCCAGATGGCGCCCTTGGTAGAGGCGGTGCAGCCGTATCTTACTCAGGCTGACGCTGGGAGCAGCTCGCCAGCGTCTTCAGAGGCCGCTGCCGCCACTGCCGCGCCGTCTGCTACGGCAACTGCGGAGAAGGTCACACCGCCATCGACGCGTACAGGCACCCTCCTTCAAAAGAGCATGAGCAACACGAGCAATGGCTCCACCCCGATGCTGCCAAGTATCGCGGAGGCCTCTACGCCCGTACGCGCGGGCCCTCGTCCGTACATTGCTCGCGGCCCGAGTCGACGCCGGCATGCGGGATCTTTCAGCGCACAGGATCTGGCACAGGGCGCAGCCATGACGCCGAGCAACAGCAACCAGCCTCCGTTCAATTTGGTGGATCTGCAAGCAGCCTCTGCCTACAACACACCGGCACGTGGCGCGAGAAGTCGACGACAGGGCAGTTGGGGCAATAGTGCCAGCAGTGCTGCTACGTTTGCGCAGTCTGACGTATCTGATCGCAGTGCTGCGGTGGACACGGCACAGTCGACGGCACCCAGCACACCGGGCGGCAGCGCCACGACGGCTGCACATCAGCGAACGATTTACGCTACGCCAGGCGCGATGAGCACGCCCACGTCGTCGAGGCAGAAGCGGTCCGGCTCTAATGCCAGTTCGGCGATGGATGCAGGTGGTGCTCCGGGATCGTCGGCTGTGACGCCGCGCAGTCAAGTGGCGACGCCTGCGACGCCGGCTGCGGCTGCGGCGAAAAGGGGTCTGCATACTGCTACGCCTTCTTCGGGCAATGTGGCAGCGACTGCAGCGGCTGGAAGTAGACTGCGTATGGCTGTGTCGGATCCGAAGATGTCGGTCGACGATCATCTGCTGGATATGGTGGACACCATTACTAAGTTGTCGGCTCAGGTGTGGTCGTTGTTGTTTGAGCATTTGGGGTCGGCGGGTGTGGAGGAAGTGTCGGCGAGCTCGTCAGACGTTTCGCCCGTTGAAGATAAGGAGGGTACGGCGTCGGAGGGTGTCGAGACGGTGGTCGAGGATGTGCAGGGGTCTGCGTCGGATGGTGACAAGGACGGAGCGGCGGACAAAAAGGCTGCTGCTGCTGCTGACAACGAGTCTGCTCAAAAGTTGCGCGAGCTACGCGAGCTTGCACAGATCACCGACGAGCTGACATCTCAGTTGCGCTCCACATACCTGCGTGCGCGGGAGGAGGAACAACGACGGGCGTCGCTCGACGACGAAGCTTCGCGGCCACCTGATTCGAGTGCTGGCAGCCCCGCGAAAGCTGAACCACTGCAAACCGCGGCCATTGCGTCGACGGACAACATCTCGCAGGCGACAGTGACCAAGCTTTTCGACGAATCACACCGCTTCGTGCGGGCAGTGGTCAATACGTCGACGCTGATCAAGGCGATCTCGGTGGCGCACGAGTTTCCGAGGGAGTTGAGGCGGCTGTTGGGGCAGGTGGCGCAGGCATGTTCGAATTTGACGGTCTATCTGTTGTGGTTGAGTCCTATGGTCAGCTCTTGACACGAAGAAATGCAGCATTGCGAGCGAGTCACACGGTTCAGAGAAGGGGGGACGCAACAACGAAGAATACGACAAGCTGATGTTTGTAAGGCTGGGTGTGATTGCTTGACTGCAGCGTGTATCAGACCATAACGATTCCGTTCCCTGATCCAACTTGGGCAGGGTTCATCGCGGCTTTGCGAATCAGCTGCTCGGCCAAACCTTTCACCTCCTCCTCGCCCTCGGCAGCTGCCCGCTTCGCCATCGACTTGGCGTACGCCTGAACCGGGTCCAACTCGGCCTCGCCCGGCCTAGCGCCCATTCCACCGGCAACAGGTTTTGTGCGCCAATTGAACAGGTAGAACCGCAAAAACCCATCGCCCGGTCCGAACTTCTGCTCCTGCAGAAACAGCGGGTTGTCCATGACCGTGAGGCAGTTGACGACGTCAAAGCCTTCGTCGCGTGCAATGACGAGCAGCGCATTCATGAGTGCGTTGAGGCGCGCCTTGAGGCGCTGTTTGAGCAGCGGCGGTTCAGCGTCCCAGGCGGGGACGCGCGATTCGTCGGTGATCTCGGAGGGCGTGAGGTTGGTAAGTGCGTTGCACTGCCAGGCGTGTTTGCCCGCGGCGAGGGCGAGGGTGCGTTCGGAGGTCGGGTGGGAGGTGGAGGCGTCGCTCTCGGTGGAAGGAGGAGAGGGCGCGTCGGCGAAGACGACGTCCGTGGCGTAGTAGAAGAGGTAGGCGGCGTTGAGGCTCTTGTGTTTGTCGTTGCCCAGCACGCTGGAGGGGAGCGAGTAGAAGGCGAACACGTCGGTGATCCGACCTTGGGCGTTTTCGACGACGTAGGTCCAGGTGACCTGACCTTGGCGCTTGTGCTCGCCGACTCGGTTTGCACCCTCCTTCCCGCGCCCGCTGAGGAAAATGTGCTCAATTTCGTGATCGCTGAATCGCGGCGCCATATCGAATCGCCGCATATACCGACGCATCAGCTTGCCCACCTGCCCCACATCGCGCACCTCCATCTCCCTCAACCCAGGCAGATCGACCTTGGCAGGCAACTCGAAGCGCTTCACATGCGCCTCCATCGTCATTCCGTGCGGCACGGCGGAAAATCCAACCTCGGTCAACTTGCGCGCATTGATGGTTCGATGGTAGTACCTCGCACACGAGACGGGCGTGGGCAGAACAGACCCAACCGTATAAATGGCATGAAACACACCCGTGAGGTGGCACTGACGCGTGACTTCCTTGATGAGGACGGGGGCGAGACGTTTGGACCGCAGCTTTTTGTGGACGCAGAGGAAGTTGATCTCGGTCGACTGGTGGGATTTGTCCCTGACTCTAAGCTCGTGCGGGATGCCGCTGATGAAGGCGACGAGTTTCTTGGTGGAAACGACGCGGACGCCGATGTGCCACGTCTTGTGGTAGCCCGGATGCTTTAGGACCCAGTGCAGGAACTCGGGGCTGTAGTCGAATCGGAACGTCGCATCGTCATCCTCGACGTAGTTGGCGCTGAGCAGGTCGTACACTTCCTTCAACTCCACCTCGTTATCCACGTCGACTTGGACCCACTCAAAGTCGCTGGGTAAGGGGTACGGTTCCTGCCGCACCTGCTCGGGAGGCACGCTGGGCTGGATGCTGCCCTCTTCATCCGGCTTGACCACGGGCGAGTCGTTGGGTTTCATGACGGGTTGCGTCTTCCAGAACTTGTGATCGGCGATGGCCTTCTGCGCTTTTTGCTTGGAGTCCTGCGATTTGACCATGGCATCGCGTTCCAGGTTCATCATCGCCATGACTTTGGCGAGGTTGGCCCTGTTGACCGCATTGGCGGCGGCAGAGCCGTGCTCGGCTTGCACCGCTCGTTGGACCTGCGAGACGACTTCGTCACTGATCTTGCCGTCGCGCGAGTTGCCGGATGCTAGAAGCTTGCCTTGAGTAGTATCGGCAGAGGAGGAGGTGCCGAGACCGAGCTTTTTGCGCAATTTGGCTGCTGCTTTCGACCTTTTCTTTCTGCGCTGCTTGGCAGTCAGGCCGTCTGCGCCGGTTGCAGTGGAGGCAGCAGCTGCATTGTCGGCATCGTCCTCCTCTGCATCGTCGTCATCGTCGTCATCGCCATCTTCCTCGATGTCTTGAGCTGCAGTGGAGTGCTCAGGGATGCTGCTGCCGCGAGCAGGCGGCACGGTAGTGGAAGAGGAGGAGGAGGAGGAGGAGGAGGAGGCAGCAGCAGCGCCGGTGGCTTGGGCGTCGTCAGCACCTGACATCTTTGCGTTCCAGCTCCTATGCTCGACAAGTCTATGGCGTAGAGTGGTTAGGATGGATGAGGGAGGTGTCCGTGCTCTCGTGATCGAGTCTGAGCGGGTCTGTGTGCGTCGTTCGACTCAGAGCGCCAATCCGAGCAAGGCCGAGTTCCGAGATTAAAATTGAGAAAAGAAAAAAAGAAGTGTTGGTTTGGAATGATTTTTTTTTCTTTTTTTGGAATTTCTCCTTCGGAACGACTGCACAGCTGCGCCAATATGTGCAACACAGGGCGGTACAGCTGAGTCGATTCCCAACCAAGCAAGAACATCCTCGCGCTCAGCCAACCTTTGCATTCACTACCATCGGCTCACCGCCATCCCTGCGAACCCGCCCTTCGCAACCATGTCGATCGACAGCGCCCTCTTGGAGGACACCAGCTCTTCGCACAGAATCTACATTGGCGACTCGATCGGCTGTCTCCGTGTCGCTCAGTGCGATCCACCCTCGGCGCTACCAAAGGACTTTGCGGGTCCCTCGGTCAAACCGCTCATCCTGCCCAACTTCAATTCGCACTCTGATCATGCCGTACAGCGAATCGCTACTGGTGTGCTTGCCGACAACGTCTATGTCGTTGCTTTGGCCCGCAAGAACGCCACCATCGATGTCGTCCATATCATCAACCAGTCCTTGCCATCGACGAGCACTGCGGCTCCCGCAGCAGTATCCGAACTGCGTGCCAACATCCTCTGCACCATCAATGAAACCCGGATGAAAGCGGGCATCCATCGCTTCATCGGTCTCGCTGTAGGAACACAGGGTGTGTACTCGGTCACCTCGTCGGGTATCTTCCGATTCACACCCATCACCTTCACCGGTCACGGCCCCGAGACAACTGCCCAACCCGGTGAACCGAATGTCCTGGACCACCTTCCCTCGCCCCTACAGCACGCTAGCTTCTACCCGGCCTCCAATCCCACCCACTTCTGCTACGGCGGAGAGGACATCCCCCTCTCGCTCTGGCACATCCCCACGGCTCTCTCCGAGCAACCCACCGAGCCGGCCGCCGACATGAGCATCGATTCGCTCAAGACCGAAGACCTCTCCGGACTCAACAGCAAGCAGAGGAAACGCAAACGTCAGCTCGAGGCCAAGTCCAAAGCGCGCGAGTTGGTGTGGGGCGAAGTGTGGCGTGCTAAAAACCTGCCCAACGACAACCTTTCGTTGCCTCGACGCGCCAATATTACGTCTACGTGCATCTTGCAGCTCAGCGACAGCACAGATCAGGACGCGGAATTGGGCACTGTGAGCTCTGAGAGCTTCATCGCGGTAGGGACAAAGGATGGTCTGTTGCGCATCTTCCAACCGGGCGCGGGGAGCAGGAAGCATATTAGGGAAATCCGCGTCGTTCCTGCAGGTCAAGGCGCGGTCAAGACGCTCTGTGCCTCCTCGGCGCCTCTCGACGGTCAGCGAGGCGGGCTGTTGTTCGTCGGTGATACCGGCTCCAAGTTGTACGCGGTCGACTGGCAGACAGGCGCCGTAGTGTACGGATACAAGGGCATGGCTCAGGTCGGCGCTACACTGTCTATGGCCGTTCTCCCTCAAACTCGCAAGTCTAGCCACCCAGAAGCGCTGGTCACCGTTTCTTCGGACAGCCTGGTGCGTCTGCACTCGACGGTTCCCGCTTCGCAAGCTG
This sequence comes from Sporisorium exsertum, assembly GCA_928724755.1. Classification (NCBI taxonomy): domain Eukaryota; kingdom Fungi; phylum Basidiomycota; class Ustilaginomycetes; order Ustilaginales; family Ustilaginaceae; genus Sporisorium; species Sporisorium exsertum. The sequence continues at coordinate 243,839 of CAKMXK010000035.1, read as the reverse complement.
TGCCTAAGCGGGGGGCTTCCGCTCAGAAGGGTGAGGTGCTTTGGTCTAAAATGATCGCGAGCCCGAGTAGCCAGAGCGTGCATGCGACGCCGACGGCTGTTGTGTGGGATGGCGTTTTGCCGGCTGCGCTTAATAAACGTAGAGTCGATGGGGAAGGTGCGGAAGTGGATGACGAGGAGGAGGAGGAGGAGGACGAGGTGTGGGCCAACATGCAAGAGGTTAGCCAGACGAAGAGTCGGAAGAAGAACGGAACTGTCGAGCATGACAATGAGGATGACGAGGGCGATGAAAACGAGGACGAGGGAGAGGAGGAAGATGAAAAGGAATACGGATCAGCACGAAAGGGAGCGGGCAAAGCTAAACGCACAACCAAACCGGCACAGCCCAAGAAGAGTCGCACGTAAACCTCTGACAATGTATCGCATTTTATCCTGCAATATCATCTTAGAGACATCAGAACCACACACACGCTTTGAGCGCCGGAACGTTTGTTGAAAGTGTGACTGTGCTACTTGCCACTACCCGCACGTCTCGACGACTCAAACGACTCAAGGGCGTGCTTCAACCTATTCCCAGTGCCACTTGCCTGTCTTGACCCAGCCTGCTTCCTCATCTCCTCGGTGTCCTCTTCCCTCTCCACACCCCTCTCCCCCCGACCGCCGATGACCTTCTCCAGGCGCTCTATCCGGTCCGCCTTCACCTCGAGCATCTCCACCGCCTCCAACACGTGCTGGGCCAAAATCCTCCTCTTCGTCCGACTCATCGCGGGACTCATACTCTTCAACTCGTCCGCGAGCTCAGCGTAGAGCATACGCTGGTGCAAGAACTCGTCCCAGTGCTCTTGCAGGATCGCGCGCAGTGTCGTCATCTGCTCGTCCCCGATATTGCCTCCCCGCACCGTTTGGCCGGAAGGCGGATCCAGAGCGTCCAAAAGAATAGATTCTTCCAGCTCGACAGCGGCACGCCGCTGTTCGGCCTGCACCAGACGCGCGCGGCGCGAGGCCTTGCGTTTGTCCGACCGCGTGTGGGCGCTGCATACGGTGCATAGCCGGGAATCATGCGTGTGCCGAGTGGACCCTGCTCGAGCGGAAGCGCGGGCCGCACGGGCTTCAGCGAGCTGCGAGATCTCGCTCTCGTCCAGCTCGTCTGTTGGTTCGGTGGATGCGCTAGTGCGGGGTGGAGTGGTATGGCGGTTGCGCTGGCGGTCGCGTTGCACGCGGAGATTTTCAGCGACGGCGTCGATGGTTCGGTCGTACTCTTCGTGCTGCTCGTCGTGGGGCGCTGGACGAGGCGGGCTCGAGCGCTGGCGAGGAGAGACGCGACGGTGATGATAGTAGTCATCCATACCCTCGTCGACCGGATCCGTGCGAATCTCAACACGCCCTCTTGCAAAAGCAGGGGCAGAAGACCCGCGAATGGTGTACACCGGATCCGAAGCAGGATGTGCATCTTCGTAGTACCTCTCTTCCCGGTAGTGTTGACGAGTACCACTCGAGCGCGCATCCCTCTTACGCTGCGTTGCGGGCGGAACAAGATGCTCGAGCACAAGCCCGTTAAGACCCTCGACTTCGTCTGCGAGGTTCAACACCTGCAGACGCAGAGCCTCGATGGCTTCCCACGGATCGCGACCTGTCGGGAAGTTGTCGTGATGCCGGTACGCCGCGCGCTGAGGCCTTGCCTCGACGTGCTCGCGAGCATCTGCGTCGTGGGAAGTAAGCCCTGCTGCACTGCGATACTGCTCCTCCATTGCTGTTCGCAATTTGTCGAGCTCGCTGTAGAGTCGATTGACCACTTCGACTTGGCTTCGACTCTCGTGTTGCTGGTATGCGCGAATGCCCGGGACCGGCTGCTCTGGCTCTCGTTGGGTCGCCTTGCTCTGCGCCTGCGTCGGCACGTCGGCTGTCCGAGAATCGATGTGCGCGTGCTGCTGCTTGTGCTGAGACGACTGCGTTCCAGAATCCTGCAGCTTTTGCAGGATGAGCTGCATCAATTGCTCCTCCGAAGCAGGCTGCTTGGTGCGCACATCCTTGAGCGCCGTCTGCATTTCGGACCGCAGTCCTTGAAAGTCTTGACTCTGCTGCTCTTGCGCTTGCTCCAAATTGAGGATCCTCTCACCCGCACGATCGAGCTCAGTCTGAATGCCATCGACGAAACAGCGCAAGTTGACGAGCTCCTCGAGACGCGCGTCCTGGCTGCCTACCGCGCTGTCAAACGGCCTGTGCTTGACCGCATCGCGCGCCTTGACAGGCGAGCCCAGCGCAGACGTCAAACCGGTCACATCAGGCAAACGCACCCCCCATGGCGAAGTGGCGTCGCTGCCGGTAGCCGCCTTCTGGTGCGCAGGGTAGCCGTACGAGTTGAACTGCGCGGCGTTGAAAGCTTTGCCTGCTTGCGGTGCGGCTTCGGATCCGACACGAGTGCGTGCGCTGGACGCTTGGCTGCCTGGCCCAAACCCACTGCCTCCCGAATTGGAAGCGCTGCCATCGTCCACATCTTCAAGAACGTTACCGTCTACGTTTCTCCGCGTGAGCTCAACATCCTTCTGCAAACGACGCGCCAAGTCTTCGAATGCGCTAACGGCGGATACGGATGGGTGACGCGTGGCGCGAGGCTGCTGGTGTCTGTCTTGACGCTGCGAGTCTCTGGCAGAGGCCTTGCCAGCGTGGAGGACGCCGTCGATGGATGGCGCCGGTGTGGGGCTGTCGGGGCTCTTGGAGCGGTCACCGATGAGAGTACGTAGAGCAGGAGAGGTGAGAGTGCGGGATGCGAGGTGCTGTTGGTAGTCGGCCGCGTTCATTCCAAATGCGTTGGTGGCACGCGGGGAAGCAAAAGGACCCGTGGGGTCGGGACGCGGTCTTGATTGTTGTTGCCCTTGTCGTTGCTGATGCTGCGCCGATGCTCGTGAAGTGGCCGCGTCTCTGCGAGAACGAGGCTCGCCGTCCGTGTCGGTATGGATGTCAAACTCGATGCGGTCGAGCGTGTCCTGTCCAAGTGTTGGACGCTGGCGGATGTTGGCGGTCATGGTAGCGGTGTGACCGGCAGGGGTGGCAGCAAAGTTGCGGTGGTTGCCCGTGCTGTTAAAAGTGGCAGTGCGGACGTTGATAGCATCCGATTCACCCGATTCGCTGGCAGAGTCGCCATCTGACTCAGTCTCGCTTTCGACCTGAGCCTGACGAGGGATTGCACCGGACCCAGGCTGGTACGTCGGTTGATGTGCTGTAGCTGTTGTTGCAACCGGCTGCGTGGCTTGTGAGCCGAGATAGCCAGAGGAGTACTTGCCAGGACGGTACGGACTTCTGGCGGGAGACGACTCGTAGCGGTTCTGAGCAGCGTGTAGGGAGCGCAGTCGCTCCTGGTACGATGTCTGTGAGGGCAATGTACTACGCACGCCACGACCAACGCCAGGGATCAAGCTCTCGTCGGCATCGAGATGTCGAAAGCGGTCGGATGCCATTGGCATGTTTGTTGGTTGTGTACGTCTGCTGGCGGCGGCAGTGTTGGTGGCAGCAACGGCGACTGTGGCAGATGGGACATCGTCCTCGCGCCCAATACGGTCGTACGTGTCGAAGGTGGAAGATGCGGAAGTGAGGTCGGCCCTGCGCATGTCTGGATCGTGGGAGGGTCCGCTAGGCTGAAGAAGACGCGTTTCAATGCTGACTCTGTTGAGCTCCTCTTGCGATTCTGGAATGTAGATGTCTTGGGAAAAGTCGGGATGCGAGGATGTTGCTGCGGCAGCGTTGGCAGCGTTCCTACGATCGGCAGCACTTCGAATGCGATGCGAAGCAATGTCGCGTGGTGGATGGTGATAGGACGTGGATGCTACTGGAAAATGATGAGCCCTCGACATGTCGTGCTTCCCTTTGTGGGTCTTTCAGCTGAGCTCCGCGTGCGATGCAGACTTATGAAGGCAAAGCGCAGGGCGCGTCTCGTCGTTTAGCGACTTCGCGCAGATGCAATGCAGCTAGGATGATATGAACTTCGGCTGCAGATGCTGGGTGGGGATGAGGTGTGGATGGAGAAAGTTGGAAGAGGAGCTGCGTCAGTTGACCAGAATTCGAGGCGATGACGATCTGCGCTCGCTTGGCTGCGCTGTTCTGCTGTGTATCGCATTCAGTCTGCTCAGCCTCTCTTTCTCAAAAATCCAACATTGCGAACAGAAAAATGAAATGTTGTGACCGCGCCACGCGCACGCTGCCTCGTGCATCACGTGCCGTAAACCCTGAATTTCATTTGGCCCTCCGATCTGCTTCCCCTTCACGACCGCACTGTTCTTGCAAGCGAAACTCAAGAGTAACTCTCAACATAAGACGGGAGCAAAGCATGCTTACCCTTTCGGAGTCCCTTTCGTACGCTGTTGCGGCCTTGAAGTGAGTGTTTGGTCATCAATTTTCCCAAGCATGTGCGCTGTTGAGGGAGGTGTGGGGGCTGAATCATCCGGCCGGTATACAGTAAATCATATACCCGTGTGTTAGGCTCGCCACCGAATTCACCGAAATTCATGCCGGAGACGCAACTTGAAGCTTTTTGCTTTCGCTAAAGTGCGTACATCGAGCTCAGCCTCGGTTCTCCTCTTGACAATCACCCCTCGATCGTCTCAATCACCAGCGTATTCGCAAGGATGGCCTTCTCGGGCGCACTCACCTTGACGGACCTCAACGACTACTTGGGTCCGTCACAGGCATGCATCAAACCCGTAGAAGGCGCAGATGCACCGTCACAGGAGCAGTCCGGTGCTTCCGAGCAGGCACTCGACTCGGCTGCATCGGCTTCGACGCAGATTGCGATCGATCACGATGGGTCTTACTACGAGTCGGCAGCTCCGTCATCGAGCACAGCAAGCAAGCCGCGCCAGCGAACCAAACTCGAGACAGCAGAGATCTCCCTCAACGACTGTTTGGCGTGCAGTGGCTGTGTGACCAGTGCAGAGAGCGTGCTCATCACCATGCAGAGCCAGGACGAGATGCGCAGAGCCATTGCAGAGATCGTCTCATCCGACACACGGAAGCTACTGGTCGCTTCCATCAGCACGCAATCACTCGCATCATTGTCCGCAAAGTATTCCTTCCAGCAACAGGCTTCGTCTTCGACGACAACACATGCATCGGCACTGCCGCTTCGTGTCCTCCTGCACCGCATTTCGCATTTCCTCAAAACCGTCTTTGGCTTTGACCATGTCTACGATACCACTTTTGCTCGTCACATTGCGCTCAAGGAGCATCAACGAGAATTCTTTCAGCGTCGCGACAACGCTCGAAAGCGTGCAAAGTTGGCTGGATCTGTCAACCACGACGAACCCACGCTGCCAATGCTGGCGAGTGCGTGTCCGGGATGGATTTGCTACGCCGAAAAGACCCACGGCGAGCTGCTGCCATATATCTCCACCACAAAGTCGCCTCAGCAGGTCGCCGGCGTCATTGCCAAGCGCTTCCTTCCAGAGCGTTTAGGCTTGCTTGCCTCGTCATCTTCGGATCCATCGCCAACCCCAACCATCTACCACGTCACGGTCATGCCGTGCTATGACAAAAAGCTCGAAGCTTCGCGCCCCGACTTTTACGACGACATTACCAGCACAAAGGAGGTCGACTGCGTTTTGACCACAGGCGAGCTCGACAAGCTTATGTTGGACGAAGGTTTCGACATTTGCGCTCCCGTTGCAGGCGAGCAGGAGGCGCTCCAGCAGTCCACCGCCGATTTGAGTCTGCAGCAGGCGCTCAGTGCATCCAACGCTAGAGACGGTATCAATGACATTTCCATCCTGCCGCACTTCCCACAGCTGCTCGACCAGCCGGGCAGCAGCAGCGGCGGTTATCTGTTCACGCTCATGCGTGCAGTCTGGCTCGACTGGGTGGCGGAGCACTGGCAGCACTTCCCGCAGTCGGTGCGCGAACGCGGTCTCCTGCCTAAGCTCGATGTGCGGGTCATCCGCACCGTCGATTTTACAGAGTACATCCTTCGGGCGCCTGTGCAGCTCGAGTCGTCGCCGCAGCAATCGAGCATCCTGTTCAGAGGTGCACAGTGCTACGGCTTCCGCAACCTGCAGAACCTCGTGCGCAAGTTGCAGAAGCAGACCGGAGCGCGCAACTCTCGTGGAGCAGCAGGCAGGTTGGTTGACGCCGATGGCAATGCTGTTGGTGATGCAAGTCGCAATCGTGCAGCGGCAGCTAGAGCGAGGGCGCGCGGACGCGGTGGGATGGTCAGGAGAGGTCGAGGTGGCGCAGTTGGGTCAGCCGTCGTCAACAAGAGCAGTCCCCTTAACCCCGAGTCCGACGATGCGGTGATGTCCCCTCAACGACAACTCAGTGCAGCCGAAGAAGAAGGCGAAAGGGGTTACGACTACGTCGAGGTCATGGCTTGTCCTTCCGGCTGCGTCAATGGCGGTGGTCAGATCCGGCCGCCTACCCAGTCGGATGCCGACGCTGTTCAAAGCAGTAGCAAGGACGCCACCGATCCCGAGGGTTACGCGAAAGGCTGGGCAGCTGACCAGAGCACGGATGGGGACGGGCTCGAGCTGATTCTCAACAACCAGACGTGTTCTAAGAAGGCTTCAGCGGACAACAACAACGGCGAAGATGCCGAGATGGAAGACGCGGAAAAGGAGATCAAAGGCTGGAAGGGGACAAGCAAGGAATGGGTTCGTCGTGTGGAAGAGGCATATTGGCAAGGCGCGAGGGTTGCACACATCCCTGTCACCGTGGCGGCGAGCGGTGTAGCGAGCGACTCGGGTGCTTCCACGCCCACCCTCGTTGGCAGTGGCGCGAATACTCCGCTGTCGAGCAGCAACGCCAAATCCATCCGTGTGGAGGATCATCAACGGTTGTTGGAGGCTTTGGCGGTATCGCATCGTCCCGAGCAGCAGAGCGGAAAGGTGGGTACAGATGCGCTGGCGTATGCTGACGTTCTGGCAGAGTTAATAGTAAAGGAGCTGTGTCACCTCGCTGCTGCACCAGACACTTCGAAGGACGACGCTATCTTGGACAAAGCGAGGGATAAACTCTTCCGCACGCAGTACAGAGCGGTCCAGGACGAGGCCGTCAATGGGTTGGCTGTTCAGTGGTAGGCGCGCATGCAATGTACGAGAGGGCTTGACTGGCCTTGCGAGCCACAGGGATTGCGGGCAGTGTGCGTTCGCGCAAAGATCGATTGTGAGAGCAACTGCGCATTGCGAATGAGTATCCGTGGATCTACACCGGACAAGGCTCGTAGCATGATTCAATGGCAGTCGGTGATTGCGAAACGGCTCAGATTGCTCAGGTATGATAATCTGAGCTAAGCAGCAGCCACGATTCCAAAGCTGACGTGGAGAGCGAAGCTGAGTCTCGAGATCATCCTCCTTGTCGTCACCATCCGATCCTAGTCGATAAGCCGACGACGAGTACAGACCGAGTCTAGGGCAGCGTCAAAGTCTAGGCATCGCCACCCACACCGTAAAAAAAGGAAAAATCCACACCCGGAGCCACCCAGAGCAGCCACCCTAGCAGCCACCCAGGGTGGCTGCTTTCAGGGAGCCAGCTCTAGAGGAGCCACCCAGGGTGGCTGCTAGGGTGGCTCCGGGGTGCCAGCCGATCGGGGGTGGTTGCTTGGGTGGCTCCGGGGTGGTGTATTTTTCCTTTCTTTTACGATGTGGATATGAATACACTCTAATGAGCACAAGAATTCGTGTTTCTAGCAGACCGGGTGACAATCAGAAATTAACCGCCGAGTGGCATAAAGCGCTCAAAGCTGCGGTAGATGAATTATTTTGACTCAAGTTAGAAAATAATCTGTGCCGGAAAATGTGAGAAGTAAAATCGTAACTGGATTTCAGGCTCGGGGCCCTAGTGTGAAGTGGCTATATATACATGAGTGACTTCGCCAATGTCCTATGTGAGGAGCACTGACGAGGTCAAGAACTGAGGCACGGGGAAACTATTCGATGAGGTGGACATGTGACTTAGCGTACATTTTTCATGATTTTTCTCGTCATATTCTGACAGAAAATTCCATGAACAAGTCTGAGGCCATAAAATGGGTTCTAAACAACTAGCTTATTCACAACGCCAAAAAATCTCGAAACAACATCAAATCGCGAAAAACCGCTCTGTTTGTGATTTTCTCGATTCGCCGGATGCCGGACCAATTTCGGCACTTTCTTTCTCTTTAAATTTCACAAATTGTTTTGAGTGATTAATGGTTCGGGGCTAGACGTTTCTTAAAAGCTTTTGAGGAACCGGTCCATCAATGGTTCAGGTCCATTATGTTAAAGGATCACGAATACAAGATCTGCACGAGAATACATTTATGATTATTTGCATGAACTTGACTACCTATAAGTTAATTGGTCTGTTCTTCTAATAGGCCATTCATCGACGTTATCATTGCCCTGTATGAGAGGCAGCGTTGAGCATTGATGTGAGCATGAGAGCTGTGCTAGTGGGATGCCCCGGCCGTATGGTGGGTGGCTCCGGCTATGCAGCCATCTTAGCAGCCAACCGGGTGGCTCCCCTCAGAGAGGCAGCTAGGGCAGCCACCCCTGGTGGCTGCTTGGGTGGCTCCGGGTGTGCATTTTTCCTTTTTTTACGATATGAGCGACGACCGACAACTATTACGGAGTTGATTCTTCTGACACCTCTTGCATATCATCAGTACTGTATGTTGACGAAACCCTGATGGGCCTGATCTGTTAGAATATGGCGAAGAAAATCACGAAAATGTATGCCAGGTCACATGTCCTCTTCACCAAATAGTTTCCCCGTGCCTCAGTTGCTTTACTTCGTCAGTGCTCCTCACATAGGACATTGGCGAAGTCACTCATGTATATATAGCAACTTCACACTAGGGCCTCGGGCCTGAAATCCAGTTACGACTTTACTTTTTAACATGATCCACTTATGGGCCAGTCACAAAAGCGTACATGTGTGATCAGATTTTCACGAATTTCCCTTGACTCCTAACGTAATTTAATGTGGCTGCGAGCTCAAAAATGAGTGGCACATTATTGGTTCAGTTAGGCCTATTACAGAATCACGAATAACGTTACATGTTCTGCACGGAAAGGTATTTATAATACTTGTAAGGACTTGACTACAGTCTCATGCACATAATGGGCCACTGACGTTCATGTAAGGCAGTAAGGTCGTACCTAAGGTTTTGATCTAAGGGCTTTCTGTGGAGCAGCTATGCATACATGAGTGGCGCATAGACGAAGCCAGCTAAATGAGACGCGGGACCATGCGGAGTAAACACAGGAACTAACTTTCAGGTTGGGACCAACTGACTGACTAGTGTACATTTTTCGTGATTTTTGTCGTCGTATTCGGACAGAAATGGGGTAGAATGGAGGCATGCTTGCCATGAGGTCGAAATTCACGATGGTCACCGACGCCCCACAGGAAACTCGATCTTTTCAAACTACGATTTTTGAAAGAGCCCGCAAAACGGTACTGCAATTCCTGGAAGTGACTATTCGAGCAGATATGTTGTCGAGGCCTTGTCTGCAAAAGCCTCATCTCGAAGGTCACGGAGTCCAAAAGCTCAGAGACGGTCGAGACAAACCTAGTGAGTGGGTGCTGCCGGCGTGAGAGGGCTACTCACATCGTAAAAAAAGGAAAAATGCACACCCGGAGCCACCCAGAGCAGCCACCCTAGCAGCCACCCAGGGTGGCTGCTTTCAGGGAGCCAGCTCTAGAGGAGCCACCCAGGGTGGCTGCTAGGGTGGCTCCGGGGTGCCAGCCGATCGGGGGTGGCTGCTCTGGGTGGCTCCGGGTGTGCATTTTTCCTTTTTTTACGATGTGAATATGGCCCGGCCGTATCAGTGTGGAGTTGAGCGCGGCTTGTAGGCAGGGGTTGACAGCATTGAGCGAAAGCCCACTCACATCGTAAAAAAAGGAAAAATCCATCCCCGGAGCCACCCACCACATCAACTGGCAGCCAGCCAGTACAGCTCTCATATGCAGGCACACTCACGATAGCATCCACAATCATGTAGATAAAGCAGCATTCATGTATTGTTACGGCGTCCTCCTCCATCTTGACCTCACCATCCACGTTAGCCTCCTTGTTGGCCACGCGCTCACGCTCGCGCTTGATGTCGGCCTCGATCGACTCGCGAATGGCAAGCTTAGTGGCACGTTGGCAGATCTCTGCAAGATCGGCACCAGAGAAGCCGTGCGTGTGCTTGGCGAGGAAGGAAAGGTCAACGTCCTCGGCGATGGGCGACTTCTTCAGCGTCGCCTTGAGAATGGAAAGACGCGAAGGCTTGTCGGGCAGCGGAATGTGGATGAGCTGGTCGAGACGACCGGGACACAGGATGGCGGGGTCGATCTGGTCGGGTCGATTGGTAGCACCGATGATGAAGGCGTTCTTGTGCGAGCTGACTGTTGGATTCGACAATGCGAATCTGAATTCATCTCTCACTTCGGCATTTCATTCACGAGGCACTTCACCCACTAACGGGTGTTTAACTCCGACGGGACTAATTCAAGAGGCCGACGTCGGGGAAACTTTCGGGCCAACTGGAAAATACCCTTACGCATGGCGCGCAGACGGACGCGCTTATTGGTTCGTGGACCTCACTACCCGACAATGGGTGTTGAGCGATGCCAGCGAATCACATTCCACCTCAACGCAACGATATACCTCTCGACCAATGACAAGACTCGACGACGAGTGCTTGCCTCCGAGACCTGCCGATGTCGAGTCATCCAGGACAATGGAAGAAACTATGGTCGGACATCTGTGTACCGGACCAATCATAGGACGAGAGAAGGGAGAAAACGGGACGTTGAGAACTCGAAGGGAGGCAACACCTGATGTCGGGCATTGCACTCCATGGAGGAAGGACAAGTCCTAGGGCGTTGTATAGGGAGACTCTGCTGGGGAGAGTAGCACGACTTAGTGTAAAATTAATCAGCGGCGCATGTGTATATAAGGTCCAGTTTCGTAGCACCGAAGAGCAGAAATACATCGAATCTTCCACCTCTCTAACATATCCCTAGATCCCAGAGCGATATCCCACACCCGGCGTCGGGTGTCTATAGTCTACGGTTGTACCTCAGGCTTCCAGCCGACTGCGCTATCTCACTACTTTATATTGTCTTTGTCAAGGACAGATCTCAGACATCAGAGTCGGATCGTCCTTTGGTACTGGCTTAAGACCCTTGCAACGTCCTCCCAAGATCGCAACTTAGGAAACAAGGTACTGGGTATCAACACCCAGCATCGGATGTTGTAAGTCGTATACAAGTATTGATAAAACTAACGTTGCCTTCGTATTAGTCGACGTAGTTTCAGCTGCTATCATCTTAATACTGACACTGTCCATCTCGGTGAGAATCTGGTTGATGACACGATCGCCTGCTCCTCCACCGTCACCGGACGAAGAGCCTCGCGACTTCGCAATGGCGTCCAGCTCGTCGAAGAACATGACACAGGGCGCAGCAGCACGCACCTTGTCAAAAACGTCTCGCACGTTGGCTTCCGACTCACCGAACCACATGGTGAGCAGCTTGGGACCCTTGATCGAGATGAAGTTGGCCTGGCACTCGTTGGCAATGGCCTTGGCAAGCAGCGTCTTACCGGTACCAGGGGGTGCGTAGAAAAGAACACCCTTGGAAGGAGCCATGCCGTACTTGAGGAACTTTTCGGGATGTTCGACGGGGTACGAGACAGTCTCCTGGAGCTCCTGCTTGACCTTGTCGAGACCTCCAATGTCGTTCCAGGTGGTGGTGGGCACCTCGACGACAGTCTCGCGGAGGGCCGAGGGGTTGGAGACACCGAGAGCGAAGCGGAAGTTCTCCATGGTGACACCGAGGGAGTCGAGCACCTCGGTGTCGATGGTGTCTTCGTCGAGATCGATGAGGTCCATCTTCTCACGAATCTGCTGCATCGCAGCCTCAGAGCAGAGCGCAGCCATATCGGAACCGACGTAGCCGTGCGTCTCGGCAGCAATCTGCTCGAGGTCGACATCGTCGGCGAGCTTCATGTTCTTGGTGTGAATGTGCAGGATCTCAAGTTGGCCAGTGGGGTCGGGAATGCCAATGTCGACTTCACGGTCGAATCGGCCGAAGCGACGAAGAGCGGGGTCGATCGAGTTGGGACGGTTGGTGGCGGCCATGACGACGATGTTGGAGCGGGCCTTGAGACCGTCCATGAGCGTGGGCAGCTGAGACACGACACGATGCTCGACCTCGCCGTTGGTCTTTTCACGCTTGGGAGCAATACTGTCGATCTCGTCGATGAAGATGATGGCGGGGCTGTTCTTCTCGGCCTCCTCGAACGCCTTGCGCAGGTTCGACTCGGATTCTCTGGCCATCTTGGACATGATCTCGGGACCGTTGATGAGGAAGAAGAAGGCACCAGTCTCGTTGGCAACGGCACGGGCCATTAGCGTCTTACCAGTACCGGGAGGACCGTACATGATCACACCGCGGGGTGGCTTGATACCGATCGACTTGAAGAGCTGTGGGTGGCAGAGGGGCAGCTCGACCATCTCGCGGATCTGGGCCATCTGCTTGCGGCAACCACCAATGTCGTCGTAGCCAACGTCAGCGAGGTTGGACTCCTTGTCCTCATGCTTGACAGGCTCGCCCTCGGTGGGGATGACCGTGTCCTGGGCCATGATGCAGTACTCGGCAGGGTCCGTCTCGATGACCTTGAACTCGACGGCACGCATACCACCGCGCACAATAAAGGTGTCGCCCTTGCGCACAGGTCGGTACGCCTCGAGGAAGTATGGCTTGAGGTAGACATCGAAGAGGTTGCCGGTGAGGCCCTCGACGCTGTCGTCAAACGGCAGAACGTGGATACACTTGCCGTACTTGATGTTGTGCAAGGCATGGATGGACACCATGTCGCCCAGCTTGATGCGCAGGTTGTTGCATGCCACCTTGTTCAGTCGGATCTTCCCGTCCTCCATGGTTTCATCGGAGAGGACAATGAGAGGCGAATCATGGCGCTTCTTGCCCCTCATGAGCGCTGTGTCTCCCCGAAACAACCCCAATTCGTCCATCTTCGCTGGGCTGAGGCACAACACACTGTTATCGTCGCTCGTGGCTTCTTCTACAAAGAGTTTGTTGGCGCTGCGCTTCTGTCGAAGGATGGCGGTAGCGACCTCATCCTTGTCGTCGGCGGGAGGCGCCTTGGGTGCGTTGGAAGGTGCAGGGTCGGACATGATGGAGAGGCAGCGCCAATGTCATCGTAGCCGACGTCAGCAATGTTGGAATGGTTGGTGGCACGGAGGTGATTTGTCCTCGATCGGTATACCTTGCCCGTCTCGACGATGGACATCTCGACCTTCTAGTCCCTCGAATATTGCAATGCTCGGACAGGAAGCATGAGGTCCGGCTGTCCTGCTCGCACTCTAGGAAAAGCAGAAGAACGAGCAAGTGTCAGCGACAATGAATTTTTTAGCTCCACAATGGATACTTAGCTGCCTTAGATGGTCCAAAGACGAGGAGATGGTCACTCAGCTTTGATGGTTGCTTTGCGACTTGAGGCCGGGTGGAAGCTGAGCTGATGGATGAAAGTCGGAAGGAGAGGAGAAAAAGCTCAGTCGTCGAACTGAAGTACTTGAACACGCGCAGCGCTCGGGCCTCCAGTTTTTTGTGTTGCTGCAGACACTTCCGCAGTGCCTTCATACACTGCTTACTTTGTCAAAATCCCGGATGAAGTCACTAGTCTTGATACCATCAATCGCTCTTCATTGAGCAAGCATTGGAGCGATTGAAATTCAGTCGTCTGTCCAAATGCCACGAAGAACGGCCAGATGAAAACCGCAGAGAGAAAGTAGAGGTGCTGCCATCGATGAGCGACGAACATCGCCCAGACCAGAGCTTGAGGTCATGAGTCGTCGGAACACGAGCAACTCTGTGACGCGGAGCTCATCATTGAGCTCCTTCAACCTTGAACTGGCCGATATCCATCGCTCAGCATCGGTGTTCAGCAATTCATCCAGCGAGGGGTCCGACGAGGACAGAGAGTCGCCTGTTGCGATTGTGCAGATACCCTCTTGAGCTGTCACCCACCACACCAACAATCCTGTCGATCTTGATGGCCAATTGACGCAAGGTAGTCGGAATGATGGATCCTATCGACCAAATCGGAGTCTCGACAACACGAAAGAGGTTCCGAGCGAACAAGGTGACCAAGGACTGCGTCGAGAGCTGCAGGTCTTGAGGGAGCAAGTTGAGGGATTGCATCAGAGGCTTGCCGACAGCCAAGCCAATCAGTTCGCCATCGTGCAGTCGCTGCATTGGCATGACACCGTGATCAAGCGCTTCGTCCCAGCTGTGGCAGGCAACGCTGCTGGTGATAGACTGCCCTTACCTCCTCTGCACACGCAGCACAGGGGAGGCGGTGGTGCCAAGCTTAATAAAGCTCTCGAAGCTCCGTTCCAGAGAGAGCTTCGCAAGTGGATGGGCCTAGGACTCAAAGACCCGCTTCCACCTTTCGAACAGAGTCCACCCACCCTGTGTGGCGCTCCAGTCCTTCGTATCGACTGGTCAAAGCCAGCAAGGTCGTACTCCATGCTCGTTCGCCAGCTTGTCAGTGAGATTTCCCAACAGGATGCATCCACGAGGCAACGAATTGAGGAACTTGGTGGAATTCTCGTCGCCGTTGATGTGTGCGTGGACTCACTCAACCACATGATTAAGGAGTGGTGATGCCAGCAGCACGATGCCGATGCTCCGGGCAGGAAGGATGCCAGGGATGCCCGTCGCAGGAGGATCAATCGAGCGAAGAAGAAATGCGACAAGCGCACTGCCATACTGGGATGCAATGAAGACCTGTGGCGTCAGTATCATTGCAGCAACTTTGCCATCCCAGAGGCAGCGAGTGCTGATGTCACTGACGCCGAGGCCAATCATGACTCCAACGAGACCGATAATGAGGCCAGATCAGAAGCAGACCAGTCAAGCATGACGCTTTCCACTCGTATTGCAGGTGCAGCTGTGGTTGCTGATGTTGGAATGAGCGTTGGTGGTGGTGCTGCTGATACCAGAGGAACTTCGAATGGTGCTGACGGTGCTGGTGGTGAAGAGCGCGGCCATCGTGCCGATGCGATGCGAAAGGTCGTCCCTTGCTGGAGATCGCTGGAGCTCCATCAGGCTCTGCAGCAGACAGATCAGAGGTGGGAGGCAGAGAAGTCAGCACAGCTGTTTCCGCCTCTACAAACACGACGGAGGCTGGGACAATGGCCAGTTTACTATCCACCCGTCAATGCCAGAATTGACCTGTTGCCGAGGTCGATCGAACGCTGGATGGTCAGTCTTGAGTTTGCAAGACTGTTCCCAGAAGTCGTTCATGATGTCTCGTCCAACACGATCCTTCCTAATTCGACCGACTCAAGCATCCGTGATCCCGACCAATGGGGCCAACATCCGCCATACGAGGTCCAGCATACTACTTACCAACAAAGCGAAGACTCGAGTGCTGAGCTTTTCCGGGGACAGGGAGAGGAGGTTGGATCGAATGCGGATGACTCGTGGGGGGAGTCGATCCACTCTGGTGGTGGCGAGGAGCGCTTCTCCGAGGCTGGACCTGTTGGCTTCTCCGAAAGAGACCAACGATCATCTCGCACTCAGAGTGCTTCACTTCACGAAGCCCAACACTCAGCACTGAGTGTTGGAACCAATCGGGCAAACTCCGGAATTTCATCGGAATTCCTCGGCGTCAATTTGGATGCGAATTCCCCCCCCCCCACGCGTTTGTGCAAATGGACGTAGTTCATTGGCTGCGAAAAGGGCTCCCGACACTCAGCACTGAGTGTTGGGCGCCATCAACGAATCACAGGCTGCGATCTCGCAACGAGGTCACCTCCTGACCAATAGCAAGCCTCCAACACCGAGTACCATCACCCCGAAGTTCGACCACGGTCGAACTTTGCAAGCAAGTGGAAGGAGGAAACCTCGGAGCAAGGAGGACCGAACCAATCACAGAAGGGTAATAAGCGACGAAGCGTTTTCGACAATGATGAAGGGTCACAACACTCAGTAATGAGTGTTACGAAATCATTGGAAAAGTCACAAGCCCTTGGTACCGAATGAAGACTCACGCTGGCAGAGGACTGATGCCTCGTAGGAGGGAGACAGCCATGGAACAATATGTATATATACTCCAACTTGCACGCCTGGAGGAACTGAAATATCATCGAATCTCTAACACATCAAAGGTGTCTCTAGATTGTCGAGCGACTGCTAACACTCAGTACTGAGTGTTGGCTCTTGACGGTAAAACCTTAGAAGCTTCCAACCACTGCGCTACAATCCCCACTCGATATTACCACACTGAGAACGAGTCTTCGGCATAACAGCCTGGATCGCTCCCACGTGTCGGCTTCGGAACCAATCAACGTTCTCCCAAGATCGCAACTTAGGAATCATAGTACTGAGTCTAAACACTCAGTACTGAATGTTGTAAGTCATATACGAGTGGTCGATTAACTGACGCCGCCTTGTCCCCACAAGCTCCGTCTTTAGCACCTTCAATTTTCTAATAGGACCTAGCCACCGTCCAGCACGACAAGGCCGTCAACGTGGTTGATGTCAAAATGCTGCTGCCATATGTGTTGTTGATCGTAATGCCAAAAGATTGAGAGGTTGGGACGATCGAGGTTGCGTAGGAGGCATAGAAACTTAACATTTAGCGATTCAAAAATTCAGCTCGTAGCTTTGTCTCAACTGAGCTTTGTGTTTTTCGCGCGCAAGCATCTTTATCGACACCTCCTTCAGCTCCATCATCACCAATGACCTCCAAACCGTCTTTCTCTTCACTCTTTTGGACTCGAAATGCCTCATTCTAAACCATTTGCACTTGCACAGCCTCTTCTTTATTGCTCAAGCCCTACGGTCCCACTTCTCTGCTTCATCCGCCCACATTTGGCCTTAGGATAGCCACATTCGCAGCACAGCTGCCAATCTCCGAGCTTTGTTCGGGCACGTCTCTCACACATCACGGCGCCATCCCACACTTCTCTCCTCAAGCAGCTCTCTGCCACGCCTTGGATACCTACGCCAAATCAGGCATCGTCACTTCGGTCGAGGTGGAAGGTCGCGTAGAAGTCAAGTTTCTCTCCTCAAAAAGTTTTTTTCTAGCTGCACACTCGGCGCACCAGGTCCATCACGCCTTGGACAGCTCTCTCTTTCCCTCCCCTCCCCCCCCAAGCTGCACTCGTGCGGCCATGGCTCTCTCGGGTAATCAAGCCTAGGTCGGCCCCCCAAGATCCACCGTCTGGCCTTTATCCCCGGACATTAAAGACTTCTGCGATTCAGGTGCATGTCCTGGTCGCAGACCAACAACCCCAATCCGCCGGGGCCCCCGCTGCCAGGAGAGTTGGTCGCTCTCTGGCTTGGTTTTGTTTATGCGGGCAGCACGACCTAGGGTCTAAAGCCCCGAACCACACCAACCCTGCATTGTTCAGGGCCCCCTTCACTTGAGAGAGTCGGTCGCTCTCGAGTTGCGCTCGTTACGAAGGGCAGCACGACTACGCAGACCTTGGAACTGGGCACCTGCATCTCAACAGGCCTCTTCGACAACAAAGAGGTATCACGCCCCTGGTCTGACGAACTGGGAACACCCATGTGTGGTGGTCTGTCTGTCAGCGAACAGCAGTCTTGAGCGTCCGCCCCGTCAACTGCTGATTTGATCCCAGCAGCGGCAGTGCCAACCAGCATTGTTGGCGAACACCGTGCTCGCCTCGTCCAGCGACGCTCAAGAATCAGTCTCGATGGACGCTCTCTCCTTTGCGACTTGGGCTGCGGTGGCTTTGGTTTGCAGCGTCGGCAACAGCAAAGGCATCAACGGACGACAGGCTCTTCTCTATTGAGCCTCCCTCCTCAAGAACACATTGCTGCACTTCTTTGCGCGACCTTAACCTTTGCTTCACCCTTGCCGTCACCACTGCCACTGCCACTGCCGCCGCTGGCCCTCGCCTCGCCCTCTACGACGTCCGTCCTGGGTCCCTTTGTCACCGCCTTCGCCACATTCAAGAAGCTCTTCGACCCTAATTTCATTGACCTTTGCCATGAGCAGTCTTCAGCACAGTAGGTCGGGGCACAAGCCCAGACATTGCCAGTGCAAAGACTGTGGCGAGGCTGGCAGAGTCTTCACATACGAGCAATGGCGGTGGCATCGGACTAAGGCACAGTGTCGCGCAGCAAGTCGGATACCTACTTCGACAGTGACTCCAACAGCAGCAGCAGCAGCATCGCCTGCTACCCTCCTCTCCCTGCCCCAGCTCACCTGTCAAGAGGCTGATGCTTTGGAGGAGCCACGGAAGAGGCAGCGCTCCAGCGATGCTCTGCTTGCTTCGTCACCACCACTTGCCGATGATACGGACACGGAGGCAGAGGATGATGATGCTTATGACAGCGACACCCTGCCTCCCTTTCCAGACTTGGCTGCGGATGCTGTGAGGAGCAATGATGACAGAGGCAACACGAGCATTGCCGCAACAGACACTGCTGCCGCCACATTGATGGAAGACGACAACTCCATTGACTCTTCCCAGGCCAGTCGTCTCACACTTGCGCGTGCTCTCCTTGCCGACTCAATGGCATGTCAAGCCGATACCACAAGCCAACCCGTGGAAGAGACCACCACCAACCCTTTGCTGCAGCAGCGCAATCAATTTGTGGTGGTCAACTATATCTTCGTCATGTACCTCATGACCTTCCACGGAATCTCAAACATGGTCGCAACACTCTACCTCTCTTTTGTGTTGCATGTGTTGAGTCGCTTTTGCGCCTTCGTCGTCGATTGCGAGTCCTCGGTCTCGGCTGTACTTGCTCCATCTGCTACTTCTTCGCCGTCGGCACCCTTGCCACTGTCACAGCCGTCGCCACCACCGCAATCAAATATTTCAGAACAGCTCGGATCGCTGTCGCAGCCAACATCTTCTGGCGCGACATACTCCATGTCTAGTTCTGCGGTCAAACAAGGGACGCCTTCATTGTCATCATTGCTGCAGCCCTCGTTGCTGCCACCCCCGGTCCTATCGATGCTGGTAACCCCTGCCTCGGTGCGACAGCGGCTTGGCATGCACAGCGACTTCGACCAGTACCTTGTCTGTGCCCATTGCGGTGGGCTGACGCCGTGGAATGGATTCGATGCTGCTCGGGTTCGACAGGTCTACTGCGTTTGCGGTGCAAAGCTTCTTCACGACCACAATACCGTCCACTTCAGTTCTACTGCCATCGCACGCTGGAGTCCATCCTCTCTGGCGTGCTGATGGATCCAAAGTACTACGGAACCCTGAAGGACTGGTTACCGGTTGCTGAAGAAGCTCAGGAGCCCTTTTGATCCTCTGTCCCCAACGCCTCCAACACTAACACTCAAGCTGACCTTGGGACCAATTTGGGCACTTCTCGCTCAGGTGACCAAGGCGATCAACGCCGTTATGGCGAGATCCCCACTGGAACGGCTTGGTTGGAGGACTGTGGTGCCACCACAGAGACTTGTCAAGGTCAATGCCGCTTGCAACATGCTCCCTTCGTCGCAGCGGGTCTGAATCTCAAACTCACACTCTCTGTGGACTGGTTCGGCCCGCACAAGGGTAAATTTCATGAATGGCATTCGACTGGAGCAGTCCTACTGAGGATCGACAACCTCCCTGCTCGACTGACGACCTACGACTGGCGCTGCCTTGGCATCCACCTTGTTGGCTTGCTGCCCGGTCCAAAGGACACCACAGCAGGGAACCTCCAAAAGTTCCTCAAGCTCATCGTCAATGAGCTGAAGGACTTTGACAACACCGGCAAGGTCATCAGGACAGTGGGTCATCCAGACGGCGAGCTTGTCAAGGCACGACTTCACCTGGTCATCACTGACACCCCTGCTCAGGCCAAGATTGCTGGATTTGCCCTGAAGTATCGGAAGGGTATGATCTGCGCCTATTGTCCCAAGCAGGGCGAGAAGCTTGGCCTGACGGATGACGAGGAGGAAGAGGACGACAGCTTTGCTGGCAGCCAGCGCCGTGCACCTCCACGGATGGCGGCAGGCTTTCGTCGGGTTGCAATTGACGAGCTCAGCTACTTCACTGCTGTTGATGGCTGCCCGCCGGACATCATGCATGCCATCCACCTCGGCCTCTGCAAGCACTTTTGGCATCGCTTTTTGATCGAGTCTTGCAACGAGATTGGAGGCCGATTGCCAGAAGCTCAGTCTGTCATCGCTGGTGCTCTGCTGCCGTACGGCGTCCAAGGTCCCAACAAGCTGATCGGCAGTCGAAGTGGTGGCAATCCTATGGCGGAACAATGGGAGACGCTCTTCAGAGTGCTGTTGCCGTTCGTTCTTATGCAGCTCTGGAGTGACTCTCTCAGTGGACCAAATGACGAAGAGCTCAACTTTGCCTTTGTCAAGCCGGGTGGACCATGTCTCAGGCATCTAACGTCACAGTCTGCGTCCCAAGCTGTTGGTCCTGCTGCCGCCACCTCCGCCGCCGCCACCCACATCCCGTCGCGCTCTGCCTCTGTCCAAATAGATGTTGATGATGCCGAGTATCAACCCTCACTTGGCGCTGGCATTGACATCAATCTCAACACCGAGGCCGGCATTGACGATGCTGCTGTAAGGGCTGATGGTGATCCTGGTGGTCATGGACTCTTGCCTGGCCTGAAGCTGGTACGAAGTGTGTTCGGTTCGGCGATGCTACTCTGTTCCATTGTGGAGCTCGTCAGCGGTGATCTCAACGACGCCGAAGTGGACAAGCTGGCCGACTACATTGGCAAGTTCAATCGTAGTCAGACCAAGCTTCTGGGACCTGGGTGGCTCACGTTCAACAACCACAACGTGACCCATCTCCCCTACTTCATTCGATGCTTCGGATTGCCACGGCACTTCTCCTCGTTGCCATTCGAGCGTTACAACGGCTTGATGGGCACGGTACCGACGAGCGGACACAAGGGCGGCATGTTGGAGGCGACGATCATGCGCAACGCCGCGCAATGGAACGAGCTGCGACGGCTGCTGGCCTCGAGCGGTGTTCCTTTCTTCGAGACGAGGCTCCTAAGGTCGATCGAGGGCTTCCATCCCTCGGACTTGTCCACTCTGGACACTCGTCTCAAGAAAAAGAAGCTCGACAACAGCATGTTTGGTCTACTCTTGGACCATCTCAATCGTCGTGCTGTTGCTTCAGACTCCGACGCCAACCTGGCCACTATGGCCCAGCTTGATGCTGCTCCCAGTGATGTCGCCGCCCCAGCCACCAGCTTTGCCGTCCCCTCCAACACCAGCAGCTCTGTTCGCGCTCCACCTGTCGGCATCACCGCCTCGATGCCACGCTACACTATTAAGATGATAGCAGCTGAAACTACGTCGACTAATACGAAGGCAACGTTAGTTTTATCAATACTTGTATACGACTTACAACATCCGATGCTGGGTGTTGATACCCAGTATCTTGTTTCCTAAGTTGCGATCTTGGGAGGACGTTGCAAGGGTCTTAAGCCAGTACCAAAGGACGATCCGACTCTGATGTCTGAGATCTGTCCTTGACAAAGACAATATAAAGTAGTGAGATAGCGCAGTCGGCTGGAAGCCTGAGGTACAACCGTAGACTATAGACACCCGACGCCGGGTGTGGGATATCGCTCTGGGATCTAGGGATATGTTAGAGAGGTGGAAGATTCGATGTATTTCTGCTCTTCGGTGCTACGAAACTGGACCTTATATACACATGCGCCGCTGATTAATTTTACACTAAGTCGTGCTACTCTCCCCAGCAGAGTCTCCCTATACAACGCCCTAGGACTTGTCCTTCCTCCATGGAGTGCAATGCCCGACATCAGGTGTTGCCTCCCTTCGAGTTCTCAACGTCCCGTTTTCTCCCTTCTCTCGTCCTATGATTGGTCCGGTACACAGATGTCCGACCATAGTTTCTTCCATTGTCCTGGATGACTCGACATCGGCAGGTCTCGGAGGCAAGCACTCGTCGTCGAGTCTTGTCATTGGTCGAGAGGTATATCGTTGCGTTGAGGTGGAATGTGATTCGCTGGCATCGCTCAACACCCATTGTCGGGTAGTGAGGTCCACGAACCAATAAGCGCGTCCGTCTGCGCGCCATGCGTAAGGGTATTTTCCAGTTGGCCCGAAAGTTTCCCCGACGTCGGCCTCTTGAATTAGTCCCGTCGGAGTTAAACACCCGTTAGTGGGTGAAGTGCCTCGTGAATGAAATGCCGAAGTGAGAGACGAATTCAGATTCGCATTGTCGAATCCAACATACACACCATACTGGGACACCACATGTCCCAGTAGCGTGGCGCGCCTTGACACAAGCGCCGAGTTCATCCGCACAGCCATCGTGGATAGATCTCCGGACGCTGTCAAGGTTGGTGGTGTTGGACAAGGCAGGCGTGATAATCGACGCAATTGCTGGTGTTTGGTCATGGTCAACGGTGTGCTTCGGGCTGCAAAGATCCTGTGGATCTTCAGCAAGGCCATCAGATTGTCGACCTCTGCATTGGACGTCACATCACAGACGTTCATGCACATGCAGCTGCTCTCGGAGGTCTCTCTCAACGTGCTTGGTGAGCGACATCCCAGCTTGGAGCTCATCCGCCAGCTGCAGCTCCGGCTGGCCATCAACAATGGAGGTGATTACGGCGAGGAGGTTGTGGTCAACTTTGACAGCTTCCACCGCCAGCTCGCTGTTGTGCCGATAAGCATCAAGGGTCAGTCTTTACTTGGCCTCAAAGCGCTCTAGAGCTTATTCGAGATCAGACTGTAAGTGCCAACTTCCTCGTCACGATCTCCATTCGTCATCGGAATCGTTTTAAGCTTCCGCATCGTCGACGTGTTCCGCAAGCTCATCATCCTCCGCAACTTCCACATCTTCGGTACGCTCGACGACTTCCGCATCTTTTCCATCTTCTGCTGCTCGACCATCTTCTGCTGCTTCGTCTTCCGCAGCCAATACCTTTGTCTGTTCACCTCATCCCAGCAAAAGCGCTCGGCCAACGCTCCTCACCACCACACCACCTTGACCTTCCGCTATCTCAACCTTGCGCAATGTCTGCCGCCCTTGTTGCTTTTGCTACCGTCGCCGGCGGCTTCTTGGCCAGCTGTTCCTTCCACCTGGAGTTCTTCGACAATCACAATGGGCCTTATGCGATGACGGTGACCCTCACACATCGCCCTTCTCACTTTGACCTGGTTGTCCTGGTGCACGAAGAAGACTCCGCTTTGCCGATCGAGCATACCCTTCACCTGGTCTCGATCCCTTTGCACATCTCAAATGCGCTTCTCTCGCTCATTGTACAACGTCGGCCATGAACAGCATCGTGCTGTATACGCACACCTGAAGCAGCAGGACATTCATCTTGCTTCGTATTACTCATCAATCATTGGCAGGAGGGCCGCACAAGCTGTGAATCTTCACGACGAACTAGCTGCAAGACCTGCTACACTACCCGCACCCACTTCAAGACCGACAATCCTCGGCCCGTTCCACCTCAAGAGCATACATGCACTGTTTTCAATCACAATCATATATACCATTTAGCAATACACATGATAGCAAGCATAGTTTCTGCGTGACAGCTGTGTGTGCTGAGGTGAAAAGATCCATCCCCGGAGCCACCTGCCGCAGCCACCTCCCCAGGGTGGCTCCTAGGGTGGCTGCAGGGATGGATTTTTCCTTTTTTTACGATATGACTGAGCGAACATACACCACCATACGAGCCGCAATATGACCGAGTCGTTTGTCAGTCTGCAGTCAGGGTCTGGTCAGCAGCCGCAGGATCGATGGTGCTGTGTGGAGAGAAAGAGCTCAGAGAGAGAGAGGGCTAGAAATTCCAAAGTGTATTTGCGCGCACAACTTTGTCAGAAAGAAAAACGCACAGATCAATCAATCAGCCACTAACTATATCCGCCTTCTTCGCTACCATCACCGTCCTCGCTCTCCACCATCTCGGCTGCACCCTAGGTCATCGAAGGTAGCAACGATATACGCGGCGATCAGTGATGCTGTACGTTGCGCACGCCTACGAGGCTTCGGCCATTCTTCAGACCCTCGCCTTGCCCTCGTTTCTGCCCACGGGACCATGTCTGGCAGTGGTCAAACACTCAACGATCGAATTCCTATCTCTAGCTACTTCGAGTCAGAATAGCTCGTCAACGGCCGACCTCCTCGAGCCGGTGCACACAGTGACGCTTCACGCACGCATTCTCGCTGCTCAGGCCGTCACGGAACCAGGCTCCACCGGCGCATCAAAGCAGACGCTTCTCGTTCTCACCGATCATTACCTGCCCAAACTCATCAGTCTGGTAGCTTCGACCAATCCAAAGAATGGCGAGCTGGTCGTCGAAACTGCTGCCACACTGGCCCTCGATGAAGGAGCTCGCTCTCCTGCGGAATCAGCCCTGAGTGTATGGACCGAACCTATCTCCTCGACCACACCTCTGCTCGGTCAGAGGATTGCCCTCAGCCACGTCTACAAGGGCGTTGCCAGGATTGTCCCTCTCGCTACTTCCGCCGCTACATCAGCTTCGTCGCAAGCAGCTGACGATGCAGACGAGACCATGCAAGACGTCTCGAGCGCAGACGCTCCTGCCCTAGGCGTCCACTTTTCGCAGTCGTTTGGCGTTCGACTGCCACATCCCACTCTACTGTCTTGTTCGTTGCTCAGCCCGATCTCTCCAGCCTCACTGCCAGCTGTCGCACTGCTATCTCAATCTAGCGTGCCCTCCGAGATCCCTGGCTTTGGCGAGCAATGCCTCCCGGTGCTCTCGTTCCATTCAATCCATGTCGCCAACCAGGATCTCTCGCCCTTGCACTGGGGTCCACCACGCAAACCTCCTCGCAAGGCTGCCGAAGAGGACGACGATGATGGAAAGCGATTCGATGCACAATCCTCTTCCGCTGCTACTCAGGCCAGTCGAGCCATCAAGTCTACACAGAAGGGCGACAAAGCCGCGACTCGCAAGAAACATGGTCCTGCAGCTATGGGCGCCAAAGTGTCTGTTCATGATCTCCGCAAGAGGGAAGAGGACTGGGCAAAGTCAGACCTCGCTCAAGCCCACGTACCCTTGCCCTTTGCCGATGCTCTTGGTGCACACCTGATCCACGCCTTACCTGCCTCTGTCGGCGGTGGTGTGCTCGTCTTTTCCGAGAACAGCATCCTCTACGTACCCCCGCCGGACAACCCTACTATTTCGACAAGTGACAGTGAAGCCACTCAAGCACAAGCATCAACTGCAGATGCATGCGACATCAAGGGCAAGAGACGCAAAGCAAGCCAAGGTGCCGCTGTCGAGACTGAAAGGCTTTCTTGCGCTGCCTCGACTGCAACCACCTCGACTCCTTCCAACGAGAACGGCAAACGCAGGCGCTCGTCCATGAACGTCGCCTCGACCGGCGCAGACTCACCTCCCAAATCTTCGGCCACGCCTCAATCCCGTCCTAAGCTTCTGCGCGTCGGTCTTCCGCATCCAGTCCAAGTCGTCTCGGTTGTCGATATGAGCGAGAACGCAGACTCGAACGTCTCTTCCGTCCTCTTTGCATGCAGTTCTGGCGCTCTTAACGTGCTGCGTATCTCCATGTCCAGCAGTACACGCGTCACATCCTCCTCGCCTCTCCAGCCCACGTCGATGAGAGTCGAGACGCTCGGAACCACTTCTCAGCCTGCTGGTCCGCAAGCTCTTTCTTATCTTGGTGATGGACTCGTCTGCGTCACCAGTGCCACAGATGACAGCTGCCTCTACAAGATACTCGAACAAAGCGCCGCAGAAAGTGTGCCGCTGTCGCCCAACGAGCAGCTCCTCACACCACCTTTCTCGCCCACGCAATCGCGCCGGAGAAGGTTTTCTCAGGCCATCGCTGCGTCTCTTGACGACACTGAGCTACCCACTGGTGGCTCGCTAGCCGTCGTCGAGAAGTGGCAAAACCTCGGTCCTGTCCTTGACTTTGTCGTCGACGATGGCACAGGCGGCGATCCTACCACTTCATCCGGTGCGCAAGCAAGAATCGTCACCTGCAGCGGCGCTGGCCCTTCTGGTAGCATTCGCGAGGCTCGCAGCGGCGCTTCCGTTCAGGACGTCTCGTCGCTGTCGGTCCCCAACGCGCAGCAGATCTGGCCCATCCATGCTGGTAACGATGCCTCTAAATACTCGGTGGGCCTGCTCATTGGGTTTGCCACCTCGACCGCATATCTGCATTTTGATGCTAAGGGAGAGCTCGCTGATGCCACAGACCGACTCGCTGCGACTGGTACAGACTTGACCCTGCCAACCCTTGCGGCAACCACCGTCTGGAGCTCCGACCACCATCCGCAACTGCTTCGCATTGCTCGCTCCGAAGCCTCGCTCGTCAGTATCAAGGATGAAAGCATGTCGCTGGTGCACCAGTGGGCGCCTCCGAAGGGTCTCGAGGTCTCGGCGGCTAGCGCCAATTCGAATGGTCAGGTAGTCCTTGCGCTGAGCGACAAGACCTTACTGCATCTCTCCGTGGAATCAGGCGCGATTGTCCAAAAGAGCAAGGTCCAGCTCGAGCACGAAGTCTCTTGTCTCGACATCAGCCCTCTGGCAGCAGGCGAAGAAGCCCGGTTTGCTGCCTGTGGATCCTGGCAGACCAGAACCATTCAAATCTACTCGCTACCCGTGCTTGCGGCTGTCGGCCAGTCCTCGGTGGTGCAACAGCGTTTCCCTGCCGTGCCGCAATCCATCCTCCTGCATCGGTTCGCAAGTAAGAAGACGGACGGCGCTTTTGATGCGCAAACTGGAACCCCGTTGAGCAACCGCGACGCCCTTACTCCTCACCTGCTCATTGGTCTTGGGGACGGCACTCTTGTTTCGTACAGCTTGAGCCTGCCTACAGACGAATGCTACAGCAGCACAGTCGGTCTATTCGAGGGCAAGACCGTCTCGTTGGGCACGCAGGCGCTCAAACTCGACGCCCTCGAGACCGGGGCTGGTGCTCGTGTCGTGGCTGTCTCCGGCGGTCGCCCCACGCTTGTGTACGCCGACTCGAAGCGCTTCTCGTACAGCGCGCTCAAGTATAAGGACCAGCGCAGCGTCGCTACCTTGTATGCCGGTCCAGAGCGAGTTTTCGCTGCGTTTGCGCTGTCCAACTCGTTGGAGCTGGCTTCGATTGGCGCTCTCAAGCAGCGTGACATCCGTACCTTCCCACTTGGCCTTAATCAGCCTCTCGCCATCACTCAATGGGCCAGCCGAAGCGTTTTCGCCGTCTGCACGTGGGCTTTCTTACCTCGCGGAACCGCCTCCAAGTCGGACGGTCCGCGAGGCGCAGTGCGGATCCTCGACCAGACCACGTTCGAGACCTTGGATGAAATCCGGCTGGAACCAGACGAGCGACCCAACTGCATCACGGTGTTGCTCGCCCAAGGCCACGAGATGCTCGTGGTCGGAACTGGCTTCGTCTCGGAACAAGCGAGCGAAACCACGCAAGGCCGTTTGGTCGGATTCGACATTTCCACCGGCTCATCTCGCACCAAGGAGGAGCGCGGAAGACTTCGCAAGCTTTTCGAGCACCGCGAGACGGGCAATGTCTACAGCGTTCAGTCCATCAACAATCGACTTGCCGCTGCCGTCAACTCCGAGGTCAAGATCTACAGTGTCGTGGATCCTCGTCCGAGCGAAGTCCCTGCGCCACGCATCCGAGTGCGACAGCGGGGCAGCTGGGCTTGCTCGTTCATCGCTTGCAACCTTTCGGTCATCGAACCCGATCGCATCGTAGTCGGAGACGCACTTCGATCCATGAATGTGCTCCACGTGCATCCGTACACAGCCCGGCTCACTGAGCTCGCCAGGGACTGCGATCCTGTCTGGACCAGCGCCACGGATCTGCTCGACGACGAGAGCCAGACCTACATTGGTGCGGATATCAGCTTCAATCTGTACACGACGCAGAGGGTGCCTCTAAGCGAGGAGGTCAAGGCGCGGATCCGTCGTGCAAGGGAGCGCGAGTCGGAACGAGGTATTACGACGATCGACCCACGAACGGCCCGAGATCCCGACCTGGTTGACCCATACGCACATGTGATGCAGCGCAACGCCGTTTGGCACTACGGCGACATGATCAACAAGTTCTGCAGGAGTAAGTTATGGGCAGCCATCGCTCGTACTCATCACAAACCTTGTACACTGACACACCATTGTTTTTCATCTACTTTGTTGTACGGTTTCCAGGATCGCTCGTCCCAGATCCTGGCTCGAACGCACCCGTACGACCTCGGCTGCTCTTCTGCACAGCTGCTGGAGCGATTGGTGCCATCGCTCAAGTCCGGGATGACGAAGCCCATCTTCTAGCCAAAGTGGAACGCAACATTCTGTCGCTCCTCGAATCCTCGTCCACGGCAGCTGCAGCGGGCATGGTGGGCAACATTGCTCACTCGGACTGGCGGACCCTCCGAACGGATCACAGAGTTCAAGCGCCCGCCGGCATTTTGGATGCAAATGTCTTGCAGATGTTTGTGGATGGCAGACTTGATCGCGAGCAGAGGGACAAGGTGCTAGCCGGACCCAATTCGGAAGCGGAGGCACTTGGTGTCGAGAGGGAGGTAGTCGAGCAGCTCATCGAGTCGCTCAGCCAAGTGTGTTGATGTTGCGGGATCTGTCAAAATTGCACAAACGTCTCCATCGATTTCTGACAGCATGCGTTTTTTTGTGAGCGAAAAAGGTGTGAATCAATCGACCCACGGTGAGGCGTGCGATGAAGGTAGAGTCTTTGATTGCTCGAGGAAAAGGTCTCCGGTCGAGTTCTGTGAACACGACCAAACCGGCATTACAAAACAGCAGTG
The DNA here is from genome assembly GCA_928724755.1 of Sporisorium exsertum. Lineage (NCBI taxonomy): Eukaryota > Fungi > Basidiomycota > Ustilaginomycetes > Ustilaginales > Ustilaginaceae > Sporisorium > Sporisorium exsertum. Next base: position 215,112 of record CAKMXK010000035.1, on the reverse strand, counting down.
GGAGTGACGTACACACGACCCAAGCCATCGAGAACAACCTGGCTGTGACCCGCTGATGCAGAACGGAAAGTCAGCTGCAGAGGAGGAATGGTGTGATATCCCGGTGACAAGCACCTGAGGCTGAGTGCTATGTTTCTGCTCTGCGCCGGCAAGAGGGATGCTTGGAGGACGAGATGATCCTGAACGGGGATGAGACCGTTGAGAAGTTCAGCTTGAGAAAGGAGCAAGGATGACTTGAGACGAGCCGAGTAGGCGTCGATCAGCCTAGTCCTTGTGAGGTCGGAGGTTGCGTCGTTCGAGTCTCTGTTTTCTACTTTGCTGGTGTCGACGGTGTTGGTAGCAGAAGGAGCCCAAGACAGGGAGATGTCGGTGATCGCATCTGTGTGACTGGACTTGTAGAGGATGGTGAGATCGACAATGACGGTATCGCCCGTCTGGAATCTTGCGGCTCTTTCGTCTGCGGTCGAGGGCGGAACCGAGGTGGGATTCAGCCTTTTGGCGCCAGTCGAGACAGAAGCCCGAGCAACTCCATCGTCGCCTAGGCTAGATTCGAGTTTGACGTCCCTCTCGGCCGTCCCCCTGAAACCGCTCATGTTGGTACCACCAGCACGTCGGAGTGTGGAGAGCACGACCAAGCCTCCCGTGGTGACCTCTCTCAATGCGTTCGAATTCGACATCCAGGGCTTGACGTTGTTCGTCGCAGCATGCTCTGATGCCTCGAGCTGCGGAGCGGACTGGCGGCTCCAAGCCCTGGCTTTGGCTTTCTCCAAAAAGCTCGTTGGTGTCGCTGGCTGTGAAGGCGAGCTCGTTGCTTCTGGCCGACGCTGAACGGTTGAGGCGGCGGTGGGGGTGGAAAAGTGTCGGACGGAGCTGGTCCGCAAAGGTGGAGGGAAGCCCATCCCCAACTGGCCAGGCCTAGGCGTGCGCGTGTCTTCTGCATAGTCATTTCTTGGCGGCGCAAGCTTACCATAGCTCGAGCGATCCGGATGCTGAGCGGCTGTTCGCAAAGACGATGCCGCGTACTGCAGATTGCCCGCAACAGGCCCCGCTGTTGACTGACCAGGCGTACCAGTCGAAGGGCCGCCAGAAACGACATGCTTCTTTGCAACATCCGACAGAACAGGAGTAAGATCCAGCGCGCAATTCCACTGGGAATCAAAGTTGGCCATGTGCTCTTCTTGCTCGCCACGAGGTCGACCCGAGACGGTGATGGTCACGTTTCTTGCACTGAGCTCGCGTTGATCGATCATACTGAACTGGCGGTGAAGGGCATGGTCGGATTCGACAGAGACGTAAAAGAGCATGTTGTGCTGGCTACCACGCGTGAGCTGTATTGGCAACACCGAGGGCATGGGATGTAACGGCTTGGCGACAACGGTGTGTGCGTCGTACTGACTCGACGGACCGTCGTCGATCTTGACCTGAATATCATTGATAGCAAAGGCCGAGTCGGATTCGAAAGGATTCTCGAGCTCGACGCTGAGCACCAAGCTGGTGCTGTCCAGGTCCACCGAGGGCTGTCGCGACGATGGTCGGCGATCAATGCACGGGTCGTGATGTGTTATGAGCGTGCGCATGCGCACGTTGAGGCCAGTTTTGAGGGGCAAGAGCTGTCTAGTGCTGCGTTTGTAGATCTGCAGTCCGTGTGACTGGTGGTCTGAACCGAGCTGCGAAGGTGTAGCTGTTCCTTGTGACGACGAGGAGCGTGTGGGTTCCGAACTTGATACACGGCCTGAAGAAAGAGCAGCAAGATCGCCATTGCTATCTGGTTTGAGGGGCGACTTGTTGATGGCAGCGTCAGCAGAAGGGATTTGACTCCTGCGTTTGTGAATGGCGTCTAGAGCGTTTGCTCCCGAGCGAGGTGTGACGACGGTGTTGTTGCCACCGATAACGTCCTTTGAGAGATGAGCGAGGTAGGCGCCGAGGCCGTTGGGACCATCGAGACCAAGAGCAGACAAGGCTTTCGCCCGAGCTTGGCTCTGGAGCGGAGATTCGTCGGGATAGACAGGGCCTTCATGCAAAGGGGCGAGAAGCGAGTGTGCGAATCCAGAGCGGAGAAAAGCGCTCGAAGATGTGGCGGGAATGAGATGATCCAGTAGCGTCGGATCTAGACGGAGCGTGAGCGCTGCCGTGATGGACAAAAGCGGAGAGAAAGGTGTAGCGATGTAGTTGATGGGAACGCGACAGTTCCAGTGAACGCTCCAGTGCTGACCATCGTGGGTTAGATGAGCATCATGAGAAGATTTCGTCGGGACGAATGCGTGAGGATCAGATGCATCTTTGAGCGTGCGATGCGGCTTGGCTGTCTGATTGCCGGCCCAAGCGTTGGAAAAGGCACGGACGGCAGCATGTTGTGCTTGAGTAGGGTCGGCATGGAGATGGTGGGATGGTAAAAGCTGCAAGTGCTGATGCTGGAGCTGGACAGTGGAAAGCGGCTCGTATGGATTTGTGGACTTGGATATTTGCTCTGAGGACGAAGCCTGGCCGGGGACGTAATCGGTGAGGAGGTTGACGTGAATACAGGCGAGAAGGGCGGTGAGGTAAGTTGGAATGGTGTCGTGACCGAGCGATGTTGATGCAGGCAGTGAGGGCAGGGGAAGGGAGTAGGAGAGAAGAGAAGGCTGGGTCGATGTTGACGCTATGCGAAGGAGTGGATCAGAGGGCAATGTCAAGACGGCCTCGACATTGAGCACCTCATCGAAGAATGCGACCGACCTAGAGGAGGATGGCGAGGAGGACGGGACGTTGAGCGATAGTCGCGCTTTGAAGAAGAGGTCAGCCAATGCAGCTGCTGCCGAGGAAGGCATGACAGCCGTACCGAGAGGCGATGTCCTCGATAAGGTTGTTAGGATGGGGGAGGAGGTGAAGAAAGAAGGACAAGGAGGCAGAACGGCCAAAAATGACGTTTTCTTGCCAAGTGGTCCGAGCGTTGAATCGATAAAATGTATGTAAATGACGCCATAACAATACTACGATTTTACGCGGTGTTCGGCCGGCCCACGTCCGAGCACGTCCGAGTTTCTGTGATCGAGTTAAGCCTCGGACGAGTGATTCAGAGGTGCACCGTGATTTTCCCGCAAGAGCCCTGGAAAGCCGGCGACATGCGAACTTGTCTGCACGTTCGAGTCACTCAACCGTTACAGAAAGGAAGGTTTCTTTCCACTGCTTCCCACGCTCCACAAGTATCCATCAGCTCACCATCAGATTACTCCGGCTTTTGACTCAGCAGCAAACCGAAGAGGCATGTCGACATCATCTGCTTCAAACGGCCGAAGTGCCACGAATCCATCGCCATCGGTGGACTGGGAGAATCTTGGATTCAAGGAACGCGAGGTCAACGGTCTCGTCCGCGTCACCTACAAGGACGGCAAGTGGGGCTCGCTCGAGATCAGCAAGGACAGCCACATCAACGTCCACGCTGCTGCTCCGTGCCTTAACTACGGTCAGCAGGCTTTCGAAGGTATCAAGGCATTCCGAACTTCCACGGGGTCGGTTCGAGTGTTTCGACCTCACGAGAATTGGACTCGAATGAACCTCAGCGCTCGAATGGCATCGATGCCTCAGCTGCCCGAGGGGCTCTTCCTGCAAGCCATCAAGGTGGCTGTGGCACTCAACCTTGAATACGTTCCGCCTTACAAGAAGAATGCCTCGGGTGGCGCGCTCTACATTCGCCCTCTGCTCCTGGCTACGGGACCCATGCTACTGCTCGGCAGCCCGGACGAATTCACCTTTTTGGTTTGGGTCACTCCGGTTGGATCGCTGTACGGTAGCGGCGCCGATATTCCCGCGGTGGATGGATTCGTGCTCGACACGTTCGATCGTACAGCTCCTATGGGAACAGGTCACACCAAGCTCGGCGGCAACTACGCACCTGTGTTTGGCCCCACGGCTGCGGCCAAGAAGCAGGGCTACCCCATCACGCTCCACCTCGACTCGACTAGCCACACGTACGTGGATGAGTTCTCGACGTCGAATGCCCTCGCTGTGCAAAAGCAAGGCGACGAAATCACCCTTGTTGTTCCCGAATCCACCTCGATCCTTCGTTCGGTGACCAAAATCAGTGTGCTCGAGATCGCCGAAAAGCTGTGTGGATGGAAGGTGGACCTACGCCAGGTAGCCTTCGACGAGCTCAAGCAAAACAAGTTTGTCGAATTCATGGCCGCCGGAACCGCCGCGGTAAGTTGAAACCAAAAGCTCACTCACAGCATGGTGATATGCAGAAGATAATACTGACTTGAGCATCTGTTTCTTCGTACCGCTTACAGGGCATAACACCGGTGCGATCCCTGTCGTATAACTCGCACAAGCCCCAACTCGTCCACAAAAAGCTCTCGCCTGAAGGTCCCAAATACACTTTCCATGCCGACAACGAGGTGAAGCGGATCGACTTTGGCGATGGCAAGACGGCCGGTGAATGCGCGCGAAGGTTGTTCGACGAACTTACTTCGTACCAATGCGGTGACCAGCCAGACAAATTTGGATGGCTCTGGCCAGAGGAGGGCATTGTTGCTGAGGATGCCAACGTCGCCGCTTGAATTTGTTCGTTCGTGACACTCGCTCAATAGACGGACCTGGTAGATCTCTAATCTGTTTGCGTGTGACACGGTATGTAGAGTGAGAAGGTCGTTGGCTGGAGAGAGAGGCGATGTGACAAGCGCCGGACGAGCGTGCGGCTTGCTGCCGCTATATTCCATGCAGCTTTGCTTTTTTACGCACACGCATGCAGACAGGATGTGACGACAGGACGAGCGATTTCTCGGCCTAGGTGGAAATTCCCCGAGGCAGAAGGCAGCAAAGCAGCGGTTGGTGGAGCGATGCCGAGCTGCGAGAAGCATATCACTTCTTTGCCAAGGGCCCAACTGCCCCCCACTCGATAAGAGACGCTCGACCCAGACAATCATTCGTAGCTTTGACCGCGGCGGCGACTGGGACAACATGCTCGAGCTCGGGGTGGGAGTGCGGGTAAAGCAGAGAACGGTCGGTGTGTCACACCAAGCGAAAAGGCAAAGTCGAGCTGCTTGCGTAGAACAGAGGACCCCACACTCGGCAAAAAGGAAGGAACAATGCGAGCAGACAGGTGCTGAGGAACCGCGTGACCCCACTGTGTGCCTTACACGGGAGGGACGATCCGCGGCACGGACTTGAGCAGTGGCAGAAAGCCACATGCAACCTGTCCCGCTTCTCGGATCACCATCAATTTTGCTGTTACGGAACACCCATTTGGACCATCTACATGTCGAGAAACGATGCGGGAGAGGATGGTCATCACGAGGTGGATACAAACGACAAGCCGTTCGGGGTTGCGGTAGTCAGGCGCGCACACACACAAATGCTAGGGTGACAGGCCTTGTCCAGTTCGGTTCGCTTGTAGCGGTCGTTGATCTCATCAGTTGAGCTGGGAAGCGCGGCGGGCAAAGAAAAGAAAAGAGAGGACGAGGCGAGAAATCTGGCATCGATGGCATCGCCGGCGGAAACCTTGGGGCTCAAGACGTCGCGCACAGAGCATCGAGTGGCGAGGACGATTTTCGCTGAAATACAGTAGAAAGGCGCAGACTGAGAAGCGCAAAACAAGACTGGTCAAGTGGCCCGTTGGTGTGATTTTGGCGGCAGATTTTGGCGATTTTTGACAGGCGTTTGTGCCAAGTCTGGCCCTTTTTGTTGCGGTTCTCGACCGACATTGCGCACCCCACGGAAGCACTGCCGATTATTCATTCAGGTGACCGCCAAGAGAAAGTGGGTCAGTCGCTCGCTGTACTCGCTTAGTGGCAGCGGCAGCGGCAGCGGTAGCGGCAGCTCCACTCCTCCACCTGTTCATTTGGTTTCCTTCTTGGCTCGCACGTTGGCCCGCAGTGGGCCCACGTCTATATATAGACCCCGCCACCGGCCCTCGCTCCATCAAACGTTGCCTTCAGATCCTATCCCCCCACACACACATACTCGCACACATCGCCTCAGCATGCCGACGCTCCACATTGACCTGCCTACCGGCATCAAGGCCACCATCCACGCCGACTTGTTTATCAACAACAAGTTCGTGCCCGCTCTTGATGGCAAGACTTTCGCCACCATCAACCCTGCCACCGGCAAGGAAATCGGTCAAGTGGCCGAGGCATCTGCTAAGGACGTCGACGTTGCCGTCAAGGCGGCCCGCGAGGCGTTCGAGACCACCTGGGGTGAGAACACGCCCGGCGATGCTCGTGGAAAGCTGCTGATCAAGCTCGCCGAGCTCGTCGAGGCCAACATTGACGAAATTGCTGCTATCGAGTCGCTCGACAACGGCAAGGCCTTCTCCATCGCCAAGGCCTTCGACGTGGCTGCCCTCGCTGCCAATCTACGCTACTACGGCGGCTGGGCCGACAAGAACCACGGCAAGGTCATCGAGGTTGACACTGCGCGTCTCAACTACACCCGCCACGAGCCCATCGGTGTCTGCGGTCAGATCATCCCTTGGAACTTCCCCCTGCTCATGTTGGCCTGGAAGCTCGGACCTGCGCTCGCCACGGGTAACACGATTGTGCTTAAGACTGCCGAGCAGACGCCTCTCTCGGCCCTCAAGGTTTGCGAGCTCATTGTCGAAGCCGGTTTCCCCCCTGGTGTCGTCAACATCGTCTCTGGTTTCGGTCCGGTCGCTGGTGCCGCCATCTCGCAGCACATGGACATTGATAAGATCGCCTTCACCGGATCCACACTTGTCGGCCGCAACATTATGAAGGCGGCCGCCTCGACCAACCTGAAGAAGGTGACGCTCGAGCTCGGTGGCAAGTCGCCCAACATTGTCTTCAAGGACGCCGACCTGGACCAAGCCGTGCGATGGTCCGCCTTTGGTATCATGTTCAACCAGGGACAGTGCTGCTGCGCTGGTTCGCGTGTCTACGTCGAGGAGTCAATCTACGACACCTTTATGGAGAAGATGACCGCCTACTGCAAGGCGCTCCAGGTGGGTGACCCCTTCGCCGCCAACACGTTCCAGGGCCCGCAGGTGTCGCAGCTTCAGTACGACCGCATCATGGAGTACATCGAGTCCGGCAAGAAGGACGCCAAACTCCACCTCGGTGGTCGACGAAAGGGTGACCAGGGCTACTTTATCGAGCCCACCATCTTCACCGACGTGCCCCACGATGCCAAGATCGCCAAGGAGGAGATCTTCGGTCCCGTCGTCGTCGTGTCCAAGTTCAAGGACGAGAAGGACCTCCTGCACATCGCCAACGACTCGATCTACGGTCTCGCTGCTGCCGTCTTTAGCCGTGACATCAGCCGCGCCCTCGAGACCGCCCACAAGCTCAAGGCCGGTACCGTGTGGGTCAACTGCTACAACCAGCTCCATCCCCAGGTTCCGTTCGGTGGATACAAGGCTTCGGGTATTGGCCGAGAGCTAGGCGAGTATGCGTTGTCCAACTACACCAACGTCAAGGCCGTGCACGTCAACCTCAACCAGGCGCCCCCCATCTAAGCGGCGTCGCCAACCACGTGCTCCTTTCTCTTCTTGGTTGCTTGCATCTGTATTCCCGATGACGGGAATTGTCGTCACATCGGCCCATCTGCAAAAGTTGAATCGTAGCAAATCTTGCCATCGTGTGACTTTGCTCGTCTCTCGTGCTGAGAAGCCGTGTTGTTGTATCGGTTGCTATGCGGGAGTGAGCAGAGCTGCCGCCACTCGAGAGCAAAATCGGCATCGGGAAACCGATCGCCTCTGGTGCCGATTCGCCTGGAGCAAACAGTGAGGTGTTGGACCCTGAGAACGTGGACACGCGAGGTGGCAAGTCCAATTCATTCAACACCGAGCGCCGAACAGCTTGGCTGGCATTTTGACACTCAACCCAAATTTTGAGCTTTGAGAGTGTGACTTGCACGTTCGCTCTTTGATGTTTTTCGGTCTTGCACCGAGCCAACTTGATGCAACACAAGCCAAGCCATCGCGCGGACCGATAGTGTGACCTCGCGGTTGCAGCTTACTTCTGTTCCACCATCACACGCCCGTTACCGTCTCCTACGTCCATCTCTGCTACTACGCTAGACGTCCGCATCTTGCCATACCGAATGCCTGTCTAGTCGACCATCCAACCAAGCAGGCTGTCCGTCCTGGGCTCTTCAGCCACACGTCCTCGTCTCTGCCACTGTCTGTGTGCTCCATTTCCGAAGCCGCCTCAACGCCACCATGACGCAGTTCGTCTTTGCAGATCGCTTTGTTCTGCCCACCACCTCGGCTCTGGCATCGTCCAGGCTTCACACCATCTTTTACGCCTCACTCGTGGTGCAGCATGTCATCTTCCATGCCCTCTCCCACTCCTGGCTCAAAGGCGACAGCAAAGAGATGCTCAAGAAGCGATGTTGGATCCTTACCACCCTCGCCAGCTTCGTCATGTGCCTCGCCAGTCTACCCTACCTCTTCGACCTCTTCCTTGCCGGCTTCGACCTTCATTCTTTGCGACCCAGGACCAAGACCGTCGCAGAGCCACTCGCCGCCTTCTTCGTCGCCTACCTCGTCTCCGACCTCGCTCTCGGCTCCATCTACTACCGCAAGTTGATCAATCTTTCCTCAGGATGGATCCACCACATCGCCTATACTTTCCTCTTCGCCTTCTGGGTGCACAAAGGCTGGGCACACATTGCGGCCGCAGCCGCAATCTTTGAGCTTCCCACCCTCATTATGGGCGTCGCCTCCATTCACCCTCCGCTCCGCTCCAACATGGCCTTCACCCTGACCTTTTTTGGTACGCGCGTTTTTTACCACCTCGCCTTGCTGGTGACAAGCGTCACCGAACACGGCCGTAACGCTCCCGGCCTCAACGGCAGCTGGGGTCCCACCATCAGCCTGCTCGCCACCTACCCGATGCATCTCTGGTGGGGCTACAAGTGCATTTGCAGCATTCGACGAAGGATGTACAAGAGGAAGCTCGAAGCAGCTCAGGTCGCAAAGGAGAAGGCTTCGCTTGTTTCTGCCACGGGTCAGCTCTTCAACGGTATCGCCGCTCCCGATACGAGTAGCGCCGTCAATACACCTGCCGTCACGCCTGGCGCTGGCGCGACTCCAGCCACAGCCAACTTTGGCGCTACCGGCCCCGTCCACGCTGCCTTTGCTCGAGCTGCCTCTGCCGCCCGTCCGCCTGTTAACCTGCTCTTGCCAAAACGCCACAGGGGTCAGCGTGCTGATGGTCACGCCGGTATGGGCCATCCGCTTCTCACCAGAACGCTCAATCCCAAATACATCAACTCCATCTCAGTCTTTACCGCGCCAATCGCACCCGAAGGCGCTGGACCTGACGACACGGAGCCATTCCTGGCCATTCGCTCGCCCGCCGAATCGAGCGATAGAGCACGTCGACTCGTGGCCGACGCCGTGCGCAAGGTCTGGATCAATGCACCTGCCAGCTGGAGGCGTCAGTTCGAAGAGGCGGCGGGCGTGCGACCCAAGGGACTCGGCTCCACTGGTCGAATGCCTTCCTACACCACAGACGAGTCCTCCGAAGAATATGAAGAGGCTGATTCCGACTCGCTCTCATCGTCAGCTGCCCAGTCCGGCATGTCGGAATCGCGCGCGCGCCGCTACTTGCAGGCACAGCGTTCTCGCATCCGTCGCGCCGTCCTTCGAGCCGTTCGAGCTGCCATCAACGGTCGAGATGCTGACGGCGTCAAGGCCGTCACCTCGCACGATGGCAATGTCATCACTACATTTGCAGACGGTGCGGTGGCAGCCGCTGGCGACGTTCGACCGACGGGCATCGACAGAACGCTGCTCTCGCTTGACTTTAGCTCGCTCGTCAAGTACCTGCCGCCAGACTTGTTTGGTCAGGATTACGAGATCCGCGAGTTTCCCGTAGAGCAGGTAGGGCAGGGTGGACGCCATAGACGCATCGTTGGGCAGATTCGCCGTCGGATGGAGGTGGCACGACGCGACTTTGTTGTCTTTGACTAGCGTTCCTCATCGATGCTCCGTTTACTGTTACGATATGCTCAGTGATTCGCATATAGATGCTCTTGATGATCCGTACGCTCCGCAATGTTCTCTGTTTGCTTGATTTCTTACGCAATATACCCCTCGTTTCTTGTCGATGGCCCCGTGTGCTTGTGTGGACTCCAGCTCCTGACCAAAACTCCCACGGCGTATCCTGTTGTCAGGGGCGGATCGTGACGCTGGCGAGCGTTGCCAGCTTTGCCGAACACCTGTGCAGGTGCAGTTTCATATGCTGTAACGTTAGATGAAGCCCAGCGCTTGCAGCGTTGCGTGGCGTACGAGCGGGCCCTGAATTCTTTTGCTCGACGCGGCTATCAGTCCAGCTGTCTTGTATTTGCTTCTCGTCGTGCTCGATGGCAGCGCACTCAAAATGCGCCGGGTGGATGCAGCTCAGTTCGAGACAAGGCAAGAGCTCTGGAAAGCCTGTCATCCCAGGAAACACAGCCACGAAGGCAGGCAACGGCTAGAAAGGGCCTGATTCCTTCATGGGCCAAGTACGTTCTACAAGGGCAGCATATTCTAGGAGACATCACAAAGAGAGTTCATACGAGATGAAGACAAGTCAAACCTACACCTGGGGCTGCCTTGCCGAAGCCACTTCCACTGCAAGAACACGATGGTCGGACACACCGGGAGCGAGTCCGGAACGAAAGGAAACAAGTCGAATCGGTTTGCTGGTCGGATCTCGACCCAATGCAGTTCATATGGCGTGGGTGTTGGAGTCTAGACGAAGGTGTGCGAGGTCGAGCTGTGAAATGATGCCGGCCGCCGAATGACCGTAGCCGCTTTCGCCATCTTTTGTTGTGTTCGGGGCCTCGTGACTGACAACGGCGGAGTTGGAGACGACGTCGTCTCAAGTCTAAGACAGGAAGGCAAATGAAGCAGGCCAGCACGAATGGTTGAAGCGAGTCATGTGACTACATGGATCGGACGCATGCTTCCGGTCAGTTGGATGGCAAATGCTCACGCTCATGTCCGTGCGATACACCGCTGTGGCTAGCAAGCCATCGTATGAGAAAGGCCCTCAGCAACCTCGATTAATCTCAACGATCTGCAAGACAGATATTGATGCTGGTGGGGAACGCGACGCTCGATCATGATGATCATCGCTGAAAAAGGCTGTCCGAGCAAGACCAGATGGGACGCTCAGCAACGGGTACGAGATGGCGCAGTAGCCGGTATCCACATTGACGTCTGCAAAGACGGGGTCGCTTCTATGCAAGTTTTAAACACCGCGATGAAATTGACAGCCGAGGTCAGAGGTCACATTGCGTCTGCTCGCTTTCATGGGGAACCTACTGAGCTTGTGGTCACCACCCTGCTCTCAGTCAGCCAGGTCCGTGGCTCCGCGAATACGCAGCTTCCTCGAGTGGAAACCCATTGAGCTGCGCACGGGGCATCCCAAGCGCGCAAAGACGATGATGTCGCTTGACATCTGCGATTGCATACGCAACGAGTCTAGCAATGATCACGTCTATATATAAAGTCCCCTTTTGGTCCCCCCCCCCCGGCTTGAGAAGAACCTCCCACGCCACAACGGCCCGCCGACCGACGGTCTTTCAACTGTCCACACCTGGTCCCGCAGACTTTCATCCACCGCCCACACAACGTCCTTTAATTCCCACCTGAAGATGGTGCAAGACCCTCGAGAGACGCAGCTGGAGGTGTCGCCCACCAACCGCGTGGCCATCTTTTACGAGAACGGCGGACCGGAAAAGATCTCGATCAAACAGCTCGACACTGTCAAGCAGTCGGAGCTCGTACCTGGCGAGGTGCTTGTTAGGGTTAGTATGACGGCGGCCCAGTGTTACCGTTTGCCTCTTGCTTCTGCCCGGCGCAATCCTGACTCTAGATCTGATTGATTGTCTTTTGTGTTCACCTAGGTCCTCTACACGGGAGTATGCCATTCCGACCTGCACGCGCTACTCGGCGACTGGCCTGCACCACCCAAACTCCCGCTGATCGGCGGTCACGAAGGCGCAGGCGTCGTGGTCGCGCTTGGACAGGGTGCGGAAGAATACGTCAACGTGGGCGATAGGGTCGGAATCAAGTGGATTGCTGATGCCTGTCTCAACTGCGAATACTGTCGCCTGTCCCACGAGTTCAATTGCGCCCAGTACAAACCTAGCGGCTGTAAGTTGCGACGTGTGCACACACCTTTTACTTTGCACGCGATGCAGAGACGCTGATAAGTTCATTCGCTGGCTTCCAACGACGGAACAACAGATGCGGTGGACGGGACGTTCCAGCAGTACGTCCGACATACCGCACGCTATCTCACCAAGATCCCCAATACGCTGAGCCTCGATCAAGCCGCCTCGATCCTCTGTGCGGGAGTTACCATCTACCGTGCACTGAAAGAAGCGCATCTTCAACCGGGCAACTGGGTCGTCATCCCTGGATCCGGTGGTGGTCTGGGTCACCTGGGCGTTCAGTATGCTCAGAACGCCGGTCTGCGTGTAATCGGCATCGATACGGGAGAGGATAAGAGGAAGATGAGCCTCGAGTTGGGTTGTGAGGTCTTGTAAGTTTCTCTGCCCTTTAGCGGCGTCCACGGTTCGAAGATCACGGTAGCTGACTCGTGAGACAACGAAACAGTGTCGACTTCAAAACAACCTCGGACGTCGCAACCACTATCAAAGAAGCCACGGGCGGCATCGGCGCGCACGCCGCCGTCGTGGCCGCGGCCAGCTCAGCAGCCTACGAACTGGCGCTCAACTACATCCGCCCCCGTGGAACGCTGGTCATCGTCGGGATGCCCAACTCGATCCTGCCTGTGTCGATCTTTAAGATGGTGTTCATGACACACAAGATCATCGGATCCGCGGTGGGTAATCGCCAAGATGCGTCCGAGGCGCTCGAGATCGCTTCGAGGGGGAAAGTCAAGGTGCACTTTGTGATGAAGGGGTTGAGCGATCTGCCGGGCGTGTTTAACGACATGATCAATGGTCGCATCGCTGGTAGGATTGTGTTGGATGTCGACAAGTGATCAAGTTGGCATCAGCGCTCGGAAAAGGGCTTGAGTTAGGCAGTCACCGATCAGCAACCGATTCCGTTTCATGATGCGAGATTTCTGAAGAGACAGCGGGCTCTGCAGTGTGTGACGATCGCAAATGGTGTAGAAGCGAACATGAGAACCACTCTTTCAGACCGATGACAAGACAATGAGATTTCGAGTAGATGCGATGTAAAGTACAGGCTTCCGGCGTGAATCATTCAGTCCTGCTAACACGCGCCCTCTCCAGCACCTCTTTAAACCTCCTCGGCCCCGTATACCTCTTCCTCGCAAACGCAAACCAATTGACCGCCGCCAACGCCAAAGTTGCTCCCACAACAACGACGGAGTAGTTCATAAGCGAAGGCGAAGTGACGGGGATGTAGGAAGGCAGTAAGAAGAGCACGGTGGTGAGGAGGATGTAGCACAGAGCGGCAGTGTTGATGATAGGACCTAGGACGGGGCCGAGGGTATACTTGATTTCGGTTGGGATGGGGATGTCGTCATCGTCCTCCTTGTCGCCGTCGTTATGAATACTGCGTTGGGCGTTGAAGATGCGTTTCCTCCCACCAAAAAGCATCCCTGCAATCGGTACGACATACGACAGTTGCAGTAGAACAACACTCGCACTGACGATCGCCTGCACCGCAATGACCGAACCAAAGAGCAGGACGCCGAAGATGGCGTAACAGGTGCAGCAGAAGAGCACCGCATACACGGGCACCTTGTACTTGGGCGAGATGGAGCCGATCTTGCGCTGAAAAGGAAGACATCCGTCGTTTGCGTACGCCTGGACCATTCTGCTGGTGGTGATCATGAGCGCAGGCCCGGCAAAGGCGATCGTGCCAAAGATAATGAGATTCAAGCACAAGGTCGCCGCTTTACTGCGCGTAGCTTGCAAGAAGGCCTCAACGATCCCCGCAGTACCCGCACTGATGACGCTCTCCATATCGCTGATCCCGGCCAGTACAGCAATGAGAACCAAAAACGTACTCGTACCGCCAATGAGACACGCCAACACCATCGCTTTCGGCGCATTGACATGCGGATGATCGATCTCGTCAATAACATGCGTAGCACCATCGGCGCCCACCAGGCAGTACTGCGCCTGGATGAGACCGATCATCCACGCGATGCCGTCGGTCCAGCCTGTGATGTTGACGAAGTCGGTAAAAATGAACTTTGCGGTGGATCGATGTCCCTGCACGGAGGGGACGGCGATGCAGACGACAAAGACAACAATGGCGCCAAAGATGGAGAACAGCAGAGCAGCTTGGTTCATCTTGTTGAGGATGCGGACGCCCCAGATGTTGACTGCGCCGCAGTAGATGGTGAGGCCCATATAGACCAAGAACAGCTTCCAAGCGGCAGCGTCGAAGTTGGGCACGTAGATACCAATGACACCCATAATGGTGGATCCAGCATAGAGAGGTGCGCTGGAAGAGAGAGCGATCCAGCCAGCGGTGCCCATCCACCCGCCGACGTATGCCACAGGAGCACGATAAGATTGGCTAGTCATCACGTAGCTCCAATGATACTGTCCGCCGACAAACGGGAACACATGGCAGAGTTCGGCGAGGGACAGCGCAATAGCCAGGGCGCCGATCGTCCCGACCAGAATGCCCCAGACAACCCCAACAGGTCCACCAGCACCAAGAGCGAGATTGATGGCAGTACTCGCAGCCGTCCACGAGTTGAGAATGGCAAACGAAAGACCGATGAGCGCAAACGTGCTGAAGTGCTTGCGCGGAGCCCCTTCGGTGGTATCTACTGCAGCAGTCTGGTTGAGTATGCTAGGCGGTCGATAGTCAAAGACGGAGCCTTCTGGTTTGGAAGCATCATCGTAGGCGTCTCTTTGCTTTTCTTCCACTGTCCTTTCAGTAGCAGCCGCTGGGATGCTGGGTGAAAAAGCAACAAGAGGAGATGCGCTGCAAATCTTGAGAATGACCGAGTTTCAAGAGTTGACTGCGCAGAACGAAGAAGCCAAGCAGGGATGAAAGCTGCACGAAGAAAAAGTGCAAGATGAGCAGAGTGTAGAGAGTTTGGGTCGGTGGGGACAGTCGAGAAAGAATGCTCTCGCATTGAGAGGTCATTATACGTCGACATCAAGAGGCATGCTCAACAGCTGATAAGCGCCGTGCGTGCTGTCACTGCAAGATAAGCATTCGGCTGGAGGTGTGGTAACAAGCCAAATGGCAAGGTCGGCGGTGCGGGATATCAGCCTTGTGGCAAAGAGAGCCGCGCTCGCGCTAACTGACTGCTTAACGACATTCGAGCGAGTTTAGCCGTGGCATCGAGACTTGACGTTGTTCTCTGCAAGAGCAGGATGCATGCGGGCGATAAGTTAGCGTCAAGCATACCGCCGCTCTTGAAATTCGCTTGCGAGCCGCACTCGCACCCACCGCGTGAGTTTGCGAGCAACACTCGGATAGTTAGTTAGTGCCCACAAGAGTCTCTGTCTCGGTGTTTATCAAGGCGCTTGTTCGAGATCAGCTTATGCTCTCTCCGTTCTTCGAGCTGCTAAAATGCGCTCAAGAGCTTTTTGCTCCATGCAGCCGTGGTAATCGGTCATTCTCATCGGCAGAGAGGCAAGTGCCTGTGTTGCTGTAGTCTGCCCAAAGAGATGAGGCGATATACGGAGCGAGCGGCCGTCACAGGTTCCACAACCCTGATAAATGCAAGAAACTTGCCGCGATAGGCGCGCCTCCGCCACGCGCTGACGCGATAACACGGACGACGTAGCACCTGATAAGCGCATCGGCTGGTTGAGAGATTGACACGCCTCGTCTGTCGAAAGCAAAGTACGCGGCATGCGCTGGGGGGTGCTGGTGCTCGACTAGAAAACGCAGTCACAATCATATGCAATGCGAACAGAATTAGGAATGCGATTAGCTGGCAGTGGGGAAAGTAATACTACAACATGTCGGAGTTGTACAGATGCGAGTGTGCGAGATCTTGCAAGCGTTGCGAACGACAGAAGATAGAGAGATGCGAATCAGAATGCAGTGTTGAAAGCCATGACTGATGCGAGAGAGAGAGAGAGAGCAGGACAAGAGGGAGATAGTGCCGATGACAAGACCAGACCACGATACGAAACATCGGGTCGTGCAGGCCAGGCTGAAAAAAGGAGGCAACAAGGGGATCCGGAAAAGGCCAAGTAAGAAAGAGTACATGGTAAAAAGAGGCCAAGCCCAGACGGCCACACTGATGAACGACAACGTCCGCGTCCGGTGCAGCCTGAGTGGTAAAAAAAGTGGGCGGTGATGAAGACAAGGTTTGAAGAAGGGGATGGCACACCGTGAGAAGAGAAAGAAAGGGGTAAAGAGAAGGTGGAGCCAAGGGTATATGTGGAAACAGGGTAAACCGGGATGAAAAGAGCATCGCATGGGTATTGCAAGAACAGAGGTCCGACCCCCTCTGTTACTCCATCTCCCATCCCGGTTCAGGTATTCAAGACGTTCGCCTAGAGAGTTGTTGTTGTGTTATCGAAGATAGGGTTCAGCGTGAGCACTCGCAAGCGGGACGATGCGATGCTGTGCGGCGCGTAGTAAGGAGAGAGAATGGCGCGATGCACAGCAGCAGCAACCACGGCCAGCCGTTCCAGAGTTGGACAAGCTTGGGAGAAGGGAGGAATGGGAAGGGAAACGGCAACGACAAAGCACGAGAGAGGTGCGCTCACAGGGAGGACCTTCTCTTCTATTGGAAGTTGTCAAAGTCGATCTCGGCCTCTCGACGTTCCGGCTTGGCATCAGAAACCAACCAGGGCTTGGTGATGTAGTTTCGGATGCTGTCAGGCAAGATGACGACGGCGTTGAGCCCAGCTTGCGAGCCGAACTTGTCCCAGCCAGCACCACCGGGCTTGAGCCAGTTGATCGCAGCGTTAACGGCAGCACCCGAAGAGCCTCCGGCGAGGATGCCTTCGTCCTTGATGAGACGACGCGCGTAGACAAAGCTCTGCTCGTCCTCGGTCTTGTACCACTCGTCAATCATCTTCTTGTTGAGTGTGTTGGGGTCGAAATCGTAGCCGATGCCCTCGACCTTGTACGAGCCATCGCTGCCCTCGGGCAGGGCGTTGAGCGAAGCAGGCAGAGCCAGATCCGAGCCGATAGGGTCGACACCGAGAACAAAGCAGGCCGGGTTGTGGTCAGCGCGCTTGAGACGCGTGGCAACACCGCTGATGGTACCGCCCGTGCCGACACCAGCGATGAGAACGTCGACCTTGTCCGAGAAGGTGGTGGTCGAGCCGTTGACCTCGTCCGCAGCACGGTTCGAGTCGGGAGTGAGGGGTCGAGCAGAAGCGGCGTCGACGGGCTGCTTGTCGTTGGTTAGCGAGAGACCACCCATGCCGTGCAAGAGCGAGGTGGAAGAAGGAGGAGCGGGACCGGCCTTGATGGCTTCGATGATCTCTTCAGCCGTCGCCCAGTGAGCGGTGGGGTTGTTGAGGTTGTTGTACTGATCGAGGATGACGGCATCGGGCATCGACTTGGCGAGGCGACGTGCGACCATTATGTTGGAGCGAGGATCGTCGTGGGCAGCCTCGGTGGGTGTGCGGATGACTTCGGCGCCGAGGGCACGGAGCGCGTTGACCTTCTCGGCAGACATCTTCTCGGGGAGCACAATGATGCAGCGGTAGCCTCGAATGGCACAGGCGAGAGCGAGACCGATGCCCGTGTTGCCACTGGTGGGTTCGATGACGACCGATTTGCCGGGAATGAGGGTGCCATCCTGTTCGGCCTGGAGGAGCATGCGACGAGCGATACGATCCTTGACGCTACCACCTGCGTTGAAGTACTCGCACTTGACCATGACGTTGCACTTGATGCCCTCTGTCTGTGGGATCCGGTTCAGTTGAATGAGCGGCGTCTCACCCACAGCGGAGAGGGCGTCTGGTAGGATAGCCTGAGGTCTCATGGTGTCGAACGATGAGAGGATGTCGAGACAAGGGGAAACTAGAGGGAGTAGGAGAGAGAGAGAGAGAGAGGAAAGAGAGACGTTGAAGGGAGAATTGAAGCCTGACTTTCGATCTGTTGGAGAAACGAAAGAATCAGGACTAGCGGTGATCTGCGCCTAGAGAGGAAGGAGCAGAGTGGTCGATGCTGAGGATCGAGAGGGATGATGATGGTGGTAATGAGGAAGAAGGGAGAGCCGATTTCGATAGATTGCCTCCTTTCTCTCGAGCTGGTCAGCAGCAGCGCATCCGCAGCCTTTTGATGTTTGACACGTTGCGCAAAATCGCATTCTGTCACGCAATCTGCTGTTCAAAGATGAATATGCCGTGGGTTCTGCTGCGTCACAGGGTCAAAACTCTGTCTCAACTGAGTTAAAAAATCGGAAAAAAAAGGGGAGAGAAAGGCCACTGAAAAGGAACGCGGTTGGTCAGAATCGGCAAGTAGGCCGGCAGTCGTTCCGAACGTCGCTTCTTTGGTGCCAAACAGCCGTCTTCCTTCAGCAACCAAACGAGCTTCGTCTGTTCTTCTCATGACTGTCAATGGTCGGCGAAAACAGCGCAATGGGCGCTTTCTACCCCTTTGTTTCTAATGGACAGAGCAAGATGGCTGATAGCGATTCGGTTTCGAACAACAGAGGGTTCAAACGAAAAAAAAAAATGAATGCGATTGATTGTTCGGGACCGCCGCCGCTTTGCAGTTTTTGTTTCGGTTACAACGGCTTAGGTGGGGTTTCGAGCTTGTCCGCTTCACACGGACAAAATCAAATACGTCGGCGGAGAACCCGAAACATCCTCGTTGTCGTTGTCAGCGTCTGGGCTTGTCTGCTGTCGACATTTCCGCAACCAAAGCTGGCTATTGGCGAAAGCTGGGTTATCAACTGAGGGGAACGAGGCCATTAGAGAGCTACAACTGGCCTGGCTGGCAATTTTGGCTGGGACGAGGCTGGAATGCGGACAATCGGACCGCGCGACTCGCAATCAAAGCAAGGGTTTTGGAATTAATCTTTCTGAATGGGGCCAGATTTGAATCGCCGATCACGTCCATCTTCCGCCGAGTTCGCGATTTCTGCGATGCTTCGAAAACCGCTGCACGACGACGTAGCGAGATCGGCGGCGTGCAAATGGTGCAGGCGCGCCAAACGAAGATTCTGGACGTTCGCTTGTGTTGTTTCTCGACCAACTTGCCGACAGGCAGAGCAGCCCCTAACTGAAGACCTTTTGGACCCTATCTTGTTCAGAGATAAGTAATGGCCTGATGTCGAAACGGCACGGCACGGCATACTCCCTCTTCATTGCTTTCTTCTGCTTCCCTTTGTTGTGTGCCGAGCCGATTGCTGCAGCAGACTCGTAGCAGCGTTGTGTAGAACACCAACTCTATCTAAATTTACGTTACTCTACGCGCTGACCTGAAGTGGAACGCTACCCAAAAACAATCGACGATGGCTGGTCCTCGCGTCTCTGCTGCCTCCTTTGCCGTATATTTTTAGGAGCTCGAGACAGAAGCTCGAAACTACTTGTACCTCACTCTTTATGCATGATTCATGGGTGGTGACCTAGACCGGCAGCCAGCGTCTGGTCAGTGTTGTACGTGGCGTGCATTGCTTCAGCTGCAGAGACACTCAATCATTCCTGCACATTCCCCGCTCGCTTCGAGTTTCCAACGATTCACACCTATCAACGCGTCTCCCTCCTTCCTCTTGTCTAATCACCTTGGCCTCCATCCGATCTTACCCGCACTCCATCTCTCTCCTTTACAAACGCAGCCACACCAAGAGTGCTGGCGAGCTTTTCATCGGATCATCTGCGACACCTGCAAGTGCTGCGAAGTTGCATTGGTTCGGCACGGTTCCGAGTCACGCGATCGTCGTCTCGCCTCATCCGATATCGTCGGTATGCCCATACATCGATTACTCATCGTCATGCTCAGTCTCTGATACCCTCGTTGTATCCGCTCATCACCAACGTCGATCACCTCCTCTTCTTTGTAGGCGGTCGCCCACCGCACAGAGGCAACGGCATTCAACATGGCCGACTTGAAGGAGAGGACCATCAACTCCAGCTTCCAAGGCTTGGTCTCTACCTGCGTCATCTTTGCTGTCGTCGGTAGCATCTCGGCCATCACCTACGAGACACTTCGCCAGCTACGACGTCTTCCACGCACACGCTTCACCAAGTTCTGGCGCCAAGATGCGAGTCGAAGACATGCTCCGGGCGGCGTCCAGGACAATCCTGCACATGCTCGAGATAAGGATACCTGCGAGGATTGGGAGATGGGCCACTTCTACCTCTCACGCGTCTTTCACGCGTCTACACCCTCTCCCATGCTACCGCGATGGCCTTTCGCTTGGGTCAAACGTGCCATCTCCTTCACCGACGAATGGTATGCCGATCACACGGGCATGGACACGGTCGTCTACGTCCGCTTCCTGCGCGCCTGCCTCTGGTGGGTTCTACTGCAGAGCCTGACGACAGCGCCCATCTTGCTGTCCATCCACATCACTTTCAGTCGCGGTATCAGCACCACCGACATGGCTCGCGCCTCGCTCTCCTACCTCGTCAGCACCCCCGAACCGGGCTGCACCGAACAACGCGTGGACAAGTGTCCTACCGTGCCCAACGAAAAGGGTAGATCGCTCCTCTGGATCCACCTCGTGCTCCTTTGGTATCTCAGCATCACCTGGGTCTTAGCGCTCTGGTGGATCGGCACAGGCTCTCTCAAGGTGCGCAAAGCCCAGATCCAAAAGACCAGAGACAAGGTCATGAAAGCCAAAGCCGAAGCCAGCACCGCTGCCTCAAACAATGCAGCACAAGCGACAACAACAAACAATGCAACACCCTTCTTGCATCGAGAACCTCACCAAAACTTGACCACAGCGCAAGGCATCTCCTCTGACAACAGCGACGGGTGGCGTCAGAGGACCCTGATGGTCATGAACCTGCCTGGAACCATGCGCGACGAAGCCAGCATTCGTCGCTATTTCGAGGAGTTCCTGCGACCCGACGACGACGACACTTTGTCCGATGATGGTCACAGCAGCGACGCAGCTTTCCCGTCTTCTCGCTCAGATCGCCACACCCGCGACACGGACGCTCAGCACACTTCCGGTTCCAATTCAGATCATCGTTCCACTTCGGGAGAACAGAAGAGCACGCCACCAGCCGTGTTTTCTGTCCACAGCGACGGGCCAACTGGCCCTCAGCCCGACTTACATCCCGACCGCCACCTGAAGAGCCCTGTCCAAACGGTCGTGCTCGTGCGCAAGATGAACGAGCTGGCATCCATACTCTCTCGTCGCCAAGAGGTGCTCACCCAGCTTGAAGCTGCACACGTTAAGCTCGCTCAAGAGGTGCTCGTCACTGTTGGCCGTCGCACCCTCAAGATGCGCAGGCAAGAGCGCAAGAAAGCCGCAGACGGATCGTCGTACCACCACAACGACAACCAGCCGCGATCCTCTTCGTCCTTCTTCAAGCGATTTACCGCTTCCCTCGTTCGCCCATTCCGCTCGCGCAATCGCTCCAACCATGCTCAAGCTGCCAGCGGCTCCTATTCAGGCACAGCAACGCCGTCGGAAGCACTCGACCCCGACATTGAGAAGCTCGGCTCGGCACAACACCGAGTTGGCAAGGCGTTGGAGGAGGAACTCGCTCGCAGACTTGCTCGCTTCTCGCCTACCAACCGCGGCGTGCACGCCAAGCAGACACAGGCTATTGACAGCAACGACAATGGCAGCGGCGACCACGAAATGGGCGAAACCGTTTGGGAGGCGCTGAACGAGCTCCCGCGCGAAATGCTCGACCCGTTCCAGCCAGCTACCCGGCTCTCTGCACTCTTCCGCGGCCAGACGGTCCCGACCATCGACTACCTCCTCACCAAGCTCAATTTGCTTACCGCGCTTGTCACAGAGATGCGATCCCGCCCCCCTACCAGCTACGAGCCCACTTCGACCGCCTTTGTCACCTTCCGCGATCCTCGTCAGGCGCGCATGGTTTGGCGCGAGCTCAAGGACCAGATCGTCGTCAAGGTGCGTCTGGCACCCGAGGTCAAGGATCTCGACTGGGACCGTCTCATGAAGACCTCCTTCACCGTCGACGTCGTCCGTGGTGTTGGTGTGAGCGTCGTCACCTGGGGCTTCACCATCTTTTGGGTCATCATCATCAACACCATCGTCCTCGGTATTTTCAGCGTCGACAAGCTTAAACAGCTCCCCGGCCTCGGCAACTTTTTCAACGACAATCCCAAAGTGACTGGCTTCGTCACCATCACCTTGCCGCCTCTGCTCGTCTCGCTCGCGTCCATGTCCGTGCCCGAACTCATCTTCCAGGTCAGCAAGCGTGCTCAGGGCTTTGTCACGTTTAGCGCGCTCTACGACATGTGCCTTATCCGCTACTGGAAGTTCGTCATTTGCAACGTCGTCATCTTTTTCAGCGTGGGCTCGGCCGTGATTGTCACGGTGCTCACCAAGGTCGGCAATACGGGTTCCATCCTGACCACCGTTGCCAGTGCTTTCCCCTCGGCTGCGCCCTTCTTTGTCTCGTACTTGATCCTTCAGTTGGCGCTGCAATCGGGCTTCGAGCATATGGGCTTCATGATCGCGCTGCTGCAGCATTGGGGTGCGAGGAAAGCGGCGACACCTCGAGTGCGCGCCATCAAGACGCTGCCACGCAACTTTAACCGATACTACTGGTTGCCCTTGCACATCAACATCATGGCCATCGTTTTCATCTTTGCGCTGCTCAACCCGCTCGTCATTCCATTCGCGCTGGTCTACCTATCCCTCGCCTTGGTCATCTTCAAGAAGAACTTTGCCTACCACTATTACCGACGATTCAACGAGATGGAGGGCGTCGTCTACTTTCTCCGGCTCCTGCGCTACAGTCTCGATGCGATCGTGGTGATGCAAGCGGTGCTGCTCATCTTTTTCTCGGTGCTGCGCAAGAAGCCGGTGTACATTGGCATGTCGGCGCTGCTCATTCCGCTCACCGTCATCACCAAGCTCATCGCCACGCGCCTGTGGAAGTCGCAGTGCCGAGCCTTGGACGACGAGGAGGCCGAAGCGCTGTGTGGTATCGACTCTCGTCCGCTCTGGCAAAAGATGCAGAGGAGCGATCTTGGTCCAAGCACGGCCGACGAGGGAAGTGACAGCCGTACTCCGCTGGATGCGCTTGCTGCTGGACGATATCCTTCGGTTGTGCCCCCACCGCCCACCGATTCGGCGTTCCAGCGCGTTTGGCAGCGTCTCCACGACTCGTTCAACGCCAACGGTCTCGATGGACAGAGCTACCTCGCCACGGCGTACGCAAAGGGCAAAGCACCAACGAATGCGGTCGGTCTCGGCGCCAAAGGCATAGCAAGGACGCCTCGCTATCTGGTCAAGGAGACTGCCAAGCATGCGTT
Source organism: Sporisorium exsertum (assembly GCA_928724755.1). Lineage (NCBI taxonomy): Eukaryota > Fungi > Basidiomycota > Ustilaginomycetes > Ustilaginales > Ustilaginaceae > Sporisorium > Sporisorium exsertum. The sequence continues at coordinate 191,822 of CAKMXK010000035.1, read as the reverse complement.
CCATTACCGCCATGCCGCCAAGAACTCGCTGGGACTGAACAACCCGATGGAGTCGCCCCGTCCGAGCCGCGACCGTGGTTCGCGAGAGGGCAAACGACCCGTTTCAGGCCTGCCACCAACGAGCCAGCTGCATGTTCATTCGTTCCAAAACTCGCACGACTCTCCTGTCGTGGACGACGACCACCAGCAGCAAAGGCACATGGATGGCGAGGTGCCCAACGAACCCTCGACCGCCCTGCAACGCCGCACTGCCATTCGCAAGCAGCACGTAGTCCACCGCCGTCGTGGCAGTTCGAGAAGCGAGGATCGTCCTTTCCTTTCGGCGTTCGATGCCGTCTCTGCTCATGCTCCGCTGCCGAGCGGGGACGACTTCGACCTGAGCTTCGAGGACGGCGATGCGCCGTATCTGGAGCACGACGAAGAAAGGCATCTGCTACGACAGTCGGGCCGCCGTTCGAAATCGCGTGGCAGCCGGCACTTTGGAACGCTGCGCAAGAAGCCAAGCCAGCTGGCCACTGTCGCTGACGAGGAAGTGCCGCAGAGCCCAGGCGGCTACGAGATGCGCGACACGGCTGAGGGCACGAGTAGCACTGACCCTCTGTACCAGAAGGCAGAGGAGCTGAGCAAGCACGCTACGGTCAATAGCAACCAAAGCTGGGTCAAGTCGAGTCAGCAGTCGTTCTATGCCGACTATGACGAGTCGCTCAAGGGCCGCGAGCTGGTGCGACCTCATCCGCCCGTGCGCTGGGACGATACGCCGAACAATACTGCCCGCTACAACAATCCATTCTACAACCAGGAGATGGACGATTTCCTGTGGTTGCCACGCAACCCGTTGGCGCCTCTGGATCTGTTTGATACGGTCGAGTGGTATGGACCGGCGTTGGTCAGTTCGCAGGGTGGCGGGGGTATTGTAGGTGAATGGGATGAGGAGCAGGATGATGACGGGTATGACGAGGAAGACGACGAGAAGCACGCGCTGCACGGGGACGAGATTCCTCTTGGCGGCGAGGCGGCTACGTTCAGCAGGCCAAGGGATCAGATGTTGGACGGTAACGAGGAGATCGTGCTTCCGGACCAGCTGGCTCGTCATCTCGAGGAGACGCAGGAGGTGGAGGAAGTGGTGGATCCGGCTGCCAGCATTCCGAAGAATATGATGGAAGACTACAAACGTGCGTTGCGCCGTAGTGAGCGCGCGGGTTCGGAGGCGAGTGCGGCGAGTGGTTCGCCAACTTCGCCGTCGAGGTTGTTGCGACGACGCGGTAGTGATGGCTCTTCGCCTTCCCGGCGGGGTCAGGGCTTTGTGGGGGGACCTTCGCTGCTGCACGTGCCTTGGTCTGGGTCGTGGCGTAGCGGCGAGGAGAGTCAGGCGGGGGCGAGTCCTACGTCTATGCATGCGTCTCACCGACCGGGGACGGGTGATTCGGAGCCTCTGGCGAGGGTGGCTGAAGGTGGAGTCATGGTTCCTCGGCGTAGTTCGAGCCGTGGTAAGCGGAGTAAGGATGGAGATGATGTTGACGGCACAGCTGCTGCTGCTGCTGCTGCTGATGGAGATGAGACGTTGGAAGCGTCACCGACGAAGAGGCGCGATGCGGCATCGACCGCGGTGGAACGCAACGTGTCCCGCAGGACGTACCGCCGTGATGCTTCGGGAGCGCTGAGTCGCGCGAGCGGCTTTTCGGGGGGTACGACGCAGAAGACGGTGACGCTGCAGGCGGCTTTGCGTGCAGAGGCGCTCGAGGAAGAGAGGCGATTGACGCTGAAAGAGAGGCTGGCGGCGTCGAAGCATGGCAAGAAGCGCAATGCGTCGGGCAATGCTTCTGTTCATCTGGATGGGTTGGAGGAGGCGGCGAAGGCGGACGAGGAGGATGAAGAGGACAATGGTGGGACGACGCGCCGACGGGCGAACTTGAGTAGCATCATGAGTCGGTATGAGGCGCAACACCGACGACGCGAGGCAGCGCAGACGAGCGAGTTTGGCCACTTGACGCCTCGGAAAGGACGCGAGGTTTCGCAGGGTTCGCAGCTGGACGAGTTTTCACCGACGAGTCAGGTGGGGAGGAGTGGGAGTAGGAGGTTACGGTCCGCTGCTTTGGGCGTGTTGGGTTTCCCGCGGTCGCAGAAAGCGGCGGTTGGAGCGAATACGGTGCCGATGCAAGAGATGGGTGGTGCTCGTCGACCCAACACGGCTGGTAGCGGTGGTGGGACTAGGATTGTGGGTAGTTCGAGTCAAGCTGCGGAGAAGAAGAATGAGGAGGGGTTGGATACGGAGGCGGCGTTGCCTGCTGAAGCTAGTCGTACCTCTGCGCTGGTGGAGAATGTCAAGGGGCCCACGTCGTCGGAGCAGCAGCAAACAGGAGGCGGTGGCGGCAAACGATAGGCTCATGCTTTGACTCACAGACACGACGATGACCACTTAGAATTTTGGTTTACATGCACATGATACCCTATTCTATCACGATTGAATTCAGACGATAGCAACAGTCTATGTACAGTGGTGTTGCTGGAGTGAACGACGTGTGCGTGATGGGCATTCGATCTAGCGGTAAGGTAGTAGAATCGGGATCGGGAGAACGAAAGATCGGTGATTGAGAGACAGGTCGGTCAATTTGGCAAAAATGAGAGTCTGAATTCGACTTTGATCGCCGAAATGGAAAACCGACATTTTGCTTCTTGGTTCGCAGTTGCATGCTCCTGCATGATGCAGCAGCAGCAGCAGCAGCAGCATTCACAGTCACCACGGATGTTTAATTCACCCGTAGACTCGCTTCCGGGGTTCCGCGTTCTGCTTGACTCGACAGAAGAAGAGGTTAAGATTGTGACTAGTCGAGTGAAAGAGAGAGCCGCTGTGTGAACGAGTCATGTCCACGTTGACTGCGCGCCCTTTGCTCTCCGGGTGATCTTGCAATCGTGAGTCGCCAAGTGGAAAGAGATTTCCACGGAGCAGAAATGGTTCGGGTCGGCGCCGAATTCCAAAAAAACCTCGCGGTTGGCTGTGCATCGGAATGCAGTGCTGTCCGAGCTGGTTCATTTCCCGCATCTTGGCCAAGCGCCCTTTGAAAAGCAAATTTCCTTTGGAAACAAGCAAAACAAGTGTGTCACTCGCTCGCTAAACATTGTGGAACAAACCATGGATCGATTGGCTTTGCATGGCAGCAGAGTCGTGTTTCTTCTTGTTGACGGCTGATGTGCATGCTTACTGTGTCCAAAACCATCTCCGAGGAGTTTGACCCTTTTTCCGATTGGGCTGTTCGCTTGGCACTCGTCGTTCCGATGCCGACTTGCTGCGAGACAACCCCGCCGTGGACAACAACCAGTACATATGAGCATCGCATTTGACGGTTTCTTTGAAGCAAGACAGTTAAAGTGCCCCTGCCGAGAAGAGCTAAATTCCGTCGGGGCGCTATCGAGCATACTAATAATATCTTACGACTCCGTCGGAAGCGATAAAGAATGGCCTGTTTTGTGCTGTCGATCTCACTCCGTTGATTGCCACGGAGGTCGCTGGTGCCAGTCAACACCACTGTAACCTAAAGAGCCTGAGCTTTTTGACACCAAGTGTATATAGACCCCCCTCGCCCCGAGTCTTTCTGCGCGTGGACACCCTTCCGTCCGCAAAAGCTTGCTTTCCCTCCATCATCTGTTCGCCCCTCCTTCCTCACTAGAAGCAGGTAGCGGATCCTCTTTTCCCACCAAACGCCGGCTGCTATTGCGCCAGGCACTTCTCCCCTCCCCCCACACCAAGTCCTTCCCCCACAATGTCGGCAGCAGGTCCAACTGGGCTGGGCAACGCCAGCGGAGCAGACAATTTCATTGCTGCCCAGAACCCACCTCGCCCGGATGATCTCACTCACACCCACACCGCGGCCAACTCCGAGGCGCCGTCGGTGGAAAGCGAAGAGCACCACGTGGATGTCGCAGATGCCGAGCGCCAGTTTAACGAGCTCGAGCGTCAGCTCTCCTCGAAACAAGACAAAGACGCTGACCTGGAAAAACATCAGCCGTTCGACCTGCGTGATTGGCTGTCCGGCACACAGCAACAGGCTGACCAGATGGGCAACCGTCGCAAAAAGCTCGGTGTCTCCTGGACCGACCTGCGCGTCATCGGTACTGCCTCGCGCGACTTTAACGTGCCCACCATCCCCTCGATGGCGCTGTTCGAGGTGATCGGTCCCATCTTTTCGATTCTCAAACTCTTTGGTATCGACCCTGCTAAGAGCAAGACGCGCGATCTGCTCCAAGGTTTCAACGGCTGCGCCAAGCCCGGCGAGATGGTCCTCGTCATCGGACGTCCCAATTCCGGTTGCTCCACCTTCCTCAAGACCATCGCCAACAAACGCAATGGCTTCATTGACACTCAAGGTGACGTCCACTACGGCGGGATCGACGCCAAGGAGATGGCTAAACGCTACTTGGGCGAAGTCGTCTACTCGGAAGAGGACGATCAGCACCACGCCACGCTTACCGTTGCGCGCACCATCGACTTTGCGCTCCGTCTCAAGGCGCATGCCAAGATGCTGCCGGACCACACCAAGAAGACCTACCGAAAGATGATCCGCGACACCTTCCTCAAAATGATGAACATTGAGCACACCAAGCACACGCTCGTCGGCAGTGCCACCGTCCGCGGTGTCTCTGGTGGTGAGCGCAAGCGTGTCTCGATCCTCGAAGGTCTCGCTTCCGGCGCCAGTGTCTTTTCCTGGGACAACTCGACGCGTGGCTTGGACGCCAGTACCGCGCTCGACTATGTCAAGAGCATGCGTGTCCTCACCGATTTGCTAGAGGCGACCATGTTTGTCTCGCTCTACCAGGCCTCTGAGGGGATCTGGGAACAGTTTGACAAGGTGCTCGTCATCGATCAAGGTCGATGCGTCTACTTCGGACCCCGCACCGAGGCGAGGCAGTACTTTATCGACTTGGGTTTCGCCAATCGTCCTCGTCAGACCTCGGCAGATTACATCACGGGATGTACCGATCAATACGAGCGTATCTTCCAGGAGGGCAGAGACGAGACTAACGTCCCCAGCAGCCCGGAGGCGCTGGAGGCTGCTTACAGGAACAGCCGGTTCTACAAGCAGGCGATCGAGGAGAGGCAGGCGTTTGATGCCGTGGCTACAGCCGATGCGCAGGCCACGCAGGATTTCAAGGCGGCCGTGGTCGAGTCCAAGCATCGCGGTGTGCGTTCCAAGTCGCAGTACACCGTGTCGTACGTGGCACAGGTGCAGGCGCTGTGGCTGCGTCAGATGCAGATGATCCTGGGCGACAAATTCGACATCTTCATGTCGTACGTCACCGCCATCACCGTTGCGCTGCTTACCGGAGGTCTCTTTTTCAACCTGCCCACCACCTCTGCCGGTGTCTTCACCCGAGGTGGCTGTCTCTTCATCCTTCTCCTCTTCAACGCGATTACCGCGTTTGCTGAACTGCCGACGCAGATGCTCGGTCGACCCATCCTGGCGCGCCAGTCGAGTTTCGCGTTCTACCGCCCGTCTGCCCTCACTCTTGCCCAGCTGCTGGCGGATCTTCCCTTTGGTGTCCCACGTGCGACGCTCTTCGTCATCATCCTCTACTTCATGGCCGGCCTGGACCGCAGTGCCGGTGCCTTCTTCATCGCATGGATCGTCGTGCTCGTAGCATACTACGCGTTCCGTGCGCTCTTCAGCTTTTTTGGTGCGATCACCACCAACTTTTACTCGGCGGCAAGGCTGGCTGCGATTGTCATCTCGGTGCTCGTGCTGTGGGCCGGGTATGTGATCCCGCAGGCGGCGATGAGGAGGTGGCTGTTCTGGATCTCGTACGTCAACCCGGTCTTCTATGCGTTTGAGGCGTTGATGATCAACGAGTTTAAGCGGATCACGTTTACGTGTGAAGGCGAGCAGATCATCCCCTCGGGCCCCGGATATCCGACGACGCTGACGGATAACCAGATTTGTACCTTGGCCGGCGCGACGCCTGGGTCGAATCAGGTGCCCGGTAGTGCTTATTTGGCCGCGAGCTTTGGTTACGAGGTCAGGCACTTGGGCCGCGACATTGGAGTGCTGGTCGCCTTCCTCATCGGCTTCGTCGCCATCACCGCGCTCGTCGTCGAAAGGATGGACCAGGGCGCCTTTGCCTCGGCCATGGTCGTCAAGAAGCCTCCCAACAAGGAGGAGGAGCGACTCAACAAGAACTTGCAGGACCGTCGTTCCGGAGCCACCGAGAAGACGGAAGCCAAGCTCGAGGTATACGGACAGGCATTTACGTGGTCCAACCTGGAGTACACTGTTCCCGTGCAAGGTGGACATCGCAAGCTACTCGACAAGGTATACGGGTATGTCAGGCCCGGTCAGATGACGGCGCTGATGGGATCGAGTGGTGCCGGTAAGACGACGCTGCTGGATGTGCTGGCGGATCGCAAGACGATCGGAGTCATCAGCGGTGACAGGTCGATCGAGGGCAAACCGATCGATGTGTCGTTCCAGCGTCAGTGTGGGTATGCGGAGCAGCAGGACATCCACGAGCCCATGTGCAGTGTGCGTGAAGCTCTGCGCTTCTCCGCCTACCTGCGTCAGAGCCACAACATCCCACAATCCGAAAAGGACCAGTACGTAGAGGACATCATCGAGCTGCTCGAGCTGCAGGATATCGCCGATGCCATCATTGGCTTCCCTGGATTCGGTCTCGGCGTGGGCGACCGCAAGAGGGTTACGATTGGTGTCGAGTTGGCAGCGAAGCCTTCGATGCTGCTGTTCCTCGACGAGCCTACTTCGGGTCTGGACGGTCAGTCGGCTTTTACGATCTGCAGACTGCTGCGCAAGCTGGCGGACAACGGACAGACGATCCTGTGTACGATTCACCAACCTTCCGCCTTGCTGTTCGAGACCTTTGACCGGCTGCTGCTGCTCGAGCGCGGCGGAAAGACGGTCTACTCGGGTCCCATTGGCAAGGATGGCAAGCATGTCATCGAGTATTTCGCCAAGAGAGGTGCGCCGTGTCCACCGGGCGCCAACCCTGCCGAGTTCATGCTGGATGCGATCGGAGCAGGAAGTCAGCCGCGTGTGGGTGACAGGGACTGGGCGGACTGGTACCTTGAGTCGGACGACCACCAGGACAACCTGCGCATGATTGAGCAGATCAATCGCGAGGGTGCGGCCAAACCCAAGTCGCAGGAGCGTTCGAGCGAGTACGCTGCCCCCTGGACGTATCAGTTCAAGGTTGTGCTCAAGAGGACCATGCTGAGCACATGGCGTCAACCGGCGTATCAGTATACCCGATTCTTCCAACACTTGGCGTTCGCGCTGTTCACGGGTCTGCTGTTTCTGCAGTTGGGCAACAACGTCGCTGCGCTGCAGTACCGTCTGTTCGTCATCTTCATGCTGGCCATCATTCCGGCGATCATCATGGCCCAAATCATACCGTTCTGGATCATGTCGAGGTCCATCTGGATTCGCGAGGAGACGAGCAAGACGTTCGCGGGCACGGTGTTTGCGGCGACGCAGCTCATCTCGGAAGTGCCCTACGCTCTGGTGTGCGGAACGGTGTTCTTTGTGCTGCTCTACTACTTGGCGGGCTTCAACACGGACTCGAACCGCGCAGGGTTCTTCTGGGTCATGACCTTCTTGCTCGAGATGTTTGCCATTTCGATCGGTACGATGATCGCATCGTACAGCAAGTCGGCCTACTTCGCCTCGTTGTTCGTACCCTTCCTGACGATCATTCTGAACCTGACGTGTGGTATCCTGTCGCCGCCGCAGAACATGTCGAGTTCGCTGTACAGCAAGTTCCTGTACAACGTCAACCCGATCCGGTTCACGATTTCGCCGCTCATCGCCAACGAGCTGCACGGCTTGAAGATCGAGTGCGCCGCCAACGAGTTTTCGCGCTTCAGTCCTCCGAGTGGTCAGACGTGTGCCCAGTGGGCGGGCAACTATGTGGACAGGATTGGCGGCTATCTGCAGAACCCGAACGCGACGGCGGATTGCTTGTATTGCACCTACGCCGAGGGCGACGATTTCTACAGGGCGTTCGGGATCAGTTTCGGGGAGCGTGGTCGTGATGCGGGCATCTTGGTGGCGTTTGTGGCGTTCAACTGCATTGCGACAATTGTCTTTACCAAGGTGTTCCGCTTTAGCAACCGTTAAAAAGATGGCGGAGCGTTGCTGGTACAGATCAAAGATTGTCACCTCTCTTTTCTCTGCTTTGTCTTTCAGATCGTAGATTACTGGATATCAATGCGATGTTGATTGCGAGCAATTGCTTTCTTGTGTGCGGATGAGATGGCGGGTGGCGATAGACGTGGCTGTGCTGGAGAGGGGTGTGATATTAGGGGGGATGGCACATGTGATTTTTGAGTTGGCAATGCGAATCTTAACGGAGATGGTGTTGCTGTGGAACAGTGCGGTCGCATAAGCCGACGGACGCGCGCCTTTCTAGAAAACCCACACACCAACAACACCTCCACAAAGTCACACTTTTGAATGCGCAGCAAAGCACTCTTTCGCTCTCACCACCACCACTATCTATCCCGCGAATCATGGCATCCAACATCGCATCGACATCTTCGTCCACGTCTACAGCTGCAGACTCGGCTGCTGACAAGCTCCGCACGGGACTCGAACACAAGGCGCAGGGCAACGCAGCATTCACCAGGGGCGACATCAAGGCCGCGCTCGCCTCATACCACTACGCCGTGCTCTACCTGTCCGGCTTGGAGTCTCGCAGCATTCTCGGGCTGGTCGGGGAGAACTCGGGTCGAGAAGGCAAACCCGAAGATCTAAGCTCAGACGAAGAAGACGAATCCGGCGCCGCTGAGCAACCTGTAAACGTGCAGAGCGAAAAACACCTCTCGGCAGTATACAGCAACATGGCGGCGTGCTATCTCAAGCAGAACAACTACACTCGAGCCATCCAGACGGCAGAGAAAAGTTTGAAATGCGATTCCGGGAATGTCAAGGCCAAATTTCGAAAAGCGCAGGCGTTGCGGTTGGAGGGTGAGCTATACAAGGCGCAGCAATTCTGTAGGGAGACAATCGAGGCGTTGAGGGGGAAGAAGGGGGGGAAAGAGGCGGTGAAAAGCTTTGAAAGGGAGTTGGCGGTGGTGGAGAGGGCGATTGCGGTGAAGGAGGATAAGGCGAGGACCAAGTGGAAAGGGTTTCTAGGGAAGAATCCGGATGTATTGGCGACGTCAAGTGCGAATGGATTGGAGAAGGAGAAGGAGCAGCGGGACGGGGACGCAGGGAAAGAAGGTGTAGCCGAGAGCTGAATACAAGGTTGCGTGGAAAGACGAGATAGTTCTTTGATCGAGAGTCAGGGAATGCCCGAGACGCTGCCATCTCGCACCCTTCCCTACCCACCTCTGTTGCAGAAACCCACTCCAAGCCTATTTTCAGACCACACTGTATCCAACTCTCTCTGTGAAAGGGTCGAAAGCTAGCTGGTCGATTGCTGAGCTGCTCTGCTTCAATATGAGTGCCGGTGGGGCTGAGAATGAGCAAGCGGGCAGGGTTCGCCGAATTCCGAACTGAAATTTCTCTGGGGCCGGGTAAACGTAAAGCTTTGGTGGAGGCGAGTTCTTCTTGAACGACAACATCTTCATTCTTTTGCCATTCAACGACCAACACATCAAGCTACTTACGCCCTGACACTCGACATAGGCGATCTTCCGGGGAAGGAAATCAAAAGAAAGCAACAGCGGCTCGAGGAAGGATGGCCAAACCGAGCAAATCGACGAGCAAACGCGCGGTGACGACGACGAAGGCGAAGAAGAGCGAGATTGATGACATTTTCTCGGTGCCTAGTGTGGACAGTAGTAGTAGTATTGGCAAAGCGGGTGATGCAGTAAAGGCGGAATCCAGGTCAAAAGACGGCGATTCCAGTACGAGCAAAGCGAGCAAGACGAAGTCGACCTCAAACCCAGTCGACGGGGAAGGGAAGAAACGTAAACGTTCAGCAGACGCCAGCACATCCACCACCACTACAACATCTCGAGCAGAAGGCAAGAAGAAGAAGTCACAGCGAGCAGTACAAGTCGTCACAGACACCTCATCGCTCATCCCCACGCACACCAATCCCCCACCACCACCACCACCACCCTCCTCATCCAGAACCTCCTCTTCCAACCCCGCTCGCAAAGCCGCCGCACAACACGACGACCTCGACGACTTCACAGACAGCCGCGGCACCTCGGACCGCAAACGCACCGCCGACGGTCTACGCATCTTCACCGCCGAAGAGCTCAGGTTGAACGACGAGGGTGGCGATACCCCGCTATGCCCCTTTGATTGCGATTGCTGCTTTTGAAAAGACTCCCCCACTTCGATTGGCGGCAGAGATGCACCTTCGCAACCTTTCAAGTGTGTCGCAACATCTTTCGCTCAACTGCCGTCTGAGTGTTTCGTGACGACGAGGGAAAAGGGCTGTGATGAATGTGATGCAAATCCAGATTTCTTCTTCCTGCTTTGTGCTTGTCTATGAATCCAGAACCGAAAACGATGTCACTCGGCCTCCTTCTCCTCCTTCGCTTTCTCACCGCTGTCCTCGCGGTCTGTCGCCGTCGCCCTGCCAATTCCCATCCCCACCCTAACCAACGTCTCAATCGCCGCGCGCCCATTATCCACCAAATCCCTATCCCACACCACCCTCCCCCTTTCAAACACCAACACGATCGTACTCCCTCCAAACTTAAAGTACCCAAACTCCTGGCCCCTCTTCACCCGCTCCCCCTCTTTCACCGTCAAAACGGTCGATCCGACCATCATCGCGCCTATACACACCGCGTAGAACGTGCCGAAATGCTCCGAGTGGAAGGGAACCACGACGCGGATGTTTTCGCCGTACACGTCGATGGCGGAGCGGATGGCCATCGGGTTGACCGTGTAGTACTGGCCGGTGATCCAAGTGCATTTGCCAACCACTGCGTCGGCCGGGCAGTGGAAGCGGTGGTAGTCCTGAGGAGCTAGTCGGAAGATCGCCAGTGCTCCTCCGTGAGTGTACGCATCGAGGGAGATGGAGGAAGCAGCGTCACCCAGCAACCGCGCAACACTGAAATCCCTACCCTTAATCCACACCCTTGTCGCCTCATCCACCGTCTCAAACGCCATCATCCTGCAATCCGCCCCACTAACCAGCCTCCCCCCGTTCTCCGGCTCTTCATTCGGCCGCGCTCCCGCCTTCAACTTGCGGTAGAAGAACTCGTTAAACGTCTTGAAGCTGTCCAACGGCTCCGCGATCTCGTCCACATTCAAATTGTGAAAGCTGATAAAGCTCGCAATCTCCCTCGCGCTCGCGGGGGAATCAAACTTGACCCCCTGCTTCACACTCATGTTCTTCAACATCTTCTTCACCCGCGCCCCCTCCATCCTCGACCGTGCCCCTTTATACAGCAACCTAATGCCCAACCGCACATACACCTGCATCTTCTCCTCCATCAACTCCCCCGACAATCGGTCCTGTACGATGATGTTGGCACTGTTCGCGCCGAGCGAGTAGTTGCCCTGGCTGATCTTGTTGACGACCTTGGTGTACCACTTGCGATGCGCCTGGCTGGCGGTGACGAAGTTGCGCACGGCGAGGCTGTCGACACGCCGCCAGTCATGTGAGGCGCACACGGCGAGATGGGTGATGATGTCCATCTCTCCCTTTTTGGAGAGTCGAGGCATGTGGCATAGTGGACACGATTGCAGGCGCACCACGCGTTCTGGTACCGCGCCGGCGGCGTCGTCGTAGACGTCGGTTTCACCTTCGACGTTGATCAGCGGGGGCGTGGGCGAGGTGGAGAGCATTCCGGAGCTCGAGCCGGATGTGCTGCGTGGTTTGGCGGCAGCGGAAGCAGCACGACTGGCATTGATGTGGGAATCAGCCGCTAGGCCGCCGGCGTTTGACGTTGAGTCGGTGGACGATGTCATGGATAGCGCGGATAGATCGCGATCAAGCGAACGCATCATTCCGCCTGAATTGGTCATCACCGCTTCCGCCACACCACCACAGCTATCGCCGCCCTTGGCAGCTTCTGCAGAAACTACGGAGGGGGGCAACACAACAGGCTTCCCCGTTGTCGAGTCCGGGGATTCACCCGCAGTCGTGGGAGCATCAGCGCCACTAAAATCCATATCCTGATTCACATCCGTTCCGATATCTCCCAAGCCCCCCAACAGCAACGGCGTCTGTGCTCCACTGCCATTGAAACTAGACGCCCGCGTCGCCTTGCGTTTGTGATTCCACGGCTTCTGCACTTCCGCCTCCAACGCCACGATCGTCTCCTCAAACGTCAGCTCGTCCTCTTCCGGGTTCTTGTTGACCTCCAGGAAAAAGCTGTCGAGCGTCTTGGTGCTCAACGTACTGCCGAGACTGTCGAGCATGCTGGCGAGCTCGAGCCGCGACAGGGTGCCGCTGTCATTGCTATCAAACTGCTGGGCGAGCTGACGCCAGAATCGCTGACGTAGTGCATCGTACGGAGTGAACTTGGCTTGGATCGTCAACGCCGGTGGCTTGCTCGTGTTTTTGAATTTGACCTCTTCGTCCTTTTCGACTCGCGAGAGAGGCAGGACGAATTGCTTCATCGAGCCCGAGATGCCTTCGTCACCCGCCTTGTACAGGCCCGTCTGCGGATCGGGTTTGGGCGCTGCATCCAGTAGATCGGCGATGGGAATATGAGCGCCACCCACATAGTCGTTGGACGACATACGGTCCCAGTCGTAGATCATGAACTTTGTCTGAAAATTCGTCTCGTGCCGACGGACGTGGAAGAGCAGCTTTTCGTTCCACGTCGGGTTGAGTGTGTGACGGGCTACACGCGTGCGAAAGATCTTCTGACCAAAGCTGATAATTGCAAAAGGATCCATGTCGAAGCCGGTATGTGTCATGTTGGACCAGCGAGGCAGATCCGAAGCGCCCTTGACTTCCATCATGACGATGCCGATGATGTCCATGCCCATCTCCGCTTTGAAGGCGAACTCGCCTCGATTGCGTCGATTGCGATTACGCTTAGTGCCGCCGCCACCGCGTCGTTTCGTGGTGCGACGAGGAGCTGCTGCTAGCGACGGTGCAAGCCCGCTTCCCTCAACGGCAGAAGGCGGGAGAGCAGCGTTGGACTTCAGACGCTTCACACCGGGCAGACGTCGTTTGCTGCGGGGCTTGGCACCGGTGGCCGAGACGGATTCGGCGGGCGTGGTGACGCGGGAGGGATCAAAGTCGGAAGTAGAGGTAGCATCGATGGGTGTGACAGCGCCCGAAGGTGCGGTCGATCTAGCACTCTTGTTGCGAGAAAAGATGCGTCGGTACCTGCCGCCGGCGCCGGCGCCAGCTCCGGTGCCGCCCTGTTGCGATTGCGGTGGCGGTGGAGTGAGCAGCGTTGTCGATTGCACATTGGTGGGTGCTGTAGCGATTACAGCGGGAGAGGCAGGAGTGCCGGCGATGGTCTGGTAGTGCTGGTCGTAGACGGCTTCGTCATCCGACTCGAATTCGATTGCGTCGTTGAAATCGCTGGGTTCGCCTTCGGAGGTAGCAAGGTCGGCTTCTTGTTCGTCATCGTCGTCGTCTTCCTCATCGTCATCATCGTCATCATCGTCGTCATCTGATTCATCGTCGTCGCTGCTCAAGCCATCGTCGACAAAAGCTTCTGCAGCAGCGGTGGTTCCAACCGACTGAGAAGCAGGAACGGCGCGTACAGCAGCACCCTGGGTGCCGAGGGCAGCCAAGACGAGACGATTGTAGATCTCGTCGACGGTCCATGATTGTGGGACACCGGCAGCTGCAGCAGGGCTAGACTCGGAAGCAGAGACAAAGCCGATCTTGACCTGCAACTCGCCGCTGATCTTTGCATCTGGATGCGATGACTCGACAGGCAACCAGAGCGACTGCGCTTTGGACCATTCAGCCATACCATCCTTGCACCACGAGGTGACCGGAAGCGAACATTCGCCCATGTAGTCGTTGCCGGAGAAGCGATCTTTGTCCCATATCACAAATTCAAGCGACGAGACCATGCCGTTGGAGGCGTCGAGCTGGATGGATCCGCGCGGCGGTTTGGAAGAGTCTTGGAGAGCTGCGGTCGAGTTAGAGAGGGAATCGGTTGCGAGAGTAGAAGATGAGCCGCGTTCACGTCGGCGGAGAAGCATGGGGCGCGGCATTTGTCTGCCCACGACACGTGCGCCCGCAGCACCGAGCTTGACAGGAGCGACGAGGATCTTGGAGGCAGCGCCCGAGATCTTTTTGGTCGAAGCGGAACGAAGACCAAGACGGGGACGAGGTTTGTTTGCGATGGTCGCGACAGCGGCAGAAGGTGCAGCACCACCCTGGTGAGCAACGACAACCGCTTGCTGGATGGCAGCACGGACGACATCCGAGTCGATCTCTTCACTTGCTACAGCGGCAAAGTTGGGTCCAAACCAATCCGGCACTACAGGAAACTCGAAAGTGGCCTCGTCTGGTTTCCACACAGGATCAAGCGTTTTTGGCTTGACCGTGGTATGGGTGTGTTGTGCAGCAGCATGGTGAGACGACGCAGTTGAGCCGGGTAGACTGACGACAACAAAGGGGTCCGATTTACCGTTCCGATCCTTGGCAGCGAGATTCTTGGCGGAAAGCACCTGTACACGCAGAGTGCAGAGCTGTGTCGAGGATGACGAGCTCGTGGTGGAGCTGGAAGGCGGAGGAGATGGTGGTGGCGGTGGTTGGGTGATCATGGTTGCCAAAACCAGCTCGTCGCTCGATCACGCTGGTTGAGATGGAATGGTCACCAGTCGACTCGGCTGTCGGACAACAAGCGAAGCGACGACACCTTTCGTTGGCGGCAAGGATTGCGAAGAGCTGTTTCGAGCTGAGCTGGTCTGCCGTCCGTGCTGATGTGCGTGGTGTGATAGGATGGAGACAACCGTCGCAACCTCCTAAATGGGGTGGGAGTTGCTGGTGAGCGAGAAGCAAGGTGAGTCAAAGACAAGCATACAGCCTCTGTCCAGGCACGGCTGATCCGAGCGTTTTGTTGCAATCGCAAAGCAACGCGAACCATCAGCAACACTTCTCCACAAAATCACATTTTTCTCGCACACCGCCTTGCACGGCCCAGCATGCACACAGCTTGGCACGGGCTGCCTCCCGTCTCTCGGCAGCGCAGCTGCAGACCTTCACAACGCGCACACGCACGCAACGCACAAGCCGAGATGCTTTGTTACCGCTCAGCTTTGCTCGCTTTCCGTTCCCGGTCCTTCCTTTTTGCCAAAACCAATCGCTTTGTGTTACTGCTCTCGTATCATAGAAAGAAGCGGCGAACGGGAGGGACAAGCTAGGGATACGAGTTTGAAGCTGCCCTTCTCACCGAGTTACGGAAGAGTCGAGCCGAAATCACAAAAGCGGTGTCCGTTGCCGCGGTGTTGGTCTCCACACTTTCCTCTCAAAAGAGAATCAGAGGCCGACGTTCAGGCGCTTTCCTTTCGCGCGGCAAAACTCAGATTCTAGTTTGGCTGCACCTGACGGTCTAACATTATAATATTTCATTCGGAACCGAAAACAGCCAGCCCGAGACGGTGATTTACGGAAAATCCGCACGCTCTCTCTCTCACACACTCGCCCAGCATCTTCTTGTTGAGAAGCGCGACAAGTGCCGTGCGAGAATGTGGAAAACTGTCTCGAATCGAAATGTCGACCAAAACCAGAAGTTTCTCTATAGTCGCCATCAACAATCACGACAACCACCACCAACACGGACTTCACCCAACGTCAATCCACACATATTCCGCAAAGATGGCCGGTCCAGCAGCCCAAGCCGCCAAGAACAAGGCTCGTCAGGTGTTCATGAAGAACTGGTGCGTATTCTCGATGGGGCGCGAATTCTAGTTCTCGACTAGCAGATGTTGGGAATGGTCGATGATGGGGATGCTGGATCGATCAGAAGCAGGAGTCTTTGTTGATGTGATGCGGAAGAGGTGGATAGGCAGCTCATAGAAAAGTTCGGGTATGGAATGACGTTGCTGACTCTTCTTTGTGTTATGACAACGGCCTCTCCGCAACAGGTACGCTCCTGAAGTTCTTCCCATCTACGTTATCACTGGTCTTGCTGCCGGTGGTGCCACCTGGTAAGTTTTTTGTGCCAAGAGACAGGCGGGCAAGCGAGGCAGCAAACAAGCGAGAAAGTCATCCAACGGCACATCCTTGAACGCAAGTCATCCCGTTGAGCCACACGCTCGGAGAGGTTCCGAATCGGTTCGAGTTGCCACCGTGTAAATCGGCGTCGACCCGCTTCTGCAACAACTCTCGTCTATCACGACCTTCCGTCGAAACTCTGGTTTGACGATCCGAACCGTGCTGCCTCACCTCGCTCACATTGCATTACGACTCTTTGCCGTGCCCCTTCACTATTTACTGACGCTCACCGCTTCTCTCCCTCGCTCCACCTTTTCACAGGTATTTGAGCCGCCTCGCACGCGGACCCGACGTCATCTGGGACCGAAAAAACAACCCCACTCCCTGGAACAACGTCGAGCCAGGCACAAACACCAAGCTCATGGCGGTCAACCAGCAGTTCGACAAGCAGTACAAGCGTGACCGTCTCTGAACAAATTGCCCCTTGTCGACAAGCTTTGTACTTCATTCTCCTCGAATCACCAACGAATGGCTTCGCAATCTCATCTTTCTCAACGATCCCAACTACGCTCCGATACGAGGCTGAGGCGAGGGACTTTGTGGATTTGAGCGTGTTAACAGAAGCATGCGAGAGGAGAGGCGATGATGGACTCGTCACTGTTTGTGGGCGCCATTCGAGTTCGGAGCAACACCAGTTCGACAAAATCAACATTATTCTGGACACACTCTATTGCAGAGAAGAGCAAAAACCAGTCGGGGTCATAGGAATACACAAGAAACAAAAACACCAAGACAATTTCCTTTTGAGCGGATCGATCTAGAACCAGTCGCCGTGCTGCCTCATAGCATCAGCGACCTTCTTGAACCCGGCGATGTTGGCGCCACCCACAAGCGAGGGCAGCTTGTCAGCGACCTTGTCGCCCTTGGCAGGGAAAGCCTGGCCGGTCTTGAAGCAGTTGTCGTAGGCGTTCTTCATGATGTCCTTGAGCTTCTGGTCGACCTCCGCGTGCGACCACGTGAGACGTGCCGAGTTCTGGGCCATCTCCAATCCACTGACCGCGACACCGCCGGAGTTGGCCGCCTTGCCGGGGCCGTACCAACACGGCGTGGAGGAGGAGACACGCGAGTGTTCGAACACGTCGATGGCAGCCTGGTCGAGACCCATGTTGGAGCCCTCGGCGACGTAGCGGCACCCAGCAGCGAGCGCAGCCTTAGCCTCGTCTTCGTTGAGCTCGTTCTGCGTAGCGCAGGGCAGAGCGACGTCGTACTTGGAGATAAGCTTCCAGGGGCGGGCGCCCTCGACGAACTCGAGCGCACCGCTGGCGTTGCCGAAGCTCGAGAGCTCGCCACGCTTGTACTTGATCTCTGCGATCTTGTTGATCATGTCCGCAGTGAAGCCCTTAGCGTCTTTGGCGATGAGCGTGCCCTTAGAGTCCGAGAGCGAGAGCACGGTTCCGCCGAGCTCGAGCACCTTGAGAGCGGCGTACTGGGCGACGTTACCCGATCCGGAGATGACGACCTTCTTGCCCTTAAAGCCATTCGTGCCCGCCTCGACGTGGTTGATCATGTGCTCGACATAGTAGATCAGACCGTAACCGGTGGCTTCGGGACGGATGTTGCTTCCGCCCCAGTCCATGGCTTTACCCGTGATCACACCGGTCCACTCGTTGCGCAGCTGCTTGTAGGTGCCAAACACAAACCCGGCCTCTCGAGTCGAAAAGCCAATGTCGCCAGCAGGGACGTCGGTGTTGGGACCAATGTGGCGCTGCAACTCGGTCGCGAACGCCTTGCAGAATCGACGCACCTCTGCATCGCTCTTGCCCTTGGGGTTGAAGTCCGAACCACCCTTACCACCGCCGATGTTGAGACCCGTCAAGGCGTTCTTGAAGATCTGCTCGAAGCCGAGGAACTTCAGGACAGAGAGGTTGACCGTCTCGTGCAGGCGGAGACCACCCTTGTAGGGGCCAAGCGCAGAGTTGAACTGGACTCGGTATCCGCGGTTGACCTGGGCGACGTGGTTGTCATCCTCCCAGACGACGCGGAACTGGATGATGCGCTCGGGGATCTGGATGATCTGGAACGCCTTGTTGTACTCCGGGTTCTGCTCGAGGAAGGGAGCGAGCGTGGTAGAGAGCTCGTTGAGAGCCTGCTCGAACTCGGGCTCGGAGGGAAGGTTCGACATAATGTGTATGGAGAGGGATGGCGAGTTAGAGAAGGAGATGGAAGTGTGCGAGAGGAAAGACGTCAAGGAGGAAGATGTGGCGAGGATAGCAAGATAGATCTTTATAGCTCTGTCCTCAAAAGATTGACCCTCTGATGGCGTAAGAGGGGCATTCGAAGAGACCAAAAAAAAAAAAAAAAAAAAAAAAAGGTTGGCTAGCTGGCTAGTCCGCCTTCGGAAAGGGTGGAGGAGTCAGTTGCTGCGGCCGTATCCGAGCAGAAGAGGTCTAGATGATCAGAAAGCGGGGAGTCGATTGAAGGTTTGATTTGCTTGTGAGTCACACACGAGCGAGGGCAGAGCTCTGATTCGAAGGGAGATGGGCGGGAATGTCTGCGAGCAGCTGGGCTCGCAAAGCCTTTGATGTCCGTGTGCACGGCCAACGCCAATTACGACACCATCTCTTCCTCGAGAACGGAAGCAAACGGAAACCCGCCCGGCCAAATCTTCGGTTTCAACAAGAAACGACAGATCGACCCACACGGAGCGACGGCGTAAAGCGACGGCAATCAGTGTCGAGGTGGAGGAATTTCGCAAAGATAGCGAAATGTGATTCGTCGATGGCGTCCAAAGATAAGAAGAAGCTGCAGATGCATGACAAGAAGACTCGGAGAAAAAGATGTCATTGGTCGCCCAACCGAAGGCGAAGCGAAGACAAGCGAGCAGGCAGATTTTTCAAAAGCGACCTAGGAGGTTCTTGCTCGAAATGAGCACCGACGCCGCTGGGCCTGGCTCTTCTGTCGTTTTTTGTCTCTGAGAGACATGCTTCTTTCTCCTCGCTCTCGCTCTCGTCGAACAAAAACAAAGTGGCAGCAACTTGGGTTTGGTCTTCGGCGCAAACCACGGCGACTGTTGCTTCTGCGTTGAATAGGGTATGAGATTCGACTTTGCTGCTGGGAAAAGCAGCGCGATTTGCTGATCTTTATCAGTAATGCCATCTCTCTGTTGAAAAGTAATCGAATTTCACGCCGGAACAATAAGAAGCGTCGATTGATTGGATGGTAGATTGGCTCTCCGTCTCTCTTCACTGCTTCCCGTCCGATGGAAGTAGTAGTCAAGATAGCAAGCCTGCCTTTGCATTGTGGCTATACCTCTCGTTTCGCAAGAGTGTAGAGTGTTCGAATTGCTCGATGCCAGAAGAATAGATCGAAGGTGTTCGAGTGCGCGCGTTATCAGATCCGAGGTGATAAAAATTCTGGCCATCGTTCGTTCCGCGTAGTTCCGAGCAAAAGACCTTCTCGAACGGGCTTTTGACCGCGCGGTCAAGTGGGGTGATGGTCTGCAGAGAAGCAGTGTCCCTGACGAGGAAGAATGCAGCTCAGGGTGGGGGGTCTCGAGCTCGCGCCCGCAGCGTCGATGGAAATTTGGCTTGGGCGAATTCGATCATGATCGTCGAAGAAGCACTCGCAGATTCGGTTCTGTAGCAGTGGTGTTGTTAATGGACTGGGGCGAAAGGTACTCGCCAGACCTTCCCGATGGACTCTTGTTATATAAGTCATATGCTGTAGCTCAATCTCAATCGCTGCTCCGGGAGAACCGACCCTTCGGAGAGCTTGTTGTGGGCTGCTTTGATTCGCACCTTGCCAGTCAGTCAACTTTCGACTCAGCCTCAGCACAGACACTCAGTAACAACCTCAGGCGGATCATCCGTCATAGCCTGCTCAGTGTCTCAACCGCTTACCCCAAGCTACGTTCACACGCTGCCGAACGCCGCCATCGGATCAAGTGCGATGAGTTGATGGAAATTGAGGCATCGAAAACACCTTGAAAAATGCCAAGAAAGTGTGCGCAATCGGACGGTCTCACAAATTTGAAAAGGCTTTAAGATGGCTTCGTGTAGCACTTCCGCAGTGAGCACCTCTGGGTGAGGTTGGAGACGCGCCGCAACGCTGAGTCGCATTCGTCAATAATGTGGAGGATTTTCGGCTGATTTTGACAGCTCAGTCAGTCAGTCGGGATCCGTGCGTCCTTTCGCTATCAGAAACAACTCTGCCGTCGACCCTTACTTAGCTTCTATCATGACAGCCGATTCGACGAGCTCTGACCGACATCCACGACGACTGTGATCATCGAGGCTACTCGCCCCCAACACCGTCCAACACTGACCGATGGGGTTGCTGTGAACGTGACGGCCATGGCGGACAACGGCCCAGCCCACAGTGGCGATCCAGATGCACCATTGCCGCAACAACACCACTCGTCAGCTTCGATAGCTGCCTCAACATCGCACGAGTCAAATGCTACGCCGAGCAATGCTTCAGCGTCGCAATCACATACGCTTCTATGGTCCAAGTCCAAGGTCTATGTCCATCCTTCGCCGTATGCAAAGCACAACGTGCCCGGCTACCTCGCCCTCAGTAGAGCCGGGTGCGCCAAACCAGGAGCCAAGGTTTTGTTATCCTTCCTTCCCGAAAGCCTGGTAGAGCAGCGTCAGGAGCTCGAAAAGTTCGTGCGCATCGAATATACCACCTCCGCCAAAGCTGGCGACGATTCCCAACACGAGGCACGCAAAAGCCTCGATGCGATAGAAGACGATGGAGACGACGATCAAGAGTCCATGCTCATTGCAGAACCTCCCACTTCCTCCACCTATGCCTTTTCGCTACCGCTCTCCAGCATTTACAGCTTTACGATAAAGACACCCACTATCAGCTCGTGGTATGGCACTGTAACGATCAGCCAGGTCGGCGGGGTGGCCATGCCGACCCTCCACTTTCACGACGACGAGAGCAAGAGCACCGTACTCTCGATGCACAAGGCAAAACAGTCCGCCTCGGCCCATGCTGCTGCTGCTGCCAGCCAGGCTCATGCAGATGGACCCAATACCTCCTCTTGGTCTGCTTCCTCTTCCAATCGTGTTTCGCTTCGTCCATCGTCGCCATCTCCCACCTGGGGGGGCGATGAGTTGGTCCAGCAGTTGCGCAAGTACGCCAACATCCATCGCAGCGCCATCGACCCCAACCTCTTCCTCGTCAATC
This sequence comes from Sporisorium exsertum, assembly GCA_928724755.1. NCBI lineage: Eukaryota > Fungi > Basidiomycota > Ustilaginomycetes > Ustilaginales > Ustilaginaceae > Sporisorium > Sporisorium exsertum. The sequence continues at coordinate 170,573 of CAKMXK010000035.1, read as the reverse complement.
CATCCCGCACCGATCTCGAAACCCACAGCACGCCGCTCTTCGATGACGATGCCATCGACATGCCTAACGCCAATCCCGCCAACGCCGCTTGGAGCCAGGACCTCTCCGACAATGCTTATTCCATGAGCCCTCTACATCAATCTCTGCCCAGCAATGGTCATCCACGGCGAAACAACGAGCTCGCCATGGACAACTTGACTGTCTGGGCTAAGAGCGCACGCATGTCGGTGCTCTCCTCGTTTGCCAACTTCACACAGCAGGCTCGCCACGCATCGCACGCCGTACTTTCGCATCCGCTTGCAAAACCGTACGTCCCGCATCTTCCGGGTCCTGTACAGTCGTTCGCTCAGGCAGGGCCCGTTCCACTTGGCCCCAACGAGGGCGAGTGGGAGTGGCGCACCTCGAGCATTGCCAACAAGAGCGGCACGGGTGAATACTACGACAGTGCCAGGGTCTATCTGGCTCGTTGGGCGAGGCTCGTTGCTGAAGAAGGCGAACGCAATCGGCGCAAGGAGGAGCGTCTCGGTGCCGGTATCGGCGGTGCTGCGGGTGCTGCGATCACAGATGCGCACGAACAACCATCTAGCGCGTCTGGAAGTCGCACCGAAGGCAGCGAGTTGGGAGCGTTCGAGCTGCTCGAGAAAATCTATGACCTGCCAAGGCCCACCTCGGAACGCGAAGCTCGAATGGCAGACCTCAATCTCGACACGGCTGCAGCGCCCCCCGGCCTGGATGTGCAAGAATGGCGCTCCTTGTTCGACGGCGAGACCGGTCGACCACTGCATCCTATGAGCGAGGTTCGGCACCGCGTATTTGTCAATGGCCTCACCAACGAAGCGAGGAAGCACGCTTGGCCCTTTCTGCTCGATGCTGTACCGTTAGAAGGCACCTCGGAAACACGAGCGGCGGTGTGGGAGCAGCGTGAGGTTGAATATTTTACCTACAAAGCACGGTGGCAGACCGACGACCAGCTGCTGGCCTCGGACGAGTTTCGCGAGCAGCAACATCGCGTTCGCGTCGACTGTTTGCGCACCGACCGGACTCAGCCCCTCTTCGCACGCGATGCAGAGTTCACATCTGATCCAGACGCCGACTCCATGCAGGATCCGAATCCACACACTGCGCGGTTGGGGGAGATCCTCCTCACGTACGGCGTTTGGGAAGCGGATCAAGCGCGCATCACGTCTTCCGAGGATGGGGCGGCGGGAGCGGCGGAAGCAGCGGGATTGTTGGCCGGATACGTGCAGGGTATGTCGGACCTGTGTTCGCCGCTCTACGTCATGTGTCAAGCCGACGAGGTGCGCACATTCTGGTGTTTCGTCGGCCTCATGGAACGAACCAAGTCGAACTTCTACCGCGATCAGTCGGGCATGAAGACCCAGCTGGTGCTCCTGCAGAAGCTCATCTCCATCATGGATCCCGCGCTATACACGCACTTGGAACGAACCGACTCGCTCAACCTCTTCTTCTGCTTCCGCTGGCTGCTCGTTCGATTCAAGCGCGAGTTTGCTTTCGACGAAACGCTCGCGCTCTGGGAGGCGTGCTGGGCTGCCGAAACGGGCGGGGCAGGAGTTGCAGGCGGCGAGTGGGGGTTGAGTGCAAGTTTCCATCTGTTCTGCGCGCTCGCGCTGCTCGAGCTGCACCGTGACTACCTCATCCGCTACCTGCAGCACTTTGACGAGATCTTGCAGTACTTCAATTCGCTCACCGGCGAGTTCAACGTCAATGCGGTCATCAACAAGGCGGAAGTGCTGGCTAAGAGTTTTGCCGAGATCGTTTCGCATAGTCGGAGCCAGGATGGGAAGGGCGGTGCGCAGGAGGATAGGGGAAGGGATTTGTTGCACATCTTGTCGGCTGACGAGCTGCGATTCTTGCTCTAACGTTAGTTGCACATACCAAACCATCCAGTTGGAAAAAAAAAAAACTTGATTACACCTGTACAGAGGTAGCAACAGCCTATTATAGAGGACAACAAGAAGGACCCAAATATTGGACAGTGTTCGAGCATCATGTCAGCTCAGCTTCCTGCGACTCCAACGGTTTGGCGCCTGTAATCTCGACCACCTGTTCTGTACCCGGATAATCTGGCAGCTGCAGGTCAAACTTGGCCTCTAGATCTTCTGACAGGAAGCGGCCGCCCAAAAAGTGGCGACCGCCAAAATGGAGTGCTCCCAACTTGGGTGCCGACAGACTGATCAGCACGGATGGCGTGAACGCGTTATTGACGTTGCCCTTTTCCACATCCCACGAGCTGGGGATATCGACCGATACGACGGGGGGCATCATTTTTCTTGCCTCGAACTCGATGCGCGATTCGTACTTGAGAATCTCGAGCGGCGCCTTGAACGGCTCGCGCACCTCGCCCTTGAAGGAAAACCCGAAGACGCTGTCGAGTACCACATCCGCCGCCTCGAGCGCATCCTCGAACTCGTCCTGCGGTACAAACTGCAGCCCCAGATTCTGCAGTTGCACCTTGAGCCGCGGGAACAGCTCCGTCTTGCCCTCCTTGGGGTACCAGATGGACGGCTCGTATCCGAAGTGGTAGAGGTGACGTGCAGCTACGAGGCCGTCGCCGCCTTGGTTTCCGGGCCCGCATGCTACCAGCACATTCGGGTATTTGGTGGGCGGGTAACACTCGAATATGGCCTGTGCACAGGAGAGGCCCGCGAGCTCCATGAGCTGGTCAATCGAGAACCCGCCGGCGGGGGACATGAGCTCTGAGTCGATCTTCTGCGCGGTGGCTGCATCGATGTATCGTAGGCGCAGGGGCGATGTGCAGGAGGACGTAGAGGATTGCACTGCTGAAGTAGAGGAGGACATGTTGTGGGAAAGCGAGCGAGGAGTGGACGGCTGCTGCTGTAGCAGGGGCGGGCGGCGGAAAGACGCTGCTGGAGTGTTGGCGATGCAGAGGGAGGAGAGGCGATGCCAAGGTGTCCGAGCTGCCAAGAGACGCCCGAAACACGTGTGGCTGCCAAGGATGGATATGGCGGCGATCGCAGTGACTGCCCAGAATCGCAGTGGATGACGGCTGATGCGCGACTACGTTCGAAGTTTGATGCGTTCGGAGAGCGTTTCGACCCCAATTCAGTTGATCCAAGGTGATGACTGATGAAGAGTGCGGAACGCCGCCGGCGATGGATCTTGATCCTGCCTCTATCGATGAAAAGAAGATCCGGGGGTAAGAATGGCCGTGTTGGCTCTAGCGACTGAGGGTGTCAGATTGCGACAGTGATGACGACAATGTAGGGAGACGGTAGATGGTGGCAAGGACCAGACCGCCAAAACGCCAGACTGCAGCACGCCGAGGCTGAGCGTTCCAGAGTGCGAGCCGCTTCGCCCTCGTTTTGGCGGTACTTGCTCTGGCTCCAGTCAAAAGTGCAGAGATTTGAGAGAGGGAGAGAGGACGGCGTTTGGAGGTCTGTTTTCCCGCGCTCGCTCAGTGTCTCGGTGCTGGGTGGCAAAAAGGCACAAACGCAGTCATTGAAAAGCAGGATTTTCGAGGGAAAATATTTTCGGAAAGAACCTGCGTGCTACAATCGACGCTGTCACTCAGGAAGGGCTGAGACCCTAGGGTTCTGTTTAACGGGGTCCACTCGCACCACGCGCGTGCCTTTTACTCCGCGTCCAGGCGATCAAAAAAATTGCTGCTCGATTTGCGTGCTTGAAGAGAAGGCTTCCATTCGGCCGGCTCATTCTCTCGCTCGCTGGCTGCGCCCGTGTAAATTCACCGACACGAGAGAGGGAGTAGACGAGGCTCTCCCGCGCGGCTGCTGCATCTCCGACCGACCGCCTTGCACCTCCAGAGTCGTCCAAAGTCTGTTGGAAATCATAAGATTTACCTTCACCATTTCGGCAGCAAGCTCGGTGCAGTGAGTGCAATGACATACTCAAGTTCCTGTCATGGTATGGTTGTGATGTCAGGCAGATGTGCTAGTGTGAAAGGTACTTTATTTCACAAAGTGAGTTAGCATACAAACACAGTGTGATTGTCTCTACTGCCTCAATGAACCAGCCAACGCCACTGGTGCTGGTTCAGGATCACCTCAAACCAGCTCATAGCAGCCATGGATGGTGGTTCAGACCCTCAACCAACAGGTACCAAGCTCACTGGCTTAACACTGGTTCACATTTTCCCAAGCAGGCCAAGTGGTTTAGCCTGGTTTTTTACGATGTGACTATGCCACGTCTTTGCTCTTGATCCGCGCGAATTTCGTCCGAGTCGAGCTCCGTGCGCATGGCCGCGCTCCCGTTTCGTGTGGATCGGGCTTGAAGATGACTTTTCTCGCTGCATCGAGGAAAGTGACACTTTGAGAGGCAGTGCCGAACGCGCTCACTTTGCTGTGTTGGCCTTTGCTTTTGCTGCCAAGTTCTTCTTCGGCACGTTCGCGACGAGGATCTGCATTTCTTATCCCATTTCGATGACCTTTGCATCTCTCTTCTTCCATCAACCATCACAACCTCAACATCGTTTCTCGTAGCTGTCTCGAACAGACGCGAGGTGTCGAGCATCATGGCGGATCACATGGCGGATCACAAGGTCAACGACGTGGAGGCATCCGCCAAGCCTCACCTTCCTTCTGCCGGCACGAGTCTCGTAGACACACCTGCCTCGACGGACACTGCTGCAGAACATATCCCGACAGACCACGTCAACGACGAGACTTCTTTGCCAGCAGCAGCAGCAGAAGATGATGCGCGGCCACAACTGCAACAACAAAAGCAGCAGCCACCCGCATCGGAAGAGATCCGTCTGCCAGACGCAGAGCCGATCGATACAGCTGAATCGCCGGCCGACATCCCCGGCATCACTGTCTCGGATGCTTCCGACAGCGGCGCAGTCAATGGAGCGAACGAAGACACGGCAGCACCTTCAGAGTCACAACCCTCGTTAGTATCAGCAGAAGCGGCAGCAGCAGAAGCAGAAGCACCAGAGCCTCCTGCCAAAGAGCCTTTATCACTGCTCGACGATCAGGCGAATGAACCACCAGCAGATGACGCTGCAGAAAACCCTGTGCCGCTTCCGGAACCTTCGAGCTCTCGTGCTAGCTTGCAACAAACGCGTCGCTCCTCGTCGGTCTCCACCACAGCCACCGCTGCCACGACCGTCCACTCGCGATCCAGTCTCAAGAGCTTGAACAAGGGCAGTGCCGTCTTTGTCGTCTCGGCGCTCGAAGCGCTTGCCAACTCCAAGGAAGCCAAGAAGGACAAGGAGCTCAAGGAAGCCACTACGGCAGCATTGGACATGGTCAAGGCCGCCGCCGCTTACACTGCCTCTCCGCATTCAGCCGAGCAAGAGCAGCCCGTCTTGGATCCTCGCGTCGTCTTTGAGCCACTCCGCCTCGCATGCAGGACGCGCAGCAACAACCTCATCATCACAAGTCTCGACTGCATCAGCAAGCTCGTCAGCTACGCCTTTTTTGCCGAGGATGATCCCACCCAGGTGGCCAGCGCCATCATCGCCTCCGGTCAGCCACCGCAGACGCTCGCTGACCTCGTCACAGAAACAGTCTGCGATTGCTACCACGAGAATCTCGACGACAAGGTGGCTCTGCAGATCATCAAGGCGCTCCTAGCCTCGGTGCTGTCAACGACCGTGCACGTCCACCAGTCGAGCCTGCTCAAGGCGGTGCGTACAGTCTACAACATCTTCCTTATGAGCAAGTCGCCCGCCAACCAGGCCATTGCTCAGGGCAGTCTTACGCAGATGGTGCATCACGTCTTTGCACGCGTGCCCCGCAGCGCCTCCCCCGGTTCTGGTGTCATTTCGACGTCCCACAGCACGTCTGACGTGACTCAGTCGCGGTCCAACGACGACTCGGATGCACACAAGGGGAAAGCAGGACCGCAATCCAGCGAGGATGCCGTTGACACCAACGGACAGCACGCCACCGACAATGCGGGTGATTCGAGCGCTGAAAAGATCACACTCCAGACCCTCGAGAACCGCAAGTCGTTCGAAGGCGCGTCTGAGCGTGACAACGCCGGCAGCCTCGCCAACATGAGCACAGCGGAGCTCTTTGTCAAGGATGCCTTCCTCGTGCTGCGCGCACTATGCAAACTCACCATGAAGCCGCTTGGCGCCGAGAGCGAGCGCGACCTTAAGTCGCACGCGATGCGCTCCAAGCTTCTATCGCTGCACCTCATCCTCACCATCATCCAGTCGCACATGCCCATCTTCACCGACCCCACTGTCATCATCCACAGCACCACCACCGGCGAACAGACTCAGTTCGTCCAGGCGGTCAAGCAGTATCTCTGTCTCAGCCTCAGTCGAAACGCCGTCTCGAGCGTCAACCAGGTGTTTGAGATCAGCTGTGAAATCTTTTGGCTCATTCTCAACGGCATGCGCACCAAGCTCAAGAAGGAGATCGAAGTGTTGCTCAACGAGATCTTCCTGCCGATTCTGGAGATGCGTACGTCAACGGCCAAGCAGAAATCGATCTTGCTGGGTGTGCTGATCCGCCTCTGCCAGGATCCACAGGCGTTGGTGGAGATCTACCTCAACTACGACTGTGACAGGACAGCATTGGACAACATCTACGAGCGGCTGATGAATGTCATCTCTAAGATTTCGCAGGCGCATGTTTCCGCCACGGCAGACGGCAAGGCGGACAAGGACGCTGCTTCTTCATCGACTTCGACTTCGGGGACCGCCTTGCCTAGAACGAACGGCTCCGGACCCGCGATCCCGCCCGCGCTCAGTACGGCTGCAGCCGGCGATGCATCTCACGACTCGGCGCAGTCTTCGTCTGGTGCGAATCAGTCGGTGGAGGCGCGTCTGAAGCGACAAAGCCTCGACTGCCTCTGCTCGGTGCTGCGTTCGCTGGTCGTGTGGTCCAGCCGTGCTCAAGTTCCATCGGAAGCAGCGGGCCAGTTCCTGAGTGGCCATCCTGGCGACGTCACCGGCTCGCCTCGCGCGAGCGAAGACATCCGCATCGGCAACGAGACCATCACGGTCGACAGCGAGAATCTCATGGAAGCGAGCAACCATGCCAGCCCTTCGATCGGCCCGCACGGCTCGTCCTCCAACCTGGGTGCAGGCGTCGCAGCCGAAAGCAGCCGTGGTCAGACACCCGAACCCCAGGACGATCCTAGTCGCTTCGAGAATGCCAAGCATCGCAAGACGATTCTCCTCGAGGGTATTCGCAAGTTCAACTTCAAGCCCAAGCGCGGTATTGACGATCTTATCAAGAACGGCTTCATTCGCTCGCGCGAGCCTGCCGATATTGCGAGGTTCTTGCTGTACGCTGACGGGCTGAGCAAGGCGCAGATCGGCGAGTTCCTCGGCGAGGGTACGCCAGAGAGCAATGCGATCATGCACGCCTTTGTCGACATGATGAACTTTGAAGGGCTTGGATTCACCGATGCGCTGCGCAGATTCTTGCAGGCGTTCAGGCTGCCGGGTGAGTCGCAGAAGATCGACCGATACATGCTCAAGTTCGCCGAGCGCTTCATCCACGGCAATCCGAGCGCCTTCGCCAATGCAGACACCGCCTACGTATTTGCCTATTCGGTCATCATGCTCAACACGGACGCGCACAACCCGCAGGTCAAGCACCGGATGACGTTCAAGGACTTTGTCAAGAACAATTCTGGGATTGACGACGGCAAGAGTCTGCCGGAAGAGTATCTGCGTTCGGTCTTTGACGAAATTCAAACCAACGAGATCAAGATGAAGGACGAGGTGGCGGCACCTGCGCCCGTCGCGCCGTCGTCGGGTCTGGCGAATGCGATTGCGACTGTGGGTCGGGACTTGCAGCGAGAAGCGTGGGTGCTTCAGTCCGAGGGCATGGCGAATAAGACCGAGGCGCTCTTCCGCACCATGGTGCGCACGCAGCGACGCATTGGCCCGCAGCAACGTGCTGCCGCAGAGCAGTTTTTCTCGGCGTCGCACTTTGAGCATGTTAAACCCATGTTCGAGGTAGCGTGGATGCCGTTCCTCGCCGGAATCTCCGGTCCTATGCAGGAGTCGGACGACGCCGAAGTCGTTGAGAAATGCCTCGAGGGCTTCAGGGATGCGATCAAGATTGTCTCGCTCTTTGGACTCGAGCTTGAGAGGAATGCGTTTGTGACAACGCTGGCCAAGTTTACTTTCCTCAACAACTTGGGCGAGATGAAGAGCAAGAATGTTGAGGCGATCAAGGCGCTGCTCGGTGTTGCGCACAGCGAGGGGAACTACCTGAAGGGTAGCTGGAGGGAAGTGTTGACGTGTGTCAGCCAGTTGGAGCGTTTCCAGCTTATTAGCGGTGGCATGGACGGCCGACAGTTACCGGACCTGGGGAGGAGGAGCAATGCTGCATCCAACGCTGCTGCGGGCGCTAACGGCAGCAGGGCTCGACAGCCTTCGTTGCCCAACAGCGAGGTGGTGCAGGCGGGTGCGTCGTCCGAGGTCACAGTGGCAGCGGACATGGTGTTTTCCTCGAGCGCATCGCTTTCGGGTACAGCGATCGTCGACTTTGTACAAGCCTTGTCCGACGTTTCGTGGGAAGAGATCCAATCGTCGGGCCTCACTGAGCAGCCGCGCATGTTTTCGCTGCAGAAGCTTGTCGAGATCTCGTACTACAACATGGGCCGTATCCGCATGGAGTGGTCCAACATCTGGGCTATTCTCGGCGAACACTTCAACATGGTCTGCTGCCATCCCAACGTCCACGTTTCCGCTTTCGGGCTGGACTCGCTTCGTCAGCTTGCGATGCGCTTCTTGGAGAAAGAGGAATTGCCGCACTTCAAATTCCAAAAGGACTTCCTCAAGCCGTTCGAGATCACGATGCAGCGCAACAGGAACCTGGAGGCAAAGGAGATGGTGCTGCAGTGTCTCGAGCAGATGATCCAGTCGCGGGCAGACAACATCCGGTCCGGATGGAGGACCATGTTCGGGGTATTCGGTGCCGCGTCCGTCGCGCCCTCGGAGCGGGTTTCGGCGTACGCGTTTGACCTTGTTCGGCAGCTTAATGCCAAGCATCTGGGCGCAATCATCGTCAATGGATCGTTTGCGGATCTGTGCATCTGCGCAACGCACTTTGCTAAGGCCAACAAGCAAAAGATCAGCTTACAGGCGACGGAGCTGCTTCGTGGGCTCGTCGCGTCGATGCTCAACGCCAAAGAATGTCCTATCGAAGCAGGCGGGGATCCAGGGCCGGCTGCAAGCACGCCGATGTCGGATGATCCCATGGTGCGATTCTGGTTCCCCGTGCTGTTTGCGTTCCACGACATCATCATGACGGGCGACGATCTCGAGGTGCGCCGCGTGGCCCTCGACAGCCTCTTCTCCATCCTCAAGCAGTACGGACGTTCGTTTAGGCCCGACTTCTGGGATACAGTGTGTCAAGAGATCCTGTTCCCCATCTTTGCCGTGCTGCGTTCGCGCCAGGATGTGACGCGCTTCTCGTCGCACGAGGACATGTCGGTGTGGCTCAGCACCACGCTCATCCAGGCCCTGCGCAACTTGGTCGATCTGTGGACGTTCTACTTTGACACGCTGGAGAGGCTGCTGCCGGGGCTGTTGGATCTGTTGTGTGCTTGTATCTGTCAGGAGAACGATACGTTGGCGCGGATTGGCACGAGCTGTTTGCAGGGCTTGTTGGAGAAGAATGTGCGGAAGTTGAGCGAAGAGAAATGGGGCTTGGTGGTGGATACGTTTTGTCAGTTGTTCAGGACGACGACGGCGCATCAGCTGTTTGATCCGGTGTTGAGGGCGGATGGTGTGGGTGCGGCCGCAGGTGCGATCGAGTCGCCGCAGGATGTGGCGGGAGGTGGACCAAATGGGTTCCAGCAGCCGAACCCGCTTTCGCCCGGTCCTAGTGATGCGCAAGGGCTGCCCGAACCAGCTAACGGCGGTGGCGATTACACAGCACCACCAGTACCGGCAGCACGAGCCGCGGTGCAAGCCATGTCGAGCTCGGACCGACGCCGCGCGTTCAAACAGATCATCGTCAAATGCGTGCTGCAACTCTTGCTGATCGAGACGACGCACGAGCTGCTGCAGAACGAAGAGGTGTACCGCACCATGCCCGCCGCCCAACTGCTGCGACTCACGGGAGTGCTCGAAGATTCGTACACGTTCTCAAAGCGGTTCAATGCGGACAAGGACCTGCGCGTCGCCCTGTGGAAGGTCGGCTTCATGAAGCAGCTGCCGAACCTGCTCAAGCAGGAGTCATCCTCGGCGGCTACGCTCGTGCATATGCTCGTGCGGATGCATGGCGATTCGCGGGCTGAGCACGTTGCCCTGCAAGCGGCGATCCGGGAGAAGCTGGTGCCGTTGGGGTACGATATCGTGTGTGGGTTCTTACCGTTGGACCCAGAGACGCAGGCGCGAAACATCGCTGCGTGGTCTCCCGTGGTCGGGGAGATCTTTACAGGCGTCTGCACGTTTGATGATGAGGACGAGGGAGAGAAGGTGTTTACGCAGCACAGCGGGGAGTTCTACGCCCTCGCCGTCGAGCTGTTGTCGAAAGAGCCGCTGCCGGGCGAGATTGCAGAAGCGCTGCGGGCGTTTTTGTTCAAAGTCGGCGTGACGCGGGGGATGATCGATCCGCAAAAGGAGGAGGAGCGGAGGCGGAAGATCGTAGATGGCAAGGAGAAGGAGAAGTTGCTGGGCGAGGGGATGAGGAGGGTTAGTATGCAAGGTCTGCCTGGGGTACATGGCGAACAGTGATCCGAGACGTGGCACGCTTGAAAAATGAAGCGCTTTTCGTTGTTCGACCGAGTGCGTGAAGAGAGTGAGGAGCATGCTTCTCCACAGCCGCTCGTCACAGACATTCTGACAGGATCTGAAGTCCAGCTTGGATTACTCTGTCCATCTAAACGCTGCACTTGTCCCACCAGCCATGATCGTTTCTCCGCGCCAACGCCTTGAGCAAGCTCTGCTTGCTACACAGGCCATCCTTGCGCTGCTCGCACTCCCTGTACTGCCCCAACGGAATCACAGCATCGTTCAACTTGAACCTCACCCACTGCGGCTCACGGGTACAGTTCCACACCTCCACAACCAACCGCGCTGCAAAAGGCACGATCTTACTCGTGACAAACCTCCTTTTCGCATCCAACGGATGCCCGCCCTCAGGCACCTGCAGGACCTCGTCAAAGTTCGGCAGGCCGAGCGACGCGAGTACCGACGTGATCGTCGAGTCGTGCGTGAAGTCGACATAGAACCGCCTGTCGAGCGGAAACGTTGTCGAGTCCAGGTTGAGCGTCGAGTTCTCTGACGTCTGTGTCGCGGGGTCCCACGCTGTGCGCGTCAGTCGGGAGACGAACTCGTTAACCCATCCCAACCCATACGCGCGGCCGAGCGGCGAAGTGGCCCCGTTGGTATTCATAAACTTGAGATCCCACGCATACTCGTAATCCAACCACTCCTGCTTGGTAAACAGCCCGCAGAAGTCGCTATATCCAAAAGCAACCGTGTCGTAGGAGCACATCTGCTGCATCGCAATCAGCAGCGTCGAGTTGAGTGTCGCCCCACCAAAGTCGTGTCCCAACCGAAGAATTGCATCTTGAAGGTACGACGCAGACCACCGATCTGCCATAACGCCACCGGGGGCGTTTTCGGGCTTGCTCCAGGCCGGACAGGCGAATTCGGGTGCGGTAGTGGTGTTGAATCCAGGTCTTTCGATCTGGATCTCGAACGAGGTGCTAGCAGTCCAGTTGGCGCCGAAGAAGCCGTTGAGCCATGCGAGGCCGGAATCGACGATACGCTGCTGGCTTCCGGCGCGCGCAAAGAGCGTCTTCGGCTTGCCATGCGCGTCCTTCTCCGTAAAATCGTCTGCGACCAGCTTGCCATAGAGCAGAGCAGCTTTAACGCCAGAATCGTACAGCTGACCCCGACCGACCGGCGTGAGAAGCTCTTCACCAACGCCAAATTTGTAGTTGTTGAGAAACGAGAGAGGGCCAGTGTATTTCAGGTGTGGATTCTGTTTGAGAAAGTCGCGAAGGACGTCTGGCGGACCATTGGCGGTAGGGTAGCGTGCTCCGTGGCGATGCAACATGTGCGCCTGGGTGAGCTGGCACGTCTGGCCGGAGGACGCGGTTGGAGTGCCTGCATACTTGGCATCGTCGACGCCCCAGCCGGATGACGACACGTAAGGCGTGAGCGGACCCATGTGTTCGAAGGGCTTGAAATTAGGGTCTTGGAATCCTGGGATGGTGGTTTGGATGGGCGAGGATCCGATGGTCTGTGTGGGCGCTGCGGCCGTTCTCGTCATGTGTTCTGCAAAGTCGGGCGGGACTCCCGTCGTGTAGAAGCCAGGGTACCCTACAGGCTTGTTGAACTCGAACGGGATCACACCACTGTCGCCGTACCATTTGTCGCCCATATAGTCGTAGAACTTGGATGGAGAGACCCCCACTTTGGGACCGAGCGCAAACACGAATGCGCCGATCACGAGCACGCCTCCACCGATGAGCATACTCAGCCGCATGCATCTCGCACGCTGCTTTCTGTTGCGCTGAGCCGTGGACGCAGACATTCCTGCACCTCTCCCACTCATCCCTGGTAAGGGCACATCGCCGTCGAGCACGCTGCGAAACCACGCAGGTCGGCCGGTCTTGTCGATGCGCGTCGAGCCGTTGGATCCTTCGAGCACGCCACGTGCGGGAAGCTTCTCGACCCGCTGATCCTTGACATCGTAGTCTTCGTCGAGGTCGTCGTATGCATCTGTCACGCGGGGTGTAGCGGCATCGGTGTTGCCGCTTACCGATTGGATTCTGGATGTACCGGAAGCGTCGGTAGAGAGACGATGGAGGATGAGCGACTCGGCTTCGAGGTCGTCGTCCTCTGATCTGCGTTCCTTTCTTGAAGAAGACGGCATGGTGGTGCAAGCCAAACGCAGCTGTCAGTGCGTTCGTGTCGTTGCTCTGTTGAGGATGAAGACAAGGTGGGAGCGTTATCCCACTCACTGCAGGGTCTCGAGCTTGGTCCATGTAAAGCAAAAGAGTACGGAAGCCGACTCCCGAGAACGTCACAGATTGTGATTTGGTTCGCGCTAACATCTTAGCGAAAAACATCAGAGAGGTCATAGCCAGACCAACAAGAAGAGCTGTGTACTATTTGGGTTGCTGGTGTTTTGGGGGCGGGGGTTCTGGCTGCTGGAAACAGCTCTGCCTTCGAACATCACATGATCTGAAGTCTACAAGCCATCCAGCAAGATGGTGCGTGGCGTGCAAACCCTCGTCGCCAACAACGAAGCACGCTTAGACCGGCATTGGAAGTGCGAATTGGACGGGAAACACGCTTCGGAAAACGCGGACAGGGTCCAGGCAAGGTCGAAGGCTAGGACCAACACTGAGCTAAACGGTGTTGGACTCGCTCCTGAACGGGTTTGCCCCGCATTTTTCGTAGACGTCCTCTGTCAGAACTCTCCTCTGCTCTGTCTGCTCCGCTAACTCGGTACAGCAAGCAGTGTCGGGCGGGAGATTCGGGACGACAGCGTAGTTTGGGGATACACTGTTACTTCACTATTCAAGGCTTTGCTTCACTATTCAAGGCTTTGCTCAACTTTGAGCCCCCACCCAAACCGTGCATCGCTCTACTTCTCTCGGAACCTTTGTGTTCTCCGTGTTTGCCAGAGACAGAGCAACGTCGATTGCATCCCTTCACCTCTCCACGCAAGCCTGTAATCCATCATGACGAACGACAGCATCAAAGATTCGTACTGTGATGTGCTCATAATTGGCGCTGGTCCCGCTGGACTCATGGCCGCCAACTGGCTGGCTGTCCAGGGTCTGGGAGCCTCCGTGCGCATCATCGACAAGCGTAACGACAAGGTCTTCAACGGCCAGGCAGATGGGTTGCAATGCAGGTCCCTCGAGATCCTCCACAGCTTTGGCTTGGCCGAAGACATCTGGCGTCAGAGCAACCGCATGATCGAAATGCGTTTCTGGAATCCTGGTCCCAACGGAACACTTCAGAGAACTGGATACAAGCCGGACACCATCCCGGGCATCTCCCGCTGGCAGCAATGTGTGCTGCACCAGGGTCGCATCGAGAAGGCGTTCCTGGACAACATCGCCAAGCGTTCGCACGACAAGCTCAAGGTCGAGCGCGCTGTGCTGCCTGAATCGCTCAGCGTCGACGAAGCGGCGATCGATGACCCAGCTGCGTATCCGGTCCTTGTCCAGGTCCGCAAATTGTCCGAAGAGGAATCTACGCCCGCCCAGATGGGCAAGAGCGTTCCCAACGGCCTCTTTCGCTCTTCGCTTGCTCCAGACGACACACCCACACTAGCGAGCAATGCCCATGTCGAGCCAGGCAGCCGGGAGCGCATCCATGCCAAGTACGTCATCGGATGCGATGGTGCTCATTCGTGGACACGTCGTCAGATGGGCAGCAAGATGGAAGGAGACCAGACCTCTTTCATCTGGGGTGTGCTCGACGCTGTGCCCATCACCAACTTCCCCGATGTGCGCAATCGCTGTGCCATCCACTCTGCCGAGTCCGGCAGTATGATGATCATCCCTCGTGAAGATGGACTGGTCCGATTCTACATCCAAGTCTCTGAGCTCAACAAGGGCGTTGATCGTTACAACGTCACACCCGAGATTGTCCTCAAGACGGCCAAAGCCATTCTTCATCCGTACACGCTCGACATTGGCGAAGGCGATCTCGACTGGTGGACGGCCTACGTCATTGGTCAGCGTACCGCCGACAAGTTCTCGCTGCACGATCGCGTCTTTATTGCCGGTGATGCGTGCCACACGCACTCGCCCAAGGCGGGTCAGGGCATGAACACCTCGATGCAGGACACGTACAACCTCACGTGGAAGATCGCTTCGGTGGTCAAAGGCATCTCGCCCCGAAGCATCCTGCCCACGTACGAGATGGAGCGCAAGCAGATCGCGCAAGACCTGATCACGTTCGATCACAGATTCAGCCGCCTCTTCAGCGGCAGACCTGCCAAGGACGAGGCAGATGCGGCGGGTATCTCGATGACCGAATTCCAGCAGGCTTTCGAAAAGGGTAATCGATTCGCCTCTGGTTTGTCCGTCGATTACCAGCGATCGCTGATCACCGTCAAGCCGCCTGGTCTCAGCAAGACCACGGTGGAGGATGGTACCGTCGTCAGCCACGGCGAGGTCGAGCCTCCTGCGGAGGGGGTGGTGAGTGATGCCACGCTTTCGTCCGAGTCGGCGGGAGAGACGCGCATCGTGTTGGGCAAGCGCTTCAACACGGCACAGGTGGTCTGCCACGCCACGGTTCTGCCGTACGAGCTTGCCGACTGTATCGTCTCGGACGGCGGATGGCGCATCGTCTACTTTAGTGGAGACATTCGCAATGCTGGATGCACTGCCGAGATGAACGAGTTTGGCGACTACCTTGCCAAGCAGCTGGTGCCTAAGTTTACATCGCCCGACCACGATTTCGACTCGGTCATCGACGTCTTGACCGTCTCTGCTACCCCGCTCCACGACAAGGAGTTTGAAGACTACCACGAGGCGTTGCGACCCAACACGACTCGCCACCACTCTCGCACCTCTGAGGGGACCTACAACGTCTCGCCGGACTACCACAAGATCTTTGTGGACGACGACACGTATCACCACGGTCACGGTCATGCGTATGAAAAGTACGGTGTGCGCGAGGATCGTGGAACGCTTGTGGTGCTTCGCCCAGATGGCTACGTTTCGCTGCTCATTCACGTCAAGCAGCATCGCATGCTGGACGCCTTTTTCAGCAAGGTGTTGCTGCCTCCTACTCAACACGTTGAGCATCAGCACACTCGCAAGAAGCGCCAGACTGCCAAGTATATGCTTGTTGACGAGCCGGAGGCTGCTGCTGCGCCCAAGGTGCCTGCTGCTCCTGGCTTGCCGACCGACAAGCTGGCTTTCGCCCAAATGCAGACGGACGTTCAGGGATTCAGTGCCCCCGCTGCTGCTGTGTAGAATCAAGGAGATTGAATTGGAATTTGCTGTTTCAACAAGTAGAGAATGTGAAATGAGCGGCCTCATTGCCAGTCTGGACGCCCTGCACAACTGTATCGGCGGCCATTTCGATGCCCTCGTTGCTCCTTCTCGTACGCCTGTCTGCATCGGAAGTCGTTGTGTCTCCCTGTGGATGTACCAGTGCAAGCTAACTTAGTTCGACAAGAGCCTGCGCCGGTCTCGTGGTTGTTTGTTATCTGTCGTCTGGTTTGGGCTCCAGCGTGGTGGAGCGTGTGTCGCTGTGAGGGGAAGTAAGGCACCGAGCGAGCAGCTGGGACCACAACGTGACGCTGCATCTGCACAGGGCACGGAAGACGTCGAAGCGATTCGAAGCTGACCGGGCACCCGTTCCTTACATGGAAAGAGGGTCTACACGCTAGCCTTAGCACACGATAAGCAGCTTCTGAGTGGTCGACTTGCCCACCATGATAGACGTTCCTCACTAGGTCGGCAGTGGATTTTCCGTTTGTAACCAAGGAATTAGAACAGCTTGGCTCGCCTATCGCAGCCTCACTCTCAAAGGAAACTATTGATCCGATAAAGCTGCATGCTTCAATGTGCAATCATTGGTTGTCTGCACAGTGTGTGATGAGGCTGCGATCGACCAATCAAGAACCGTGTGAAACTTGACTTTGTCCATCACGCGGATGTTTCGGAGGAGAGACACTATCGCCTTGTGCTCTGTCACAACGTGGTTCTGTGGAGAGACACGGAGAAAATGCCGCTGGAGCCTTCGGTCGTGGCGATTCCCTGTCCCGGATTCCGCGACTTCCCGCAGGTTGAGAGGCGGCCGCGGGCGGGTCAACCGACAAACAAGTAAAGCTTGCAGCATCTCTCAATGTCCGGCATAGTGTGATCCGAGCTGCAATGCAGCTGCAGTCGTTTTCTGCACGACCGGTCAACCTGCCTTGTGTGCACGATGAGTGGTGGTGTGCGATAGAGTGCAGCTCTGTTTTCAAAACTGTGAAGCGCGCACGACACCAAAGCGTTTTGGCTCGAAGCGAGTTGTGGTGAGCAGCGCCTCGCAAACGCATCATGTGTCCCTGGTCGTTGGTCGGGCGATAAGCTAACTCCCCACCGTGCCGCTCGCTTCCCATCCATCACACGGCGGTTAAGGTGAAAAAGTCGTTTCGGCCAATCGCTAAACGGGACATGCGCTGGGTTTGAAATCCCAAAAAGCTGAAAGAACAGGTGACTGCCACCGTGCATCGACGCCAAGGCCTTTGCGCTTCGGCTTGCATTGCTCCGAATCGAGCGAAATTTATGCAGTTTCAAAAAAAAAAAAAAAAAAAAAAAAAAAAGGAAGAAAAAAATTAGCCGCCACGTCAGCCACATGCCAAGGCCTGGGGATGTTGACCGATGAGCGACCGACGGATTGGCAGAGGCTTATCTTCTCACTGGATCAATTTGGACCGTGAAGACCATCATGTGCGAAGTGGGCGTTATCATCTGACCCTCATAACAAGCGCAAGGAGTGGTGCCAGTGTCGCTAGGCTTCGTTCTTATCCCCAGCAGACAGACAGTAGTCAAAACCGAGTCAGAAGAAAAGTTTAACCTAGGCCTAGACTTCAATTTTGCGCACCCTGAACGGCGGGGAGAGATGGGCCGGATCGTGCCAACTGACCAATCATCAACGAAGCTCGGTTGCAATAATGGTGAGAAGAGGTGTCCAGAATCGTCGCGTCGAGACCTTGATGCAGAACCAAATTTTGTTGTCACGAGCGAGACAAAACAAAAGGCATTCGGACAGCGCCATTCCGTACCAGGCTCTTCTTTCGTCGTTGCAGAACAATGCATGCAATTCAAGCCCCGAACCTCGGTTGGTCGACTTTATCCAACCGCCGCCTTGTCGTCCAAGTGATTTCTCCCTCGTTTCCGTGTCATAGGTCACCGTTCGAGCAGAAACAGGAGGAAGCGACAGAGATCGGCCATTCGTCTCAAGTCGCTTGCCCATCGGTGGCGTGTAGGTTAGTGGTGTGAGAAAAGCAAGCGAGATGAGGCTGCTTGGCGAGGAGGAGCACTTTGCCAGCATGGGACCGCCGCTTGCTCTCTTCCTGCCGCCGCCGCATCAAACCTTAGGCCGCTTTGACCCCCCTGCGTCTCCGTCTTGCAGCTCTCTGCATTGGACTCTGCATACGGTCCAATAGCCAGTTTTTGCCCGAAACCCGACGGGCGAACGTTACTGTTGCCCTTCGAATAAAAAGGTTGCTTATCAAGTCATGGGTTTATATTATAACCCATCGGGCAGAATCTCCGTCGAGTGCAATTTCGGGTTTGGCTACAGCCTAGGTCTCTCGCTCACACTGGCCGGATGCCCGCTCCTCGTTGTTCACAGCTGCAGTTTGCATCGACGCGCCTCAGCTGTCAAACTGTGAATTGGATCGTTGGCTTGACATTATTTTGTTTTTTTATTTATAAATCTTCCACCCAAATGCGCATCTTTAGCAATTGCTCCTTCTGAGCACCAAGGTGGGCGACGACTGACCGCCTTCGGAGCGCCCGTCTCCGAAGCGCGGTGGTCAACGATGCAGCTTTCTCAGGCCTTGCATGAACAGCCAAAGCAGCTCTCTCACTCTCCTTCTTTTTGTGTGTGTGATTAGGGCGAGAAGAGCTGTCGTCTATCCCCACAACTCGAACGTCGAATCAGCGTGCTTTCCCTTGGCTTGGCTTGCTCGATGTGGCAAAGTCACGCAGTAGCCGGTCTGAGCCGAAGAAGACTCTCGCCTTTGCTGCGTTTGCTTATTGTGTGTTCCTGCGGTCGCTCGCTTCTCGGCTGTTGCGATAAGTAAGTTTCTGGCAAAGCCCTCCCTCTCTAGGGTCACCCGCCATCTTTGGCCATGGGTCGACATTGGCTTCTCACGCCACACGATCAACCAATTGATAGCCAATGTCTTAGTGAGCTGCACGCGAGTACGGCTGACGCTGCTCCGTTTGTAGCTAGTCGGTCAATCAGGCGAATCCCGTCGCCTCAAAGGAAAACTACATATAGCCCTTGAATCGCAGCCCCGAGCGTTGCCCCATCCCTTCCTCCCTTTTGCAATCCCCCACCTTCCGCCTTCCTCATCGCTTCCCTCCACCCCCCCGCAAGCCACTCCAGGCTTCATCTACTCACAATGGTCAACGACATTGGTGTCGTCCGAACCTCGAGTCACGGCACTTCGGACGAAAAGGCCTCCTCCAAGGGGGACCTTGCCACTCCTGGCATCGAAGAGCTCCACAACGTCGAGAAGAACCTCAAGAATGACTTCCTTGACCACCGCATCAACGACCCCAACATGGACACCGCCAAGATCGACGCCGTCGAGCGCGTCATCGAGCAGGGCGACTACAAGGCCGAGGCTCAGATCGAGGAGGATCTTGAAGAAGACTCGCCTTACCCCGAGGTGCGCGCCGCCGTCTCCAACCTGGACGACCCTTCCATGCCCATCATGACCTTTCGTACCTGGGTCCTTGGTATGCTCTTCACTATTGTCATTCCCGGTGTCAACCAACTTCTCAGCTACCGATTCCCCACCGTCACCATCACCTCGTTCGTCGCCCAGCTACTCGCTTACCCCATGGGCTGCGCTATGGCCAGGGTCCTTCCCACCAAGGTCTTCAAGACGCCTTTGGGCTCCTTCACTTTGAACCCAGGCCCTTTCAACGTCAAGGAACACACGGTGATCACCGTAATGTCCAATGTTACCTATCAGCGTGCTTATGCTTCCAACGTCTCCGCCGTCCAGCATATCACCTACGGCTTCGATTGGGGCTTCGGCTACATCATCCTGCTCACGCTCAGTTCGCAGCTCATCGGTTTCTCCATGGCTGGTTTCTTCCGTCGATGGCTCGTTTGGCCCGCTGCCATGATCTGGCCTGCCACCCTCGGTAACACGGCGCTCTTCACCGCCCTCCACCGACAGGTTGACACTGGCAGCAACCACATGTCGCGCTACAAGTTTTTCCTGATTGCTTGCGCCGGTGCCTTTTCGTTCTACTTCCTCCCCGGCTACATTTTCGCGCTCATGTCCGTCGGCAACTGGTTCTGCCTCATTGCCCCCGACAACGTCCCCCTCAACCAGATACTCGGCACTCAGCAGGGTCTTGGCCTCATCCCCCTTACCTTCGACTGGAACCAGTACTCGTACAACGGCAACCCCTTGTATACCCCATGGTGGGCACAGGCTAACGTCCTGGGTGGCTTCTTGTTCTGCTACTGCTTCATCGGCCCCATTCTCTACTACAAGAATGTCTGGAACTTTGCCTATCTGCCTTACTCGACCAGCACTGTCTATGACCGTTTCGGAGCCAAGTACAAGACCAAGCTGGTAACCACCCCAGACCACCTCCACTTTGACCCAGCCGGCTATAATGCCTACTCGGAGCAGTACTTTTCGGTCACGTACGCCATCTCATTCGCGCTCTCGTTTGCTTCGATCACTGCCGTCATCGTCCACGTCTCCCTCTTCCACGGCAAGCAGATCTACAAGCAGTTCACCACCTCGATCAGCGAGGAGCGCGACATCCACGCACGACTCATGCAACGATACCCCGAAGTGCCCAAGATCTGGTACGCTGTGCTCTTTGTCATCTGCTTTGCCCTTGGTATCGGTTGCACTGCCGGATACGCCACCGACTTCCCCGTCTGGGCCTTTATCGTTTCGCTCATCCTCGGTGCCTTCTTCATGCTACCCATCGGTGTCGTGTACGCCATTTCCAACGTCGAGGTCGGTCTCAACGTCCTCTCTGAGTTCATCATCGGCTACATGCATCCTGGTTCGGCCACGGGCATGATGATGTTCAAGGTCTTCTGTTACATGTGCGTCTACCAGGGTCTCTCGTTCACTTCCGACATGAAACTCGGCCACTACATGAAGGTTCCTCCCAAAGACATGTTTGTTGCACAGGTTACCGCCATCGTGGTTTCGTCCTTCGTCGTCCTCGGTGTCCAGAGCTGGGTCTTCTCCAACATCAACAATGTCTGCACCTCTGAGGCTTCGGACGGCTTCACCTGCAACTACCTCAGCGTCTTTGGTACAGCCTCTCAGATTTGGGGTCTCATCGGCCCTGGTGCCGTTTTCTCGCCCGGCAAGCAATATGGCAAGCTGTTGTGGATGTTCATGGTCGGCGCCATCTTCCCCGTCATTGTTTGGGCCCTCGCCAAGAGGTTCCCTCGCTCGTTTATTCGCAAGGTCAACTCGCCCGTCATCTTCACCGGTACCGGTCTCATGCCTCCTGCCACGGGTATCAACTTTACCTCGTGGGCCCTGTGTGGTTTCATCTTCAACTAC
Source organism: Sporisorium exsertum (assembly GCA_928724755.1). Classification (NCBI taxonomy): domain Eukaryota; kingdom Fungi; phylum Basidiomycota; class Ustilaginomycetes; order Ustilaginales; family Ustilaginaceae; genus Sporisorium; species Sporisorium exsertum. The sequence goes on along the minus strand of CAKMXK010000035.1, from coordinate 149,388 downwards.
TGCATGAAGAAGTACCGCACCGGCTGGTGGACGCGATACAACTACGTCCTCGGCGCCGCCTTGGACACAGGTACTGCCGTCTCAGCCGTCATCATCTTTTTCTGCCTCATCTTCCCATCGGGTCCTCAGAGCGACTTTGCATCGACCGGCTGGTGGGGCAACACTGCTCCTTACAACACTGCCGACGCCAACCTTGTTCCGTTCAAGACTCCACCTGAAACCGGCTTTATGCCTCCTCCTAGCGAGTTCAGGCCTTACCACGGCTAAATTGCGTCCATGGGCTTTTTGCGTTTTGTAATGACGACTTATACCTCGTGATCTTGGCCTCGCTTTGCGTCGTTGGATCATAGAATACTCACGGTTTTGGATCATTATTGCTTGTGTGTGCGACCTGGAATCGAGAATTGCGTGAGATGCGTGATGAGCGATTGTGGTGGCTGTTGACCGGAACGTGCATGAGATGTCGGTGTGAGAATGGTGCTCAGTTTTGAAGGACTGGGAGAAAGAGACCTCGTGAGAAGTAGCCTTGGGGCATCGCGACAAAGCAAGCTATCAGCTTGGAAGAAGTGTGCGGTCTTGGTGATGACGTTCGAGATGAGTGTGATGACTGAGACGCCTGGGATCAAGGCAAACTCGGTAACTTTTACTATTTGAGCGGGAGCGTCTCTCGGCGGGCCAGCAGCGGGAGAGACTGTACGACTCGTTCTCGCGTTCCTCTCTGTACGCCAAATCCTTGTGCATCAAAAGGAACAGCGCGCCAGGACCGCCATCTCTCTCCCATTCGACTTTAAACGCAGGCAACCTCTGCTGCTGCTGAGCTTCGGGATAGACCAGACGATCTCAACATAGCCACAGTTTTGCTGCTCAGCTCGGGCGCTGCTCTCAAATTTATACTTTTTCCAAAAAAAGATCAGACTCTACCCTCAAGTGTAAAGGAACACAGGAAGTAATCCCCACCGGCTCTCCAAAAAGTGCTTCACAAGCATGTAAACTGTACAAAAGATTGATTTTGGCTACAACATAAAAATTACAGTGAACAACTGAGAATAACTTATCACGCAGCAGCAGCGTTCTGAGCCTGACCATCGTTGGTACCCGCCGTCGTCGCCGTTGCAGGATCAGCATTCTCGGGCTCAGGCCCAAGCATATCCATAAACGTCGCCAACCTGGCCCTGTTCCCTCCCGCTTTCCCGGTCAAGTACTCAACCAACCCGGTCCTCAGATCCGGCTGCCTACTAACCACCTCCCTGAGCTGATCCTTCGGCAGCTGAATCAACGCACCAAACGAGCTGGGCGCCGTCTGCTTAGCGCACAAGATAAACCCATCCCACAGCGGCGCGTTCTGCCAGATCTTCTTCGTAATCAACCTCGACAGCAGATTGCGCGCCACATAGCCCGATAGCGACTTGTACGTCGACACGGCCATAATCACTGTACGCATGAACAGCATCGGCAGGTTCGCATCCTCCGAAATCTGATTCAGCACCGCAGCCAGCACTTCCGAGCGGTAGACGTCTGTCATGCTGAAACAGATCTGAACCGCAGCCATGGTATTCTTCCACCCAATCTCCCGCTCCGCGTGGTGCAGCAATCCCATGAGCTCCACCGGCGTCAACAACTCCGTCTGCCTAACACGCGGCAAGTTGGACGAAACCGACCCAAACCCCTGCGGCGGCATCTGCACAATGCTCTGAAACACACTCTTGATCAACGCCCTATCCTCGGCCGCACGCGACGCCAAAATCGTAACAACCCGCGGCAGCCGCTTCATGATCTCCGCCTTGTCCAAATCCGCCATAATGGGCACCAAGAACCTTGGATCCACCTCGCGCGTATCCACCAAATCCCTCACGAGCTCTACAATCGCCGGCGTCCTATTCTTCTCCGTAAGTGTCTTGAGGATGCACAGCGCGAGCGAGTCTGCGCCGTCAGGGAAATTGCGCAGCAGCGTCACCAGTCGTGGATGGTTGGCACCGAGCGCGCGAATGAGGTGGACAATGTGCGTCTCAATGGCTTGCTGTACGAATCTGGGCGTGCGTGGATACGCGGCGAAGATCTCGTCGAGCATGTTCGGGATCTTGGTGCACAGCGAGAAGGGCAGTTCGACGAAGCGCAGCACGTCATCGCTGTCGACCGGATGCGTCGATTCTGGCTTCTCCGGCTCTTCGACAGCCTCCTCTGCCTGGTTGGTGGCAGAGTCGTCGACGGCTTCCGGGTCGGCTTTGATGGATCCATTGGTGCCGTTGGCGCCAACCGCATCGCCATTGGGCTTGTCAGCGCCCTCGTTGGCCTCGGCTTGCTCTGGAGACGGTTCTGGCGTTTCGATGAGAATGTCGAGGTTGCTGCGCGCAAAAGCGAGGATGGTGGCCTCGAGAGTGCTGTTGGCTACAGCGCACTGCTTGATGGCGATAATGGCTCTAGCTCGAGTAGCTCTCTCGCTTGTCCTGGTCAGCTGCAGCAGCTTGTCCGCCGACTGATCTCGAAGCGCAGGACGCGAAATGCAAATGTCTTGCAACGTCGACATGCCCGCTACCATCTTTACCTTGTCCTTGCTGAGCGCGGCGACGAGATCCAGCACTGCGGCCGGGATCTCGGGCAGATCCGCGAGGAACTTGGCAAGAGAGCGGTCCTTGGCATCGATGCTGGGGATCCATGCCTGCACAAGCTTCTCGAGCCAAATTGGATACTGGTCTTTGCTCGCAGTACCGTCTGCTGCGGCTTGTTTTCGGCGCACCCGGTCGCAGAACCACTCTTCCGCCATCCAGGTGACAGCAAAGCGCGTGCGACGTGCAAAGTCGACCTTGACGAATTCGAGCATCAAAGTGCGGATGATGTCGGCTTGCGTGGACAGCGTGCGTGTTGGCTCGACGCCGCCGACGATCTTGGTCTCGGGCTGCTCTGTAGACACCTCCGAGCCGGAGGAAGGCTCGGCGAAACCGCGCGTTGCGAGCCGAATGACCAGAGTTGACCAGAGCGCCTGAGAGCCCGTATCGGATGTGAGATGCGAGTTTGGCGCAGACGAGGCCGCAGCGCCAAAGTCGCATATCCTTGCGATGGTATCCTTAATGAGGGAATCGGATTCGCTGATGGAAAGATACTCGGGCGGCGCGAGAGCAAAGTTCTCAATGACAGCCAGCGAGAGCTCCTCCTCCTCTTCCTCCTCTTCTGCCTCCTGAGCGCTTCGTCGAGCGTCTCTTTCGCGACCGCTTGCTTCTAATGCCTCCAGATCTTCCTCCGCCATGTCCATCTGAAGCGGATCCTGCACGACGTCCTCATCAACATCCTCGGCCTCCGCTTTGACGCGCTCGCCGTTGGCAAGCGCTGGGTCTACCATGGAGGGTGGCCGCGGTGGAGGACCGGGTGCAGGACCCGGCGGAGGTGGTGGCGGCAGCGGTGCCTGAGATGCGGCAAGATGTGGTGGTGGAAGTGCCGAAGTGGACGCGTCTGCGGGAAGGTTGGCGCGCATGTTGGCGATGGCAGCATTAAGGTCGTGATCTGAAAGCGCTTGGAGATTGGCGATAATGAGGTCGATAACAAGCGTAAGAGGAAGCGTCTTGACGTCGAAAGCAGCCAAAGGATTGTGGTCGACGCCTCCGGTGGTCCTGACCGAGGCGTTACGGAACGCTTCGCCTGCGGTTGAGTCCACTTGTTGTGAGGTGGATGCCTCTGGCTCGGGTTGCTGCTGATGATGCTCGAGCTTGACCTTTTTGGGGCCTTCAAGCTCCTCGTCGATTTGCTCGCGTTTGCGCTTTGCTTCTGACTCCTTCTGCGCCTGGTATGCCTTGGCAGCCTCCTCCATGCGACGCTGCTGTGCTTCGAGTGCCTTTTGAATGGACGCCGAGTCTGGACCTGCCAGCTGGTTGCGCACAAAGTGAAGGTAAAAGATGCGAACCGTTTTTTCGACGTTGCGAACTTGTGTATGTGAAAGGTTGGTGAGGCTGGCAGGGGTCCAGGTGGCCATGGCGCGAAGGGTGACAGAGCCAAGCTGGGGACGCGCTTTGGCGAGGACGGTGAGCGAGTTGACGGAGGCCATGATGAGGTCGGCGACGTCGCTGGTGAAGATCAAGGTGACGATCTGGGCAAAGAGGCGATTGCCCTCCTCTTCCAGGGTGGTCACGTTGAGAAAAGGGTGGGAGGTTGGAACGGCGTTGAGACTGACATCGTTCTTGAGCTGTGCGCGAGGGTCGGTGGAGCCACGCGATTGGACCTGGACGATGCGCTGGTAGCACTTGATGACCGCGAGCTTTGCGCCTTGGCTTCCGTGATCAAAGAGGTGGACGACCTGCGCCTTGATGGTCTGGATGGTCTGCCAGAGAGTTGTTTTGGCACGATCGTTGCAGACGAGGCGGAAGAGGACAGGATACATGCTGGCAAAGCACTGGGAAGCGATCTTTGCGAGACGCGGGTCCTTGTCCTTGATGAGCAAGAGGATGGCTTCGGGAGCATGGATGGCGAGGGTAGCTTTTGTGTCTTGGGAGAGTGCAGGTCGGCAAAAGGCGAGATCCATGACGAGAGCGATCCATGTTCGTAGCGAAGTGCTGGCTTTGGGCAGGAGCGAAATGAGGGAAGGTAGCAGGATGGGAATGTTGCCCGGCTGCACTTTGAGCAAGTTGTAGAGCTCGTTGAGGTGTCGAGCTTCATTCTGCTTATCGGGCGAGTTGAGGGCGGCACTCAGCAGACCGAGCGCGTCGGTGTTGGCTGGTGCTGCCATGATTACTGGCTGTACTTTTGCTGGAACGAGGGTCGCTCTAGAGTTGGTGTTGCGAGCCAAAAAAAAAAGTGCTGGAGCCGCTCTGGGCACGAGAAGGTTTGTTCAGCCGAGTCGAGATGCAGGAAGCATTTGCGAGGCGATGCAAAGAGAGGATGTGCTTGATGCGGTGTGACGAGGGTGCCGACTGAGCGCGATTGGCCGAGTAGACGCGGAAGTCGACGCACGAAGATGCACTGCCGGAAAAGATCGTGCAAAGTGGTGCTGGTTAGCGTCGCCCGAGCCGATTCTCGGTTGTGCCTTGCTTGTACTGCGCGAGAGGGCGCCAAGTGAACGAGTCGGAGAAGTGGATTGAGACAGGAAGGAAGAGGAGATGTGCAAGAAGAATGGTGGATCTTAGAGAGTAAGAATGTGATGCCAAGTTGCGGTGGACTTGGATTTTTGAATCAGAATTTGGTTGCTCGTGTGAACCGCTTTTCCAGTCAGACACGGCGAGAAAGCCAATGATGCGTCGTAAGGTTGGTCTGTGTTCAGAAATCGGCTCTCGAAATCGGGCAACTGAAAAGTGCACGGATGCACGCACGCAAAGCCCCTCATCACCAATTCACGATTGGACGATCGCACCTCCACTGATACTTGCCAACCTTGCCTTCCTTCACATCGCCTCTTCCGATTACACTGCCGTCGATTCACTCTACTCAACCTGCTGCACACTCATAATGGTAAGCACGTTTCCACCGCATGTCAGCCGATGTGCCGTGAATGTGAGCTAGAGCAGCATCGCTCACTCGTCCTTCGCGTCGACCTTTCGGAACCTTTTCCGTCTCTGTCCCTTTTGACCCACACAGGCCGCACAGCAGTCACAGGGTATCCAGACCCTTCTCGAGGCTGAGAAGGAGGCGGCCAAGATCGTCTCAAAGGCACGAACTTGTAAGTTTTCTCCCTGCAATATCCGCACAGAACAGTGTCGGCAGTTCCAAAGGTCCCTCGCCTGCCCTCTTTCCGTCGAGCGCCAGTCCCGACGCCGTTACTCGCCAGATGTGAATAATCGCATATTCAACTTGCTGATCTCCTCTGTTCGGGCACTGCTCCCTCTCGATAACATCCATCTCAATCCACCCCGACCGCAGACCGAACGCAGAAGCTCAAGGACGCACGCAGCGAAGCATCAAAAGAGATTGAGCAGCTCAAGGCCAAGAAGGAGAAGGAGTTTAGCGATTTCCAGAAGGAGGTGAGTACTCGTCAACTCTCCCACATATCATAATGCGCATCGTTGCTCAACACCATATCTCGCCTCACTTGATTGTTTTCGGTCAACAGCACGAAGGTTCCACCTCGAGCTCGCAGTCCACCGTAGACAAAGAGACCGAACAGAAACTCGAAGAGCTCAACAAGGCGTTCGAATCAAACCGCGAACAGGTCATCAACAAGCTGCTCGACCGCGTCGTCGACGTCAAGACCGAGCTGCACAGGAATCTCCAGCTTCAGCAGCAGAAGGCTTGATTCAGCCTTCAGGACTGGGCTCATGCCCTGAGTCTGGTCGCCGGGACCTTGCTTTGTTCCCCGTCCGTAGCTTGAATATACATCTGTTTTCCCATGATTGACTCTGTCGCTCTTGATTGCAATGAGTGACGGTCTGTGTTGAGGTATGTAGACGTGCATCTGAGTCGGAGGTGCGTGGCGAGTGACAGTTTGGCATGAGAGAAGGAGCTGTTGTACCTGTCCTGGCGCCAGCAGAAACGTCGTCGCTCAACCACATGGCTTGTCCTGTACATCAGCCGCTCTTCAGTGTCTTCTGTGGCCTCCTCTCAGCAGACCATGACAACAGACGCACTCAGGATCGAGTCGCACGAGGTGAATGCATTCGCCTCAAACTGCCACTCCAACCCGTCGCAATTATATATGCTTCTGCCGTCTCCATCGGCAAAAGCAGACAACTCCATCCCGATTAGCTCAGTCGGTAGAGCGTCAGACTTTTAAAGAGTCTCCGAGCAGCGGTCTTGGATTGTAAATCTGAATGTCAGGGGTTCGAGCCCCCTATTGGGAGTCGCGTTTTCAAATTTTTTTTTTCTTCTACCGGCTATTCTTCACCGTTGAGATTGTAGCTTGCAGGCTGCGGTCCGTCCTTCCAAGCGCCACGAATGTTTGCTGTTTTGGCCAACACACGGTTCTTGTCGACCATTACCGTGCGCAGTACGACGCTCAGTGTAAGGAAGAATCAACGAGGAGCCATAAGGTGCGCTCTCTTGCCTGTTCAGCAGCATCGATGCAGCGGAGCAATTTCGCTGCTGGTGTGTCGTTCCAACCAAAGTGTACATCTATACAATGGCTTCAAGCTCGCAGCGTAATGGTTTCTTGGCGCAGTTGGTTAGCGCGTCTCCTTAACAAAATCTGTTAACAAAAATCTGATCTGTCCAGATTCGTTAGGGCTTACGGAGGAGGTCGCCGGTTCGAACCCGGCAGAAATCATTTTTTGGCCATTGCTCACTCGGCCTCTGAAGTGACTTGACTTTCCTTTTTGTCTATGCCAGTCTGGACTGACAGTGTCTCTCCTCTCTTCACCCAGCCTCGGTCGTCTGCTTCTTCCACTGTCATCGGAACCGTTGTGTGGGGTAGTGTAACAATAAATTCCGCAGATACATCACTACGAACTGGGCAGGTGCCGTCTCGCAACCGTAGTCCCCTGTCGAACCTGCTGTTCCATATCCGGGTTCCAACAAGCCACAGCTTTGCGCTCGCCGAAAAAGTCGGCTCCTAGTGTCGCCACACCCAGCCCTTGCGCGTCACTTTCCACATGGCTGCTCTCCTCGCGTTCCAAAATACTGGCAAACTGCAAAGTGCCCGCTGGACTGGTGAGACCCAGCTCGAGATCCAGCAAGTCGCGCCATTCCTGTTCCCGCTTCGGTGTGCTGTCGAACGGATCCATTGCCCATTCCGAGTGAATTTCAGACGAGGTGGAGCGAAAGACGCCGTGTGATCGCAAAAAGTCGTGCACTGCTTGGCGGTCGTAGCTAACCTCCGTGCTGGAGATGCTGGTTGTCATGGCGTCGGTGGGAGTGGAGATGGCGTCGGTGGCAATGCTTGTCACGTCGGTCTCAAGCTCGACGGCGGGCTCGGCAGTACAGTACGTGTTGCTTTCCGCCGAGTCGACGCCTTCTGCTCCATCGGGCGCTTCCATGCCATTCACAAGCGCAGATTGCACTTGAGAAGCCGCCTCGCCAAACAGATTCCTCTCAACACTCGCCGACACCGTCTGCTGCGCTGCAGCCGCCTCCGACGCCGCACTACCCAAGATCGACCGCGCCGCCGCTTTCACCTTGGGCGGCTGCAAAAACACCATACGTGCATGCCGAAGCTCCGTCTCGTACTCTCGAATCGACAGTCCATCGGGTGGGTGGAACTTTTTCGACTCTTTGCGTAGAATGGCCGAGATGCTACCGTGTTCTTTCAGCAGTCGGAGCGCTGTTTTGGGACCGATACCTGGAACGGTGCGGTTAAAATCGGTGCCGCACAGCAGGGCAAAGTCGAGCATGAGCGAGCGGGTCATTCGGTCGTACGACAGATCGCTGCTGTCGCTTTCTGTGGTTTTTGCCGCTTGGTTGCTCACCTGAGCCTGAGTCTGAGCTTGTATCAGCTTTTCGAGCTCGGTCGGTGGAAAGAGGCCGGTGCGTGCACGGGTGCCGCAGACCACCTCGAGCTTTCCCCTTGCGCCTTCGCGGCCCAAAACGCCTGGACTTCGCACTCCACCCATGAGGCCGCGCAGAAGAGGCGCTTCGTACAGAAGCACGTCGCTGTCCTCGCTTGCGACGAGGTCGGCAAAGCCCGAGCGCACGAGCGAGGCAGCATACGCTTCCGCCTCGTGGATCCTGCCCCCACCCGTGCGCGTGCCGTCGCCCGTCCAAAATACGGGGACGGCCATGAGCGAGCTGAGCGTGGCACAGTCCCGATAGATGGAAGCCGACAGAGGCGAGGTGGCACGGTCGTACGTTTTTGTGAGCGTGTAGTGCATGGCGTTGAGCGAAGACAGGGGGTGGGGTGGGGTGGTCTCTTGAGATGCATCGATGAGCGCATCGCTGGCCGTGTATGTCAACGGAAGCGGTGGTGGTGGAGCCTCGCCGGACATGAGCTGGGCCGCAATGGTGTGATAGACCTGCTTTTCGGCTTCAGCTAACACCTTTTGGCCTTTGGACTGGCTCGAGCCTCCACTGCGCAGACTCTCTTCGAGCTGCAGCCAGTTGATGTGCATGCTGTGCGCTACCCTTTCCGGTGTCGAAGGTGTCGGTGAAAGTGATGGGGGCGGCAAGGGATCCTTCGACTCAACTGCATCATCCGGCAGCGCTTGCTCTGATTGCGATCGCCACCGATCCAGCAGCTCCCCCACCTGCCGACGTTCCGACTCTTGCAACTCGGACAGCGCGTCGAGGTGCGCGTGTAGCTCGAGCAAACGGCCGCGTCGTTGATGCTCGAGTCTGCTACGGATGCGGTCGAGCTCGCGCTTGTGCCTGCGTTTGACCTGTTCGCGGTCCTTGAGGGCGAGCCTTTTTTGTGGATGGTCAAACACCATCAGCGGGATGACGCCATGTTGACGCAACGACGTGATGAGTCTGTAAAAGCCGATGACATGGCGAGACGCGTGCGGGTCGTCGGCAAAGTGGAGGCGTTGGACGAGCAGCGTCGCATCAATGGCGAGACGAAGCCCGCGAAGTGCCGGGAGTGCAAAGGGTGGAGAGATGGCTTGTGGCGCGAGCGTGCGGATGAGCGGAAAGATGCCGCGAATGCCCTTGGCGACCAAAGAGGCGCGCATCTCAAACCAGCAGGGCTAGACGACCTTACGCCACTGGAAGCGACTGTGCCATTCCGCCCTCGAGAGTGCTGTGCGTTGTAGACTGCTTTTGCGGTTGACAGATCCAGCAGGGGCGTGGGCTATCTTGCTGCTTGGTGGTGGTGGTTCGTTTTTGACGGTGCTTTGATGGTTGGTCGGAGATGGTCGTTGTCTTGAGTCTCGCTCGCCATCACCGCAATTTCAGGGTCCAACCACCAACCAGCGCCTAGAAAAAGCAACTAGAAAGCAAAAATTCTGAAAAAGAAAGGCGGATGACGCGCTGCCTCACACGCGACTGCCACTGTAAAAATTATCTCCCAACGTGGGGCTCGAACCCACGACATTCAGATGTACTCCGAGAGACTGGCTCGGAAACCCTTGAATAAGAGTCTGACGCTCTACCGACTGAGCTAGCCGGGATAGATCCTTGATGCGTGGGGGCCGAGACGATTGCATTCATATGGTATACAGTATAGCAGGCCCTTTGTACCTCGGGTTCGTCTCCGCCGTGTTGTGGATTTCTCAAATCTCGACCCAACTATCCTCAGCCAGGGAGACGCAGGGGGAAAAAGGAGGGCATCGCATTCGTCCCAGACGAATTCGACATACACAAGAAAGCAGGGCGAGAGCAAGTGCCAGCACTTGCGATATAAAACGGAAGCGGAAAAGAATGTGAAAAGTCGGACAGCAGAATGATGGGCAGAGAGACATTCGAGAGGTACAGCGCCGTGGTTGTCGACCGACGGTGGAGAAGGCCGCGATGAGCTAGTAGGGGAGGAAGAAAAAGGGGGGGGAAACCTGGATCCTGGCGGCCAATGACGAAGAGGGTTGTGGCTGCAACTAGCTGCCGTGTCTCTCGTTGGCCGAGCAGCTGGAACGCAGATGCGGCATGGGCCGAACAGGAGGCACCTGGCCATCGAAGTGCCCCTCGATGTTGCCCGGCGGATAGTACTCGCAGACGACGTACATCGACGCCCTGTCGTCGTTGGGATCGTAGCTATCCATGAAGCCCTTGCGCTGCGCCACAGCACATCCGACAAAGCGAGTGTCCTTCCACACAATTTGACTCCAGTGGCCGGTGGACTCGCTCGCTTGCGGATTCTTCACCCAGTTGCGATCCTCGTCGAGGAAAGAGTAGATGGCGTTCTTCATCCCTTCCATGGGATTGCTGTAGCACGGATCGCCAAGGCCCATGGCTATGTTCTCGCCCGAAACGCAAAAGTGGTCCTCCGAGTGGCCGTACGCTTTGAGATCGGCCCAGCACGACGCCATGTTGGCCAGTTCGGCATTCCACTGCAACAGCGGCAGGCCATAGCGCGCCCGCTCTGCATTGTGCAGGTCCAGCGCTACCTTGGAGACCGGGTCCAGCGCTTCCTTTGGGAATGGTTTGGCGAACCGAGGTTCCTCGTCGTTGGCCGTGAATGCCTGATTGGTGAAGGGGAATTTTTGGTTGCACGTGCCCGCGTTGGCGGGACGAGCAATGTGTGGGCCCTCCGCGGAGCTGATGGCACGAGAAGATCGAGTCCATTCGATCTGAGGGTTCGTGAAAGGAGCAGCATTATTCCACTGTTCGGCGTTGCCGCTGATCACGTAGTGGAACACGTTGGAAGATTGGCTGTAGTATGACGAGGAGGAGGAAGATGATTCAGTATCCGAGGTGTGACTGGCCACTTTGCCGTTATCGTCCTCAGTCGTAGTCGATGCTGAGTGCTTGGAGCTGGAGTAACGCTGTGTGTGACCCGACTTGCTTTCGGCATGGACGACGCCTGAATGAAGCTGCTGGCTTCGCTGCGGCTGCGCTGGCGTGGACTGCCCTTGATCCTGATCGTCGGATGTGGGAAGGCCTTCGTTGCCCCTGTCGTCATCGTCGCTCTTGATCGTTTCATGGGAGTTTCGGTCTGAGTTCGAGGACGACGGCGAAGATGAAGACGATGACGATGACGAGTGTGAGGACCACGACCACAACCAAGATCGCGAAGATCCTGTCTGATCCGACATGGCCTGAACGTGCACTTTGGTGTTGCCAGGCAGAACGGCATCATTCTCCATCGCTTTGCCACCCTGCTGAGCTGATACTGACGACAATTTATTGATTTCGTCCTGGACGTACGGACTTAGCATACTGCTCCCCTCGTGATAGTCTGCGTCCGAGCGTCTGGCCAAAAGAGCTCTCCGAATGTACTTGTGTGGAGAACCGGTAGAATGCGAGAACCGGCCCGCCAAAGCAGCCTCGCCAATACCAAGAACGAAGAAAACCATGGCGGCCAGCGCCATGATGACAGCCTTTGCGAGACCGACCATCGTTCCGGAATCCGCCAAGGAGAATGAGCAGAGAAAGGGAAGGGAGGGGATGGGCCGGAGAGAGAGAGTCAGGATATGGCAAGTGTGGAGATTTAGGCCCAGCTAGTAAAGGTCAGCGAGGTTCTGTTGACGAGGTCCTCGGGTGCGAGTCCGTGATTTTGCAGCCAAAGTGGTCTGATCCAAGCAGGTGGCTTGGCAAGCAGGCATGAAGGAATAGCGACTAGCACCCTTAGCTCGTTGCGATAGCCAGGTCAGGCACGTCCACCAGAATAGTTCGAGTGGACGCACGGCCTCGAAAGTGGGCGGAGACCATGTGAGAACAAATGGCTTTCAAGGGATGAAGACCGGCGAAGTGAGGGTGAAGGCGGATCTCTCTACATGCTCTAGCACGATATGGTTGACAAGGCTTTTTTTTTTTTGGTGGGTCGAGTGGCGATGTGCACGGAGCGACTGATATGAAGGTGCGAGGTGGCGCTCGTGGTTGCCGTCATTTCTCAACAACGATGGGTGGGTAGTTCGTTTCCAGTCAACCAGTGCCATTGTGACTTTGTGACTTCATTTGGCCATTCGCAAACTCGACTCTGATGGCCATACCCTCGTGAATGCACGAACGCCCTTTCCGCTTTGCGCCGACTCGGCAAGGACTGCAGCTTTGCAATGTATCCCACAATGAGGACACACTGCCGTCGATGCGTGGCGACCGCCATCTGCAATGGACTTTCTACGACCGTCTTGCAACATTCAGCGCTCTTGCAGAGCCTTTCACCTTTATCACAATCGACTCTTTCCTTTCTCCTTGGGTCTCGTCGACCAACTATCTCTGGAGAACCCTCTGATGAACCGCAGGCCTTGAGCAGGCCAGGATGCGATCTTGACGCAACCTCTCGAGCTTGTTGTCCGACATGAAGATGGAGGTGACTGCATCAAGGCCATTTCATCTGTGGTCTCGGAGCGAACCCTCATCGACAATTCAGGTGGGAAGCCACTTTGGATTGGCTTTCATCACGGCTCCAAGCCACACTTCACCTCACAGAGGTGGGCTGCAGCGGGACGGTGGCTGCATGGTTTCGCCCAGTATGACTCTCCTGTGCTCCTGCCTTTCGACCACCATGCCCTGTCTTCAGTACCATCCTCCCCTTTGTTTGTTCGACGTCGATCAACGCTATCACCAAAGAAGCAGTGTTCCATAATCTAGACATCAACAGGCGCATCCGAAATCTCTCCAGAGGCAGGTCTCTTTCCTAATCGTCGCATTGGTTCCAAGCCGGCCGTTTCGCTCGTCATGCGAGTCGAGCTACTGCTCTTCTTTTGCCTGGCATGTCTAGCTCTTACGGCGCAAGCGTTCCCAGCCTCGGGAAAAGATGCACCGCTCGTACCAAAGTCGAAAGAGCGCCACAAGCACCGCAAGCATAAAGATCGCAAGCACGGCCATTACCATCATGGCCATGAAAGCCACCGTCGAAAGTCAAACAGCCATTCGACTCATTCGGCAATCCGTTTGAAAAGTCGCGGGACTGCTCCTGGCCAGGCTTTTGAAGCTGAGGAAGCTGCGAGGAGTCTTCTGCCTCAGTTCCAGCCAGAACTCTACGACAAATATAGCTCCAGCTATGCCGCACAAGAGCAGCTGCTTCGCGACCAGAAAAAGGCAAAGCAGCAACATATGCAGATCGAAGATGCCGTCTACGTAGCCCAGCATGGGAAGGAGCCACCTAAGTTCCCAAAGATCACGGTGAGTAATCGACCGGCTTCCACTTCACCATGCTTTGCAAGGATCACCTGCTGACACAGTTCCTTCCCTTATCGGCTTTCTACCTGTTGTTGTCGGGTCCGTATATTCAGAGGGTGGCCGCTGCCTTTGGTCTCACGGCCGCCGCCTTGAACATCGACAATTTCATGTTCTCCGCCAAGACCACCGCGTTGGCATCGAAGCAGTTCTCGGCACCTCCTACCCCACCTACGCTCATAGACACGGCCGCACTCTGGCAAGATGGCCATTACAGGCTGATGCCACTCCCCGAGGAAAGAGCTGCGGCCGCGCGAAGTGACCAGATCAAGCGAAGTATTGCGGAGGCAGTGATCGGCGGGCGGCTACGCAAACGCCATTTCGCTGAGGCACACTCCGACGAACACCACCTCTCAAAGCGATGGCTCCTTTCAGCTGTCGCCGGATTCGGTATCGGAATGTGGCTGGCCCCCGGTTATTTCGAGCAAATCACGGGAAAGAAGCCAGTCCCCGAGAAGCCGCCCTTCGATCCGTACGATCCCGCTATACTCCAGCCGAAAAACTCGTTCAGTGCTGCTGCTGCAACGCTTGACCAGCCTTTGCCTGCTCCGCCAGCGTCCGCATTGGCTGGCGGCTCTGCCTCTAGCACACTTCCGAGCGTCGGCAGCAGCGGGTACCCTTTTCAGGATTCCAACCTGCCCATGACCGCCAACACACGATCACAAACTCTTGTCAACCCTTCCGAACGACAGAGCCTGGCGGCCAATCCCGGTGGCACGTATACTGGTCGAGGTTCCGGACTTTCTTCGTCGAGTGGGGCAGATCCCGTTCTTCGCAAGAGGTCCGTGGTACCCGCTCGCCACTCGGACGGCGTTCACAGTGTTGCTGGCTTGTCGTCGAAGCTGGACAAGCGGTTCCTTTTCGGCGGCGGAGGAGGAGGAGCTATGCCCAAGATTCTCGGAGCCGCGACTTTCGCTAGTATCATTCCTCTGGTGTTTGGGGGTGTTAGGCATGCAAGATGGCGAGCCGAACATCCACGAGATCGACAGGAAATCGATGCGCTCGATGATAGTCCCATGTACGGCGCGGTCGGCGTGCCTGGTCGTGTGCCCGGACAGCTGGCAACGAACGCCATGCCAGGATACAACGACTACATCGCACGGCTCGAACAGCAGCAGGCTCAAACTCAGCTCGCAGCTCAGCGTCAGGCAGCCTCGCAAATAGGAACGGTAGATGCCGAACCGGCTCCTGGCACAGCTGAGTCCTATGGCGGTGGAGGAGATGCCGGAGATCCTGTGCTGCGGCGTCGTGACGTTCAGAATCATCTCGCCAAGCGAGGCAATTTCCTCGTCACTGCAGGACTGCTATTGGGCGGTGGTGTTTTGGGTTATTGGCAGTCAGCTTCTTCATATCCTCAAGATCGAGACGAGGAGAAGGATAAGAAGAAACAAGAGGCCAAGAAGAAGCAGGCGGAGATGATGGCCGCGCAGCAGCAGCAGCAACAGATGCAGGCTGGCTACTCAGGTGCAGACGGCGGTGCCGGAACGATGGGCGCAGGCGGCTTCTCGGATGGCTCCGCTTACAGCACAGCTCCGTATTCTTCTGCTGTCGGCAGTGGATCAGGCTCGTACTCGGCCGCCACCTATGCCGGTGCTGGATCGGGTTCGTATTCGCCCACCTATTCTGCTGGAGCTGGAAACGGCTATTCGTCGGCCTACGCTTCTGGAGGTGCTGGATACGGCTCCTCGTCGGCCTACGCTTCTGGTGGAGCTGAAAACGGCTATTCGTCGGCCTACGCGTCTGGAGGTGCTGGAAACGGCTATTCGTCGGCCTACAGCACGGGCGGAGTCTCAACTGGAGGTAGTGCAGCTTCGCTCAATGCCGCTGCTGGCTATGGGTCCTCAAGCAGCGGTGGCGGAGGCGGAGGCGGAGGCGGAAGCGTGCTCAAGAAGCGAGAGACGCCTACTGCTGCTCCCGCCGACCACGAGCTGGAAAAGCGAACACCCAGTTTCGCCTCGGCGCTGACGATCGGAGGAACGACCATGTTTGCGGGAACTTTGTTTGCCAACGTCCTTACGGGGTTAAAGCAAAAGCACAAGCCGGTTCCCTTGGTCACACCGGGGTACGGCGCGCGAGGGATGGTGCCCCCAGGCGGTGATCTGTACGTCCAGTACCTTGAGTCCCAGCGGCTTCAGCCGGCTGCTGGCGCTGGTGGAATGGGTCTGGGCGGCGGTACGCCTGCTGCCATCGGCTACGGAGCTTCGATGGCGGCCACTACTGCTAACACTGCCCCTGTGTCTGGTGGATACGCGTCCTCGACTGAAGGCGGTAATGCTGCCGTCGATGATTTCAAAGATTCGTCTGACACTTCGGACACGGCGACAACAGGTCCACGGGATCCCGTTCTGAAGAAGCGAGAGGCACAGCTCGTGCTCAGCAAGCGAGAACCTAAGGGTTGGGCGATAGCCGAGGAAGCGCCTGCCATTGTGGAAGGTGGTAGTGGCCTCGCGTCGCTTCTTGGCAGAGGCGGCGCTGCTGCGTCCGAGGCGGGCGTTGGTACAGCTTCCATGCTCGGTAGAGGCGGAGCAGCAGCCGCATCCGAGACGGGCGCAGGCGCTTTTTCGAGAGTCGGGATGGCTGGTCGAGGCGGTGGATTTGCCCGCTTCCCCGAAAGTTACCGACCGGCTATGTCACCGCTTGGTGCCACGGCAGCTGAAGAAGGCTCCTCGACGTTAGCTCGTGCGCCTTTGAGGAATAACCCTTTCGAGAACGGTTTTGCCTTCTCGGCGTTGCGTACTGGCGAAAGCGCCGCTTGGGGCGCAGCAGGCGCAGGACGCCCCGCCATGGTATCGGGGATGAGGGCGGCGACGGGAACTGCTGGCGTGCCTGCCACGATTGAGGATGCCGCCGCTGCGGAGGCAGAGGCTGGCGGTGCTGCTGCCAAGGCTGGTCAAGGCAGCAACAGGATGACGATGCTTCAGAAGGTGGGCACTATTGGTTCAGGTGCTGGCGTTACCATGATGATGAACGGTGTTGGTCGATAGAGCTTCTAATTCGCTCTAGGTTTTCGCGATGCTGGGCTCGTCTTCTCTTAATCACTTGCCGTCTTGTTGTCTTTCCTCGATAGTGACCTTTGTTCCTCGAGATGTGCACTTCTACAAAAATCACTTTCACGTTTCACTACCATCAACATTCTTTTGCTTCGATTGATCAATTATACACACTGTCCTTTCCCAGTTGGTTTGCTGTGTCAAACGATTGACGGTGAATGGACTCAGTGCTGGCCTAGACACAATCGTCAGGCCGACACCTCCATGACTGAGCGACTCGTTAGAGGGGAAAAAAAAGGGAAGAGAAGTGGCGAGGAGAGATGCGGGGGATGTACAGCAATTGGGTAGTGTGCATCGACCTTTGGGAATGAGATCCGTAGTTGACACACGACCATAAATATTGCTGCGTGTTAGGTATCAATCTAGGCTTGTACTTTTTGACCCCAAAGGCGAACATCAAATTGTTCACCGGGAACCTATGAGCCTACGATCCATGCCCGGAAGGATGGAGAGACTAGGTTATGGGGCTTCGAAAGAGCCATCGCCGCGGGAGGGCGCAAGGAGAGGGAGGGGTAAGAGAAGGATGGTACGAGCTCAGTTGGTAGAGCGATAGAGAGGCGGTAGGGGGAGGTGAAGGGTGAAGCGACGTTGGAGGAAGACAGGACGGCATGGGCGCGGGGTTGATCAGGTCGGATTGGGAGACGAAAGCGAGGCCGGAGAGCTATGCAGATGCTGTCAGAACCGGGCGACTCCTCGCAAACGATGACCTTGGTTGATGCTCAGTGGAAATCGTTGCTACATTTGATGGTGATGGGAAGAAGGAAAGGCGAGAAGAAATGGTGTGCTTGTTTAAATTCAATCAAGTCTTTTGGCGGTCTAAGAAGAAAAGGCAGAAAAAGGGCTGCCAGAGACAAAGACTCGGGATTACGTAATGCAAGCATTTCATTCACTCGACTCTTCGTTCCGCCATTCAAAGCATGATCAGTTTACTCGTGAAGGTCAAGGAGCATCGCACCACAGCAGCGCGCACACACACAAGAATTGATGCACAAGAAAGAATAGTCATTCCAATGTGTAACCGAATCAGAAATGCATGTCTCCAACGGTCAACTCTACACGCTAGCAGTATTGGAAGACGCAGCCCGAGCTTTGACCACATCAGCCTGCTTTTCCACCACCCCTTTGACCGCGGTGATGAGGCCCTCCAACCCCGGCTTCCCCTCCGGCTTGACCGAGATCACCCGCCTCTCCTTCTCGAGCAGACCAACCATTTCCTTGGGCAGCACATCCCGCTCAAAATCAAACTCGGCGCCCGCACTTTCCAAACTCGAAGTAACTGCCTCGGCAAACTTGGCGGGGTGTGCAGTAGACAGAACAATCTGGTGAGGCTTGGAAGAACCAGCTACGTTGGCGGCGGCCTTGAACCCAACGGCCGTGTGCGGGTCGACGAGGTACGAGCCGGCCGGGTAGGCTGCGGTGGGTTTGCGGGTGAAATACTGGAGCACGGTATCGCGGATCTCCTGGTCCGAAACACGTTCCGCGGCGAAGTCACGTCGAGCAATGGCGAGCTGTTGGTCGTCTACCTCCATTCTTCCCTCGGACTTGAGAGACTGCATCCACGAAGCGAGTTGCTGACCCGCTGCCTCTTCCTTCTCCTGCTGCGATGCGTTGGCGTGCGAAGCGGCTTGCGACTCGTAGGCGATGTACCACAACAAACGTTCAAAGTTGGACGAGACCAGGATGTCCATTGCGGGCGAAAGCGTGGCTCGGACACCGCCCTGCTGCTGCGCACCGTCCGACGAGCCTTGTGCTGCCTCGGTCTGCACCGAAGACGCGCCGCCCGAACTGGACGAGGCAGCGCTCGACTTTTCGTATCGACCGGTGGCCCAGAATCGCTGCAAAATGTCGTTCTCGTTGGTAGCAACGACGAGTCGCGAAACGGGCAAGCCCATGCGCTTGGCGTAGTAGCCAGCAAGAATGTCACCAAAATTGCCCGTGGGGACGACGAACTCGAGATCCTCGGGCGCAGGCTCGGAGGCGGTCAGACCGAGTTGCTTGCGGAAGCTGAAGTATGCGGAAAAGTAGTAGACGATCTGGGCGAGGATGCGAGCCCAGTTGATCGAGTTGACGGCACCGAGGCGGTGCTTGGCGTTGAACTCGGCATCCGAAAAAAGCGCCTTGACGACGTCCTGGCAGTCGTCGAAAGTTCCTTGCACTGAGACGTTGTGGACATTGTCGTCGAGCACGGTAGTCATCTGGGCCTCCTGGATAGGGCTGACACGCCCGTCGGGGAAGAGGATGAAGATGGAGATGTCCTCCTTGGATCGGACGCCCTGGATAGCAGCACTACCCGTGTCCCCGCTGGTAGCGCCGACGATGGTGAGCTTCTCGCGCTGATCCTGCGGCTTGCCCTTGTTCCTTCGCTGCAAGAAGTATTCGAACAGGTTACCCAAAAGCTGGAGCGCGACATCCTTGAAGGCAAAGGTGGGACCGTGCCAGAGTTCGAGGCACCACTCCTTGTCGTCGAGGCGAACGAGCGGGGTAGTGTCCTGGTGTCGGAAAGTGGCATATGACTTGTTGATGACCTGCTGCAGATCGGCTGATGGGATGCCACCCTGTGCTGAATCGTCGGGGACGTAGAGAGAGAGAACACGGTGCGAGAGCTCCGGGAAGGAGAGGTCGGCCCATTCGGATTGCCAGTTGGCAGGCAGCTGCGGGATCTGTGCGGGGATGAAGAGGCCTCCGTTGGGAGCGAGGCCGGTGAGCACGGCTTGCTCAAAGGTGAGACGCTCGGCGCCACCTCTCGTGCTGAGGTACTTCATTGTTGTGTAATTTTGAAGGCGGGGTTGGTGGTGTTGGCGCAAAGTGGAGTCGAGCTTCCAAATCCAACGCTTGGATGATTGGTTGGGAGCTGGTGGAAGAAAGTCGAGTTGAAATGCACGTTTATGGAAGTGAGTCACTTGGCGATTTCTTCTCGGTCCAACACCCACGACCGAATTTCAGAGTATGTTAAGTTCTTCCTGCACGTGATGGTTGAGATCCGCCCGATCTGAAGCTTGTCGATGGTCAACGGCGAATTTTGCATCCTCCAATTCGCCTTTCTTTTTTTTTGGCTGCTTTTTTTGGGGGCCGTTGAAAATGGCATCTCGTCGAGATCTGAAACACCTTACCAAGACGCCGGAGTTCGCTCTTGAGAGGGGTTGGCCCGAACCTATCGCGAACAACGCTCGAGCGAGGCACGCATCGCACGCCCGGCTGTGGTCATCGCACGATTGCTCTGGCGAACCAGTTCACGCCATGCTCGCGACTTTTCCAGCCGATGGATATCTTTGCTGAGAGGGGGTAAAATCACACGTGTGGGCCAGCTCGGAAGCAAAGATTTCCGTGCCTTGCAAAGGCGGTCAGCTGCACACAAGGGTCGAAGGCAACCAGCTCCTGACGCTCGCAGTCTTGAGTTGGCGTTGTACCGTCCCGAGGCTACTGGAGCGGCGATGCAAAGTGGGCATGCCAAGGGCTTCTTGACCAGCATTTGCGAAATCAAAGCTCCGAAGCCGAATCAGCCCGCCGATGAATTGCATGTAGCCGTGTTGGGACGGGCCTACGTGATGTTGGTGCGCTGCCCACGCTGAGTTGAAAGGCTCGGCTGCTCAGCTTCTGTCGTCGGGGTGCATCTCGCCCAAAAAAAGGGACCGTCGAGGCTTTGTCGATGGACCCACGAAGCGGACGCGCGTGTCTCGCCTGGAAATCGCTTGCTCACACGCCCACACGAGGGCGGCTGCGCATTCGAACCGACCGACCAATAGCTTATCGGGAATTCAGCACCGACACTGCCTCGAGCTGTTCCTACATTTTCTCTATTGGTCGAACAGAATCAACACAAGAACACAGGTCAAACCGGGGCTGGTGCTGCAGCAAGCCCCAAGTTAGGCTCATGTGAAGGCGGATCATGTCGCTCGCTCCTGCACGTCTAGTTTAGTGCAAAGGCGGTGCTCATAGGCCCACCTGCAACCCATTGACGATTTATACTGTAAGTTGATCGCTTTAAGATCGTGTGCACAGCCATTTGTCTCGCCCCTGTAGGCACGCATTGGGGCGAGCAAAAGCTGTTCGTGGTTCTGTTTCCGCATCGTGGATGGTGGTCGGGATGTAGGACTCGCGTAAGAAACATGACTCCGAATTGATATCCAAGCCTTGGCTGTTGCCATGCTTTTCGCGGTGGAACACCACCATGCCCGATTGGCGGAGTCCCGCCGTTTTGGTGCATGGTCTCCCGAGCGGTGACTCTGCTGATCTTTCCCTTTGCAGAACGTGGGTTGTTCCTGTCATCGACGCACTCGTCTCAGCGCAGGAGTAAAAATAGGTAAAAAAAAGAGAAATGCAGACGATGAGCAAGGAATCGGATCTTCCACTGCGGGCCACGTCTCGACTGACACGTATCAACGCCTGTCCCCACCTTTGAATTTGGGATACAGTAGTGCCTTGCCTCTCCTTCTCCGCTGCGCTGCCTCTGCAGGAAAACCCGTGAGAAAATAGAAAAGGAAAATTGCAGCACAATAATCTGAGGATGCACGCAGCGCAACACCAGTCTCTTGTTTTCGTCGTTAATCGACAGCGCTTCAGCCATCCTTTCTCTCGTTCCACAGTCACACACACACTTTCACTCTCTGAAAGTCACCCGCAGCAACGCCCTCTGTCGTCCTTCCGATTTCCGCTCTCACGCAAAGTCAGCTCAGCTCAGCATAGACTTCTCGCTTCACCATTCCTTCTTCCACCACCATCTAGGTCCTTCTCTCATTCGGCCTCTCTTTCCGTTGGTCGACTGCCATCGCCATCATCGCACCGTCAACCTAACGTACATCCATTCTCGCTTCGCAAAGCGTACAATCACCGCTGGTCCACCTGAACACCCACCGTCGCACGCACCACCCTTTCATAGATTCCAACTTCTGTCCTACATCGCCCAAGCACTGCCTCCGTTCGTCCATACGCGTACCTGTTCAGTCTACGCTGGCCTCACTCCGACTCGATTGCGTCCGCCCTTCCACGCACCGTACGTTGCACCTCCGTGCTCGCCCAAGTGGCCACGACAAGGAGTGTCTCTGCAACTGGCAACCGCTCGTCATTGCTACACCTCTGCACACCATCAAGTGATCGAGACACCACTGTATCTTTGACCGTCAGCTCTCCGCATCTGCAACTGGGTCGCGGCACACAACCCTCTCTGCTGAGCCTTCCTTCCAGCTTCAGCTCTTTCGTCCACCATGTCCGAATCGACAGAAGCACAGACGCTCAAATCCCCCACATGTCCCAGCCGCCGGCCAGAGGTGTGCGGGCCTCACGCTCCCGAACGGCCCTACCCCATCTACCTCCGTGGTCAGGTCGAAAAGGGTTTCGGTCGCGGGTCCAGAGACCTCGGTTGCCCTACAGCCAACTTGCCCTCTAAAGTTGTCGGTCCCGGCTCCTCCCTCACACGCACCGGTGTCTACTTTGGTTTCGCCCGTGTCTTGCCTCAGGATCCTGACGACCCGACTCTCACCGACTCGGAGGACACCGACCCAGACTCTTCCGCACACACCGCCGGCAGTGTCGACTACATCGATGACGAAGACAACGAAGTTGTTCTTGGCGCGAGTCCCATCGGCGAAGTCGGCGAAGGCTTCCCCGATGGCCCTCTTTTGCGACCTCGTGGGACTAGCCGTAGTCTCACCGGCTCGACATCAGCCTCGGATGCAAATGCTACAAGGCAGGACAAGGAGGACGAGGTCAGTCGCTCCGAGCTCAGCAATGGTCCAACATCGCATGGCGCTACAGCATCCTCTTCCTCTTCCTCAAGCTTGACGGCTGGGCGTAGGAAAAAGACAAAGCGTATCCATCTCGCAGCTGAAGACTCGCACGTCTATCCCATGGTCATGAGCGTCGGTTGGAATCCCTTTTACAAGAATACACACAAGACTGCTGTAAGTTGCTTGCGAACCACCTTTCCCCAATGTTCATTTTGGGTTCTGGCGCTCATACTTTACTTTTCTTTGCTGCTGGTTCCGCCAGGAGGTACACATCCTACACGACTTTGCCTCCGACTTTTACGGTCTCGAGATTCGTGTCGTCGTGCTCGGCTATGTCCGACCCGAGTACAACTACGATTCGATGGGTGAGTAGACGGGGGCATCACACGACGCCGAGTTGCAAGTTGCGCAGCTGCAGTCACTGACACGCATTCTACTTACTCTTGCCCTCATCATTGCTGCTCGCTGCTCGTCGTCATCACACTCGCCTCCATGGTCACGTCATTGTCAATGTCACCATCGCATCACCACCGTCACTGTCACCACGACCGTCATCGTCATCGTCATCACCACTATGCCCATCATCGCATCCCACCGGCTCATCGAAATCTACAGACGCACTCATTGAGGATATCGAGATGGACAAGAAGGTGACCGTCAACTCGCTCGCCCGTCCACTTTATCAAGATTATGCACGCGATCCCTTCCTCGGCCGCTAGTGCCTCGCGGTCCATCCCATCGGCATCTTGTTCCCATCACCACTGTGCTCGATCCATCCCCGAACCTCCACTGTACTCTCGTTCTCTTTTTTTTTTGGGTTTCGTGCTTGGCAGGCACGGTTTGTTACTGTTGATTCGAAACATCTTTAACAGTTATTCTTTTCAGTGTGTGGTCGTGGCTCAGTGTGCGGTTGTCTCAAGAGCTTGGAGCGTTGTGGAGGATACAGGCTGTACAACAAGCGGATGAGAACGTACAATTCACAATGATTGACCAAGGGGTACTCATGGCAGACGAGGCCTGTTACGACGTTGGCAGATTGATCACCTCCTGCAAGTTGGAGATCTGCTCGCGCGCAACTGAGATGGCGCGCTCCAGCATGTCATGCGCGCGCGTGCCGGGGAGGAGCCGTTCACCATCAAACCGGAATCCGCAGCGCGGGCACACCCGGAATTGCGGGTTGTTGAACTCAGCACCACCAAGCATGTCCATGGACACGATGCGAAGGACGTACTCATTGGGTCCGTAGTTCTTCAGCAGACTTTGACGAAGCTGGAGGCCGTTGGTCGAAGCGCGAGGTGGCTCCTCTGTGTCGTCGAGAGGGAGTAGGCTAGGTTCGAGGTGCTGCGAAACGTCGCAGTCTTGCTCTGCGTCCGAGTCGGAAAACAGACCTCCTCCTCGATGATCATCCCGCTCATCATCGTCCTCGTCGTCGCTGATATCCATCCGATCGTCATCGCCTTGGTCCGAGCCCTCTGAAGTTGTGTCGGATGCCGACTCCTTATCATTGTGCCGCGTACCCTCCTTGATCATGGCGAGGAGCGTGCTGAGGAGAAATATCTCCCAAGGATCCTGATCACACGTCGGGCAGGTCGACTCTCTTGGAAACTTACCAGACCATCGGCCAAGCAGTTCGTCAATCTCGTTCTTGCGCCAAAAGTGCAGCTTGTAGAGCTGCAATAGCACATGGACACCGATACGAGTCTCGTCGGACGGGCTGAGAAGACTCCAATCGGCTCCCAGGGTGAGACGCGAGCAGCTCTGGACGGCTGCAGGTGATCGGACGATTGCACCGGCTTCGATCAGGTCAGCAAGGGCAGCGAAGGGGTTCCAGGGGGTGAGTTCCTGCGGATGGTCGACGCAATCCATGAGTTCGGCAAGGAATGATTCGAGTACCTGTCACAGCGAAGGTGATTAGCTTCAGTATTGTTCACATCGGAAACAAGACTAACGTGGGGCGAGACTTACCTCAAGGAGCTGGTCATTCTGCTCGTCGGGCTTGCGCGCCTCGCTGAGGTACAGATCAAACTGAGGAGAGTCCAAGAAGTGGGGGCAGCAGAGTCAGCGACCGTGCACAGCAGGGATGTAAAAGGTTGGTATACGGTATGGGGACTTACGAGGTGGATGAAGTTTCCAGCTCTGGTCTTCTTAAAGACCTTGTGGATCTTCTTCGGGACATCCAAGGTGTGGCGCACAGTTGGATGCACAAAATCGCCAAACTTCTTCATGCGCAAGTCCGAGCGCTTGGTGGGATCGAGGAGCTGCGCAAGGACCTTTTCGCGGTTGTCACCAGGAGACCTCAGTCGCTGGCTGAGTATGTCGGCCTTGACCTGAGTTGCACGGGCAAGGTCGTCCAGATAGGCATCGTCCTCGCTCATGAGGTCGGCGTCTGTGCCAATGGTGCTTTGCACCTCGTCGTCAGAATCATGGACGGACGCAGAAATAAAGCGGGGCGGTTTAGCCTCGGAAGAGCACGATTCTTGGGCATCGCACGAGCCATCGCTCTCCGTGTCTGTGAGAGTGATGGGTCGGGTTGCGCGACGTTGGGTGGAGCGGGTGGGAAGGGCGGAAGCCGGTCCCGGCGATGTCTGCGTCGAGCGGGCCATGGTAGATCGTTGTTGCAGGTGTCGGTTGCTGGCGAAGAAACCCTGATGCTATTGTTGCTGCTATTGCAGTTCTTGCTGGTGGTGGTCGTTGGTTGTCGAAAGACAAGATCACTTAGAGAACCTCATACATGATGGTCAACTGTGGTCCGTTGACCAGCCGTTGTGAAGAACGAGCAGTTGCTGCGCTCGACCAAAGCAAGGTTGTGCGCATCGCTCAGCGCGTCACGGCACAGCAGTGCACAGAGCAGCCTGTCTGGCGGGCTTGACCGATGAAGCGCGCTCTCCAAGTCATTTGTTATCGGCCCATCCACTTTGTGATTAGCGACCTGGCACATGAGGCGCCTTGTGTGCCTCGCAAAGTGCGGCATTACCAAGAGCGTGACGTTGAGTGTGCAGTTGCGCTGCCCTTCTGCGTAGCGAAAATCCACACAGGAGAGACGGGTTCAGAAAAATCGAGCGACGCAGCAGTCTGACTAAGAGTTGTCGCGCCGCCTGAATCTCTGTCGTATGTGCTCAGGCACATTCGGTGCCATTACGGTGCGGTCTCGGTCGTTTGCCTCCTTGAGTGGTCGGAATGAGATGGGCGAACGTGTTGCGCATGCTTAGTGGTGGCGGATTGATTCAAGCACCTTTCCTCAGGAGCTGACGGACTGCGGGCGCAAGATTTCGAAGCTTAATTTGGATCAGTCTAGTTGAGAGCTGAGCGGTAGATTTGCGATGCTTGTATTGCGTGTGGTAAGTAATCGTACAGTTGCTACTCCATCGGGTTCGTTCGGCCGGCCTGTTGCAGAAGGAAGGGGAGAGAAGGCAAGTAGTCAGCATCCTGTCGTAGGTCGATGGGCGAGTGACTCAGAGACACAGCGCGATGCCAAACTCACCTGCTCATCGTCGTCAAAGTCGCGACTACACCCACAAAGCAGATCGGTCCACCAAGGCTTGCGAACGTCTTCTTGCTCTACATCGTCCGACCCTGCATGCTGAACGATGCGCATGCTCCTGGTGCTGTTGCCATGCTTTCCCATGCTGCGTCCGACTGTCTCTATCCAGTCATCGTCCTCAGTGATGCCCAGCTCTCTAAATTTGGAACTGCTCGTAGATGTTCGTGCCGGCGGTGGTCGCGCTTCGCTGTCTGTGCCCAGCGTGCTTTCGCCCAGGTCGCCGTTCATATGAAGACCCTTGTTCCTCCCGGCAATCTCCATCGCCACTTCCTCGTCCAAACCCCCTTGGTGCAGCGTCGTCGACGTTGTCCGTGTTCGCCGCTGCGAGTCTTGGCTGGATGCGAACGGATTCTCGCCGTCACGACTGCGACTGAGACCAGAGGCGAGTTCATCGTCCTCCTCAACTTCGGTGTCTGTTGCGACGATGGTAGGCATGGATCGCCCTTTGCCTTTGCCCTTGCTGCTGGCGTACCTGGCCTCCAGAGCTTGTCTCTGGATGCTCGAAGCGCGCCCGACTGTGACAATCGGACGGGAGGCTGTCGGTGCTGGCTTAAGAGAAGATCGTTTTGAGGAGAGATGGGTGGGATTGTCGACTGTGTCCTCGGATGAATCGCGGAAAGGATCGCGCGCGCTGCCATTGGCTCGGTGACCGAGACCGTTTACGGATGGTGCGCTGCCACCGCTTGCTTGCCTATCGTGCGTGGCAGAAGAGACGCGCGAGCCGACGGGCGGCAGTTTCCTGTTAGGGCGATGATCGTCCGAGACCAGAGATCCAAATGATCCTGCACTATCAAATGAGGACGGACTCGCGGGTCGATGCAAGCCTCGAGCGACACCACCTGTAGATGAAGAAGCAGATTCTCGACGTGCTGTCGAACCGGGTCGCCGTCGATCCCCTAGCGAGGCTGTATGTAGCATGCTGGGACTTGCGCCCGCATCTTCGGCGAGTCTTTCGGACGAGGGTCCTGCGCCCAAGTTGTTGGTGTTGCCGGAGAAGCCAGTGGAGCGCAGCATGGACAAGCGATGAGCTAAGCCGCCTGCGCCGGAGACGGTCGAGTTGCGGTTCGAGACCACCTTGGAGGTGCGGTGGGCTTTGCGTCGTTGGCGCTCTTCGGCCGCCCAGCGCTCTAAGTTCTGCTGCACGCGCTTGGCCTCGGAATCTTCTTCGCTGGTGGGTGGATAAGTGGAAGGTGAGTAAGGCGCCGCGTTAAGGTCAGGCGAGTCGACGTGGCCGCGATCTTGATACAATCGTTTCGCGTCTTCGAGAGCATAGCCGTTGGCCGATGAGCTGTACGAGCTGCGACCGTAGGAAGAGGTGCCCGCTGCCATAGTCTCGTCAATGGTGCCCAGCTTTTGGTGATCGAGATCAATGTAATGGCCGTTGCTCGGCTGCTTGCCTTTGTGCGAAAATTTCGAGGTAGTGACGGCTTTGATCGAGCTTGATGAAGGATTGACGCCGTATTCGTGCTCTGACCAGGCTGAGGACGAAGGCTTGACCCCATTCCCGAGCAACTTGACTGTGGACGCTTCAGATTGCAAGGGTGCAGTAAAGTCGGCATCTTGATCGTCGGTCAGAGTGGAAGCAAACGAAGTTTCGGAAGCTCCGGCATCTCGTGCAGGACGGTATTCGGACGCCTCTGCAAGCGTCGCAGAGCTAGGATCGACGTGAGACATGGATCTCGTGCTTGAGCGCTGTTGTACCGTGTCTCAGACGCTATAAGAGATCATGAGATGCTGGGATGTCGCCGTTGATGGACTTGTGAGCTTGCATGCACCGTCGTGAAGAGCTGGCGTTTGTGTGTGTTGGTCGATGACGATATCGACAGGGACGTGGACGCTCAGAGCCTCGCAGTGGTCGATGCAGAGCAGTCTAGCAAGAAGTCTGCTCGTATCAAGCCAAGTCTCGTCGACGTGCGCGTCAAAGGCAGATGCACAGCAACGAGTGCGGGGTAGCGTCGAGATGATGATGCGGGCGGTTCCAAAGATGAATGCGGGGAGGATCGAACCAGAAGGAGATGAGCGATCCAGGGCCAAGATGGTGGTTGGTGAATCGGGTCGGACAAGGGTTGCGGAAGTGGCCGAGGCGTAGTTACTTAGTCAGGAAGACAGAGAGAGTTAGCTTGACTTCGGAGAGCATTTCAGGCCCTTGCGGATCTGAAAGACGCGCTGTGCTGTGCCGTATCTTTGCGAGCATCAGCGGCGTTCGGGATATAGCCTGTGCATGTGTGCAGAGCGTAGAGAGTGAGACAGCGGGTGCGCAAGACGAGAGACAAAAAAAAAGCGTTGGAAACTGCACTTGACTGCTGTGCATGATTCTCTCGAATTTCCTCCAATACCATTTTGCCGGCTCATGGCGTCCGAACGGCAGCAGGCAGGCAGGCAACGTGTTGACAGAAAGGCCTTTTCTTTCCCCACGCGCAGCGGAGCAGCGTGCAGCGACAGGGAGAAGTCCAAAAGAAGAAAGAGATCGTCAGGGGCCAAGGCGGCGATTGCGAGAGACAGAGAGGGCCCATCATGTTTCGCAATCGACAACTTGGCTCCTTCGTTACGTCGTCCTCTTCATCCTCCGCAAACTAACGGTCTTTGCTGACGATGTACAAGTTCCGAACGGCTGACTTGCCACTTATCATCGTAGACAGAAGATGGTGTGAATCTTTGAGTCCGCGGCTGCTGTGCTACTTCTGCCATGCCATGCCTCCACCTATCACTGGCTCCCGCATCATGAAAGGTCTTCTGCCCTCGCAGCGTCACCCGCAGATGCCTAGATGCAAGCGCCATGTTCTTGTTTCTACTTCATATCGATGTCGTCTGACCGTGTGACAGCTGCTTGTTCGGTAGGGTGGAGATGGCTGAGTAGGCTGTGCGGCAAGCAGTCCGCTTGAGAGCGATTTCTTTTTCGCTGGGTGAAAAATGTCAATCGGAGGACATTCTAACAAAGGAGTGATTTTTTCACAGCTCACTGCGAGAGACGCGTCTAACTAAGACCCTTCGAGGTTGACATCCTGAAGTGGAAGCACCAAAACACGCTTTTTGAGAGAGACACGCCTCACCAAGCCGGGGCGAACAGCTTGAGAAATCACGCGACGGAAACCTGAACCTGCCTCGAGACCATCGGCAATGCCTTTGTCACCTCCATCTCTGTTTTTCGATAAGATCACCCCGAGCCGCCAGTCTGTCGCAACATCGGCCCTTCCGGAAAGGCAGCGCTGCTCCGATTGCACGCCTTCTCCTCCTTTCACTTGGACGGTATCGGCCCATCCGAAGAGAAGAAAGACATCGAGGTCACATGCAATCCATCTCGAATTGGGCGCAGCAACTCGACTTTTGACCGTCACATCTAGCGCTCCACGATTGCCTGTTCCACACACTCTCATCTCGGTTACCCGCTCAGTCTTTCCTTCGCATCACACAGATGCTGTGCGCCACACTTTCGTCTTTCACAGCTACACCGTCGTCATCATCACCATCATACGTGTTGACCTGAAGACAGCAGCATGCCCACTCAATCTCGCAGATCCACACGGCTCAGCACATCGGATCACGACGATGGCCGCGTCTCGTCTAGCTCGTCGTCCAAGAGCAAGATCGCCTCTTCCTCCTCGTCAACATCCTCCTCGTCTCGTTCCTCTGCTGCATCTTCCGGCGTCATTCCAACTGTAGCTGCGCGCAACGCTTCCAACAAGCGGGCGGATAGAAACGAGCGGCGTCTCGAAGATATTTTAGATGATACATTTACCACCGACGATACCCGCAGATTGGACATGAGCATGGGTGCTTTCCAGCCGGTCAAGTCAACGTCGATTGTGGCCAAAAGAACAAGAGAAGACGCCGAGGCTGCTGCACGCAAGCTCAAGCAAGCCTCCAGTCGGCGCGATGAACCACCAAGGACAAAACGAAAGCTTCGTCAGAGTAAGTTCTCGCTAAGACTCAGGCCTCCCTTTTAACGTCGACAGCTGACACAGACCGCCGCCATCCTTTTGTGATACTTCCACAACAGCATTAGCGGATGAATCGGACGACGACTTTGTATTCAGTCGCGAACCAGCTCGAAGAAACGGAGCAGCCGCGCCACCTTCATCTTCTTTATCTTCTTCATCGACAACATCGGCAACTACTCGTCTACCGCCATCTCGCAACGGCGCACCCACATCACTGTCGAGTCGCACCGTTTTCGAGCCGTTGCCAGATGAAGCCGGAGGTGAAACACCCATCATTCGAAGAAACCAGGCTTTCCGCGCAGGCCTCGAAAACAAGCCTCGTCGTCCAACGGGTCGAGAAGCCGAACAGCAATCCCGCCGCAACAGTCTCACTCTCAAGGGACAACGCCGTGTTTCGTCTCTCCGCGATGGCACCGTAGCCTATCCTCACGAAGACGTGCCAGATCACGAGCTCTTCCGACACTGCAGCGATCAGCTACCGCCCGTGGTGCGCATGAAGCATCTCGTTGGATGGGTTGTCAAGCGGTCGCTCGACATTGCCAGTGGCAAGAAGGAGCTGCCTGTGCGACCTCGTGACGCGAAAAAGTCAAAGGGCAAGGGCAAGGAGTCCAACGAGCTCCCTGTGTTTACCGAGGCCGAGCTCAAGCTTGTTCGATCGAGGGATTCGGAACTCGCTGCGGTGCTCGAGCAGCTCCTAACCGACTTGAACGAAGGCGTCTTTGGCGTAAACTGGATGGGACTGGACAACGAGGTAAGTGCCAATGCAGTGCTTTGCTGTGTTCAAAGGGAAGTCGAACAAGGTCACTGACCCAATCCACATCTTGTGGCGAATCACAATACAGACGGACAAGAAGCATCTGCAACCTCATCCACGAAACGAATCGAATCGCAAAGCTGCCGCGCAACTGTATGCCATCGTCGAGGCCATGCGTAGCGAGTCGCAGGCGTGGAACAAAGAGCTCACAAGGCTCGAAGACTACGAAGCGGAAACGGCCAGGCTGGAAGCTTTACTGGAACAGGACAGCATCGCAGAGTCCGGCGATGTGATAGCCTGGGATCGTGCCGACTTGGACGAAGCCGGTCTACAGCAGCTGCGCGATGCCGAGGCGGCTGTCGAGCGGTTGCAACGCTTGCAAGGCGACGGTTCCAACACCGAGGCGGCTAAAGCGAAACCGCGAGCCAAGGGTCGTTCCTCAAAAGCTGCCGCCGCTGTGCGTCAGGAGGACGAAGCCGATCTCAAGGGTACCGAGCACGACCCGCGTTGGGGCGACGTCGAATTCAACGTAAGTATGCCACCACCGGCGCGTGCAGACATCTCGGGACAGAGGACGAGCTTTGCCCAGGGGACTGACTTTTTTCCTTTCTGACTCTAAATCACTCCACAGGTGGACCTCCTCCGCACCCGCTCGCACCAGTTTGCCCAACTCGAGTCGCTCGCCGCTCGTTACATCCGCACCGTCTCGGCGCACGCTGCACAAGCGCTTCGCGACCGCACCTCGTCGAGCAGCGCGCTGGCGGGCACCTCTTCCAGCACCGCCAAAGGCGCACGTCGTCGCAAGAGTGGCGCTGGCAAGCTGGGGGGCAACGAGCGCCTCGAAGTGCTGCTTAGCGGTGTACGTGAGTCGCGGTCTTCGCGGCCGGGTCACGCGGCGGTGGCGGCAGATCAGAGCGTGGCGGATGTGAGTGCGAGTATTGCGGTCGTGGAGCCGGACGAGAGCGATCCGACGGATCTGCTGAGGGCGTTGGCGAGGATGCCTGCCAAGCCGGCGTAGATGGGTTTGTTTGGTACGGAGACGTTATCAGAAGTTTATCGAGGATAACTTGTGCGAGTTTGTGTTGTGCTGTTGCGAGCTCTGAGTTGGGGCTGGTGAGTTGAGTGTGCTGATGCGGCTGTGGTTGCGGAATGAGACTGTGTGTGGTGGAATCCATGCACTGGGAGGGCGATCTCAGTGTGCACTCTCTTGTGCGGGAGGAAATGTCACTCGACGGCAGTTGCGAGAAAAAGTGCAGGAAAGAACATCGAATTGCGGGTGGGAAGGATCATTAAAAGAGAACGCGGGGTTCTAGCCTCTCTGGGCGACTTTGGGTTCCCAAGCCGACTGTGATTGGGGCGAGCGTAGGAAGACCGGCCGGGGGGGGGGGGGTGATGTTAGCGACCTGTATGTGTACACTGTGTATTGGGAAGGTTTGGGGTGCTTACGATTTTGGGCTTGGTGGTGCTGTAGGTTTTAAAGCTGCCTCGGGTGCCGGTGATGTTTTCTCGTGGAGACTGTGGATCGACACAAACTTCATTAGCGGTTCACTTGTATCCTGTGAAAGGAGGAGGTGTTATTGCAACTTACGGTCATCCAAGACTGCGTCATCTTTTGGATGCCCTGATCCTCATGGGGTGGGTCCTTGCGGATGTGGTGCAGCCAAGAGTGCCACAACGGATCGACCTGCGATGCGTTGAACTCGTTGTCCGCCGCATAGTCCACCCATCGATGGCGCAGGTTCAACTCGTTGTGGTTCTCGTAGTACTTGTTCCCATTCCTAGCCGTTGCCACCAAAGCCAGATCCAGTTGAGAGGCCAGAGTAAGGGTCAGCAAGTGACACAGCGTTTACGACGTGATACCGGGACAATAGATTAAGCGGCACACTGCTCGAGCGACGATACTCACCTGTCGATACCAACAAGCCGACCCGACTTGGCATCACCAATATAGTTCAAATCCCTCCAGAACTTCTTGATACCCTCTTTACGAATCGCGTTGATCGTACGTGCCAGCGACATCCTACTCTATTGCTGCTGCTCTTGTGTTCGAAGAGGCGTGCGTGTGTGAGTGGTCGAAGGTCAGAAGTAGAAGAGGTCAGACAGTGTAGAGACAGGTGTTGTGGAGTGGAAACGCGCGAAATGCGATTGGGAGAGGACTTTCGCTTCCGAATTTCTGACGCATCGCCCCCGATCGAATGCAAATCCAAAAAGGTGCGATCGGCGACACAAGACGCCCGCCCACCAAAGGCTTGCTACTCCCGCATCCCCGTTCGTACAGGAATCAACTTCAACACTGCTCTGAGCAAGAACTCGGCCATAATACCATACACACATGTCACACAACCTCCTGCATGAAGGGCCAAACAACAATTGCAAAACTGAAACGACTTGCTAAGAACCTATGAATCATGCTACACTCGCTGCAGCGCGGAAATTGATATATGAAGATTGCTACCTCGGCGAGATCTGACGCCAAATGCGCGCACCTCACCGCGCCCAAAGCGAAGCCCACATGGCAAACACCCACTCGCCCACGCCCAACTGCGGCAACCACGGTCCATCGGGCAAAATGGAACTCACCCCTCCACCAATCCCCGCATACCCAACCCGACCACCTACCGCCTTCACCGCCATCAGCCCGCTCTCCCTCACCCACCCCTGCGGGCCCGCGCCAAACCTTCCCTCCTTCACACTGAACCGCATCACCCTCTCCGCCGCCGCCCCGACCAGCCCTGCGGCAACCACCAACCCGCCCGCAAGCGGATCCCGATTGTCGTCCCCAGGATCCTCTACATCCCCCGTCGACGGCGCAAAGTAGAACCCGGCCACCAGCACCATGTAGCTCAGAATACAGATCGTACCCCTGTAGTAGTTCGACCGACTCTCGATGTACGTATACGTCAGCAAGAAGACGCTGAAGATGATCGCGATCACGTCCCACCGCGGGAAGATGAGCGTGAAACTCCTGTGGATCAGGTTGTCGTCCGCCACGCCGGCGTTGTAGTAGGCCGAAAACACCACCATGGCGGGGATCTGGATCAGGCACACCTGCAGCGCATAGGCGGATCCGATCTCCATCGAGAGCGCAATGTTACCGTTGATGGCGAACGACATGGCGTTCATGAACTCGGTCGTGTTGGGCACCAGCGCAAATAGTGTGATACCCAAGAACTTTTCGTCGATACCCGATCCGTCGAGAACCACATCCACCACATCCACCAGAATCTCGGCAATGATGGCGTACAGCACGGTGCACGAGAGCAACACGGTCAGCGAGGTGCCTCTCGACCACGAGGGCGCATCGTGGCCACCGTGTCCCTCTGCTTCCTCGGCTGCTCCTGCCTCTTCATGCATCGACACATGTTTTCCGTGCTGCTGCTGCTGCTGCTGCTGCTGCTGTTGTTGTTGCTGATGATGCGGGTGTCGAAGATGATCACGCCCGCTAGCCGCACCGGCATGTTGCTGCTGTTGCTGAAGCACATTATGGAACGCAGAGGCTGTAAGCGCCACAGCTCGATCGTACTCTTCCTGGCTGAAATGCTCGGGCAGCTGCAAAGGTCGAGGACCATCCTGTGTCGCATCCGTTCCCTGGCGCGCGTGGCCAACCGAAGAAGGCGCCTTGATCGTTCCCGGATTCGATCCTGCAGCACTGACCGCCGAAGAGTGACCCTGAGCACCGCCACGCTCAGCACTACCACCGGCAGGATGTGTCGTCGGCAGCAGCTGCTGCATCACCGCAGCGGGCACCAGCCGCTTGTAGATCGACGCTCGCTGCGCCGAAGGCAGATGGGCCAGCGTCGCTTGGTTGGGAACCAGATGCTGACCAGGCTGCACAGGCTGAGGATTCTGCCAAATCTGCGATGCGTGCGTGCGCAATGAGAACCACAGCCCGACTCCGTACGAAAGCACCAGGATGACGGTGCACGTGTACATCAAACCGCGAACGTTCTGCTGGAAGAACGGATCGGTTGCTGGTGGGACGTGCTCGTAGAAGCACCGACGGCAGCTCCAACTATCGCCAGGAACGTTGCCCGTAGGACATCCCTCGCACGTGAGCTGGAATGTACCGTAGATCTGGTAAAACAGCGTCGGCGTCAAGATACCAATAATAGCCATGATCAACATCGTACTCGTCACACCTGCCGACCTGGCATTGAAGCGTTGCTCCTTCCTTCGCGTAGCACCGGAGCACATGGACAGACCCGGCATCAGCAGCACACCGGCCAGAATCGATCCGATGAGCGAGCCTTCCACGAGCCTCGCCTTTTCCTGCGTGAGCGCAATCGCATACAGGATGATCTCGATGATAGAGCCGAACGTCGCGTTGATGACGGCACCCATGCCGATACTACTCTGAGCACTGATACTTGCCACGGCCATGCCGATGAAGTAGGATAGTGGGATGACACTGCTAAGCGCGAGCATGAAGATGACGCCCTGGCCCGAGATGAAAGCCAAAAAGCCGTGCTTGGTGCCGTGGTGCTCGACGTAGCGCTCGATGACGAAAAAGTCGAAGATGGTGAAGAATACGAGAGGAAGTGTGTTGACAAACAGGATATTGACACCGCCGACGGTGTACTTGTAGTACTGACCACCGACGGCGCGGTACGTGCAGAGCAAGATCTTGCTGCGTCGCTGCAGCGTCACCTTGCCGGCGTTGATCGACTTGGGGCGCGGCGCCGGCTCACCAGGCTTGAGCGGGAGGAAGAGCTTCTTGGCAGCACCAGCGATCTCGTCGATCTCACCGTGTTGATGCGCCGCTTTGTCCATGCCTGGAGCCGAACGGAAGTGGAGTGCAAGCGGACGCGTGGCGAGATTCTTGAGCAAGACCCAGGTGAGCTTGGCCATGGGAATCGGAAAGACCATACCCCAGCACGCCAGGCAGACCACACCCATGAGCGGGAAGAGGAGCAGAGCATAGAAGGTGCCAAACGCGGTTCGGCCACCGATCCGCTGCGCAGCACCAACGTAGCGACCCTCTTTGTCCTCCACATATCCATATACACGCTGCTCGGCCTCGATACGTTCGAGATCCGTGAGGTGCTGCCCACTTTGTGCATCGTCGATGGCTCCGTAATCGTTTGCTTTGCCCTTGCCCTTGAGCGAGCTGGTCTCGTCGTGTTCCTCTTGCGAGGTGTGGCTCGACTCGCCGCCCTGCTCGGAAGCACGTGGCGTAGACCTGCGCGCCTCGGAGCCGCTAGAGGAGCCAGCATCGGCACGGAGCGTATCGTGTTGACTGTTGATGGGCTTGTCCCTGGGCGTGGAAAGCACCGATTCGGGACGGGAGTTGAAGGGAACAACGTGAGCATGGTCGTGAGGGAAGCGGGCTGCGACGGGGGTGAACGAGTTCTCGATCCACTGCGTGTCGGCATTTGGGTCTATGCTGTCACTGGCACCGGCCATTCGGTCCGCACTGTCAGGACCAACTTCGACTTCGACATACTTGCCAAAAGGCCAGAAGAGGTATCCGCCGAGTTCCCATACCACTCGGGCGTAGCGAGTACCGCCCAGGGGTACGGCATTGATGACGATGGAAGCGACGTAGCAGATGAGCGAGAGCCAGGAGCCGAAGAAGATGGTCCAGAGAATGTTGCCGGGGAGGAGATGGCGCTCTGCCGCCGCACTGGGGATGGAGTGAAGAGCAATCTCGGCGTTGCGGGTGACGGAACGCGATTTCTTGTACAGCGCAGGCTTCCAGATGGGCAGACCAAATGGATGCTCAATGTTGATGGCGTCCTGACGGTCTTTGAGCGTATACTCGACATCCTGGTCATCGGTGATGTCCTCATCGTCGTCATCGTCATCGCGATCGCCACCTTGAGCATCATCGTATTCGGCCTCAACGACCTCCTCATCATCGAGCTGCGCGGCAGCATCTTCGGCCTGATCGTCGAGATCATCGCGACGACGTCGATCGGCGAGACTTGCGATAGTATCACGGTCCTCGTCCTGATCAAAGTCCTGCTGATCGTCATCGCGGATGCTGCCTGCAACGCTGGAGCTCGCATCGGTAGGAGCACGACCGCTGTTGGAAGGCGGACCGAATCCGGAGAAAAAGTCGCTCGCAGCAGGAGCGGGAGGATGAGCCTGAGACGTGCTTCTAGGTCCAATGGTGCTCTGCTGGCCATGGCTGATGCCGCTGAAGCGGTTCTGGACGCTGGTCTGGGTCGAAGTGCGACGGATGTGACTGTGAGGCGAAGGGTAGGCAGCGGCAGACGAAAGTTTGCTGGTTTGTGCGCCACCTGGACTCGGCATGGCAGGAGTCGCGGTGGGCGAAAGGGCCCCGGTCTGTTGCTGACTGCTGCTGAACCCAGGAGGGGGCAGGGTGATGGTGGTGGGGCGACCGGAGCGGTCGGGTCGTGGCGAGGGCGAGGTGGGACGCTGAGCAAGGAAGGCGGAGCTGGGCTTGAGGTTAGGAGAGAGAAGGGCGGCATTGGCGTTGCTGCTGGCAGCAGTGCTGGCAGCATTGGGCTGAGCATAAGCAGCGACCGACTGACGAGAACGCTCCTTTTCGGCCTTCCTGCGCAGCGCCTTCTCACGCTGACGAGCCTTCATTCGACGACGCACGAGCTCCTCGCCTCTGTCGTGGGGCTCGACCTCGTCATCTTCATCGTCCAAAGGACCGTAGCGACCGTCGTCGTCAGCATCGAGGTAGTCGTCGTCGCCACGGTAGGCTTTGCTGTGTCTGCGGGCCTTGCTAGAGTCTCTAGTGTGGGCCGAGGGACGACGCGGCTTGTTGGCGCTGGCGGAGGTCATGCCGCTGGCGGAACGAGAGGGTTCGACGAGCAAGCCAGGCCGACCGATGGAGGTGGCTTGGCGAACAGCATTCTCGGTGGAGCGGCCGCGGATTTGGGATCTGCGCCATGGGTCGGCGTCGTCCTCGCCACCGGAACTGTATTCGGAGGCCGACATGGCAGAGACGGTTTCGAGATCCGAGGTTGCGTACGAGACGGAGCGCTGGGTGTGAGAGCCCTGCCTTGGCAGCGTGGGACGTGTCTGAGGTGTGCGCAGCAGGGACTGTCAATCAGAAAGAGAGAAGCAGAAAAGTTGAGTGAGGAATTGCTTGCGAAGAGCATACATGTGCAGTAGGAAAACGACTCACATTGGCTTGACTGCGGCCGACAATCGAGTTGTTGGAGTCGTCATAGGATGCAGCATGTCTGTCGCTGCTGACGGAATAGGACGACGACGAGGGACGGTTTCGTTGTGGGGCAGCAGAAGGCGTATCGCTCGGAATCGGAGGACGCAGATTGGTGTTGGGTCGCAGCGTCGATGCACCGGACGCCTTGGCAGCCGAGGAAGGGTTGGATTTGGAGGATGACGGTTGCATGTGACTTTGCGTGGGTGTGGTGCTGAGCGACGGACCATGC
This sequence comes from Sporisorium exsertum, assembly GCA_928724755.1. Lineage (NCBI taxonomy): Eukaryota > Fungi > Basidiomycota > Ustilaginomycetes > Ustilaginales > Ustilaginaceae > Sporisorium > Sporisorium exsertum. The sequence goes on along the minus strand of CAKMXK010000035.1, from coordinate 111,398 downwards.
GAATCGTCACTCTCGCCCGTCGTCGGCTGAGCCGAAGCGGCAAGCAAGCGTTTATCGCCGTCGCTGGGACTGGACATGACTGCACTGCGCTCCGTTGGACGACCGGCCAGCTGCTAATTCAGATAAGCACAACGGATGCTGACCGCATCAAGCCCGACAAGTGCTGCTGAACGTAAATGGTTGATGTAGGATAGAAATCAATTCGAGCTTAAGATGTGATTGGTGGTGGTGATGGTTGAGAGCGGAGACGCAACTCGCAATGTGTGTCTCGAGAGCGTGACGATGGAAGCCCACCAAGTCTCGACTCAGCTGTCACACAGACGGCGCACCACAAAGGGCAGGTCCAAATGATACGCACACGCACGCGCAGCGAGCAGCAGCTGCACCGCTTCCCAGCAGAGGCTTTCGGGCACTTTACTCTGCGACTCCAAAAGTGTTGTTCTCTGTGCTCTGACTTTTGCAGCTGCTCAGGGGTCAGTCAAACAGCCGCGTCTGTTGTTTTCCAATGCAGTAAATAATTAACAGGGGCCGAGTGCATCACAGCATCCATCCCATTTGCGATTTTTGAGTTTCTGCTGCCTCAGCTCGAATGCCGCTTGTGTCCTTGGAATTGCGCGACCACCGAAATAATTTTAGGTTGCTTGAAGAATCTACTGTACGCCTAATTTCGCCTCCTGCTGCCGAGAAGTGGTGCCTGTTTGAGCTATTTTTGCGGCTCTTCGGGTGTTGTTAGGTCGACTGTCACTCGTCAACGAGAGTGAGGGGGACAACTGATCAGTCGACGTCAACGTGCCTTTCAAGAGCTAATTTCAAGACCCTCTTTTTCAGACCCTTTTTTTCCTTCGATTTTTGTTTTTGTTTTGTTTTACTTCTCCACATTAGGGGGTTTCATTTTTGCTCAGGAATTCCAATTCCTGGGAATTGGAATTCCTGTCTCCACCACTGCTTACATAAGCTCATACAAAATGACAATTCCTAGGAATCGAGTTTTCGTGGTCACGAATTCCAGGATCTGCCCATGAAATCTCAATTCCTTGAAGAATTAACGCATCACGTGATATATTTTTGCTTTCTCGTATGAATGAATAGCCAGATCAGCACCGGCGCACTCCTCTTTCTACGGTTAGATCGTTGTGTGCCATTTGTCTCATCACCATCATGTTCAAGAGCATCATCAACCTTTCCCCCTCCTTTCCGTACTGCAAATGTCTCAGAATCAAGTTGGTGACGATCCAATCCTCTGGACGGCCGGTCTTTCCAACGACAATCTGGATTTCGACTCTCTGGTCGTCAACTCCCGTGGCACTGTTCGCAACAACGACCTGGCGTTGAATCTCCCTGGCTCATCAACAAACACCACCGGCATGCAGTCTCCTGGTACCTCTGCACCTGCCCGTTCAACCCGTCTCCGCTCTTCTGTGCAATCAAGTGCGCCCAACACTTCTTCTGAGCCGCCAGCAACTTCTTCTGAGCCGCCAGCAACTTCTTCGCTCACTCCTGGTCAAACCCCTGACTTCAGCAGGTACAAGAGCAGGGACGGCGGCAGCAGCAAATACAGCAGGTGGTCCGAAGAGGATACGGCTCGACTTATCGACGTGATCTGTCACAACGAAACGTACGTGGCCACGCTTCTTCCGGTTTGCCTCACACCTGCTCAAGAAAAGAGTCTCAAGACGCGCCGAAAAGTCGTTGAAGGAATGGTCTATGCAGACTTGTTCCCTCTTGACCATCATTCGAAAGGCGCCAATCGTGTTGCTTCAAGACTCAAGACAGTGCTCAAGATCTACACTAACAAAAAATCAAAGTTTTCGAAGACTGGAGCTGGCATACTCTTTCGCGACATGGCTCCCGACCATTCCGACTTTGTTACTCGCCAGACTATCAACGAGACATATCCTTGGTTTGAACAGTTGCACGAGACGCTCATCGGCCATGGCAGGAGTGGCCCACTCACAGTTCTGCATAGTGCCCGCTATGACGAAGAGGACGAAGATGATGAGGACGACACTAACGATCCGACATACTCAGCTCGCCCCATTCCTGGCATGCACGAACTTCGTGAAGCATCTGCTTCCGACCCTCTCGCAGCACGGCTCCTCAATTCAGCAGGTCCAGATGCCGGTGCACCTTCTACAAGTAGTATGGGCACTTCCAATGTATCTCGCAGTGCCACACCAGCGGCTCGCATCGGCAGCAACTGTTGGAAATCGTAAGATTTACCTTCACCTTTTCAGCGTCAACTGGTCTCACCACGCACTTTGCATTATCGGTGCGGACAATGCATCAGACGCGCAGAACACTCGATGTACCGGCCGAATTCGTATAATGGCCGATGATAGCCGACCTTAGCCACCGGAAGGCAATGCCCAACAGCATTAGCCAATAAGAGATAAGTACAATCAGGGTTCCGGAAGGGTCTGACGTGGTGGGTGGCGTTCACGCCGCTGATTGGCCATTGTCGGTGCCGACAATGGAATATCGTGCCAGAGGTGCACGACAGTGAGTGGAGCATCCATACGATCCTCCGAGGACACCAAGACGACACGTCTAGAGCCATACGATTGGGCAGCGTCGAGTCAGGTCGGACTCACGCATCGACCAATCGGGTGGCGAAGGGAGAGGCAACCAATGAGACAAGGGATACTCGAGTCAGAGGACAACGTTACCAGCGAACATTCGCAAACGTCTTTGGGAATAAGGAGGATACCGGGCAAGGAGCGCGTTCTCTGTACCGACAATGGAGCTTCCGGCGCGTACACGACTGAAGGTGTACGCATAACAACGAATGCCGGAAAAGGGGAGAACGATGCTATAGGAGGACAAGGGAGCTCACCTCATGAAAGGGACAAGAGGAGAACCTAGGAGGACAGAATGGATAGAAGGGACCGTGAATGCGTATATATATGACGCCCATGTACTGTCCTCACCGTTTTAGTTCTCATCGAATCTATCATCCATTTCCTCTACTATAAACTCATTGTAGGCGCCGATAACCCACAGTCGACCCCTTCAACGAGTCCCCTCATCAAGCGGTAAGTCGCTAGGTCCAAGCTACCTAGACCTTTCAATAAGGACGAGGCATTTGGAATACATTCTCCCCGCGTTACTAGGCCACTGGTATAAGAACAGTGAGACGCGCCCGAGACTGTCAATTCCAGTTCAAGGTTATCTATTATCGGCACTGACTATCACCGGTCGGAGCATCGAACATTAGATCCACCGATCTCCTGATCGACATCAAGACCTCGCTTGCCTCTACCATCTTTCACAGCAACAACTCTGTGACGTCAACTCCTTTGCCTACTGTCACACGCACACGTGCTGCCAGCAGTGTCTTTGGTGCAGATGGCGATGGAGAACCTGATAGTGACTCAGCCAGGCGGAGTTCAACAAGCGGCTCTCCTAAGAAGGCTCGTACTTCCAAACGCGGCAACATAACCGAGGTTCTTGAAAGAACCAGCGAACACTCGGCAAACGCTCATGTAAAGTTGGAAGAGATGCGCATCGAGTTCCAATGCCAGGAGAACGAGAAGCAACGCCTTCTTACGATTGAGCTTGAGCAGATGAGGTGTCAACATGATGCCGCCAACCACGCTGCTAACCGCGAGTTCTTTAGCAACCTCTTCCAGATGATGCAGTCTCAGTCGAAGCCCGCTGGCAATCCTCAGTCCAACAACCCAACGGGCCCCCCTCCCCAGCCTCCCCAGTAAAGTACTCTTAGCATCATTCAAATGAAAGTACTGTGATCTTCTGTTCCGTGTGTGAGATTGATGGTCTTTGATTAGAAATTTGAGTACGTGATCCATGCCGTCTTTGAGCTCTAAATTTTTTGCGCCTCATCTTCTTTTCCCAACCACCACCATCCCCATTCGTTTCAACGTCATCTCCCTTTTTCTTGACCTCTTGTCATCATGGTCCGCCATTCGGAAAGGCAGATCCTTCTGGAAGACATCGAAAATGCCATCGTTGGCGCAAGGATTCTGGAGGTACAGCAGGACGAGCTCTCCGCGCCCTCCGAACATGCGCAGCCTACCGACAACAGCATATTCATTGCAGACGACGATGAAGAGGACCATACGTTATCAAATTCTCTCATCGCAGTTCATCAGTACTTCAACTTTCAGCGCTACGTGACTGATCGCGACCATATCAAATCAGACAGCGGCAGAATCTTGCGACTCCTTGATCAGTTCAGGCACACGCAAGTCAGACAATTTCACGGCCTAGTTCGCATGTGGCCCGAAGCATTCGACGACCTCACCAAAAGACTTGCGCTCACAAAAGCATTCAACAACATCAGCAGCTTTCAGCGCGTGCAAAAGCAAGTCGCCACTGGCCTTTATCAATTAGGTCGATTGGGAAATGCAGCTGGAGTCCGAGACACTGCATTACAATGTGGCTGCAGCATGGGATCAGTACACGCATGGACGGACAAGCTGATAATGGGACTCAATGAGCTCAATCAGGAGGTGATGACATTCGCCACGGAAGACGAACGAGCCGCAGCAAAGGAATGGGTGGCTGAGAGGGTTGGTGTAGAAGAATGGGGACGAGGCTGGCTGTGTGCCGATGGCACTCACATCGATTTGGCATGGAGACCGGCGTCGCACACACGCGAGCACTTTTCGTATCACGGCAAATACACTCTCAACATTGCTCTGGTCTTTCTGCCGCACTCTTTGTGCATTGTGGAGTCTGTGGTTGGACATCCCAGATCGTCACATGACGCTCGCGTGTGGGCATCAGGCAATGGTATCGTCGCAAAACCTCAACTGCACCTGGATGAAGGAGAATTTGTCTGGGTAGACGCCGGCTATGGATACTCGGACTACACAGTTGGACCGTTCAGCAACATTTCAGAGAACCATTGTGCAGACATCAGATACTTCAATTGGAACCTGGCACGGGTTCGCGTTCAAGCAGAACATGGCAATGCATTTCTCAAACAGCGCTTCCAATGCCTCAACGGCTATCGTGGCAACCTTTATCGCGATGATGACCACATCAAGGCGGCTCACATGGTTCAAGCTTGCATCATTGCTCACACGTTTGCGAGTCGGTATGATAAGCCCGAGGATGTTGCGGAATATCTTCGCCAGGACATCGACACTTTGGGTATTCGTGGTTCCACTTCGACATGGGCAGCATATCAAGAGGCCACTGCACAGGACCGGGAAAGGCGAAGGGAGAACCAACGTCGCTATGATCAAGAGCAAGCAACATTAGTTGGAAGCATGTCTCAAGCACAAATGATCAGGCAACGAAATGACGCAGCTATTGATCTCAGGGAGGAGATGTTTCAAGCTCTCTTTCGCGCTCACAGCGTTGATGAGGTGGACTCAACGGCTGAATCGAGGAGGGTAGGGAAGACTAGGGAGGGCTTTGCTCGATGGCAGGAACAGCAGCACCAACGAAATGAAGACCGCAGAGTAGAAAGATGAACTGCGCGATCTCAGCAATCTCAGCAATCTTCGACGCAATCGCAGTCCTTACCTTCAACGTCTTCCTTCACTGCATCGGCATCAGCAAGGTCGTGATTGTCTTTCGAGAACAAGAGCTGCCGCAAGCATCTTACGACGACATATCTTCGACAGCTTGTTACTTTTCTTCCTTCTCGCTTGACTTCATCTTCTCTTCTTCCTCCTCCGTCACACCACCACACTCACTTGTCGTCACTCCAATGCAGCGCATCAACGAGATGGTGCAAGAGTCTGTTAGTTCACTTGTATAGATCGAATAGATTCTTTCTCACTCGATTCTGTTTGTGTATGAGAGCTGAGCTTTGCTTGTTGATGACGGCGGCCATGATATGAGGGAGCAAAAGAGAATACGAATTGCCAATTCCAAGCCAACAAAAACGGGGCATCAAGTTTTGGCTGTGAAAGATTGTAGAGGCGAGCGAGGTCTTGATGTCGATCAGGAGATCGGTGGATCTAATGTTCGATGCTCCGACCGGTGATAGTCGGTGCCAATAATAGATGACCTTGAACTGGAATTGACAGTCTCGGGCGCGTCTCACTGTTCTTATACCAGTGCGAAGCCTCGATGGTTGGTTCCGACTGAGATCGGGTATTATAACGGCGAGTAGCAGGAGTCCGTGCACTTGGGCTCATAACCTGTGAAAGATGGTAGAGGCAAGCGAGGTCTTGATGTCGATCAGGAGATCGGTGGATCTAATGTTCGATGCTCCGACCGGTGATAGTCAGTGCCGATAATAGATAACCTTGAACTGGAATTGACAGTCTCGGGCGCGTCTCACTGTTCTTATACCAGTGGCCTAGTAACGCGGGGAGAATGTATTCCAAATGCCTCGTCCTTATTGAAAGGTCTAGGTAGCTTGGACCTAGCGACTTACCGCTTGATGAGGGGACTCGTTGAAGGGGTCGACTGTGGGTTATCGGCGCCTACAATGAGTTTATAGTAGAGGAAATGGATGATAGATTCGATGAGAACTAAAACGGTGAGGACAGTACATGGGCGTCATATATATACGCATTCACGGTCCCTTCTATCCATTCTGTCCTCCTAGGTTCTCCTCTTGTCCCTTTCATGAGGTGAGCTCCCTTGTCCTCCTATAGCATCGTTCTCCCCTTTTCCGGCATTCGTTGTTATGCGTACACCTTCAGTCGTGTACGCGCCGGAAGCTCCATTGTCGGTACAGAGAACGCGCTCCTTGCCCGGTATCCTCCTTATTCCCAAAGACGTTTGCGAATGTTCGCTGGTAATGTTGTCCTCTGACTCGAGTATCCCTTGTCTCATTGGTTGCCTCTCCCTTCGCCACCCGATTGGTCGATGCGTGAGTCCGACCTGACTCGACACTGCCCAATCGTATGGCTCTAGACGTGTCGTCTTGGTGTCCTCGGAGGATCGTATGGATGCTCCACTCACTGTCGTGCACCTCTGGCACGATATTCCATTGTCGACGCCGACAATGGCCAATCAGCGGCGTGAACGCCACCCATCGCGTCGGACCCTTCCGGACCCTTGATTGTACTTGTCTCCTATTGGCTAATGCTGTTGGGTATTGCCTTCCGGTGGCTAGGGTCGGCTATCGTCGGCCATTATACGTTTTCGGCCGGTACTTCGAGTGTTCTGCGCGTCTGATGCATTGTCCGCACCGATAATGCAAAGTGTGTGGTGAGACCAGTTGACACTGAAAAAGGGTGAAGGTAAATCTTACGATTTCCAACATTGGCCCCACACAGGAATTCCAATTCCCAGGAATTGGAATTCCTGAGCAAAAATGAAACCCCCTATTTTGATTTTCTTCCAAAATTTCTCAAGGAAACCTCAACCATCAACCGTCCTACTCCTCATCCTCTCACACTCACTCGACCAACATCCTCAACGCACGATGGTCAAGCACTCGAACAAGCTCAAGCGTAAGCCTCTCCCTCTCCCCATTTCTCTCTCCTCCCAACCCCACTAAACTTCCTTACCTTCTTCTGACAGGCGCCGACCGACGAGCACCCGATCCTGGGCTGCAGGTCGACTTTTCACCCCCTTCCATCTCTTCCACCGCCGCCGCGGAACCGTATAAGCCGTTCCAGCACTCGCAGCAGCCGCAGACCAAGAAGCGCACCGCTTCAACAGCAGCGATGGGAAAAGCTGCGAGGGCCAAGAAGGCTAAAGCTATCGAAAGGGCCGAAAAGACCAATCAGAAGTTTGTGGTGAATAGGGCCAAAGCCGAGAGGAAGAAGTTGATGAAGTCGTGAGGCGAGAGCCAGGGCGATGGGAAGATGGAGGATGGAGGGCGGTCGATAGGGCAGCAAAGGTGCTAGTCATTACAGCGTACGGCGCCGGCAACGCAGCAATCGAAACCTCCGGACTCGGCAGGACTAGAATGCTCACACCTGGTGCGCTGCTCCCCGCCAGCAGTCGAGATGCATCACAGCCACTCACCAGCCAGCTCGCCCATCAAGTCGAAAACCAGCACCGCAGAAGCTCCTTCACCACAGCACACACACATACGTATACCACACATGAGCATTGAAAGATGAGACGTTGACAGTCCACTGCATCCAACTCACTCCTTGGGCGCCCTCCTCCTCTCCTTAATAAATGCCTCGATCTTCGCCTTCAACTCTGTATCCGGCACGACATCCTCGATCTTCAACGGCGACCTATTGAACGGATCCGTCGAATCACTCAGCAGATGCGCCTTGATCGTCGACCTGTCCACGACCGTTTTCGAGCGCGGCAGCAACACGGGGTCCTTCATCACCGTCGCCATGAGCGGATCCAGATACTCGTCCGGCACCTCACCCAGATCCTCCTCCTCGTCGAGCTCCATCTGCCGCTTCTCCTCCACCTGCGCAATCATCCCTGCCCACGCCTCGAGCTCGGGAGGGCTTTTGAGCATGTACCGCTCCGCCAGCGATCCTGCTTTCTCGAATACGGATTTCGAGTAGCTCCGGCCGTCACGGGCGATGGCGGCAACAAACTCGCCCTTGCTGCACAGGTTGAGATACACCGACATGATCATGCGCAGCAGCGTACGCGGTTCGAACCTCACCTTCTCGGGCTGTTTCACTTTGAGGTTCTGACACTTGGGCCCCGCCATGAGGTCGAGATTGTAATCGAGCATCGCCGCCAACCGGTCGACCACTTCGGGCGTCATAAACGCATCCGCCGTCTCGGCGGTAAAGTCGATCAGCAGTCGCATGAACTCGGTGCCCAGCTGCAGGTCGGACTTGATCGTCTGCTCCAGTTGGCGGATGTGTCCCTCGCGCTCCTGCTGCTCTTGCGCCGAGGCGGATCCGCTCTCTGGCGTCTGCTGCTCGGACTCCGACTGCTTGGTATGCAGCTCCTGCAGTTTATCGAGCGCATCATCGAGCAGGTAGGTGACATCGTTCATGAGCCGGTTGATGAATACGACGAAATCCGACTCGCTCGCCTGTGCCTGACGATGGATCTGCTCCCGATGCTTCGGATTGCTCCAGATCGACTTGAAGATCTGCGACAGATGGTATCGCATGTTGAACTTGTCGTAGAACTGCGTATGGCTACCCGTGTTCTCGGCCTCGATCCAAAAGTTCATCAGCGCAGGCACCAGATGCTGCAGCGCCAGTGCGTGGATGTTGAGCGTATCGCTCAGCACGCCGTTCGCGTGACGCCCCCACGGTATCACATTGTAGAACAGGATCTCGGCCAGCTTTGCCTTGAGGAAAGGATTCTTGATGTACCAACCCGAGCTGAGGAACGTCGTGCAGAACGTCACCAGGTCGTTCTTGGCCGACTCGGACAGCGGCGCGCCCACGCGTGAGATGAAGAGCATCACATCGCAGATGTCCTCAAACACGTGTTCCGGCAGCATGCGGAAGCGCGTCGGCACCTCTTGCGGCAGCGGCAACGTCGCCTGCGGGTGCGGATGCTTCGATTGCGGCTCAGCGACGCGGATGAGCCACGTCATGAGGAAGCAGTTGAACGTGATCACCTTTTGCAAGAACTCGGGCGCCAAGAGTTGACTCTGAGCCGCGTAGATCTCGCCGTGCAGACGTTCGACCTCGGCCTTGGCGCGCTTGAGGAAGTTGTCATACTGCGCAGCTTGTGGAAGCGCCGACCACATTGCGCGATCCGCCTCGGTCTCTGCGATGCTCTTCTTGAAACGACCCATCTCCTTTTCCTTTTCGTCGATGCGACGCACTGCTTTGCCAAGCCCCAGGTTGTTGAGCCTGACAGCGAGGTAGAAGACCTCGGTGATGAAGTTGGCCGGCGCACGCGCTGGCTTGGCCTGACCTTGCTGCGTCCACTCCTTGGCTTCGGCCTCGGTGGCATTGATGCGGGTGAGATCCTGGATATCGAAGCGCGTCTGCTTGCGCAGATACTCGAGATCGATGCGGTCGATCTTGGTGAGGCCAGCGTCCATGAAGGGCTCAGCAAACCTCAGCAACATCTCGTACAGGTTGACCATGTATCCATCGCTTGCTACGAGCTCCTGTCGTACTTGCATGGCGCCTCGCTTGGCATTCAAGGCGCAGGCTCTAGCCCAGTGGCCCAGCACCTTTTCGCGCGCCTGCGGACTCGAGCGCACGATGGCGTTGAAGATGCGAAAATTGAGCGTGTGCACGATCTCCATGGTGCTCTGGATGCTGCGAAAGTTGCCGTCTGCCTCTTGCTGGTTCTGCGTGGCTGCGTTGGGGAAGTAGTGCTGCACGATGCTGGGATAGGCGTCGGGAAAGGCCGAGAGACGCAGTACGGGCCCGAAGAGCGAGTCGAGCTCGATGCGAGAGCCTGTGGTGTTGGGAGGGTCAAAATTGGAAAGATGGGCCAGCATGTTGGCGATGGGCTTGATCTCGACCGCTTCGACGATCGCATTGACGTACGGTCTCCACTCGAGGCTGGCAATGGTGAGACCTTCGCTTGGTTTGGCGTTGGCTGCGAGTGAACCACCGGCACCTTGCTGCACACCGGGGATTCGACCCGCCAGCATCTGCGCAATGACTGATTGAACATCCTGATTGGCAAGAGCCTGGTTGAGGGCGGCTGGGTTGATTCCCCCAGCTCCTGGTGCCGCGCCTGAAGCCGAAAGTGCTCCTTGGGTCGTTGCGGACGATGAGGGAGAAGCAACAGCATCGGAACCTCGATCGCCGTCACGAATCCTCCTCGTAAGCTCTGTAAATGCAGGTCCAAGAATCTCGTCGAGACCTTCGTCGTTGCCAAACCGGGTGGCAAGCTCGTTGAGGAAAACAGGCAGATCATCGCCGTCGATCGTTTCGAACTTTGTTGTAAGGTCCACGTTCGTATGCGAAGAGGAAGGATCTGAGCTGGAGGAAAACCCGAAGCTCGAGATGGAAGACGAGGCGCGCGTGAGACTGTCGACCAGAACCAAAGGCGAAAGCGGCGTGCCGTTGGGCTTGGCGGCGTTGGGGAACATGTCTGGAGTTTGAAGCACGAGTCCAGCATACGAGATGAGAAGCGCACGAATCTCTTGCAAGATAGCCATGGCTTGGGGCTGGTCTGCGGCGGCAAGCACCTTGCGGACACGGCTCTCTTCGACTCTTGCCGTTCTCCAACAGGCGACAAGGTAGTCCCACGATGTTTGACCTTTCGGTAGACTAGCGAGGATGGTGATATGTTCGGCATCGTCGCTCATGACATCACCGCTGGGATCTAGAGATAGACGCGCGATGAGGATCTGGTCAGCGACAGAGGCGGTGAGTGGTGGTGGAGCAGACGAGCCCGAGGAGAGTTCTTCGGCGAGCTCCTTCAGAAAAGTCTTTTCCCAGCCGGTTGCCTCTGCTTCTTTGCGATCGAGTGTGACATTGAAGATGGTGGAGACAGTCTGATGCTGCCACTGATCGAAAGAGAGCGGCATTGTGATGATGTGTATGGTGGGTCGAATGGAAGTGCAATGCAGGAGGAGCCGCCGATTGTCACCGACGACTGTGACAGGAAACGACGCGCAGCCCAGCGTTGAAGGGGAGATGCAAAGGTGTTTGCAGTTGACGTTGTTGTCGACTAGTTAGTGGCCTGTGGAATGCTGTGGACAAGTGGAAGACAGGAAGGAAGCCGATCCAGATTGGAGTTTCGATGGAAGAGAGCGTCGCAAGCCTTCTTTTGGTTCCTTCGCACGGGCTTTTTCCTCTCTTTTCGCACGCGTGTGCTGCGCGCAACAGAGTGTCGAGGTGAGCATCCGTTCTTCTTCTCAGACGCGGCCCTGCTATCGACCTTGCCTCCCTCCCATCATCTCCTTCTCTAACCAAGATGGCACCGGACTCCTTATCAAAAAGTGAATCAACTGCGTCCGACCCGGGTACCGATTCGGAAGACGACGACTTCGTGCCAGAGCCCGAGGATTCTCGAGACGATGCTGCTGGCACCAAATCCTCCCACAAGCATCAGAAGCAAAGATCAGGCGCGGACGATGCGTCGGACTCTGACTCGGACGACGAAGGCTCTGATTTCGAAGGCAAAGCTGCAGGAGGTAGTGCCGTTGCTGGAGGGCAGATCGATGCAGACGAGCTGGAAGCACTCAAGCGGGAGCGCGAAGAGATGGTCGCAGCTGCGGGAGGCGAGGACCGTCTGGGCAAACGAAGAAGGTTGGCTCAGAATACTGCGATAAACTCTGCAGAGCCAGCAGCGGTCAACGATGAAGCAGAAGCGCTAAAGGCCAAGGCATCGGCCGAATGGGAAGCGTTCAAACGCGAGGGTCCGACGTCAGCGACTTCGACTGGTGACGCCTCTACATCGCAGGGGGCTGTCTCTGGCAGCTCTACCGACGCGAACAGAGAAGAGATGGTATCCATACCAACGACGTACAAGTTTGCAGGCCAACTTCACACTTCCACGCGTCTTCTACCACGCTCACATCCAGATGCGATCAAGTATCTCTCTTCGCAATCCGCCAGCTCCATAACATCCTCACCTTTACCATCTGGCAACTCCACACCAACACCAACAGCAGGGGCAGGAGCAGCAGGAGCAGGAGCAACAGCTCCTCGACCACCACCACCTGGTCCCAGACGAAAGAAAGCATCCTCGCTGGCAGCGCTCTCTGCAGCAGCCACGGCCAAACCTACCAAACTCAACACGCTGGAAAAGAGCAAGCTCGATTGGGATTCGTACAAAGGCGATACTGCTAAGTTATCGCAACAAGAGAAGGACGAGCTGGAACATCAGACCAAAGGAGGTGGCAAAGGGCTAGGCGATATGAAAGGGTATCTCGAGCGAAAGGACTTTTTGGACCGTGTCAAGGATCGAACTGGTCAGCCGTAGTGTATTCTTCCGGTTAAGCAAGCGGGTGGTGGAGAGAATGAGCGAGGTTGATTCAATGCTGGTATGCAAAAGTGTAGCGGGCACCAGGAGCGAGACAGCCGAAAGAAGACGAAAGACGTAACACTTGAAAAGAGGAACATACGCTGCGATTGAACAGTGGGGAGCACCGCCCGATACAGCAAAGGTAAGAGACATCAGACCTTGTCCATAGAAACCGAATTGCAAAGATTGGAGAGGTTGGGAAGAGAAATGTCCGTGGTGTGTGTTGTTGCGTGTTGATATGTCTCACTCTTGATGCCAAGTGGGTTTCTTGCGATCGCCTACACTGCGCAAATCCTTGCCTTCAGCAGCGAGCTCTTCACGCAGCAGCGCCGAGACACGAGAAGCGCCGCCATTCTCGGTGGGACTGTCGCCATCCGCGCCTGACGATTCGCCGCCGCCCATGCCTGGAGCAAACTCTGGATTGCGTAGAGCATTGCGGAAGGCATCGGCCATGCGCGAGGCTTCGTCCGAGGTGAACGGCTGTTCGTCCGAGTAGCGGCTGGATCTCGAGTGGCTCGCCATCATGGCTGCGCCAGCTCCTGACCCAGCTGCACCGGCACCTGCCGCGCTGTCTAGGCCCCCGTCTTCGGTCTCGAGCATGCGCGACGACTCGCCAGCGTGTCCACCGTCGGTAAAGCTGCGTCCGGCTAAGGAACCAGTAGCAGCGGCCATCATGGGCGAAGAACTTCGGTGGCTGCCTTCGCCATACTGTCGCTGACGTCGCCTTCGGAGCGCGGCCATGATAAAGTAAGCACCGGCCATAGCAGCGACGATGGCGAGGAAGCCGAGCACCGAGATGAGCACGATCGCATAGGTGGGAAGTGCAAGTCCATTCGAGTTGCCACTGTTGCCTCCAAGACGACCGCCGTTGGCCTGTGCTGTGGCTGTAGCTGTGATGACGGATCCGTTGGGCAAGGTCGCGGTTGTTGTGCCCTGCAGTGTCTCTGATCCGCTCAAACCGGACGCATGCAACGAAGATTCGAGGGCAGCACTGAGGCTGGACTGGATGGCGGATGCGGATGCGGACGCGGCTGCAGCTGCACTGCCCGTTGGAGAACTGGTCGCGGTGCTCGCGGCGGCTGAAGCGCTTGCAGCGGAAGCAGAGGCTGCACTGGCAGCGCTGGCAGCACTCGCGGAAGAGGCGGCGGCGGAACTGGACGAAGCTCTGGCTACAGCTATTGAGTAAGGGAGTGTGGTCTGAACGGCTGTGAATGTAGCGAGGCGCGACGTGGTGCCGGTGAGCGGTTGGCCGGATGCAAGAACGACAAAGTAGAAGGGCCAAGAGATGTTTTGGTTTGGTTGGATTGTGTTGGCCGCTGTGCGATTAGCCCACCAGAGGTCGGTTGGCTCGAAAGAGAGTCTGTTCTGGCCATTGTCCTGCGACATCCACGAGGTGACGAGACGGTCGGTGTCTTCTTGGAAGAGGTAGACGTCAACATAGCCGCGTTGGGCAAAGAGCGGATAGTTGGCATTCCAGATGAACCTGCTCCAGTTGTTTTGCACGATGGTCGTCCCTGCGGTAGGATAGCAGCTGAGATCCTCGTTGCCGACGAAACAGGCTTCCTCTGCAGCGGTTTGACGACGCTGTTTTGCGAAATGCTCTGAAGCATTCGGCAGTCCCCTTGGATTCAATTTGTGGGCTACGACATCGCGCTTGATCTGCATGAGCTGGTCCATATCGCGCGCCCAGAAAGGACCGAGGATGTGCTCCCGCTTGGCTGCTTCAACGTCATGTTGTTGAAGACGCCTGTCAAAGTCGTCGGCGCGAACGAGGATGTGCTCTGGCTCGTGTTGATTGCGACGTGTTGGTGGTGCAGTTGGTGCGGGTGCAGGTGCAGGTGCAGGAGCTGGAGACGGCGATGGAGATCGTTTTTGGAGGTGATCCGGGTTGCGCTCCAAGATTGGGTCAGATGCGCGCTTCTGTAAGCGCTGCAGGCCTGACCTACTGCTCTCGCCGCCGAGATGCATTAGCGCCTGCTCTCGAGAGTGTTATCGGGCAAAGCTGAGGGAGTCCTGACGAAGTTCGGGTTGATCGAATGATACACAGTGACAGTGCTCGCAGTTCGTCCTTGCGTCGAGTTATTTAGTATTACGTACGCTTGGCGGCTCAAATGTCAGAACGGTGGGCTGCGAGACGATTGACGGGAGTGCAGTAGGGATGAGCGCGTTCGTACAGGGCGTCGACAGCGATGAGTCGTGGCTAGAAAGAAGATGCCTGCGTCGAAGCCGAGTTGCGAGAATGAGTAGGGGAAGGAGGGAGATGGTGGACGAGTGCGATGACGAGCCAAAGGTGGGACAACAAGTCGACCGATTCCAAGTGTCGCGGACCTCTACAGTAGAGAGCATATTCGAGCACGAGAAACGGCAGAAACACAGAGAGACAGAGCATCAGCCAGAAGTGGGGCATAGAAAAGTGTGCGTAGACACAGTTGGCGGAGAACCCGACCCCCGAAAGTGATTGATTTCTCAAGACATCACACCCCCGAGTTGCTTTTCTTTTTAAGCAGAGAGGGAAAAAAGAAAAAGGAAGAGCCGAACTGCATTTATGCGCCAATTTCAAGCAGCGCGATGCACAAGAGCGTCGTGGTCCACCAAGACGGATCGAGCGCAATTTGGCAGCCGAGCCGAGACGATTCGAAAAGCTCCAAAGGATCGCAGCGGCTCGCTTCTGCAAGTACGGTGGCCTCCAAAGGCTTCATCGGAGGAGCTAATCTTGTGCTCTGTTCCCAATCACAGCCCTTTCGAACGCTTGACTGACGGTGGGAATGTCACACACGCCGCGTGCGCTTCATCAAGAGACTCTGAGCAGCTTGCGTCGCGATGCGCGGTCAAGAGAAAAGGGTGGATCCGGCCCACGCTTATGCAGTACGTAGAAGCGTGCAGCACTGGATCTCATCTCAGCATCATTTGCAAAGCGGTTGCGGAAACCGATTTCACATCCGAGTATGACCACCACTCATCGACCCTCGCCAGCGAAGATTGCTATAGCAGGCGTACAGTACGAACAGACGTATCTGTCTACTCAAGTTGAGTTGGGCCAAAGAACGGCACAGCTCGATGTGCTTTGGTCATGCCTGAATTTATTGTATAGGATTTTTTTTTTTTTTTCACACATTTGCTTTTGTTCTTCTTCGGAACCCTTCTGCGACTAAACTCGCATCGCAGCTCATCATAGGTCCCACGCTCCCACACTCTGGGTCTTGTTTCCCACGCAGCGCTGCCGGCATTGCATCGATCCATGATCGACTCGACTGTCGAGCGGCTAACGGTTGTGTCAAGGATAGGGGTTTGCAAATGACTAGTGTCTACTTGTTCCTGATCGTCGTTTGGCTTCTCGTATCTGCAACCGCTTTTACGCACACCTCTGCTCGTTTGTTCGTTTGTCAAACTGATCGACATCGAGCATCGACAGTCGAGTTGTCCAATCGACGCCGGACCTCCAAGCTACCCCTAAAGGACCCCGCAAATAGCAGCACCATTGTCTAGTGAGGGCCCAGCCGAGGTCAAGCTCAGATTCCGCGCCGCTACAGATGCACGAATTGAGGCACCGAGAGAGGCATGTCAATTCGTTTGTGTCGAGCACAGTTCGACTCGTGCTCTCCAGCTGGAGGTTTCTGGGAGGAGCAACCGATGGGACGCGAACCTCTTGTCGGGCTATTTTACCGAATGGGATTTCGCAGCCGTTTCAGATCGAGAACCCTTCCTCTCTCTCTTTCAATTTTCATGTTCTTGCGCCTTGGAACTCCGCCGGCTTGCCCGCAAATTTACGGTCACCGTGCATCAAAGCATGCAGGCCAAATGCATGTTCAAGACCTTGGTTTGCTGTTCAACACGCTCTTGAACCGCTCCACCACCGTCGGAGATCACAGATCGCAAACTGCAGTGTCTCAGTAACTTAACGTATCGCATGCACGATCATCGCCACGCTCACCGCCCGCTTCATCTCCGTTTCCCGTCCTCTGGAGTCCGAAGACGTGACGGGGCTATGCTTGTCCATCTTTGCTGTGTCTACGTTGTACGCCCAAGCAGACCCAGATTGTACCGCTGACCTTTCCACTCTATGCTGCCTCCTACGCCTCTTTCGGATGCGTTCGGATCGATCTCCAACCCTTCCGCCAAGCGGCTTAGCACCAAATTCGAGCCGAGTAAGCTTAGGCTGCCGTACCGCTCTGCTGTGTGCTGCTTGGATCGACGCCGCGATGACGGTTGCGGAGACGGGTGATACACGTAGCCGTTCCGAGGATCGACTACAAGCTGGTCGGGTCGGAACGGCTCCACCAGGCTGCCGGCCCACTTGAGCATGCCGTCCTGTTCGCTCAGCTCGCGGTAGACGATGGGCGTATCCTGGCATCGGATCAGATTGAGTTCGGGTCCGCATGGTGAGATCCATTCGTAGCCTTGACTGTTGCCTTGGTCGAGCGCCTGTTGGTACAGCTCCTTTTGCGACCGCGTCTCGCCGTGCTCGACTGTACCGTTGAACGGCGCTATGTCGCTCCAGTCCGGCGGCAGTGTCGCGTTGACAGGTGGATTCAGGATGTCGTGTCGTGAGATGGATCCAGATCGCGCATAGTCAGCAGCCGCAGTGGCCGATACAGGGTTGGGTCGTACCCGCTTGAAGAAGAAGTCCAGAAACTCGACATTCTTGAAGCAGCTCGTCAGGTTTTTCGGCACCGTATCGTGCAAAAACAGCTGGCCATGCACGTCGACCACGTATCTGTACACTCTGAGCGCTGACTTCGTGCTGCTTTCGGCTGTGTTAGCATGTGTTGTCGTCGTAGAAAGACGTCGAGGAAGTGTGTGAGCTCGAAGCGACAGGCTCAAGCGGGGAGCCGTTCGACGAGCCACCGCAGCGCTGTTGGCGAGCATCATTGTGCTGTAAAAAGCCGGAGGTGTGCTTCCCCAGTTGATAAGGTTCCACAAGAGAGATACCTTTGCAGCAACTAGATGGCGTGGGCATGGCCATCGTGTCGTGTTCCGCAGCATCCTGCAGCTTGTGGCCCAATCGTGAGATCTTCCAAAGTGGAGGCCGGCTTTTCCCCCGAAAATGTCAGCACAGTAGAGCTAACACCTCCCGGAAAACCCCGATCGGCTCCGAAGATTTTTGAGCTTTTTCAGAAGAAATGCCTTTCGTTGCACACGCTCTTCACCTCCTTTTCCTCGCCATCATCACCTTCCATCATCGCCGCATCTATCCTTTCAACAGCCTTCCTACACACAAAAACGATCCAAGTTCGTCCTTCGGGCCTTCACAACGCTATGCCGCTCCACGCCGACCTGTGCACAATACTCCAAAACGCCTCGCGGGCACGCCTCCGCTCCATTCCCATCGCCTCCACTAAAGACAACCTTTCGATCCTCTCGATCCTCTTGCAACACGGCTTCATTCACAACGTTGTGCGCGGGACACAGACAGGCCCATCACCCGTATCGTACACTTCGGCGAGCCCGGCAGCACGCAGACTCTGGGTGGACCTCAAGTTTCGCCCGGACGACCGACCGGTGTTGGAGAAGATGAACGTTGTTTCGAAACCATCGCGCAAACTGACGATGGACAAGGACGAGCTGTTGAGGTTTGCGACAGGTCGTAGGGCTAAGTTTGTCAAGCCGTTGGATATGGGTGAGATTGGGATTGTGGATTGCGGGAAAGACGGGTGGTGGGAGGTGAGGGATGCTATTCGTCGCGGATATGGTGGGGAGGTTGTTGCTCGTGTGTCCTGAACACACTCTCTCGGAACAGTAGCTTTCGAGACTACCCGGTCCTCGACACTATCGGATCCTGATATGAGTCGCTATGAAAACATCTCCTGGCTTCAAGATCCACTCATCCACATAAAAGCCGCCTCGCATTATTATCGGCAACCATCCTCCCATCAGATTTGACCAACCTCAATTTCACTGTACTTGTACTTGCATTGCACTGCTAACATTCTGTTACCATCATAAGCTGCTCTACGTATGCGTGTCTTGTCATGCCTGCGTCGACCATGCCCGAATGGTGCTGAGAAGGAACAGTCACGTGAACCTGTCGGTAGCGATCTAACAAGCTGAAAAATTCGCACAGGGACACAGACCATCACTTCGCCCCGCCGCTGCCTCCCTCTTGACCATCATACGTGGCCGCATCCCGATCTTCTTGGCGGACACGCTCTTTCACTGCCACCATCATTATCGAAGTAAGGCACCATTGCCACCATCACTGTCGCACCGAGGCCTCGAACAACAAGCTGCTGAGCCCAGCAGCCTCCGCATTGTAACATCGATAGCGACTCGACGAGCTTCGCTCAGCACAAACGACGGTCTCTCGCCTTGCAGCGCCTGGCCTCTCCTTCGCACTTCGAACGCTTCGTCCTAGTCAGCTTTTGCAGAGCAGAGCAGTTGTATTCCACATTCGGAACCGGCATACGCCACTGCAACGCAGCACGATGTTCGGACTGGGCTCAGCGTTTTACCTAATCCTGTTTATCACAAATGCACTAGCTGTCTTGTCGGAAGAGCGGTTCTTGGCCAGAGGTAAGTTCCCGCCCGCTCACCTGTCGTCCTCCTTCTCTTCGTGTATCGCTGACCCTATTCTCTCCTTTTTGGGATGAATGGTAGTGGGATGGTCATCACACGCGCTAGCGAATCAAGCACACTCGTTCGACCAGGGGTTCCAGTCCAACCCGTACTCGGCATCACAGGACAACGTCACAATCAAAGCGAGACTGATCAATCTCATCTCTGCCGTCAGGACCTTGATGCGAAGTAAGTCCCACAGGCCCCCTGCATCTGCTGGAGATCGATGTTGTGCAGGAATGATACTAATGAAAGCTGTGGGTTTGCGAGGAAACAGTTCCATTGGTGGTCATCAACATCGTCGTGGTCATCTACCTCATTGTTCTTGGGTGAAACAACCACTGGCCGTCAAAATTGCAATCATACACGCATTTCGTAAGGCAAGGATGTGTCGGCACGTACCACTCGGTGTGTGTCGAGTTCAGTCCCACGGCACGATTGGTCGACTCCGGCTGCATTCCGAAGCAAGATAATCCGACAAGACACACACACACATCTTTCGAAAGGGATATGACTGACAAATGCATTGAGAAGGAAGAAACGAAAACATTGACGAGAGATCCCGGTACATGATTTTGCGGAAAGGACCGACGAGAAATGGTGACAAAGCCAACCTCTTAGGGAGCAAGAACCCTCCTCACCCCCTCCTTTTGCGCCGGCGTCAAGTTCTCCGGCAACTCCACACTCCACTCGACCACCAAATCTCCCTTCCTCTTACCCCCGGTCTTACTGATCGGCATCCCCTCGTTCGCCAGCCTCGTCGTCTTCCCCGGTGTGACACAGCTCTTCCCAGCCCCCGGCTGCGGGATTGGAATGTCAATCTTCCGCCCATCCAGCGTCTCCACTTGCTTGCGCGATCCGGGCTTGCCCGGCTTGGGCGGGTCCAGCGCGTCCACGAGTTGGAGCGGGATCGTCACGCGCAGATCGTCGCCATCGCGTCGGAAGTGCGGATGCGGCTTCTCATCGACGATGAACACGACGTCTTGGAACGAGCCTGGAGAGACTTCGTGTCCCGCGCCCGAGAAGCGGATCTTGGTGCCCTTCTTCCAGCCCGGTTTGACCTCGACTGTGAGCACTTTTTCTTCAGAGCCGCCCGAGGCGAGTTTGCGTCCGACCTTGAGACGCTTGGTGGTGCCCGTGTAGAGGTCTTGGAGGGAGAGTGGGAGTTGCTTTTCGACGTCGCTGGGCTTTTCGGGGGCGGCGGCGGTGGGGCCGGAGCCTGGATCACCGCCAAAGTTGAAGCCGCCGGGCATGCCGCCTCCTGCCGCCTTTCGCCTGGATCCGCCTCCTCCACCAAGCATGTCTTCCATGCCGCCCATGCCGCCCATTCCTCCCATTCCACCCATGCCTCCGCCGAACGGACTAGCACCGCCAAAGATGCTTGCGAAAATATCATTCGGATCACTGGGAGAGAAGCCGCCCATACCTCCTCCCATACCACCCGGACCACCACTGGTAGTGAAAGTGAAAGTCCTTCCTCCGCCTCCAGGGAAGCCGCTGAATCCGCCCGCACCTCCTCCGCCCGGGAACCCTCCAAATCCTCCTCCACCTGCACCATCGGCTCCCGGCGGAGGCGGACCGCCGCCTTTGAGCCCCTCTTCTCCAAACTGGTCGTAGATGGCGCGCTTGTCCTTGTCGCTCAGCACCTCGAATGCCTCGCCGACCTCCTTGAATTTTTTATTGGCGGTCTCGATGTTGTCCTTGTTGCGATCCGGGTGCCATTTAAGCGCGGCTTTTTTGTATGCCTTTTTGAGCGTCTCCTCATCGGCATCCTTTGGGACGCCAAGCACCTGGTAGTAGTCTTTGCCCATAGCGGTAGAGCTGGAACGAGAGTGATTAGAGTGAGTTTGGGAGGTGCGCTGCCTCTTGTGGGGTCGAGATCCGCTTTTGGCTTGTTGGCCGTTAATCTTGACGATTGCCTATCGCGAGGTTAGTCTGGAATGAAGTGGAGGACGTATGACGTTAAAGAGCGCTGTAGGTTTACTGCGCTGCGCCGCTCTGCTGTGAAGAGTCGATGAGGATTGCTTAACAAGCTGCGACTCGATTGCAGTTGCTGTGTTGGATGTTGATGATGTGCGGGATGTCAGAAAGCACTGAATTGGCCACTATGTGAAGAGTACTGCTCTTCGAATGTTCGATAATGGGAAGGCAAGAGTCACCTCTGTGAATGTGTCGAGAGATATAGACAGTTGAAGGGTCAGTGATAGAAGAGAGAAAGGGAGGAAGGCACAAAGAGCTTCGAAACGTTCACGTCTTGACTTGCATGGAACTCAGCTGAAAGATCCGCCATTTCGTCACCTTTTCCTCCACTTTCCATTTCTCACTCACACGTCTTTGAGCTTCTCTGCTGCTCTCGTGCCGTCGAGAAGCTTCCGCCAAAAAAGACTGCCACGAAAGCGATCAAATCAAAATCGGGAGATCGGCGCCCGGCGAATTCAGATCAGAACCTCTGCCTCTCAACCCTCACACAGGTTACTGATACGACTCTATGCTAGTCGGTGGTAATTAATAATGATAGAAAACATTTGGCCGCTTCGATCTCACTGCTTCGTCGCCATCAAGCCGAATTGACGGCCGAGGCTCCTCCAGGTGGCGTCAGAGTAGCGGTAGCGTCGGCAGGCACCTGCGTTCGCCAATTGTGGATCGAAGAGGCTTTGGGATCCAGGATCATGGCCATCGGATTCGGCGTCATCGGCGCTCCCATCTGCATGGGCATCGACATGGCCGGAGACATGACGCCCGGCTGCATTCCGCCCGACAGGCCAATCTCTGAGCCCGGGGCTATGAGCATTCCTGTCTGCATGGGAGCATTCATCGACATGCTGAATGGTAAGCCAGCCGAAGAACCAGGCAAGCCATCAAACTGAGGCATGCCCGTCATCATCGATCCGTTTGTTGGAAGCCCCATTACCGACTGACGCGGGTCGGCTATGACCATACCCCCCAAGCCGTTCAAACCGCCAACCATATTGGGAAGCGCGCCCATCCCGTTGGGCATCATCGAAGAGCGCAGATCTACTCCGGATGGCGACATGATGCCAGGCTGCGCAGACGGCAGGCTGCTCAGTCGCGATTGCTGCTGCTGCTCCTTTTCGGACTGCAGCTGTCGGATCAACGCTGCTTGCTCGGCAATGATAGCTGCTTGAGGATGAACATAGCCCAGTGGCTTGTCATCATCGCTGTCCTCGTCCTCGCTTTCATCGTCCTCGCCCGCGTCCTTCGCGTCTCCCCCGTCTTCATTTGGATTCGCGTCATCGGTGCTAACCTGCTGCGCGAGCCTGGCAGCCCTCCTCTGTGCCTTTTCCGCTTGCCTGGCTTCCTTGAGAGCTCTCTTTTGGTTCTCGAGCGCCGTGCGCATGGTTGCCAGCGCCGCATCGCCGCCAGGATGTCTTTGACCGAGAGGCAGATCTTCATCCGAATCGTCGTCTTCCACAGCTGCTTCTTGTGACAAAGATGACTTGATACCATCGTGCACGGCAGCTGTCGTCTCTCGCAAGCTGCTGGTGCGAGGCGGTGATGCGGACGCAGATTGCGCGTCCGAGACGCCGTTCTTTGCCGACGCAAAATCCAAATTCAGCTTGCCGCCACCGAGCAGCATCGACTGTCGAATGCGTTTTTGCTTGAGTGCCGCCAATGGCAATTCCTCGTCCGACGAATCTGCGCCGCCAGACTGTGTTGAATTCAGCGAGAGTCCAGCCGCCAGCGAGGAAGGACGCGAAGCTACATTCTTCTTGACTTGAGCCAGGGGGACGTCATCATCGCTCGACTCCTCAGCCTGGCCATCTTCTTCATCCTCAGCATCCGAAGTGATGAGCCATTCCTTGGCGGCATCCTCTTCGCCGGCAAGCAGATTCAGGCTCTTTCGGCCAGAATGGCCTTCTTCCGGGGCCTCGGCATCCATCGTGATGTCGAGAGCAATCACAGGAGGTTCGGCAGGAGTCTGGCTTCCCTCAGAAGGGTCAGCTTGGTCTTCTCCCGCTCCAGGAGCGTTCTGAGACCCCGAATTCGATACGCCGGCATCCGAGCCTACGAAGCTGACCGCGCTGCGGACCCCTGAATCGTTTGGAATGCCGAGCGCGGGTCCACGAGTCTTTTTGCTGCGCTTGCCAATGGGGAACAAACCGCGGTCCTTCTTGGCCTTTGCTTCGGCGTCTCGTTGTCGCTGAGTGGCCTCTTCCATTTTCGCCTTCGCCTTGGCTTCCTCTGCCTCTCGCGCTTCGTCTTGCTGCCTCTTGGCCATCTCTCTTGCCCAGATTTGATCTGCGCCAAAGACAGCCTCCATGCGCTCTCGCGTGTCATTGTACCCGACGGGCTTATCTCGGAAGCTGCGGGCCACGCTGGGTGCCACGGATGCGCCGTCGTCGTAAGATGAACGGCCAAAGCGTTGTGACGCCCCTCCATCGCCGTCGCCATCAACCTGGAGCGCAGCAACCTCGCCGTCCTCGAGCTGCACCTGACCGTAGAAACGCGCTTTTGATTTGCGTTCCGTAGTGCGTTCCGTGGCAAGATCGAGTAGACTCTTGCCGTACAATTTGCCTGCAGGCTTACTATCATCGATCCATCGTTTGTCATCGTCGCTGGCCCAAAGGTCCGACTCGGTCTCGGTCTCGGTCTCGGTCTCCTCCTCTTCGCTCGTTGTGCTGCTGAGATCGAGGTCCTCGTCGGGACTAAGCTCCTCGACACCGACTTCCTTGAACGTCTTGCCCTCTTTGCGAGCTTCTTCCCTCTTTGCCCTGCGGATCCTGCGCGCAGCTTTGCGCTTGCGCTTCTCCTTGGCGAGACGCTTGGCAGCACGTTTGGCCGATCGACTTTGCTTTTTGATGTCTGCAAGTGGTTTGTCTTCATCCGAGTCATTGGCGTCGTTGGGGCCGAAGATGTCGTCGACACGCGTGCCTGCTTCGAAACCCCATCCCTCGCGCTCCTCTTCGTGCTGCACCAGATGATTACGGAACAGAGCCGTGGTCGGCACAGCAGCCCGTCGTCCGATCCCTCGAGGTGCAGCGGCCGGCACTTGGACTGTTCTGCCTACCTCGACTGCTTTGAGACGTGCAGCAGCCTGTTCGTGCTTCTTGTTGCTAGATTTGGCCGCTAACATGGGTCGAGGCCCGTTGGCGCTATGTACGACCAAACTGCGCATCGGCGGCAAACCACTGCGGCTGTCGTGTAGCACGAAGCCTTCAGGGACGTGCAGACTGTGACGGTTTGAGGCGGGAGGAGCAGCCATAGGCTCGGGCGGGGCATCCGTCAAGCGCAGTTTGGGCGCCAGCTCGGTTCCTTGCAAGGGTGGGGGCATCAAGATGGTCTTGGGCGTGCGAGCAGCCAGACCGAGCGGCCGAAGCGGTCCTCGACGTGGTGGGCTGATGTAGTCGTCATCGATGTCGTCCGACTCGTTGCCGTGAGCAGGGGTGGAATCCTCCGCCATGTTCGCGGAGGGCTCCGCGGCGTACAGGTCGGAGAGGTCCCTCACTTGCTTGCCGGCGACCTTGAGCTGGTCTGGCCCAGCCGGCGCACCGTCGAGAACGTCGCCATCCGACTCGCCGTCTGCATCGGCTCCATCCATGACCGAAGCTTTCTTCGGCTTAGGAGGCTTGCCCTTGGCGTCCATCATCATGCTCAAACGGAACCACTTTTTGCGTGGCTTACCCCAATTGGCCGACGACAAGTCAGGGGCGGCGCCACCACCGAGTTGAATCTCAAAGTTGTCGCCTCCAGTCTGGGCAAGATCCTGAGCGAGCGCTGTGATGTCGAGCGATGGTTGTCTTCGACGCTTGGGCAAATTCCCGAATTCGTGCTGCTGCTGCTGCTGCAGCAGCTCGTCGTCGTCGTCTTCAAACACCTCCTCGGCAAGTAGGTCGCGATTGATGCCGAGGTGTGACGGGAAGGTCGAGTTGCGTGCCATGTTCTGAAGCTGACGGGTGCTGAGGCTGTTGAAATCGATTCCAGGAGCAGCGACGATTGTTGAATCTGCGCCGGGAGCGTGGAGTTCAGAGGCATCCTGGAAGCTTGGGCTGGCCGCTTGGAGCGCGGCAGCGAAAGGACTCGGACCGAGACCGAGATCGTGCTCAGCAAACTGATCCATGGTCCAACTTTTACGTGCAATGCGCGATTGACGAAAAGGTACCGGCTCTGGGGCCAAGGGTGCAGTTTCTGGAGGGATAAAATGAGCCACTTGTGCTTGTGTTTCGGGCGCGTTGGATGGACTCGCCGACTCGCTGTGAGGATTGAACAGAGGTCCCGCAAGAAACGAGTTGCGGCGCGATTGGCTTCGCGAGTAAGAGCCAACGCCGACCATGTCAAGAGCTTCGACAGGCTTCTCCTCGTCGAAGAGAGTTGGGATGGTCGCGGTTGCTGTTTGGGGGATAGGTATCGCTTGAGCTGGAGTCGACGATGCACCCGCGGTCTCGGCAGTCGCCTGACCAGGCCTCTCATTTTGTGGTTGTGGATGTCTATTGGTATGTTGAGCATCGCTACTTGGCTTTCCAAGCGGCGCTGTCAGGAAAGCAGACGAGGAAGTGGAGTCGGCGCGAGACGATGGCCGAGGCCGATCCATGATGGAGCCAGTTGGTGCAGGTGCTGCTACACTGCCGGCTTGTTCGGGTCCATCCGAAGCAGTAGGTGGTGAAGGATGGCTCAGTTCGCGTGAGGCCTGACGAAGCGACATTCGCTCATTGTCGTCGGCAGAAGCGATGATATGCTCGACGACCTGATCCTTGGTGGCTGTGGGTCCTGGACCAGCCCATTCGGAAGGTGGGAGGTTTTCCTGACGTTCTCTGTAGAGCTTGATCTTGGCCAAGAGCTCAAGCTTCGAGTTTCCGGGTGCAGCAGCAGAATTTGAAGGAGCAACGATCTCAGAACTAGCTCTGCCCGCTGCGGTTCCTGCGATTCCTGCGTTTCGGTCCGCATCCATCGATTGGCGAGCCGTCAATGAGGGAGCAAGTTGTTCAAAGGAGGAGCGTACGCGTGTACTGTCAGCCAAGCTTTGTGCGCGGCTGCGTTGTCCTGCGATGCGTTCGCGCTCGTCCTTGCTGAGAAACTTGTCCACGCCCCACTGGCTGAGTGCCTCCGCATCCGAGGCGGCGGCATCGTCATCTTCTCCTTTTTCGAGGAGACTGGCTGGTCGGGAGCCAAGCTTGGAGGTGCGTCCGAGAACAGAAGTAGTAGCATTAGACAAGAGGCTGTTGGGCCGACTGTGTGGCGGGGGAGTGTCTCCGAGTGGCCCGACACTGCTGCCCGCGCGACTGCGGGCGCGCTGTTCGTTCGGCAGGGCCACGCCCAAAAAGTCGATGCTGGGGCGTTTGCCATCGTCATCGGGGTCGAGGAGGCGGGAGAGGCCAGTGGCCGCGCTCCAGGTACGGACATGGCGCTTGATTGCAATGTCGGCCCCCTCCCGGTAAGGAGCAAAGATGGCGCTCTGACTGGCAAGCGCTGGTTGTGGAGGTGGTGGGGGATGGACCACGTCGTGGGCTTGCGGAGGATGGTAGATGTGCCAGAACTGCGCCTTTTCGAGAATGCGCTCGTTGTCTGCTTCGATGAGAGCGGCTGCCAGCTGGAGACGAGCGTTGACGCGTTTGGTGATTTTGGGTTTGGGTGCTTGCGCTTCGGATGATGGGACGCCTTGAGCTGACTGAGATGTCGAAGCATCGGTGTTGCCGATCGTTGTCGCCGCATGGGTAGCATTGTTGGTTGCGTGCTCGGGAGCGATCGTAGCACTTGGTGGAGCACGGATGGCGTCCTTGACCGACTGGTACAGCTGTTCTGCGGTGTGATCGAAGGCCATGTGCTCCTGCTGAGCCCGTTCAAAGGCGGGGAAAGCGATGGAGCTCATGACGATTTTGGGCAAGGAGCTGCTTTGCGATCAGGGCCGTGGTGTCATGGTCGGGACGAAAAAGCTTGCGTGGGTCGGTGGTGGGCCGTGCAAGTGTGATGTTGGCCGAGCCGAATGAACGAGTCAAGCTCAGTCCAGCTTGCGCGATGGTTCCTGCGAAGCCAAGATGGTGCTCGAGAGCGAATGAGTGGGGCTGTGACCTTGGGAGGACGGGGTGCGAGCGAGTAGGTGTGTGTACTTGTATGCGAGCGTTGTGATGAAATAACTCCCCTGCGTGTGACTTCCACGGCCTAGCTTGGTGTGATGTCCTGGAATGAGGGTGAGCAAGCAGCCCCTTGGCTAAGGAGCGAGCGGAACACACGCGAAGAAGCACACTTGCGAAATTTCAAGGTCCGAAACACATCACAACCAAGAGGTGCGTCCATGTTCGCCTTGGAACTCCCACCCCATGGTCGATTGACAGGTATGCATGCCAGCGTGGCTCAAAATAGTTAACGGTCAACTGTTCTCGAGAAACTGACACTTGGACCCTTTTCAAAATTGTCGATTGTTTTACAGTAGAAGGCACAGCCATCACCGCCGCCTACAGTACGTACTGTACTGTACAGTACTGTCCTACGAGGTGCTAGGCTGGGTGCCATGCACATGCACTCCGACGGAGACGCGACGACGAGGAAATTCAGCGCTGGTTTCAGTCGCCGCGGTCAATCTGACATTCGAAGCTGAAAACGGAAACTCGGAAGACGGAGTTCTGCCCTCCACCTCCTGCTGCGCTTCTTCCTAACCTTCCGCGGCCCGCCACTCAGCCCACGACACGCAGAAAACTATGGAACTTCACCGTATGATCATCACCGCTGTCTCGCTCAGTGTCTCAACGCTAGCATACTGAGAGCTCGATGTCGATGCAGAAAGAGCGCAGCGCAGCTCGTCGCAGCAAGGCAACGACGCCGAGCTTGCCTGTTTCTCCACCACAGAAGGCCAAGCTACCCGAATACTTTGCAGCTTTTTTCGAATACCAAGGCGAAAGCATTGCAGGTCCTCCCCGGCCATCTTTACAAAACGATGCTTCAACACCCTCGACATCGCCGCGAAGAAGTTCGCGGGAAAGGCAGGCAAGATTCGCAGATCTCTTGTCGGCATACTCTGACATGGACGATGACGACCAAGAAGAGTATCAGCCCAAGAGCAGCGCTGCTTCACCATCAAAGAAGCGCAGCAAGCGGAGTGCGGAACCAGACTCATCCGACGATGATGCCTTGCAAGGCCAAAATGGCGTCAAAAAGACCAAGTCGCGCAAGAGGATCAGACGTACACGAGATGACCCCAACTCGGCGGCTGGCAGCATCTATGCGCACCTCAAGGGTCTGCCTGACCTGTTTGCAGAACACAACGACATAATGTTTTGCGGCATCAATCCAGGTGTCAAGTCGTCGCATTCTGGCCACCATTTTGCACATCGTTCCAATCATTTTTACCCATCGCTGCACCTAGCCGGCATCACCGAGCAGAGGATGAAGCCCGAACAGGATATCGATTTCCCCTCTCTGCGGCCTTTTTCGCTTGGCCTGACCAATCTGGCACCCAGACCCACAGCGGAAGGCAACGAGCTGCTCCCGAGCGAACTCATCGATGGCGTCCCCATCTTGCTCGAGAAGGTGCGGAGATGGAAACCGAGAACGGTCTGCTTTGTCGGGAAGGGCATTTCGGAAGCGTTCATCAAAGGCCTCAAGCAAGCAGGTGCTATCGACAAAGGCCCTCCTGCCAAGAAGCGACGCGTTCTCCAGAGTGCCTCTACGAAGATGAACGGACAAGAACGAAAGCGGAAGATCAAACTTGAAGACACCGAGACTATCTTGAAAGATTCTCCAATCGGATCAGGCGATCAAGAGCCAGATGAGCCCAGGTTTCTGCGAGCGGGCATTCCCGCAGACATTCTCTGCGCTTTTTCCTCTACCGCTTCAGTAGCCGAGAGCGCAGATGTCAAGCCAAAAAAGATCACTTCACCACAGAAGACGAAAAGGCAGCTCTACACAAAGGGCAACGCAAAGGATGATGGCGGCTACGGCATCTTGCCCATCTGCGTGCCTCATTCGCAACGGAGCGGCAGCTCCCCGAGTCTCGACCTGGTGACCTTGTTCTTTGTCACACCATCCAGCTCAGCACGAGTGACGACGCACTTCCTTGATGACAAGGGCCGCATCCTTCAAAGTCTTCGGCGGCTGGTTGAGTATCTTCACGCTATCGACGCACGAGCAACGGGATCGTCCAATAGCAGTGTTAAGCGGGAAGGTGGAAGTGGCAGTCATTCCGATTCAAGTATAAAGCTCGAGAGGGACCTTCCACTTCCGACGAATGAGATTCACCTCGAAGTGGTCGACCTCTCGCGGTTTTCATTGGATGAAGCCGCCGGCACGTCTTCGACAAAATGAAAGCTCCAGATGAGAACACTTGATCCTCGCATTTCCAACCACATGCAATGTAAAAGTCATCTTTCCATCTGCGCATCCTTTCGCCGATCTCTGCAAACATCAAAGAGGCACCACTTCTGCATGCATGAGCTCCTGTGCCTGCGAGGTTGGCTGTCAGTGATGCAAGTCGAGCCGTCAGACGTGCATGATCTTGAAAAAAAAAAAAAAAAAAAAAAAAAAAAAAAATAAAAAATAAAAAATAAAATAAAATCGAGAACCAAAAATCTTCCGGTAATGCATGAGAAGGATTTTTTTTTACTGTAATGCATGCTCAGCACAGTCGTGATTCTGGCTTAGTATAGTAGGTTAAGATTTTGCATTTGCTGTGTGAACGCTTCTACGCTTACAACACCGGTGTGACCTCCGAAAGCAGGCCGATGTGTATCGTGCTCGGATTTCGTGCCGACAGCTTGCACCTTGTTTTTTTTTAAGGAGATCGACGGGCGAAATCGATAGCCAGGACAGTGGGACCTTCATCGATGTGGCTCGAATTGGCAGCTTGCATGGCCAGACCCATCTCACACGCCACCCCCGCCAACCCTACTGCGCTTGCCCCGCCGCAGCTTTCGCTGTGCGGCCGCAAAGTGACAACAGCGTTGGGCGGCTTCGCAACAAGCCAAGAGATCAGACTGAACAGAAGCTGCTGTTCATTCCTACAGCCACATCTGCAAGGTGGTGTCTGTCGTCTCGATTTCGACAGCGAGTGCCTTTGTGGGAATCCACCAACTCTTTCGTGGGAGCTGTCTGGTGGGATTGCGGTTGTCGACAAGCACATCCAGCCTGACGACCTGCTGTGCCCACGCTCGACATTGCGAGTGGCGCAGGCGGTATCACCCTTTGATCTTCATTGTGCCTTGATGCGGAATCGATAAGGGGCGTGAGATCAACTCGTTAGCTCACCGAGCACCGGCCAAGCTGGACCCTGAATCTCGCTAGGGGAGTTTATTTATTATTTATTTTATTTTTACTTTTTTCTTCCTTTCCGTAAACGTTCCTTCGGTGGCCTGTTTGTCCGGTGCTGAGGTCAGACCGTCACCTGCGACGAAGTTTGGCTCGAGTGCCGTTACAGCCGAGGACAACGACGGCGACGACTAAGAAAGGCAGGGGGTGCCATATGAAAGAGGGTCGTCGAGTCACGGCAACGGTGCGAAGGTTTCAGTGGCTTGACCTTGTCAACGCGTGCAACAAAATTCGCCGAGGGGCTGAGCTCAATTCATTCCAGATTCTCCTCCACGGTATTCATTCGCCGTTCGTCACTGCGTACAGCCCCTGACTCACCACTGTGTATCATGCCGAAACTGAGCTGAAATCGGCTGTGCGTCGTTAATGTCGGCAGCGTCCCAACTCTGATTTTGAGTTGTGTACACATAGAAGGTCTGCATCCCCCCAACGAACGGACCAGTCGTAAGCTGGTCAGCACACCTCTACATTCGATTCATCGCGGATGCGGTGGTGTTGTGAATGATCTGTAGTCTCGTCTCAAAGGCAGAAGAGGTGCCATTGCTTTGGTGGAGATCAATGGCCACTTGTCTCCTTCATGGAATTTTTAGTGCATCCGAGATTTGGCCGTCATTGATGACGCCGCAAGCGACCTTCGAGAACGAAAACAAAGCTCTTTCTCTCGTCGAGTGTGTACTAAATCACGCCAATCATCACCTTTCCTGTGGAGAGATCTCCTTTCGTCTGATCTTCGACGTTAAAAAGCGAATTCGGAAAACAACGAAAATCGATGGCTTCCAGTCGCAGCTGGAAATGCGGGAGTGACCCAAGCTCTGGAGCGTCCCGATAAGGTTGCGAAACGCAATCGGTCCCACCGACGCAAACAGACACCCTGCTACACACACGGTTGCAGAACCCATCAAATCACATTCACACTCACATTCACGCTCACGCTCCCGCCCTATTTTACCGAGCAACCTCCAACAACAACAATCTCAGCAACGTCAAAAGCATCAAATCAACGCGCATAACTATCGGTTCATCCGTCGGTCCGGCTGTGGCCTACGTGGAGCTGAGCAGCAGCAGCAGCAGCAGCAGCAGCAGCATTCTCGACTTGCCGCTTTGCTGCTTCTTACTGCAACCGCTTCGATCAATCCGTCGCGCTTCACGATCAGCTCAGTTGCCGCATTCCTGACGGACTCCTTTCCGCTCAACGGCTTCCTTCTCGTACGTCACTATCCAACACCTCGACGTCGCGCTCGCAGTCGCAACAGGGCGCGTTGCCGTCCGCCAAGCATGTTCAGCTCCATCGTCCACCACCCCTGCGAGATCTCGCTTCACCTCGTCTCGCAGGACATCTTCATCCATCCCCCACCGCCGAATAGCGAGTTTCCAGGCGATGACAAGACGCTGCGTGGTCTCGTGGAGATCAAGTGTCCCAGCGAGCGTCACATCCAAGGCGTCAAGGTTGTCCTCCAAGGTGTCCAGACGCTCGGCATCCCCGAGAATGCGTCTTCAAATTCTTCGTCTTCGTTTCGATGGGAGGAAAAAGTCATCATGGAAAAGACCGTAGAGATCATGAACGACGGCATTCCTGGCGCCGTCCCCGTCCGATCATCGCGATCCAAGGGCAAGGAAAAGGAGAAGACACACAACTGCAACGTCTCGGAAGGCATCCACCTCGAAAAGGGTATCCATGGATTTGAGTTTGCTTTCATCATCCCAGCCTCAACTCCACCTTTCGAGCGCAGCAAGCACGGCCGCGTCCGCTATATTCTCACCGCGACCGCTCTCGGCGCCGGCCGTGCGCGCAACAACATCTCCACTTGGAAGGAGATCTTTATCATCCTCCATGTGAACTCGGATGGCGGTCCTGCGCCCTTGGACATTCAGTACCACGACGTGCACGAGGCGCTCGGCCCGCTTTCCGTCTCGCTCACCTCGGCCTCCCTCACCGTAGGAGGAACTGCCAATCTCAGCCTCTACCATCCCGACCCACCCGCAGGACTCAACGTCCACGTCATCCGCGTCTTTCTCGAGCAGACCTTCGAGCTGTACAGCGACGTGCGCAAAGGCTGGCTTAAGGTCCCCACCGAAAAGCTGCGTCTATGGGAGAAAGGTTACATGCCGTACAAGACCAAGCAAAACACGGACGCCGTCAGTCCCGAAGACTCGATCTGGATCGGCGACATGGAACACGGAGGACCCGGTCGTCCCGGCCGTGGAGCCGGTCTAGGCCCTGCTAACCTCTCACCTTTTGGTCTGCCCCTCAACGGCACTGTATCGGCGCCCGTCACGCCGATGGAGCCAGCAACGCCCATGCATCTTGAGAACGGCTACAGGATCAAGTCGGTCGTCCGCCTGCCCGATGATAACATCCTCCGGCCCAGCACTGTCCGAGGTTCTCGCGCAGAGATCCGCGTCAGCCACGAGATGGGCGTCGAGGTGTTTTTCTCTCGCAAAGATGTGCTGGATATCAGGGAGGACAGCGAGAGTTACGGAAAGCCCAAGGTACAGGTGTTCTCCATGCGCAGGGCCACCACCATCCCCTCGTGCTGCTGCACCTATGACACAGTCCACCTCCCGCCTTACTCGCTCGAGTCGCCCTCCAACTCGAGACCATCGTCGCCGACCCCGCCGTCGTCGCTGCGCAATTCGCATCCAGAACTCGAACACTGGAAGCGCACCACCACGCTCAACCAGACTTTGCCCGGCTCGAGAGGGAGCTCGGCGTTCAACTCGGCCGCCAACTCGCGGGCTAATTCGCGCGATACTTCGCCTACACGACACGGCTTTGCCGCCCACTTTGGCGGATCGGGTCGCAAGAGCCGCAACTCGAGCCCTACACGCAGCCACCGCGGCAGGACGGGCAATGGATTGAGCAGTATCGGTCTACACGCACTGACGCCCGCCTCGGCGGGTCACATTGATCAGAACGGAAGCAACCGTCACCACGGTTACTCGACGCCACGCTCGCTTCCGGACAACGTGCCGTGGGCCGTGAGCTATCTGCCTGACCGCACAGGCCCTTCGCACGCCACATGCAATTGTGGCCGCACCACGGAGGAGCTCACTGAAGCAGAACAGCGACTTTTGGAGGGAGTCCCCACAGCGCCTGGAGCATGGGTCGAAAATTCGGATGCCAACATCCCGCCCCCGCCCTGGGCGCCTCCGTCGAGAGCGAGCAGTCCGGTCAGCGGATGGCATTACGCCGCTGGTGGTGGCAGGGAAGGGTTCAGGCCGCGTGGCAAGCTTGCTGAACTGGAGACTCCGTATGGCAGTCCGTCGACGTGAAGCAGAACTTCTTTGCACCGCTCCGTGGAATGGTAAAATGGTTCGAAGATTGCATGCGGAATGTGTTCGAGTGCGGCGTGTGACTATGAGGATGAGGCTTCTGCTTACGTTTGTGTCTGTTGGCTTACAAACGGTCGGCCCTGCATTGGCTCGTTGGAGGCTGACGTCCGGCTCGAACACGTTCTGAACCTCTTTCTGGCTTTGGACCGCGCGGGATACTTTCGTCAACCACGAACCTCTGTGACAAACCTCTCATGACTTCGTGCTGTTGCAGTAACGCTTTGGACAGTGACGACCAGAGAGACAGCACTTTGGCATTTGGCAACACAGACAAAAGCATATTTCAAGCAACAAAATTCAATGAACGAGACCGGAAGAAGCTAAAAGTACATGGTGAAAACGAGCTAGACAGTAAGATGAACAACGGGGAGCAGGGTAGGAACCTCAACGATCAACCAGAGCACATCATACACGCGCTGGGATTTTCAATAGAGCACAGCAGCTTATCCGCCTCCAACTGACGCAGGCGCTGGCGTTCGAGGGCGGCAGCGTAACCAGGATCAACTTCGCCGTCCATGGTGGCGGCTTCTGTGAGCTCGGCCGTCTTCTGCTGCTCCTTCTCTGCTGCAACCTTGGCCTCCTGGATAGCCTTGACTTCCTCCGGGCTGCGAATGCCAGGGCCGTCCTTGGTGACGGTACCGTCGACGCCGAGCTGGCCGACACCCTGCGTCAAGGCCTCAACACCATTGGCAGCTTTGACGGAGGCGACGGCGGGAGCTGCCGAGGTGATGTCGGCAACGACAGCAGAGGCGTCCTCGATCTTCTTGACGGGTGTGCCGGCGCGCTTGGAAGCAGCCGCCTTGGCCTCGTTGACCTCGGCGACCGAGAGCGTAAACTGGATGGCGTTGGAGGCCGGCTTGGTACGGAGGTAGTAGGTTCCGGTCTTGAGACCCTTCTTCCATCCGTAAAAGTGCATCGAGGTGAGCTGACCGAACGTGGGCGCTGAGAGGTGGATGTTGAGCGACTGCGACTGGCAGATGAAAGCACCACGGTCGGCGGCCATGTCGATGATGGCTTTCTGGCTGATCTCCCACACGGTCTTGTAGAGCTTCTTGATGCGGTCGGGGATGCCGGGCACATTCTGGATGGAGCCGCCGTGGGCAATGATGCGGTTCTTCATCGTGTCGTTCCACAGACCCTGCTCGACGAGCTCGCGGAGCAACCAGGGGTTGACCACCTGGAACTCACCGGCAAGCACACGGCGCGAGTAGATGTTGGACGTGTACGGCTCGAAGCATTCGTTGAAGCCGAGGATCTGACTGGTCGAGGCGGTGGGCATGGGAGCCAGCAGCAGCGAGTTGCGCAGACCGTGCTTGGCGATCTTGGCCTTGAGCTCGGCCCAGTCCCAGAGGTCCGAGGGGGTGACGCCCCACATGTCGTACTGCAACTCACCCTGCGAGGCAGGCGAGCCGGCGTAGGTCTCGTAGGTGCCGTGCTCCTGAGCCAGCTCGCACGATCGCTCGAGGGCAGCGTGGTAGATGGTCTCGAAGATCTGCACGTTAAGACGACGAGCCTCGGGCGACTCGAAGGCGTAGCCCATGATCATGAAGGCGTCGGCGAGACCCTGGACACCGATACCGATGGGGCGGTGGCGCATGTTGGATCGGCGGGCCTCTTCGACGGGGTAGTAGTTGATATCGATGATCTTGTTGAGGTTCTTGCAGATGGCCTTGGAGACCTCGTGGAGACGCTTGAAGTCGTACGTCTTGGTGACGGGGTCGATAAAGGTGGGCAGGGCGATCGAGGCCAGGTTGCAGACGGCCACCTCGTCGGGGGCGCTGTACTCGATGATCTCGGTGCACAGGTTGGAGCACTTGATGGTTCCGAGGTTCTTCTGGTTGCTCTTGCGGTTGGCAGCGTCCTTGTAGAGGATGAAGGGGGTGCCGGTCTCGGTCTGCGATTCGAGGATGGCGTACCAAAGCTTCTGCGCCTTGACGGTGCGCTTGGCACGGCCCTCGGCCTCGTAGCGCTCGTAGAGGCGCTCAAACTCGTCGCCGTAGCAGTCAGCGAGACCGGGGCACTCGTTGGGGCACATGAGCGACCAGTCGCCGTTCTGCTCGACCCTCTTCATGAAGAGATCGGGCACCCAGAGCGCGTAGAAGAGCTCGCGGGCACGCACCTCCTCCTTGCCGTGGTTCTTGCGGAGGTCGAGGAACTCGAACACGTCCGAGTGCCACGGCTCAATGTAGATGGCAAAGGCACCGGGGCGCTTGTTGCCACCCTGGTCGACGTAGCGGGCGGTGTTGTTGAAGACGCGGAGCATGGGCACGATACCGTTGCTTACACCGTTGGTGCCGGCAATGTAGGAGCCAGTGCCGCGGATGCAGTGGATGTTGAGACCGATACCACCAGCGGTCTTGGAGATCATGGCGCACGTCTTGAGCGTGTCGTAGATGCCTTCGATCGAGTCGTCCTTCATGGTGACGAGGAAGCACGACGAGAGCTGCGGGTGCGGGGTACCGGCGTTGAAGAGGGTGGGCGAGGCGTGAGTAAAGTACTTTTGCGACATGAGGTTGTAGGTCTCGATGGCGCTCTCGATGTCATTACCGTGGATACCGACGGCGACACGCATGAGCATGTGCTGGGGACGCTCAGCGACCTTGCCGTTGATGCGGAGGAGGTAAGAGCGTTCGAGCGTCTTGAAGCCAAAGAAGTTGTAGTGGAAGTCGCGCTCAAAGATGATGGCCGAGTCGAGCTGGTCCTTGTGCTCCATGACGACCTTGTAGGTAGCGTCCGAGATCATGGGGCTGTGTCGGCCGTTCTTGGGGTTGACGTACTCGTAGAGGTCCTGGACGACCTGGCTAAAGTTCTTCTTGGTCTCCTTGTGCAAGTTGCTGATGGCAATGCGCGCCGCGAGGACGGCGTAGTCCGGGTGGGTAGTCGTCTTATAGGCGGCGGTCTCGGCAGCAAGATTGTCAAGCTCGACGGTGGTGACACCCTCGTAGATGCCATCGATAACTTTGCGGGTGATCTCGATGGGGTCGACATAGTTCTGGTCCAGGCCGTAGCAGAGCTTCGAGATTCGAGCTGTGACTTTGTCGAACTTGACCACCTCCTTGCGGCCGTCTGTTGTTTAGCACGAGAGAAGGGAAGAACAGACGCGTCAGTAGGTGAATCGATGGGGGAAGACGCGTGTCTGTCGCGTGTTTGCGGCCAAGACGGCCAACGCGCGCGTTTGAAAAGCCGTCACTTACCTCGCTTGTATACGTAGATCATGTTGTGTGATTGGGACCGCGATGGCAGTGCGGAATGCTGGAAGGTTGCTGAATGGTATATGCGATGGTGGTGGCGATGCCGAGAAAGATGGTGTCAAAGCGAGAACAAGACAGGGATAGGGAAGATGTGTGCACGATGTGGAAGCAGATGCTAGGGAAGGAATGATGCTAAGGGGAAAGGAGGAGTGATGGAGGGGGACCAGTGCGACGATGGAGGAGGAAGGCAAGATGGTGCGATGGATTCGATGCTGAGTTATATGTGACTGAGGCGTGTGACCGCAACGCGCTGTGCTACGCTGCTAAAGCAAAATTTCCAATGTTTTCGTAGGTGTTGCTCTCTCAAGACGAAGTAGCGGACGGGCAGACTGACTGAGCTTTTCGCGTTGGCGAGAGTTCGTCATTTACACCACTCCACGTCGCGCTCAGCCATCAAACTCGGCGAGCGCGATTTTCAACGAGCTGGCTGGCTGGCGGGTGAGAGGCAAGCTCAGACGCGCTCTCGAAAAAAACACGGACTGGGCGGACGTGACGTCGAAAGATCTTACACAAGAGAGTGGCAGCAAAGACCTTTTGTATCCAAGTGCAAAACGAGTTCAAGCGGCTTTGAATTCTGTCCGGACTGCAGCTCTTCTCCGAGCGAATTCTGTCTGGAATTTCTACTACTCTGATCTCAGCTGGACGACGCGCCTTGAATGAATGTCCTAACGCGTTTCGAGGCGTGTAAATTACAGCCGGAGTTAGAAGAGAGAGAGAGAGTTCAACACACCTAGCTTTACTACAGTCCCCAAGCTCAGCTGGCGTGCTCGCCGTCGAACAACACGGTAGCCCGGCGTTGTGCGCTGGTCTTTGAAGCCTCAACTACACGCGAGGGATCGCGTCCTACAAAAGTCCGGTCACAACGCGGTACCGCCAAGAGCGTCACAACGCGTGCCATGAGAGCGCGCGCGCCTGAACTGCGGCTGATGCTTGACAGCTCGGAGACGATGGTCAGACCATTGAAGCACACACCGATCCTGCGTCCACATGCCTGCACATTTTAGATGACGCCTCTTTTGGCTTCCGTGTTGATCGGCGTGAGATAAGGTAGCATGAGCCTCTCCACGCCATTCGGCTATACACCGAGGCCGCTTATCCAAGAGATGGTCAGCCTAGGCCTCGCAGTGACTCAGTTGGTGTACTGTACGTCGACATCCTTGGCCATCACTTCGGAAATCTGACCTCTAGCCATGATAGATGGAAGCGTCTGAATGAAAGGTGGTGATGTGGTTGCTTCCAGCGACGCGGCAAAGCTTCGCTAATCGTGCGGAAGCGCCGAATACTGACTGAACGAGCTGCTCGGCGAACAGGCATGTCGTCAACATGACATGCCAAGAGCGAAATTGCATTGTTAGCATGGCAGAACGATCGTACCGATTCGAGAATGATGATTCCGATGAGCGAGCCGATCGGGCGGACTTCCGTTAGCAGAAACTGCGCAATGCGAGGAGAGGCTCGCGAGAAAGGTCTTACGTCGACCAAAAAGCGCAAGCGAGCACTCGTCTTACCACAGATACACTAGCGACCCCCCTTGCATGGTCTTCAACTCTACTATGCAACTTGCACGCGACTCTGCACCATCCGGAAGCCGTCGGTCCACAGCTTCGGATCCACTATCCCTAGCGTCAGCAGGTGCGAAAGAATGCCCGGTTATAATGAGCCTGCCCCTGTCGCAACCTTGCGAAATCGTTCCAAAGTCACAAAGCGATGCTCTCTGTCTTGGCGCCGAATTTCTAGACTGTATTGAACGAGTTAGCCGTGCGCTCGGGTCCCGCTCAAGCGACC
The DNA here is from genome assembly GCA_928724755.1 of Sporisorium exsertum. Taxonomy (NCBI): domain Eukaryota; kingdom Fungi; phylum Basidiomycota; class Ustilaginomycetes; order Ustilaginales; family Ustilaginaceae; genus Sporisorium; species Sporisorium exsertum. Next base: position 72,465 of record CAKMXK010000035.1, on the reverse strand, counting down.
GTCGAATGTTGCCTGGCAGCCTGGCGCTCGCTTGTGGAGCATGCGAACCTCGCTACCAATTCAGACTATCGTTCATGATTAGTGGATCGGAACACATCAGCATGCGATACCATACCCTGTAGTAGTTTCAGATGCCCAGAGTCCTTGCAAGGAGGATAAGGAGACCGGCACTATTTCTCACACGATCCTCTGCAGGTGACACCGAATAGCCGTAGTTGCTCTTTCGAACGTTGACCGCATCGTCAATGGCAGGCCAGCAACAGCAAGAAGGAGGGCCACGTTGACGGCAAAAGCAACGAGTACATGCTCGACACAATCGGTTGGAAGGCTTGACGCAGTGGTACAGAGACGCGGCCCAGCGCCACTTCTTCGGAAGATTGTGGCGGACTCTCAGCTCGGGCTGCTTGTCCGGCGCCCATGGCATAGAGGTTCGATATCTGATCCAAAGTCCGACGACGGCAACTATTTGTTTTTACTTCGAACCTGTACCCTGTCGACGGGCAGAAAGGGGGCAACAGCGGGAAAATGTCTCATGAAACGCTTCTGCTTCGACGTCGAACTATGCGAAAGGCCGACAACGGCAGCCGTTTGTTTTGCATGGCTGCCGCGTCCGCCCACACCGTATGCACTTGCTGTACACACAATGCAAATCCATCATTGTGGGACGTCAACGCATCGTGCGCTGTTTGACAATCGTGGTTCATTTTAGCTCGACGCTGCAGCCGTTGAAGGACAACGGTGGTCGAGGTCGCACGCGTGATGCGCAACACCCTTTCTCATCTCGTTTACCCGCGAACCCCTGATACTCTGGTGGTAGTTAGGGTTGTCTGGGCGGTCCTCGGCATCCGAGCATCTACATTACAGCGATGGCGAATCTGCGTCGACAAGCTGCAAGATCCGAGTTGTCAAAATGGTCGGTCGACCGTGTGTAGGCTCGAGGAAATGGCGGAAAGGCCCCCTTTTCATCCTTGGCCCGGCTTCTACGCCAATTGAGAGGAGGAAGGGGTACCAAATCTCGCATGCATGAAGGCATGCAACCTTTTGTTTTTCATTCTTCCTCAGAAGAAGCTGCGAGGCCCAAGAGTGTGACAGACGAAGTTTTTTTCTTTTGTGAAACAAAAAATAATAATAATTACAGTTTGATCACAGAAAATGCCTTCTTGTTCGTTCCCATGCGTTGTTCACTTCCCGAGGACCTGCAGCAGCAGGCCGTGTGTGGGCTTCCGGTTGTTGCTGCAGAGTGGCTTGTTGCGCGGCAAGCAAATCTCATAGGCAATTCATGCTTCAGCTCTCACTTTGTGTGGGCGAATGCCGGAACTCTTCCGTTCTTGACAAGGCGAGATGCAGCTGTTGGCGACCACTCAGCAGCAAAGACGCGAACCGAACGAAGAGGAGAGGAAAGAGCTGCACCTCACCTGCTTAGCTTTCTGCACGTCGCTTTTTGCAAGCGAGGTGGAACAAGTGCTGCACACCTGAACAGCGGCGGAATTTGGGTGTTGGTCTCAGCCCCGCTCTCTCTCTGTCTGTGTGTGTGTGTGTCCAATTTTCTTTTCATCTCCCGCGCAGCCGTGTGAACCTTGATCTTGACTCTCTGTATCTGCGCAGGCCCTCGATGGACAGATCCCCCCTTCCATGACCACTCGAGCCTCGTCCTCGTCTCCTCAACACCATCTTCTTTGTCGCCGTCGTCGTCCTCGTAGCAACCATTCCGATCAAATCTCGCCGCATTGTCACGAAACGAGCGCACGCACGCTTCGCAACATCGCAACATCGCGTTCTCACGCTCCTCCGTGCCCACCTCCGGCTCATTTCGCACCCACACCATTCTTTGCTCCTCCGGTCTAATCGCGGCACTATTCACAGATCTTCGGGTCTCCATTCTTCTGCTAAGTGCTCGATCGTTGAGCGTTGCATCCGATTACTGTCAACGGGCGTGCGAAGCATCAAATCGGTTCGGTTAACTAAACCCGAGCAGCCAGCGTCCACTGATTGCAACCTGCTCTCTGTTTTCCTCGCGGAGCACGCACAAGCTTGGACTATCTTGCAGTCGACGCTCGATCAGGATAGCTTCCCGGACTGTTCGCGCTATTCCTCGGCAGCATTCTGCTTAAAGAACACTCGGGCCTGCTCGCTTATCTTCCCTTCACACGCATCACGGCACAACTTCGGCACAACTTTTGGTTTGACTCCCAAGTCGGTTATCCCGAATCCGCCAATAGACACCCCATCGGCCAATCCGATCCGCTTGCAGTCATCGCCGTCAACGATCTCCTTCGTCTAAGAGAACACCACCTTTCGTCCAACGCAGCTGCAATTCAGCCGCCATGGGTCTTTTCGACGTCGGCTCGCTCCGAGTCAAGAAGCTTTCGAGTTCCAAGGACGTTTCCAGCAACAACGATGCTCAAACGTTGTGGCGTTCGACCGACACCCCCACAACCAAGCACCTCGGTGTCTACTCGGATGTTCCCCATGGCGGATCAGCTCGTTCTCTCTCTGCCAACCATGCTCCAGCCTCGCACGCTGCTGCACCAGCAGTGCTGCACCCTCAACGCAGTGTATCTGTGTCTACCTCGAGGGACGTGGCTAGGCAGTCCAAGCTGGAACGTATGATGGGCGCGGGGGTGCCTCAAGTACAGGTCATCAATCGCCCAGATCGGCACGCACCTTCGGGTCTCGTAGACAGCGCACAGCCTTCCATCGACTCGTTCCATCATCGCAGCCAGCAACCCTCGTTTTCCGCTCGTAACCCCGCCATGAACCGCACCACGTCCATTTCTGGGATGAGCGAGGCCCATTCGTCTTTCTCGCGCGCATTCTCTTCCGACATCTCCAACACGGTCGGTGGCGCCACCACGTTCACGGAAATGTCCGAAGTCGACTGCCCTGTCTGTCTCGAGCCGCTTTCGCACAGACTGGCGGGTGAAAAGCCACACGTCGTTCCCGCTTGTGGCCACGCCCTGCACAACGCATGCTTTACTGCCATCTACGGCCCTCCCGCAGCGCTGCTGGCTGCTCAGAACACGGGCAGTCGATTCCGCAGTGCTGGTGCCGCTTCCAGGCAAAGCATCTCTTCCCCTGGCATGTGCGGTGTCTGCCGAAAGCCCATTGCGCTTGGCGAAGGCAACTCGAGCAAATCGCAAAAGCTTGCTGGCATCAAGGCCCTTGCTTCTGATTCCCCTCAGCCGCGATCCACTCACTCGTTTGCTGACCAAGACGAGAGTTCGCAAGCTCACAACGACGACCCCTTGGAGGCTCAGCCGTCGCTCAAGGCGCGCAACACAATGAGCTCAGCCGCTTCCTTCTCGTCCAGCTCGTCCAACAGTCAGACTCTTCCCATCTTGCGCGCCAAACCCGAATTCCCCACCATCTACTGCAAGCCAAGTGGAAAACAGAACGGAAAGGTCAACGTGGTCTCGGTCCTGTCTATCGAGGTGCCTAGCCGTCGCACTCCTTACGAGATGCGCGATCATGCGCTCGACACCATCTCGGACGACTTTGCCGAGGAGAAGAGCCCTGATGGAGCGCGCGAGGACGACGACTCCTGGTCCGACGATCTCAAGCGAAGCGGTACAGGCTGGGAGGCTCACGGTACTGACGAGCTTGCGGCTGCCGATCGCTCACGTAGCCCCATACCCGAGGCAAGCGTTGGGTTCACTGAGCAGGGCGACAAGCAGAACGTCATGTCACGCCCCGATACGTTCGAAGACCCAGACTTCTCGCACCGCGCTACTTCGGCTGCCGTTCCTTCCGATGATCCGACACGCGCCGTCCTGGATGACCTACAACAGCGCGTGGCCGACTGGAAGGGCCACTCCATCGAGCACTTCGGCCCTCTCGTTCTCCACGACTTGCTCAATATTCGGCAGGACTCAGTGGTCCGCGAATTCCACGTCTACCTCTTCGAGGAAGCGCTGCTCTGCGTGACTGAAGAACGACGCAAAGGCTTGGGTCGTTTCATCTCCAACGGTGAAACCAACGGCGCTAGCGCGAATGCTGTCGAGGCCGAGACTGGCAAACCTGCCTTGAAGCTCAAAGGACGAATCTACCTTCGTCACATTCGGCGCGTCCTCGACTCGTCTGTGGCGGGCGAACACAGCCTCAGCATCACCATGGACGATGAGAACCTCGACCAGTTTGTGCTGTGCTTCCGAGAGACGGGCACCATGGATGTGTGGCGCTCTCGTCTCAAAGAGTTGACCGAAGGGCTTGGCGCTTCTCCCGCTGCTCAAACTGCTGCAGTCTCAACCGCCCAGACATCGACTGACTCACCAGAGCACCAAAAGTCGACCGCGACAGCAAGCGACCCTGCGGTGCTTCCCGGATTGAGTCCTAACCGGCCTTTGGCGTCACAGACCGTCACTAGCGGCTCTGCTTCCGTCCTCAGCGGAAAGTCTGGCTCTCACCATGGAGGAGCGCCGAGCCTTCAGGCGCGCAACAGCAAGAGGCTGTCCAGCGTCTCTTCGAGTCACAACAGCAACCACGCCAATGGCCCTAAAGCAGCTCGACGAGTTTCAGTCTCCAGCGACACAGTGCCTTCGCATCAGCAATGGGCGAGCTCTGGTGGTCTCGATCCCCGCGTGCCGCCTCCCAGCATGTTGCCTCATACGCCCATCGACCTTGTCCTCATGATCTCGGTTCCTTCGGTGCTGCCAGAGCACGTTTCGGGCTCGATCAGCTCTTCGGCTGCACTCAAATTGCGCCTCATCCGTTCCTCGCTTGACTTTGTAGTCCACAGCCTCGGACCGAACGACCGCGTCTCGATTGTCGCGTTCACCGTGGGGATCGACGGCGAGGTCAAGAGGACGGGTCTACTCAACCCACACCGCGAGGCAAGCCGACAATTGTTGCAGGAGTTCATCCAGAACATCGGTCGTCCCTGGGATACGCAGGATGCTGACCCTTTCAGCGTCGACCTTAGCCAGCTCGGAGGCTCGAGTGAGCGCATCGACTCGGCGACGGCGGTCAATGTCGGCCTTGATGTGGTGCTCGGCAGGAAAGCCAAGAACCCCGTGACGAGCATGATGCTGATCAACGACACCTCCGACGGGCCCAAGCGCAACCAGATGGACTTGGTCATGGCGCGAGCTGAGGCGGCCAACGTCGCCATCCATTGCTTCGGCTACGGAAAAACGCATGATCCTTCGTCGCTCTGGCTCATTTCGAACCATACAAGAGGCTCGTACACGTTTGTTCGCGAATGGTACCAGCTGCGCGAATGCATAGCCGGCTGCCTCGGCTCCATGATGTCGGTCGCACTGACGGATGTTAAGGTTCACATTGGCGTTCCTCAGGACAATTGCTTCCGCATCCGAAAGATTGCCGGTCTGCCAGGGGCCATCATCTCCTCGTCCGGCAAGGATGTCGACATTGACATTGGCGAGCTCAAATTTGGAGAAGCCAAGGATCTGCTGGTCGAGCTCGAATTGGATCTGGCGACACTCTTACCGGCCTTGATGGAAAACAGGCCCGATAGCAAGAGCATCGGTCTAGGTCCCATCGAGCAAGGAAGTGCCACGGATGACTTTATGCAGAGAATGGGCATCCAAGATCTCAGCTTGGCGGACTCGGACGGAGCCGAGGGCTTCCTCGAGCAGATGGTGGAAGAGATTGGCGTGTACGAGGCTGACGTCAGCTTCAAGGATCCTGCCACGGGATTGAGCACGTCGCGTCTTGCCAATCCGGGCGTGCTCACGCTCGAGATCGACACACACTCGACCGATCCGTTGACCAACGGTCCACCTGGCTTGGCGGCGGTGGTAGCCGATCCTACGGTGACGCGGCGACGACTCGAGGTGCTGGTTTCGGAGATGATGACGCGCTCGCTGCTGCTCATCTCGCGCAAGAACTACGGTCAGGCACTGAGAGTTGTTACCGAGACGCGACGCATCATCGATACGGTGGTGCAGGCGCTCAACGGGCCCAACCAGTCGAAGCGCCGATCGCTGGTGGTACATCGTTCGAACCAGAGGAGGGTGCGCGAGGCTGCCAACCAACGCACCATCTCTTCCCTTATGGCCATGATGAGCGACCTCGACACCCTCAGCGAAGGGCTGGAGCACCAGCATCGTTCGAGCTTTGACCGCGATGGACGCAACTTTGGAGCGCAGCAGGCGATGATTCTACGCGATCAGAAGGCGTGGACTACGCGTACGGATACCGAGTATCTCTATTTCAGGGACGACAATGCTGCGGCTTTCACGGCTTGGTCTGCATCGTTTGCTTCGATGCGATAAGGCTGCCCTGCCTATACAAGGGTTTGTGAGAGGTGAGCAAGGCAGAAGGAGAAGGAGGTTGAAACGATATACCCGCCATTCTGCGGATCTAAGCGAGATGTTGAGCGCTTTTGGCTCTCCCTGGCTGCATCTATTTCTGGTTCGTGTTCATGTATCTTGTCCGACCACAGGCGTGTGAGGGAATGTTCACACTCTTTGTTCATTGTTCAGTTTACCCATGCGTTTACGCCGCTTTGCTTGCTCTGAGGTCTGGGCGAGGCTTGCTAGCGCGTGAATGACCTTTGTCAAGATGGAATTGGAAGTGGGCGAATAGCGGTGCCAAGGTTGTGAGACAGAGATGATCGATTGCGAAAATCTTGCGTCGACACGGAGTCGGGTTGAGCTTGGAGGACAGATTGAGATCAAGGCTTAGGTCTAGGGTTTTACAGTATGTGTGCCAAGGCAAAATTAAGCAGTGATGAGTCTTTTGCCAGAGCTTTGGGGTTAATCGTCGCGGGTGGAGAACAATGCGATCAATCATGGAAAGCATGAACACAGTGACAGTTGGATGCAAAAAGTGGTACTTGGCGGGACGAAGACCCTTGGCCTGCATAGGGAAGGGCAGCCAAGAATCTCCGCCATCAAAGACGATCGCTTGGCTGAGTGGCTGAGGGATGCAACGTGCAGGGCCTTGGAAGGAGTGGCTTGCGCAGCTTCTTGGCATCTAGACCGGCGGCAAGGCAACTACTTCAACTTGGCGCTGGACACTTGACATCTCATAATCAGCTAAGCGGACCGGCAAGTTGAGGCTGGGTAGCAGCCAGCATGAAAGCGTCGACGTCAATGCAGCTGCAGGTAATGGAGCGGGACCTATCCGGCATCTGCTCTTGCTCGAATTGCAAGTTGCGGGAAAGGGTTGAGCGCCACTCGCACGCCGAGCGCTCGTTGATTTACCACGCAAGTACCACGCAAGGTGGCTCTGCTGTACCCACAACGACCAGCAATAAGAGAATCAGAGCCGTGGGCCATTGGCAGATGGCAGCGGAGAACGAATTGAGCTGACTGACTCACTCAAGCCCTTATAGTAGGTAGCTGTTCGCTGTCAATCTTTTCACTACGTTCACCTTACGCAGAGAAGAGCAGCACAACAAAAAAGAAGCAGGGCAACAAAAGAGTGTCTTCTCGATCAGTTGTGAGACGCAACGTCAATCGTCGATGAACTATTGCGCCCCGCAACGTCTGCCGCCAAGGCGAGCCTCGTGAGATGCTTGAATGCCAAGCCCAGTGATGGAGAGCGCAATGGACCAATACAAAACAGGCAAAGAGCAAAACTGCTCGAATGCTCGAATGCTCGAATGCCAAGAAGCTTGGGATTTTGCCTCACAGCGCCCGGCTGGCCCCGCGCTTTTCGCTCAGCAACAGCAAGCTCTGCCAAAACGGACAGCTCGGCGAAAAGTCCCTTTTGTTCTCACTTCGGCAGCAGACAGACAGAAGGCAGGTCGCTCTATCTCTGTCGTCTCGACATTTGGTCAAACGCCAAGAAAAATACCTCGCCTTGGCTCGACATGGCTCGCTGCTACCGCGCCTTCTGCCCGTCAACGCTTGGAAGTGGTGGTTATTGGCTTGGCTTGCTGCTAGGCATGACGAGCGGATTTGGCCTTGCATGCTTGCAGCCTTCCATCGTGTCTCTCTCTTTTTTTCATGCCTTCCTGCTGAGTATATGGTGCGTTGCCAAAGCCGAAGCTGTTTGAAGAGGGCGCTAGATGATATATATGCTGAGACCTTGATGCTCGGATCGACCTTCATCAACTTCGACATCTAAGCACCTCTCTCCCTCTCTCTCCTCACCAGCTTCCGCCCATCTTTGCCAAACACTAGCAATACCTTTTCCAACAAAGCTCTATAACCTAGCGTTTACAAGGCCGAAGATGCCACTGCTCATGTCACGAAGCAAGTCGCCCGAACAGGCACCGGCAGCCGGACCATCTTCATCTGCAGCCCCGCTCCGATCGCGAACAAGCGCTTCCTCGTCTTCCTCTTCATACAGAGCCAACGGAGGACGATCGTCGCACAGAGCAGCGGAGCTTCGAGCACGCTATGAGATGGCGCAGGCGATTCAGAAGCCCTGGCCGCTGCATCTCCTCGAGAATGGCATCAAGCCCAACGGTGCCGGTAGTGCGCCTCCCAGTGGATCGCAGCGATTGGCACGCTCGGCTGCGCCCAAGCACACCTCGTCGTCGTCTTCCTCCACGAGGACATCGACATCCTCGCGTCGCGAGCCAACGAGTGTCGCCGCCACACACGCCGAACTGTCCAGCTTGGACACGGACGTAGCGTTGCGATCGACCAAGAAGAAGCGCAACTCATCGACGTCGCTCGACAAGCTCTCGCTCTCTCCCACGCTCAGCAACTGGATCCGAAGAGCAAGCCGAGACTCGGACAAGAGTTCTGCAAGCAGCTCCAAAGGCTCTGCCTCGACCTCCTCAACCAACACTTCGCCTATGCACTCCCCCAAGCATCTCTAATGTTCAATCGTGATACTTTTTTGTTTTCCATGGCGCCAGGCTCTCCTTCAAGTCGAGGCGAGTCGTATACCCTCTGCGCCGATTATACCCGCTTGTTATGTTATTGATCTTGTCAATACTCAATCGGCTGTTTCTCATCTCTGCTTGAGTCGTCTGCCCGGATGCTGCTGAGTTGCATGCTCGTCTTGTCCGCTGTTCAGTGCTGCTGCGAGCTGCGAGACTTGCGCGCGACTTTATCGGCGCTCTTTTGTCACTGTTGGGATGCAGACGTCTGCTGAGATAAAATCGAACTGACACAGTTAATCGCTGTACACATCAGAAGTGCTGCTCAGAAAGTCACTGCCTAACTCATCCGCTGGAAGCTCGAAGCTTACAACGTTCTTCCACCTTCGGAACTCCCGTTCTACAGCTCATCCACCAGCTTTGCGTGCGTGATCGCCTTCGATTACGCCATGTGCCTCGATAGTGCTGCTGGCGAACGAGCAGCGAAATCCCCGACAACGATCAGTGCAGCGCAATGGTTGCAGATTCGAGAGTGCGCAGGCAGGCTGATTGGCTATTTTACAATGTAGGCAGAAGAAGAGGCATCACAGACCATGATGCCTTGCCGTCGGGGAGGTAAGGTGCTCCCCTTTTTGGGTGGGCCGAGCAGCGAGTCGAGCGATCCTGCGATGCTTCGAAGGGTGTGACGGAACGAATCAACCAGAGCGACGGGTGCTCTCATCGACTGCTTTGCATCGAGACCAACGTCTGGAGGTAAATCATTTATTGGTCCTCGAGGGCGAGCTCGAGATCGGCTCCGTACAGCTTCGAGTTGAAAAAGCCAGGGTCGAACCAGTTGACTCGCACGTAACCGTCTTCACCGCCAGATGCGTAGGCAGTACCGGCGGGGTGGATTGCAATCGTGTTGATCGGACCAAAGTGACCTGGGAGACGCGCACACTCCTCCTCAAACACCTTGTGCCAGAATCGAGTCTCGAATCGACCCTGTCTCGCCGACGTAGTAGTAACATTCATGGCATCCTGACCACCTCCGACAATCACGAAAGGCTTGGTTGGGTGAATGGAGGCGCTGTTCAGCGGCGTTTCGGTGGCGTATGTCTTGATAACTTGCAGCGTCTTGGAGTCGATCAGCTTGGCCGTCTTATCTCTGGACGACGTGACGAAGTAGGTACGGTCGGCGCTCATCTGCAGATCCGAGATGACGTCGGTGTGCGCGTTTGTCGAGTTTTCTTCGAGCTCTGCGTCGATGCCGCTCTCAGGTTCCTTGTCGTCGTGATAGTATGTCGCCACCTTGCCGTTCTCATGGCCAGTGACAATATATTGGTCGCAAGGAGCAAAAGCGGCCACCACGGCCTTGGGGCCCGAGAAGGTGATGGTGCGCGTCGGTTCGGAGTCCTGCTGGGTCCAGGTGTTCGGGTCACGGTTGATGCGGAAGACACGCAGCGAGCCTCGGTAGCCCATGCGCTGTTCTGTGACGACGAGGACCTGAGTGCAATCTTCCGAAAAGGCGACACGCTTGGCAGCGGTGGTGAACTCCCAAACGAACAGGCACTTGCCCGTGGCAACCTCCCAGAGACGCATCTGGTTGTCGGCGGATCCGGAAACGAGCAGCGTCGAGGTTGAGTCTACGTCGACGGTCCAGACGGTACCGTTGTGGCCCTCGTAGGTGCCGAGACGCTCGCCATTGTGAGAGAACCAAGCGTTGATGGTAGGGTCCTTGGCGACCGAGAAGAGCAAGTCACCTTCACGGTTGAACTTGACCTGGGTGAGCGAGCGCTCGTGACCCGACAAGAGAATAGGCCGCATTGTATGATCTCTGCGGTGATGGGAGGCGATGGTAGAGGAGGTCTAGATGAAATCGCAATGGCAAGGTTCGCGAAGAGCAAGGCTTCTTGTCAAGAGCTCGAGCTGAGCGTCCGAAGACCGAAAAAAAAAAAAGAATTCTCGCAGTCAAAAGCGCAACACAGCGCAAGGCAGCCAGCCAGTGGAGAAGCAGAGGAAAAGGCACACAAAGGAGCGCTGTCTTCACTGAAACAGCTGCTGCCGCACCTCGAGTCTGGCTCAAAGAGAACGAGGCTTGATTTCGAAATGTTTGTATTCGGCGTGGCCAAGCCTGCTATTGACCATTAGAAATCCAGCATGTGGCCCTGTGGACGCGTTGCTTGGCTTGGAATTTCTTCGCGGTTTTTTTTTTTTTTTGGTTTTGCTCGGAGTCGAATAAAATCTCACATCTGTAAACCTCTAAAGCACTCGTGCGAGTGAAGCTTTGGCACGTCCCCACACGACCAACTCACTTTGAGATTGATTCCTGCGGAGACCGTCTTCGTCGGAAAATAGCAAGATGCTTCCAGAGTCATCATGCTTATTGGCAATGAGATCGCTGGTTGATCGGCCATTTGCCCACTGACTGTGACAGGATAGAATGCGAGCTGGAGAGGTCCATCGAGCAAGATGGGAGCCAAGCAAAGGTGCAGCTGAGTGCGTCGGTGTGCATATCACCTTGTTATGCCGACCACCCGGGAGAGCTGCGGGGATTTGGATTGCTCTCTCCCTCTCCCTCTCCCTCTCTGTGATCTGCATAACAGACTCACGCCAAGACGATCGGGCGTGCATTGCTCATTCTGAATACATACCAAGAGATGTTTTCAGCCTACGAAGCCACAAAGAGAGAAGGGAGGGAGCTGCAAAGAGAAAGCCAGGAAGAGTGGGGCAGAGAATAGCGGAAGTCGAGTTCGCTTGGTCGGGATGCAAGCTGACGGAGAGAAGACTGCGCCACAGACGAAAGAGCAAGCGCGAAGATGCCCTTGCGTGGCCCTTTCCCTAAAAATCGCGACAGCTGTGGAGACAGCAAAGAGAGAATCGAAGAAAAATGACCCCTTGTCCAGAACATGTGGGACCAGCCCAAAAAAAGAAAAACTCAGCAGATCACGCAAAACAACACACCGACGCGGCAAAAAGTACACGCACACCAGGCAGCCAGCCTCTCAGCCGGCCATTCAAAATCGCAGTCTCTAGCGCTGTGCTGCCGTGCCCTGCCCGCCCTTTCCAGAACTCAATGAAAATCAATTCGCTCGACTCGACTCGACTCGCCTCGCCTCGCCTCGCCTCGCCTGCACTGTGCTGCTGCGGCCTCAAGTCCGCTGAAATCTACTCTCAGTCAAGTCTCGCCTCCATCCGCCGCCCTTTTGTCGCTGCCGCCGCCGCTCACTTTTGTATCCGTCTCGTCTCGTCTCGACCCGAAATAATAAGTGTGCGCAGTCAGGTCTGTCCAGCATCGGTACTACCGCATGTCCCTTGACACGGCTTCCTCTCCCTTGTCCATTCCGCTACTTTCCCTTCCCGACCACCACCTTTAATCGACTCCACGCTTCTTCCCTTCTTCGTCGATTTCACTTGCACGTCGATCTTGGCGCATCTCCGCATCGCAATCACCCTTGCAGTCCTGTGCTCGATCGATTGATTGTCGTGGCGTAACGGATCATCTTTCACGAATCGGTCTACTCCAATCCGCCCAAGGTCAAGCCAGCTTGACTCCCATTCTTCTTCTCGACGAACCAACATCCGATTGCATCCGTGCCTACGATCTCCACAAAAAGACAAATTCCCCTGCTAGCATCTCCATTTCGTCGCAGTCTGTCTCGCACAGTCTGACACAGATCATCTATCCGGCAACATGGGCCAGACACTCTCGGAGCCCGTCACGGAGAAGACCACGTCCTCGGGCGGCAATGATTCAGTCCTCTACGCAGTCTCTGAGATGCAAGGGTGGCGTATCAGCATGGAGGACTCGCACACCACTATCCTTGACATTAAGAATGCCACTGGTGGTATTGTCGGCAATTTTTTCGGTGTTTTCGATGGCCATGGTGGTAAGTAGAAGCCAAGCTTGCTTCTCGCTTGCCGCTTGCTCAGTGGCCCGCAACACTAGAACATGCTAATATCTGACCCCTGTCATTCGTTTGCTTGGCCGTTTTGCTCTGATCCACAGGCTCCTCGATCGCACAGTACTGTGGCCGCAGTATGCACACCACACTCACCTCCCAGGACGAATTCGAGCAGGGAGAGTACGCTCAGGCCCTCGAAAAGGCTTTCCTCGATGTCGACGAGGATCTCAAGAAAGGTATGTCTGCTGATCGCATCCGCACCTTACTGATTTCCATCGATCGTCATATTTACTCACAGAATGTTCATCTCTCTCTCTCTCTCTCTTGTCTCGCACTGCAGATCCGAATTACACAAACGACCCGTCGGGCTGCACCGCCGTCACCGCTTTCATCCAGACGGTAGCGCAGGATCCCAAGCGAGTGGAAAAGATCTTCGTAGCAAATGCGGGTGATTCCAGATGTGTCCTCTCTCGAGCCGGAACTATGATCGCTTTGAGCGAAGACCACAAGCCCACACTGGACTCGGAGCGCGAGCGTATCGAGAATGCTGGTGGATACGTCAGCTGGGGTCGCGTCAACGGCAACTTGGCCCTCAGCCGTGCTATTGGGGATTTCGAGTTCAAAAGGTCCTTCGAGCTGCCAGTAGAGCAGCAGATCGTCACCGCCTTTCCCGAGGTGATCCCGCACGATATGGACGCCAAGGACGAGTTCCTCGTGCTCGCTTGCGACGGTATCTGGGACTGCTTGACCAGTCACCAGGTGGTGGACATTGTGCGACGATCGATCGCCAACGGCATGGAGCTCACCGACATTTGCGAAGATTTGATGGAACGTTGTCTCGCACCGGATTCCGACACGGGTGGCGTCGGCTGCGACAACATGACAGTCTGCATCGTTGCGCTACTCAACGGCCGAACCAAGGACGAGTGGTACAAATGGGTCAAGGACAACATTGACGTGCCTTTTCAGAATCGGGTCACTCCTAAAACAGACCAACTCCCGCTCATCTTCAAAAGCACGCAACCCTCTCCGCGAGGCCAGGAGAGCGGCAATGACGATACGGTCAGCATCCAGTCGCTCCTCTCTGGTGGATTGGCGCGCGGCGAGGACGGCGAGGATGGAGCGGCGGGATCGCTGCGACTGCCTGGCGGTTTGGCGGGCGCGTTGAGCGGTGCGGGTATCGTGTTCCGACCCGGTGGACGCTCGGACGAGGGCGAAGTGGTTTACGAAGCACACGTTGTCGACGAGGAAGATAGCGGCGACGAGCAGTCGGACCAGAGCAGCAGCGAGTCGGGCGCCAAAGCATCCACCAACCCCTCCAGCGACAGCCAAAGCGCAGAGCCAAGGTTGGTCGAATCGCCTCACACGGACGCCAAGCCCGCCAGCTCTAAGCAGGAGTCGGACGAGATGGAGCTAGACGAAGAGAAGCCAAAAGAAGCCTGAAACGCTTGCTCACTCACTCAGTTCCGACGCTCTTGCTTGCGAACACCAACGCTCCAACCTGATTCCATGCACCTCAGCACAGTGAAAGCGGCCTTCTTTCCCCCCTGATCCGCTCGCTCTCCAACATAACTCTTGCCCAGCCTCGGGTCCGGTCTCGCGAGCATTCATCACCCTTCCCGCTCCCCAAAACGACATCTGAACCTTCTATTTTCCGCGCGGGTTCTCCTGACATTGTAGACATACGATACCAGCTGCACGAGACAAGACTCAAGTGGAAAACGCTCCGCCCGTAATTGCCTATTTCTGAAAATCGCCTGGTTTCCAAGGTTGAATGGGTGTCGATGAACTGGAGGGTGTGCGAGAGATGAAAGGCCAACAATATCGAAGGCCCTTACGGGTGCGGAAGGGTGGGGCACAAGCGCCGGCCGGTGAATCTCAAAGCGGGGATTGAGCGGGTCAGGCGTGCTTCGAAAGTGACAAATGCAACAGAAAAATAAAGGCGCAACTCGCTGCACGTTGGCACGCCTCGGTAAAAGTGTGCTCGTCCAAGACCCTGTGGACGCTACGCCTCCTTGCCCCCTGACACCCACATCTGCGCAGCAAACGTTGAGGTCACGTTTCTCCATGAACATGGCTTCCGCACATCATCACGCTCTGGCCGCATAACACCAACAAGCCGTCCTGGTGGCGGGCTCCACCACCATCAACCTTCAGCACCTGCTGCGTTGCCACGATGCCGTTCAACTATGGCTTTCTCAGCCACAGCGATCCGCTCGCATTCGATCCGAACAACTACGTGCTTACCACCAACGGTTTCGGCCTCTTCCTGACGCAAGTCATCATCATTATCGTGCTATGTCAGGTGCTGGGCAAACTGTTCAAGCTCGTGGGCCAGCCCGCTGTCGTTGGCGAGCTGCTTGCCGGCATCCTACTCGGACCTACTGCGCTCGGCAACATCCCCGGCTTCACCGAGACGATCGTTCCCACGCAAGCATTGGGTCTGCTCAAGCTCATGGCCAACATTGGACTTTCGCTCTTTCTCTTCCTTATCGGCCTCGAGACCGATACAGAGCTCATGGCCAAGTACTGGCAAAAAGTGGTGCTCATCACCTTGCCCGGCATGGCTATTCCCTTTGGCATCGCAGTCGGCATCTCGAGGCTCATCTGGCAGGTGGAGACCGACCAGACCGTCAAGTTCACCACTTTCTTCCTCTTTGTCGGCACCGTCATGGCCGTCACCTCGCTTTCGGTGCTCTCGCGCATCATGGCCGAGATGAACATCTTGAGCACTCGCCTTGGTTGCATCACCATCGCGTCCGGCGTGTGCAACGATCTCATCGGCTACGTACTTCTCGCCTTGGGTTCGGCGCTGGGCACGGGAGGCAAACAGATCGATGCGCTGTATCAGCTGCTCGCAGCGGCAGGCTACATCGCTCTTCTCTGGTTCGCCTTTCGCCCACTCATGAACCACCTCATCGTCCGCAGCGGATTCGACATGACGACGGGAGCCGACGACCGCGTGCCAGAGCACCTCCTCGTGATCGTGCTCTGCGGTGCTCTCGTCAGTGCTTTCTATACGGACGCAATGGGCGTGCATCCCATCGTTGGAGCATTTAGTTTCGGCGTGTGCTGTCCTCACGGCAACTTTGCCGTCAAGGTGACCGAAAGTATCGAGACCCTCGTCATGATCGTCCTGCTTCCGCTCTACTTTGTCACCAGCGGCCTGAGCACCAATTTCAAGCTTCTCAACGATGGTACCGCTTGGGGTCTCATCTGTTTGCTGATCGTCGGCATCTTTGTCAGCAAGTTCAGCGCTACGGCTGCTTCTGCCAAACTTGCTGGGATGACGTGGCGCGAATCCATGTGCGTTGCAAGTCTCATGCAGAGCAAGGGCATCATCGAGATCATCATCCTCAATGTTGCCCTTCAGCTCGACGTGGTCAGCCCCAAGGTGTTTGCCATGCTAGTCATCTGCTTCCTGTGCACCACCATGTCGGTGCGGCCGCTGTCCAGATACGTCTACTTTTCCAGTCTTGCTCAGCAAGAGACAGCAAACCAGGGACAAGATGGGGGCGAGAAGCGTACAGTTGACGAGAAGGGAGCGTCTCAAGGCTCCACGACTGATGTTGTCGCTGATTCTGCGGACTTCCCCATCACGGTGGCAATTGCGTCACCCAGTCCGGCCACAAAGACGCTCATGTTCCTCCTCAATCTACTGGGCCAGCACGATGGGTCGTCACTTGGATCCACCTCTGGCACGAGTTCCGAAGAGAGCGCAGCAGGACAGATCGCTGTCGACTTGATCCGCTTGCTTCCAATCGAGTACACCACTTCGTCCATCATGCAGCTCATCAACTACTCGGAAGAGCGTCATCGTGACGAGATGATGGACAGCCTCAAAAAGGTGCAGCAACTCTGCAGGGTTCCCACATCGGCGATGCTGGCAAGCGAACGAAAGCTTGGCCGTTTCACAGCAACGGTCACAACTCCGGGCGCAGCAGCTGCGAGTACGAACGTAGCTTATGCAGTGCCTCCGGATACCTTCATTGTGCCTCGACACGAGATGATCAAGACCATCGGACAGCAGAATGCACGCGCACAACGCCGGCTGGGCACGGCTGACATTGCGTCCTCGGAACTGGGTCGCGGCATGGCTTTGGTGACCTGGGAAGCGCACAACTCGTATGGGCGAGGCCTGTCGTGGCTAGGTGCGGCCGCGGCCGCTAGCGGTCTTTCGTTCTCCAAAATGCTCAACGAAGAGGATGCGGCTGTCAGCTTCTGGCAGGCCAGTTCCGATGCGCAGTCGCTGCCGTCGAGGCTGTTTCGCATTCTGCGTAAGCAGTGCGCCACGGGTGTCTTGCTGGATCCTAGCATGTCGCGGCTATCGGCCGTACCGCTGGCTACCTCGCATGAACAGCAGACTCTAGCATCATTACGACGCGAGCTCGAGCGTAGTCATGGCTTGCAAAGACCGCTGGGCGTGCGACGGATCATTGTGCCCTTTTTTGGAGGTGCGGACGATCGCGCGGCAGTAGAGTTGCTGCGAAAGATCGTGCTCAATTCGCCTGGCAGAGTTCAGGGTCTGGTTACTACGTTTAAGAATGCAGGCGATGCGAGGGACAAGGGAGCAGATTCGCTTGCTGCGGAAACAAAGCTGCCATCGACATTGCCATTGGAGCAGTTGGCGGCCGAAGACGACCACGTCCATTCGATCAACTTGCAGACCATCCATCAGCAGGAAGCGGCTCGTGTCGACGCACGGTTTCTGTTTCATCAGCAGGATGCATCGGTTGCTGCTGCCACGGTCAAGTCCATTCCGGAAGAGTTTGTGGCCGCTGCTGCTGCGAACGCCGCCCACACCGACCGTGCATCCAGCGCCTCCCAGCTTGGAGACGCAAACTCAGCAAAGTCCCTCAACAAAAGCTCGGACGCACGCACGGACGCCGGCATCGTCTTTGTCACTCTTCCTTCGACACCCGAGACCCACACCAACCCGATTCGCACCATGTGCAAGTTCCTTCTACCTCTGCTGGACGAGCAGCAGGACATGGTGTTTGTCGGACGCGGTAAATGGAACCAACGCCCGAAAGAG
Source organism: Sporisorium exsertum (assembly GCA_928724755.1). Taxonomy (NCBI): domain Eukaryota; kingdom Fungi; phylum Basidiomycota; class Ustilaginomycetes; order Ustilaginales; family Ustilaginaceae; genus Sporisorium; species Sporisorium exsertum. The sequence continues at coordinate 54,806 of CAKMXK010000035.1, read as the reverse complement.
TTTCGGCAGGAGGTGGAGAGCATGTATGCTGAGCAGCTGGCTTCGTCGGCGCTGCTGTCCGAAGAGCTGAGAGAGGAGCTGAGGACTGTTGGTAACTGTTTGGGCGCTGTTACGGAGGGGATGCTGCTGCAGGAGCTTAGGTCGTGTGCTGTTGTTGTGCAGGCTGCTCAGGAGTGATCTCGATGATGCTTGGTCGTATGCCTGCAGCGACTTGTTCGCACTGCTTACACTCTTCGCATGTAGTCTACTACCACATCTAAGCATCGCATCGCATCGCATCGCATCGCATCGCATCGCATCGCATCGCATCGCATCGCATCGCGATTTCTACGCTTGTTTTGTCTTGTGCTCATGCTCTCAACCTGCTTAGAAGCCGGCCAGACCACAGTCGGAGGCTTTCGAGTGCTGTCAATCACACTGGGCTGTGAGACAGGTCAATTTTGCATTCTGGGATGGACAAAGGCAAAATCCTCACACCGAATGACAAACTCGATTTTGGCAAGAAGCGCTGTTCACTCGACTCGGTCATCAACCCGAATCGCAACCCCATCCGGCCCAATTCGTATTGTCCAGTGGATCCTTGGCGCCCAACTTGGACCAGTCACAGTCCCGCCCATTCACGAACGCGTCACCGTACCAGCGCTTCAGCAGCAGCCCAACAGTGTTCTTTGCCGACACCGTGGAGGTCTCCATAGTCGAAACGAGGCTTTCCATGGCGTTAGGGTAGAAGAGGTTGTGGTCGACCTCGATGCGCGGGAAGCGAGATGTGGGTGTGAGGTAGGGATAGGAGTCCCACGTATGGCGTTGGACCCACGAGACGGTGTTGCTGCCGAAGAGGCGGGTGAGGAGGGTATCGGAGATCGGGTGCGGGGAGAAGATTTTGACTAGGTATTCTTTGTCACCGCTGGACGACGAGGAGGGCGGGTCGACGCAACGCAGGTAGTTGAGCGAGAAGAAGTCCAGGTTTGGTTTCTTTACCTCTGCGAATCGCGGCGATTGCTCGTCGTCGTCGGACCCATCTTCCGACGAGCGGTTCTTCTTCTTCCCGCTCGCCCTGCGCACGCTCTCGCTGGAAGTAAGAATCGTCGTGGGAACAACGTCCTGCTCGCCCAACCCAAAGTACTCGGGCCTCGGACTGGGCCGACTCGTGGTCAACAACGTCACATGCAAATGCACGTACGGCTTTCCCTTGACGCGCTGCGGCGTATTCAGCAGCGTAATGTCCGCATTGTGCCACGGCGTAGCGATGATCACAGCATCGTAAAGCTCGCCCTCGCCGCTCTTGGTGCCCAGATACCACTGCACCTGTTTTCGCTCTTCGCGATGCTCGTCATCAAGTGCGAGCTGACTGCGTCGGTGGGGGGCGAGGCTGTCGAAGCGCACGATGCCGGTCACCTGGCCCTCGACACCTGTTAAGATGCGCGCGCCGCTGCGTTGGGCGAACTGTTCAAAGATGCGGTAGTTCCCCTGTTTGACCCCCGTGGCGCCAGAGGCAGCGAGACTGACGAGCGCGCCAAAGCCGTGGATCTGGTCGATATCCTGGGCATAGTTCACCCTCGTCGCCGCCTCGACCATCTCCTCGATAAACAACTCGGACACTCGGCGGTCCTTGAAGAACTGCATCCCCGTCGTCTCCACAAGCGAGGTAGCGTTCACCGCGGCTGCTAGCTCCTCGATGCTCGACCACGGATACCCCGAAACGCTTTCTTCCTCCCCTTTCCGTCCACCGCCGGCGCGGGCATGCAGGAACCGCGGGCTATACAACCCGGCAAAGTACGACAACTGCTTCTTAACAATCCCTTCTGTGGTAATAGCGCTGTATCCATACCTCAGGAAAAACTTGGCGCTCGTCCACCAACTGCTCTGATCGCCTTCAAAGAGAAACTGCTGCCCGTCCCAGATGCCCATCTGCCCCGCCATGCCCGTATGCGCGCCGGTTTCGAGTTCAAACTCCTTTACCGCGCGACGCAGGTTGAGGTTGACATCGGCAAAGATGCTAGCGCCTAGCTCGATGGGAGCGTAGCTGCCGTCGTCGTAAGGGAATGTGACGGCGGTGCGCCCGCCGATGCGGGTCGAGCGTTCGAAGATCGTGACCTGGATGGTGTCGGTTGCGTTGAAAGAAGAAAGTTGGTCCTGCGCCCGTTTGAGGAAGTACGCGGCTGAGGTGCCGGTGGGTCCAGCGCCGATGACTGCCACTTTGCGTGTGCGGCCCTGCGTTGTAGGCTTGAGGTTCGATGCTTGCGGATGGGTCTCCAAGTAGGATGGTGTGCCACCGGGCAACGGATAGAACTCGTAGTTGTCGTAGAGTTGCGCATCCACATCGGAATGGGCGGGGATGGGCGCAACTTGGTGAAGAGCAGCAAGCACCAATCCGAGCTGGTAGAGCAGCATAGAACGAACCATGGCTGGCTGTTGAGACGACCTCAGTCTCCGCAAGTCTTTCAGTGAGGTGGAGCGGTAATTTCTCGACTTGTTATCCGCAGAAGAGGCTGTGTCGTCGTGTTGAGGATGCTCGACGCAGGAGGGCAAGGACGAAAGGATGTTTGTTGCCTTTTTAAGTTGCAATTCAGGGTCTACCTTTCGCCGTGCATGGACCACCGACTACCCCCCAAAACTCTGCTGTCCTTTGTTGACATGAGCCCTTCTTTCCTCAAAATCACGTCAAAAAAAGGGGCATAAAAAACCCGCACTTCCCATGCTGTTCCTTCCCTTTCACCTCCTCTCCATCTCAACAATAGCACAACCGACACACAGCACCAACCATCTGCGTCCTTTCCACAGCGCAATAGATTCGAGAACAATAGGTGACGTTTACCCCTATGCAAAATGAGCAGAGAACGGGCCATTAAAGGTAGACTACATGATTAGACAGGTCAGCCGGACAACGGTTGGAATAGGTATAGCAAGGAAGAAGTTGATGCGATCAAAGGGGAAGTGACGGCAAAGGTTTGCGCTGCGGCGCTCACACAGGCACAGCCGAGTCGACCAACGGGTTGTTCTCCAGCCGAGCCTGCCAATCGCGGGGCGGATGCTCCATCTTAGGCGAGCGCAGCAAGGGCGATCGAGAATGAGCTGCGGCGGGCGGCGGCGGGCGAGCAATGAGGTAGTTGCGCCCACCGGTAGGTGAACGATGCCCAATGACATCGTCCTTGTCGCCGTCCGAGACGCGCCGGCGCGAGGGCGAGCGTTGATCTTCGTCCGAGTCGTCTGCCCAGCGCTTTGAAGCTGAAGCTCGAGGAGCGTCGTCAGATCCGTTGACGGGACGAGCATTGCTCGCCTCTGCCTGCGCTCCATCAACGTCGGTTGGCGAAAGGTGAGGCGAATCATAGCCACGGTATTTTCGCGTGCGGAGTGACGCGGAAGCAGGCGGTGCGGTCACGTAGCCTTGGGGAGCACTGACGTAAGCGGTAGAGGGGAGACCGCCGACCCTGGGCGCGTTTCCAACGTCGCCGCTGCTGCTGCTGCTACTGCTGCCACCAGTCATCTGCCTCCCATTGCTAGCAACGCGTCGATCCTCGCCGCCACCAGGTCGGCCGAAGCGACGTACGTCGTCCTTGTCGTCGGGCGGGCTGCGATTGCTGTAGCCGCCGCCAAACACGTGACTCTCAAGTTGCGGACGATGCTGACGCTCCACCACACTCTCCAACTCACGAATATATTCGAGGGCACGCTTGAGAATGGTGGCCTTGCTGTCCTGACCGTCTCGACAAGCAGGAATCGCCTGGCGCAAATCCTCGAAACCCGTGTTGATCGATTCGCGACGCTTTTGCTCGGAGAGAAGATGCGCAACTCTTCGGTTGGCGTTGACCGTGTTGGTGCTCGCCGAAACGGGAGGCGCACCGCCAGAAGACTCGGCACCTGCTGCACTAGGAGGCATCACGCCGAGCGTCGAGGCAGGACGAGGTGGCTCCATGCCTGCCATCATATCGGGTCGTGATGGCGGTCGGTTCGGAGCTGCGCTCTGGCTCCTCGATTCGGGAGGGCTGTAGGTTCCGGGGCGGTATGGACGCGCGCCGGGCGGGGGATAGCGCGGAGCCATCTGCTCCTCTTCCATCAAGCTCGTTGTCGCACGTCGTCGAATGCGTCGACTGTCTTCAGCTGGGTCGGCATCCAGCGGCCGCCCAGCTGCGCCGCGTGCATCGTGTGGGTAAGGTGGCACACCGTTCTCGTAGGGGTACATTGGTCTTGGTGGTGGTCGCTCACCACGCCACCTGTCCTCTTCCCTTGAGCGTTCGTGGGCGAAAGCGTCGGGGTGAAGGTCAGATCGGTCTCGTGAGGGGGCGCCGGGCCTCCAAGGACCCTCCCCTCGCATTGTCACTGGAGGAGCCGGCATGCGAGAACGATGTGGATCGTCCGAGGCACGTTGCCAAGGTGTAGGTCTGGCGTCGTCTCTGGATCCATACGGCATGTGCTGCATATGTGGGCTATAAGGGTCCTTAGCGCCAAAGTGTGAGTCGGGTCGATCGTAGGAGCGCCAAGCAGCATCGTCTGTTGGAGGCATGCCATGCTCTAGCTCGCGATGGAGTGGCGGTGGTGGTGGACCATGATGAGCCATTTTTGAGTTGTGAGGCGGACCATACGGCTCATCTGCAGGGCACGGGTAAGGGCCAGCTCGAAGAGGCTCCATTTCGCGATGCTGCTGCGGTGGTCGTGGAAGGAGGCCAGTGGGAGGTGTTCGACGGTGTTCGAGAGCGGGAGGAGGCAGTCGTTCTCGACCAGCGTCGTCTGCACGGAAAGGGAATCGAGGCGCAGTGTCTCTGACGTGTGGCTCTGGTCTGCCTACATCGGCGGCTTGGTGTGATGAGAGTGATGAGATGGGAGGAAGCGTGTTCCGGGCGCCTTCCGAAACTCGGTGAGGAAACATTCTGCTGAGCTGACCGTAATTGGGCAAGCGAAGCACTTTTGACGAGCCGCGGAACGCCCGATGGCTGGGAGTAAGGTGTGACTGTACAGGCGTAGAGACGATCTTGTCGAGAGATTGCAATCGGAACACAAGCTCGATGGAAGGTTAGCCGGACCCAGTCGCTGCAAAGGCGAGGACTACTGTGTCGACAGCGGACGGACCGCAAGTCTACCACCGACGGAAGCAGGATCTAGGACGAGTGTGACGACCGATGATCGATGAAAGGGTTCAGATTGGTATCGATTCTCGGAGGAAAGGAGATGGTGATGTTGTTTCAAGTGATGAATCCTCTTCAGCACAGAGATGGTGGCGACTGGTGGAGAGGTTGAGGGGGAGGAGAACAAGAGACCGCCTTGGAATCGACCGGTGAGTGAGAGCCAGAATCTTATGGACAGAGTGCTCTTGTAACCTGTCACACGCACCGAGCCAAGCGAATGGCCAGGAAAAGGAGGGGAGAGAGGCGAGGCTTCGGAAGCAGAGAAATGCAAGCAGCGAAGCCAAGATTCTATGACACTTTTTAGTGCCGAACAAGAGGACGAGGACTTTCCCAAGGCTGTGGACATGGACCGTGAGCGTTTTTCATGCCGAGGAAACAATGGCGGCCAGAGAGAGAGAGGGAGAGGGAGAGGGAGAGATACCAAGAAGGCCCTGCCTGTCAGCGAAAAGAGAAGAAGGAGGAAGAGCGAGAGAGTGAGACCGTGTGTGAGCATGTAGGTGTGAGACAACGCATGACGGTCAAGCAGGAACAAAAGACAGGCTAGAAAGCAATCGACACGAGCAAGCATTCCTTGCATAGGGTGTGTTGTGGGATTAGCGAGCCGAGTCAAGCACCAACATGACTAAAGCTATAAGAGGGCTGAGGGCCGAAGCATCAGCAGCTACGGCAGCAGCAGCGGCAGCAGCAGCGGCACCAGCTGCGCATGCGTATGCACATGCGCAGCCGCAAAAGGAGGGGAACCAGAAAAAGAAAAACTAGAAGAAAAGGAAAGAAAACAGACTTACAATTCAACAAAAAAGCAGCCGCGGCAGAGGGAGCCAAACCTTTCAAAGGCCGCGATGGCCCATTTGATCCCAATTTGGTGAAGACCATTTCGAGCCAGATTCTGTGGGACCGCGCGGGAATGAGCGGCGTGGTCAGATGGACGCCATTATTCATGCAACTTCTCTGCTGCCAACACACACACAACCCGAAAACAGCAACGTTGCGGGACAAAGAACCGCCAACCCTCTTTCTCTATTTATTTTTCTTCTCCTGCGTGAAGCCGGCAGCGTCCAAACGGCTTTTGCGATTGCGGTATTCGTTATTTTCCCGTCCTAGTCAGAGATTCCTGTTGGCTCAGAGAGGTGGTTGGGTGCTGTGATCACAAGGTGTTCTGCATGCTGCAGCCGCTACAGCGAAAACTAACTATAACTACTACAAGTTGATGCATTGCAAGATGCATTTCCACCTGTCGCCTCTTGCATCAAATCTGGGTCAATCTTGCGGAAGCCGAAGCGCAACCTGGTCCCACCATTGAACCTCGAACCGCAGACACCAACGTCTGTTCAACGTAGCTTCATTCTCCGTCTGCGGCTCAAAGAGATTCTCGACGGAAAATATCTCCAGTAGACGGGAAACCTCTGCAGCAGACGTCAAGGTGAGTGGACGGCGGATGATCAAGTGCGAGAAGGCAGGCAAAGGGGCAATAAAGGACAACTAACAACAAACGCGACGATCACCTGACGAAGATCGAGCGGCCAAACAGCAACCTCGGCATTGCATTGCTCGGGCCTTTGGTGACGGGTTCCAACAGATCTGGGTGCGATTTAGCTCGATTCCCAAAAAGTCGGTAAAGTCGACAAAACCCAAAATTGTGAATTAGAAGAATAGCGCTTTGATCCTGTGGTCCACCAAGATGGAGTGGCGGCCTCACCTACACACATATAATCGGCCCCGCGAGCAAGAGACAGACATGTCAAGTCCGTCTACATAACCGAACGTCTCATCGAACAGTGAGCTGGTCTCACCAGCAGATCCATCCGTGAAGAGCACCGTTACAATTATGCGAGCTCGATATTTTCGCGCCACTCTCTCTTTTCGGTCGTGCCTTTCGCCGTGTTTCTCTGTATAGCGTGTCGTTCAGGTGAACATGTCTCGTCCCTTCGATGCACGCTTTCCCGCTCTTGCCCTCGTGCCGCACTGGCCGGTGTGGCCGCGTCTTGGGAGGGATTTGTGGTTTCGCCTCGTTATCGAAAGTACGTAACGTTGGTCTTCTAGCGCAGAACCGTCCTGTTTAAATCGACGCTCTTGCCGGGTTCGTCTCGGACTCAGTCAATCTCTTGTTCCTAGCGAGCGGAATCCGCTTCAAGACGAGTGAGACCTGGATGATGAGCACACATCCGCAGGTCTAACTAGCTTGAGCAGCTTCTACAGCATGGGTGCACCGCATCAGTCAGTACCTTGCGAGCAAAGCAGGAAATTGTCCGAAGCACGAATCCAATGAGCAAGTGTTGCAATTCGGAGCCTTTTTTCCCCTTCGAATACCCGAATGGCACCGAGCGCGCCGATCATAGCAGCGACCAACAGCATGACGGGGCTCACCAAACGTGACACAATGGCGGGGGCAGAGTCAATCTTGAGCACTCAATGGCTGGATTTAAATTCGTTTCCCCGCTCTCGCTGCGATGTTCTACACTTGGCACCCATCAGCGCAGAAGGACGGCCTTTGATATCAAAAAACGGTTTGGTCGACCTTATGGAAGAGCGCAGCTTCCCGGCCGAAGCTTCCCGAACAGGGTTCCTTGGTTGCTGCTGCTGTGGTTTGACATTAGTCGTTTTCAATCCAGCTGCATTCCACAGAGTTTGAACACTCTGTCCCTGGTACCGGCAATCGACCCAGCTTGGCTTGGGGACTTTTTTTTAAAAAAAGAAACGATTTTTGTCCTGTTTTGCTTTCGATTTTCTGTCGAACTGCAAGATTTGCTTCTCCGCAAAGCGACGGACTTTCAATTGCTATGTGAACCTTAGAGGGCAAGAGACGGCGCTAGTGGTACTTTGGGAATGTCGGATGTTGCTCCTAGCGAGCGGATCACACGGGTGAGGTTAGAGCACGCAGCTTCGCTGATGGCACGAGCCCACGGCGGGCGCGGCGGCTCTGCGGAAGCATAGGCAAGCCACTCGTTTGCCCTCTGTCGCCGCATCGACTTGTTCAACGCTGCTGTTGCTGCCAAATCTCGCATCTCGCAGATCGCACTTTCCGAGCAGCCGATTAACGATGACTCTGATCGCATGTCGTTCAGCTGTTCATTGTTCCTCCGTGGAAGCGCAAGTCTAACGTCTGCGAGAACACAAAGGGGCCCGAACACTTGGGGCCAGCATGGATGGTGCACTTAGGGTTAGGAATATTCGCTCATGTTGATCGCAACCAACTGGAACGTCTGCAAATGTCAGCTTACGACGGCAAAGGGCGTCTTGCAACTTGCTCTCTTGCAGCTGCAGAAAAAGAAGCACCTTTGCTTTTGCTTTGCGGTACATACTCTTTCGACGTGCGCGCCAAAGGCAGCTGCCGGCTAACTTAGCAGCAACTTCGCGAAACGTCCCTTCTCGTGGCCTTTGATCTCCTCCGACGTCTCCTGGCCGCATCAGCAGCAGCACTTTTGATGTTTGGCTTCCAAAGCCGTGCGCATTTCCATGGAGGGCTGGCTGACTTTATACTTGCAAGCGAGAACCGCTGATTCTCTCCGCTTGTGGATCCCTCGTGCCGAAAAGAAAGCGAAAGACGGCTAGTGACTTAGCAGAAACAAGAGCTAGAGCTGACTTTGAAGTCAGACGCTTCAGCCGTCCTGTCGCTCCGACGGGTTTGCAGTAGCGTGCTTTGCAGCCGATGATAACGTTTGTCACCCGGCTCTTGGCTCTGTCTTGCCCTGTCATGAGAAAACAGGTGACTCCTTTGTTCCGTCGGGATCGGTCACAAATAATTTACAGGTAAGAGAAATGAAAATTGGAAAAGAAGAAGCAAAATGAACAGCAACTGTGGCCCCTTTGGCCTGCTCACATAACTTTACAGCACTGCCGGTCAAGTCGCATACCACGGCATGGTTTCTTTCTTTGGTAACTACGAATTCGGCAGTCCGCAAATGGTTTCCGGCAAGAAGCGTTGGGACCAAGGTGGGATTGTGTTTTGCTTTTGCCGAGCAAGCAAGTGCCGTCCAGCTCGACTCTGCCTTCCGATCCGTCTCGCTTGGGACTAGACTAGGCCACCGGCTTTTTCACGCTTGCTCGCCTAGGCAAGCGAACGGCACAGGCAAGCCAAGAATAGCAGCATGCCAAAGGAAAAGCAACGACGACGAACAAATGCACGTGTTAGCGACTGCAACCGACGTAAGCGACCCTCCTTTTGCTCGGCTGACCCTCTGGATTGGCTCGAAGCTGGACTCCTCGCTTAGCATGCGAAAAATGGCTGGGGCTGAGGGCTCAGACGCCGCGTCACACTCCAACAGCGCCACTTTTGTTTCGTGATCTCATCGCTGATCGAAGAGGGCTGTAGTCCGTGTTACAATGCTGAACGAGGAAGACGATGCTTGCTTCATGTGTGACAGCGTCTTGCTCAGGAATCTTGCTGGACTAGTCGTATCCGACCAACGGAGCCCAAATGTCAACAGCAAAGCACCAGCGACTCCACGGCAGCCTACAGGAAAACGAAGCGCAGCCGGTACGACGGTGAAAGAAGGGCAGCACGGACTCCGAATTTCTGGTGCGCCAACGACGGCCCTTTGGAGCATATGCTCACAACTTGCTTTGCCTCGGCTGCAACAGGTCGAGCGTACCGGAGCGCGCTAGCGAGCTCGAGAGGCTTCCGCTGCAAGCCACATTCGTTGGGCGTTTCGTCAATCTGTTTCACCCAGATCTCTCGCCATTTCTTTCTCTCTCTCTCTCTCTCCTCTCGCTCTTAGTATGTGCCCAAGTCGTGCTCATGGGTGAATATACTCATTGAAAAAGGAGAAGGAGGGAAAAATAAGGAGTCGTTTTTTACGCATAAATGTTTGTACCTGAGCCAAGCGGTCGCTGCCCAGCCTTGGCCTTGCTCATTCGCTTGGTCTTATCCAGGACAAGAGTCTTGGCATCACTTGGAAGCATGTGTTTGAAGCCGGCAATGCATTTCGCATCGGTCACGGAGTGATCATGAAAAAGGGCCTGTACATACACGGGTGGCAGTGGCATCGCCTCTGCTCCGACTCCAACGGAATGGACAGCATCAAGCGAGGCCGACGGGAACGCACAAGTCATCCTCCTTTCTCTTGTCAGCCTCATCGGTCAGCTTCGGTAAAATGTGATTTTCCGTTTGATGCTGTTTTGAATGATCACTCGGACGGCAAAAGATCTTTTTCCCCTTTAAATTTGTCCTAGCCAATTGAAGGTCTAACAACGAATTCTTCCGAAAATCGCTCATCTTTGCCCCCCTGAACCATTTTGAATTCAGCTGTTGGAAGGAGTTCCACTCGAATACAAATTCTTGAAACCTCAAAAGCAAAACCAATTGATCGAGAAACAATCGGCGATACAGGTGAAGCGCGAAAATCGCGGCTCATTGAAGGGCTGTGCCTGTTGGTCTTCGCTGATAGGCAGGCCAGACTCCACTCTGGCACGACGAACAGCAGCGCAGTCACATTCGAGAAAGCGCGCACGTCCGCTTTCCGTCAAGTGCAAACAACAACGCAATCATCGCCTTCGCGCGTTATCGTCCAATTTCCACATTCTCTCCTACATCCATCCTCGTCACTTGTCCCTCTCGTCATTTCTCCCTCTTTACTCGTGCATCCTTCGTCAATATGGTAAGCAATTCAACAGACTTATTCCGGGCGGCTCGCTACTAGCGCAAGCGCAAGGATACCGTCCTCCTTGAACCGAGTGAGAGGGAAAGGATGGCTCGTGCTAACAATTTTATTCTCGACTCGACCTCCTCGTCTCCTAACTCAACTTGGCGCTCACCTGTCGCTGGATGATCAACACTGCGTCTTCGCCGGCAGTCTTCCGGAATCGGGGTCTCGCCAGAATGCTGGGATAAGTACCAGGAGCTGAAGCTGGGCAAGAAGATCAAGTACATCATCTACAGCCTCAACGACAAGAACACCGAGATCATTGTCCAGAAGACCTCCACTTCCACCTCGTACGACGACTTCCTCGCCGAACTTCCCCCGACCGAATGCAGATACGCCGTCTACGATTTCGAATACGAGAAGGGCGATGAGGGCAAGCGCAACAAGATCTGCTTCTTCTCCTGGTCCCCCGACGACGCCAAGATCAAGTCCAAGATGGTCTTCGCCTCGTCCAAGGATGCGCTCAGGAAGTCTCTCCAGGGCGTATCCGCTGAGATTCAGGGCACCGACTTTTCAGAGGTCAGCTACGACGTCGTCCTCGAAAAGGTCAGCCGCTCCACCTTCTAGACGCCTACCCCACACCATGTGCTTCAACGCAATCGTAAACCTTCTCAAACCCCGCCCACCAAAACAAAAAAAACCCTGAAGCCGAAATTTGCCCGGCTTATCTTTCTCTCTCTATCGGTATCAGCGGAATGTGCACCTAGGTCCTTCAGAGCAAAGAGTTCTCTTTTGCTGATGACCGAAACATTACAAGTACAGAATGAGAAAGAAAACAATCGGTGCGAGCAGGATCATACAGTTGCTTACCCGCTGTGCTTGCTAGAGCATCGCGAGCTTCACGAGCTTCGTACAGCCATGGTAGCCCGCCGCACCGCAACGAGCTCGTCCTTCGGTCATTTGAGCCCTTCGCGGATGCCCGCCGACCTTAGTTTGCTTTGCAGAAACGCCAGTCGGTCCTGATATCGTTTAACAACCGCGGCTTTCTGAGTGTAGATGCTCGCAAGCTCGGCTTGCATTGCAGCCATCTCCGCGGATGTCGTGGCCTCCTCTGGCTGATAAGTCGAATCGTGAGACAGTGAGTGCACCGCCTTTGCGGCTGTGGCTGTGGGAGGCGGTCGGTAGGACGAAGGAGGTGGTGGTCGCCAGATGCGTACACCCTGACCATCGCGCTCCGGCATTGCAAGGATTGAGATGCATGCCAGCGGATTCGAATCTCGAACCGCCTCGACGACCTTTTTTACAGCCAGCGGCTCCAGAGAGGTCTGCTTGGCCAACAGCGCCTGTTCAAGCACAGTAAAGGTGCCCAGCATCCGATTGCCTTCAGCCAACACCACACCGATCTCGGCTTGGATTTCGGAGGACGACTTGTCGACGTACTCGGTACCAAACATAGTCGTCGGCGCCACCTCGAAGCGCAAAGAGGTGGGAGACTTGTCGTGCGTGGCACCGCCAGTGATAGACAGGCTAGCGCTGCCAGCATCATGGAGTGAAACGGCACGCAGCGACCTCGCGGCCCTTTCTGCGGAAAAAGCGTCCTCCATGTCGCGCGCCGCACTCTCTGCTTGCTCGCGTCTTGCTTGGCTGCCCGTTCTCAAGCGTCCTAGCGTCGACATGCGCGACATCGATTTGGCGGCCGATGAGTGCTGCGTGCGGAACGAGGAGGCACGCTGCGAATGGCTATCCCCGCTTGAGAGCTGCGAGGACACTCCTCCCGAGTCGCGCCGGATGGGAGCGTTTCCCCTTGCAGCGTTGCGAGTAGACCGGCCCTGTACCACGTGCGAGTCTTGACTATTTTGGCGACGGTTCCTGAACAACCGACTGACGTTGTGGAAGCTCGAAGAGGTGCCGCTGCGGGCGCTGTGAATCGAGATTGGCCGTTGATCTCCATGACCTAACGAAGACCTGGACCGGCTCGCTTCAGCTTTGGGCAGATCCGCAGACAGATGACCATTGCCGTTCGGTGCGTTGCCCGTAGCTGCAACGCCCGGTGATTGGTTTCGACTTTGCAAGCCGATGCCTGTCAGTCCTCTGTCAGTCGGCGCGGCCATAGATTGCTTGTCGCCTCGCAACATCTGGTCGAAAACAGCTTGGCGCAAAGTGCGATACTCGTCATCGGCGAGAAGGCCATCAGCATTGGCGACGGCTAGCTCGTTGAGCCGAGTCGCAAGCTCTGCCGATGTCATGACCGAGATGTCGGCCTTTGCTACGCCATTGGTGGTCAAGCTAGCATTGTTGGTTTCATGGGAGCTGTAGTCAGAGACCAGAGCGGAGTCTTGGGCTCCGTTGCTTGCGAGTGGAGCGGAACTAGGCGCGCCGAAATCAGTATGAGATGATGGCTGCTCGGGAGCAGAGGAACTCGCAAAAGAGGCTTCAGAGCCAGAGGCAGGAGGGTTCGTAGGCGAAGAAGCCTTTCTGCCTGCGATCGACCATTTGCGCACAAGGCCGCGAGCCGATGCTCTCGTCTTCAGGGCCTGCCGCGACGAAGGCTCCCTGTAGCTGGATGGTGGATGAGATGGACGCGACGACGTCGGTGTAACGGCGTCGTTCTGCTCTGGCCCCCTGCGACGGTGAGGAGGTGTGGCTCGAGGTGAGCTCGAGAACTTGGATGCCCAGATGCTGCTGGCGCTTTCGTGGTTATCGTTTGCCGCCCTGCGGACAAGCGGCTTTGCGGGAGCATCTCCTATGCCGCCCCCCGTTGCACCAAAGGAGGAATAGATCGCTCGAGGTTGCGCAGCATTGGACGGCGACGATTTGCGGGGACTGTCCAGCCGGTCTTGTCCCCTTTCGACGTTGACACGCCTTCCAAAGCTCGAGAAGATGGCTTTCATTGCTCGCCGTTTGGCCGATGCAGCCCGTTGTGGTTCAGAGATGAGCTGCGTGATGAAAGCACACAAATGCTGAGAAGCGTCACAAGCAGTCAGAGAAGTGCACCAAGGCGGCCATCAGCTGGGTGGGCTGTCAAGCCGATGTCATGGTGATGGGCAGGTCTGGCTGCGAATATGAGAGGTTGGTGCCCACGCCAGGGGGGCTCGTGCGAAAGTGGGGTTCGCCGCGGAAGGGGGATAGAGCGCCAAGCCGGCTCGGGCGCTATCGATTCTTGCGATTGACCACACCAGTGTTGTCGACTTGGTTGCCGTTCGTCGTCGCTCCTCGTGGTCGTCGTCGTCGTGTTGTCAGTGCGAGAGGATGGTTGGGTATTGCGACTCGGACAAGCTAAGTATGAAGAGACTTGTGGATAAAGCAGAGGCGCACGCGAGAACTCGGTGCAAAATCACAATGGCGCACTGTGCGTTGGGTCTGCATTGCGCACGCGTTTCCATTTCCCACTGCACGCTAGGAACACAACGCAGTCGGTGCGAAGCTGGTCTGACCCTGTCAAGCACCCTTCCCTTGGCGTTCGAAGCCCGCCCACTTGGCGAGAATGAGTGCTTCGGCCAATTCCGACAAGCTGAAAGCCGTCTTTGCTCTACTGTAGTCTCAGACAGCATTGTAGGTCTATTCTAGCTCTTGCCGCATCTCACCGGATCGGCACTTCCGTTGATCAGCATCTCGAACCAGCGCAACGCACTCGTCTCAGCTGACGATGAGAGTATCTTGATGCCTGCGGACAGTCCGTGATTCTTGTCTGATACCAGCTTTCATCACAGTGTCGTCGTAAGCTGCTCTCACTGAGTGAAATGCTGAGAAGGGCGGACATTGAGGCTGCGGCTCGACCTAACAACATCCAAAAATGGCCACGAGCGTTTCACCCAGAACACGGTCAGGTGTTGGTCTCACATCTCTCACGCGTAGTCAGTCAACACTGCGAGCGGGCGGGCGGGGCGAAATTGAAAACCCTTTTTCGTTGAACGCATAGCAGCACGCGGTACAGGTCATCAGTTGGTGGAGCATCCGACGAGGGGAAAAAGTAACAAAGGTGGCAGTCGAGCACGAGGATGACCAAAAAGAAAGTGGAGATGTTGGTTTCCTTTGCTTTGAGTGCGCTCTCGATTTCCAACCGCCGACTCACGGGACTGCCACCGAAGATTCTCAGCCACCATCTCCCATTCGTCACTCTGTTGCACACACACACACACACACACAGACACAGAGAGAGTAACACCCTCACACTCTTTTCACCAACAGCAACTCGAGTTGCCGAGCATCCCGAAAAGCTCGCACTGTCTACAATCACAACAGCATCATTCACATCAGCATCCGTACACCTGCGCAGCGAGACTCTACCCGACGTGTGGCGCACACAGCGCACAGATGGCGTACAAGAGATCCTCCGTCCTCGTCGGACTACCCGACCAGGATCGAGGCTGGGAGGAAGTGCAAGCAAAGACATTCACAAAATGGTGAGTCAAACACGGACTGCTCGCCCATTCCGACAATGCTGACATTGTGTTTTCCCACACTCTACTTGCAGGCTCAACACCAAACTCGAGTCGAGACAGATTGCGCCCATGCGATCGCTCGCAACGGACCTTTCCGATGGAGTCAAGTTGGTGCAGCTCATGGAGATTATGGGCGATACTACGCTCGGCCGCTTCTACATGAATCCACGCATGCGTGTCCAAAAGGCTGAAAACGTCAACTTGGCCCTCGAGTTCATCAAGAGTCGAGGCGTCGTGCTCACTAATGTAGGCGCAGAGGACATTGTCGATGGAAATCTCAAGCTCATCCTCGGAATGATCTGGACCCTCATCCTTCGTTTCACCATTGCTGACATCAGGTACGTTTGGCTCGTCACTCGATGTCCGCTGGGCTTCTGCTTGAAGGAGACACACTCACTCACTTTTTTCCGACTTGAAACAGCGAGGAGGGTGTCACTGCCAAAGAGGGTCTGCTTTTGTGGTGCCAAAGAAAAACGGCCCCTTATCAAGAGGTCGAAGTTACCAATTTCACCACCTCCTTCAAGGATGGCCTTGCACTCTGCGCCTTGATCCACCGTCACCGCCCCGACCTCCTCAACTACGATGCTTTGCCAAAAAATGATCCCCACGCTTGCACTCGAACCGCTTTTCAGGTCGCCGAAGAGCATCTCGGTATTCCTCAACTGCTCGATGTCGAGGATCTGTGCGATCGACCGAAACCAGACGAGCGCAGTGTCATGACCTACGTCGCCCAATACTTCCATGCTTTCAGCTCGATGGAACAGGCAGAAGTGGTCAGTCGTCGTGTGGCTACTTTTGCCGATGTCATGCAAGGTGCTTGGGTGATGCAGCAGGACTACGAACGCAGAGCTAGACAGCTTATGGACACCATGTCGAATCTCCAAAGCGGATGGGCGGCAGCGACGTTTGCAGGCACGTATGCCGACGCGAGAGCGCAGCTGACCCACTTCAACGAGTACAAGATCGGCGTCAAGCGCGAGCTCGTCCGCGAAAGGACCGACCTGGCAGCGCTTCTGGGTAACATTCAGACCAAGCTCAAGACATACCACCTCCCCGAATGGCTCCCACAGCCAGGCCTCAGCCAGTCCGACTTGGAAGCTGCCTGGGCCACACTCGCACTCGCCGAAGCGCGTCGCAGTCGATCCATCAATGCCGAGATCCGCAATGCAAAGGAGAGCTTGCGAATCAAATTTGCAGAAGCGGCCAACGAGTTCGAGCGACAGCTGCGCGAAGTGGCAGGCGGCATCGCCACGCTCGAGGGCAACTTGGAGGCTCAGCTCGAGGTGGTCAAGCACCTGCTTGCGCAGCTCGATCCCATCAAAGAGCGACTCACGCTCATCACAACGCTCGAACAGGAATGCACCGACGCCAAGGTCGAGGAGAACGACCATACCATCTTTACGCTTAGCGACCTTGCCTTCGAGTGGGAGCTGGTGCGAGCCAGCGTCTCCAAAAAGCTGGCTTTCATCGAGAACCAGATCGTCTCGCGACAGCACACCAATCTCACACCAGCGCAGCTCGAAGAGTTTGAGTCGACCTTCCGCTACTTTGACAAGGACGCTTCCAACACTCTCACCGTTCCCGAGCTCGGCGCCGCTCTCGCGAGCTTGGGCATCATCTACACCGAAGACGACATCGAGCAGATCCACTTGCAGCTGTGCGAGACGTTTGGCGCTGTCTCGTATGATGCATTCCTCACATTCTTACGCGAAATCACCGAAGACACCACCTCTCCAGATCAACTACTCGAGGCGTTCCAGGGTCTGGCTGGCGACAAACCCTATGTTACCGAGCTCGATCTGCGTCTGGCACTACTGCCTCAGGGCTCCATCGACTATCTCAAAGCTGCTATGCCTCAGGTGCGCGTCGAAGGCATCGACGATGCCGTGTATGACTACGAGGGCTACTTGACCGGCTTGTTTGGCGTGGCGCAGGCCTAAGTGTTCGTGAATCATTGTCGACTGCTGTACAATACACATATTTGTCCCTCACATCGAATGCTATCTCCTGCAATAGCGCATTGATAGCCATTCTCCGTAGTGAGCGTGGTACAAATGAGTTTTCGCCGCCTCAGAATGGGCGATCAGCGTTCAAAGCACACGGTGAGTCCCGAATCAACAGCATCAGTCGCGCCAAGAACGCGTGGCCGTAGACCATCGGGTACTTTACGCACGGTCTTTGGCGGGTATTTCGTGTTGGCTTTTCTTCGCAAATTATTGATCGGCAAGCTCCACCACCACCGTTTTCCGCTCGTCTTCTCTCTCGCCATCACCATCATCTCCACGGCTACACGCTCTCATTAACCTTTTAGTAAGTCACAACTACATTGGAGGACTTGGCTCGACTCCGGTGCGGCGCGTACCCGTTCCCTCGACCCGTTCTGCTTGCCATCCAGGTCTACGCGCCATGTTCTTGCGGCAACACACTCCGTTCCAGGCCCTCCACAGACCCACGTTGCGGCGAAACGGATCGTCCTCCTCATCAGTCAGCCTTCAAGTCCATGAGACCATCCTAGCAGCAAAAGCCCGCGACCTCAGCACGCAATGTGGTCTAGGTCTGGCGGACGAAGACGCCGAGGTTGTTCACCGTGAACAGAGCACTTCGCAAGCGGAGACAAAGAGCAAAGCAGGAAGCGCACATTTTTTCCTGGGTCAATTACCGAGTCAAGCGCTGTCTGACAACCCGAGAACCCCAAAGCGCCACTCGACCAAGCGTTCGAGTCTTCGCGGATACGCCCAAGCACGATGGACACACCACGAAAACCTATGCGATCGGGTGCTGAGCGCCACCAACATCCCGAAGCTCGAATGGGAGGCCAATGCAGCTCTTTTGCATCACTCGTATCCTCTCGCAATCCTGTTGCTTTATAGGGCCGCGGTTTTGGGCTCTGCCAGTGCGTGCGAACAGCTCGCCAACCTGTACGCTGATGGTGTCACGCGCGGCACCTCCCCTGCCGTCACGCTCGTCTATCGCGATGCTCTACGCAGCATAGCCTGGATGTTGGAGGCGCTTCGGCTGTACGAGCGTCGCCTCGCTGCCCAAATCAAGGCAGCCAGCTCGTCGTCTGCGCCCTACCTGCGTCTCGCACAGGTCTGGCAAGGTCCTTTGCGTGTAAGCCAGCTGCTGGTGCAAAGCCTCTTGGGCCCAAACGTAGCCGCCTTCGATCCCTGCCAGAAGAACGCGGTGTTTCTGCCTGTCATCGAAGATCTTGCCGACTCGCAATGCGCCTGGATGCTTCGGTCTTCACAAAACGGCGAACTTCCTGCTCAACAGGCACCGGAGCTCTGGATCGAGCTCGAAGATGCTGTTCGTAGATGGACTGCCCGGGTCGAAGCGGATGCAAGGACGAGCCTACTGAGCCTGCCGGCGCATCAGGGCCCGGACGAAGCGGAGGAACACTGGCTCTTGGTGGCAACGATACAAAGCCTGGATTACTACCTCCGCGTCCTTCGAGCCATCCAGGCGACTCGCTTTCTCGCGCTCGAACCGTATGCCGAGAACGTCGAGCAAGCCGAAAGTGCCTGGATCAAAGCTTCAGCAGCCAAACGGAGGGGAGCCTTGGACCATCCCGATCCTTCGCAATTCCTCAGCATTCTGTCTCGCGCAAAGGGCAGCTCGGGCCGCATCTACGACGAAAATTTGTTCCGCGACCTCCAAGGTTGTGCGCAGACGCACGCAAGGAGCTCACAGGCGACGGACTATCACCAACGCTGGAATCATCCGCTTTCTCGCCCAAACCTTGGCGTAGCAAAAGCGCAAGGCAAGCTCAATCCACCTCGTGCAGTGGCAGGCGCGAGGGAGCATCTCCGCGACCTTGCACCCTCCGATGTCGAGACCACCAAAAGACTAGAAGAGGATGTCCGCCCCGCCCTTACGATGCGCGTCACTAGCGGCCACGCTGCACCTCAATCGGCTGTAGTGTCCATCTCGGCCTCGGGCGAGCAGCAGAATCCAACGCTCGACGGCGCCTCTGCCTCCAGAACAGTTCGGCAAAAATATGGTCGTGCTATCAGTTCGTCCTCTCTTGCTTCATCTACCGCAAAAAAAGGCATCAGAGCAGCAGAGCCCACGTCTCCTACTGATAGCGTACGGAGTGGATATTCGCTTGGAGTGGCACGGCCTCGACGTCCATCGAGCGTCGTGTCCGTGACGCCTTCCCTCCTGTTCCCGCAGGAGCAAGCTCAAATAGACCAAGACAAGCTGATTTCCTCAGCCAATGACCACTTTGCGTCGGGTGCATCTCGCTGTGCTCGGTCTTCTTCCTCGTCGTTCACCTCGCCCAAGGGCGGTATCACAAGGCCACGCGTCACCAGCCTGTACAGCTCAGCACCCGCTCTCGTGTCGACCAAGTCGAGTCTCGCGCTTGCTGCTCCTTCCATGTCGACCACCGGCCAACAAAACTTGCACGCTTTGGCTTCCGCTAACGAGACACCTAGTTCTGCCTTTTCTCGCCATCGGACAGGGTCCAACGCCTCGCTCGGTTCTTTGAACCCTAGAATCGCTTTCATTCCCCCCAAAACGTCGCCTTCTATCTCGGAGGTGCCTGAAGCATCAATCGGCCACAGCTCGAGCACAAGAGCACGCAACAGTCCCGCTGCAGAGTTGAGCAGCAACCACAGCGCCGCTGCAGATACTCTCCGACGCCTCAAAGGAAGACGGTCCTATACCGACTTGCGCACCCTTCAGGCCGCGCGAAACGACCACCAATCTGCACCGCCGGTACCGCCTTTGCCTGTCACTCAAACACAGCTCAAGGCCCCGCAAACCTCGACTCTGCGACGCTCGTCATCGACCGTCTTTGTTTCGTTAGAAAATTTGCCCGACGAGAGGTCTGGCGATTCCAGAACTCTCACAAGCAATATGTCGACAAAGACGACGTCCACCGACTCGGCTATGGAGCACCTCTCACGGACGCAAGCGCGCATGTCTCATCAATCGATTCCTTCAGTGCTGGAAGACACCGAGGCTAAGGCAAGCACTAAAGACGCAGCAACGACGGGCCCACCTTTTGCTTCGGCGCTTGCTGCGGGCGCTCTTTCCGGTCTCACCGTGGACTTGCTCTTTTTCCCCATCGACACCATCAAGACGCGCTTGCAATCTGCACAAGGCTTTTGGGCGGCGGGTGGATTCACTGGCATCTATCGCGGTCTCGCTTCAACAGCAGTGGGATCCGCGCCAGGCGCTGCAGTGTTCTTTACCACGTACGAATCGATGAAGCCGGCGCTGGTAAGGTGGGCGCCCGGCTTGTTCGGATCTGAGGGCACGTTGGGTCCTGCCGGTGTGCACATGGCTGCGGCGTCCATCGCCGAGGTCGCTGCTTGCCTGATCCGCGTTCCCACTGAGGTGATCAAGTCTCGTCAGCAGACCATGACCTACGGTAAAGGCACCACCACGTTCGAGGCGTTCAAAAAGGTGTTTCGAGAGGCTGGCGTCCGTGGGTACTATCGAGGGTTTGGCAGTACGGTCGGTCGTGAGATACCATTCACTTGCATCCAGTTTCCGCTCTACGAGCGGCTCAAGCTGGAAATGGCACGATCGAGGGCCAAGTCGCAGACTGTCTCGAGTGATGCGCTCGGTGGTGATGGGCCGGCACGATCGCTTTCGGATCACGAGCTCGTGCGCAATCTGCCTACCTGGCAAGCTGGCTTAGCTGGAAGCATTGCTGGCGCCATCGCTGCTGGCCTTACTACCCCGCTAGACGTAGTCAAGACGCGGATTATGCTGTACACCAAGCAAGCGGCTGGCACGACTGCAGGGTCGTTGCCGACACTCCCGCGCGGAGTCAACACGCATATCATCCCGACGCTGCTGCACATTGGGCGGACTGAGGGGGTCAAGACGCTGTTTAGTGGATTCCTGCCCCGCACCATGTGGATTGGTTTGGGCGGCGCTGTTTTCCTCGGCACGTTTGATGCCGGTATCAAGACACTCTCGTGAAGCACAGCGACGATCGACAAAGTGCCGAGTCACTGTTAGATGCGTCGTCTTCTCCGCACGTCGACGACTCCCTATCGAGGTCCGTTGAGCGTCCGTTCTACTCGTACACACACAGACACTTACTTACAGCCGCCACGACAACGGAACATTTGCTGTATTCTCAACCCATTCTTCCATTCTACCGTGACCTTGTCAGCGCAAGCTGACATTGATGATGCGCACGTCCTCCCTCGGCTTATCGTTCTTATCTACTTTGACCTCTTCGATTCGCTTTACGACATCCATGCCCGCATCGACTTTCCCGAAAACCGTATGCTTGCGATCCAACCAAGGCGTGGGCACAGTGGTTATAAAGAACTGGCTCCCATTGGTGTTTGGTCCAGCATTGGCCATGCTCAGTGTAAATGGTTTCGAGTGGTTTAGACTCGGGTGGAACTCGTCCTCGAAATTGCCGCCCCAGAGGCTCTCGCCGCCTGTTCCATCGCCTAGCGGATCGCCGGTCTGCAGCATAAATTTCTTGATGATGCGATGGAAGATGACGTTGTCGTAGTACCCTTTTTTGGCGAGGCCGATGAAGTTCTTGCAGGTGCGCGGGACGAGGTCGGTGTACAGCGTCATGTGGATGTCGCCATGCGTGGTGTGCAGGGTAGCTTT
The DNA here is from genome assembly GCA_928724755.1 of Sporisorium exsertum. NCBI lineage: Eukaryota > Fungi > Basidiomycota > Ustilaginomycetes > Ustilaginales > Ustilaginaceae > Sporisorium > Sporisorium exsertum. Next base: position 33,074 of record CAKMXK010000035.1, on the reverse strand, counting down.
TGTGTGTTTGACGCTGCCGCCGCTGTTGGTGCTTGGTGCTGCGCTGCTGGTGCGGTTGCGATCATTGCCGATAACGGCTGTAGCAGACGCGATGGTCTGCTCCTCGCGTGTGGGACGCTCGTTGAACACGTCACGATTCTCGCTCGTACCGCCGCCCGCCGCCGCATCCGGATCCACCCGCGTAAACATGTAGAACCTCGCCCGTCCATACGCAGTCGCAAACAGCGTCGGGTCCACCAATCCTTGCTTAGCCAGCAGCGGATTCTCCGACGCAGCCGCGGCGAGCGAGCTCACTTTTTTGTCTGGCGAACCCTGAAAGAGCGCAAGATGCATGAATCGCACACTTTCGTCCTTTCCCAGCAGTCGGACACACTTGTCCGTGACGAGGTTGACAAATTTCACGCCATGCAGCGAGGCGTAGATGAGAAAGTTGCCGGATTCGTCGAACAGCAGATTCCAGAGGGCGGCGGAGGTGGCATTGGCTAAGCCAGAGAGTGGACCCGATGCGCTGGAGGCTGTGATTTCGCGTTCTAGTGCGATTCGGCGTCCGAACTCCATCTGGTCGAGTTTGAAGTCGACTTCGGGCACGTCATCCGTCTCTGCCTCCAGATCTGTCGAGGTGCTACACTTGGGCATGGGCAGCGTTTGAACAGCCTGAAGCGCTTCAAGACTCTCGTCGTAGCGTCTTGTGATTTTGGCGCTTCGAAAGTCGAATACGCGGATGTGACGATCTGAGATGGAGAAAACAGCAAACTTTTCCCCATCTTTAGAAAAGGTGAGCGATGTGGGCACCGTCTTGGTCTTTTTGAACTCGAAGAGGTTGGTGGTGGATTTGAGCTCGAACATTCCGGGGATCTTGGCAGGCGACGGAGCGGAAAACGGCTCTTCGGGCGTCCAGTATTCGACGAAGCCCATGACATCGCACGAGACGACGGTGTTGTGCTGTGCGTTGAAAGCGAGAATGTGAACGGGCGCACGATGAACTTTAGACGCTATGTAGATGGGTTGGTGCAACGCGGCGGTGGTTGCTATGGGTGCTATTGAAGTTGGTTCATCCGCGTCCACATCCGCTGCTTGAGAAGGAAGAGTGGGGGCGCTCCTGCCATCGTATATACGAATGTGAGCAGACTCTTCATCTGTGATGGCGAGCAGGGTACGTGCGCTTCCCGGGCGATGCACCCACGCCAACGTCCGCGCCTTGTACGGCAATTTGATCATGTTGATCAGATCGAAGTTGTCCACGTCAAACACCTTGACATTGGCATCCGCATCCAGCGTCGCATACGAGGCACCGTCCGCCGAACAGCTCCAGGCAATAATGGGCGAGAGATGCGCGCGGTACTGCTTGACGAACTCCACCACCGAGGACGCGCTGAACAGCGAAGATGCCGAAGAGATGGCGCCGTTCACCGGTGTAGACGAAGCAGAGGGAGCAAGGGAGGACTTTTTCCAGAACTTGACCCATCCATCGACACTGGTGGTGATGACAAAGTTGGAGCGTGGAGTGACGGTGACCGAGTTGACGGTGTCTCTGTGCATCAATGATTTGAAGTAGCGGTCGGCTGAGGGAAGGTTGGAGAGATACGTTTGTTCGTGTGCAAGTTTGACGGCTTTTTGCTTTTTATGTGATGGCTCGGTGATAACGTCATTCGGCTGATGTGGGCGTTTTGGATTGCGCCCATTCGGCAAGTAAGCAGGGGGAGAACCTTGGCCATCCGTGTTCGTTGCTGGCGGTGGAGGTGGCCCCACATCCTCGTCATCATCCTCGTCGACGGCGGCATCTCTTCCGTTTATCGTTCGAGAAGCAGGGCGAGGTCCTGGGGCGTCATCTGTGTCCGAGTCTGAGTCTGTGTCGGTAGTGTCGAAGGATTGAGACCGTCTTCTTCTCGGTGTCGTTGTTGCTTCCGGTTCCTTGAGAGGCTCGTCGTCTGGCAAGCGAGGTCCTCGAATGGAAGAGCGAGAGGACGTGGCAGATCCTGATCGCTCATATGAGCCTGGGGCAGACATGAAGGGCGCTTCCAAATCGTAAAACAGGATCGGATGGAGGATGAAGAGAAGAAAGCACACGTCCTCTGGAACCACTTTGAAAACGTCGATTCGCCTCCACTTCCGCATTCCGGAAGAAGCGCTATTTTCAGAAATGTTAGATCGGTCGACTAAAGCTTCTTTGCTCGTTTCGACGTCTGACGCCAAAGGCATCTTCCTCACTGAGGACAAACAGCATGTTTTGTACTGTTGGACAGACAGGTCGCACTTTAGTTCGTTGATGAGCTACTAAGCAGAAACAATCAATCAAGCTCAAAGTCACTTTGTTTTTAGGATAAGCAAGGTGGAAAAAATCTATCCACCAAGCCTTTGGGATTGCTCTTTGACAATAGGAAGCGTTCGATGGGAAGATGATATGGAAGGAAAGAAAGGATGGCACCGATGGCGTCTCATCACAAATATTGGACACGTCGACGACCGTATGCGCCGTGTGCCTGAACAGCGCGTGCCCCATTAGCAGTGAAGCCCTTTGCCACAGCTCCATGACCCTCTCACAAGGTGCTCCTGAGAGTCTGTCAACGTTCCGAAAGAGTTCGATAGTTTAGGCGAGGGTGAGGAGACCGGGGCGGTAGGGCAAAGCGTCGTAGATCTTGGACGAAGCGTTCGGGTCTCGGCCCTGGTAGAGGAGTTGCAGCTTGCAGGGGTCGATGGTCATAGTCTGGTCCGGGTTGGATCGGATGATGTCACCGTGGCTGATGTCGTCGGTCCAGGTGGCACCGCTGTTGGCCTTGCCGGCAAACGGAGCGCTCTCGGTTCCCGCCTGTACAGTCCAAGGACCGTTGAGGCTGGTAGCAGTGTACGATCGGAAGTAGCGGCCTTTGTGGCCCTGAGCCTCGACGATCATGAGGTACTGGTTCATGCCCGAGACCGTGTAGACCTGAACGCCCTCGTAGATATTCTCCGGCGTGTCACTGAGCACCACCTCGGCCTGGGGATCGAAACTGCCTGGGAAGCTTCCAATGGCCATCTTGGAGTGGTAGACCTTGCCGTTATCAGCGCAGAAGAAGAGGTGCATCGAGGTGCTGTCACCGATGACGGTCTGGTCAATGGGTCCTGTGCCCGTGCCCGGGATGGAGCCGTCAAACATGGGCTTAGGCGACGACCAGCCGTCGACCTTGGTCGGGTCGCTGCTCGTCCTAAACGTGAACGGAGCGCCACTCCACTGCGAGGCGAGAACCCAGATGTTCTTGGGGCGGAAGAAAAACAGCGTTGGTGCCACGGCAGGTTGCGTCATAGCCGTCTGGGTGGCCGTGGCCATGTCGGCCCACTTCGAGAAAGGAGCGAAGCCCATGGAGCCGTACTTGCCGTTGGCATAGTAGGAAGCATAAACCAGATGCTGTCCGTTAAAAGGAACGTGGGTAAAGTCCTTGAGGTTTAGCCAGCCATGGGCAGGCTGAGCGAGGGGGGCAGACGAAGTCCACTTGTACGTCGAAGGCAGAGGACAGGCTCCCCTCTCGCTTGCAGACGAAGCTTCGGCCATTGCGGCAGCCAGGCCAGCAAGGGCGACGAAGGTGGCGGTGAACTTCATCGTGGCGATGAGGAGAGGGCTTGGGGAAAGCGAGCGAGCGAGAGAGGGGATCCTTGAAGAGAGGGGCAGTATCGATGAAGGGCCATAGTGGGACGGCGTCGAGCAGGTCTATATATCCTTGAGCACCAAGGCTAACGATACAGCAAGCAAGCATGTCGTGAGGCAGTCGGACTGAGAGCCCACTAGTTGCCACAATGCTTCTCGGAGAACAAAATCCAGCGTGGCGTTGATAGGAACATCATAGCCCACCGACTCCATCTCCCACCTCGCCAAGTGAAGGAGCAGCGAGATCTCGGGAGCCGTGCAAATCAAACAAAAGAAGGGCCCCAAATCGTCGACCTCATCTGGGATGGCGGTAGACAACGGTAACGCATTTGAGATGAAGTGCTCGCTCAGTGAACGAGTGGGTTCGGTCCCTGTTGCTGCTCTTGGAGTGGCGCCATTGTTGGTGAGCTGGGTGCAACGCCGTCGCACAGCGTGGCTACTTCACCACAATGGGCCATCCAAGACTACGTGCATATCGTTGCGGTCCGACTCTCCTTGCGGTCACAACGACCCTAAGATCCATACAAAGCAATGCAACAGAGCAACGCATGGTGTAGGAATTCTGTTGCATCGCACTAAGAGTTCGCCTTTGCTTACTAATACGCTTTCTTAAGCGAGAGTTACCGGTTGGACATGCGCCCACAGTCTCGTTTGTCTCTGCCTGCCTTCGCTGACGGGCATTGGACGCTGTCTCACCGAATCGAACGCCGGTGCAGACTGCAGACTTCAGCTGCAGCTAAAAACGCTTCTGTGGACGCACGGTGCTTGCTGTCTCTGCCAACTTGTAACGTACCGCACAGTCCGAGCCGTCAACGGCTAAGACAATGACGCCGATCTCGCGCACGTTGCCAAATTCGGGATCTGCACCATGACCGACACCTAGTCTTTCTTTATAGACGTCCAGATCTCGCACAACGTAGTTACTTCAAGGATTCTGGCAAAAGCAACGGACCCACTCTTGCCCTCTTCATCCCCCATCTTCCCTCCTTTCCCCGCACCCACCCCGCGCGTTACCCCCTTTGCACTCGGACTCACACTCTCTGAATCAGCAACCATGACCGCCAAATCCGGCAGTGACGAAGATGCTCGTCAGCCTCTCCTCTCTGACACGGACCACGATGTCGACGCTGTTCCCCACCACGACAACGACAAGCACAGCCCGCACTGGCTAGAGCAGCTCGTTTTCCAAACACGCCTCCGCTTCGCCCTCTCCCTCATCGTCTTCTTCACCTTTTGGACATTTGTTTCGCTGTTTGCGGGTGGTGATCTGCGCTGGTACGGCTGCAGTCGCAAATGGCCGTGGACCAAGGATCCGGACTACACGCAGCATCCTGGTTTCTGGTCCGCCAGACATCGGCTGTCCGACCAGCCGTTCTGCTTGCCAGAGGTCTCGTTGTTCACCTCGGGCGATACTTCCCACAATCACGGTGGTGGATGGAGCACTGCAGACCTATTCAAGATGATCGGTCACAAGTTTGACGAGCTGGCAGGCAGTGTGGTTCGCGAATCGCCGCGACAGTACCGACGCACGGTGCAGTTGAGCATGTCGTTGGTGCAGGGCGAGCCATTCTACACTCGAACCGCTGCTCTCGATAACAGCAGCAGCAGCAGCAGCAGCAGTGACGACGGCGGTGCGACCCCGTTCCGCAGCTTCAAACTGTGGAGTGCATTGCAGCTGCTCTCGGTCCAAGCGTCACACCAAGCACTCGACAGCGACTATGTCACCATCGACCAGCTTATCAGCGCACTGCAGTTGAACCACACCCGCGTCGCCATGGCCAATGGACGGCCTGAACTGGAGACAAGTCTGCACGACACCCAGCGCCTGCTGCAATCGCTTCTCGGCTTTTATCATAACGTTCTGCCTCCGCTCAGAAGCGTAGGCCTCGACTCGCTCAGCGTGCGGAACTACTTCAGCCCGTACACACTCACTACGGATGGGGTGACCGTGCTCACACATTCGCCGTTCACACTCGTCCGCCAGGGTCTGGCTCGAAACGGTGCACTTGGCGCCGTCGGCATGCAGGGCAGTCGCGTGTCGCTGCAGCAGGTCGATCGTAAGCTCGACACGCTGTTTTTGGCCGAGGTTGGCGAGGGGCGTGAACTGGCCATTGCGGTCAACGTTGAGAGAGGGTTGAGCGGGATCATCCTCGGCGAGCTTCATGCAAGCGGTGGTGAGGAGCACGAAGTAGGTGAAAAGAAGAAGGAGAGTGCGGCGGAGTGGATGCGCACATGGTTCGCCAATGCTGTCATGGCTCTGGACTGGGTCCACGAGGACGCCATGGTGCAAAAGTGGGCCGGAACGTATCGCTACCAGCACCAACTTGACAAAGATACAGTCCCGCACTTCGACTGGATCGAAGTCGACATTCAGATCGACGAGCGCGTACCCTGGATCACACGCATCGAGTACTCGCCGCGCTCCAACCACACCTCTTCTCCGCCTTCTTCCCCAATCTCCGTGCTCAAGAAGTACAATGTGGGGGGCACATCCGACTTTTTCGCATCGTGGACGTGCCAGCACGATTCCGCTGACCTCGCCCGCTGCTACCGGCCCCTTGTGGGCGACGACGACAGCCACTGCAGCTGCACACACCGCCCGCGCGGTGGCGACCGGAGTGCGGTCTCGCAGTACCGCGTTGGATTGTGGCCCTCCGTGGCGCGCAAGCCAGACGGTGGCAGGCTATGGACAATTCCCCCAGGTGCGATTCGACGCGATACGGCGAGTTATATGGAGCAGGGGATGGGCGGATGCCCGGAGCTCTGGAAGAGCGACCCGGAGCAGGAGGTGCCAGAGATGCAGCATCTGGGCTACTATGTCGAGTTGATCGAAGAACAGCAGCAGCTCAGGTGGTTGATGCCTGGGTTGGTGTTGGATCGGGTCAGAAAGTGAGTGCGTTTGGCCGCTACGAATGTACACTATGCTTCAACGGCGTACCCTGGTGTGGTGTGTTTGGAGCTGTAAGTAAAGGGCCTGATGTCGGGTCACACTTTTGGGGTGCAAGGCTCTAAGCTATAGCCTGAGTTTGGTGAGTGACGGTGCGGAGCCCCGCGGAGTGACAATCGTGACAGCAACCTAATCCTAGCCCCAGCCCTAGCCCCAGCCCTAGCACTGCGTCGGGTGTCCTTAGTGGTAACGGACGCTTCTTTCCCAGCCAATATGAAAGCTCAATTTGTATTTCGATTCCACAGCAACTCAGCTCTTTTTTTGGCCGTCCATTTTACACATCTTGACACGAGACTCTTGCGCGGTATGTAGCATCGACGCAGCTTTGCATGGAACCTACTATAAGCAATCGCGTGTATTTGTGCGTAAGAAAGCAGCAGGCGCCGCTTTGCTCCAACTTCTCATCAGTGAGCACTGGCACTGTCGACCTGCTCGACCTGCCAAAATCGCAAAAGCGCGTTGACAAAGCCAGTCGGGTTTTCTTCTGCCACGTAGTGTCCGCTTTCGGACACTGAGTCGCAGCTGAACTGGCTGTAAAATTGATCGCCGAGTGCCATGGCCTCTTGATCATGGTCGCTTTGCTTACCGTGCAAAAGCAGACATGGCACTTTGCTTTTGCCCAGGGTAGCCTTGCATTCGATATTCCACCTAGCGTCCTCCGGAAGAGCACGGTAGATGTCCATGGCAGCGCGCATTGCGTCTGGCTGGCTGTACGCGCCAACGTACTCGGCTAGGTCGTCTGCGGTGATCGCGTCTGCGTTGTGGATCAGTCGATCAAAAAACTGCTGCAGGTACGCCTCTTCGTTTCCTTGGACGAGCCGCTCTGCCAGACCATCGGGCAGTCGGTGGAAGATAAAATGAAACTTGTCGACAGAAGCCTTTGTGCGCTCGTAGAAGGCAGATCCCGGCAGGCAAGCCTCGCCCCACACGACACTGTGCAGCGTCTCCGGCCACTGAGCAGCCCAAGCATGGGCCACCATTCCGCCAATGTCGTGTCCGACGAGATGGACAGGCGCTGCCAAGCAGAGATGCTCACGAACGAGCGTCAGCAAATCCAGCGCCATGGTCGCTTTGTCGTAACCCAACCGCGGTCGAGAGGTTCGACCGGCACCACGATAGTCAGGAGCAACGACATGAAAGCCAGCCTGTGCGAGCGGCGTCAGTACATGTCGATACTGATAGCACGTCTGTGGAAATCCGTGAATAAGCAGCACAAGCTCTCCATTGGCTTTGCTCGGTGCAGGCAGCGCTTCGACGTAGTGCATACGCAGCGTCTGCCCTTCCTCCGTCCTCAAATTGGCAAAGCGGCTCCGGGTCGTAACGGCATCCATACTTGTTGTTGTTGTTGTTGTTGTTGTTGTTGTTGTTGTTGTTGCTCGACAATGGGCAGGCGTGCATCATGTTGGCCATGAAATATATTGCTTTTGTAGGCATTGTTGCCTGGCTCAGGCAAGTTGGCTGGCTTTCGTTTAGCAAAACGCTCTCGAGCGTCAAGCAAGCGATTGTGATGCTCACTCAGCACGCCTATGGTTGTGGATTTCGATAGCAACCCCCGCTTTGATTTCGGCGAAAAGGGCGTTAAATTGACCGATCCCGGCCTGCCTCTTAACGCAGAAATGTTTACGCAGCCGAAGTCGTTTTTGCCAAGCAGTTCCGTCAAATGCCAGAGCTGAGCCTCTTGGCCAAAGCTTGCCATACGAGCCAAGCTAGACCGTGTTGGGGATTGAGAGTCACTCTCGAATCAGGTTGGGTAATGTATCATTTTCTAAGTACAAGTACTTACGACAGCTACAAAGAAATTGCCGTGCAATTTCAACTGAGATGCATCTGATTCAAAAATTCAACCTTTTGCAGAGTGGCCGCTACAAGTTTGACAGTGGCAACATCATTGCGGCCAAGCAGCAGGTGTGGGCGACTTCTCAACCATTCATTGTGGAGATGGCTACTTGTCCGCTGTGCCAGCCATCGCAAGTTGCTGCTGCTGCTGCTGGTGAGTTCAAGGTGTACCGAATTGCTGCGCCTAAGCCTGTCTCTAGACCTCGCGCCTGTCCGCAAGCGTTGTTTTTATTTCGCTTCTTGCGTCATGTTCAAAGTATGCCGATCTGGTGACAGTCATCACAATGCGATTGCAACCCATGCTACCGTTTCTACTTACGTGGCGACGCTCACAGCTTGCTCGCGAGGCCAACTGGTACTGAAATCGGCGAGAGTAGCGACTGGCGCACAGAATCTGCAATGGCATCCGGGGACTCCAACGGCAGACTGTGGCTTCCCTTGAGGATCTCAAACACCAGGTTGGGGATATTGTCCTGCGCTGTCGTTTGCACTTCCTCCAGTGGCAGCAACAAGGGCTTTGCACACGAAATGTAGAGGATCTTGACGGTGTCCGGAATGTAGCCTAACGTGTGAGTGGCAAGCTGAATACCGGGTCGATTACCCCGGATGCATAGCGCTTCTGCGACGCGGTTGCAGCAGCGCTGAACCGCGCCAGCGCTGGCATCAGAGTTGGCTGGGAATAGCGCTCCAGCAGTAAAGGCAGCGCGTACGCGCGGATCCCACGCCGAGAGCATGCGGTCCTGGGCGAAGGATTCGCTCGCGGCGGCGCGACTTGGCCATTCGTCCGGCTTGAGCAGGGTGAAGCGTGCGAGCGGGATTCGTGTGACCTTGTCGACCAAAGCGTCTCGCACCAGAATGGGTTCTACGGCACAGATCGACTCGAACAGATGCGGCAGGTGTACGCAAAGCTGGAGCAAGGACGTAGCGCCGAATGAGTGGCCTAGGCCTACAACTTTCTGGCAGGGTATGCGGGGTGGTGAGAAGGGCAATATGGTTGGCAATGCACTGCCTTGTTGTGTCGCTTCGAGAGCATCAGGGAGATAGCAAGTGAGGAATTGCAGCAGATCTCGGGCGTAGTCATTGGAGTCAACCACGCGATGCTGCGACGACAGAAGCTCTTGCGCATCGATGGACCGGATGCTCGACGAGTTGTAGATAGCTGTTGCACCATGACCGAGCGCATCTACCAGCCAGACCTCAGCAATGCCGTGGTCGTCGTCGCCAGCTCTGTTGACAAGGCCATCCAGAAGTGGTAAGAAAGTCTCTTTGCAGAACCCGAGTCCATGCACGGCAACAATTACTTTAGCATCAAGTCTCGTCGAGCGTTTGTGCGGCACCAGACGCTCCCATACCAACGTCGGCGGCGGCTTGGTCAACGCTGTCGACGCAGAAGCGTCGGCAATGCGGAAATCGCCTGGTTGCGGCGGAACTCGGTCTTGAAAGAAAGGCATCTTTTCTGCCGATTTGGGCTCTTTGGCCAATTGCTCGTAGGTGCCCGCAGGAAGCTCCTCTCCAGGCTCTCCACCCGCCAGTGGCTGAGAGTAGGAGCTGCGTGGTGTGGCAGCAGGTACGAGGTGGATGGTTCGGTGCCATGCCTGAGGTGTGTACCCTCCGTCCAGGTATTGTGGCTTGAGATGGTCCATCTTGTCGCCACTGGGCCCAGCATGTCTGCTGCTAAGCTCAGCAGAGTGCCGACGCGCAGCATCGAGCTGTAGCGGGGCCAGAGCGTAGCCGAACTTGGTGTCGATTGAATCTAGCAGCATCGTGCGTTTGTAAGCCTTCAGAGTTGGAGGTGTGGTGGCAGAGCAATTCTATATATGCAAGATGCGTCTGCGTATATCCCTCTCAAGTGGCTTACGCACAGGCCATTCGGCTTAACCAATGCAGCAGCGCGCGGGCAACGCTTTTGCCGATTATGGCGGTGTTGCCCTGTCAATTTAGTGCGGTTCGCTTCGGTCGGGAAATGTGCATCCAACAAATTCGAGCGGTTCGGGACGGCCTAAAGAAAAAACTGGGTTTCTTATTTATCAATATCCAATTTTTGGAAATACTGTATTGATATGCTCGGGGCGGCAAATGAGGCACAGGTAACGATGACAGCCTGACAGGTGGACAGCAAGGTAACCCTGCTGGACAACTTCCAATATTTATAAAAGGTATTGCCTCGTTCCTCGAATGACCTCCTGCAAGTCTTTCGGTCAAACACTCGTCCCCGTCAAGCTTGATCTCGAGATGATCACCCTTCGCAGACATCAGACCGAGCTGCAGCAGCAGTCTGCTGCGATCTCCAGCTCAGATGTGATCCTCAACGACAAACGTCAAGCCGCGCTCAATGACCAGCGTTACTGGATCCGAACTGTTGGTCAGTCGATCGTGCACCTCCTTCTGTCTAACTCATACAAAACGCAGCAAGTCAAACGCTTCCAGCACTTGTTTACATCGATTGTTTCCCATGCACTCGGTGAGCGCTTCGATCGACAAACGCAGAAAGGCAGCTCGAAATGGAGCTCCTTGATGTGCGACGACGGCTCCCCCGTCGAGATTGGTCTCGCATACAAGGGCAACAACACCTCACAGCACGCCCAGGTACGATTTGCCATCGAGCCGGTGGATGATGACGAGGTACGAACGCACGGAACAAATCTTCAGGCAGCACACACGCTGGTCGACCAGCTTGCACAAACCGGTCACGTCTCCTCGAGCGGCAAGCACCTCTTCCGACGTGTTGACCAGGCAGTATCGGATTGCTTGGATAGCATCGACGGCTCTGCCAAGACGAGAACACGACACATGATCGGCTTCGATCTGCTTCGCCCCGAGGACGCCTCCGAGCCACTCGTTCGAGTCAAAGCATACTTTGTGCTGCCCGGGCTTTGCTCCTCTCAGACCGCCAACGAGGCTGACGATCCCACAAAGCAGCTGGAAAGCATTCTGGAATCCGTCAAGGATGTAGCGCCAGCGCCTGGCCTGAAACAACTCAAGGCATACTTAGAGATGCTTCCACCTTGCAAGCGTGGCCGAGCTATCATTCTGTCCGTCGACCTGGATGCCAGCAGCGATACCACAGCAACAACTCGCGTCAAGGTATACTGGCGATTCCCAGACGCATCATCCAAGTCGGTTCACTCGCACATGGACCTTGGCGGCAGATGGGGCCAGCACGTCAACGTCGGTCTAACGGCTCACCAGGCTTGGTCGAGGCTCATGGCTCCCTTGCCGACGGCTCACTCTTCCTCGTATGCGGACAGCAACAAGGTCGATCCATACTCGTCGACTGGTGGTTCTCTGTTCTACTTCGACCTCAGCTGGTGCTCTTTCGCCAACAGGTTCAAGGTCGGGAAAGCTGCACCTTCGAAAGCCTACGTGCCAGTAAGGCACCTCCTTGCGCCTTGCGCAGGCTCAGACGAGCTAACAGATGGCCTGGGAGAGCTCGAAATCACTCGTCGCTGCGCAGAGATGCTCGACTCGACCGGACGCGCCAGGGCGGCCAAGGCATATCTCGACTCGCTGCAGACCTTCTGCCATCCTTCAGCTATCCAAGATAACCTGTTTGGACCGTCTCCCGTGGCGGGCACACACACCTACGTCTGCGCAGAGGGACCCTCAGATAAGCCCGACGTGTGCATCTATCTCAAGCCGCTTCTTGGTTCACCGTAGATCTGACAGAGAAATTGAACCTTTGCGATTACAAACTCCTCCTCTGCGCTTTGACCATGAGCACTGCGGATAAGATTCGAGGGCGCCAGATCCAGGTCTGCGACCTACCTTTCGCGCCGTCTGAGCCATGCGAAGCCGTGCCGTGCCGCTGAGTCGGTCGGGACGTGGTCGCGCCCTGAGATCAATTCGCGTGCGGGCAGACGACGCTAGCGTCTCCAGCCGAAATCCAAGTTTGCGTGCATATCAAAAAACTGTGCTTGGCCATCCACGTTGCCGGCATTTCGCGAGATTCAAAAGTACGGCGACTTGAGCGGAACTGTGTGTGCCCCTCAAGCTGAAGCCGTCGAGCGGCGAGACAGTGCCATGAGTTGGATAAATTAGGGTGATATAATGCTAGGAGACGTGGTGGACACCGTGCGCACGTTGGCTTAAACATCAAATACGAGGCCTGTCGTCGATCTGCTCGTCACCACTCGCATCTCGCTCCTCATCCAACTCCAACGACGCTTCCAATCCCAAGATGACCACCACATTGAATGGCAGCGGCAGGAATGGTTACTCGCCCAGCAATCGCCACGCCGCTGCAAGCTCTTGGTTGGACACGGCTCGCAACGGCTGGGCTCCCCAGAGCGATCTGAATTCTGGCATCACTCTGGATGGCTCATCGTTGGACTTGGCCAGACTGATGGGCTTGGTCGCGTATCGACGCACCCCGCAACTGGCAACGGATCGTCGAGCGGATATGGAGGCATCCGTAGCCAGCCTCGAAAGCGAGCGCAAGACCGAAAACGCCATTTACGGCGTCAACATTCCTTTTGGTGCAGGAGCTTACACCACTCTGGACCACCAACAGCTACAACAGCAACAAAGCATCGATCGAGCTTTGATCACGCTGATCAATGGCGACCTGGGAGCCGACATGCTGCGACTGACCCAGACGCCGCAGGTGGCCTCCCAGGCTCCAACGCCTCTTCCTGCACCAGCGCCCATCTCGGCGTTTGGGCCGGATGACTCACGCCTAACCATGCCTGTGGCCTGGGTCAGAGCTGCGATGGTGTTGCGCATCAACTCGCTGCTCAGAGCAGCATCCGGGTGCAGGTGGGAGGTTGTAGAGCGGCTCAGAGATCTGCTCGATCGCGAGCTATACCCCGTCATCCCGATCCGCAATTCCATCTCGGCGAGCGGCGATCTTTCGCCGTTGGCGTATGTCGCATACGCCGCAGCTGGTAGCAACAAGGTGCATATCCTCAATGGCGCCACTGGCAAGGTCGATCCCGCTGATCGCGCTCTCGCAGCGGCAAAGCTTGAGCCGGTGTTCCAACTGCTTCCACGAGAGATGCTCGCTTGTATCAACGGAACTAGTGCTTGCCTCGCCGTCTCTGCCTTGGCTCTAGATCGTCTGCAAGGCCTGGCTTTTGCGACGCACGTCGTCACTGCGGTCATGTGTGAGGCGCTACTGGCGTCGCCCAGTTTCCTCGATCCTTATCTCCACGACATCGCCCAACCGCATCCCGGTCAGTGCGAGTCGGCTAGCATTCTTCGTCAGCTGCTCGGCATCGAGTCGGCAGGTTTGCGCAACGAGCTACTGCGTCACCATGACCAAGACCCACTCGAATTTATTTGGAGCCTCACTGCCCAGCCTGTGCTCGAGCAGCGCTTTGCAAGCAACAGTAATGGCACTTCGTTCGCCGCGCCCACAAAAGTCGGCCAGCCGGCAGCGGCTAGCTACCTGCGTCAAGACAGGTACCACCTGCGCTGTGCTCCTCAATACATTGGTCCCGCTCTCGAAGAGCTGCGTGCCGCGCACGACACGGTTCAGATCGAGCTCAACAGCGTCACGGACAACCCGCTACTCAAGCCTGGCACCACCTCTTCGAGCACAAACACAGCCATGGTGCACGGCGGCAACTTTATGGCGTCCAGCGTGGGACACTCAGCCGAACAGATGCGCGCTACCACATGCACCCTCGGCCGTCTGCTGCATGAGCAGCTTACAGGCGCGATTGATCCGTGCAAATCTAACGGTCTACCCGCCTACCTGGCTGCGTACGGCGCCGACAACCCGGCCATGACAGGAGGGCTGCGCAGCCTGGACATCGCCAGCTCGTCCTACCTTGCGGAGCTCACCTTCTTGGGGCAACGGCTGATCCATCTCAATCGCAACGCCGAGTGCGGCAACCAGAGCGTGAACAGCATGGCGCTCGCTTCGGCGCGGTATACGCTGGAAGCGGTGGATCTGCTCACCACCATGTGTGCCAGCACGTTGTTGGCAGCGTGTCAGGCGCTGGACTTGCGCAGGCTCACCGTGCGCTTCTTCCGAGCGCTCAGCGAGCATGTGCTGGCCCTACTCGAGATTGCGGGTCAGAAGATGGGCACGCGTGGGCTGCCGGCAGACTTGCAGAGGGATGCGCTGTTTAGGCTGTTCGCAACCTGGAATGCCCACTGGCCGGTGCAGCTAGAGGAGCGCGTCCGGAGAGCCGTCGAGGCCGCACTGCCCTCTTTGGCTGTCTGGGCTCTCACACAGGTGCAAGACGCGAGCTCAGCGCAGACTGTCCAGTCTGCTCTCGCAGATCTCGACCAAGGCCTCACCAACTGGCTCATGACCGCATGGGCCAACACAATGGACATGTACACCGCCCAGTCAGCCGCTGGCAATGCTGAAAGCGCAGCGCTGATCGACCTTCACCACTCGGCTGCCTCGCTGCGCATCCTCCGATTTGTACGCCGCGACCTCGGCATCCCGCTCGATGCCGGTGGCGGCCTGCAGGCGATGCACTCTGACAAACCGCAGCACGCGTTTGCCACGTACGGCCACAGCGTTTCCCAGTTGGCTGCTGCGTTCAGAGACCGCAGGATCGACGTGCTTTGGCACGAGCTGGCTCAGGACTTTTAGATTTCTTCTCAGTCTGAAAATATATCGTTCCTTGTAACGTTGCCCCGTCTGTTCCGCAGTGTGGTGTGTCATTGTCGCACGTTGTGCAAGTATTCCTGTACAGGATCAGATCTTTAAGAGGCGAGAGCTCGGCAGTGAGTGATCCCGAGCGGTCGTATCAAACAGCAATCTTGCTAACCATCTCGTTCCATATCATTAAATAAGACATTCTAGCGTGAAAAGTAAGAGATACATTAGGCTTTAGCTGTAGGCTCGAGCGGGTCCTCCTCAACGAGCTCGGGCATAGGGAAGGAAACAGGTAGCGACATCCTCCGTGAAGGCAGACAGGACGCGGAAGCTCTGGACAAGCTACCAGCACTCGCGGCGGCCTTTGGCTCCGCTACCGATGAAAACGGCGAGCTTGCAGGCTGCTTGCCGACGAGCACCTCGAGCGGATCGCAAACGTCCCAGCTAACCTGTGGGGAGAAGCTGCCGATGCCGGCGCGCGACACCTGCTGCGCCTGCGCCTGCTCAGCCTTCTCCATCTGGCACCTGATGTAGTTTTCGGCGACGAGCATGCTTCGGACGGCCAACACGGGATTGAGGGCAAACGCAATCGGACTCGGAATGTGGCTCAACACCGAGTCGTTGACGGTGAGCTCGACGACGAAGCACGTGAGGTTGACGGCGAAGGCAATGCCAAAGTAGGCGATGTTGGAGTGAAGTAGGTACTGTTTGGTGATCGAGGCGCGAGTGGTGGTGCATGGGGTGAAGGGGAGCGCGCATTCCAGGTCGAACTTTGCCTCATCCGAAGGACTAGTCGAGCGGCGCCGCCTGAAGGGCTTGTTCGACTTTATGCTGCGTCCACTGCGAAGCTTGATCAGGGTTGCAGTGAGAACCGAGAGGTCAAAGACGAGGCAAAGACCCCAGCAGAAAGCGCGGAACTTGGTGTCGGGTGCTGGCACACACCACGAGTCTGGCCATGCGATCGAGTGTTCGGTGTACGCCTTGTAGGACGTCACGTCGTACGCCCAACCTGCGAGCGTGGCGATCCAGAGTACAAGGAAGAAGGCGAGCACGCGACGGCTTCGGTCCCAGATAATGTAGACGCGAATCAGGAAGATGGCCGAGCCAAACGCCCAGCACGCAGCAAAAGCGGCCCAAAGCGCGGTGAAGATCGAGCTGCAGTCCGAGGGTCGACCAAGATAGTTTGTAAAGCTAAGCGCAGTGCACACGAGAAGCGTGTAGCGCACGAGGATGACGAGCAACTTGCCAAGAGGCGGCGGGCGCTGCCCAGCCAAGGTGGCGGACTGACAAGCATCTGCGCTGTTGACCAGGGTAGCATTGCTGGTGCGACGACTGTACAGGCGCCGCGCAGCTGTCTTGTCGTTCGAATCGTTCCCAAAGGGCGAAGACAGCTCGGCAGCTGATCTGGTGAGGTTTCTGCGAACAACATGCTGAGCGTAGGCGTAGAGATCGCGCCAGATGCGAAACTCGTTGCCCAGCCAAATAAGATGCTCCCAGAAACAGATGACCGTCCAAGAGACGATAACATAGCGTAGGATGGTGATTTTGTACTCGTTACTGAGTTCCGTCATCTTGAACGCAAATGGGCGATTGTTCGCCGGACAAGAGTGACAAAGTCTGCGATCAAGCTGAAGGGCGATTGTCTAGTTACGCGAGGTGGGGCATAGATACAAGCTGGACGTCAAGATGGTAGTGCGGTTGTAGGTGCTGCGATAAGAGGTGTGTTTTGTATCTGAGTCGCAACGTAGTTGGTCGTAGCGGTGCCATCAGTGGTCAACTCTGCCAAAGGCACCAAGGGCCAGCTGGGCAAAGCCGCTTCCATCGGGAAGGGTGTTTCGCATTAAACGAACTCTCAACGAGCGAACTTATGCAGCCGTAGAACATTGCCCTGCATCTTCCATGCAGAACGCACAGGAACACAGACTGGGCCGTGCACAGCTGAGTTGGCAATCATGCGCTTAAGCAACAGACTAAAAAGCATATCATTATCTTGGTCAACCCCGCCTCACGCCTAATACCAGGCACGATATGGGCGTCGGACTTGGCTCATGACAGCGAGTACAACAAGCAGGTGGCTAAAGCAGCAAGGTGTGTCCTGTGCGAGACAGGTCCTCCTAATCACTTCGGCTAATCCTCGGAAACTCGACTAGCGGGCATATCGAATTTTGACTCGCAGTGAGGAACGGCTAGGGGATAAGCTCGAGGGGCCAACAAGTTGATGTACGAAACGGGGTGCTAACGACTGCAGATCCTACCGAAATCCCGAATCACCGTGCGCACAAGCAAGGCTGGTGCCGAAGCACTTCCGAGTTTGAGCGTGGTAGGACCGGCGGGACCCATGTGCAATGCCCTGCTAGCGGATGTCGCTAAGTGGGAAACCGAATTTAGGTGTTTCGGATCTGCGGGGAGGGCATGCTTCGCCGACGGAAAGCCTGCAGAAGCAAGCGTCAAGGCAGAGCGGGCCTATCTTGGTTTCGGCGACCTGGGCTTTGACCAGGCACAACCTCGCAGTGATTCCCACACTAGCACCGTCCACGTCAGTTGCATGAACGCCACATCGAAGCTAATTTCGCCCCACGCTATACATGGGTGTGCGGGAATTGGGGGAATCATGCCCCCATTCGGCTACAATGCCTGCACATCGGTTTCGACTGCAGGGGAAAATTTCAGCTCAACACAGGCTGGCATTGGCGCTCGAGATGGGTCTGATTA
Organism: Sporisorium exsertum; assembly: GCA_928724755.1. Taxonomy (NCBI): domain Eukaryota; kingdom Fungi; phylum Basidiomycota; class Ustilaginomycetes; order Ustilaginales; family Ustilaginaceae; genus Sporisorium; species Sporisorium exsertum. Next base: position 15,404 of record CAKMXK010000035.1, on the reverse strand, counting down.
AGTTTGCATCTGCAACATGTCTCGGAGCCGATGCTCATCCCTTGGAATCAGGCGTATGGCGAAAGGAATGGGTGTGCTGTTGGCAACCTCGAACAGAGCGAGTCAAGAGATGGGTCGATGAGCATAAGATCACCGCCCAAGAGCCGCAGCAGCATGGCAACACTCACCTGGAGAGGCTGTCGGTGTGGAAAGCCGTGTCGTCCAAAGGCGCTTCCTTGCCTGTGGATGGATCGATGGGTGCCCGAATATCGAACGCACTCAGTAGGCATGCAACTGTTAGAGTGAGAGTGCGCATCGCCAGTTGTCTGCTCAGAGGAGGCATGGTCAGCTCCGCTCCCTCTCTGAAAACTTCGCAGGCATAATACTCACTCGCCGGGGCAAATTCGTCGTCCGAAACCAAAGGAAAACATGTCGCGGCGTGATGGCAGAGCGTCACGATGAATCCATTGGCTGTCCTCGCTCAAGTATCGCTCAGCGACAAATCTCTACGTGTAAAGAAAGACGGACAGAATATTTTGGTCACCAAATTCTGCAGCCAAAGATGAGAACAAGCACCGAGACCTACCTGTGGCTGCTCGAAAAGACGCTGATCCTGGTGGATGGCCCACACATTGCCATACACGGTGGCACCCCGAGGGATCTGCATTCCGTCGTACTCGTCTTGCTCGAGCACACGGTGAGGTGCGGCTGCGTGTGCAAAGGGCCGCCAGCGTAGCATCTCCTTGACCACAGCTTTGCTACGCGGAAGTGCGTCGAGATCCTCGTGGGTTGGCAGCCTGTCTTTGCCGACTACGTGATCGATCTCATCCTGGACCGGGCGCATGTCGTCGGCATGGTTGGCCGCTGCGAGGAAAAAGACACAGAGTGCTTGGAAAGTCGTGTCGACGCTTGCGCCGTACATGGTTCCGCAGAGATATGCCGCTTGATCGTCGGTCAGTCCCGATTCATGCCGCGTTGTATACACGTTTTGCGCAAGGCTTGGCTTGCGCGTGCTTTCAGTGGCGCTGGCTAGCATTTCCGAACGACTGTTGAGACGAATGAGAAAGTTGAGCAAAGTCGTCCAGACCTAGTCAGACATGATGATCACGGGCAACTTACAAGAGATGTAGTTCCTTTTGGAACCACGGCTCGCACATCTGCTTCCACGGGTTGATCCAAAACGGAAGACTTGCAAGAATGGGCATTCGATCGACGAGGAAACCGCCAGGCTTGTTCATCGCGAAGAAGTTTTCGTTGCACTGCTTGGCTGTGAGCACAAAAGTATCGGTATCCAGGTTCTCCACGCGGCGGCCGTAGGTGGTGTGCATGGTCTGGGAAGTGACAAAGCGATAGAGGTGTTGATACCAATCATGGTTTGAATCAGTCGATCGCGTCTGTGCAGAGTGGTGGGTCAGCGTTCGCAACAAGGCTAGCAGATCCGAGCGCACATTGTCATCGTATCGCGGAACAGAAGCACGCGCAAAGGCAGCTGTGAAAGCACGTCGATGACGACGGAAAAGATGGCCATACGGCGTGAACGGCGCGCTGAGGCCGTGGCTACGCAGCTGATTACCAGTCACTGCAGCCGGGCGATCCGAGTAGATAGCAGAGCGAATATCGAGCAGGTCTGACGCAGCTTTGGCATTGTTGATTACGATGGTTACTGAAGCAGGACGCGTGCAGGGTAGCAGCTGGAGCCATGACCACCATGAAGAGTCGCTAGAGCTCTCGAGTCGAAACACTCCTCTTCCCACCCAGGCTGGCTGAGAAAATTGCGGCGCCAGAAGGCGAGGCCTTACTTCTCGGCCAAAAGTTTGGTTGAAATCCAGGATGGGAGGCAGATCGGCCTCGTTCTTGACTTGGGCTCTGGACGTCTTGGCCCGGTTGCCAAGATTCAGCTCTACAACGACAGCCGCTATCGTCAACGTGGCCAAGAGCAGCACGTATGATTGCACATGTACGTCGACGTGGAGGATCGCCATCTTTGTAGCCAGTGTATTCGTGACGAGGGATGGTGTGTGCAAGTCAGGCTTCATAATGTTGTGACCATCCAACGTGGTATACCTCCTCATGGCGAAGCACGTGAGAGCCTCATGCATTTGCAGGGTGCCATAACAGGGGACTGGACCACCGCTCAGGTGGACACATTGTTCTGCAGACGACTCAAAGTGTGCAAGTTGCGTTGTTCGAGTGTCAGAACAAAGAGAAGATTCGCAGCCTTACTGCTTAGAAATTGATTTTTCTTTAAAACCTGGGTGCATGCACATCCTTTGGCGAATGCTGAGACTGGATGTCATTAGCACATAGAGCAAGTTGGAACTAGCGTGAAAGCACAGCTAATGCTTAGCGAGGTCATATGACGGTTGCGTTGGAATCTTGCGTATGCCACGGCAACGCCTCGAGCCAAGAGGAAAAGTTGCGTGCGTTGAGGTTCCTTCGCAAGTTGCCTTTGTGAGTGGTGAGCAACGTCAGCGGGGCGTCTGCCGTGTCTAGAATCACTTTGACAAAGGCGAGCGACTTGGGGTACGAATAAGCAGGGAGACAAAGCTGCTCTGCCGTCTCCTCAATGGCGCCCAGTATGGCCTGGTCGATCCGGTCTGTGCTGTTGTCCTTATCTGATGCAGAGCGTTCAAGCTGGATAACAGCCGCGGTTCCGGGCATGTTGGTACCAAACAGCTGTACGTCAGTCACTTTGTCGAAGCCGAGGCGCTGGCGCAGGTGCTGTAAAAGATAAGCCTCGACTTGGATCGCATTGGTTCGAGCCGTATTTGAGTGACGCAGTATGTCGGCATCTCGGCCTAGGTGCACATAGCCTTGAGCCGCCGGCTTGCCATGGGCTGGCGTCCGAGGAGCAGTCACACGGAACGAATCCGCCCAATTCACCGCAGGCTCCCCGTGATGCGGCCCTGGGCCTGGGTAAGGCTGCGCACGGACGACGCTCGGCAGCGATTGACCTGGCTTGAGGCGTGGCTCGTACTCGAGAACATGTACAAGACGAGGCCAAGCCGAGGCAAGAGACCACAGCTGCACGTGATGCTCGTCGAGCGGCAGGAAAAGATGATGATGCTGCGTTGGGTTGGCAAACAGAACGTGCAGAGGTGCGACGGGCGGACCTGGGCCTACGAGCATCCCTCCGACCTCAGAGACGCCAAAGATGTTGAGCGCTCGAATCGAATACTGCTCTACCAGCGAGGACAGGTGCACATCGACACCAGAGCCGCTGATGGCAAATTGATCCAAGGCGCGCAGGGTGTCAAGCCAGCCCTTGTCGGGATTAGCTCGCGCATGGAGAATCATCTGACGAGCTTGCTCGACGTTGGTGGCCACCTCGGCTGCTTTGGATTGCTGCAATGCTACGAGCACTTCTGTCACAGAAGGTGTCAGCCCATCGATCGGGTGCATCAGTGCAAGTGGGCGTGCGGATATGAGGTGAAGGACGATGAACCCGACATAAGTGTTGTAGAAGGGCCTTGCAAGCAGTAGACGTGGTCGAAGAGCGGTCGCCTGCTTTTGATCTTGCGCGAGTACCTCCGTGGCATGGCGAGCAATGTCGTAACACCAATAACGTGTACTATAGGCAATCAGCTTGGGCTCGCCTGTGGATGCAGACGAGTGCGAGACGATGGATGGGTCCGGAATGCGCGTATACAGGCCGAATGCTGGCCTACTTGGCTGGGCAAGTTGAAGTTGCTGGTTGTTGATGGCGAGACGAGCGAGGTGCAAGGCGGTTTCTTGTGCACTGAGCTCGAGGAGAGGGAAGTGGTGTGTAGAAGAGATGCTCTCTAGCCATGCTTTGACCTTGTTGTCCAAGCCGGTGTGGACAACGAGATCAGAGCGGGCGCCATATATCAACGCTTCGAGAGTGTCTCGCCCTAGTTCATGGTTGACGTACTGAACGGTGACTCCAATCGCCCACAGCGCAAAGAGATGGAAAAAGGTATGCTGCGTGGGCAGACTGAGCAACGTAACCGTCACAGGGATCTGCTCCTTATCCCAATCAACGCCATGCTGCTGCGATAGACGCTGCTGCCATGTGAGAGCGAGGTGATCGACGATGCGATTGGCCTGACCGTACGTCACTTTTACAAAGTCGCTCGACTCGCCCGGACCGCGCGTTTGGGGCTCCTGAAGGTAGACGAAGGGCGAATCGGGTGCTGCCAGAGCGAGTCGTCTGAGAGATGTGAGCAACTCCAACTCGTTGTATTCTCGAGATGCGTCCAAAGTCATCCTGCAACCGTGGGGTGATGGTGGAGAGGCAACAGCCTCAACCGCCGTCTTTCCACAGCGGTTGCTGTTCCACTGGAAGCTTCGGCATCCGCACCTCGCATATGCTGAAATAATTCCGCCTTCTCCAGAAACCCATCTTTCGCTTTTGACGGCTCTCTCACCCATTTCTCCATCAACCCGGTGCCGTACCAAACGGTCTGCACTCAGCCGCTGTTCAAGACCTGCTTTGGCTTCTGCAACTCCTTTGGCGGAAATCTCCCGTTTTCGGCGAACAACGATAAGCCACTGACCTTCTGCAACTCCTTTCCCGTTTTCCGCGAACATAAGCCACTGACGTCCGCCGTCCCAGCCGCAGCAACGTCTTCTCGCCCGCGCCCTGGCACGTCCCACTTAAAACAGATACCGCGTGGTACCTTGACAGTACTCACACCCCAGAGTATCCGCCCATCTCACGAGTCTCGTTGCCGGAATTAACGATGCATATCGCTAAGATGATTTACGTCCACCTGTCAACCCTTGAGCGTCTGCCGAAAGAAGTGACCGTGCAGATCCTTCCACCACTCAATTGGCCCCCTGCCCTAACAAGCTGCAGGTGGGCATCCGAGCTCCCCCTACAGACATCTCGTTTCTTCTTTCTCGCTGCCTGAGACGCCCTACTCTGTTCCTGCCCATGTCCCCAACCTCGCTTGTATGACACGCTTGCCAAAGTTTGGGTTCCCTGTACGGGCAAGGCCGTGCCTAGCCATGAGGGAAAGCCTCTTTGATAAGGCACACGTGCGCTCGATTCTTCATAAAGTAATGAGCTTCATCATCGCAACTTCCTACGACCATCGTTTCTCCCTCCTTGACCCTTCATCGGTAGCCAGCTGTTCATTCCTCATCACTAGCACACATTCTTCTGTTTTCATCCGTCGAGGGAGCTGAGAGTGACAATCCCTCAAGGATAGCATATCGTAGCAGAACCCCGCAAACAAATTTTCATCCACCATGCCTATGGCGATCCCCACAAGCGCTCCCGTCCAGTCCCCGAGCCTTGTCGAAGGCAAGGATCAGGATCAAAACATGGTCGACCCAAGTCTCGCTCCATCCATCGATCGCAGCATGATTCGTCAAGACGCCAACACCCCATTCTTCTTTGCAAGCCCCTTCGAAGCTATATCCAACATGGATGGGCGCATCCCAGACATGATCAACGCAGCTTCCATGCCAACTCCGCTCATGACCGCTGCAAGGTCGTTCTCGTCTGTAGATTCCACCTCGTATTCAGACCTCTTTGATGCTTGCTCCTCTGTGGCGGCTTCTTCAAGAGCACAAAGCATGGCGTCGACCTTCAACGACATGAACCCATCTTTTCTCACTCGTCGTACTTCGGTTGACCGCTTTGGCCCAGCATTGTTTAACAACAATGCAGTTCCTCTCGCACAATCCAGCTGTTTAGAAGCAGCCTCGGTCGCTTTCTCACACGACTTTGGATTCGGCCTCAGTTCCAAGCAAGCGCAGCCGCCAAGATTCGCTACAGCACCCGAGGCGAATCCTTCCGGCTTCGTCAACGAAGCCGCCGAGCGTCGGCCTTGGCAGCTAAGCCACCCTTGCTCAAGCACCTCTCCGGCGTCACTCGGCGGTCACAGTCAGATGCTGCACCAGGCAGATACCCCTATGGCGTCTGCGAATATATTGCCTCAGGACGGTCTCGCATTTTGGCTCGGTCAGGACATCCTGACCGAGTTTGCTGACGAGGTGAAAGCCGACCTGTCAGCTCCTTCTGCCGCTGTTGAACAACAGCCCGATGATATGATAGCCTCACACTCACCGTGCAACGACACGCTCTACCGTCCCCGTCGTAATGCTGTCGCACAGCTTCCCCCTTTGGTCTCAAGTGGCCTAATGGCAAGCATTCTCGGAGCGACCGGCAAGTCAGAGACAGATCCCAGCTCTATGCCGTCTTCAGAATGGGAAGAGGAGCCGAGCGACGTCGAAGCGTTGTCGCCGAACAGCTGCCCTCTCAGTCCCAGCACGAAGCCACTCGCAAGCCGTGCCAGAGCTGCATCCATGCGCGAGACAAACCAGCTTCCTCGCTTGCATCGGATCCTCTCTTCATGGGACTTCAGCTGCGATCGTGGACGCTACCGCAAGCCATCCAAGACCGGTCTCAAGTCGATTAAAGGCAACAAGGCCCGCCATTTCAAGGCTCAGCAGACCAAGCAAGGCACTCACAACGCTTCGGGTTCCTTTCCGGGGCCTGGACGACCTCGCAAGAACACCGTTGCCTCGATGGACCTCGACATGGGCATTGATGAGCCTGACGCTGCGCTCAGTGACCCCCAGAACGCATGCGATGACGACTCCTGTGGCACGCAGGACGATGTCACCAAGCGGTCCTTGGGATCGTCCAAGTCGTGCGGCAACTCGTTCTCGCTTACAGACCACATCATCCTTCGTCCACGTGCCGACTGCAATGAGGACGAGGTTGCCTATCCAAACTACGCACCTAATCATCAAGAGGCGAGGGTGAATACGGGCCCCGACCTCAGTCTGGCGGGCCAAGAAATCGTTGATGAGACGCAGCTCACCTTCACCACGGATCTTTACGCGCCACGCTTCACTCGTCGAGGGGCGTACGGCCGCGAAGGCTGGTGCAGCATGTGCACGCACGGCGAGTGGTACTCGATGAAACGCAGTCAGTACCTCTACCATCTCCAGTACGACCACGGCATCTGCAGCTTGACTCGCAAGACGTTCGAACCACCAGTGCACATGCGAGTCTGGAACGACCCCATGCAGCGCACCGAAGGTCTCTGCCATTACTGCCAGGAGTGGATCCCCATCTGCTTTGGCGCCGTCCGCAAGCGTGACTACAAGGCTTGGTTCAAGCACGCTCACAAATGTCATCGACACAAGGCCTGACCTACACTGCATCCCAACTCACTTTAGTTATTCCATCGTACTTAATACCCCATATTCGCATGAGCTCAATTACAAGACCATCCCATTACTTTGTTAGCGGTTGACGTAGGCTGTGCTGCCGTCGGTTATGGAGGCCTATTTGCTGCGCCGTGCGAAATGCTGACCGATGGCGAAACAGATTGTGCATTGTCAAAGGATTCCTTCCTAGCTTACTTGGCTCGAACATGGCATATCGCTTTCTATCAAATTCGATCCTGAACAAGTGAAGTTGATATTGGCGGTGGGGGATCACACCACAGCTGCTGCTGCTTGGCCATGGCGTAGAACTGCGCTGCTTCCTCGGAAACGTACTTGAGCAGCTCGACGAGGTCATCCCACTTGGCGTATGGATGCACAACCAGCCTGCAGCAAGCAACGCGAGGGCGATGAGAAAAGAACAAGACGCGTTCTGGTCAGTCAAAGTTTCTTCTTTACGGAACGGCATAGCAACGCAGCCGCTTACCTGATGTAGAGATTGGTAGTGTTTGGCATGGGAGCAAAGTCGACAGCGAAGCGGGTATTCTTGAGCGAAGCGTGAACGTGGACGATACATGCGTTTGAGAGATTGTCCGCGTGTGCAGCGTTTGAGATCCAAGGTGGGATGGGTCGGAAGCATACCTGCAGGAACGGCGGAGAAGGTACCGAGCCCAGTTCAAGCTGCAGACTCTCTGTCTTGTCCACCAGGTAGTCGCGTAGTTTCTGAGCCTGCTTGAGCGCATTTGTGATGCGTTGACCGAAGCCGTGACTGCCATGTCGCTTCCAGGCGAGGTAGAACTTGAACGCGTCAGGTCGTCGGCCGCAGCCCAAGGTCTTGGTCGCTTGGTCGAGCTTCGGTGCCTCTTGTTTCGTTGGTAGAAGCGGGACCACGCTTCGTGGTGACTCGGCCCACTTCTCGAGATGGAACAAATACGGCGCCTCAACTTTCAATCGAGAGGCCGACCGCTTGTTGCCGAAGAGCAAGAAACTGCATTGGTGCGGTATGCCGAGCAGCTTATGAGGGTTGATTGTCACCGAATCTGCCAAGTGACTGCCCAGGAAAAGGTGCTGGGTCGTCGGCGAGAAAATGGCAGGTCCGCCCCAAGAGGCATCAATGTGCAACCACAGTCGGTATTCTCGACAGACCGACGCCATGCCCGAGATGTCATCGAACGCGCCAAGCACCGTAGTACCCGCTGTAGCGCATGCAAAGAGCGGAACATGACCGTTGATGCAAGCTTTTCGTACCTCTGCTCGAAGAGCTTCGATCGACATTTGGCCGTCGTCGTTGCAAGCGACTTTGACGACTGAGTCGGTGCCTAAACCGCAAGCCACCGCCGACTGCTCGATGCTGTAGACCCCACAATGTCAGACTAGGTCTCGTGAGCCGCTGTACAAAGAAAGAATGCGAGCAGAAAAGAAAATCCTTGGTCCACTTACGAGTAATGGCAATGGTCGCTGGCAAAGATAAGGAACCTGGGAAGACACTGCATCGCCAAGGAAGAAGGATCTTGTCCTGAACGAATGCGCTCCTTCATCAAGTCGTTGTAGATCCCCGCCACTCCCCTTTCTCTGAAACTTGGAAACTGGGAGCTCAGACATGCTTGAAGAGCAGTTGTGTTGGAAGCGCTGCCTCCGGGCATTGTGACACCATCACAAACGTTCTGCCTTGAGCTGTGGTTAGCATGGAACGTCTTGGTCGTATAGGAAGAAAACAAAAGACGGCTTTGCAACTCACTGTGTCCAGGCCAAACACTTTGGCAAGCTCTTTGACGCAAAAGGCTTCGACTTGAGCAAAGAAAGGGTTGGCCGATTCGACGTGGCCGCTTGCGTTCGAGCATGCCATGACCATGTCGCCGATGACTCCAACTGGATCGGGTTTACTGTAAAGCTTCTCCCAAAAGCGGCCCTTTGCCGGGACGAAAACAAGACAAAGATGTGAGCTTGGATCATACTTCCTCCTTCGGGAACACTTTTTCACGAGGTCACTCACTGTCCACGGATTGACGCTCCGGCGCAACGCTTCTTGTACTTCGACTTCAATTTCATCCCGCGAGCACCCTTTCTCCTTGAGCGTAAGTTTCCATGTTGAAGTTGCCAGCTGCGGGTGCGCTGGTGTCTTGACCGATTCGGCTTCGTGTGTCCATGCCACCAACGTCCTGTACGTTGGCTCCAGCAATGTTTCAAATTCTTCAGCTGTGAACAGCGAGACGTCTGTGCAGGGCATCCTGGTAATCCAACTGGTCAATGTTTCCGAAGCTGAAGGTGCACTCCCAAATCAAGGTGGCGGGGGAAAGATCCTAAGAGGAATGTCAAAAATGGGAAGGTCTTTGATAGAGAAGGCTTACCACGAAGCCAAGAGCTGCAAAAACGTTGACTATTTGAGAGTGTGCAAATAACAGCCTACATTGCAGACACTTGACAAGGCTCTCATGGCTGCTTCACCCGAACTAGCCGAGACGCTTCCGGCTCGCTATCACAACATTTGGAATGCAGTAGCGGGTCATGCAATGCGTGCATATCTGGTACCGCGAAGCGGTGAGAGACAGTTGCCCGCCTTTATGGTTGTCAAATAAACAGCCTCACCTGCAAGCCGGCAACGGCAACAATGATATCGCTGCGCAGACTAACAGACCTTTGCTGCACACTGATCACTCTAGCAAAAAGACGTCTCGACTACCAGTGGAATTGGTTCAAAGCGTTTATTCGAGTTGATATGCGTGTGACCGCAGACTAGATGATTTGACAACGTGGGCGGGTGACCGAAAATGAAATGCATACTAAGAGCAACAGAGGTAGATAGATGACCAAGATAGGAAAAGACATCTAGCTGCGACGGCTGGAGAGGTGCTCTGCACCTGAGCTCGATCACGGTCGTTGAGATTGGTCACGATGAGGATGACCTTGTTGCGGTCCAAGAACCTGCCCAGCTTGCCTTGGCGTTTCTCGAGCTCCTTGCGATGTTCCTGCTCCTCCTGCTCCAAATAACGCAAGGCGGCCATTTGGCCTCCTGTCTCTGAATCTCTTCAATGTTTTGCTGCCGCTTTTTTGTTCCTCCTGGCATTCTTCTTGGCTGGAAGGCGATCTTGCCAAATGTTGTACTTTTCGACTTTCTCTGCTGCCCTGTCGACCAGAGAGATGGCTGGTTCCTGATACTGAGAGGGTCGTAAGGGAGAGTATTGGTCGTGCTTAATTTTGATGTAGCCGGGGCCGTAGTCAAAGGGATCGTAATCGATGGGTCATTTGTTGAGGTTGAACATGCCACCTCGTGCCTTGGGGTGGTTCTCGGGCAGAACGTTGGGCGAACCCAGCGAGAACTGGAAAGTGCTCTGCTGAGTTGCAAGCTCATCCCCATTGCTGGGAGGAATCGACTGTGTCGGGTATACGCTGGAAACAGGCACGATCTGAGCATGAAGACCACGTAGGTGGAAGAAGCTTTGGTTGGCATGCACTACGTAGGCTTCACTTCGAGCGCGACTCTTGATGTGCGCAGCAGTTGTGGTCAATGCTTGAGTTCCGATAGTGGCAACGAGGGCTCCCACGAACTGCACGCGATGGTTCCGATATCGATGGCAAAGTTGAAGCAAAGTTGAAGATCTTGATCTTGTTGTCGAAGCCAATCGCAACATTGAGCCTGTTGAGGAACTTGATGAACTGCTGCTCGCTGACGCCACTCTCGGCCAAAGCAGGGGCGTACAGCAGCTGGAATCCTCGCAGGCGATCGCCCTGCCTTCGCTGAGGGATCAAGACGGGCTTCTCAAGTCTCTGCGGCAGCATGCGTGGAGGGTCGTCAAAGTAGCTGGGCAGGCTTTGGAATGCCTGGTATGCATCGTTTCGAAGACGCTCCTCATCTGCTGTGAGTTGGTCATTCTGCTCCGAGTGAGCTCGGCAGCTGCATAGCCATCGAGAGTAGGGGTGGATTGCATGCCATTCAGACCAAGCCGGTCTTCTTGGAGGTCGGCCTTTTGCTTGTAATGATGAACGAGAGCATCCATGTTGAGGGGTTGTTTTTTGCAGGCTCGTAAGCAGATGGAAGGGTGTGGTGCAAAGCTATGCAAACACTGTCAATGTCTTTTTTATCAAGAGCGGCTGAAAAAGTGATGCTCAGTAACGTGGCAGATGAGGGGTGCGGAAGGCGGCAAGAAAGGGTCCTTGCTGCACGGTACGCTTACTCTTCTGCAAGAACCGGGACAGGCCAACTCGTCAAGACTTGCAGAGTGCTCGAAGGCTTTGCAACCAAAGCAACGGTGTAGCCTTGCGGTGCTGGTGCCGTAGACTGCTCGGCACCTATTTCAGCGCGTTATCAAGGCCGACCGCCTCGGCTATTGTATGCATGTCAAACTCGGCAAGCGTTCTTGATTTCTTGCCAGGCTTTCCTTGCATGGAAGCTGGTCAAACAAGCCTTTCGACTTGGCTCTGGCGCTTCCGCTTCCGTTGCATTGCAGGCATAGCAAAAACAAGATTAAAAACAAGAACGCTTCCACGTCAAAAACATGTTCCGACAAGATCACGATAGCGACATCAAATCTGTCCATATCCAGGCGCCGCTGGTCAAGAATGATATGCCACCGTGCAGCGGGCGATGACAATAGGCCCTTCATATACAAATCGCAATCCCGAATTAGATCGGCGATGTGACCATAAAGTCTTTTCCCCCCCTCTTGCTTACAGACGTCGTCGGGTACGCCTTTCTTTCCACATCGATCTCACCTTGGATATGAACTCTCTCGTGCAGCACAGCTTCGACTTTTTCGAAACGAGATCGGGTCTGGCTGTCGGCTTCATCATCACCCTTGCGCTTGTTTATCGCGACCGAGCGGTGTTCGTGGCCAAATGTGACCATATCAAGGGCCCACCAGGACTTCCTCTGTGAGTATACGATAACCCGGCGAGACTCGCTAGACGGCAGTTTGACTGACTGCGATTGCAACCCTAACCCAGGCTTGGAAACACACTTCAAGTTTTCAAGGAAGCCGCAGATCCACTCCAAGCAATGCTATGTAGATCTGCCGCGTATGGGCTCCCAAACACGATGACTGTCCTTGGTATGGGCCGAGCCATCAACATCACACGTCCAGACTGGATACAGCACGTCCAGAAGACCAATTTTAGCAACTACGTCAAAGGGCCCAAGTTGCACACCTGCTTGAAAGACTTACTTGGCGATGGAATCTTCAACGCAGACGGCCACACTTGGAAGGCGCAGCGCAAGGTTGGCTCCAATATTATGACAATGTCCAATCTTAAGCACCTAGTCGCGGGGGTCCTCGATGCACAGTCCCAACGCTTCTCTGATCTGCTGCAGCAGGCAGCTAAGCAAGGGACTCCAATCGACCTTCAGAAGGCCTACTTCGATTTCACCATCCAGACTTTCCTCAGAATCGCTTTCAGCACGGATCTGGAGACAGTTCAGTCGACCAGTATCGCGACTCGATCTGAACAGCAGAAAGATGCCCAACACCTCTCTTTTGCTGACGCATTCGACTTGGCCCAGCGACTGACTGTACGTCGCATCAATCGACCATGGTGGAAGCTCACCCGCCGGTGGGATCCCAACGAGAAGAAGCTCGAACACGCGATTCGCACAATTGATCGGTACTTGTACCCGCTCATCGGCGACGGAGTCAGAACAAGTCGAAAGCGGACAAGAGGCACGCAGACCTCTTAGACTTGTTCCTCTCGTACCCGCGACGACCAGGATCAGCCTCTCACGCCCAAACAGCTTCAGGACGCTTTGCTCAACTACCTTCTCGCTGGTCGCGACACAACCGCCGAGAGTCTTTCTTGGGCTTCTTTCGAGCTTCTGCGCCATCCGAGGTAGTACAAGACCTACGCCAAGAGCTCATGTCGCACTCTATCTGGTTTGACCCACACCACGATGCAGAACAGCGTTTGAGCTCGTTTGAGCTGTCACACACAAAGCAGCTTCACCACGTTCGATCCATCTACCACGAATCGCTTTGTCTCCATCCCTCGGTCCCACGATCATCAAGATCGCGCTCCAGGGCGGCGTGCTGCCTGGTGGCATTGTGGTGCCAAAGACACCACGGTCATCTGGTCAGACTGGCTGCTGGCCAGAAACAAGAGCGTCTGGGGTGGCGATGCCGATGAATGGAAGCCACGTCGATGGCTGAACGCCGAAGGGCGAGTTCATAAATGAAAGCCCGTGGAAGTTTCACGCTTTCAATGGCGGCCCGAGAACCTGCCTTGGTATCCAGCTTGCCCAGTTTCAGGGCATGTACATGCTTTCAGGATCTTCAGCGACTTTGACCTGGAGCTCGAGTCGGATCGTGGACTGCATTTCGAGCCTGAGGTCGAAAACACGCTGACCTTACCCATGAAGCACCCCCTGATGGTGAGGGGTGTATGCTCGTGCTAAGGCGAGCAGAGCCCCCTAAACGCTTTAATGGACACTCTAGGCGTTCTCGGCTTCTCGGTTCGTCGTCATGGTATGCATCGAAAGTTAGTAGCTTCAGAAACATGAAATAAATAGCAAATTGGAAACTGTTGACATGTCAGAGAGTGCTGCTCTGTTTCGACTCAAGTCCGAGCACAAAGTACTCGGCGAAAACATCGAGTGCACATGTACGTCTGTACGTCTACGAGTCTGAGAGCACGCCAAGATGCAGATCAATGCGATCGTGTTCCAACAATATACTGTAGAGTACAAACAAGGTGCGAGGCGCGCTTGAGAGGCAAGCGGACCGAATCACAAACTGACCCCCAGATGAGCTATGCCCGACTGCACTAGGGTACCATCTTACAAGGGGGTCTGGTTTTTAAACAGAGTAGGGTTGCTTAATAAAAGTTGTTTATCTACCCAAAATAGGCATGTTTACTTATCCAACCCTATGCTGGTAGCATAATATTATTTGCCGGTATGGCCAGCCCAAGTTTGGCCTGGGTCGAGTCGGGCCGAGAAAAAAGTAATTTTTCAGGATTGCTCCCATACTAAACTCACCTTCAAATGGGGTCAATAGAAGGACCTGAAAGTATCAGGGAAGGGTGCCAAGTGGTTAGGGTTAGGGTTACAAGGGGGTGTGCCAAAAAACAAAAGTAGAGTGCTTGATAGAATATGTAAAACAGGTCAAAATATGCATGTTTTCATTAATAACCCTACTGCCGTTACCTAATGAGATTGCAGAGTAACAGCCATTGGAAGTTTGGCCCGGGTGAAGTCGAGAAAGTGAAAAGTCTGGAATTTGGTGATCAGCTACTAATAAACTATTGATCAAATTGTATAAAGAGAAGATTCTGAAAGTTTCAGAGTGGTAGCTTGTGTATTGGTGGAGGGTACGGTGGGATTGTCACTTTTCGGTCACTTGGGTCACACAAGTCAGCTGTACCCAGCCATGTTCACACACCAGGTATTCCAGCTGCTATACTGGCAGGTGCATTGGCAGCAATGCAGCTTGAAACAGCTCCATCAAAGAGCTGACGGTCAAAATGCATGGCAAAAACAACCAACTCGACTGATGCACCGACATCAAAGAAGCAGTGGATGGAGCAGCACACGCATGCCAGGCAAGTGTCTGTAGCATATCCAAGACACTTCCAGCATCAATAGCAGCAGAAACACAGTGCTGTTGCCAAAAACAATGCTGCCCGTACGACTTTGCAGAAACACGCAAGCAGTGCGAAACCACCAAAAGCTCCATGCCAGGCTCTTCTGGATGCATTGTACATCATCGATACAACTTGCAGCATCCATTCCAGCTGCTATACTGGCCATGGGAGCCAGTCCTGACCATCTCGGTGCTCCAACACGGACAAAGTCGAAAAACGGTCCATCACCGTACATGCTCTAGGCTTTCTTCCAGTGCATTTACAAGCTTCTAGCATTTGATCCAGCTGTTTTCCATGCTTCCACCGCATCGAGCACATCATCTCACCAGCAAGTGACTTTGCTCCATAATACAGGCACCAAAAAGAGGTTTGAAAGCATACAATCACTCTTAGAGCTACATAGGGTTAGGGCCAGCGGCTGTAGGGTTGGGGTTAGGGTTAGGGTTAGTGCCGGAGAATCATATCGTCTATATCTCCATCCCAAGTACTTGGCCAGGTGCTGCTGCAGGCAGCATGCAGTGTATACAGGCAATGCAACCACTCAACAAACACACCCCCCCTCCGCACCAGGCTGCAGCAGATGGTCAGGAGGGCAGCATACAGCATCAAAGGATGCACAGCAGGTGCATTGGCAGCATTGCAGCTTTGAAACAGCTCCATCAAAGAGCTGACGGTCAAAATTGGCATGGCAAAAACAACCAACTCGACTGATG